>OZ023220.1:31373297-32690002 GCA_964006125.1 Cryptus viduatorius | reverse complement strand
TTCACGGTTAAAGCCGCTCGCATTCCATCGACCCGATTCTTCATTGCGTCGATACACAAGGACAAGATACTCTTGAATGAATACCGTGAATAACATTCGTGACACGTTCGCGCGAATGAGCCGTCAATGAATGTTATGAAATAATTAGGAAACGTAGTGGACTGCATTCGAAGCGCACGCTTGTGAGTTGTACATCACTGCGATAATGTATGCCAAAATCTGATAAGAACGAACAAAAAAAAATTCCGCATTTTTTTTCTTTTTCCGTTGATTCTCTTCCCGAGTGGCATGAAAAATCATGGTGATAGGAATTTGTGCAACGAAAACAAACCATTATCGCAATGGGGAACGGCTAGCGGTGGGGACAGAAACTTCGCTATTGGCTGTAGACTTTCACCATTGATATTCAAATCTCGCTTGACGTCGATCGAACAGCTTTGTTTTGAGTTTCAATCCTATATTTTCGAGACGGACCATTACAATTTTTTATTTAATATCGATCATACATTAATCATTCCAATTATATTATTGTAAACAATTGTGCATTCGTCATTTTCGAAAAAAAAAGATAAAAAAAAAATAAATATCATATCGTGAAATAAATCGATCCCGGAGAGGGGGAAGTGTCGAGGAAACAGTGAGAAAGATAAAAACGATACTACTTATAGCTTGTAGAACATGGTATCGGCCACTTCCGGGCGTTCGCCGGACGCCTCACCACACCGCAATTCCCCCTCCCGCTTTCCGTGTCTTGTACCTCCTTTGCGTTTGCGCATCGCGAACTTTGCGCAACAGTTGGGAAATTGGAATTTTGCCCCGAAATTTTTTATTTTACGCTCTGGGTGTTGGTCCGCGCCGCAGCTCGTCGGCTTTTCGTACCGATGAGTCGTAGGTCACGCACTGGCACGCTAGCGAGAAGGCTGTGGCAACGGTTCAAAAATAAGGAAAAGGCCCGATGCCCGTGGCTGGCCGCCAGTCGAAGATGCCTCGGTGCCCGGTGCCCGGTGTTTTTTCTTTTATTTCCAAAATTTCTATAGGTTTCGAAGCCCCGAAGCTCGCATTCTCCGCATTGGACTGTTTTCGATTAGACTACAAAGACGACACTCGTACCGCATTCGTTCATCGAGTATCACACGAGCTGAGTATCCGAGTCATCGAACGCGCATTGAGTTTCGATAATTATTCGTTATTTTTTTCTTCACCGTAAAGCATGCAATACAGTAATAATACGCCAGAGAATATATTGTGGCCGCGATATAGAGAGCGAAAAAAAGAACGGGAATAGCTCGAGTAATTGTTGGCCAGAGTGGAGAACCAATGGGCGGGGATTTCAGTTCTCTATATTCGACGATCGAACGTGCTAATTAGCGGTCAAATTGAAGTTAGCCAGTTATCGTCGTGGGGTGTGCATTTCGATTGAAAGAGAAGGCGAACGACAGAGAATGAACGTCAGGTGCGACTGAGAGACCGCGACAATAAAACAAAAAAAAAAGAAAAATTAAAAAAAGTTAATTCGAGTAGTGGGGGAAGCGGGAATGCAGGGAGGAGATCCGTAGATTATATTTTTCATCCAACTCCCTTTTTCTCTCCGGGTTTTCCGTTCATCAATGTCGTCACCGACTGTTGCCAAGGAAAATTTTGTGTCTACGTCCCGGGTTCGTCGACGCCGATGCAAGTTCATCGTTGGCTGGTTGAATTTAAGCGAATTCGCATCGTGGCTCGAGCCCCTCGACGATGATCGTCACAAAGCTTACTGTTCACTTTGCGGAAAGGTATTCTCGGTAGCGCACGGTGGCCTCCACGATGTGAGGGCACATTGGCGGGGTAAACGGCACGTCGGCTTCGAAGCAGCCATTGTCAGTGATGATTATCATCGTCGGGATTTTATTGACGACGGTAGACGAACGATGCACGACGATCCGACGGAACAACGGGAACAACGATGTTTCGCGTCGTACGAAAAATCGCTAAACGAAAATACGATGCAAGTGTCGCGCGCGCGTACCTCATCAATCGAAGCTCATCGCCAGAACGAGAAAACGTCAGCCGAAAAGTGCATCCGGTTCGAGGTGCGGCAGGTAAATGGCCCCAAATAGTATTTCGATTCCTCACTTATTTCGCTAATGCTGGCTTTAGAGGGTTTTTTCAATCCCATTTGCTCGTCATAGTTGACCACCCCCACCCCCCGCTCTTCCACTGCTATAACTATCTTCTAAAAATCTTACTTCACAAAAGAAAAAAAAAAATTAAAGAATTATTATATTACACGGAGTTCAAAAGTTCAAGTAACGGAAAAATGAACAAACATCGCCTGTTTCTGAACCGGAGCTCTCTTTTTATAAATAGTAGAAAAAAATTTTATATACATATATATACGGCTGTGACAGAGGGATTCATTGGTCCAGCCGTTGGGTCATAGTATTCACGTACCGATTAGTCACCTTTACTTTTATAACTATCACGCTTGCGTTCTTATTCGCCATAGTATTAATATAGATATAATAGTTTAAATAGAAATTTAGGATAGTTCCCCGTTACGTCAATTAACAATTAACGAGGTTAAAGTAACGAGCTTTCATGCGTGTAAATAGTTGCGGTACAAATAGGTACGACATCAAGATAATACCGAGATGCAGCATGTCGAAGCTTTTAGCCCGTAGTTCGACGATAAGTCTCGAGAGGAGAAAAAAAAACTCTTTTCGAACGATATATGTTTTTTCTTCGATGTGAACTCGTGTATTACCTTCTCTACTAGTTCGTCGCTATTTTCCCCAAAAGTCCCGAAAATACAATGATAGTATTTAATATACATAACTTTATCGTTTTATCTAACGATCCAACGTCGACGCTGCGGCCGGATAAACTTAATGATACTCCTTCGATCGCTCCTTTGATTAACAAAAAAATCTCCGACACTTTTTTTTTTTATTTATTTATTTTTTTTTATTTTATTTTTTTCCAATAATAAATGCGTTTTCAAATCCTCTCCGTTCGTCACTGAGTTTTTTCGTTCCTCTCACGCTGCTCCCGCAACGTAACCGGCACTTGGCGCGCGCGCGCGGCGAGTATAGAGGCGTCGACGTTGACTCCAACGTGAAAGAAATAACAAACCCTTTGCGTGAGACGAGAACGCGGAGGAACTCTCCCGGTGGTGAGTGAATAAGCCGATGAAAAGTCTTTTTTTTTCGCTCTTTTATTGCTTTGGAGGGGAGAGGACTCGGGAGCTCTTTCCGCGTCTCGACTAGCACTCTGTCTCCCTTCTCTCCCGCGCGTGTCCCTCTCTCTCTCTCTCCCTCCCGCGACTAGCCGCCACTGCGATCATAACCGATCTATCGTCTCGAACGTTTCCGAAGGGGTCCTTGACCCTTTCCAACGGAACGCCGCGGTTCGGATTCTCGACAAAACGGCCGAACGCGTGTTTTCTTTTTCCGACAAACCACAACAGCAACACTCGAGTGAGTTGTCCCGTCAGGCCGAGTGAATGATGAGCGTCAAAGATCCTCCGGTTGTCTATCAATTGCTCGATCGGAGATGCAAATTTACCGTTATTTAGGAGTCGTGTTAAATGACGGTTTTGTGACCGTCATTTTATCGTCACGTGACGTCATTTAGATTTTAAATGAATTTTTATGTTAAATCGCCGTAATTTCGAGATCGTGTGAATTAATTTTAAAAAATCAAAAAAATTTTTTTAGTATTTAATAATTAATAGAGGGAATTAATTTTGTCAGTCATCATGTTTACGATTAATTTGGTAATTTGCTCATCATTTTATGAACGGTTCTGTGACGGTCACGCAACCGTCACTTACCGGTCACGTTACCCACGACGTGACAGCTTTACATCACTGCGCTCGATTAGACCCGATTAAACACGCACCCGCACCTTGTTCGATTCTTCTCCGTTCGCGCGAGAAACAAATCTCGCGGTGTCCGAAGAGCGATGCAGCGAAGAACGGCGCAATGAAAAAAAAAAAGAAAAACAAATCCAAGGATAATAAATACTATAGAAGGAAAAATTCTCGTTTAATCGATGAATTATTATTTTTACGATAAAACCCCTCGAGGCCGCCTCGTGAATATGAGAAATCGAACGAGGCCTCCAGGGCATTATATTGATTTTACAAATTTCTTTGGGTTGAAGCCGTGCGAGTTTGTGTGTATGTGTACGCGAGAGCGTACGAAGAAATTGAGAAACGTATACAAGGGGCCGCTGATGGCGAGACGAGAGAAATGTCGCGCGGGAGGGGGGGTACGGGAACGGAGGGTAGAAAGAAGAAAGGGCGAAAAGCGAGCGAGAGGAAAGACCTATCGTGTATGTGTAACATATTACATACACATATGTGTGTATATATATATATACATGTATATATAAAAATGTACATTGCTCTTGAAACGAATCTCCACGGACTTTCCCGAAGCTTGTATGTGTGCGCAGCGTGGGGAAATGGCATAAAAGTGGGGAGTTTATTCCCCTATCGTCTCTCCCCACCATCGTGCCGATCTCTTCCCTCCCCGCCCCCTCCCGCCGTCGCCGGTCGAGCCGTCCATTTCCCCTCCCCTTCCCCTTTCATATTTATGCCTCCCCGTCTCGCACATTCTGCTTTAATATTTTTCATCTTTCTCTATTGCGCGCATCTGTCCATTGCCATCCTCGTTTCTCTTTCACAATTATCCCCCAATGTTATTCTCCGTCTTTTGCTCGGGTGTTCTCTCCGTCCTCGTCGCGCTCGGTTCGCTCGGTTCCGTTCTTAACGTCAAACCACTTAGGGCCCGCGGAGCGAACTCGCCAGTCAGTCGATCTTTCCTATACTACACACAACACACATTCCGGCATTTTCCACCTGATCGGGTGCGGGCGGTCCAACAAGCCACCGCCATCTTGTCACGCTTGTTCCGCTGCTGCTGCTGCCCGTTATCTCCGCGTGTGCGCGCGCCCTACCGACTGACGACAATAACGTAAACGTAATAATACGATCGCGATTGTATACGCGCGCCGTTTATATTTGATAATACCCGTGTGTACCGGATTGATATCTTTTTACTTTGTAACAAAGCGTTAGTCGCGAGGTGAACACTGTGTTTGAACGCGACGGAATCAAGAGAATAGTGGCATATCCAACGCCGGCAACGCTCCGCTTGTCCCACGTTTTTTCTTTTTTTTTTTTCGCGTTGTTGTGTAGTTACAACACGACGCGAGAGGAGCTTTACGGATCGAGCGTGCGGCGTGCGTCTCACTCCCGCCCGATGTCCGTCCGGTCGGGCGTGCGGACAAAAACACGCGTGACACACACGTAAAGGGCGGAGGAGGGAAGAGAGTGTTTGTACTATATATATATAGATACATATATATGTGAAAAGTCACTCAGGTGGTTATCGCGAGAAGAGAGCCGCAGTCTTCATCCATCCATGTGATCGTTCGTGTATGTGTGTGAGAGTGTGTGATAACCCCCAGTGCGTTAGTTTCTTCGAAGAGGAAAACACCAGTCTTTATAATACTCGACTGTCGGGGAGAGTAGTGGAAGCGACGTTTTTACAAATAAAAAGTTCTCGAGCAGGAAACGCGGCAACAAATTATATTCGCTTTGGATTTTTTTTGTTTTTTTTTCCGAAGCTACAATAATAACACAATATCGTACGAAGGAGCGGTGGAACGAATTGGAGAGGCAACGAACGTGTATTCGAAACCGCGTGTGTCGCTTCGCAAAATTTTTCTTCCAAACAGCGCAATAGACGATAACAAACGTGAGTAATATTGATAAATGCACTTTTAATCCTTTTCGTGGTTATCATCGTCATTCGTGTCGAGTATTAAATTCGGTTTAGCAAACTGGTCCCTCCCCCCGCCCTTTTTCGTCTGTCAACGATAGATTTGAAAGATTAAAATCACGTGCAATTCACAATCGTTATATATGCGCACGATGTCCTCCCTTCGTCTTTCGAAACTTTCAAGGATTGCGATAGATATATTTCGCAGGGACATGCATCGCGTTGGGAATTCCGATAGTCGATTAACAGTCGCGAGTCCTTCGGCACTGTTGTTGCGGCTGGACTTTTTCTTTATTTAACTGTGCATAAAGGATTAACAAACTTTTCGCGCGACCATTGAGTCGTTGAGCTTCCCGGGGATTTTTACAAAAGAGAAGAAAAAATAATGCGTAGTTATATCGCAATAGTCGAAAGAATCCATAGCACGACGCTGTGACGCGCTTCTCAAGAGCAGAGAAATGTTACAAGCAACAGCAGCCCGCCTGTCAAGCGACCTCGCGCCTCCATTGACGCGCGTGCGCGCGCGCACTGTTAGCGGGCCCTCCGCGCGCGGACGAGACGTCGACGCCCGTGTGAATGAGACTGTGAATGATTCTTCGTGTTGGTGCTGGAAGCGCGTGCGCTTGTATCATTCTCGTACGCATTGGTCTCTATATCGAGTGCGTGAGGAGCAATGTAAGGATGCGGGATGGAGGGAGGAGGGGGGTGGGAGACAGCGTGCGTAAAGGCTGTGACTTGGCGCGAATGTGATTGAATGATAGGTGAAATAATGATCAAATTAGGTATTAGTACCGAGGGAATACATGCTGTATATAAAAAAACGATTGAATGTCTCCCCAAATCTATTTATTTAAACAAATTGTCAAACAAATAAATAAAACAATGCATGAAACTGTAATTTAACTCAATTGTAAATAAATATGAATATCATTATTTTATTCACAATCAACCCAAACAGTTTCGTAAAAAACTCGTCCTCTTCCACATAAAAAAAATCCCCCCCCCCCCCTCTCCTGGATTTTCCACTCGATTTACGTGGAATCAATATACCTTGTTCTTTCCCGACTATTTAAATATACCGAGAATAAAAGTTACGTAAATTAAGCGATGCATCATTGATAAATTTGAAAATGCGTCAGCGAGATTTTTCAACTCGTTTCGAAATCCGCGAAGACGCGTATGGCGTATTTATTCGCAGTGACGATACGAAATCTACGTGGATAAAAACAATGAAAACATCGCAGAGATGTCCGATTAATACGCGGCGTAACCTCGGGACACGTGGCGTATAATACGTATTTCTCGAAGGGAATAAATAAACATGATGAGAATTTCTGGTCCGCAAAATAGAGAAGAGTCCCCATGCGAGAGCGTGTAAGATCGCGGGTTATAGTACGATATGGTACGCCGGGCCACGCGAAGGTCGGCGCTCTTGTCGAGACTCTCACGCGTTGAGTAACCTCGTCGGTGTTGCTGCCACTACTGTCTCTCACGGGTACTCGCGAGAGTCAGAGAGGCCAAAGTCGGTTGTGGTTGTTGTTGTCGAGTACGAGCTCTCGTCGCATTGACCGAGTAGAGCAACACGCGCTAACGCGCCCCAACGCTATAGTTTCCTCGTTGCCTTGTCTCGCGACACGTGCGACTCGAATATACAAATCATATGCGTATATTGTTATTCGTTGCCTTCACTCGAAGATACACATTCGTCGATATAAAAACAGTTGAAGAAAACCAATTTTTTTTTTTTTTTTTACCGCTTTACGGTCATCGGGACTTATTTACTTTCGACCATTTATTAACCGTCTATAGATACGCGTATAGAAAAACTATGTGTCAAACTGCATCCATGTATTCGTGCGCTACGATGGATTATCCAACATGTATATCGGTCGGTCCGTAGACACGAGTGTATTAATTATAAATAGTACTCCGTACTTCGTACACGTACTTGACAACTGCCATGCGGAAAATCGATCGATTCGACAGGTGTATTTTGATACGTCGCGGATAAGTAAGAGACACGTGTAGGAAAAAAAAATGAAACCTAACGGATAGATACATGTAGGGCATGAAAAATCGATCTATCGCGCGTAACTGTGAAGCGAAATTATATTTCTGTTGTTTAATGTTAACGCCTAGAATTCTCCGCAATTGTAACGGATTTTTTTTTTTTTTTTTAACTTCGAACAACTTTTACATCAGCCGCGTTTACGAGAATTAACCAATCGGAGGATTAGTTTTTTCAACGCTTCCTGCATTCCTTATCGGTTTATTCTTATCGCGGCCCATTGCGCGCGGTAATCACTGCTCGTACACTACCCAAACCGTATGTATATAAAATACCCCGAGCGATGATTGTACATCTGTATTAGTTATATATATTAAACATTTTTTTTATCACTAATTCAAAGCTTATCTCGAGCAGTGTTAGCGCTCGTGTTCTTCGGCTTTATAGTATTTCTCGTAGTAACGCACACGCCTACTTCCAGCGTAGGATGATAATTAGCATTATCCTTTTTTTTTTTTTACATCGTCTTTTTCGTCGATAAATGCTGCCGCATTTACGATATTCTTATGTTCGTATGGGTTTTTCGCGGCACGAAGTTCGCTACCTACTCGCAGCTGGCGTCGGTGTGCATAGGTTGCGCAGCTATGGGAAAAAATGAGAGAGAATGTGTCCGTAATTACGGAAAAAAGTACCGGAACGTTTTAGTCCGACACTTCTTTTTCCCGCAGTCTGCACACTCGATCGCGCGCACCTCTTTTTTTCGCTACGGCGCTCTTCGCCACTTTGTTCCATCCATTTTTTTTTATCTTCTCTCATCTCCGCAGAATATGCATTGTTAACTTAGAATACTGAAAATAGTTCGATAACTAAATTTATCTCAACGGAATGTAATTATTGATGAGTCGCGAAACGGCGAAACGAATCGAGGAATATAATTGAGATGAGTTCTCGAGATATTGTTATTGTACTGATTATCAACCTCAATGGAGGTGGAAATTACGTTGTTGGATTTTTATTCGTCGATTAGATCTTCAGGAAATGAGATTAAATGTGAAAACGTACGCTTCGATGACTGTCGATTTCGATTGATGATGAAAGAACGCGAAGAGGATTTCGAGTGGATTGAAACTAAAAATAACTGTGTATCGTGTCTCGAATTCCGACCGAGTCATCGAGGCTCCTTAATTTTTTTCATTTTTTTTTTTTTCATTTTTACTCTATATCTTTCGGTTTCGTATTAAATCGTTCAATTCATTTTATCCGCACCACAGCCACTTGTCTCGTTTCTATCGTCTCCGTGCGGAAAGTTGAGTAAAAAACCAAAAATTCCTCGGTAGCAGTCGCCCGTAGCGCTGCGGACGCCGGGGGCACAAGTCCCCGGTGATGATTAATGAACGATCCTCTGGTAAACGGGCCAAAGTGCAGTTTGCGAATTCTGTGAGCGCATATGCGCGTTCGACGCAAAAAATGTCGAAAATGCGGATAAAAAACGGAGCGGCGAAGGGAAAAAAAATTATTTACGAAAAATTTAGATCGTTCGAAATTAATTTCGTCGAGAGATTTATTTGAGTCTATCGTGTCACCGCAATTAACGTTCGGACAGCACATCGGTATTATCGAAAAATCTGTGAGGATTAAGGCAAAGATAATCATACGATGAGACTGAATTCGGTTTATCGTAAGAATTTTTTTTTTTTTTTCATTATTTTCTACTGTTTTCTATTATCGTCTCGTCATCGATCGCTTTCATAACGGCAAGAGGACCCGTACCGAGTTACACGCATCGACGGGTCTGAGGGTTGTAATAGCGTTTCAAGTATATCGCAGAATTTAATGATTAATATCTTTATTTTTTCTCCTCATTCCGTAAAATTAATGTCGTCACCGACAAAATTGTCTATACTTACGACGAGTCCATCGACGACGAAATCGACGAATCTTTAGCCTTAAACTTCATTCAAATTAAATATAAGAACTGCAAAATTAACAGTTTGAATATTACGATAAGATCGGTGGCTCGTGGATATGATTACGAAAATTTAATGCGCTGCAGACTAACGTACTCGCGAAAACAAATAAGCGATTAAAATATAACAGAACGTTGATAAGAATTTTATTTTACAAAAAAAAAACATTAAGTATCACGAATTATTTTTTGCACTAAAATTTTTTTCGGAAGTTTATCAATGTTTCGATTTTGTTCTTTTTTATTTCAATCATTTTTGGCTGAGAATTTCATTGCCATTATTTATTGAGCGATATTTTCTAAATATCAAACCACAAATATACAGATAAACCGATAAGTTTTTCCATCGCACAAAAATAACGAAAAATATTCGATAGGAATGTCGAATGTATAAAGTTACGTACAGTTTTTTCGAAATCGCTTGAATCTATGGGATCTTTAATTACAACAAAATATTTGCTTTTCAATGGAATTACTAAAAATTCCAGGTGTTCGGCGTGTTTTTCTATGAAAAAAAAAAAAAAAAAAACACAGAACACAGAGCACTTGGCGGTGTTTCAAAATCCGTTTTTCGTGTCTTTCCAGTGCGATGAAAAATGTAAAAAACAAACAACAGCCTTACATTTTTTGCGTAAAAATGGAAGAGTTCCAAAAAAATGAAAAAAATAAATAGTCGGGAGCACATATCTCGATGTATTTTTTCGACCTGAACACAAATCTGATAGTAGTTTTGGACTCACGTCAATCGGGATATTGGTATTTTGCCAAAAACCATTTTTATTTATTTATTTTTCGTTTACGAAACGATTAAAGTTTCTTGTTAACAGTTTTGTGATTCAAAAATGTAACGAACGCGAATTTACAAATTTTTTTTCAAATTGTTGTTTTCTATTTGCGATAAAAGACTGAAATACATCGAACCGCCGTTCCTGTATTTTTGGCTTATTGTCGTCACCTCCACTTTCCTCAACATGTCGCGATCGTCCGGGGAAGACTCGAGTACTCCAACGACGGCGACAGCCCCTTGTGAAACGAAAAGAAAAACGTACGCGCTACCGCACGAGGCGGTAGACGGCGAACGGTGGAGGATCGCGTCCTCCTGCAAGGCTATCGATCCCACCGAGCTTCGCGAAAGCTTTTTTTCGATTTGGGGGATTCCCCGCCGTCGCGGAACTCTCTTCCGTTGCACACTGCTTTCCGACACACGTTATAAAAACGGAGCATCGAGCGACGCTCTAATAATTAGACGGAACGAGAGAGGGTTCCGCCCGAAAAAGGAGGGCGGTGGAGGCGTTATAGAGAAAACCCGTGTGGCGTTCAACGAGTTCTTTGAAAAACGCTAAAAAATGTATAATTCACGTTTAAAACGAACATTTCGTGTTGTACGAGTATCGAGAAACGTCGTAACATCTTAGAGTTTTACCGTAATTACGACTGTGGAAAACGCCAACGGAGATGCTTCAGCGACAACAAATCGCGATTCACATTTTATTGACGTCGCCTGACGCGCTATGACGAGTGTAAATTGGCTTTCTATACTGAACGGTTAAAATAAGAAAAATCGAATTGTCATTTACTTGTAGAATCAATCGTCACCGTGAAAATCAGAGTTTTTTTTTATCACTGAAAAAATTTCGATGTGTTACACAACGACGAAAACGTTCGCAACAATGTATGTTGTGATCTCATCATTTCCGGTGGACTGTGTTACGCTTTTGGAATAATAATCGGATAAAAGAATCTGCAATTTCGATCGTTATTTCGAGTGGATTCAGTATTTTGATTTAACCAGAAACTCAATATCCCAATCAACGTTTGCAGTTTTGCTAAAAACACCTGTGCGATCCAACTGACCATCGTATAGATTTAGGAATAGTGTTGATTACTCCATTATCGTAAATAATCCACCGAACTAAGAGCCCTAGAAAAAGGTATATTGCGTTCAATCATCCATTCCGTTACGAATTAAAAACGAATAACATCGAAAAATCAAAACGCTGCTTTACCGACATTTTTTTTCATTTTCATCACATACAAAACCATTTTCTGTTTGGACCGATCAATAATACCAAAAAGTTCTGATTTCTTTTTTTTCGATGAAATTTCTTTTGATTAAAAACTCTGTTATTATTTTTGATATTTTTTTCTCAACACTTCGTCATCGTTTACAGAGGACACTATTTTTGTGATTCATATACAAAAAACATGAAAAAGAGCAAAAATAGCTATGTGTATTGTCTTTCGTATCGGTGCAATTTTTTTTTTCTTTTTTTTTTCATATGCGAAGCGTCCTCAGCGCGCGCTATTCTCAGAGCAGAGAGTACGTACCATATAGATGGGCTATATGACGCCGTGGCCTATAGCATTATACTTTCCATCTCTTGTTCTCTCGCGATCGAGGGAAGCGCACAAAAGTATGATAAAAGGGGGTCGAACGGGTGGATAGGCCCCGGTCTCTCTCTCGCTCTCTCTGTATATATATATATAGTATGTGCGCCGAGCGCGCGGCAGCACACGCGGAAGGGATGACCGGGGAGAAGAAAGAGGTGAAACTGGCTTCGACACGAGCAGACGGGGTCACTTTCCGTCTCACCTCTGGTTGCCCCTTCCTGACTCGTTCCCTCTTCCTTCATCTCTTGCTTTCTCACTGCCGCCCGCCCTGACGTCACGGACCGGCACACACTTTTAAACGAATAATGCAAATTGATTTTGCGATTCACCGAGGTAACACGAAGAGAACGCCCCACGGGTGTATGGAGCGAAGCTTCTTGCGCTCTTTTTCTTCGTTCTTTATTATTTTTATGTCCCCTGTGCATCCTTCGTTCGTCATTGCATCTTCGTCATTATTTTTTTTTATTCCTTCGTACCTCCAATACTTCGCGGAACAATCGTTCCTATTTGTGTGATTAGAGGGAAATCGCAATTTGGTTGCAAGTATCGTGAGCGTCTTGTGGACGGTGACGATTAATAAATAACAAGAGGCAAACAGATTCGTATCTTTGCGTGGGGTTTGCGTCTTTTCGTTATCTATCACTTGATATTGAGGGAAAATTGATATCTATCCGACGGTTCGTCGGAGTCAAATTTTTTTTTCTTTCGGAATTTATAGCATGTTTTTTTTTTTTTTTTTTTTTCAAAAAACTACATGTTTTGAGTGACAAATTGTCGATAAACATTACAAGAAAAAAAATATGGCGGGTTTAAGAATTAATTCATTTCTGGCGGTGGAAATTATGCACTTAAAATTTAAAAAAATAAACGGGTTATTAAAGTTAAAAATCTGTAAAAAAAAAAAAAGCAGAACTTGTCAAGGATTTGTCATTATAAATAATTTGAATAATTCGCATGGTTTTCATTGGATAGTTCCTCCGCCAAACGTCGTTAAAAAACAGTCTCTCTTTACGTGTTTTCTTCCTTAATATTTTCTGTTGCAATACTCCAAATACATATATCTTTCAATTTGAAAAACAATAATTTCATTATTTTCATTAAAGTATTTTTAAAAAATTGAAAAATTGATGGGGATTTTGGAAAAGTCAGGGAAATGTACCCGTAACTCAAGAACATCGAACAAATATCGTCTACCCGATCGATTAATAAGAAAATCGCGAAATTTTTTAAAATTCGTCTTAGTCGTCACCTCAACACTTGTTTTACACGTTCGTCGAAAAAAATTGGCTGGGAAGTCAGAACGAGAGTGAGGACACGGAAGGGGATTGAGGAAGCCACTGCCATGCGAGAATATTGCTTTGGCACGAATACGCTTCGCCTTTCTCCAAATGTGTGGAACGAGTTCGGGACGGAAGAAAAACGTCGGAATGGGTGTCGTTTACCCTCGAATTCATCGACCAGTAGTTATAGAGAGATGAGAAGGATATAAAGATCTGATGTGGAGGCAATACGAGAAGCGTGAAGGATACACGAGCGTCCATACGTAGTTAGAACGCTTTGCGTACATTATTCGCGAGGCGCGTCGTACATACATCGCGATCTATCGTTAGATGGGACATTGTGTACAAAGCCATCAGGCAGCGTCGTTCGCAATGCGATTTCGCAGGATTTTTCCTTCACGCTATTCTGGCAATGCGCGAGATAACTTTTATCGTTACGCCACAATGAAAAAACTAAGTCTCGTATTTCTTCGGGTGTTTTCTCTATTTACGATCATTCGCCATGAATTATATGGATCTGAGAACGAATTACCGCGTTATGATCATCCCAACCGTACAATTGCCGGATAACCTTATCCTGGAAACATTGACTAGCGGTATTTGATGCTCAGCAAACATCACTCCCCAGCGTTACCGTAAAGTCGCGGGGGATGTTTTCGGATGATCGAAAAATCAACGAAAAAAATGTGAATTCACATGAAATTTTTTCGAAAAAGAAAATATACATTATTTTTTGTTAAAAATTAAAATAAATCCTTAGAATGCCATAGTGACTGCGAGAAACTTCAGATTTTTTGCAGCATCATTCGTACATCAAAACTGAGAGTGAAAAGTTCTTCGTGAATGAATTTTGTTTTCGATAATTACACTCCGCGGATTGAAGAAAATCATTTTTTTCTCCTTTTTTATACGATAAATTGATTGATGTATATTTCACCGAAAGATTGCATCTCGATCCATTTTTTCTGAATTATCATGAGAAACGCGTCCGCGAAGATAACGCGACACAAACGCCATTCGATACAACAATCTTGCAGAATGCATTCCCTCGTATCGATTTCCTTATAATTAAAAAAACATTGATTTTCGGAAAAAAATCCCAAAATCAAACAGGATGTCCAGCGGCCATGGAAACCGGAAACATGCGAAATTTTCAGAAATCTTTCGGACGCTGGAAAACTCACGGAATTTTGTGTCTTTTTTAGAATCCCTTTAAATTCTTTCTGTATTTCTCTACATCTCCTAACAACATTGATAACAAGTTATGATTCCTCTTAACAAATAAAAAAAAATTCCATTATAGAGAATCGCAATTAATTCTATTTGTATTTCCCGAAATAGTAATTTTTTTTGTCGAGTGTCGAGTTACGATGTAACCTCATTGTTGAGATGAATATTTACAAAATCGAAATTTTAGATCGGGAAAATGTGAAAAAGTCACGAAATTTTGTACAATTTCAGTCGGTAACAAATCGACTTACTTAATTTTTTCCGAAATTCTTCCTGCGACGACCGAAGGGAAATAAGGTTTTTGGAGTTACTATATAGAGTATAAAATCCTAATTTGCGTTAAAAATCAGAGCAACAATATCGAAGAAAATGGGGAATGTGAGTTGTTACCATCGGAGTATCTCTCATTGCTGCGTTTTCGATAAAACGCGATTGTTTATTGTTGTATTATGAAATCGAGTAGTCCGAAGGGTGCATCTCTTCCGTATACGTTTCTTGACGTTTTGCGCCGTTGAAGAATAAAGCTGAGAGGGAATTACTTCGTGCCGCGTTGGGGTGGGAGTGTAGACTCCGCGAAGTGGCGGGGAACTCCCGCCCCGTCAAGGGGTGAGTGGCTGACGCGGATAAACGAAAGAATGTAGCGGTGGTCGGTGAACGAGAGAGAAGCATGAATTCTTTTTCTTGTAAAGCGTATATATACCAATTGAAGCAGTTGAGTTTCTGGCGTACCGTAAGTTGCTGAAAATGTCAAAGCTACTGGAATAATAGGAGTGGGGTGTGCGGTGTACTCGAGAAGTAGTAGTGACTTTCGCCGTTGGCTGCTCTCGAAACGACCCGAAAGGGGCAGAATGTTCGTAAGAAGTTTTGCGGCCTCGCAGCGCTTTCGTTGTATTGATAAGCAAAATGTTACGAAAAATAGGGGTGGAAAAAAAAAACGCTTTTGAATACTTGAAGATTTATGTCAGTAACGCAGAACCGCTGCATTGAACCCAAAAGTGTCCAAAATATTCACTAAGCGACTCAATCCAGTTAAGTTGCATCCAAGGAGAACGATGAAACGAAACAACTCGTATACATATATACAACGTTTTGAATCTTAGTCAGCAAAGAAAAACAGTTGAAACCTTCGTGTGGCGAGTTGCATCGGGTTTTGCTTGAAACGAAGAAGACAGATAGGAAACGTTCGCTGTGTGCAAAGGGAGGGGGGGAGGGATTGCGGTAGGGTGGGTGCTTTCGATCGAAAACTTACTTTTTCTCTCAGTCGCTCTCGGCATTTCTTGTTTCCGTTTCGAACTCATACCCTCCGCTTTATGAAAAGTTAGTATTAGTGTTTGTATTGTAGCGCGGGTAACTCCTCTTGGATCTCCTCTTCGTCGCGAAGACCGGTACTCGGTGGTGGTATAAACGCAAGAAAGGAGAAGTGGAAAGGGGGAGGGGGGGGGGTGGGGGGTAGGTGGCCAGAGAGATAAGTGGTAGGGATGATTGTCAAAACAGGGCTCGCAAGACGCTACGAAAAATGTTCGTATTTATGGGACTATTTTCGCTCGCACCCCTTCCCGCCGACACCCCTCCCCCTCCCTTCTCCTTTTTCGCGATGATTTCTCCTCCTGTGCCCACAAGCGGGTCCGACAAGCCGTGTTTCCTTCTTTTTTTTCTCTCCCCTTGCGTTCTCTTTCCTTCTTACCCGTCCACTCAGGAGACCTGCGCTAACTCCCTCCCGACCCTCTTTACGACGTTCTCAAACGCGCCCCCGCTCTTTTATCTCTGTCTCGTCAGTCGCGCTTTTTTTTATGTTCTTTTTTTTTTTTATTTTTTTTATTTTTTTTTTATTATTTCGTCTCTTGTTCCCGAGCGCGCGCCCGCGCTTGATCTATCCTCTTTCTCTTGCACTCTCTCCCGCGCGAGAAACCTGGCGTTCTACAGTATGTGCGCCGAGCGGAGAGCGCGCGAGTGCGAAACAACGAGGGATCTCTCGTGTACGATGTTCCTCTCTCGACCGTTCTTCCTCCCTCGGCCGGGGGGTGGGAAGGGGGGATCCGTCGTGGTACAAGAGAGACGAAACGAGAGAGGGTGAGAATGATATCAAATTTCCCTCTCCAGCGTGGACTCGCGCGACTCGGCCTACAACCCCTCCATTCCATCCTTTCTTCCTCCTCCGCACACACACGTTTCTTCCGGGCGTTTCCCCTTCCCTCGATGAGGCTTTTCCCCACTTCTACGCTTAGAGTCTCCTTCCCACCGCGCGCGACGCAACGCAAACTGACTCTCTTCTTCCCCTCGTTCACCCCGTCGACGGAGTAACGAAGCCAGAGGCAAACGCGGTTACCTTCTCTCCGTTCGCGTCTTCTGCCCGTTCCCTCCCTTCTCCTCCTCTCCTCACGTTTTTTTTCCCTGTGCCCCACTACGAATCCGCGGAGAGCCGCGCGGTCCGCACGAACGAGCCGAGAGAGCGCGGGAGGGCCCCACTTTAATGTTACATTAATAAAAAGCAACAATCAATATCTTCCCGGTAAAAAATTTTAATCTATAACAGAATTCCCGAGGAAAGAGCCGGGCGGCGCGCCGGTCGGCGACTCGGCCGAGCCGACGAGAAACGAGAACGACGACGCTGTAGGCAGCACCAGTAGCACACAACCAGAGCCCAAGAGCTCTCGGGCCAAACTCCGCTGTCTGTTTCACTAGTGTTGTAGACGCCTCCACACGGCGCGTCCCTGTCGACGCTCGGGGCTCGCGTTGTATATTTCTCCCGCGCTCCATGATAATCTCTCCGCGTTTGGAGAGCCAATCCGACGTGAGCTAATAGTTCGGAATTAACGAGATGTACCTTTCACGTTTGTCTCGTATGTTATTATCGTGATTAATATGGAACTATATCACGATACGCTACTTCATGCGATGTTAACGCGTCCGAGACTTTTATCGGTTAAATCGTTCGAATAAACATATTTTCTTGTGTTGTTTAATCATTTTTGTGAACTCGTACGTTATTTTTATTGTCGCGCGTATTTACGAAAAAGTTCAACGAAGTCTCGTTCGAGTGATTCCACAGTTCGTTCATCGCGCGCACGTGATTACGATCGTTTATACAGTTTTGTTTTGGATCCTGTGCGCAGCCCGTCGTTGGCCCAAACGTCGTTGGTTATGCATTACTCGAAATTCACTGGAACTTCTTGTTCGCACGTGTGATCGTTGTTGACTACGCGCAGAGCAACTCCACTGTGCATACGCGCATAATTGGCCGACGAGTCGGACGGAGACAATCTCCAAGTGGCTCTCGGTGGGTTTTGTGCGCGAGAGTGACGTTCTTCCGGTGACAATTGGGAGTGTCGACGAGTAGGGGAGATTCTTCACGGTATGAAGATGCAAAATACACACAAGAGTACATAACTAACCTATACGAACGAATAGGATGCATGCATTGTGAGAATTGTCGGAACTCTCGAGACACGTGCAAAACGAAAGAATTACAACAGTCGCGAAATTTCTTTTTTCGTTGTCTGTCTTTCAGGTTATGTTTAAAAAACAGTTTTTTAACTTCGAACTTCGGGTGGAAAATCGAAAATCCCCTTTTTTTCGATATTCAAGATCAACATTTTTTTTTCGCGATGTTCCGTCAGCACGAGTCTCATCTCGAATTTTCTACGATTCGATGTAAAGTTGAATCTCAATAACAATAATAATAACACATAAAAATTTACTTATCTTCGAAATGCACTTTGAAAGTGTTATCGTAAAAACTCGGAGATTCTGAAATAACACGATATTGCAGCATTCTAATAATAACGATAACGGCGACAGCAGGAATAATAGATATATAAATAGCAATGCGTACAGTAGCGAACAATTCGAATCGAACTCGCGGCAGTAGTGCGTAGGTTAAGGCTACCTGTGCGAATGAATGTTTGCATCGGTTACGAGTGAAGAGTGAAGCGGGCAGTGACAGCGGGGAAAGAGTGTATATCGCACAACGTGCCCCGCGCGCGACGTCCACGCATCACGTAGCGTACGTGAGCACGCGGCGCGTAGTGACGCGTAGCGTGTCGAGGGCGTCGCGCGGGTGGCTGACTCGGTTCGCTTTTCTTGAATGGAATGGATCGTAGTAGTGTGGACGATTCTGTGGGTACTGTGGCTGCTGCTGCCTATTGCCGCTACCGCCAGGAGAATCGGAGGGGAAGGACGTTGAGTGGGTAGCATCGGTGGCAACGCTGGTCTCTAAGTAGGGACCCGTTGAGCCGCTTGCCTGCTGCCCGCCCGCGACTCTCCGTGTGAATCCGGCGGCGACTTCGGTAACCTCGTCACGGGAGGGGATCCGACGTGAGTAAGCGCACTAAGAATGACGCCAAGCGAGAGAAGGAAACCCGTGCGAAAACTTACACACGTGGATCTGTAACCTACGATACGCGTATACGCGTTGCGTTCGCCTTTCGATGTGTATTCCCGCCAAACGTCACAAGCGCTTTCTCCTTGCGGCTCTTCGTTCATCCAGTAACCGCGCGGGGCTCTCGCATTGCCGGGCACGTCAGACGAGTTCGATGACGCGATCTTTGGTTAATCTTTTTAATTTTTTTTTTCGCATTTTTATCGATCGAAATAAAAAAAAAAATTTAAACGAAAGAGATGGCGATTCATTTTTTACTGTTAGTAATTTACGCGTTGATTTCTAGAAATGCTTAAAGGTCTATAGGTCGTTTGGCTCATAAATTAATAAATAATCGAGACAATGCGCGGTGTTAAATTCACTGATGTTTTCGCAACACGGGTAACGTGATCGGTGACTGACGGTCACGTGATCGTCGCAGTTTAGCGTTCGTAAAATGTCAGAAAGTACCAAATTGATCCCAAATTTTGCGACTGACGAAATTAATTATCTTTTTCCATCATTAAATACTTAAAAGTTGACAACAAAAATGACCGAAAAATGAATTATTGTCATTTTTACAACCAAATGGATGTGCGCCGCCATTTTTCTACACGCGCGAATACTTGACATTTGCTTGTCATGTTGCGTCACGTGAGATAAAAATTATTGCTATTTGACATAGAAATTTATTTAAAATATAAATGACCTCGCGTGACGGTCATACGACGGTTACAATACCGTCAAATGACACGACTTCGAAATTACGGTAATTTTACATCGCTGAATAAAATACGAAAGCGAATATCTGACGATTTTTAATATATCGCGAGTATTATACGAGAATAAAATAGTATCGTAGGCTTTGGTAATAAAAATAAATCGAAATAATGGGTTTATCAGAGGGCTCTCTCTCTCCGCTTGATTCGCCAATAGCAATATCGAACGTTTCTCGATCGAAGGCGGGATTTATTCTTTCGATCTTCAGTTCACTTTCTCCTTGCAAACGGCTACGAAGCTTGTAATCTCAGAAGAGTGAATCTGATTATCGAATGTTTTAATCGTATTTTCATTCGATTTAACGTCTCGAATCGATTCGAGAACGAAATATACACAATCGGTAAACCGCGCGGCACAAGGATCGGTTTACTTTCGAAGGAATATGAAACCGTCCGTAGAATTATCCATAGCCGAGCGGACACGGATATTCCTTCGAGTTCTCCTCGATTCCCGACTCATTACTCCTCGGAGAAGTACCTCTAGCAGCTCATTCGGAATCTCCCTTCTGCCGGAAGTTCTCGCGCTCCTACGAGCGAAACGTCGTTGAGCTCCAACGCGCGCGGACCCTCGCCACCTCTTTCATTCGCGATACTGCGCGTAGCTGTGTATATACAATAAAGTATATGTTACAATTCAACGGTTACAGCTTATATCCCGCGCGATCAACGATAATATGAGCAAAAATTCTGAAAATGACGCAGCGCTACTCGGATGAATTCCTTTCAACGAGTCGCGATCTTTTATGGGTGACGCTTCGAAATGTGAATCGAATTTTGAATTTCTCTTAAACTATAAGAGGTGATAAAAATATTTTTTATTGCTGTAAGATATATGTATATAGACTTGTAAAAAAGTTCATAAAAAAAAATTTGTTTCGTAACGTTTGGCGGTGGGGAGACTCTCCAGTAGAAACGATGCGCGTAAAATAAAATAAAAAAAAAAAAAAACGAAACGATTTATTCGAGTTAATAATAATGACGAATTGTTGATTTTTTTAAACAAATTTGCGGGAAATTAAAATCCAAGTGAAATCGTTATTTTTACGTAATTATTAAACATTAAATATCAATTTGAAAAAATTAAGATCGCCGAAGAGTGGTCAATGCTGTTAACTTGAATAAGGAGTATCGTCTTTTTTTAATGAGTGAATAGTGTCCACTGCTGAAAAAAAATTCTTTTTTGACGACAATTTGTCCTTTTTTTTTAAATATCTTCCGAAATATTTTACAGCCTTTGCATTTACTGTTTGAGTAAAAAAAAAATAATTTTATTACCTCCTATAGTCTTTGAGAAAAAAAATCAATGGTTTTACACGAATTTTACGGATCGACCCTTCAATTCTCAGATT
This sequence comes from Cryptus viduatorius, assembly GCA_964006125.1. Lineage (NCBI taxonomy): Eukaryota > Metazoa > Arthropoda > Insecta > Hymenoptera > Ichneumonidae > Cryptus > Cryptus viduatorius. Next base: position 32,668,874 of record OZ023220.1, on the reverse strand, counting down.
TCAAATATGTTCGTACATATATTGCGTCTATCAGAAGCGGATAAGCATAGAAAAAAGTTTCATTCGCGACATAGATAAATCGTAAATCGTTATCTTAATCGTTTCGTATTAATTCGAAAATAAGTCTAATAATCATATCAACGAAAAAATACGACTACAAGTTTCAAAACAAAATTCGAAAAAAAATGGAAAAAAAAATTCTTAGCGACAAAAATATTTCGACATTACCTTGGAATCGAGGCGAATGGTACATAGGTCACAACTCTCCCGAAAAAAAAAAAAAAAAAAAAAAAAAATTAAACGATACTAACGACAAAAAATGATACGGAAAAAAAAAATTGGCATTATTTATCAAAATGATATATTAGACGGTAAGAGAAGAGTCCTCGTCGCCATGCCACCTGTATAATATCATCGCTATACGTACGTAGAGGGCATCAGCGGCTAACCCCGAGTGCGATTCCCGCGGTGCCATAGACCCTGTGCTGCGAGCATAAAAGCCCCCGCTGCCTCGCGATCCTGTCGGATAGAGGAAGGTACGAAGGATAGGGGGTGAGAGGGAGAAAGACAAAACGCGCGAGTGAGAAGGAGCATTAAATTCTTGGCGTTTCTCTGGTCACCGACCGAAGACCGAAGTTCCTCGACTGGTACGCGCCGTCGTTGGAGAGGCGGAGAGGTGGAGAAGAGAATCCTCCTTGTGGTCGTCGGGGTTCTTCGTCCTCCAGTATGCATACCTATCCAACCACCACAAATAATGTTACGGAAAGGGAACGAAAAAACGCCATTGAGCGCGTTGGGGCAAAAGCAAAAACAAATATCATATTTTACAACATGCAACTCTCCGCTCAAAGACGTTTTCTTTTTTTTTTTTTTAACGGTTGTTTTTTTTTTTTTTTTTTTATCGTGTTCCCACGTTCTTCGGTTCTCATGGCGCATCATTCACATAGAGTTGAAGCGCATCCGAGTATATAAAGTATGAAATATGCCCGATGTTAATTATCCTCGAAGATGTGTGTATATATATACATATATATACGCGCATTAGCCACTATCCTACGTGCATTCGAACTTCGCAGCGACAAAAAGCGCCAAGAGATACTTGTCGCAAGGTGGAAGCAAAGGTAGCGCGGTTTCTTGACGAAACGAAAGCCGCGAGAGAGGTTAAGGTGTAGGGTGGGTGGAAGGGAAGGTGCATAGTTTTATGTAGCTATCTCAGTCTCCACTGCGAGGGTGGCGAAGAAGTAAGGTTTTTCGAGAAGGATGTTGCACTGCCTGCTGCTACAACTAGTAGAAGTAGGTATAAAAGCATATAAGGTATAAAGGTTTACGCCGTTGGCGAAGAGGCGAAGGCTCCCCGAGCGTTGGGATGAGGAAGGAGAAAACAGAGAGACATAGAAAAAGAGGAGAAAAAAAAGGTGGTTGGGTAGAGAGAGAGTCGGGGAAGTAGAGAAAGACTCTCCTTGGGTGGAGGAGTCAGGAGGAGAAGAGGGATTTTTTTTTATATATATATAAAAAAAAAAAAGCACGTCGGCCCCTTTCGTCGCTGCGTCGCCGAGGCTCGACCGAGGCGAGCGGCGACCTCGGCGATGATACGACAAAAAATCAGATGCACGGCCATTGGCTGTTCTCAATTCGAATTATTGGCTTCCCCGGTCGTCGTTCGTCAGATCCTCCCCCAACCGAACAATCCGGCCGTCTCGCTCGATCCCCCCCTCACCCTCCCCCTCCCCCACCCTCCCTCCTCCGTATGAAAACCTTGCTTGCTTTATATAGTAATTTCTCTCTCTTTGGTACAAACCGACCAGGGGCCCCCGTGAGTCTGCGAACTCTCGCTTCCCTCGCTTCTCTGCCGCTCCTCTCCTCTCTATCCTTCGGCAAGCGTTGGCGCGGGTTCTACCCGGCCACCTAGTCAACGCTCCTCTCGGTGCGCTCCTCTGTCGCTCCTCCGCGCCTTTCCCAACCCCGGATAGCCGCATCCCGTTCCTCTGTGTCGCCTCATTCTACTCGCTACCTCGTTGCTTCTCCTCCGCTGCTGCCCACCGCGTTTCCTCGTCCTCCCGTCTGATCGAGTCCTCTCCCCTCCGTGCATCTCCTCCCCCCGTTCATCCAAGACCGCCGAGAAGGGTCGAAAAAAACTTCGAAAAAAAAAAGAAAAAAAAAAAAATAACGAAATAAAAAATTACAAAACGAGAAGAAAAAAGAAATCCAATTTCGTTGCCATGGCTACGCGGCGGTGTGCGTCGACTTTGATAAAGATAACCCCATCCCTCTGTACAGAGACTGACAAACGTCGTATATCTCTTCTCTCGTTCTCTCGTCCCCCTCCTCCCTCTATCACGCTCTCTGTGTGCACCGGGAGTAAGCGAGGATGAGGAAAAGAGTGAGTACCGGAGTAACCCGCAAAACGAAACGACGCGTCGCGCCGAGGGTGTCCTTTCGTTCGTCCGCACGTATACGTACGTATATACATATATATGACAATATATACATATATATCGGCTATGTGAACGCCCGACGTCTCTATGCTTGTGTGTGCATTCTGGCGCGACGTTCGTCCACGTGGATTCTCTACAGTCTCTCTGCATCCCCCGCTGTATATTCTACTCGTATATTTTGTTGACGAATAGACGCACTCACGTATCGACAATACGTGCGTAACGAAGAGAGATTGGTTCGATGGCGAAATAAAAATCATAAAAAAAAAACAAAAAAAAAAAAAAACGGAATCGAAAGAAAGAAGCGAAGAGTTACCGAAAGTAAACAGACGTCCGAGTATAATGATAGATCGCGAGCCGAGAAATCGTCGATGTGCGGACGTCCGATCGTAAGCACTACAAAGCCCGCATTTCGTTGAAAGGAGGGGATATAATTTTTATTATTTCGGAAAAAAGTTTTTTAATAAAAAAGTTGGCCGGCGGTACAATGCCGCATGGCTCAGGCGGTTCTCTCCCCGCTGTGGTGCAAGTATTATATATATATATATATATATATATACATACATATATATAGGTGTGTGTATTACCCTCTACACGTATACGACACACTCAAGGATTCTCTCGTATAGTACGAAGCGAAATATAGTCTATGTACGAAAAGCATGGCACTCGCGGAGAAGGAGGGTACTCCGTGCTGTGCGGGGGCTCTCCTCTATTCGTACGGCCCGAGACTCGCATTAAAAGTTTCGTTCGGTGAGACGCGCGCGCGGGGGAAGAGGGCAGCGCCAGGGACGTAGATGCGGGGGACAGTAGTAGGTGGGAGTGAGGAGGCCGAGCGATATTTCATAACTTTTGTATTTCGAAAAAATGTACAATGGCCCGACAGGCCGCTCTCGGCCCCGCGGTAGGGCCATTGCTTCCTGGGGGGAGGGGGAGAACTCTCTCGCTGGGGCTGTGTTGTGCAACGGTAGAGGTGCAAGTAATACGAACGAGTCAGAGTGTAAGAGTACCTCCAGGTACCTAATACCAGCTGTAGTACGCCCGTTCGAATATGAGTGCAGCGGTATGTACGAAATACACGCAGACCGCTCGCCACACGTATAATACGAGAGCGAAACATACATTTACTTCTTGTTGGTACGAGTTCTACGGACATCTTTTTTTTTTTTTTTTTTTTTTTTTTTTAACTCTTATTTCTCTTTTCATTCCGGGGTTTCGTTCGCCTCCCACCTCCTTTCTATCCATCGATGATTTATTCCCTTCCCGTGTCCTCTTGTGTGTTACTCCGTACCGCCGCCGATCACGTTAGCTTCACGGGGATCGTTTTATAACGAATATTTGAAATGTATCCGACGTCGAACGTGTGTCAACGAGACGGGAGAGTAATCTCTCTTTCCCCTTTTCGATATGTGTGATTACGAAGGGTCTTCGGTGAATCGATGTCCAGCGACACCGATATACTGTTGGATTGTCCGTTTGTATACGTAAGAATATGCGGGCTTTCGGCGATCGCGATGGACACTCGAATTCCTCAGGCTGAAAAGCTTTTTGATCGGTTCGTCGATGATGCAGACTTTTTTTACCCTCTCCACTCGCCAATTCCGCTCTCCGCGCTTTGGGTTTGTTCAGAATTCCCTTTTTTTTAATTTCTTTTTCGTTCTTTTCGCTCTGCGGATGGCCCTCCCAAAGTTGGCTCTCGATCGCGGCAGCTCGGTAGGGGACGAATCTCGCGAAGAGAATTTTGGGCGAATCTCGACTTACCTCCGATCTCTCCCTTCTTCAATCTTTCTTTCTTGTTTCTCTTCGCTCTCTCCGCCACTTGAATTCCTCATCGTCTTATTTTACAACGCTTTCTCGAAGTCGTCTCGTCGCTGGAGATAATGGTTCCTCCGTTCGGCTGTTCCAATCCCGTTGATTTTTGTACTGGTAGAATCTTTCGGAAAGTCAATCGTAACAAAAAAGTCGTAAAATTTCATTCGCGCCGAAAAAAAAAGAAAAAAAAAAAAATGCTCGCAATGTCGATCGCGAATGATGTCGTATATTCGCGGTGGAGGCATTTCGCGTCTATTGCATTTAACTCCAAAAAATTGAGAAAATATGACGAAGCAATAAGGATAAATATATCGAAAATAAACGATAAAATTGAATTCCCAACATGACGATAGAGATCCTCGAGTTCATGCGACGCGAGTCTGACTCGCGAAAGATACAGCGCAGCGAGTAAGAAAAATAGCTTCGCTGTAGTAGATAGATACCTATATACTAGTTGTGTGTCAAGCGTATCCACAAAGATCCCACACCGGGGGGAAACCGTAAAAAGGGAGGAATGCGACGAGGGCTAACGCGCCCTCTCCGCATGCACGCCACTTCGGGTTGCTGCTTACTTTTGCTTGCGCATCTACGTCTTGCCGCTACCACGCGAACGTCGTGCTCTCCGACGCGGTATACTTGCCGCGGGTTCCGCGTACGATGCAACGCTGGTGCATTCGCGAGCGAATTTCCCGGTGGATACGACCACCTTATGCACGAAGCTATATTTGCGTGTTGATGTTACTCCGGTACCTCGTGAACAACCCTTTTTTTTTATCTGTATACTCTATTCGCTATTTTCTCTGAATGTAAGAAAGCCGCGCGGCGATCTTAGTCGCGATATCTCGAGTAATTTTTTTTTTTTTATTTAAATAAAGTCGTTTTAGGGTTCATGAAAAAACGCGTAATTTCTATAAACTTTGATACATCGATATTGTACCTTAACAACCGCCTTTCTAACATTCTCTCGTTCTTATTTCACTATATATAGTATTGATTTTTGGCGAAGTTTCGCAACGGAAAAAAACCGGGTCTTCCGCTCCTATGTCTGGCATAAAGGAGCTGCAAAAATATGTGATGCGTTTCAGAGTTAACGATCGAAAAAAAGGTTTTTTTTAATCGATTTATTTATGACGATTTTTGGAGGCATCTGCGGTTTTCGTGAGAATCGCGCGCGATCTTGTTGGACATCGAAGTATTCTTTACCCTTTTTTTGACGGCCGATTTAAAAGGCGGGGAGTTTGTTGTGCATTTGACACTAAAATGAGAATATCGGTTCGTCGTACTCTCAACGCGTTAAAACCGTTGAAATAAAATCTAACATATATACCACGGAAATGTTAGGAATATTTTCGCTGAGTAATCATAGCCCCGCTGTACGTTGATTCGTTCAGCCATTCGTTCACAAAGCTTCGTTTAACTACGGCTCGGGGCAAAGATTTTTTCAGCATGACAACGAAAAAAAAATAATGATAAAAAAAAAATCCATCGATCGAACATACACGTGTTCGAATTTTATGTCGTGTCAGTTGCATTCTCGTATGTCGGGGACAGTCGGTATCCTCGAATAACTTTACCGCAAACGGAACGTTGAAGAAAATTCCCGCCGAAAATCGGCAAAAATTCAATATATAATAAAAAAATAAATAAAAAAATACGAAATAAATTTGTTGCGCTCTTTCTGCGGTAAAAAATTCTAAATCTATAAAAAAAATATTGTAGATTACGAAATAAAGTGAAAGAGACCCGTTGAATTCATAAATTCGCGATTCTCAACCGCAGTGGAAACTTTTTCCCGTTTGTAAAATGTTTTTAATCTCTTTACCGATTAATCGTTTTTTTTTTACGCGTTTTTTTTTCCAACGAAATCGCGCAGCAGAGACACGCTTTGGATACGGTAAACATCAAAGATAAGAATTTTTTTTTTTATTCATTCGCGTAAATCGCCACAATGCTTCACGCAATTTCTGCTATGAATATGCATTTTAATCGAACGAGCCGTGCGATGTAAAGGGAAATAACGGGTAAGCAATGTGGAAAATGGAAAATTTTCAATGTTTTTCGTTAATCTTTACCGGAAAAACGCGACATCTTCGTCGCGTAACTGTACCGCGATGATCGAGAGCTCGCGACGACCTCGATGCCAGAGATTGAGGCATCTAACGATTTCTACGAATCATTCTCTCGGAGAACGATAATAAATGCAGCAAAACCGTCGGCTACACCGCTTTGCCTGCGTCCTATGCCGGTTGATGTATCTAAAGCACCCGGAACGCTGCATAGACGTTATACAGGGATACTATGGACATCTACCGCTAGTCCACAGCACATGTACAGTAGAACCTCCATTATCCGAACCTCGATCATCCGATCCGATCGATTATTCGAACACTCAATTATCCGAACCATGTCGTCATTTATCCGATCGTTAACGCCAAATCATATATACATTGTCGGTCGCTATGACGCAATTTAGCCGAACGCTCGAAAATCCGAAATGTACCGCGAAATGTACATTGTCGTTGGCTGCAGCAAAAGCCGCGCGTGTCTTCGATCGTGTTGAGGCGCACTTTTCCTCTTCCAACGTTAAACCGTTCGCACACTATTCGCTGTCCGAACAGAATCGGACGTAACTGAACTGAGACGATTTTCTATATGAAATCGTATCAATGAAATAAAAAATCAAAATTCTTTCGAAAGTCGCCAGGAGCTAAGAATCCATCGGTAACACGTCTTTAAAACGCCGAAAAATGCAAAAAAAAAATCAATAAAACCGATAAAATCTGCGATTGCGGGTGGTGAAACAACTATTTAATTCGCTGAAAGAAATACTTAGTTACATACTAACTGTTAGTTTAATATCACTGTTTCCTCCGTTAATATGACAATTTTTTTTTAGCGATCGATTATTTGATTCGCCACTCGCGAGCGCCGATTTTCTCGGTTTCAACCGATTTTTTTTTCAGTTTTTCGTTTATCTATGATTTATTTTTATGCGTGTCATCAGCCCTTAAAAAACGTGGCGTTTCGATTATCCGAATTTTTGGTTATCCCCATCAGACGCGGTACCGCCGCGTTTGCGTAATTGAGGTTCTACTGTACAGTCACAGGGATTCTCGAGGACGGACGGAGCACTCTCGCAGTGTTTCACTTCCTCGCTCGGCTTCTCACAACCGCGCGCGCCGGGGGCACCGTCGTTGTTGTGCCGGTGCCGCACACTCAGATTAAAGTTCGCTCTCTCACTCACTTACTATATCATCGTTAAAGTAGCATTGCGCGTATCCGCGGTCGTTCACGCCAGGATACGGGTCGAGTTCAAAAGTGCTCCGTAACGCCGAGCTTCTCTAATACACCTACTATAGGTACAGAATTATAGTACGATAGTATACATACCCTTCCGTATAGTTACCCCGAACGGGCGAAACGAGTAAACGAAGATGAGAACGCGGGAGTAAAAAGACTCGACGCGGAGAAATCGCGGGATCGCGAAATTGATGAGAAGAGAATAAAACAAAGATAGAGCGAATTATGCATCAGTTCGATAAGTAATCCGACAAGACAGAGAAGACGAAACCAGCTAATCAGATTGATTAAACATCAAGCTATATAGTTTTTTGAGAGCAAATAGCGAATGACGAGAAATTCTCTGGAAAGCGAAGTATCCCGTAAAAAAATTCGAAAAAAAATTAATATACTGTCGATATAAATTTTTGAGTTGACATTCTCAATTGAAAGTAATGTATTGCCATAATCAATGAATTATTCACTTGAGGAAAAGTCGAATTCATTTTAGAAGAAATTCACATACCTAATTACGAAATTTTCTGATTTTTTATTTCCGTTCAGAAATTACTCTATAAAATGGAGCAAAGAAATACAAGCAAACGTTCGGAATTTCGTGCAAATAGATTCGATGATTTATCCCTTTTTGTACGGATTTTTTTTTTTTTACGCTGAAACACGGGTCTGGGATCCTCGAGGTCTGCAGCGTTGCGAAACTCAGTCAAAAATCAATATATTTTCACGTTTAATCGTTGTGATATAGAGACGCCGGAATGCGAGAAATATACCTATCGCCGCGTAATATCGATATAAGAAAAATTACAGAAATTTTCAAAAGATACGAAAAATACCAATTTTTTATCAAACATAAAAATTTCTTAAAACAGTGTGTTTTCGGGACGAACTGTAGAAATAATTCCAAGAAGAATACTTCGGACGGGAGTCACGATTTTTTTAAATAAAATGTTTGTTTGTTATCGAAAAACCAGAAACTTAAAGATGAATAAGGAAACCGTAACATACGCGGTAACATTTTTATAAAAATCCAAAAACTTGGAATTAAAATTAATACAAAAAAAAAATTCGAAAGTTTAAGTCACATAGATTACGGAAAAAAAATTCAGAAAATTATGAAATTCTTCGACTTTTTCGTGTTCCAATTTCCGGATATTTTCGTATTTTCCCTGTTTTTTACATGTGCCGTAATAATCCTTCAAAACTATTTGTTTTCATTTCTTTTTACGCCATTTTTTAAAAATAACTCGCACTACGGAATACGCGAATTTGCGATCAACCGACGATGCAACTGAATTAAAAAAATTCTAGTTGCATGAAAATGTAAAGTTAATTTTTAAAAACCTCGTGAATTATTAGGGACAAACAGCAAACGCGCGATCGCTGTCCAAAGAGGTAAAGCGGCCCGAGGGGGTTGAAAGATCGCGAGAGCCACACGATTGTTCGCTGGCTGCTATACGGCCTGTAAGTACGATGGTAGGTTGTTATGGTACATAGTAGAGTTGACGCGTCGCCGAAGAGGGATGTTCATGTGGTCGGTACGTTCGCTCGTCTCTCCTTCCACCCTTTCCGCGGCTTTCCCGGCCTATAGCCTCGCATCGTCTCGTTTTGAGTCGGTGAACTTTGCCAACTTGGAAAGCGTTTTGCGGAGAGAGAGAGAGAAAGAGAACTCGAGCGAACGTGTACAACCGTCGCGAGGGCTCGAACTCATCCCGCGGCCTGTACGCCGACGTCGACGACGACGCTCCACACCGCTGTCTCGTCGGTTTCTCCGCCGCTTCGTCAGTTACCCCGCCCCGCTGTCCCGCTCACTTCGGCGCGCTACCCCTGCATTATGGAAATTTTGAACCAATTCGAAAATCAATACCGTCCGACGATGGTGGTTCCCCTCTTGTTCCTTCCTTCTCTCACCTTCATTATTCATCTTTCTCTCTCGCTGCATCTCCGATACGAAACTCACACACGCGAAAAATGTCGTTCCTTATAAATTTTTATCATTTATCGCGAACGTCTTGTCTTTCGTAAGAAATATTTCTATGCGACACAATATTTTTTTTTTGCAAAGCGAGCGCTCGCGCGCGCGCGTGAGTTCCAATCGCGAAATCCCGGAAATGAAGGAAAATTGGCCAATCGTATAAATGCGGTACGGCGACCGTGAGTCGTCGGGGGTATTAGGTATACGGCTTATAACTACAAGCGCGATTTTGCGGAGGGTAAGAGGACTTGCCGGGGGGGGATAGCCTCTCGCTAGCGAAAAAAAAAAAAAAAAAAAAAAAAACAAACGAAAAAAAAAAAAAAAACATCGAAAGAGAAAGACACCGATGCCGCAAGCCGGAGAACTACGTTCCCATGATCTTATAAGCCGGTGAGCTCGGAACATCTCGAAGAGAGCGTTGTGGAGAATCTGTAGAAAACGTACACATAGAAGTGTAGAAGAAAGAGACGATGGCGGAGGAGGGGGCGGGAGGGAGGAGGGAGGAGAGAAGCATAAGAGCATTTCTGTGAGCGCGCGGATGCACGGGGAGCTTTTTTCGTTTTACAAACTGGTTCAATTTTTTCTCAAAATGCGGGTGAAGCAGCTAAGAGAGGGAGAGAAGGAAGAAAACCGGTTGTCTTCTACTACGCAACGCCATGGAACTATCTAACACAGGGGGCGCGAGAGGAAGAGGAGGGGGGCGATCGGGGGATCGCGAAAAGCGTTGGAGGAGAAACCGCGCGCTCGTTCTCTTCTGATTTCTCATCGGGATGCGCGCAGGTACGTGCCGGAGCTACGTCCGTGCCCCTCGCAACTAAATTTCTCATAAATATTTTCCTCGTACGAAGGGGAGGGGAGGAGCGAAAAATAATGATTTTTTTCGCAAAACATCGTGACTCGATATTCGAAGAAAAAAAAAAAAAAAAAGTTATTGCATTTTTTCGAATTGGCAATCCACCGGAAGTGACGTCAGAGTCGAGAACCCTTTATCGGGGAGACGAGAGCTCCGCACGCGTTTGTACAACGCGTGTGGGTGTTGTATCCTCCTTTTCGTGTCTCGTGCGCGTGATCGTGAATGTGGAAGCGTTTGTATATATATATTGCGGGTGGAAGACTCGCCTCGTCTGTCCCCAATGTATCTTCTTCTCTCTCGAACTCTCGTGATTCATCCATTTGATTTCGTGACTCTCGCTCTCTCGTTCTCGTATTTCCCCTTTCCTCCCCCTTCGAGATAACGGCGTCTCGTCTCGGGGCCAACAAGTGGCCCTTGTCCTCGACTTCCTAATCATCGTACAGTTGAACGCGAACTGCCGTGCATCAATCGCGTAACCCCGCGAATGAAAACTTGTAAAATTTTACTATAGACAAAACGCCAACTTTTCGATAAATAAATCGTACAAACGTTGAAAAATATTTTTCGAGGTTAAGAATGAAATAAAATCGTTCGTTTTAAATAAATTGCCATGAGTGGCGAAAATAAAAAAATCGCGAAATATCGACTCACCGAAAAAATTATTTATAGAACGAAACGTCGTTTCCATCAATTAACGGACTTATTATCGCATTACGATTGTCTCTGTCCGAACTATTTCCGGTGATATAACCGCCGTGATTATCATTCTCGATGGATTATATATCGTTATTGATTCGCTACGAATTATTTCTATAATTCAATCGACCGTTCGATTCTCCATTAATAATCGAATATGCGGTAATGTAATCGAATCTCTTTTCTTTCGGAACGAAGTTTCGTACGGTGCTTATGCATTATTTACTGTCTTATTAACTCGTTAGCCGGATAGATTAATAAATAGAGGGGAAGAAGAGAAATTCGCTCGTCGACGTTCGATTATTTTTGATAAGCGGACAGCGGCCGGTGGCTATAGAGGCAGAAGGCAGGGAAACGCGAATTCTCGTTACGAGTTTGGCGTGCATCGAGTTAAATACGCGCGTGGTGGTCACAGCGGGGTCACTCGGAGCTCCGCTCAACCGGTAGGGGGAGAGGGGAACATCGAATGGCTTTAAGGAGGGATTCCGCGCGAGGGGAGTCAAAAGCCAAAAGGAGGTGGCGACGATGGCGATGGAGGAGAAAGAAGAGTAGAAGGAGGAGGAAGACGCTCCCGGCTCGTTGCAAAGCTCGCGGCTCTGTGGCATCGTCGCGCGTTCTGTAGCCGTCGACGGCGTTGTCACTACAGTCGAGAAGGGGAATACAGAGTGCAAAGGCAATCGTAAACCCAATTGTAGGTCGTCGCGATTTGTAGCATAATTGTTTTTTTTTTTTTATTTTTTTTTTCAATTCGTCGCTGACGCAGCTGTCCCCTCGTAACGATAACTATATTGTCGATCAATTGCAAATAGTTGTGAATAATCATTGTTCACGTGAAAGCGGCGACTTTCGTTTTTATTCATCATAACGCGCGCACGTCAACGCGATCGTATTGAACGGACCGCAAACCTCATTCCGCTCGAACGATTGCGACAAATAGATACTCAATGTTTGAAGTTTGAATAATCGCGAGTATTGCTTTACGAAATAGCAAAGATGGCATCGAAACCGCGTTGTGTACATATGGATATATATTTTTCTCTACGATTACTCAATTTTCTCGGATAAACGAGGGGGAAAAACACTTTTGGTGGAGATGATAAAAATTTTATCGAATGTATATAGTAACGTTGAAGATAATTTGCATGATGCAGCTGTTTGACTCGATGTTTTTTTTTTTCTTTTTTTTTTTTTCACTCTTTAATTTCGTTTCATAGCTACGCGAAAAATCGATTATGCCGCAGTGTAGACTTACCGCGGAAGAGTCACATCACACGATACTCGTAGGATATTTTTTTTCATATCGTCTGCTGAATGCCCCTATGTGTCTATATTTTTCAGGGAGACTCTTGGATGAAATAATAAGGGACTAAAATAATTTTGTGATCCGAGATTCGCGGGTAAACATAGCCCTCAGCTGCAGCAAAGATTACCGCATTTATATGCAAAACATTGTAAGAGGAATAACTTTTTTTTCCATAAAATGGTTATTGATATTTCGTATTTCACAACGACCAATTCTGGGAAATGCTTTATACGATTTTTTTTTCATGAAAACAACAAAAAACTTTTTTTTTTACCTAAATTCGATGGATTCCTTCCCTTCAGCAACGATTTCTTAATATGCCGATAGAACTGCTGAAAAAAAGCTCCAAATCTATCTGAATCTCCCCTTCCATGGCAATAAAAAGAGTGATTAATCCGATGCTATTTTTCGTCAGCTCTTCCTGTTTCGTAATATTTGTCTTTTATGACGTCATACCAATTATTCGTCGTCCCTACGCGTCTCGCCGGCAGACCGTATTTTTGCTACATATCGACTCCACTTCTCCCGATCTATTTTATTCGTAATCCATAGAAACCTTATTTGCGGAAGTGAGAAATTTGCCATATAGCAAAAACGAATACTACAATAGAATTTCGCGCTAACAATAGAAAGTACAACGATTTCATCGGCTACGCGCGGAATTATGCACCAATTGGATAAACCGATAGAATGTTTCGCCAGAAATGTTTTGTCTGCCCGATGGCTACGGATATAGAAACAATAATGATTTGTTGAAGAGGTTCGATCGCTCATTACGCAACCCTTTTGTCTTATAATAGAGTGCGGACCACGCTGTCGCAAAGTTGAATCGACCTTGAAGCATCGATCGCGATACTCTCTCTCGATATTCTCGTCACTCGGCGAGGAGTGTAGGAGAAGTGGCGGAGCATCTCTCCGCATTATTGTCACTCCAACGGAGAAAGCCTGTCGAGTCATCGATTCCGTTCGAGAAATATAGAAAACTGATATTGACCATTTCGAGTCCCACGAACCCTGAAAATTCATAATTTTCATATTGCTTTCTCACTTCATTTCTCACTTCAAATACCTTTATTCAAATTATTTTTGCTATGAAATTGCTAAATTGGAAAATCAAACTTCATCGCATTTTAACTCGATACGAAAACGTTCACTGACGTTGCCGCTACTTCAGTCATTTTTCAGAACGCCTTAAAGTTTCATAAGATATCAGCCAATATATCGATTAACGTTAAAAATGAATGCCAAATATTGAGGGTAAAAGCATCGATTGAACACGAAATTTTGACTTAAAAAATTGTGAAAAGTTGATGCGGCAACGAGGAGAAAGAATTTTTTTTAGGAAAAACTTAATATTCGTAAATAAGAAAATAAAAAATACGATAATCATTTTTTATGATTTTGCCGATTCCGACCAAATTTACGGGTTATTATTGACCACATTTTTTAAATGTGATTTTTCAGTTTCTCCGATGGATTTTCATTGAAAATGCAAACAATTTCACGTATAAAGCAATATTCCGAATTCCGTGTGAATCATACGCTGGTCGCAGATTTTTCTGATTCTTCTCGCGTCGCCAAAATTTTTTTTAATCAAATATATCCGATGAGAAGTAATTCGATCGTTTAATAGCTTAAAACTCGAGTAGATTAATTAAAAATGAATTACATCGACAGCTGAGAATCAAAACGAACTTATCGTGTCGAATATAACACGTAAAACGACGTTGTATCCGCCCGTCTATTTCTTAGCGGTCGATATGAGAACCGCGAACAATTCGAGACGACGCGACTGAAGCGCGGATGTACTGGCCGCACAATGATGCTCGCCATAACGCTATAGATATATATACAGCAGTAGTCGAAGAAGGGATTTTAATTAAAGGACCGAAGGGGGCCTCCCGGTCTGCCTTCGCTCCCTCGTTCTTTTTTTTCTCTCTATATTTAGAAGACACGAAAAAAAAAAAAAAAAAAAAAAAAAACGTGCGTCATCCCATTCGCTCAATCTACGGAAATTGTACTCGTTAATTGTCGATTATAGTGCCATGTAGCGTCGACAATCTTTCTTTTTTTTTTTTCTTTTTTTATTTTTATTTTTCATTTCATTCAGTTTGTCATTACTTTTTTCCCTCCGATGTTCTTCTCGACGCCAGAGCTCCGACACTGTTTGAAGGCTGTGCACTTCATAGTCTTCGTATATCGCAGGCGAAAAGTCTATTCAACGTTTACCAAAGTATACGACATTCTCGAGCGTACCGAGTACTAACGACGATATTCATGTTGATTCAATGGGTTATGTGTTAATCTTATCCGCGCACCATGTCGAAACGTTCTATCGAAACAATGGTGTAATTAAGCTTGTGGAAGAAGCGTTTCATTCATCGCTCCCCTCGGAAAAACCGTAAACAAAATTGCAGGTGCATACGACAACTTAGCCGCGATCTGCAGTTATCCGCGTACGCGCATAGCGCAAACGAAGTTAGACAAAGATTTGGAGTACAATGAAAAAAGAAAAAAAAAAAGAGTTCTTTAACGCCGGGGTCTTGGTCTGTCTTTCAGGAAAACGAGTTACTCGTGAGGCCAAAACACTTGGACCGACAAGCAATAGCCGCACAAGAGTCGGTAGCGGAGGATAAGCGAAGCCAGAACGCGGAGAATTCGTTCTGGCCGAGCGGGGACCTCGAGGAGCTCGTCGAGGCCGAGGACGTTCGAGAGATCGACGAGTTCGAGGACTCGGATAAATTCGAGTTCGAGAAACAGCCCGACGAGTGCTCAAGTAGGTTCGAAAAATCTTACAAACGCGGATTCCTATGAAAAATGCGCGAATTCAATTCCCATTCGATTGATTGCCACACCAAATAAAAAATATATACATATATATATTTTTTTTATTTGTATAAAATATCAAGAAACTCGATAGCGTCTCAACGCTAAGAAGTTTTAAAAGAAATAATATCCTATCCTAAGGTTTCGTAGATCTTGAGCGCTCGCGACATAACCCTTAAAAAACACTTCGGCGTTCGTATTGTTGCGTCTCATATACGATGACAACGACGGCGACAGCGACAATTTTCTTTTTATATATATGTATATCGAGATTATTCCTGATATAAAAACGATATATAATATATTATATATATATATGCTAAATTACCTTTGATCGGTTAAAATCCGGTCGGCAATCGGTGCATGTCGAGGATTGAGTTATTAGTCTGGGAGGGCCGCTGCGCGTCAACACCTATCACGGGAGTGTCAGTGAAGGTGCGAGAAAAGATTATGGAGTACGCCGCGTCGACGGAAAGTCGCGTGGAGAAGTGACGGTAGGGAAACCGGAGAGCCAACGTTTCCGGGAGGGTATCACACGGCGCGCATAGTCCGCGATGCGACCAACTTTCTTAATTACAACAAACTTCCTTCATAATTCTCGCGTCCTCGTTCCGTAACTATCGACCTGATTCTCGCTCACCCCCTCCCTCTTTCCCCCCTTTTTGGTTGTCCTATCAAATGACAATATAAACAACAACAACACAACAACAATCGTAATACCGCGCTGTAACTCTCGGGATGATATATAGACTCGCAATATAGAGATTACGAACAACGGAAGCTGCAGGCTACTCGACTTGTTTCTGTTTCGTGTAAAACCGAAATTCCAATATTCGTTGATGTATCGCATCGAGTTTATAACTTTACAAATTTTCAACGGATCAGAGTTAACGTGCAGCTCGACATTTTTCAAATCAATACAATTCAATTTTACTAATACAATAACGAAGTTCAATGTTTTTTTTTGCATTTCGGCAGTCGATGGAAGTTAATTACATTCGCTGGTGGATGCAGCGCGATGTTTTGTTATTTTTTTTTTTTCATGGTACAATGACATAACTCTTCGAAAGGCTAAAAGAAAACTGAGAATGAATCGATACTAAAGTAAAAAAATAAAAATAAACTAAACACAACTATAGAAAGAGAAACTAAAAGGGAGTTTTCTGAAAGTAGTATCGTGATATTTCCTTATAGACGGTTTCTTTTTATATACTGTAACAGTGACATTTAAAATAGGATTTTTCTTCAAATGTCACAACTTTCGTGCAGAATAACACATGAATATCCAGAAATGTTACCTCACAAGATAAACATATTAACATTTATTCATTAAAAAAATACGAGCGAAATATTAACACGGAAAAAATATTAATTTGGCGCGAAGAATGAAAAGCAAACATTAGAGTAGAATTTTAAAAGCACTTTCGTTAATTTGCTTGTAGTCTCGCGAAAGATAGGTATTTTTTGTTTGTCACGAGTTAATTTAACCGTTGAGATTCTTGTATTTTTTAATTATTTTCTCTACAATAAAGAAACGCGAATATGCAGAAAAAAAAGTTCAGAAGATAAACATCGAGAAATAAATATATAGTTTTTCGAAATTCTAATGAGTTTTTTGTTGTTTAATTAAAAGATTATTCTCGATTTCAGACGCAGGTAAAGAGGAAACGGAGGCTCTGGTGCGGGAGGAAGAAATCGAGAGGTTCGATTTCGTCGTCGATAACGAAGACGACAGCGAGATAACGGACGAGGTGGTTGTGGCACAAAGCTCGCGTATGCTACGAGAGCAACGCAACGTTACGGGAACGGCAGCGACGGGAGCCAATACACCGAAAATGTCGAACATGTTTCCCCAACAGTACTGCCTGAGATGGAAGTACCATCACAGCAACCTGCAGACGATGTTCTCGCAGCTACTCGAGCGTCAGGCATACTGCGACGTGACGCTCGCTTGCGAGGGTCAAACACTTCGGGCACATAAGGTACTATTGGGTAGCTGCGATTTTCCCCTTTAGCTAATACCAAAATTAATTTATCATTGCGAAAACGAGAGAAAACTATGGCAAAAATGATATATTATTTATTAAAAAAAAAAAAAAAACGCCGGTGAATAGCGGAGCGGTAGAAAGACAGAAGCGGATAAAGCGTTGCCAGTGTCGGTGCCCTCTCGGCATGCAAGTTGCAATGTATAGTTGGGTTCCCTACGAATATTCCACACGGTTTGTTTCTCGGGCGCGCCAACGGGTAGAACACATTGACTCCGAGCTTTTCTCTCTCATTCGTCTGTCTCTTCTTTTTTGCCTTTTTTTCTTCTCCCTCCCTTACTGTTACTCGTACACTCGTTCCCTTCGTCCCTCTCATCGTCCTCGTTCGCCTCTCTCCGTTTTTGTTTCTACCCTCTTTTTTTTTTCTCCGGCTGGTGCTCTCTCGCCCGCGGACAAAGGAACGAGTCAGGAGAGTTGCCGGAAAATATGTTTCGGTTCTCTTCTCTCCGCAGGCGAAGCTTGGCGATCATACAAACTCGTTCTCTTCTCTCCTTCCGCGAGAAAACTCTGGACGCAGTCGTGTCGAGGATTTCGGGCCGAATGAGGATTGCCACTTTGACAATCAATAGCCATACAACCGTTTAGATGCTGTCGACGAGTCACAATCCAACGGGAAACGGGAAACGATTTTTTTCACATTCCTAATAGTACTTCGCGATGGGGGTTTATGGATTTTAGTTATTTCCTGAGAAGTAAATCCATCGCGTCACGGATAACTTGACCGGTAAATTACGATCGCGCGATCGTTGGAGAATCGTTCGAAAAATAAGAAAAAACTACCAAATCGGTCATAAAAGTCGCAACTGACGAAATTAAGTTTATTTTCATTTATGAAATACTTAAAAATGAAATATGGAGAAAAAATCATTGGGCATTAAGCGATAAGCCCGATGCATTAAACTCCTTGCTGAGAAAGATATTCGAGTGCATCTATCCTCGGATGATTATTCCGTACCTCGAGGTGTACACGCAGTAAATACGCTGCGCACAAGCGAGGAACGCAAAAGAGCACCGAGAGAATTAACGGTTCCGCTTGGCGTTAACGTTGGTATGCTTGCGCCTCTCTCGTAGATATCTCGAGCGATGCCAAGAGATGGGAGAGAATTCACGAGGCTTGTTTTTATACGTGTCCGCGATATGCACCGGCGATAGTTGATGCGCGTTCGCGAGAACTGTCCTCTATCCTCCTCCTTCTTATCCGACATACATCGGTTATAAGCGAAGCTAAAGCTCCAAGGCGGATTGCGTGTCTCCCCTATTTTTCTCCAACTCCAATCTCTTCCACCCTTCGTCTTCCCCGCAATTTTCTCATCGAGTCATTAACCCTTTTGGGACGGAACTCGGAAGAGACTTTAAATTCGATGGAATTCGACAAACGACGTTCCGATAACGAAACGTTAATATTTCCGGGTATAGAAATTGCATTTTCCAACATTTCGAAAAAAAAAAAAAATATCTATTTGGAAGGAAAAACTCGGAAGTATTTTTTTGCAATTTTGAAAAATGGGTACCCGCGAATTCGGGACTTTCGTCGCTTGCGGCGAAATGGTGTTCTGTAGGCAGACATTTTGTGAAAATCGCGTTTCCCGAACTTGTAGATCAGTCTGGAAAAAGAAATACTGAAAAAAAACCCCTATTTTACCATTTTCGTGTTTCCGTTTCTTACACGAATTTTTTTTTAGTGATTTTTTTCCGCCCACCGATTTAAATGTCACAACGATCGCCAACCATTTCTCTTTCGTCGACGTCATTGGTAGACGCGTAGGTCTTCAAAATGCGATTTCCGAGGTTCTATAACGGGTTAACTTCTGTAAAACGTTCTCGAAGTATTTTAATTCGGTAGCGATGAAGTTCGACATTGATTTCGTGACGAAATGCCATTAAAAAAAAATGTGTCGCCTATTTGTCGTCCGCGTTTTCGTAATCGAGAAAAATTTTCCAACGTCAAGAGACTCTTATTTGTTGATGATACGCGCCAGTCTGCCTTCTACCGTTCTCTTCAGCGCCGAGTTTCCGGATCTCGGCAGACGCGAGCGTATAAAACTTGACAAACGATCAAATTTCTGTTCTTTGTTTCTTGTTCGTCGGCGGGGGTCAGAGATATCCGAGAGAGTAGAAAACAAGTCGTCGGCTCGAGTCGTCTGCGTCTCGTCGGTCCTTTCGGTTTTGTTTTGCGTTTTTCTCTTTTCCTCTTGCGCACCAATCGATGATCCTCTCTTTTTTCTCATTCTTCGTTTTCTCCTTCTTTTGCGCGCATACATACGAAAACTCAACACACACACGACAAAACCAACCGAAACGCATTATTTCTCTCTCCGTTCTTCCCATACGTTTTTCGTGTAAAAACGAGCGTTGTGGCGTCGAGCTGCGACGGCGACGGCGGCGTCGACGGCAGCGTTAAAAGAGGGCACTCCATCAAAGTAGAGTACATTTGGCTTGGCATATTTTTTACTTTGGTAGGACTCCAAATTGTAAAATCAATACTTATACCTAAATTCGGAATGCCCGACGAGACCGCGGATACCCCCGTGTATAATATTTTCTCTTTCTTCGTGGTGTATACAAGCGCCGTACGGATAGATGTTAACTTGTATGGGTCTATCGCTTCTGCCCCCTCTTATTCCACTCTCTGAACGTCCCCTGCGTTCGCCTCGATACGACCCCCGTTTTTTTTTTTTTTTTTTCTATATCGTTCTACTCGAATTTACGTACGTTTATCATGAAATAAAATACACGTTGATGGTTTTTAATAATCGTCTGTCGTAAAAATACGCCGCTGGAATGAGAATATTAATAAATATATTTTTAAAAACTCGAAGGATACGAGCAGAGAGCGAATGAGGGCGAAGTTGTTCGACACATCGAGGAGAGGGCGCGATGATGTTTTCTCGAGCGCGATAGGGGCGGAGAACGAACGAGTAACGGCGAAAAAAGAAAAAATGGGGGAGGATAGAGTGAAAAATGCTCGACGAAGCACCCATCGAGGCATAAACAAAGGAAGTCAGTTACGCGCGTCGAGTTTGGCGGCTTTTTGGGGGAGGAGAAGGAATTCGGGGGCTTCGTTTGCGTCGGGGGTTTCTAGTCGTCGTGTACCTACTCCGCAGCGCCTACAACGCTATCGTGCGGATAACGCGCTCACCGGCTACCGAACGCTGCTCCCCGGTTCTTTAACTGGACAGCTGGTCCCTCCTCGTCTAATGACACCTGCGGCCAGGTGCTCCAATCGTTATTACTAGAAACAAAAACAAAACAACTGTGTGAGAAAAATATGATGCAAATTAGCTTTGCTCGTTGCTTCCTCATTTCGTTTTTAACGTCGTTTACTAAACTTATCTATGCGAAAGTTACTTAATGATTTTCTTTTCCGCATAGTCGAAGCTTTGTAAACGGCGTTTAGATCGAAATGTGGAAAGCGACCCGCAAATCGAATTTGCATACATTTTTTTATGATCGGTTTAAAAGAAAAATTGACCGAAAAAAAAAATGAATCGTCAATAGCTTATTTTTGGAGATATTTTTTGCCCGATTTTTCATTATCTGTAAAAATTATCGTCTTGATAGGCATTTTGGAAAAAAATCAAAATGGTCTAAAATCTTAACGACTGCAAGGATCTCGAGAAAAAATTATGCGAGTAACGGTAATGACCCGTGCTGTGCTTTTTTTGACGTTATTATCAAAAACGTTTTCACGATATGAAGGTTTTCATTTTGAAGCTTTTTGGGTCAAATTCGAAGTGTGATGTTTTTTTTTTGTTAAACAACTTTTTAACCCAATGTCCAAGAGACTCGTGTGACTCTCTCGAATCTTTCACCTTCTCTACTTGTGCACATTTTTTTTTTGTCTGTTCACTCCTTCTCGTTCGGTCTCTCGTCAAGCGGGACGGACCACGCCGTCTTTCTGGGTCGAGTGTACTTGATACAAGTAGCGACGGAGTGATCAAAACGGCGATAGAGAGAAAAAAAAATGTAAATTATCGATTGAACCTATGCAACGTTGCTTTCACGATGACTAATGTCTTATTAATCCTATACGCTATGCCTCTCTCGGCCTCCTTAATTTATTTTCATTGTCGACGCTGTGTACGATAACACCGGTCTAATTTTTTTTTTTTTTTTTTTCGTTTCGTTTTTTTTTTCTCGAAGTCTGTCGCACCGGATGTGCAAAACTCCCGCTATAATGATAGGTTTGTCGTCAATTTTTTTTGGTTATTAAGCAGAAAAAGATACGAAAAATAAAATTTCGTTTCGTTTTCTTTTTTTTTTTTTGCACAAAGCCAATTGTACCGGATGCGCAAAACACCCGCTATAATGTTCGGTTTGTCGGCAATTTTTTGGTTATTAGCCATCGAAAAATAAAATTTTGGTTCCCGTGCAAAATTTCATTTCGAATACTATACTCAAGACATACAATAATAAACAATATAACTTTTGAATGACGAGTGACAATATTTTTTCTTCGTTTTATTTAAAAAAAAAAGGATTACAATTTTGGTTTTTTTTTTAAGTTTAATTTTCGATAGAATATCGGAAAAACGGAAAGGTATTTCGTATTTTATTTTTAAAAAAGTATGCAAAATTGAATATTTGCAGGAGTTACACATCTGTTTTTTGAAATATTTCGGAGAAATGATGAAAAAAAAAAAAAATTGATTAATTTGAAATACGGAAGATCGCAACTCACATTTTTATGGAAATTGAACGAAAAAAAGACATATACCGATCGTGATCGAGTTTGCAAACTTAATCGCAATAATCTACGAAGATATAGTCGCTTGAGCAGAGAAGACGTTGAAAGAACTCACACGGAAACTCTTCCCTCATCCTGTCTATATTTCTCTCAGTGTATAATAATATATTTCTTGGTTTGCGCATATGCGATAAGACAGTCATTAAGTACATCGGCGTAGCGTATAGAAACAATTCCGTGAGGCACTCGCCATGGTCCATAACGAACGAACGAACCAAAGAAACGATACGAACGAAGACGCTCTCCCCTCCCCCTCTCTTCTGTTCATCGTACACGCATCTCCACCTATAGTAGTCATATATATGCAGTACACGCGCCGCGGACGATGCGGTATATCCGTGGCTGTGAAATTATCCACGTTTCGCTAACTCTATATAGATCGCGAATCGGATGTGAAAAGTATGAAGCGGTAAAAAAAAAATCAATGAAACGAGTCGAATTAAAAAGAAGAAAAAAAAATCGGCAAATGTAGTTAGAGTCGAATGGAATTGTGTTGAAAACACGTGTCGGAGTCGATTCGATTTATGTAGATGTTAGCGAGCGCATGGGGCACTCGATGAGCGTCAGGAGGAGGAGGAGAAAGGAGAAGTTGGGATTGTAGTACTCCGACTGTGATCCGACTCGTTCGGACTTCTAGTGTCCGAACGGAAGCGGGTCGATAACAAATGCACGTGTTAATTGGAGTTTATCGCCGTCGCGAACCGATGTTTGAGCTCAACTGGCAAACTTCGTGGGGGGTATTCGCAGGGGAAGAGTGTCGCGGGGGTTCCCCGTTTTCCAAACTTGCGCCACTCTCGTACTCTATGAATCACATATTGATGACTAATAAACAGAAGGGCCGTATCCCACGCAGTTTTACGAGGTAAATGTCGAAAGATTGGCCCTTACGTTTCTCAAGAGATAATATCGTGTTGCGCGCTACTGGAGTATCGTCGACGGGGTTCGGCACATTTCGATAAATTAATATTTAAAATATCCCGAGGCGGTTCGCGGCGTAATTAAAAAAAATGTATAAATCGATAATTACATCGGAGACAGAGTTGCGCAATCGTGAGTTTTGACTCATGAGATATTTTTTTTTCCGCGGCAATACTTTCTCCTCATTCCGGGAACGAGACAAGCAAGAAATTTGAAAATGTTCGTATTTTTCGTTTTTTTGTTATTTTTTTTGTTGTTTTTTTTTTTGTAAGTATTGCCACACCAGCGGCCTTCACGCGTCGCCGCTTTCCAAGAATTTTTAAGTCGCGCGGCATTCACACGAGAACGGCGCGTTTGCCTCTCCGTCTCGCTGACTCGTTCATTGGTCAGTCTTCGGTACCGAAGAGAAACGCTTCGACGGGCGCGCTATCGTTACTAGAATTAATATATATATATATATATCCATACAGTAGACAAAGTAATCGGTGAGTCATTTCATTGCGGTATCCGTCAGCAAAGGCCCGGATGTACAGTCTTTTTTTTTTTTTTTTTTCATGGAATTCCATTTTTTGCGTCGTTCCAATCATTCCATTAGTATCATCGGCGAATGATCATTTTTCATCTCGATCAATACGCAATGTGGATTTTCGTAAATAATACGAAAAAAAAAAAAAAAATTCCGATTACATTTTCTCAGTACATCGCGAGCACATAGTCCAAGATATATTTCCCGATCTTTTTAAAAACACAGAGAACAGTAACGGTACCGACCCCGTTTCCGTATCACCCGTACACTCTATACACCTTATCGGCTCTTCGGGATACTCAGGTCGATCAATAAATTCCCGATTGCCGGTCACCCCGTTCCACTCCGTCACTCCGTCCCCTCTCTCCTTAGAGCGGTTGCCTCGTGGATACTTTTTTTGTTAAAAATGAAAAAAAATAAACTTTTTTTTTCGTTCTTTGGCCTCGTCGCGTGGTTTATCTTTTTTTTCACAATTTTTTTCACTCGATCGCAAGACAAACCAGTCGCGAAGCTGGAGTGCTGAACTTTTGTAGGCACTGACGAAGCGAATACCCGATGCTTTTCTAACCGTCGCAGCTGGTACTCCCCGGTTGCCATTCGGTTTTGCAACTCGTGTCGACGCGTAAGCGTTAAATCAAAGGGAAAAGAACAAAGCGCGGTGCAAAAAAAAAACGAAGTACGAAAAGCGTTTATTCATTATTTCGACTGAGTAAGAGAAAAAGGGGGGAAGACCAACGAGCGTGACAGAGAGTTGGGAAAAAAAAAAAAAACGCGGAGGGTCCGTTAATTAATTCCGCGCCCGAGCGGACATACGCCCGTAGCAATCTCAGTCGTTCCGTTGTCGTTCACTCAATCAACCCTTCGCTGATCATCTTCGCGAGACCGAAGGGTAGGATTTTCCCGCTACCACCCTTTTCCCATCCCCCAGCTGTGCAACGATCGCGGTCAACGTTCTCTACCTGCCTAACAAAATTTGCGGATAAATCGTTATCACCGAATTCGCGAATTCATCGGGTACGTGTAATTCAACGATTATTTCGTTTTTTCAAATTCGTTTTTTTTCCTCCCCAACGGCAAATCCTCACGAGAATCGATAGCCTTCAATCGTTTTCTCCGCTACTCCCCGCAATCTTCATTTCAGAAACCGAGACGAAACGAAAATTAAACTCTATACGAGGCGCCGTTCTCTTACCGGTTCCCTTTTTTTTATTTTTTTTTTATTTTCATTTTTTATTGCTACATCTCTCTTTCCCTCCTTCGCCGGGTAGGAAAACTAATTTCGTACACATACACGCTACAAGTATTGTGCTCTCCCTCCCTCCCTCCCCCCCTATATACGTACTATGTATAACCGGTGCTCGAACAAAGAATATTACGCTTCGACGATTTTTAGTACGATCGCACGATACGTCTTGCACCGCGTTTTTTTCCTTTTTTTTTTTATATGTATTTTTCTCTTGCGCTCTTTCCTCCTCTTTCTTTACTCGCCTTCTGCCCATCGGCTTCCTTTTCCGAAGAAGGATCGCAGTTATACGAGAGATATATAGGGTTTATTACCGGGATGGCGAAGTAGGAGAGCGCGCGCGGGGGGGTACTGTGGACGGATGAAGGGGGGCGCGCGCGGGGCGAGAGACGAGGCGTCGGGACGAGCGAGCGGTCTCGGGGATGCGAGGGGGAATGACGGGGGCAGGGGGAGGGGGAGAGGGAAGATGGAAAAATTGTGCTCCGACTTGCCCAGGGCTCGGAATGTCTCGATATGAAGCGAGGAGTATAATTTCAATTTTTTTCTTCCTCCTCCTCCTCCTCCTCTCGCTCTCTTCGCTTCCCCACCAGACTAGTTCGCTCTCATTCTTCCACGCTGGCCCACCTTTTCCTTTATCGCAGTATTTCACCATAAAAGAGGCGGGTATAATAAAGCGTTATATAGCACTGAAAAGTTACGCGCCTCCTTCGCCTTCCACGCGCGCACACGATGTTTTTTTTTTTTTTTTTTTTTCTTTTTTTTTTACCTCTTCTCTTTCTTTTTCTCTCTTTCTCCTTCTTTCTTACTTTACTGCCTTATTTGCGGAGACGTTAAATTCGAGAAAATCAATACCCAACTTCGCCTTCGACATTAAATATTCAGACTATTGACTCTGAAGGCTGACGAAGTTTGGGTGGGGTCTCTGTATCTCTCTTTTTCTGCTTTTTACCATTTCATCCTCGCAACGATGAATACATATTTCTACGTTCAACTTCCTCGACTTATCAACTT
Organism: Cryptus viduatorius; assembly: GCA_964006125.1. Lineage (NCBI taxonomy): Eukaryota > Metazoa > Arthropoda > Insecta > Hymenoptera > Ichneumonidae > Cryptus > Cryptus viduatorius. The sequence goes on along the minus strand of OZ023220.1, from coordinate 32,643,190 downwards.
CCGTTTTACTTCGATGCCGCAATTTTTTTTTTTTTTTTTTTTTTTCATTTTGAAAAATTAATTATATTCCCTCGCTTCGCAGGATTGTTCGCGAAACAACGAAATTTTTTTTATTTTTCGCAGCATCTCTACGGCGAGATAGATGTTTCACAGGGACGACGAGTAATCATACTTTACCACTTTTCATTTTTTCGCAGGTCGTACTTTCGGCGTGTAGCACCTACTTTGACACCATACTGTCGCAGTACGAGGAGAAGGATCCCATCGTAATAATGCGGGACGTCAAATTCTCGGACATCAAAGTACTCGTTGAGTTCATGTATAAAGGAGAGATCAACATCGACCACGTGAGTGCTGTGCACATTTCCGTTGTACTATACAGCGAGGCGTCTCACCCGCCCTTCGCGAACCCTTTGCGCAAAGGTCAATCGTTAAAAATACATTTTTTTTTTCCTTTTTTTTTATTCGTATCGAATATTTAGTTAAGATTAAGATAAGCGGCTGATTCGTGCTCAGCGGGGAAAAAATAGATCGAACATAGATGGGAATCGATGAATGACAAACAATTTTTTCGTCTCATTTATTTTCGGAATTATTTTCGGTATCGCGGATATTTTCGGAATGCCACACAAAAAAATTTAGCAGTTTAAATATCTCGGATCTTTCCGTATATATTAATTTATTCGCTCCGTCACTAGCGTACGAATGGGGCTATTAAACAAGAAACTTATCGTAAGAAATTTTAGTCGCGACGAAATGAAGAAAAATTCTTACGGTTGGTAATTGTGGTTCGCAATATTTTTGGAACTCCTCGATCTCCCGTTAAAAAAATTGCAAGGCATTTTTATTGTTTGTTTTTTTCATTATTTCAGTTCCGTAACGACTAAAAAACAAAAAAAAAGGTACCCAAACTTTCCCGAGTACCTCTTATTCTCTATTTTATCCCGAAAAAACAGAATAGGTTTTTCCGTTTTGCTATCGTGAAGCAAAGATTGGAAAAGAAAAATAGCACATTTCAGTGTAGCGAACGATGAAAATAAAATGCCCTTGGAAAATCGAATCGAAAAACGAAAAAAATTACATTCTTATGATCAAATGCGAAAAGTTTCGCGAGGGAAACGCTAAAAACGAATTATGAAAAAAAAAAATCCCCGCATTATTCAATATTTTTTTAATATATATCGTTTTTTTTCCACTCCCGGCCTTCGACCGAAGTTCGTATCGAACTTCGATCGAATAAAACCGACATAAATACCCTTCAATTATTTCAATACATTTCGTGACGTGGTTAGACGATATTAGCATAAAAATACATAATGAACGAAGCAAATTATTCGTGAAAATGTAAGATAAATAGCAATCGACGATATATACATATATATACATTCTTTGGTTGTTGAAATATCCTATCCCTTCGGAATCGAACGAATATCTAAGCAGTGAAAGAACTGAAACTCCGCTATGTCGAAATATAATAATAGCGTTAAGCCCTTCGAATTTCTTCGGATCAGTTTGATCGATTGTTATTTCCGTATTTCCACGCTGCTACCTCTTTTTCTGTACACCACCGCCCTATCGATGTCGATAAATAATTCAGTTCGAACGGTCAGCTTGGAGCGGTCAGGTTTGACGTCAGACCTCAAACACCCGCATAGGCATAGACAGCTAGCGAAGCGTTGGTGTGTTCGATGCGTATGTTCGGCTCGATATATCGGTCGATTAGAAATCATGTCTTTCGTATACAATAATCCCAACCGTTTTTTCCGTTGTGACAATAAATCGCATCGTAAAAGTTAAAATCGTCGATCCATGCAAAGACGACGATGATATTCGACAAGGACGATATGTTTTTTTTTTCCGCGGAGACAGTGCGAAGGGGTCCTCAAGAGTTCCTGAAATACATTTCTCGGCCTACCGTACCGTTGACCCACATAGACTATTTTATTTCCAATTCCTCGAGCTATGAGAGACGATAGAAAGTCTCGTAGCCAACGCTCTTGTAGAAAGTTCCAATGGTTTATTCCACTTCGCAATTCGAGAGTCAGCGGCAGGAGGGGAGACTTTGATATTGTTGTGATAATATTAGAAATGGATAATTGAATCCATCGCTTGCGTTAAGCTTATCGCGAACTTTTGCCGCGACGAACATACTGCCGATTTGTTACTGAACTATTTTTTTTTTTTCCAGACACGATTATCATCGTTGCTAAAGACTGCCGAAGATCTGCACATCAAGGGTCTCGCCGAGGTAAGCTGGCGCAGTGATTCCGGACAGAATGACCTGAGCAACAGTGGCCACAGTCCGGGAGCGGCGACTCCCGGTGTCGAGACAGTTTTGCGAGAGGGCGACGTCGACGAGCCGCCACCCCCCAAACAACGGCGCAGAGGTCGTCCGCCTCTCGACGATCCACCCTCAGCGCACGATGTATTCACCCCTAAAATCACTTGTTTCACTGGAAACGTACGCACATTCCCCGTAAGACTCTTAAAAAAAAAAAGAAAAGAAAAAAATATATATATATTCCGAACTGAATCGTTAATCGAAGATACAAGAAAAACGTTCTGAAACGAAACCATTTTTATTTTTTGCTGAAAAAAAAATATATGTATATATATATTCCGAACTGAATCGTTAATCGAAGATAAAAGAAAAACCTTCTGAAACGAAATTATTTTTGTCTTTTTACTATTCAAGGAGGAAATGTTAAGCGAAGGCGATCACGAAAGTTGCGACGACGAAATGATGGCAGAGAATAACGAAGCCCCACTGCCCGTGGTAAGGATAATAGTTCATATTTATTCTCGAACCGACGGCGCCGGGACTATGAAATTTATTATTTATTGTCTTAATTCATTATAAATGCATTTTGTTCACAGCTGTCCTACTTATCCAAGGATGACAGCGCTTCCGATCAAGAAAAGAAAGGTCAGAATCGAAGTTTATATCCGCCGACAATATTACTTAGACTGCTGTAACCCCCGACGCATACGAGTAAAGATGTAAAGCGGTCGCGTCACGGATAATGTAACCGGTATATAACGGTCGCGTGATCGTCACAGGATCGTTGGTAAATCGTCAGAAATACACCAAATCGTTCATAGACAAGGCGACTGACCAAATTGACTTTCTTTTTCGATTATTAAACACTTAAAAAAAGAAAAAAAAAAAATTTACAACTAAATGCGCCGCCACTTTTCTACTCGCCAAATCCTTGTCATCTCACCTAAGGTGAGAGGAAAATTTCGATCGTTTTATATAGAATAGAATTTAATTTTAAATCTGACTAACGGTAATTTTATATCACGAATAAACGGCCGGAATTTTTGTTGAGTCGTTTGGCATGTAAATTCTCGTGGAAAAGATTTTGTAAAAATTGTAGAATAGCCCTGAAAAGTGTTTCATTGATTGTTCAAAGATAAATTCATTACACGCATCCGCATTAGTGTCGCGAATAAAATCAGCTGGAGAAACGTTTCTTACACGACGTGCGTAAAAGTTTTACATACGCGCGGGGGTTATATTGGGTGATTGTAAAAAATTAACTAACGAGTCGTTCCGTACATCAACAGCACCGAACACACCGTCAAATTCGAACGCCACGAATCCAGCGATACCGGAACAATTCAGAGACGTCGTAAAGATGAACGATTATCTGACGACGGGGCGACGCCAGGAATTCTGGGAAGAGCCATTCACGCGACGCGTCATGGACGCTATAAAGAGCAAAGAACTTGAGATGAAGACTGCTGCCGAGATTCTCGGGGTTTCGTACGGAACCCTCTATGGCAGATACCGTGACAGCTATGGTTGCCTTAAACACCCGTACAGGTACCGTGTGCCAATCAATAATAAGCGATGAACCGTTGGATCGATATACAATACATGTTGAACGTTCGATTATATTTAAAAACTTTTTTTTGCAGAGTAAGAGACTTCTGGTCAGAACCGGGACCCGCGGAGGTGCTCGCGAAGCTTAGAAGAAAGGAAATCACGCTATTTCGAGCGGCCGAATTTCTGAACGTCACGGTACACACGCTCGCGACTTATCTGTCGACACTACAGGGTCCGGATAGAATTTCTCTCGCAGCCGAATTAAGCGGAGCGACAAGCGCGATGGACGGCAACAACGACATGGAGAACAACGAGACGGTGAACGAGTTGTTACAAAAATTAAACGCAAACACGGCAACAGCAGCGACACCAACGACATCGGCGACGATAAAACGGGAAGGCGGCGGTTACATCGAAGTACCGACGATGGTACCGAAGGCCGCTAGTTCCGTCCTCGAAAATAATCCCGACATAACGATCGTCAAAACGGAAAGTGTGATGCAGCAACAGCAACGCAAACGCGAATACGCGAAGGTATCGAACACCGAGAACAACAATGCGAAATTGATGAGCGGCGGTGCGGTCAGCGAAATAGCGCAGCAACAATTGAAAATCTCCGACACGCTGTCCCTCAACAACGACAACAGCAAACCCTAACTATTCAGGCCTTATATGATACCACTGACGAATCCACGACGTACAGTAGGTGTGAACAATCAGCTCGCCACGACCCTACGATCGGAGCTATGCCCGCGCAGGTTTTACTCGAATTTGTTTACTCGCTTTCTCACGAACTTTCATCTAAAGTGAAGACACTTTGAGGTATGTGTACATATTGTGCGCGAAGGAGAAGCGAAAACGTGCGGAGGCAAACAATTATTTAATTCATCGTGCGTACATTACACGCGACGATGTTGCCGTAACAGTGCAGAGAGGGGTAATCCGCACGCCAGCTGAGATTAGCTTTAATGTGTTCCCCAAACCCCCCCCCCCCCCCCCCCCCCCCCCCCCCCCTGAGGAAGTCGATAAATCCGCATTCGATTCCAGGCGATATACTATATTTTACCAGTTAGAGTAAACGCCATGGTTCGGTTTGTCGGCGTACGCCAACTATCTGGCAAAGCGACTGTCTTCTTAAAAAAAAAAAAAGAAAAAAAAAAATAACATGTAGCGATGCGCGTACATTAACTCCGTTATAATTCAGGATTCGTTCGCTTGGTCCACGTCGGTAGAGCGTACTTGGCCTTCGAATACAAAACAAAAAAATGAAAAAAAAAAGTATAATAAAGTTCAATCCAAGTTCCTTTTCGATATAAATCGATGGTAGGGAGAGAAGGGACGGTCCGGAGAGCCGAGAAGCGGCGAGAGAAGTATCGCGAGTGAAATCTTGAGACTATTTTCTGCCGCATGTGTCTGGGGGTATATGGGTTTACAGTAGGCGTTTAAAGTGCGACAATATCTACACTATAAAAAAAAAAGAAGAGAAGAAAAAAAACCGCAGAAATCGGTCATCTATCGGGAGATTTAAATATGATGAGCGTTTGATGGAAATAATCTCAATTGATCCGTCTGCGAACACTCGCGCGTTCCAGAATCACGTAGGAAGCATCGGTACTCCAACTGCCCAATTTATTGAGATCCAAAAGCAGACAGGTACACAGACACACACCATACGAATACACAACACATACAGTCCTTCCGAACCCAGATATCATCTCTCTATACCGCAATGAATAACTGATTTCATTTTATTTTCATGAAACATTATCAACTACACTCGATCGATTCTGGGTTATTCATACGTCAAAACGTTTGAAAAAAATAAGAAAAAAAAAAAAAACAAACTGTACTCTATGTATAATTGTGACTGATTGTTATTCGCGTTAAAGGACGCGTTTTGACAAAGGAGCGGCTATAGGGAGTTTTGCCTTTCTGATCAAAGTACAAAAGTTGTTTACTACACAGCAATCTCCGAGTCTCGTTGATCGTAACGAGAATCACGAAAAAAAAAATCCTGTCTATAGCCGGAATTAATCAGGTATCGATGTACAGACGCGTAGAAACAAAAAAAAACCTCAGTTCGATAGCTCAATGTTAATACGTTCATTTATATTTGAATTTTCGAACGTTCCCTCGAATTGGAGGTTTCGCTATTTATCGTTGCAGCTAATTCTGTTGTGTACATTAATAGTTTTTTTTAATCAAGTCGCCATTCGTCCTTTTCTCCCCGTCGCGGTATCGTGCAATTTTTGTTAGTGCATATAGCACACAAATCGTTTCAGAAAGTGCAAAATTGACTATAGTCACCCCTCCAGCGAGGAATCATTGCCTATTAATCTGCGCGCGTATTATAATAGCAGTGAAGAAAAATTCTATTTTTTTTTGTTCCCTTTTTATATAACGGTGCAGAGAACAATATTGCTGCGCCGTAAATGTTTTTTTTTTTTGTTAGTAACGTTGATAAATTATACATATTATGCGAGCTTTTTATAGTGACTTTAAGTGGCTTTTATTTAAAAAGAAAAGAAAAAAAATAAGTTTTAATATAATGAATCGATAGTTTGAAACGATCAATTCGAAATGATAAAGCGGAGGATAACGTCCATTGTAAATATCGGTGCAATAGAGAAACCTAAAATTAATATTATTTGCGTCACAAGGTGTTCATTCACTATTTTAATGAAAAAAAAAAAGAAAGAAAAAAATGAAAGGATACCTCGCGCGATCGCGCGGTTCAAAAAAATGATGAATTATTAAATTTCAAGCTTACGAAACAAAACGTTATTTATCGAGATTGTAAATTCGGATCGTCGAGAAATGCCTTCTTAGTGCGTTATGCCACCACTTTCCGTCTAACTTTATTCAGTTGGAGAAGCTTTTCAACGTGTTAATAATCTGTCGCGTTAGAATGAGTAACGAAAACGATTGTGACGACGATGGAGATGTAAAAAAAAAATTTTTTTAATGCACTGAAACTGTCCCGTCGGCGACTGTTCGTTAGTTGTCTCGTTGACGCGTTGGGGTCGCGAGACATGCGGTCAAAAGAGCTAAACGATTGACGACACTTGACAAACCGGCGGGATGTTTCAGTGAAAAATCAGGCCGTACTGTATATCTGTACTCCGCGAGACAATGACTGGAAATGAGTATTCCTCTTTGCTGAAGGTATAAAAAAAACTAAGATGTAAGAATATAAAATAGAGGTATTCCCATTGATATTTTTGATGATACAAGACTTAGTTGCATTCGAAAATTCACTTACGCGGGTACTTGTAAAGGAATCGTCGGTAAACGTAGGTGCGTACGATACGTTAACTACGAATTATTTGACGCATAAAGATCTTTGTAATGAAGCAAAGAAAAAAAAAAAGAAAACGCGAACGAAAGTGGTATTGTGATACGTCTGCGTAGACGCAGACAAAAGTGTAATAGCGTAAGAATTCGATGCGCTTTAACGCTTTACATTTGTAGACTTTACTTTGACGCGCGAAATCTTCGCGTTGACAATATTGAAACAAAAACAAACCGAAAAAAAAAGAAAAAAAAAAAAATTAAGAACAGCGGTTCAAAACCAAAGTTCAAAAGTTTAATTCCAAAGATTGATATTCGATGATAAATTTACGTTTTATCCCGAGCGTCTCATGGTGAAACGCATGTAGACCCGGTTTTCTTTTTCTCGCTGTTCCGCTCCATTTTGGAGTCGAGAAAAAAAAAGTAAACGCCAATTTTGTATTTGTATCTGTTAAACGTATTTCGAGTTGCAGCGCGATTTATTTTTTTCGACGATCGCCCCCGTCGGTGAGAGGGTATAAATTTTCGATTACTTTACGAGTGCCCTGAAAAAAAAGCCAATCATTTTAATGTAACGATTATAACGCCACGTAGTTTAGGACAGTTTGTTATTCTTATTATTTCGAGAGTCGCAAGTATGGATCTGTTCATCATCACCCTTCCCGCCCATTAATTTAATTTCCGTCGAGTAGATTTCGTCTCATTGAAACAAACAAACAAAAAAAATAACAAAAATCTTTTATTTAAGTTAAATAATTAACGATTATCGATAATCGAAACGCCTCGATCTTGTTTTCTCTTTTCGTTTTAAATAAAATAAGACTAAGACATACCAAATGAGAAATGTAAGAACAACTTTTGTTAGATTTAGTACTATCAGCATATCAAGAGAGCAAACAAGAAAAAAAAAAGAAAAACATAATAACTAAATAAATGCGCTAAAGCACTCTGTATTGCCTGTATGACACGTTCCGCGGACTGAGGCATAGCGGAACGCACAAGACCACTTTTACTCTAACAAGAGTATACGACTAGAAGTATTAAAATATATAACGTTAAATAATCGCATACAGACGGTCCAAAATGAGTGGCCATATTTTTGAGAGACGATTGCCGAATCCGCATTCCATCGCATTCGCTCGGTGTGTGAAAGATTGGTTGTTCCCATATATTTTTTTTCTTCGTGTTTATTAATGCATTACATTCATTCGATCATTAGAATTTCGTGACTCGCGACGACAACGCCAGACACGACGTTATTTGTGGCGATATATGGGTCTTCGAGTAAAAAATACGATCTCAGTGTTGCTTCACGAAAAAAAAGAAATATTTCTAGCGCTCAACCGATTAAAATCCGTTGCGAATAGTAAGCAAAACGATGAAAATTTAAATTTTCTTCCGACCAATATCGATCGATTGTAAAATTTACGTTTCGCATCTTCGTCTCGTCTTCGCAATGGGTTTCGATCTATCGCGTTGCGTTAGTTTTGTTTCCAGCGAAGCAATACCGCGACCATTGTTTTTTTTTTTTTTTTTCATTTCGATACTCGTATATCGCTCGTTATTTGTACAAATTTTTCATTCATTAAACTTTATCGGTAGAAAATGGAAGTGACCGAGAGAATCGAAAAAAAAAAAAAAATCGCGTGTTATTGAAGAACACGAAATGATTGTCCGGCGATTATTATTTATGGTGGATGAAAGCGATGTATGATGGTACTAATTAGGATATACTGCACAGTCGAATAAGACGATGAAACTTCTCGCCCCCCCCCGTAAATAACCCATATTTACCCGCCTATTTAGTCCGAGAAACAAAAACTTTTGGCCATTCATTTGAAACCTGTATTTGTATAATCCATGCATCGGGGTTCCACATTTATTATTATTATAACCGATTCCGACTGAAAATGCGCGAAACACGCGCATTGACATTGTACTACTACTACTACTACAACTACTACTACAAAACTACTACGAGAAGACAGGACAAGACTAGCCTTTCAGGGCGAAAACCACGATGCCACTTATTGCGGCTATCGCACCATGAGACTAAAAAAAATCGATATCATAATTATGTGTCGTTTGATATAAACGAGTAATGAGTATAGTATAATGTATCATCGTTTTATACACAACTTAATTATATAAAAAAAAAAAAAAAAAAAAAAAAAAAACCTACCGTACACTATGTACATTCCTAGTATACACCTCTCTCACTCTCATACACATTGCATTACACGCGCATTAAAGAAGTAAAAGAAAAAGAAGAAAAATCGCATGGACCTATTATCATTATTACCATATAAATATATTTATAAATAATTATAAAGTTATTTGGAATGAACCACCGCGAAAATAAACTCAATGAAATTCATAAAACGCGCGCATTCCTGAAACGGTGAACGAAAATTCACCGTAAGTTTCTGGTCTCATGTAGAAAATAAGTTGAAAAAAAAAAAAAGAAAAAAAAATTACCCGACGCTCTCGAACAACGTCCTTCTTCGGCTATTGTCTAAAGACCGAACATGAGAATGGATATTAATCAAACGGAATTGGTAAATTTATTTAAAAACAAATATTACAAAAAAAAATCGGTTCCATGATGCGAGAGAAAGAGTCGATTACATCGTCGTTTTGTTGTCATACGAGAAAAAAAAAATCATACATATACACACGAAACACACGCCTTCGAGACTCCATACCGATCTTCATTCACTTAGTCTGATATTCACAGATCCGAGAGCGCGACAATCGGCAAACGTCGAAGTGAAAATAAAGCATAGCGAACACAAAAATCGTTAACCGCTGTCGCGTTCTCCAAAGCTGCGGCGAATATCGAAATTTTTTAGCCAAAGTTAGCGTTTTGCGTTTATCGTTAGTTCTTTTTCACTCTTCAACACAAGACACCCATATGTTTGACATATTATTATTAAGTAATGTTATTATAATTTACAATTTATCGTTTGAAACTGAAGTATAATCGTGGTAATTTTTAGTCTAGAAGAACAATATATTTAGCGTATAGAGATTTAAAAAGTATACATAATAAAGTATATATATTGATAAAATATTATTGAGATCGCATTTAGAGATTTGGAAGTGCATACAATGCTAAGGGAAACGAATGGCGGACACGATTGTGAGGGCGAAGAAAAAAAAAAAAAAACGTCGTTCAAGAGAATTGAGGGAACAGAGAGCACGAAAAACGAGGGGAACAGAGGAGAAGCAAACAAGTGTATAGACTTGAATTGCTTAAAGGGATTTTCCAGAGCAGTCGAAGGCTGCTCTCTCGCAGAAGAATATTCATTGATTGAACAAAAAATAAAAATAAAACAGATCAGTAAGTGTAAATGTTTGTAAACAAATTATGAAACATTATTTGTTCAGTGCCTACATATTTACACAGTAATAATAATAAAGATGAGGATTAGTGAAATGGTCGATCGATCTATTTTTTTTTTCTTTTCCACTGCACCACTAATCTCGAAATGCGCGCCGCTGTTACTCGAGGCGCTCTATTCGGCCAATTCGCCGCGGTACTCGAGAACGTACCAATCCGAGAACCATCATCCCCTCCCTTCCGCCCGAGTTGCCCTTTCCTCGGTTGCGACTGACCAGTCGGCGGTCTTCGAAATTATTCTAAGAAAAATAGCCGGCTTCGCGCATCAGTTGTGTTCGAAGGGCCGACAAGTTCAATTGTATTCGTCATACGCGATTCGCCTCGTACATTACGCCGTCTTATCGGATCGTATAACTTCATTCATCATTTTAACCAAATAAGTCCGCGTACAATATCAACGACGCGAATCTCACATCGCTATGATGAAGGTGCTGACTACTCAACAGCTTCCGATGCCGGTACTCGCAAATTCTTTCTTTCCGTTTAATCCCAGTCTCGAGGATGAGATGAAGCGACTCTTTGTTAACTTCACTGTCGGACCGGTCGCCTTCACCAAGCCAAATGGTAAGTAATTATTTAATTATTCATTCGTAAACGTTCGATTAAAAGTTCGAAGAGATCGAGATCCGTCGACGACAAATCCCCGCGATGCGCGTGTACCGTCTTGACCGCGTTGACATGTAGTTTTTTATAAACTCAGTCACTGAATTTTACGAAACAATTTCCAAACAATAATGATTTTATCAATAATTACGAACGGCCAGGATAAAACCTTTTTAACAGTTTTATTCTACAAAAATTGTGATTCATCTTGTCAGTTTGCGTGCTAATAACAAAAAAACTTGCCGAAGCGCGCGTGACCTTGTCATATAGTTATCCTGCGTCCTTCGTTCCTCTGTCTAAAATCGAACGTTGTCATTATTATTATTATTGTCCTTTGTTCTTTGTTGGCCCGAGTAAAAAATCCACTCGAAAGCTTTCCTGTAACCCCCTCGAATTTTATACGAAAATCGACTAGCCTTTGGCATAACAAACATAAATATCTGTAGAGTTTCGAGAAGCAGTGAATAGTAAGAAAGGTTCGTGCCGTATCGCGTTGCTTAGCGGGGGGAAAGGGGGGACTCTCGCGCTGTGCCCGTCCTCTGTTTGTAAACAAATGAGCGCACCGCGGTCAAGCCGCGTGAATAAACCTGCGGCTAAATTTTATCGAAAAGATCTCTAACGCGAAAGGATCGAAAACGATTTTAATATTTTTGAAACAATAATATTCGTTGCCTCGCAAAATAGCGGCGATGCGATAGAATGAATGTGACTTCTACGCGTACAATGTTGCGCGGCGAATGATTGAAGATTTTTGCGGCATTCTTCCCGCGAGGTTTTTGCGTTTCTTTCGCTCTCTTTATATGTATATATATATAAAATGTTAATATGTATGTGTTTTAAAAATTATGAAAAAAAAAATTTCAATAACATCCAACGATTTTCCATGAAGATACAAAGCATTAAGTTTAAGGCGACTTGCAACTTCGTGTATTTTTTTTTAGCCGAAGATGTGATGGAAGAGTTTCGTCACAATGGTCGCGATTACGAGTACTGTCCGGAACTCGAAACGGGGGTTGTGCCGCTGCCGAATCCTCGCCGCAAGAAGAACAAAAAACCTCTGGCAACCGAGTGCGCGTTCTGTAAGAACAATGGCGAGGAGGCATGTTACTATCGTCGTCATCTGCTGAAGGATGCGGACGGTCGCGTCGCATGTCCCGTTCTACGGTATATATAGACGCAATTTTTTTTCTTTTTTTTTTTCGTTCCACGGTACACAGATTTTTTTTTAATGTACTTTTTTTACATTTCGCGTTTTTTTTTGCTTCTCATTACAATACAATGTCGAAAAAAAAAATTGCTATTCCTATTACTTTTACTTACTTTTTATTATTTATTTTACTTCAGTTACCATCGGAGTTGACGGAACAAAAATAATTTCTTTTTTGCAGCGCAAAAACTTTGTTTGAATATACTTTTTTTGCACTTCACGATTTTTTTTTGCTTCTCATTACAGGATAATGTCGAAAAAAATACTATCACTTTTACTTTTATTTACTTTTTATTATTTTTTTACTCGTTATCATCGGAGCTGATTGAACAAAAATAATTTCTCTGTTGCAGCGCTTACACATGTCCGATATGCGGTGCCTGCGGCGACAATGCTCACACGATTAAATACTGTCCCGCAAACAAAAATCCCGAAGCAGTTGCTACCGTAAATTCTCTCAAAGCTATGAGAAACTCATCCGGCAAGAAACGTTCCAAATAGCTAAATATCGAGACAAAGCGGACGCTGAGACGGCTTCGAGAATACGCTTTCGAAGATCGGTAAAAAAAAAACTACTATCGATTCCAAAGAATGACTACTGTCGTGATACGTAAGTGCCTTCGATACCTATCGCCGTAAATGCAATACGAAATAATATATTACTAGTTAATTTGAGCGAATTTTATCGAATCGACGAGTTTCGATCTTTCATTGCGTTCTCTGCGCGGCACAAGAAAAAAAAAACTTGTAAATTGTATAGACATTACCGTGCGTATCTCTCGACCGTCTTTCAACGCCCCGGCAATCGAATGCAGTAAAAAAAATTGATGATCGTTGCGCAACCCTCGAATAGATAGATCGATGATTTTTTTTTCTTCTTTTTTGAAACTTTTAAACAAATTTTATTAACGTGAACACGATTCTCGTGATTCTCTGATTCTCGTGTTATATTTTTCTATCGCGTATAACTACGATGGTACGATATGTGAGAGAAAGAGAGCCGACAAATTTATTCCCGGTGAATCATGATATTCAATCGACAAACGTTCAACGATCGAACGAAATTTCATTTCGCAAGGTGATCACGTAAATGCGATTTTTTCATCGAAGAACAGAGATTTATGCGTCTAAGCTAATGGATGCAATAATCTCGCGAATCATAGAACGAATAACTCGTTAAATATTCGTTTATCAACATTAAGATTATGCTGTAAAATCTTACCGACAATACTGTACATTGCGATCAGCAAGTAAAACATAATTATGAACTAAAAAAAAACACAAAAGACAAAATTCTCGAACAATCCAAATCCGGAACTGTAAAAATTGCGTCTAATCGATAAATCAACATCAACATCAATAATTATCGACGACAAATCCTTCGAGTCATTCCGCTTCACATCACAGTATTGTTTTCTTTTTTTTTTAGTATTTATTTGTATTTATTCGTTTGCGCCTTCGTCCACAAAAAGTGGTCGACTATCTCGAAGAATATGTCGTCGTCAATTTTGATGCTCAAACAAACTCGACAAAGGGTAACAAAATTTAGAGACGCCGCTTCTGTATACGAGGGGCTAATGATAACAAAAGAATAAAATGATGTTTACAAGTTTGATACTCGCAACCTTTCGAACGTTTACAAAACAAAGAGATTCGTATGTTAACGCTTTCGATTACCAATATTTTTTCGTCGGCGAGCTGTGCTCGCGACGCTCATAAGATCGGCTCTCTTTCTCACCGAAAATTTTCTTTTTCTCTTTACGCGACGTTCGTGCGTCGTTAGGATTATTACTCGAACGACACAAAGTGCCAAACTCGTAGTAACGTATATTTATAGATATCGAACAAAGAAGCGATCGTAAACGACGAAAATCTCTAATGCCAAAAATTAAATGACGAATCAAAGTACAAATTCTTGCGTATAAAACGCATTTACGATACACTCGAGTGATATATATTATAGATTTTTCTCGACGCTGATTCGCAGTATCTAGAGATTGATGTGTAACGAGAAAAAAAATTCTTTTCGATACGAGATATTCTGGACTACTTGTATATGTTGAACACTATATCAGCGCGACCATCGGCTATTTCGAGAATTTTCATTAAAAAATTATATTATTGCGTCTGATATGCAGCTAAATGCTTTTTTGATATATATATATATACATAATATATATGTTACATAAATAATGATTATTAACACGTTAATAATGATAAGATAATGATGAGAATTAGTTACATATGTTCCTCACCGATTGTTCCTGTAAACTTTAATTAATGAGAATATTGGGATAAGTATTAGAGCTTTGCGTCGATCGTTACCGAAAACCCAGTTAATGGCTTAATTGACTTAATTAAAGAGTGAATATTATCCTAAGTATCGATAAGATATGCGCGTTCCTAAAGCATAAATAAATATGTGTCGCCATTGGACGGCGGGGGTGGATCTGTGACGCTCGGTTGTTAGGCTCTTCAGTGTAAATTTAAACAGATCGTAACAGAATTCATTTTCGAAACTTCTAATTAAGGAAGAAATTGAAAAGGAAAAAAATGCGTTCCTGTCGAATAATTTGCATATTTTACTAAATTGTACAAAAATCAATACTTCATTTGCAACATTTACCATATTTTTCAACCGACTTATGTAATCGGAATCTTCAGCAACTGAGAAAAAAAAATGTTGCTTCCGCACGTCACAATAACTTTTTGCAAAAGATGCAATTTTTTTTTTTTCGTAACATTTGAGAATCAAACCGAAGCCCCCTCACCGTCCTTCATGAATTATAATTGTATTTCTAAAGTAATGATATGATTCGTTACAATCATTATAATATGTCAATCATAATTGTTTAACCAAACGTACGTCCAATGTAAATCCATACGACAATTTTTTATGTTAAGAATACAGCATTTTTCAAAAGAACGTTAACGCGTGCGAAAACCTTTCCGTAAGGGATCTCCTCTGTCCTCGTTGTTTGTAAATTATCTTCAACTTCGAATGGATACATGGAAAAGGCATTAGATAAGAATCTTTTCGATGCACGTCGCACCTATCATCGACGGGATTAAATGCAATTGCGAACTTTATTTATTTATCGTCGCATTGCATCTTTTGTACGTTAAAAGTTCGCGTGACACAAAGCAGAGCCACTGCTTGCCGGTCTGCCATCGGTGATGTTGCTTATACGGAAAAACGTTCGAAGACTTTTCGTAGTGTTCGTTCGGCCAGCAACGGGTGTATTACCGACCACGAGCTTCCGGTAGTCTGTGACATTGGCCTATATATTTATTTTTTTTTTGTATTGTTCTACTTGACATATAATTTCGGAGCGGCAAGTCCATAAATCACACTAAAGGAATGACTTATAGTTTTTTTTATCGTGTTTTTGCATAATGTTATGATTTTTAACCGTTAGCGTTGATAAACCGATTTAATCGATTTGCGAAGAGTACCTTTGACTATCGCAAATTCTCTCATACCAATTTTTTTCGGGTGTTAAAATAAATTGCGAATATTGATAAAAGACAAAGATTATCAATTTGATAAAATTTTTTATTCTATAATACCAATTCTATCAAATCCAAAAGCCAAGCAAAACTCTTTGCAACTTGTTGCAAGCCGCCAGGAAGAGAGAAAAAGTATATACAATATAGAAGAGCAATTATTCCGCGTATGCTGTAAACTATTGTTCGTGGACTTGTGACGAAACCGATGTCCGGCGACCGGCACCGACTCATCGCCACTAATCGTATCCTGACTACATAAACATCGACGCGAGCAGTAACTCGTTCAATTTCAATCGCGCGGAGAAGTGTGAACAGTGTTATTCCCGCGTGTCGACAAATCCTTGAAACTATGCGCTACATTATCGTTTTATCGATTATCATTGCATTAGCAACCGATGGAATTATGCCAAAAACGCAGGAAACTTTTGTAAATAGTTCAATAACGAGATACAAACGTTCATCGGGATTTATCTTTCATCTGCTGAAGAAAAAGTTGCATTACATACCCGTGGAGAAAGTTCCAACTACGCCTCCAGCTGCGAATTGCATATGTGTGCCCTATTATCAGTGCGACGCGAACAACACGATAATTACCGATGGTACGGGAGCTATCGATCCTCGGTGAGATATTATTATCATTTCAAATCGTTTTTTTTTTCATTTTGCCGGAAATAATTTTTTCTTTGTTGTTTAAAGTTTGACCGCAGTTACTTATCGACGATGCACCGGAGACTTGGAAGTCTGTTGTCAACTTCCGCCTGCGTCAATGGCGCCGATAGTTAATCCAACGGATCCTCCGACGCAACCTCCTACGCAGCCACCAACACAGCCACCGACGGAACCACCAACGCAGCCACCGACGGAACCACCAACGCAGCCACCTACGGACCCACCGACGGACCCACCGACGGAACCACCGACAGAGCCACCAACACAGCCACCGACGGAACCACCGACGGAGCCGCCGACAGATCCACCGACGGAGCCACCGACGGAACCACCGACTCAGCCTCCGACAGAACCACCGACGGAGCCTCCAACGGAACCTCCGACTCAACCGCCAACTCAACCCCCAACAGTACCTGCGACACTACCGCCATCGAACTGCATCTGCGTACCAGCTGAGCAATGCGACGCTAATGGATCAATTATCGTCGGCGGCGAAGGAATCATCAATCCCCGACTCACGATGAATCCTTGTCCAATCGCTGGCCAAGTCTGTTGTAAACTACCAACAACGACAGCAGTCGATTTTCCGACTAACGCGCCGATCGTTACTGCTCCAACTATCCCGACGAATCCTCCGATCGGCCAGCCAATGACCTGTGTTTGCGTGCTGATCTATCAGTGCGATCGCAATGGCTACATCATTGTTTCCGGCGCCGGTAATATCGATCCGCGGTTCCCGATCGGTCGTCAGGGTCCAGTAGCCGGTACTTGCGTATCTGCGACAGAGATATGTTGCAAAATACCGGCCAACGGACAAGACTCGACCATCCTACTTCCGAACGGTAATAATCCCGTGGGAATGATTAAAAATCCTGGTACACCTCAAGCGTGTATGTGCGTCAAAACCTGGGAATGCACTCAGGGGAACGTCGTATATTTGGACGGAGCTGGAATAATCGATCCGAGATTCGGCGCTTGTTCTTGCGCCGATGAGGTCTGTTGCCGCGTTCAAGGAATCACCAGAAAGCTCCCAGCGAGTCCCATTATCGACAATGGACTTCCGAACGTTATCAACTATCCGAACAATCCGTCAACTTCCGCTATCTGCGGAATGCGCCGAACTACATGCCTCTCAGGTAATGTAATTGTGGATTGCGAAGTCCGGAAATTACCTTTTTTTTCAGTGGTTTGTTTTTTTTTCCGTGGATGTGTTAACTTTTTCGTGTGTCACTTTTACAGCTCAAACGTGCGCAACGAACCCCGGTGAAGCGTCCTTCGCCGAGTTTCCATGGATGGTTGCTCTCCTCATTCGAAAAACCGACGGCACCACCGTTTTTCAATGCGGCGCGTCGATGCTCAACACCCGGAGCGTTCTTACTGCGGCTCACTGCGTTATAACGTACGAATGGGCAATCCACGTCCACAAATACTTTGTTGCAGAATGTTTTACGGTTTGATAGCTTCTTTTTTATCTTTATGACATACTAATTAAATAACCCGTTCTCGTCAGTCGCGAGTCCGGGGCATTGGTCGCGAGATTCGGGGAATGGAACACAGCTAATAACAACGAACCGGTGCCGTATCAAGATATTTTGGTACAGGCGGTTATCACCCATCCGCAGTATTACAACGGGGGGTTGTACAACGATGTTGCCGTGTTGATTTTAGCATCACCGGTAACTTACGCGATGAATTCATTACCGATATGTTTGCCGCAACAAGGAACTGTATTTCCAGCCGGTCTTCGATGCTGGGCTACTGGATGGGGTCGCAATGCTTTTGGTAACGCGCAAACTTTATTTTAACTTTAATGCGAAAGCATAAACATTCATAATGATAATTTTTTTTTTTTTCAGAGGGACAATATCAAACAATAATGCGAATGGTCGATCTACCGTTAGTCAATCGGAGCGACTGCCAGACACGCTTGCGATCCACACGATTGGGTCAATACTTTCAGCTCCACGGGAGTTTTATATGCGCCGGCGGCGAAGCAAGCAAAGATACTTGCCGCGGAGACGGCGGTGGTCCTCTCGTTTGTCCTACAGCGACAGGACAATACGTTCAGGTATGAAAAAAAAAGGACAAGTCCAGCGGTCAGGTAATACGCCAAACGGTATATTTACCGATTTAAACATTCATTATATCGCAGGTCGGCATTGTTGCTTGGGGCATCGGTTGCGGAGAATCCAACGTACCCGCCGTTTACGCGGCGGTCTCGTTGTTTCGACTATGGATCGATCAACAACTCGCGAATTATGGAATTTTGTAATACTGTCGGTACTGACAATGAATACGAACGCTGCTAACGTTCTTTTAGTATTCGATGTTCAGAGTCAACTTAACTCAATGTGATACGATTGTTATGAATATACAGTAACTATTATTTGTATAGAAAATACGAGAATGAGAGGGTAGTGAATGTACTATTCGGCACGCTGTGTCCCACATACTGCAAAAGCGATACGCGAGATTGTGTCATCGTGCACACGCTTCATTCGAAAGTCGAGATATCGGTGTCGGAGGTCAATTTTTTTTTTTTTTCAAATGGACTTACGATTATCGCGTTCGCAACTGCCGATAGTACATACTGAAATAAAATTAATTTAATATATTTATCAAAAAATTTTGAAAGAAATATTTAAATAAAATATTATGTATATATGAAATGCATATTAACATATTTATACCGTATCCTATACCTATATACGGACAATACGGATAGGTATTGTAAGATATTGTAATTGTCTCTGTAATGCAAAGTGTTTTGCAACGACCACGATAAATCCGATAGCAGGAACAACTTTTGTTTTTCTTTTCAATTGAAAATGTGATATTCCTTTGTTAAGCGTTTTTTAAACATTATTTCATTAAAAAGATTTTTAACGTCGCCATGTAAAAGTTTTTGAAAAAGTTAATTTTTTTTCACAATACGTATTAATTTGTTACTTTTAGTCTAACGTCGGGCTTTCGCTTCACCGACTAATTCCATTGTTCAACGGGCGGTGAGATATAAAAAAGAAAATCGTAATAACGGTACTTTTCAATTCTTCCTTCGTCTTTTTTCTTCTACTCCCCGTGTCAAGCGTGTCGTTCGTTTGTCACCTACTGCAATTGGCAGTTGAGGCGCCTATAGCGACACGCACGCCGCCACGCGAATGTCGATGAATTGATTTTGCGTTACAGGACGCGATAAGACAAGAAATTTTCATCGTAGATTTTCTCCGTGACATTTCCAACTACCGACATTTAATACTACCGCGTCTCTTGATTAGTCAGTAAAAAGTTGAAAAATCATATCGAAATAAAAACTTTATGGGCGAAATTTTTTTCCATGTTATTTTTCGAAAGCAAATAAAAAACATAAATCAAAAGTCGGAGATCGCGATTACAAATTCATTATAGCTATCAATAATCGGACATTCTATTTAAGGTTGAAAGTTACTGTTGACGATATCGGTGAATATGGATACAAACGCTCGGGCACTCAAACTTAAAGAACTCAAAAAAAAAGAGAGAAGAACTCGTAAAAAATACGAAACAGAAAAAATCTTCTCAATGAACAAATCGCGGCGTTCAAGAAAGTAATATAATTCTCATGTCATATATCTCACTTATTCCTTCTAAAGATATCATAATCTAATCAAAAATGCCAAAAAATGAATAATGATGAACGTATGTAATATTTCTACTGTATTTCTTTTTTTTTTCAAAATTGTTAATGATTTTGTCACGGAAATTTTCGAAAATGTCAGAAATTTTTTTTTTTCCATTTTGGTGACCACATTGATGTGGATATGAATATGGATAACCATACCTATACCCATGCACGTCGGTATGGATACCCTCAACCAGAAACTGACCAATGTCCACAGATGACCAATATGACTGACCAATGTTTACAGATGTCCTCATATACACCATAAAAATTGCTATGGGTATATGTATATATATATATATCTACTATTAAATACCATATCCATGGGTATGGTGTCCTCATCGATAAATACCCATACCCATGGGTATGGTAACATGGGTATGAGTATTTAATAGCGAATATATATACCTATACTTATATTTACATGGGTATATCTATAGCGTGTACAGATATTAGCGTCCGTACTACCTGCGGTTCCAGTCGTTGAACTCGCGGTGCGCTGCGATACCGTGGAAACGGAAACCAGATCATTCCATTCACTTGTTCCAATAGCCGTGATCGTCTAGTGGTGAGGACCCTACGTTGTGGCCGTAGTAACCCAGGTTCGAATCCTGGTCACGGCAATGTTTAAACATTGTTACGGTGGAACAATATTTTTTTTAATTCACTTTAACACCAGAAAAAAAATAATCGCGAAATCGCCCATAATTGGTACGCTAACTAACGCGAACGCGATAGACACCAAGATCTCTCAATCACAGTGGCGGGGGAGGGGAAGGGGGGGGGGGGGATATTGGCTTTTCCACTGGTTACACAGGTCTTTCTAAAGTCCAATTAAATCGTAATAAAACATTTCCGAAAATCGCCATTTTTTGTAAAATTATTTGATTAAAAATTCATTGTTTTCCGCCGATCGCTAATCTCTTATTTATTATCACTCTACGTATAATATCGCATACGAAAATCTGCGGGCAAAAAAAAAAAAAAGTATTGTACTTCGCGATCACTGTTTTCATAACGTTCCGAAGCGTGCCGAGCGAATAGATAGAAAAAAAAAGATGTAAACAAAAAAAATACTCGACGATATTTCATAACCGCGTAATGAGTTCCGCGAACAGTAGAATTTGATTATATCGGAAAACGCTTCGTGCATCTGTAACGAATGGTTAACTGAAAGCTTATAGATATGTACCAATCATTTCGCGCAAATACATAACACGGAAGGAAGCTACTGCGGGCAAGGAAAATCCATTAAGCAATATGCACGGCATCATTGTTAGAATCGTCTATATCGCATTTACAAATAACTTAAGTGATACTATGTATAACTCGCAGGCTTCTATCGAGTTCGCACGCAAGTAATAATCTTCCCGCGTATATGACGCATTATTGGCTCCCTTTTCCTTATATACGTTACACAAATTGCCGGGACGCTTCTCCGTATAATTAAAGACTAAATATATGTAACCCTTCCTTATATATATACTACGAATATTTACGTACCAAATAAAAACATTCCCTGGAAAGTTCGTGTACACGAATGTATCACGTACTTCTTTTCACGTCTGTGTAATTTACTTGCGCAAATCACCAGGTATGAATACGCGCTAACATGACGTCTCCGAAATGTAACACACCGCGCACGTGTGTATGCGGAAAATCCTTCTCGTCTTGTTTTTTTTTTTAATTGTTCATTTATGCGAAACGTATCGGCAGAAAACTATTGGCGTCAGAATTTCATTCCCATTCGATTAATCGAACGATAAATATTTGTCGGACGATAAGAAAAGTTTCCTATTATCCTCGTTCGATATAGTTTTATAAGTTTATCCTACTTCACCTCACGACGCAAAAGCAATTACTCATAACATTTTATGTGTCGGGTCTATTGACTTTCGAGAAACTGAGAAGCTACTATAATAAATTACGACGTGCGTAATGATCGTTACGCTTCGATGTTTGTATTAACTTTTGATGCGGTGTATTCTGAAACAGAAGGGCGTATATCCAAAATCGTCGTTTTACACGTTAACTCTCGTCAACATGTGTATAATTTGATTGCGAACGACGCTACGTCATCGCGAGGTCTTTCGAGAATTAAGGTTTCGAAGAATCCTCGAAAGGTCGTCGAACACATGGGGAACAGAGCGGCAATCCTCAGCATTGGGGGGTTTCCCAGCGTCGAGGACAACGCCGGCCAAAAGTTGTTAGCGACGATCTTACCTCGACAAAGAAGGGACGAAAAGTAGCCGATGTTAAGCGGGGATAGATCGTTAAGTATTTGTCGGAGGAGTAGGGATGTTCGACGTATAGAGGATCGCACTCCGCGTCAGGGTCGCAGTACACGCACAGC
Organism: Cryptus viduatorius; assembly: GCA_964006125.1. Lineage (NCBI taxonomy): Eukaryota > Metazoa > Arthropoda > Insecta > Hymenoptera > Ichneumonidae > Cryptus > Cryptus viduatorius. Next base: position 32,620,664 of record OZ023220.1, on the reverse strand, counting down.
GTCGCTCGAGCTGAAAGGTGATCGTCGTTACTGTTGGATCGCGAAGATCGAGAATCTCTTGTAAGTAACGAAACAACAATTTTTTTATCGCGCATAAGAATCCGATACACCCAAAGTCGCACCATGAAAATAATACATTTTTTCGTTAACAATTTTTCGATATAATTTCTTAAACTCACAAACTTCTATAACTTTTTTTTATCTCGATGAAACATCGCGAGAGACGTGTTCCTTTTATCCTGTCGTTTCGCTATGAATGAAGTTAACGTGCATTTATTATTGGCAAAGCGGTGCAACAATGAAGGACACCGGTGGCCGATCAGATACGTGTGTAGTGTTAAATAGGTGCGAAAAATAGGATGTGTGGTTTTCTAGCATTACTCAGTTATTCGCTCCGCGTATATCGTTATATATTTCAGTATGATGATCAACCGGTTTTTCGCGACTTAGTCGGGAAGAGGTCAGCGGCCACTTCGTGCGCACAATAACAATTTTGTATTCTCAGAATTTTCTCAACATCACAATCTCGGATTATTATCTAAGACCTCTAACACCCTCGTTGCGCATTAACTATGAATAGTAGATCGCCGATGTTCTATCGCGATAATGTATTTCCCGATGGTACATCATAAAATGCCGCAATCCCGTTTGCAAACGCGTTATCCTCGGAGAGTTATTAACGCATTCACGCCGATGGCCTTGAAATATTACTTGGACCGGAATAACGTTTGCGATCGTCACGGTGCGCGAAACTACGGTCCGTCGCATCTGACGTACGGGACGAAGTTCTTTTTTTTCATATTATCCTCGGATATCCCCTACATAGTCATCGGCATTTATACATTTCTGAAATTCAGTAAACATATCCTCATGTTGCGCATAACTCGGCGCGCATTTAACTAGTCATCTTCGTGCGTTGAAGGAGGATAATTGACAGCATATATTGAAACTCGAGAGATCGGTCGAAGGTCGCGGTGACCACCGACGTGGAAAGCCGGTTTACTCTTTTCCCGCGGCAATCAAAAATCGACACGAACATCAACCAATCAAATTTGCATTAACAACTGTTGTATTGAAAGTATGAAAAAAATCAGTTTGCACAAGTGTGACGAAAAATGAAAAAGAAAAAAGTTATCATCTGTGCACACGGATTTATTACGTTTGTCGATTGCGATCACATCGATTCGATATATATTATCGATAACCCCCGAGGTTAGGTTGCATATACATTGACGAGTCACGATTTAATTAATGCATTTCATTGTGATCCAAATTTACCGGGAATATAATTTTGTTCGATCGAACATCAGACGGCACGTGAGGAAACAGATTAATTATCACTTTTGTCACTATCGGAAAGATCACAGGTCGACAGGATGCGTCCATCCGGGTTTAAACTCTTCGAATTAAATTCTTCGTAAATCGCTCGTTGCAGTTGCGTTTTCGATATAAAAACAAAGAATCCGTTCGGAAAATTTTCAACCCATCGTTCATTCATGGAAGCATCGCAAAATTCCGTACAACCGATAACTACAGGCCCAACAATCGACGCAAGTAAATGACTAAAAAGTTGAAAAAAAACCCAACAAGTGGTACTAATCTCATGGACAGACTTTGGTCTTCAATATAACAACGACTGCGGCAAAGTTTCCTCGTAGTTCTTCTTTCCGCGCGAATGATTTCTCACAGCGATATAATTCAAGCGTATAACATAGATTCTTGCAAAACCAATCGTGTTTACGCTACGGTGGCATTAAAGATGTCCGCATCATAAAATTCACGATATCGGAAGAGTTATCGGGAGTGTATTTTTTACAGTATCCACAAGTGTGTGTTTTTTTTCTCTGCTTTCGATGCCCGAGATTTCCTACGCAACATCAGTAACATTCCGGGTTCGGGATTTTTTATCCGGTCAGCTGTGTGTTCGTTTGCACGTGCGTAATGCGTAAAATAAAGCTGCTCATTGCCGGTGTATTCGTAGATTAAATAATAGAACAGGTGGAAACAGTCAGGGAAATCATTGAGTCGTCTCGTGCGTCAGCTTACATTAGTAATATTGACCTTTTCAATGTTGAATTCACGATTCTCGTCACCGACATATGCGATCACACGAGGAAGGAATTTTACGGTTCAGCGTATGTAGTCCCCGTTGGCCGGGAGTCGAGTCGTCTTGCATAAATGATTGCTTCTTCTGTTTTATAATTATAATATTGCCGAACACGTGTAAAGCCGGCTTGACGACATTTACTTCACGGTCCCAGTATGCTAACTATGCAGCCTCCACTGGATGAGGATAAACTTCAGGATAATCAAGGAAGCGAACGGTTCTTTCGAAAAAAAAAGTAAACGGGTATCCTGCGTCCATCCGACAGGGTGTACCTATAAGGAAAATCTAAGTAATGATGTCGAAAAAAAAAAAAAATCGTTTTTTTTTCCAGAGTTCGTTAGTAATCAAAACAAACCATACTTTCGCGAACATTTTTACGCGACCATCGTTAAAATTTCATTAACTTCGGTCGTTTCGATTAATGCGACAATTTTTCACATTCTCAACCAGAAATTTACTTCGGCATTAAATTGCCGATGACTAAACGAAATGCGACTTATTTACCCGACGATTTTTCGATGTCGGAAAATCCCAGAAATCCGAATAATCTTTTGCCTCTGTATGAGACGTGAATCACGATTTGTCGTCATTTAGAAGGAAAACCCGTATTTTCATCGCGACACTTTTGTTCTTGTGGTTAACTGCGCCAATCAAAGTTCGATGATTCATTAACGGTTTTGTTTTTTTTTTTTTTTTTTTACAACAGATAACACTGCTCCATTTCCTCCGTCGAGGAACCGCAAGATGTGGCAACTGAGTATCGTGTCGGCGTTGATTCTTACGAGTTTCTGTCTCGCTGCGCCCCAACAGGAACAGCAACCGAAAGCCGGTGACGGAAACCTCGATGAACTGATTAGTAGCGTATTCAACAATAACGGAAACGCAGGAAGTGGAACCCCAACGGCCTCAACGCCTCAAGGTACTACGCAAGGTGGTAGTCTTGGTGATTTGATTTCCGAGGTATTCAACGACAATAGCAACAATAACAACGTGAATAACAACAACAACAACAACAACGGTCCGAATTTTAACAACAACGATCCGTATGTAAACAACAACAACCCGAATGTAAACAACAACAACAACAATCCGAACGTCGGTCCCTCTCCCGGCGATGGTACCATCTTAGGCACTAACAATCAAAATACCGCAACCGGAGGAGATTGCGAATGCGTTCCGTACTACCAGTGCCAAAATGGAACGATCCTCGACAACGGCGTCGGTCTCATCGATATCAGGTCCGGTTTCCGTGAAAATGGGGGAATAGACATAGCGAACGGTGAACGAAACTCGTGAGTGACTCCCTGCCAAAGACCGCGATTATTCTTCCGAAGATCGAAAATCGATCGAGAAAGAATCGCTTTAAAATTGCATGGCGCGCATTTCGCGAATAAGATTTATTAATCCTTACCGTAGATTCCGCTTCGATATCTTGAAAAAAAAATGTAATTTTAATGGCGGAAATTTTTTATTTAATCTTTTTGCATATTTTGTTCTATTGCTTTCTATCGTATTAAATTATTTCAGCTATCGGGAAAAAAATAACCCCCACTATAGTAATGTAGAAAATGTACAAAATGTAGAAAATGTAGAAAAGTAATTAGTAAATAGTGCCGCACGAGGGTAACGATCACTGAAAAAAAAAAAATGGATCGAGTTGGGAATTCTGTCGTAACTTTATATCGTTAAAATCGCATGGGATATGTCTTTGGGCAAAACTTACTCCGGAAAACGGCTCGCCGTGTACGGTGAAGCATATTGAAATTTTTCGTATTAACGAACTTTTATTTCTTTAGACTCGCAGGTCCGTGCGACAATTACCTGGATATCTGTTGCAAAGCTCCGTTTATCGTGAAACCAGAAGACAAAATAACTCCGGCGCCGATGGTACGCAAGGGATGCGGACAGCGTCATCCCGACGGTGTTGGCTTCAGAATCACCGGAGCAACTGACAACGAAGCACAGTTCGGCGAATTCCCTTGGATGGTTGCTGTATTGAAGGAAGAAATGATCGATCAGAATGGACAAGTATTGAATGTCTATCAGTGCGGTGGTGCGCTCATTCATCCCCAAGCAGTACTTACCGCGGCTCACTGCGCCGTCGGGTAAATAGATATTTTTCTAACGCCAATCGTTTTTTTTTCCTTCGATTAGAAAACATTATGTTTATCTATCTTTAAAATTTTCTTTGAGCAGAAAGCGACCCTCGCAATTGAAGATTCGCGCCGGTGAATGGGACACTCAGACGAAGACTGAGGTCTTCCCTCATCAGGATCGCAACGTCAGCAACATTATTATCCACGAAGGCTTCCACCCGGGTTCCCTTCGCAACGATTACGCTATCCTTATTCTCAGTACTCCCGTCGATCTCGCTGAGAATGTTGACGTCGTTTGCCTCCCGGAACAGGGTACCGTATTCGACGGAAGCCGTTGCTTCGCCAGTGGCTGGGGAAAGGATGTCTTCGGTAAGAAAATTCGAGTTTAGAAAAACGGAACTCCGAAAAGTTATCCCGCAGAAAACTGGTAACCAAGAAAATAGGAAATTGAAAATCGGAAGCCCAGTTTTCCGGAGGCTAATTTTCGTGATATCGAAAATCCACCCTCTCATTGTTCCTCAACTATCGCATGATCGACACATTTTTAACGACATAATTTCTCAATTTTCAGGCAAAGAGGGTCATTACCAAGTAATCCTGAAGAGAGTCGAGCTTCCGATCGTCCCTCACAATTCCTGCGAGAATACTCTTCGTAGAACTCGTCTTGGACATTACTACAAACTCGACAACAGCTTCATCTGCGCGGGTGGTGAACCCGGAAAGGACACTTGCAAGGTAAACGTCGTAATACGAAAATGTCGATAATGTAACATTTTTATCGTCTACAGAGAGTTGTATCGTAAAAAAAAAAAATTTTCCATTTCAGGGTGACGGTGGAAGCCCTCTGGTTTGCCCAGTTCCGAACGATCCCTCTCGCTACTACCAAGCGGGTATCGTCGCGTGGGGTATTGGATGCGGTGAGAACGGTGTTCCCGGAGTCTACGCTAATATTGCCAGTGCTCGCAGATGGATTGACGAGCAAATAGCATACAGCAATCTCGACACCACTGTCTATCAATATTCTCCTTAGAAAGAGTAAATTTTTTGTTAGACACTAAATCGTGTCGTGGTTCCAATATACGATGCCATAGAAGCTTAACGAAATAACGTTTGAACGACGAGGTATAACCGTCGATCACTTTTACTCGACGAGCTTTGCGATCTCTCATCCTCGTGTACGCAAATTACACGTACGGTTTAATTCATTTGTCACTGTATATAAACCGTTTTATTATCATTTACTAACGAAAATTTTGGAGCCTAAATAAATAGTATATCGTCGCTAATTGTTGTTTTTTTGTTGATTTGTGTAATGCCTTTCCTTTTAGAATTCGATACGTATCGCAGGTGATCTCTGCAGGAGAAAATCAAATAAAAATTGAATGATACCCTCTATATTTCGTAAAAAGTAAGTAATATAGTAAATAAGTAAGAAAATCGAAGCTGCAATTAGTGATATGTATCTGCGCTCTCAAACACGATAAATATTGAAAGTTATTTTTGCCGCCTGCACTGCATGAAGAATCAATAACACAAGAGTGCAGCGGGAAAAACTCTAATGAAGGAATAAAAAAATTGAATTGGTTTTGAACATCGCTTTGCTCTCAAATGCGCAGTCTATTTTCAAACATTGCCGCCTCGTTGTCTAGTAATTCAGAATTACCGAACATAGGGTTTTTATCTGTCAAAAAGCGTTGTCGCATAACCAGCCTAACTAGGCAGTGGCCCAATGCTACAACACCGCACTGCGTTTTGCAAACTCCAGCGTACGAGAGCGATCCCCGTTCCTGCAAAATAATCTTTACTCCTCCCGAATCGACAATTGATAAACGTCCTGCGGTAAGAAAACAATTGATTATTCTCTATTTTGTGGTAAACAAAATATAATCACGTGAAAGTGCAACCGCGCAACGAGAGGTCAGTGGGAAAAAGTCGATAGTGTTTGCTTCCCGTCGAAGCGACGAAATCGTATCTCGCGCGGGGTTTAACGGTGCGGCTCTGCCGGGCAAAACGGGAAAGATCGAGCGAAGCAATTGAACCCCCGTTGTGCAGTAGTACCCCCAACGGTTGTCGCATTACTTCGAGTGTAAGCCTCTCCGCGAGCCATTCGATATTTCTAATGCGCATCGCAATCGAGTTTCCACCGCGACATTGTTTATGACAATATTCTCTGTCCTTCCCGACCCGCCCCCTCCCTCCCTCCCCCCCATCGAGGTAGAGTCGCAAGAGAATCGTGAGTGTGTTTTGTCTCTTCCCTGTATCGATCATGGCGTGTTTGGAATCGCGTAAGCGATTCGTCGTCGATAGTTACCGTGTAATACTGATAGCCGATGGTGCAGCAGCTCGGGTATACGAGTACCTTTGCTGAATCAAAGAAAAACGAGACACACAGAGGAGGAACGCGAGAAACAAAAAAAAAAATAATCCTCGTTGTCGCCCGTGTGTGCTGCGGCGGTGGCGTAGAGGAGATCGAGGCAAACTAGTGCGCGCCTTCCTAACGTCATTCGCTCTGCGCATTGCTGCAATATAACTATAAAATCGGTCAAAAAATACGTGGGGAAACGTCGCGAAGCAAAGTCCGGGGTGTTCGGGGGCCGAAAAGAGGCGATATCCTCGACGCAACATTTTTCTCGACGATCGCGAGGAACCATAGTTTCGCGATACATCGTTATTATCCCGCGTGATTGAGAAAACAAAAAAACAATTTGTCACAGCGTTTTTTTTTCGCCGTTACGGAAATGGCATCGTCGACGATGACCGTGGGAACGACGGGAACGTCTCCGGTCGCCGCGACGATTGCGATCGCGAGTGCACAACAGGGCGGCGGCAACAACGATGAAATCGACAGCGGTGATTCGCCGAACGAGTGGAACGTCAACGGCGGGGCCGGTGGTTCGGGCGGCGGAAACGCTGGAGATGCACTTGAGGAAATGAATTCCGGGAACGGTGACAGCGGCGACGAGGAGTGTCGCCTCTGCGCAAGCAAACTGTGCTCTCCTCGTGTCCTCACCTGCCTTCATGTGTTCTGCGAGTCTTGCATCGACAAGCTTCTCATCGACGAAGCTGGCGATTCGAAGATCGGCTCTGTACTCGAGTGTCCGCTGTGCGGTCAAGAAACGCCGATCGGCTCGAAGGGCGCGTCGTCTCTATCCTGTGATTACGTTCTCACAAATATACTGGATATGTCGGCGATCGAAAATATGGCTGTGCTGTGCACGTCGTGCAAAGCAAAGGAAAGCGCCGTAGCGCGTTGTTCCGACTGCGCCAATTTTTTGTGTCCCAATTGCAACACTGCGCATCAGTTCATGAGATGCTTTGAGAGTCACAAGGTCGTCGCTTTCGAGGACCTCAAATGTTCCAACGAAGCTATACCCATTCACAAGCCTATTTTCTGCGAATATCATCCTGCCGAGAATATGAAGTTTTATTGCTACACTTGTCAGGTAAAAAAACATAAAATTTTCAATAGAAGTGATTTTTGTGTTATTGAGTCATTAAAAAAAAACATTTTTTTCGGATTTTTGAACAGAAATTTCTTTTGTATTACTAAAAAATAAAAAGCCAATTTTTTTGGAATTTTCAATAAAAATTAGTCTTGCGATATTGAGTATGAAAAAAAAATCAATTTTCTTTGAGTATTTTCAACAGAAATTATTTTTTTTTTACTGAATAATAAAAAAAAAAAAAATGAAAATTTTTTGGAATGTTCAATAAAAATTATTTTCTAATAGAATTTCTAATAGAATTTCAAATAGAAATTATTTTCGCGTTATTAAAAAAACGATTATTTTGATTATTATTTTTTGTTATTAATTAAACTGAATTTTTTTAATTTGATTTTAACAGGAACCAATATGCAACGAGTGTCTATTAGGCGAGCACAAGGCTCCGGAGCATCGTTACGAGAGGCTGACGGACGCCGAGCCGCGACAGAGAGAGGAACTAGTCAATTTAATGTCCGAAAGCAAATCGCGCCTAGCCGATTGCGATCGTACGTCGTCGCAGCTTGAAAACGCTTTGAGCGAATTGCAAGTTCAGCACGATCAGGCCAAAGACTTGATAGTCGAGACTTTTCAGAGTTACAAGGCAATTCTCGAAAAGTGTCGCGAAAATGCGTTGGAGGATTTAGAAAAATTACATTCCGAGCGGGAGCTCGAAGTTATGGATACTTTTCACAGGTATTAAGTGCGACAATCGAAACCATCGTTTCCCTGGGTCGTTTTTATCCGCTCGTCAAATTTGTATGCATTAATTTCGTTCATTTTCATTTATTTATCTCAACAAAATTTTCTTAGCGTCGAAAAAACCGTCGAAAAAATCGAGGATGCTTGCCGCTTTGCGTCGAGATTGTTGGATCACGGCGACGCTACGGAGATCTTGGCGCTGCGAAGAATCGTCGGCGCTCAATTGATGAATCTTATAAACAATACACCAAAGCCCCACGTCAAGTACTCGATTGAGTTTCAGACGGATTACGATCATTTCGAGAACGCGGTGAAGGTGCGTCACGCGCGATTATTTTTTTTCGCGGAAGACGAAATTCGTTTTACGAATATGTTTTTTTTTCTTTATTCATTTAGGATTCGTTTGGAAAATTTCGCACGGAAAGCACGGTAACGAGCAAACAAACGCCGGAGATAACGACGACGATGCCGGTCGTAACGAGCCAACAGCAAATCGTTCACGGATCATCGATCGGCGGCGGTTGCGCGAGTTCTATAAGCACGAATTCACCGATATCCCTTCCCGCCTCCATGCAATCGTCCTTCGAAGGTGAACCCTCCTACGTTATTCCACCGACGTCGAGTCCCCAGAACGTTCCCCCTCCACAGCCGCCCGTATCTCTTCCAACAGGAGCGATCCACGGTTTCACCAGTATACAGGAGTACAATCTTCAACAACTCGCGAGCCTCGCAGAGAAGGTCGAAATGGGCGATGCGAGTATCGTCGGCCCGAGCGCCAATCCTAGTCCGACTCCGTCCTTTACACTGGCCGATTTACTTGCCGGTGATCTCAGCTCCTCGAGTCACGCGATCAATAATTTACAGGCACTTGCAAAACTCGGCAATTCTCTCGGCAATCAAGGTAAAGATTTTTAATAATCGTAAAAAAAAGGTAGTAAGCGTAAAAGGTTTACTTCCGGCATATTGAAGTATAAACGGAGCAGTAGCGCCGCGCAAAACACTTTTTTTTAAGTACTTGACATCAAGGCGCTACAGCGCCTCTCGATAACGAAAGGTCTGATTTATCGATTTTGCGCGCAGATATGAGTAATCCGACATTGAACGGCGGCGGAGGTCTCGTATTGGGTCGCGGGCCGTCGCCCGGTATCGTCGATAATTCGAATCTCGGATCACTCTCCGCCAACAGTCTTCTCAACGGAGGCTTTCAATCGCTCTCGACTCCGACGTCACCGATACTGTCACGCGGCGCAGACGAGCTAAAGGGAGACTCGATGCACAGCATCGCCGGGGTCGTCGCCAATGTCTCGGGCACCGGTACCGGTAACTACAATCATCCGCGTTCCACGAATCCGAAACTACCGCCGATGCAGATACGATCGAAGTTCGGTCAGCTTGGACCGAGCAAAGGACAGTTCAATTCGCCGCACGGCTTTTGCCTCGGCACCGACGAGGATATTATCGTCGCGGATACGAACAATCATCGAATACAGGTACATAAACGAAATACGAATTATTGCTTCTTGCCGAACTATTATCAATTTAAAAAGAGGGAAGAGATGAAAAAAATGTAATTAATTAATCAAATTGAATTTATTATTTAAAAAATGTTAAAGAATTCTTATTGAATATAAAATAACAAAAAAAAATAGTTTTTTTTTACTTCGACTTTTAATTTTATATTTTTTTTTATTAGTTTCAATTATTTACATACATCATATATTTTTTTTAATTGTCTCGTTCTACTTAGTAAAATCGCGAATTTCTCCCTACAAATATTAAAGAATTAATGTAATAAAAATATTGTATATAAAATAAAATAAAAAATGTACGGGGAATTTTAGATCTTCGAGAAGACCGGAACGTTTAAGTTTCAATTCGGCATACCGGGTAAAGAAGAGGGTCAGCTTTGGTATCCGCGCAAGGTCGCCGTGATGCGTAATTGTGGAAAATTCGTGGTGTGCGATCGTGGAAACGAGCGCTCGAGAATGCAGATATTCACGAAGAACGGACACTTTATAAAGAAGATTGCAATACGATACATTGACATCGTTGCGGGACTCGCGGTGACAAGTCAGGGACACATCGTTGCCGTCGACAGCGTATCTCCTACAGTTTTCGTCATCAGCGACACCGGCAATCTCTTGAATTGGTTCGACTGCAGTGATTATATGAGAGAGCCGAGTGATATCGCCATAAGCGGTAAAGATATCAACGATTTATTTTCGTAATTCGTCAAAAATCAATCGATTAACTCGAAATAACTTGACAATTTTTTTCGCACTATTACAATGATTGACTTCTTTATTCTCCAACGAACGCAGGTAAGGAATTCTTCGTATGCGACTTCAAAGGACATTGCGTTGTCGTGTTCAACGAAGAGGGTCAATTCCTGCGTCGCATCGGCTGTGAGAATATAACTAACTTCCCGAATGGGATTGACATTAGCGACGCGGGAGACGTATTGATCGGTGATTCTCACGGTAATCGCTTTCACGTTGCCGTGTTCTCGAGAGACGGATCTCTCATATCCGAGTTCGAGTGCCCGTACGTCAAGGTAAGCGTATTAATATTTCCATACCAAAGCAAATATTGTACCTCTCCTTCATTTTTTTTCATAAATAATAATACAATCTACATGCGCCGCTCGTAATCAAATGGATTATGGCACCGAGCAGCGTATACTTTTTTTTTTTAAACTACTTGACGTCGAGATGCTACAGCCTCTCTTGAGTTCGCAAGAAATGACACGGTACCACAAGCGATTTAAAAAAAATTCGTTCGTAAATTTGTTTTGCAGGTATCTCGATGCTGCGGCCTGAAAATAACTTCCGAGGGTTACATAGTGACTCTGGCCAAAAACAATCATCACGTACTCGTGCTGAACACTCTCTACATATTATGAGGTGAGAAACGACCAAAGTGTTAAAAAAAAATGAAACGTCGCAACTTCCTCTTTGCAACCGCGGTAATCCTTTTGGAACCGCGAGCGCTTTCAACGAACGGTAAATTAATAATTAAATACAAAAAAAAAACGGTGAGAGAGAAGAGGAGGGGGCCTATCCAAGCAATAGTGACAACAGCAACAAAAACGATGACAGACAAAAAACCGACAAAGAAAAATGAAAAAAAAAAAAAGAACACAAGCAAACAGAAGTGCAGCATGCGGCTTTAATAGTTATTATACAATATTATGCGTCCCTGTTTTATGAAAGTAACAAAAAAAAAAGTCGACAAACAAAAAAAAAATATCGAAAACACGAGCGAAGGTGGTAAGAATTTAGGGAGTTAAGGATCGAAAGCGAGAGAACGAGGGAAGGTGGTAAACGTACATCTCCGACCAAACAGTATAATAGTTATTTAGCGATTTGCATTTGGTAAACTGCCAAGGAGTTTAAAAAGGGAAAAAAAATTTAAACAAGTTGTACAGTTCGCGAGAAAAAAAGAAACTGCGAGATTATCGCGATTAGAGAGCGTCGTTAGCGCGCGTTTTGCTTTTAGCGGAGAAGCAATTTTACAATGGCCTTCCGTCAAAATTGGTCGTTGCACATCACTTTTGACATGTCAGTATTTTAAGTATGGTTCGTAAATCAAATTAAAATCTAGTCTCATACGAGCACTTTATCCTCCCATCCCGCCGGCGTAAAAAAAAACGAAAAAAAATCCACTGTTTTATCAGTTGTGCTCAAAATTTAGAAATACGCGGATATCCTTCCCCAGAAACCCAATTCCCCGTCCCTTTTTGCGTGTACAAGTAATAACGATACCCCCCCGATATACGTGTGTGAGTGAAGTCTAATAGTTTTTAGATAAAAGAGAAAAAGGGAGATACGAGTTTATCGACGATTAGCGCTGTTTACGATATTAATCGTGTGTCGGGCTTTATTCGCTGTCCTTATTGGAAGCAGCCACGGCAAAGGCGATTATTATTCGTCAGTTTTTTTCTTTGGATGTATGCGATTCCCGGTGAGAATCTCCCAACCTCCGTACAGCGAATCCCGGTTTACTTCCCCAATGTCGCCTGTTTCAGCTCCGCTGAATTTTTTTCGACGTCTCGTCCTTTCTTTAGATATATACATGAAAAAAAAAAACAATTTTAGAAACATAAATTTCGGGGGACAAGCAATTACGTGTAAGCATGTGTCTTGAAAATAAATAACAAAAAAAAAATAAATTAATTGCGGCATTCCGATCGATCCGAAGGGTTCTTGTCTTTTCGGGTCTGGAACGCGCGTCAGAGTCCCCACGTGGCCTATACTCGTATTCACGTCGTGCAATTCGGTGCATTCGAGCTTTTAGAACGAAAAAAAAATTGTTTGTTCCTGAATATTTGTTCGCCTATTAATGCGTATCGTTTGAGATATTAATCTCGCGCTTTATCGAGGCGACGTTAAAACGAGTGGTGCCACGTTAAGGATAGGAAAAAAGAAGAAAAAAAACACTATATACAATAGGAAAAGCTCCAAAAATCCTCGAGTAGCGAAATGTATAAAAATTAGTCGAAAAAAAAAGATAAGAGAAAAAAACGAATGTAGGCTCCCATTTGTGAATTGTTACAATGTGAATTAGTCGAGACACATAATGGTTACAATATTTACTCAGGATGTTTCAATATGGATTCACCATATGAAAAAAAAGAACAAAAAAACACAAAAAAAAATAAAAAAACATATGTGTGTGAATTATTGGTTCGTGGTGCTAGCGAATGGATATATCCGATACGTTTTAAATGTATTTGTTATGCGGAAAGGAGGGGTGGGGGAGGGGTACCGAAGAGATGGGACGGCGAAAAAATAAGCTGGGGGAAGGAAGCCGGTGAAAAGCCCGTCGTTCTTCAAACTTTTACAATGGCGCGAAGCGATCGAAATAATTATAAAGCATAAGGATTCGTAAGTGAATATTATATACATATACATACTACCGGTATCCTAGAGACGATACTTTATCTAAGTGAAAAAAAAGGAAAAAAAAACAAAAAAAATTACAAAAAATAACGTACAGTTTGCTAAACATCTTCTATTTATGTATATACTGAACACGAGATCCATTTGAGAATACGACAGTTTGTGAAAGAGACATTAAGCAGAAAGGAAAAAAAAAATATCGTACATGACGAAGAGATACACATACATATATAGAAACACACATATTTTTTAGGGTTGTTTACAAGATCAGCCTTAAGATTTGATTCAAATTAAAAGAAAAGGAAAGAAATCATATATTTGGCAGCTCGTTAAACTGTTAACACATATTGAAGACGACTAAAAAAAACAACAACAACAACAACAAAAAAACTACAACTGTAACAATAATTATCTCATTACCGATAATTTCTTGCCATAAAAAAAAAATGCTAAGTAGGGCGCATTCGTGTGTATTAATTATTCGAACGGCTTCAACGAGTTTATTTGCGTACCGTATAATATTTACAATAACTAAACGTGAGGGTGAAGAACGCGAACATCAATCTACTTATTAAAAATCGGTTGATACGACAGCAACAACAAAATTATATACTATACGCAGCATTGACATAGAAAAGTAGGGTAACGAGACATACACACGTACACGATAAGTCAAAAAAATGAAAAAAAAAAAAAACGCAACGGAGAGTTAGGAACGTTAATGAAAATCTGACGATGAAAAAAAAAGGAAAATTCGCCCTTAAGATCGGCGTATCTGTAGTACTACATCGTGCAAACGAAGCCTATTTACCACCTAAGGTAATAAAATCAGTTCGTATAATTCATCCGGTACCGTTAGACGTTTTAATTTTATATACACCGCGCGAATGCGAAATGAAAAAAACTAAATCTGATGAAAAAAAAAAGAAAAAAAATTAAAATATATAATAGTCATGGTTAGCAGAGTTATAATGAATAATGCCTGTGATAATAGTATCGTCAGGATAAGTTGTGTCCTTAAAGAGTCTCTGATGTTGTTGCTAGGTAAATATAATTAGAGAATACAGAAACAAAGAGAAAGAAGAAGAAGAAAAAAAAAGAATTAGACAAACAGAACAGAGCTAACGCTGGTGTTGCCTCGCTATAGAAAAGAAACGACAAAAAAACATAGAAAATACTAAAAAAAAAATAAACAAAACAAAAAAAAATTGAGAAGTACGGAAATAAAGGAAAAAAGAAAATGGCGTGGTAATGTCCGATTTGCACAACGACGAACATAGCCATCGCGCAGCAGCGTCCCTCATCGACAGTCTCTAACGGTACGCTAAAAAATGTAATGAAAAAAAAATCTTTAGGGAAGAAAAAAAAAACGTAAAAGTAACAACTATTTCAGATTATAAGGGGGAGAAAAGTGGGGTATTTGCAAATTTTTTTGCCAGTCGCGTAAATCGAAGATGACGATAAACTCATAGCGTAAAACGAATGGATGACCATTAAAAACGAGAGGGTCTTTTACCTCACAAAATTATTATATTACGCTCACCTTATATATACTTGAATATTTTAGTATAGATTTACTCTATTTACATATTTTTATCTGTGGAAGACTACTTGGCTAATTTAGGCCACTGTTGAAATTCACCCCTTATTTGCCTTGATGTTTGAATTACAACAATAATATTTAAAGACGTAAAAAAAAGAGGAAGAAAAAAAAGAGGATTACTTGTTACGTAAATGGTAATTGTGATAGATTTTTTGATGATTTTTACAATCTCAAAAGTCTTATTATCCTAATATGTATAGAATTATATAGTCACTCTCTACGTAATAGATACACTCTGCTTACACTGTTGAACTAATATTACAGAGAATGAAAAGAAAAAAAAACCACAAAAATACGAAAAAAAAAGAAAAAAAAAGTTTAAAGCCCAACATTATACGAAAGCTATTTAACGAGAGGCAAATCGAATCAGCCAGTTGAGCGAACCATTCGTCGATGTGTATCCCTGGTATCATAATCGAAGCGTAGAACAGTATCAAACGATTGCTTATTGTTCTATACAAAGTTTGAATAGCCACTCTTTCACGACTTCCATTTGTCTTTTTTCGACAAATTACGTATTACGGAGATATATATACACAAATAACCATTGCCGAGTATAAATACGAAAAATAATAAGGATGAAATTGGTAGAAACTATCGAAGGAATCGTGGAATGAGCCGAGTTGAGCGCTTATTATTGCATATCCGCCCAAATTTATCTCGGTGGTGGCAACGAGACTCTCGCCGAACAATTAATCTCATTTAGAGAATACGAGAGTTCCGAATAGTTCGTCACACGATGTTCCAGCGATTCCATTTGTTTCTGTCGAAGGTTAAAGAAATGAAAACCCTGAGTCGACCCCGCAGTAAATTTACAAATTTACAATTTACAAACAATGACAGTAAAATAAAAAAAAAGAAAGGAAACAAACCGAAAGAGCATTGCGTCACAGCTTTGTCTTGAGACCCAAACGACGCCGGATAGTCGCGATGAATAATGAATTATTCTTTTACATCGTAATCAGAGATCCATTCGATTTCGCCACACTGTAAGAGAATACAATTCATCGAAACGGCAAAAAAAAAACTTGAAAGATATACCGAAAAAAAAGGCACCGCGTCGACGAGTACACGCGGCGATACACCGTCGCGTAAAGCTGCAAAGAATGTTGAATCGATTTATAAAATTTTGCCAATACGACGGAAACAACACGTACATTGACACACCGTTCGCGTACGCGTTGCGAGATAAAAATACACGATAACGACAAACGCGAAAACCACACCGTCATACATTTAAAAACAAAAAAAAAACTATATTAATTGGTAGGACTAATACGACACACGACAAAAAAAACTGAGAATTCTAGCCTACGGTTAATCATAGTCTTCCTAGATATTTAAATAATTATATTAACATCGCTATGAGAATTAGGGAAATGGCCAATTTAAATGCCGATTCCGGCTAAAATCACAAATGGGAGGAAATCGATAAGAAAAAAAAAAAAACCAAAAAAAAAATTCAACGTATCTCCATTCCTATGCTGTGTTTATCAATAATATTACGCGCCCTACAGCTGTACGCCTCTTTATCGGACATCGGCTTATACAATTGAAAAAATTCGTGAGATTTCGAGAGGGAGACACCTTTTTTTTCCTCTTCTATATGCGTAAATGTAAACGTATATTTATATACAAAAAAAAGTTCGTGAACGAAAATCACATACAAAATAAGCGAGAAACAGCCACACAATGTCACGATAGTTCTTCGTACATTCATTCTCCATTATTTTTGTAACAATATTTTAATCCCTTTGATGCCCCTCCCCCGCCCCCCTGCGCCCTATACACAAACATTCTCTTCGACATAGCAATTAGTTTTATCTTTCCGCAAGCGTTATGTGTTCTATCGGCTGTTTATAACGCTTTTTAAGCGTATAGCATACTTATTCGATAAACCATCGAGAGCTGTTGCTCCGCTGATGTTTGCCACGAGCCACGGATTCGTGACTTTAATAATTTTTCGTTTTTCTTTTTCATTCGATTCCTATTTAACTATAATATCTCCTTTATAAGCGTGAAAACCATTGGTACAACTTCGTTTTTCGTTTGTTCTCTATTTTTTTTTCGATCGTTTCATCGCGGCATTTGTAAAATCCGGACGATGACAGTGAAGTTTATTATCGACAATCGTTTTTGTGTTTTTTTTTTTATTTCTCGACTTATTTATCGTTTGCAATTTTTGTTTTTTTTACTCGATCGTTAATACCGTGCGATTTCTAGTTAAACAATAAGGTTTTTCGAATACTCAGAGTCCGAAGCGTAGCGCCGACGACACAAGTGTCGCGTTGAAAAATTCGGTCGCGTTATCATAAACGATAATTATACGATTAGTTTACGGTAGTTGCTTAGGTGTAAAAGCGAAATGATACATCAATATATATTATATTTTGCGTGGTAATGTGCATTCCGCCGTATTTGAATATTCTGAGGCAACTAATTTGCGGAATATCGAGTTTTCGTCGACTATAAACTTTATATAGGGGACAGTGACGTAGATAATAATATTAAAATTTGTTTTTTTTTTTTTGTGTTTCACTACTATTGTTTTTTTTCTCGTTCTTCGTCGCTTCGTTATTCATGGTTCCGACTGGTTCGTGTTGTCATTTTTTTATTTTTATTTTTATTAATATTAATTTTAGTATTCGAATCCTTTAGTTACTACTATTACTACTTCTTACGCTTCATTTTTATCTCATATACAAGAATTACATTCTTTAGTGCCAAACGATATATTTATAAACAATGGAAACGTCTATGGCTTATGATTTATTTGAACGATTAGACTTTTGAGTTTCGTGCCATGTGAAGTATCGAGGTTATTAGTGTTTAAGCGATGGATAAAAGAAAGATTAAAGAAGAAAAATCTACTATTACATCCTTGATTAGTCAGTTAAAGTACAAATATTTAATGTATTCTATTGTTAGCCGATAAGATTAATCGATGAGAGTCGCAACGGGCGTATAGATGGAAAAAAAAGGAGAAAAATGAAAAGAAAAAAAAAATACAAAAAGAAGGAGAGATAGAGAAAAAAAGAAAGTTACTTTGTTCCATTCCTCAAGAGCACTGGCTTTATTTATTTTGCATTAGTTACTTGATATATTATATAATACTTAAGAAGTCGATTAACGGGGGTCGATGAAGAGTCATACAATCATCTTCCTCGCGTTCGTCGTTTAATTATTTATATTCTTATAAAAAAAAAACTCGTTCCTTTCGGAGGTACTTTGTTTACATATCAAATTGACCACCACATACTTTATACAGTCGCATTCCATTGGTGTGCTTCTACATCAGGGTCAGCTAACGAATACCTTTCGAAGTTCCGTGATCTCCAAATAATCCTACTGATCTTTATCGCGTAACATTTAAAACACATACACAGCCCCTATACGCCTGTAGAATTATTAATATTAATACTACGTACGATTACAAAAAAAAAAAAAGGAAACAACAATTATTACCGAAAATTCAAAGAAGCGTTAAGTTAACGTTGCAAAATCTCCGTCTTACGGGGCCGTAATTCGTTATTGATAGGCCACGAAAGAAAAAAAAAGATATATATATTAATAGTTCCGCTGCCGTTTTATTCCATCGAAATGAAATCGTTACCGACGTGGTCTATTTTACGCTCACAACATTGTTGAATATAAAAATCGAATAGTAGTTTCGGGCGATTTAGATAGATGAAAAATGTACCGATATATCGTAGGCTTTCGCGGAGAGTAGCGACGACGCAATGTCGACGCGGATAAAAATTCTTTCTGCATCGTTTCGTCGTTGCAGCTTTTCACAGAGCCGTTTAAATAAATTTCGTACGCGAATTGCCATGTTCTCCTCGAAATGCAAAACAAAAGAAGAAAAAAAATTGAAGAATCGGTAATGTAATAGAGAAAAGAAGAATTCTAATAAATCAATCGGTTTCCAATGAAGAAATGTGTTTACAAGAGAACGCGGGATAATAAGTGCGAAAGGTTTTTCAACGTATTGACGATGGGGTTCACTTATATTTCAAAAAAAAAAGGAAGATAAATAAAAATGTGAAACTGTATGAGGATAGTACAACTCGACGAAGAAAAATGGTAAATTGTAATGCAATATGGAAAGCGTGTATACCAATATATTTTTTATATGCTAATGGGACGCCAAGGAGCATGTAAGTTGCAATGTAACATATTATTTAGACTTACATACGGACCACGCGCCCATTCTGATTTGGCTGTTTACGAACATCTCTCCACAGCTAATTCAGCCTTTGTACTAAGACCTGTTGCTGTACGAAATACGCGGTTCATTGAAAAAAAAAAAAAAACAAATAAGAAAAAAGTAATAATAATAACAAGAATGAAAAAAAGAACGTTTTTCGAGGAGCGCTCGTCGGTTTACTAATATACAATATGTTAGTTGACCAGTTGTCGAAACTTTCGTTCTCAATATTTATTTTTCACGTTCCGGTATACATCCTTCTCTATATATTATAAATGTGTATGTACGATTATATTTTACGTTCTCTCATTATAATTTTTTTTGTTTCTTTATTATTTTATTTTTTACTTCTTCCAAAGCTCGTCAAGGCGCTAGTCCGTGAAATATCTGAAGCAGGGGTCTCGTTTATTTTTATTTTATTTTTCTCTTTGATGCAAATCATCCTCTTTTTTCTACCTTGTACCTACAAAATTTTAGTTGCGTTTTTTATATGAGATATTTAAATTTATTGTATTATACGTATACACATCTATATACACTTTTACAAACGAAAAAAAAAATGAAAAAAAAAAAAAAGAAAAAAAAGATATTTTAATCTACAATACCGTATTACATAACTAAAGATATGCAACATTTGCTACTTATATATTTGTCAAACGTGTCGAATTGAAAATATTTTATTATAGGGTGGATATGAAAATTTAGCCTTAAAAGTGAATGTTCTCCGTTGGCCGTACATTATTTCACCATATCAACTCAATTTGCCATCACCTCGTCAATTCGTATGACCCCTATCCTATATTAAGATATTCTCAAGAGAAAAAAAAAACGGAAGAAAAGAAAAAAAAACGATATCACTATGCAGTTCTCTGAAACAATGTAGAAACATACGATCTTGTGCGCGCATAGGCTGCAAATGCAATAATAATTAATATATACATGTATGTATATATTGTGATGCTCACAAAGCACATAACACGGTTTACCAAAATTGTAATGTTTAAACATTTCATGTGATTTTGGAAAGTGTTATATTTTTTATTTCCTGCCAATTGTTTAATTTGTAACGTTGTTCTTTGTTCTTTTTTCAATAAAGTAAGCAAAACAGATGTATGCGACTCTTTTTTCATTAACCCAATAATAATAATAATAATAATAATAATAATAATAATAATAATAATTCTATTAAAAAAAATATCCGTATTCAAAGTATTTCGCTGATCAGAGATTTCCAAAAAATAAATAATTTTCTCTGACAAACTTTACTTGTAGAACGAGTAACAGAATGACTAGATATCAAAGACAATTCGTATTTTCTCTTAACGTACTTTATTTACAAAATCAGAGTTTTCCAGAATTTTTCTAAAAATACTTTGAATTTTTGTGATAAATAGTCACTGCTGGAGGTTGTGGGGAGAAACTGTTAGAGATTTTCAGCCAAATTTTCAGAGAAATATTTGTTTCCTAAAAACGAAGTAATTCAAAGAAATATTTCGACTTTCAGGAGTAAAGAAAAGCAAAATGCACTCAAATACGATTACATCTGGCAGTACGGTTTATTCAATAACATTCGTCATTAAATACACTTTGACTTAATACAAGTTACGTAGTCGAGTAAAATATCGAATTAATCAGAGGGATAGTTACTCCGATTTACTGATATTGAGTTTCGGTAGTTCTTCCTGCAACTCGAGAATGTGTTCGATCGGTTTTGGTTTGCCATCTTCACCAATTCTACAGGGCTGAACGACGCCCTGTCTCGTCAATTGGTCGACGAGGCCAACAAGTTTCATGGCTTCGTACTCTTTCTGTTCTTCGCTCATTCCTTCCAGAGGATTCGGTTTGGGATGTTCGTAACAACCCGTAACGGGATTAATGTTCTCCTTGTATTTAACGTATTCCTCGGTATCGCTGTCTTCCGATTCAGACGAATACGCGGAATTACTCTCAGAAGGCTGACTGCGCCCCAGTAATCCTTTATTCGCAAACATCCCGGCTGCGTTTCCGTAGCCTGTGTACTTCACCATCCGACTCACTGGTGAAATTGAAAAAAAAAGCTTAATTATTCGTAATAATGAATTACAATAAATAATATCTCGATCCAACGAAATGCTGTACCGTTTTCTTTGCAGAGAACAAAGATAAACTCGGCAACCAAGTCGCATAACGATGTGAGGGGCGAAGTCAAAAGTTTGCACAGTTTTGCCCGAAGGGTCGATCCCTCTTCAGGTCGTTTCATCACGTCCCTCAGTGGCGGTAGTACCTGCGATCAATAATAATTCTCACGACATTCCTCGTAAGCTGTGGGCAAAGAATTCGATTAGTTTTTCTCACCTGTAACCGCACGTACTTCCTAATCAACCGTTCGGCTTTAACAAGCCGTATAAGTGCAGTGATCACCGGCGATATGTTTTCTACTAATTCTGTTTTCGTGTCCAATCTCCGACCCAAAAAGTTCAATAACTGCGCGACAGCGGTCATATCCATATTTTGGTATGTCGTTTCATCGTCGCCTTCGCAACTCGGCTGTATTATCGGATCGTAACAACTATACGGTATTACCGTCAGCAAGTTGACGATATTGCTGCAAATGAATGAACGATTGATTCGTGTTTCTTGTGCGCCAATTATTGAGAGTTTTCTTACCTCTGCAATTCATCCCCTTTCGTCGAATTATGAAAGCAGTTATTCACGAGCAATTTATACAATATTTTCACCAGATCTCTGTGTCTATCTTTTTCCTCGTTGGCGCAATCATCGGAATTAATGTACAGATTGAAAAGTGCTTTGAGAATTTCACAGGCGAGAATAACGTCATCCTAAAGAAGTTTAAAACGATTAAATTTAAGTTTTTTTTAAATTCGGAATCATCGGATCTCCGGGAAGCAAATAAACGTTTTTTGTCACCTCGACGACCGCTCCTTTGGATTGGAATTTCGTTGCCAGCCGATCGAGCATATTTATCAGACACAAATCCCCGTCGAGTTCATTCTTAACAACGTTTCTTAACGAAATGTTGAGCGCCGTTGCGAGAAACAAAATTCTAGTGTCGAATAATTTTACTTGGTGCGACGTCGTTTCGTCGTATTTGCTCATGCGATTGATTATACATCGCAAACAAGTAGTGTCTCCTATGCTCTTCTGTACACTCGGCGAATTGTACAATAAATTGCAAAGCAATTTTAGAGCCTCAGTCGTTACTGAAACAGAGTATAGATTGTTCATTATTGCGATTCAGCGAAAGGACAAAAAAAAATTTTTTTTACGAAAATCTACATTTTTTATTCGTGTTTTTCCGTGAATTTTTTAACATTCATTTCATGAAAAACGGTGTTTTTCATGACTATTTTACGGGATGAAAGAGGCTTATTTCGTGACAATAGGGGTTTTCCAATCAGCACGTAAAAATTATAATCTTAAAATGAAGAATTGATTTGATTGGTTCCTTCTGTGGGATACTGATATTTCTGATAAAATGGACCAATCAAATCCGCCGTTCCGCCGCCGTTTTGACGTAATAATTTTTTCGCCTGCTGACTGGAAAACGCTTAGTCCTGAAAAGGTCTGCACATGCGCATTTCGCGATTTTTTCACTTTCGCCCATTGAGACGAAGTTTTATAACCTCACGTTTCACTCTTCGCCCGGAAAATGTCTATTCAAAGCACCACTTTCCATGCACTTGCTTTTCAGCATAAAATGTGAATCAATTGTGAATCTTTACCATTGGTAAAAGCATTTGTACGTTTGGAGATCGTTGCATCGGCAAGACCCGCGTTTTTAATAACGAGATTCAATCTTTCGTTTGTTATGAGATCATCGAGATTAGTTTTGTCGCGGCTGAAAAAAAAAACAATTTAATAAGCGTTAATCGGTAACGAGGTCTTTTGCCGCTGAAATTGGCGAATGTACGATTGATTACCTAAGTATTCTCAGCACCTGTAAACAGCGTTCGTGGATCGTGAAATATTTCGCTTCTTCCAAATGTTTAAACAGAGCTTTCCATAAGTCTTTTCGTAAATTATCTTTGTTCAGTTCTTCGAACGTCAGATGCGTCTCGTACTGAATAAAAAACCGAATGGTCAAAGTTGAGCCGAGAAACAATCGACACGTTCAAACGATATTTTGATAATGGAATCAAAACAATTGTAAAACTTACGGTTTCGATAAAAGTCAACAAACTATCGGTAATTTCAACTTCATTTCCGTTTATAATGTTTTTTATCAAAGTATCCATATTCGTTGATTTGTACGGTGTCCAGTGTATGTTTAACTTGTTAGTTTAACGGTGTTGGTGATTATTGAAACAATTGCATTTACTAGCATCAACAATGAATATCCGATATCATTTTGACAACTATCGCGCGATCCGTAACCCTCAGACAACTGTCATCGACAATCAGTTCGCGTTCGATTCCGCCGAGAAAAAAGAATGGAGTAGAAATCTGGTGTGTCTCTAAATGAATATATTTACGGGACTCGCGATGTTTGTTTGCCGTCAATTTTCATACGGGGCGCCACCTCATAATTTCGCACCGACCGAGTACCGCGACCTTGAAACGCGAGAGGAATATTATCGTCACTCCGTACGTTTACTCTGTGTACTCAACGAAAACGTAATGATCCCATCGTTGATGTGTATACATATATATCTGTTCGTTGTCTGTCGTCGTTGGCCATTATGATTAATTGTAATCTATGATTGGGTCGTGGCGACTAAGCGCTCATCCACCAGCTCGGTATTATCTCGAGTCGCGTATACCCGTCAAGTCCCCGTTATCGAGAGAGATTGTTGTCTACTCGCTTGCGACTGTCTGGCGTTTGGATGCTCTCGGTTTCGGTGGATTAAAATTGCGCGACCATCTTTGGTAGTTTTGGTGTTTCTTTACAAGCAAAGCCCCCGCGCAAGTCCATAAAATCGATCGAGAAAGACGTTCCAAATGCGGTGAATAACGGCAGAGACACGAAAGTTCGTCTTGTCCGCTGTCCGCTGTGTTTATTATATATCTATATAACCCATATAGCCAATAGATACTATCCGGTGTTAAATCCCTCGCTGCTGGTATAGCATCACCCGGACTTGTTCTCGCAGAGGCCCCGCGTACCGTTTCTCGATGTGTTGCTGATTTCCGAAGTTGAAAAAACGCTTACCTATCGTGAAATAATGGGTGTTGGTCTGAAGCCGTTGGAGTTCACCGATTGCTTGACGGACAGTCCGTACTTTCGAGAAAATCTTCATTATCATGAACGCGAATTGGAGAAAACAAGCCAACAGATCAAACGACTCATCAAAGAGGTCAAGGATTTGTTAATTGCCGCTAAAAGTAAGTTCTCGACTATGATTACACGAAAAAAAAAAAACAACGAAAAAAACAGAATCGTTCGCGTTTTCTCGCACACCTGTCCTTATCTCTGTTCTGTCTTTTCTTCACCGCTGTGTGTTTTTATTGCTCCTCGTACACTCGGTTCTAACGGTTCTGGTGGTATGACGATAAAAAAAAATAAATAAAAAAAATCACGTATAGACACCTATAGACATATATATATATATATATCCGACGATCCATTCGCCAAAATCAGTGTACATTAATTTAATTAATTCTTTGTAGTTTTCAAAACACTTCGAAGTATTTTTACATTTGTTATGCTGTACATATTAATTGCACGGGTTATTCAATTCCCATCCCCCATCAATAATACTACGTTATCTTAGAGCACCGGGAGTGCGTTTTCTAGTCGAAAAACCCTAAGCCACTGCGTGCCTATAGTTTAGATAATTAGACGGTCGCTACGCTCATAGAAAGTTTTAATTATTTTTTTAACGAATATACCT
Source organism: Cryptus viduatorius (assembly GCA_964006125.1). Lineage (NCBI taxonomy): Eukaryota > Metazoa > Arthropoda > Insecta > Hymenoptera > Ichneumonidae > Cryptus > Cryptus viduatorius. The sequence continues at coordinate 32,595,735 of OZ023220.1, read as the reverse complement.
ATTCCACCCCCTTCAATGCGCACTACAATTTTTGTCGCTCCGATGATATAAGTCTCGGATATTATTGTGAAGTTATATTGCATTTCTAAAGATCTGTCGCGAGCCCAGAGGGCGTTCTCCAAAACGCTGCAAAACTTTAGCTTCGAATGTATCGGAGAAACTCAGACAGAGGACGAGTCGCACATATCGCAGAGTCTCAAAGAGTTTGGTAAACTCATAGCGTCGATCGAAGATGAAAGAGACCGCATGGTAAGCAAGAGTTCAATTCACAAATACAGAAAAAAAAAGAAAAAAAAATGCAAAAAAAAAAAAAAAAACTACAAAATATTTGTCAGCATAAATGTGGCGGAACGAAATTTTTTTTTTAATTGATGAAAATAAAAAAATTTGCGTCGGATATTCCCTTCACGGAGCACAGCACTTGCACTATAAAAATATTGTATATCTCACTGTCGCACGTCCCTCGACGCTCCTGTTATTTGTTTGTTTGTATTTTTTTTTTCTTTTATAGCTGTTTTATAGAATTTTTGTGATAGAAAAAAAATCCCCCTTTCGTTTTTCGCTGTTTTCGATCTATTGCAGATAATTTTAATTCTTCCTTCTATTTTTTGTAGTTGGCAAACTAGGAAACGCAAGTATTACTTTCCATTGCATGTTTCGATGTTTTTTTTTTATTTTTTTTTATTATTTCACGTTTAAAAGTAACGATTTTTCAATCGTACGTTTGTTAAATGTCGATTCATAGAAACGAGAGAATGTTTTATATAGCTGTACGTTTGTGGAGATATAGTAGCCGCGAATTCAATTAAACAATTTTTTTTAATGCAACATACAAAAAAGAGTAACGTAAATAGCGTTGAGTCTATCGGGGACTCACGCGCGCACCATCGTCACGCGCGTATCGGACGGTGAATATTTTATTTTCTTTAACCGGATCATTCTTACAGCTTGAACGTGCATACGACCAGATTATTCTACCGCTAGAGAGTTTCAGGAAGGAGCACATCGGAGGTGTAAAGGTAATTATAACAAATTTCTACAAGCGAATAATATATCGAAACCCGTATTAATTATTTTCATTTTTTTTCGTTTCAGGAGGGTAAGAAGAAGTTTGAGAAACAAACTATCAAGTTTTGCCAGAGTCAAGAACGCATATTGAATCTGTCGACCAAGAAACAAGACAATGTTCTTCAAGAAGTACGACATCTCAAAATCCATTTCCTTGGTGAAAATATTTCTCTGACAATTTGAAAAACTCTTATCGGACACCGTTGCAGTAATTTTCAGAGATTTTCCAAAAAATTTCTCTGAGTTTCTCTGCTATTTGCCACGTTTTCCGCGCGAAATTTCCAGCAGTCATAATTTATCAAAGAAATCTTACACAAAATACGAAAACTTTGAGGCATTCAAAAACTTCAAATAAATTTTCAGACCTATTCACAAAAATATTCTCACCAAAGTTTCAATAAATTGCTTTTAGAAGCAAAAAAAATCGAGAGACATACATAAAAACAAAAATTTACCAGGCTGACGCGACTCTGGATATGGCTGAGCGACACTTCTGTCAAGCAAGTTTAGAATATGTATTCTTGTTGCAAGAAGTACAGGAACGAAAGAAGTTCGAATTCGTGGAAACGGTACGTTCGCAGATTCTCGATGATTAGAAAAATGTATCTATTTATTAGTGGAATAATAAGCACTCTTCTAAATTGCAGCTTTTGGGATTCATGTTCGGCTGGTTAACGTTTTATCATCAAGGACACGAAGTTGCCAAAGACTTCAAACCATACATGACGGAATTGCAATTGAAAATACAAAAGGTAACATCTCCGCGCAAAGCTACTTCCCGATCGATTAAATTCGATATTTCTAACTATCGAATACACAGTATTGCGAAAAGTACAATAAATTTCTATAATATTAACCCTTTTTTTTCATCGCCGTAGTTCGTATCTTGAAGTTGTATTATTAATATCGTGATATAACAGCATGTAACTGATTCATCAATTTTTTTGTGTGTGTGTGAATTTTTGTTTACAAGACTAGAGAGAATTTCCTTGCCACCAGGGATAAAACTGAGTCGCTTATGAATAAAATGAAGGACATGAAGAAGGTAACGTACGAGGTTAATTCTTTCACCTCTCCGGCATGCGCGATAATATAACGTGTTGTAAAAGTGAAAAGAAAGTCATAGAAACTATTTAAACCCTTTCGAGTAGCAACAATACTGTTGTTTTCCTCTCGTTCTGTCCTTCGATTATAACCGTTCAATTTCCTTCGCACAAACTCCCTGACATTTACCGCGCAACAGATGGATGACCTTTATTTTCACTGTTATAGTCTGCCGTCGAGACGGGAATAAGCAAATTGAATTCTCGCGAGGGCTACTTGTTCCTTATGGAAAAAAGTGAGTAATCTTAAACAGTCGACGCATAATTTTGCACGGATTTACTCTCGTCGTTACTCATGCGCTTAACAATGCCTGTTTTTCAGAGGCCTTCGGCACAACATGGACAAAGCAATATTGTACATATCAAAAGGACAAAAAGGAATTTACTATGATACCGTATAATCAATTAACAGGCAAATTCGTAAGTCAATCGCTGATTTCATAAATTCTGTCAAATTCGTTGATTTTTTTTTCTTTTTTCAACTTTTCTGATTTTCTAAATCGTCTTTTGTTTCATCAGCAGAGCAACAAGGAAACTCTGACACTGGCGTCTTGCGTTCGCCGAATGTCGGATACTATTGAGAAAAGATTTTGTTTCGATATTACGGCAGTCGACAAGTGAGTTTTTTGATTGGGAATTTTCTATAAAGAAAACATAGCTGTCAGTTGTGTTGGACACTTGATTATTGATTTTATTGATTTTGTTACCTTTTCGATAGGCCAAACATAACGTTCACGTTTCAAGCTCTTTCCGAAGAAGACCGGAAACTATGGATGGACGCCATGGACGGTAAAGAGCCCGTAAGTCAACTCACTGAGAAAAATATTATTACGAATACCATGTGAAACTGTCGATCTCCTGTTTCAGACGTACGCGTTGCAAGGCACATCCGTCAAGCCGGAAGAGATTGTTCTCGACGAAACTGGCTTTTCTTTCGTCTCGAAGTGCATCACCGCTCTCGAAGACAGAGGTCCGTATCTACTGTTTTATCTTGAGAATCGCTAGAAAAAGCGAATCTCTGTTTACTGAGGCTGTTGGCGGACCAAAACGCTTTTTAAATGTTCGCAAACTGCAAAACAACTTAATTTACATGAATGCAACTTAATCTTGTCCGATAGTAGTTACATACGATGAAAGAATACGTATAATTTGCTATTTATCTCCAAATTAGCTTTACCTTGAAATGCGGGTTCTTGTAAAAAAAACCCCTTTTTTATTTTACTTTCAAGTAAAAGTCCTATTAACGTTAAGTAAAAACCAGAAAAGTCGACAACATAATTCCAGAAATGATATCAACTCACGTTGATGTTTCACGAATGAAATAATACTTATGGTCGCCAGGAGTTGATGAATAAAATTCTTAATTACGCAGGTCTCGAGGAACAAGGATTGTACCGTGTCGTCGGAGTCGCCTCCAAAGTCAATAAGCTTTACGCGATGGGACTCGACAGAAGGAAACTGGAGAAGCTGAATCTCGACGATCGCTTCGAGTGGGAGAGTAAAACTATCACCAGCGCTTTGAAGACTTACCTCAGGTCACTGTCGGAGCCTATTATGACGTTTCAGTACTACAACAGTTTTATCATTTCTGCAAGTATGTCGATTTCTCGATAAACTTGATTAACTTACACAGTTTTAATGTCCATCAGAAACTCATCACAGTTTTTCGTGTTTACAGAGCAGGAATCCCGCGAATCGCGCATTAACGATATACATACTCTCGTTTATCGTTTACCAAAGCCACGGTTCGATATTTTAATGCTGCTGATAAAGCATTTACGCAGGTAATTATGATGAATCAACAGACGCGGTAGCTTCTCGACGTCAAGTAGTGTAAAAGAACATAAAAAAACCCGCAGCAAGCGTTACAATTTTCTGAAATTAAAACAGCGAGTTTCGCACTCACGACGAATGCTTATCAGCGTTAAAATTTCATTACAGTGTCGCAAATAAATGCGACAAAAATTTGATGACGGTCGGCAATTTGGCGGTTTGCTTCGGACCGACTCTTTTGCGTCCCGAGGAGGAGACCGTCGCATCGATAATGGATATCAAATTTTACAATATCGTCGTTGAGATTCTTATCGAGAATTGTGAGAGGATCACTGCTGGACCTCCGCAAGAATTTTCACGTCCGATCGCTGTGCCGCAAAACACCGCTTCGACGAAACCGCGCAATCTCGAGGCCGAAGAAAATCAGAGCACAACGGGCAACGGAAATGCGTCCCTTACAAGATACTCTCTTCATCCCGCTGTACCGACTCCGCACACGCATGTGAGTCGATACGTCCAAAATTATCGGTGATTTTAAATTCTCCTGTTTGGCCTTTTATCCGGTCAAATAACTCGATTCTTTCTTCTTCACAGCTCGTAACGAGATCCTACTACGACGGCCCAATGTCCGTACTATCCAAAGCGTCGTCGGTGGAGGATCGAAAAAACGGTGACTTCGAGGAACTCGAACACACTGGTCATCGATTACCGATGTTCTCGGACAGTCGTGTCGGTCGGGCAAAATTAACGAACGCGAATTTCATGTATCATTCGGCGGACAAAGGTATAGAAAAATTATACAAAAACATTAATGTTCTAAAACATTTTTCAATACAAAAAAAAATCTCGAGCCCTTACCGCGATTTTTTTTAGGATTTTCACTGCTTTCTAGCAAATAAGAAAATATTTCCGTAACTCTGGGACATATTTTATATTTATTCTGCTAATCGGAAATATGCGTTCTACATATCTCGTATCTCCTAGTATTGTCTTTTATCCGGAAACGGGCGCTGACAATGGAGTTTATTTTTGCTGTAGTATCGTTATTGCTGACGTTCATTGTTTGATAAAAGCATAAAAATGTCGTTGCAGTTTTAGGTAGCGGAAACACCAGCAGTTCCAGTGAGTCCGTCGCATCGGATTCCCATTTGTACTCTTCGAATCAACCGGTAAAGCATAAACGCGGTTCAGTGATGGGAATGCAATGTCCTTCGGGTTACGCGCAACGAAGTAATCCTGCGATATCTGTGTAAGTGCGACTACCGCTTTGTAAATTGTTATTATCATTTATTATTTAAGATACTCGTCTGGATTACCTATAGTTTTATCATACAGAGTCAACACGTCGCCGAGCAGCGGTCGCTCGAGTCCCGGGCAAATGCCAGGAATTTGGTGAGCCAACGATATCTACTATCGCCATTTTATCTTTCATCGCTCGCGTAAACATATCTCTCGATAACACTCCGTTATTTATTTTTTATTTCAGGAGAGTTCGAACGCTTTACGCTTGTATGGCTGAGAATGACGGAGAGCTCAGCTTCGAGCCGAATCAAATAATAACAAATGGTACGTTACATCGGCATTTTTAGCCCACGAGATTCGCTAAATTGGAACAGACAATCGCAATTCTTGCGGAAATTCTATCTTTCAAATACCGGTGCAAATTCTCGAAAAATAATCATAAAAAACGATCTTCGTAATGGTTCCTTTTCACATTAAGCTGCAAAACGATCATTAGGATTTTTTTACAGCTTTACAGTTATAATTCATGAAACGGCAACAATATCATACATCCAATTGGTTTGAAAAGTCGTTAATTTTGTAATAAGATAAAAAAACCAGAACATTTCTCGACTGGTTTTACAACCAACAGTTGTATAGTCATAAGAAATACAATAATCGCACCAAAACGATTTTTCAATGCCCCGTTAATATCAGTGAATTTATTATTTTGTTTTTTTTCGTATCTCTTGATTTCTTCTTTTTATACGTTTTTTTTTTGGTTTTTGTATATTTTTATCATTTCTCATTCTATTTGCGGAACTAGTAGTTATAATTATTGATTCATAGTTTTCTGCCATTTTTTACTTTAGAAATATACTTGATTTGTGTGAAAACTGAAAAATTAAAACTCGTATTTTGATTGCAGTGAAACCATCGCTGGAACCTGGATGGTTAGAGGGAACGCTTAACGGAAAGACGGGATTAGTTCCGAAGAACTACGTTGAGCAGTTGCCCTAAAAGAGCAATCGTACCAAAGAGTGCCTAATTATCCCATTATCGATCGTCGTCGATCGAACGAGAATTTCGAGGCATATCGTTTACATTCCGGAAGCACACGCAACGTATAGACCGAAACACATTCCTCTAGGATCCACGTATCCCGTTGATACTCGCATATATATATATACAAATATCTATACTCTACTATTTATTCGCATTACCGCAATAACGAAAAAAAAGAAAAAATGGTATTTCATGAGAATATCACAATTTTACCGAAAAGCACCGATTTCATGGGCGAACAATTTACATAGTCAATTATTCGTATACATACATCCAATATGTACACGTGAATTATTTAGGAGCCCAATTTGCTCAAAACAAATATTTTACTTTGTATATAGTTACTAAGGGTACAGATCGTGAGACATATATATATATATATGTATATATTCGCGCATAATTTGGTGAAACGGTGGCACGACAAAGTAATAATATATCTTTTATTTAAGTACATTTATATACAATAATTATATATAAATTTGTTGGCAAGAAATATCGCAGATTCGAACGACGCAATATTAAGTGTATATATAATTCATACGGATTAGTGATATATATAGTAACAATAATAATGCGATATATCAATCATGAGACGAAATCAGATTGGATAGCGGAGGCTCTTGCGCTAACAATGTCGAAGAAGCAACGGGCCATTTATTATTTATATGCCATTTTAGAAATACGATTTTAGCGTTTAGCCGGTCTTGAGATCAATTTTGTACCATTTTATTTCCTCTCTCCCGCAAAAGTGAGCTTTTTACGCCTATCAGATTATATGCACAAACCTATTTCCACGCGCTTGCAATGCTCGATTAAGGATTCATCTGTTCAACGGCGTGGAATTGTGTGTTGTAGTATTTGACGTTTGTTTCATCGCGCATAATAAAAAAAATGCACAATCTGAGAAATAGATTTGCCGAGAAATCGTGGAGTTTAGAACGTTCGAATTTTTGCAACTTTTTAAAAGTTGAGCGTGTGAAAGTTGTGCGAAACGAATATATCGATTCGTTGCGCGAAATGCCACAGAAACGAGTAAAAATTATTTGGCATCTAAACGTGTCAACATATCCGACGCCTACGCGTTGTACAAATAAACGATTGTCTAATAAATTAAGTTAGATCAGCTTTATTTCAGACATTAATTAATTAATAATCATATACAGAAGAAACTATTATACGTATAGTATTATTGAATGTACTGTTTAATACAAATCGCGGTTTCTTCGGAACGTTTTTTTTTTTTACGAGCGTCGCGACCACGGGAATTTCTTATAAAGCGTATTGAATCCGATTGACTCGATTAAAGTTTAGTTCTTTATTGACTATTGCCACGATAGAAAATAGCCTCTCGATATTTCGAAAAACTCGGGTACCTCTTCTTATCGTAATTATCTCCGTTGACGATAAAAATTGAAAGATTAACGCCTGACGGCCACAAGCGTTTTGTTACTCGCACCGCGTCGGTCATACTGAGATCATTGGAGCTTTGGGTAAATTTATCTCGAATGACTCAATTCCTAATTGTACTAAAAAAATTTCTTTTTAAAATGTAATTTTAATATTCTACTTTGGAATTCCTTACAGGTTTATCGAAAAATATAAATTATATTTTTGGTAATTGTGATTTTTTAAAATACAAACACAAAAAAGTTTTTCGCAAAATTTAAAATTATGTAAGCGTTTGGTAAGCTGTTGAAAAATTTAAAAAAAAAAGGTTTTTTACATCTGAAAGTGCGTAATGTAGTCGCCAATTGTTTTGCTTGATTTTCGAAAAAATTTAATCATATTTTGGCGGAATTATTATCAAATTATGTATAGTTTAGTGTTAGTGACCCGAGTGTGGGCGTCAGGTGTTAATTGAGCCAATTGCTCGATCGGAAAGTGACCGAAGCTGTGTACGAAACAATGGAAAGTAAATGGCTGTATTAGCGGGTTAAATGTTGCAGCTTTCCGCAAACATATCACAGGGATATTTAAATCTTAATATACCTCTATGGGTAATAAAAAAAAATAGTTGTCGACAATATCAGCGGGATATTTTAGCCGATATACGGAAATAGCGGTAAAAATTTAATTATTACGTCTAAGTGAGCATCGAATACATATATATAGATATTTTTTTCTATAAATTCGCTCGAAATCGATAACCAAACGAAGTAGAAAAATATTTAGACGAAAAAGCAGCACAATAGTGCCGGCCGATCAACAGCAATTTTCTTGGTCCGCTCGGTAACGAAATACTTTTTCATCGATAGCTTTATATAGATTACAAGCAATGCAATCCTTTAAGATTGATTTTTTCTTCATGGAAATATCTCATCGATATATTGAAAAAAAAAATCCATTTCTTACATTTATACAATGCGCATTTTTTCGTTTATCTTTTTTGTACAATATACTTGAAACATGTCGAAGCGCTTTCGAAAATATAGTGATAATCAATAGAAGATATGTACGATATTAATCAGATGAATTCTCCCGATAAATGTCTCCTCAAAGCTGCGAGAAATGATATAATTAAGTGCGACGTGCCCCGAGTGTCATTATGCGCAAAAAAAATTAATCATTCCGATGACTTATCGAAGTATAGATAAATGCAAGATTCGGATCTATCGGTTCGAAGTTACTGTACATGACTCGCATAACGCGTAGGATCGTTGAAAAAACGATTATAAACCGTTCGCTTGATTTTTCTTACCTATGCCACTGTTGAGCTGTAGAAGATGAATTTCCATGGCGAGATAACCGGCTTTTAGAGAGTTTTGTTCGTCGCAATTCCAAATAGTACCCATGAAGAATGCGTAGCATAGTATCGCGGTTCCGAGTAGTCGAGCGATATTAACACCGATCGTCGCACCGATCGATAGATCGAAATATGCATCGAGGCCCATCGACCAAACAAGCGGAACGATTAGCAAGCAACAGAACACCAAATACCATCGGCGTTGTCGCCGCACGATTCCCATGGATTCGTCGCAAATAGCAAGCGCCTCTTTCAATGATTCTCGAACATCGATTTCGGTGACTTCGTATTCCCCTGAAAAAGTATCGAAAAGTATTATAATCCGAGTTTATCGGTCACCTATTCAAAGAGCTGCAAAGATTTACCTCTTATCAATTTCAAGTGGGCGGCGATCGCTTCGTGATCGGAGTAACTAAAATTTTTGTCGGGTACTCGTTGAGGCAATGGCTGTTCGAAATTCGTCACTTTGACCTGTTAAAAAAAAATCTTAGCAATTTGAAAACTCAATGCGGTTCGTCGTGAAAATAACACGAACTACGAAAAGTACCTTAAAGTTTTTTGAGCCGAGATACAAAATATGATCGATGCGTTTGCCCTGAGGACATTTTCTCGCGACTTTTGAAGGCGTGTAACTATTATTGGCACATTCGTTGGTCCCTATTTCGTTAGATTCTAATGAACAGGCATCGGCGAGCCCTGCAACGCCGCATATTATTTTGTAAGCGATATCTTGCGGTCCCGCGTTTAGATCGCCACCGAGAATCACCGCGTCGGCGCCGCGTTCCGTCATTCTGATGAATTGCGCCGTGTCGAACGCTTGCAATACACGATGCGCGGAATATTCGTCGTGTTCGGTGCTGTATTCCGCGTGAAGCTGGAATGACAATAAAAATTAACAAAGTCTCGTGCGTAAATTACGTGTGCAGAATAAATTTAAAAAATATTGTGTATGTAAGTTGCGCATTAATTTTACGGAAATTAGATATGCAGAATAGTAATTTCATTTACATGCGCCACGTAGACGTTAACATTGGCACCGTTGACTTTTAACCTGCAAAGTCCGACTCCTTTTCCGCCAAACCAATCGCCGTGATGAATTTTATGAACGTATCCATTTAACGACCACTTGTGAAACATTACATCTTGAATCGGATAACGCGAATATATACAAACGCCGGACCCAACGACTCCGCTGAAAATTGATTAAAAAGAAAAATACATTTACCATTTTTTATCGATTATAACAATAACGATTGATAATAATTCATTAATAATTTAATGTGATTGATTTTTTTTTTTCGTATTTTTTTGTTATTATTATTATTGTGAACTTACTTATCATATTCTCACCTATAGAAATAGTGTGTAAACGGTAATTTTTCTTGGGTCACAGCTTTGATCATTTTGTAGTCGTCGATTGACCAAATTTCTTGGAGACAAACGACGTCGTAATCTCTGTTGCATAGTTCTATGGCTATTGCTTTCATCCGATCGGCACGATTTTTCGAGACGTAAGGTATTCCCCTGATTAATATATCGCATTTAGCGTAAACGCAAAGTAATGTTTTTTATTTAATGAAAACAATTGGTGGTTATTAACGATGTTAATATTAATATTGGATTATAAAAATAATTGAAATAGTATTTTTCTGATGAGTAGCGATGTTAGTAAACAAGTAAATCGATAATAAGAAAACATTGTTAAACAATATGTAAATACGATACATAACCTTGAAACTTGTTTTGTCTTACCAGCAATTCAGTGATAACACTTTCAACTCCATTTCGTCCGACATTATCCAATGTGAAGTACAAAAACAGCGAGTAGAGTTAAAATAATGATATTAAACTACACGGATGCTAAGATAAATAACTCGAAACTCATAAAGACTCGTTGTCGTCCGATAGACTCGCGCGAAAGTCGACTGTCATTCGAAGACTGTTTCTCGAATGATTGTCTTTTGCCCGGCGCCGGATACACGAGAAACGTTAATGCCAATGGGCTAAAGCGTATCGGTGCCAATTTTTTTGGAAGTTACGTTCGAATGCTAACAGAGGCGTTGCACTCGCAAGAAAGGAAGCAACATAATTGTCTTCTGTCTCACTCGCTCCGGTTATGAAGCGAACGCGTAGTGATACGGCGGATGCGGCTTACCGACATTTAGGCAGAATAATGAAATCCCAAACGTGGCAACCCCCTCAATTTACTGGGCATAAGTAAAGGATTATTAATGTGAACAGATCGAAGGAAAATTTTCGATTCTTGCCACACTTACGTCTCCCGCTTATCGACGGATCAATCATAGTAGTAACGTATGAAAGAAAGACCTTCTCGGTTACCGACGACCGATAATGAATGCGCAACTGACAAAGAAAATTAATCGCAATTATAACAAATCTAACTGTCTGAATCCAAATCTTTCTCTCCGTTACTGCCATCCCGACACTCGAAGCTGGATAAAGCAAATATCCTAGAGATGACGACGAAGCACTTGCAGACGTTTTAACGACAACAATTCGGCACAGCAGTCGGCAACCAATTGACGATATTCTATTCGAGTTTTTCGGAATTCGCCGGGAAAGTACCTTGTTACGTTAGCTAATTAGAGAACCTTGCACCAGCGGTAAAACAGCGGCTCCTATGGCATCTTCGCAGTTGCGTCACGAATTTTCAGCAGATGGCACCATTCTACAGATGAAACGTGTCCAACATACCGGAAAGATTGTATCCCGCGGTCAAGGTCGGTTTTCCGAGTGACTTTCAAGGCGGCGGTTGAAAACAATAATAATTCAGCCATTATTCCATTCATTCCATCGGATCCCAAATCCAGAATTGGTTAATCCCCGGCATTTACCACCGTTAATAGATCTCACAGTTCTCTCCTGAGTCCATGAACATCTTTCGCGATCTTTGCCGAGAAAAGCAACAATTCCGAATTTTATCCGCAATTTCAGTCGTCCAATCAGTCGCAGCATTGTTTTAAAGTTTCCGAAAAATATCGATCAACCTTTATAAAAAATGGCTCTCCGGCGTCGTTGCCATGGATACCAAAAATCTCTTATAAACTCGTCGAACCACCAAAATCACCGTCACCGGCGAATTTCACGAAATGAAAACCATAACTTTGACATTAAATAGATCGTCAGGGACTCAAATGATGGACGGGAGCCAAATCTTCGAACCAAATTTGAGACAACCTCTGTCCAATCATTACGGACATAAACTCTTTGTATAACGTTACGCGTATCACGTAACACGGCAACACGTATCATTGCGGCTCGAACAACAGTTTTATTTTTATTAATATAATTTTTTTTCTACGATTGGTATTTCAATCTAATATAGTATTTCGATTTTCTGATAATTGATATAACGTCATTGAAAATATATACCTTTTCAATGAAAACAATTCTTTATTTAACTAAAAAAACAAAACAACTGAATTCGCTCGTTGATACGACGAGACATACCGTATAGATAAAATTAATTCATCAATGTATCTCAATCGAATTTTCTTTACAATCATTCGTTGGAAGCGCCGAAAAATCCAATAAAGAATTTCTAATATTTTACAACAGTTTTTAATTAAATGTTCGAATATGTGTATAAAAATGAAGTTATTGCGATTTCCACTCTAAAATTTCAGCTTAAAGCAATCAGAGTCATTTTACGTTGAAATTGGTAGATAAATACCCAATCGGAAGAAGATCGAGGCGTACCATTTTTTTTCTTTCATTGTTCGTCGAATAAAAAGCATCATTTGACTTTTTACATTATCAAAGGAAAAAAAAAAGTACGACTTCACGAGTACATGTGTCATTTACCGTTACCGCCGATATGTTAGTCTAGCGAATCCGTTGATAACGCGAACAAATGCTCGAGGAATGAAGAGAGAAAAATAAGATATAAAACACCTCTGTGGATCTAGTCTACTAAAACGTTAAGCGGTTTGCGGCGTTGAAAATCCATCGTGTCGGTGCGCTCGCTATAGCCTTTCAAGAGGCGTTAAGCGCGGCCCACCGGGCCCGACTTCATGAGTTCCAGAGTGCTCTTTTTCTTTTCTCCGATAAAGGAATAAAAAAAAAAACTGTAAAGAGAACAAGAATTTCAACCACCTGTTACGCGGTAAAACTAGCCCCGCAAACTCCCTCCCCCCCGCGACTCTCGCACATTCTACGACTAAGCGCAACGGCTGATTTATCGACGAAACCCGTAAACTTCGTCGTCGTACATGAAATATTGTTACGAAGCGGGATGTCCCATCGTTTATCCAATAAGTGATTTCTCCGCAACCGCAGTATCGATGTCTCCGTGTCGAACTTAATGTCTAAATCGTTTATCGACTTCGCTTCATTACCAATGCGCGAAGTAAAATATTCTTTCACCTTAAGATCGCAAATTTTATTCTTTTCGCTCGAAGTCCGCAGATTACTTTGATTTTCTTCACGTTTTAATGATGAATGACACTGTATATATACAGCTTAAGATTCTTCCATCGTAGTAGTTGCAGTATTCCTACAAGAGATGGAACCACGCGAAGATTAAGGGCTGTAGGATCATACAAAAACGAAGAAATCCCTCCACTACCTTGAATCATAGCATTTGTTTTTTTTTGTGAATAATTCTTATCCCTGCGGGCATATCATTTGCAATTCATGCTGACATTGGCATTTCGGATCGAAATGATCCGGGTATGGAGAAACGAAGAGAAATCTCAGTTATTCTTCATCGAGAGTAAGAAAAAGAAAAAAAAAAAAAAGAAAATGACGGCGTCTCGGAGTCATTCGAAACGCTTAAGCTTCAATTCCCAACAAGATTTACCACGATGAGCGAGAGAGTCCTCTGATTTGCAAAAGCGGCGATATATGCGCGCGCGAGGAAGGAGACGTACGGGACCGCGAAAGATACGAATCTCGCGGTTCGACGCGTCCCTTTTCGAGAACCAAGTGTTCGCTCTCTCGAACGCATACGCTTAATATACATCCATAAGAGAAGTGTATAGCAAGAGAGAAAATCACGAACGCAGAGAGATCTCTTTGGTAGCGAAGAGAGAGTCGAAGCGAAGCCGGGACGAGCCCTTCGCCTATATCAGGAGTATAAATAATTACTCCGGCACCGGAGCAATTACTATAAGTTATAGGGGAGCCGCTACAATTTGCAATGTCAAGACATAAACACTGCTACCGCTTACATTTGAATACATTAAGGTGTTGGGTTGCCTCTGATTGGCCGCCCGTGAGAGGGTATACACGCCCGTATCGGTACGTGAGGTACGATCTGGTTGACGATTTTTATTACGGAAACGATCGTCTTGGGTTTCGCGCACCGTTCCCCTGATGGATACCTTCTACTCTACGGAAAGCATCCACAGTCTCGTTGATCTCCGAGGCTATCGTTGCTTTTAAAGCGCGAGATCACCGTTGCGGGGCTAAATCGCATCCGTGATTTCCCATCCCCCGTTCTTGAAGTCTTTATGAGTCCTTCGCTCGATCCGGAGATACGCGTAACATCGAACGATAATCCCTCGATCGGTGAGTATATAGCCAACGAAGAATCGCGATCGATTGTTTTATGACAGTTCTGACGATACACGCGAGCATCGTACTCCGCCGTTCGGACAAACGTGAAAAGGGAGTATATGATGATCGTTCGGCGAGGAATCGGGGACTTCATTTCGTTTGCCCAATTTGGCGAAATCGTTCTGCGGTACCCGCGGCTTGGGTGAAGTGCTCGATTTCCCCACCGGACGAGGGAGCATTGGGAGGGGACACGTAGTGAGCGATTCTCTCGTCTGCGGAACTCCACAGAAGAGTGGTACTTATGTGTGCACACAGAGCCGCTCTCGCACCTGCGCGACTCCTTCTGTCTCCTCTTCCCTCTTTTCCCCGATCGCGGGATCTTCTTCTCTTCTCCGTGACGTATTTATTACGCGCAATCGAGAATCCCTTTTCTCGTGAAGAAAAACAGCGCTCGTGAATCGCTTGGGGGTTATCTGTCCAATTAAAGATCCTTGCCGGCCACGACATTTAAGGGACTTCTTTTTTCATACCCTCGCGCCAACTTTCTCGATACGTTTTTTTTTTTCATTCTTTCCGTGACCCTTGCGCACATCGATTTCTAGTTCAATAACGCCGTATGCTACCTCAGTACCCTCTTTCGTCTTCTAGTCTCCATTCGATAACAATTTATACAACTATTCGAATCCAATTTATATTCCGGGATAAATGATTGTTGAAATCGTATTCTCCGCGAGGCAGAGGCCCAATTATCGAAGAAGTGAGATCAAACGACATTAGATTTATTCGCGGTTTCCATATACCGCTTTTGTATCTCTTTGTACGTGTTGTGCATATTGTGGTTCGGTTGGATTTGCACGACATGTTCGGAAGGGGTACGCGATGTATATATACATATATATATATGTGTGTAGTATACGGTTTTGACTAGCAGATAGAACACGCATCGATCGGTTTTCCGTTCATTCGTATAAGATCGAGTGGAAAAATCGAACTGCAAATATCGTTGGGAGCCGATCGCCCGGTTGACCGGAACTGCGACCACCGACGAATCGTTGGACGGACCGCACTTCATACATGCACTGTGTATGAACTCTCATACTGGATATGTGTCCGGGAGCACTATCGTCGCCCGGATGTTTTTCCCCGTCGCGATATTTTGATGGGCTTCCGATGGCAAGAGACGAGAGAGGGGGTAGGGATCAGAGCGGGTCAGAGAACGTTCCAGAGTACACAGCCGCCAGGCCATTTGCTTTGCGGTCTCTTGATTCCCGGATACCAAATCTTGCATCTGTACTCATTCAAGTTTTAATGTGTTTTTGCGGCGTCAGTCATTCAAACTTAATCAGCAATCCGGTTAAAGGTCCGGCCGAGTTTGTCCGCACCGTCGGGTTTTGTCTATGTGAAAATGTTTGATACGTTACGATGTATCCGGTATTTCTATATAGATATATATTTGCATCACGGAGAACCGTGTACTGCTACACATTCGATACTACGAATGAAACGAGTGAATATGTATATAAACGTGTGCACGTACGACGGGTTCCGGGGAATATTGGCCGACGATTCTCGCTCTGTGACGAGAGAGCGTATTAATTATAACTCTGGTCAGAGAAACGTCAAGAGATGCGTTCGCGGATACCTACGATAAATTGTCGGTTTACCAGCAAATCTCATTTCCAAACCTCTCTCCCTCTCCCTCCCCCCCCCCCCCCTGCTATTTTTCCCCCTCGTTTGTCCACGTCCATCGGGCCGCAACTACTGTACGAAACGGGCGGAACATTCCGCGCTCCGTCCGACTCTCCGTGACGCGCCTCTCTTCTCCCTTCTGCTGTACGGAATATGGAATTTCTCCCCATAGTTTTTTTTTTCATACTTCTTTTTTTTTTCAACGTTTACTTCTTTTTTTGCACGCGTTTCCCCCTCGTGTATTTACCTGTCGTACGTCATTTCACCTCTACCAACGCGACTCGCTTTGCCTCCAACGAGAAGAACTGCTCTCTCTTATGCACGAGGAAAAAGTCGCATTGTTTAGCGCGAAAATAGCGCCCGCCGTACCCGACGCTCGACGATCGACTAGTTCCACTTTTTTTTTTCTTTTTTTTTTCGGTCTATTGTTCTTCGCAAAAATGCATATCGACGGTACACAGAAAGTTCTCCTATGACCAATGGAATTCACGGGATGAATTTGCTTATACAATGGAACGGCGCTCACTTCATTCTCAGCAAAGTTCTTCTTGCCGGAAAATTAATGTTTTTTTTTTTCACAACACGTTGATGGAAGATTCGACGATTCGAAATTTATCGAACTGTATTCGAAGAATTATCACGCCATCGGGATAAATCGATTTCGATCTTAAATGACGGAGAAGATGGCCGACAAAAATTCAACTTTCGATAACTAAACAAATTGCTGATCTTACGAATCGTTGGAAAAATTTATTTGTATCGAAAACTTTGCTATTAAGAAGACAAAAAGGAACAGGTGGAGTACTGCGGAGTTGATTGTGAAATCGTGACTCGGCATAATTTCGATCGGAGCGGAAGGATCATGGAAATACGCGAATATCTAAGGGATACGTAAAGAATTTGTAGCACTTATTGCGCGTATGTTTAATCATTGAAATAAATGTATCTAAATATCGAATTATCTCCGTTGGTCTCGCTTTGACAAGTGTCGAGGTGTAGGGAGTACGAGAGACATTTATTTCCCTGTCCCGAGAGAATTGTAGTTTGAAACTTCGGGAAGGCGGCTGATGCTGCTACTGCTGCTGCTGCTGCTGCCGCTGAATCGAGCAATGTGCGCCGGTGGGAAAGGATGAACTCGCGGGGGAATCCCTCGAGGCGAGTGGTGAGAGAAACGGTCGAGTTTGAAGAAAGACGAGAAGAGCGACGAGGAAAGTTCCGAGATTCCTGGCGGCTCGTAGCGGCCGCCCACTGGTCGTAGAGCGCGAGAGAGTAAACGAGACGAGACGATTGTTGAACGAATTTAGTGAGAGTTAAAGAAGGACGCTCGGTGGGAGAGGTGCCGAAGCGCGACCGCGTCGAGTAAAAGAGGAAGAGAGGGGACCGAACGAACAAGCCGTGAACCCCCGAGAACGGCCGTCGAGTTGGCAGGAAGGGTTGCCGGTCGCGGAGAGCAGAAGAGCGAGAGGATGTTTTATTAAGTACGTCTCGCCCACCCCGTAACGAAAAAGCGCCAGGCAATTTGCAGGTGCTAAAGCGACTGCAGATAACGCGAACGCGCGAGACCATGAGTACGACTTCCGGTATTTTATTTTTCTTTATTTATGTAAACGCGCATAAATTGCGTGTCGCGTATCCACGAGGATTTTTTTTTTGCGTTTCGGAGAATGAGATTCACGATACGCTGTAAGAGTACCAGCGATGCTGCTGAAAGGACGGTTGGTATATAAATGTTTTCAAATCTAACAAAATTTGATAACAAATTGTGCGAAGAAAATACTATATATCTTGTTTTTTAATTTTATAAAAATAATTATCGACTAATTGTCTATTTTCGATTGAGAAAGGGCACTACGTGACTTGCGAGTATTTTCAGGTCGATGAATGGTGCCAAGAAATTTTTGTTTATTTCTGATATTTCTTTAAAAAAGTCTTAAAAAGGAAATATTTCTTAAAATTTGGTACAATGCATTTTTCATTCAATATCTTTGTTTTCCGACAGCATTTTCGAAAAATCCGAGATTCTTACAGAAAAGATCCATGAAACAGGTTGTTTAACCAAATGCTAAAAGCATTTTATAGACGAAAAAAGTAAAAGGAGCAGAAGCTAAGGCATTGCAATTTTTTGATTATACATCGAAGAATTCCGAAAAAAATTTCAAACTACACGACTTAATGTGTTTTTTTTTACGCTCGATACCCATCGAATTGTTGTTCTGTCGATAAAACAAAAATAAATGTTGTTTTCATCGCAACCGAAGAAAAGTTGAAAAAATTTGTACATATCGCGTGTTTGAGAATTTAAAATCGATGTTCACTCTTTCGCAGCTTTAATCACTGATCTTCCGCGTTAAAGAGAATATTTGTTTTCGTCGACGTTATTACGTTAGGTTATTCAGCGAAAAAAAATAAAAAAAAATAAAAAGAACTTTTGATTACGACGGCCGATCCTCTATAGGCTTACATCGGAGTCCGCGGTGTGCGCGGATCCAATACATCGCATTGATTTTCTTTGAACCCCGATATAAACAAAGCATTTCGGCGGGATGCGTGAAGCTCGGATCGTAAATAATTCGAAACTCACAGTCGTTCCATTCGATTCTCCGTCTCTGATACTTCTCTCGACGTTTCTCTCGCTCGCGCTTCGTCATCGATATCGCTCAGAGGGATGTTGCATACGATCTCGAACGTGACGATACAGAGAATATAACCAAGTGGATGTATAGATAGGTGAGTGTTCGCCTCGGAATTGCAAAAGCTCCGAAATGCGCAGAAAGTCCAGAGGGGTCCGGTCGATCCGAACGGCGTGGACGGCGGAGGAGGAGGAGAGTCCGCGGATTCGGGAGACAAAGTGAAAATTAATATTCAATCGCATTAACGAATCGGTGGCGTCGCCATCAGTAACAGAAACGCAGTGTACGTATACACGACTATTCGGCACGGCACTATTCACGGATTTTCGCGTTTTCTTTTTTTTTTTGTTTCTGGTATCGTATGTATCAGCGTTCAAAATATACATATACAGTTATGTGAACATACATATATATATATATAGACATTCATTCATATATATATACATATACATATATGTCTATCCTGTATCTCCTATAAATATACTATAGCTACATCCGTGCGTGCAATACAGGATAGTTTTGTACTATATAGCCAGGCATCGGTAGCTGCTCGGTACGCGACGCCGAATGAAAATACCGAAGGACAATGGAAATACTAATGATTGATTGGATACGAAAAAGAATTATAATTGAAAAAAACCCGGGAGTGCCGAGGGAGAAAAAAAAAGGAACACGAACTATTGGGAATAATATATCAATACCCATCGAAGCCACGCATACGAATGCGGGACGTTCGCGCGGTTGGGTTGTAGAGAGGTTGGAAAGAGGGTAGGTAGATGTGTGCCCTCTTCCTCTCTGTACCGAAGGGGCGCTGGG
Source organism: Cryptus viduatorius (assembly GCA_964006125.1). Taxonomy (NCBI): domain Eukaryota; kingdom Metazoa; phylum Arthropoda; class Insecta; order Hymenoptera; family Ichneumonidae; genus Cryptus; species Cryptus viduatorius. Next base: position 32,576,107 of record OZ023220.1, on the reverse strand, counting down.
AGGGACACTCTCGGTACAGTACCGCGATGGTGCTATACCGGTGTGTGATACTCTGTGCTGCTGTGCTACGAGTACGAAGAGAGCGCTCTCGTCCAGCGCTAGTAACAGAGTAACAGAGAACGCGATAGAAAGAAATTCGCGCTCGCGCTCTAAAAGAGTAAAAAATATTACACCCTCGCGCGAGGGCGGCTGAACGGGCGGGTGGATGAAACGGGCACTGACCAATACCAATAAACCTTATCCGACACAAAAGAATCGTATTGCTTCGTGTATATATATCGCGTCTGTGAAACCTTTTCGATGTGTTGGAACGAAAAAACAGAGAGCCAATGCTGCATATACATCGCGCCGTAACCAGCATCACCGTAGGGAAGCAACTACGGTGCAACCGATTATGGCATTATAGGGTTTTTTTTCTTTCATGTCCGGATACCCGAAACATGTAGTTTATAGATAAATATTTCACGTTAATTATTCGATGAAACCTATGAAAATTCACGTACCTCCAATCTCCGAGGCTTCCGAAGGAATTCTTTGGCATTATGTTACCTGCGCTTCTATGTTTATCGAAGAATGTTATCGATGACGGTTCATCGACACATCCGGCGCCATATTGGTACATCAATTCTGTTCAATTCGGTTTTTTTACGATAACGATTTTTTTTTCAGCCCCGATAACGTTAAATGCATATTTACATATCTGAGATATCAATTGCTGCCGCAAAAACGCTACTATCGCCATTGAGTTCGTTTAATGGACTTTTAAAATGAACGAAATGTTAACAGAGCAGTTTATACGCAATATAAACAAATGCTTCATAGGGTTAAAAAAACATTCACTAGCGCAGTACATAAGCATCGATACGGGGGGCGATACCCACGATCCCTGAAACATTGATGAAACCGGTCGACTTTAATTTTTTATTTTTTTCTCAATGCAACGACACGAGTATCGGGAAGGGGCTTCTGGGGGCAAAAAAGAGTTCTGGTATAAAGATACTGCTGACCATAATGACTGGACGGCATCAAGCGAGACCTCTCGTCGTATATCTCCGAGAAAATAAACAGGTATACGTGAACCGAGAAAAAAAAAGGTAAAAAAATTTCATTGCTGTCGTAGAGCTCGTTTCGACTCGAACGTAACTCAATCGACCAGCTAAGTCCGACAACATCGAATCCTAGTCGAAGTATCTATAAACTGCTAACGTCTCGACTCTTAGAAGTCAGAAGGGCACAAGATCCACGTAACGCGTAGCCTGTTTGCGTCTTTTTCACACTGTTTCCACTCGATAATCCCGAGCAGTCGTGAGATATCAGGTTATAAGTTAACGGCATGGCGAATAATGTGAGCGAACAGCTACGAGGTCTTACTCTTTAGTCTTTCTAGTATCACGACTAAACCAGAGCCGGTAGCTCCGCTATAATCGGCTATAATTCCTGCGAAGCAGAACTTTCTCGATCGATCGATCGGGAGCAGCATAATTCACACTGACGAAAAAAAAAAAAAAAACTATATGGATATATATATATATATATCGTAAAAGCATGTGCACGAGTGCCTTGACGTATGGCATCGATAATGCGTAAGTATATAGTACCTATATAGCGGTATACTTGACCGATCGTGAGAAACTAACCGATAGTACCGGGCGACATCGTTACCATTAGCTATGCGTCGTAACGTAAACGCGATATCTCACCTCTCGGCGGAATCACACATATCTAGGTGTATACCCGAGTTATCCGCACAGGACTAAGCGACAGAAAACTTTCACCGTGTCTCTCCATCGTGTCTCTATACCCGAGAGCTCGATGTACTGTTTCGCCGCAGGGGACAGTGTAGCAACAAACGTGTACAGTTCCTAAAGACGGCGATATCAAGAGATATCGTTGTAAATTGTTGCAAAGAAGTATCATTGCCGAAATAATTGATACTTTGCTCTCGGGATGTGAGTGGGTTGATCCTCATGTAGATCGAGAATGTCACCATAATCGTAAAAAAAAAAAAATCATTTCGTAAAATCATTGTTTTTTCGGCGCGTAAGTAAAATTATCGGGAGTTGGCATTTTTTCGTTGCGTATAACGAAGGATTTTTTTACTATGCATAATGTAGTATGCTTATGCGATGGAATGAGAAGAAACACCCCAACCCGCGAGAGTTCGTCGATGCAATTTTGCACCACCCTGTATCTATAGACCACAAGCTCGGTATACTGCTGCTGCTGATGGAGAACAGGCAGCATGGCGAGGCGGGTTTAGCATTCGAAAAAAAAAAAAAAAAAAGTCCTCGCACGCTCTCACACCCGTTCGCGATCTCCGCATCTCCCTCGACTGGCGCAATTCACGCTTTTCCCCGAAAGCCAGCAGCAGCGGCAACGGCAACAGTAGAAGCAGGCATAGTATACCCACACTCGCGTGCAAACAAAGGGCTACGTTTAGCATTAAAAAAGCACTGGGAGACAGAGTCGGGGTGCATACTACCACTATGCCAACACCGTTGGGCTGTGCCACCGCCACCGTTCGTGGGGGCGGGCAGGGCGGGTTGGCTGTTACTCTCGTCTACGAAGCGCGTGGACATGCGTCCCTATTTCACGAAGTTGCGAGACGCCTGACGGACGTACCCGCGACGCGGCTGGAGGGTCCCAAAGCCCCGAGAACGACAAACGGCACCGGGCACAACGGGCAAAACGAGGAATGAGAGATGGCGAGAGAGCGATGGAGACAGGAAGTATGTATGGATGGAAAGAGGGGAAAAAGTCGAGAAAAAGTGAGAATACGTACTGTCCGATGGAACGGTCAGAGAGATAGAGAGAAAGGGTCCGCTTTACGGGACAGAAGTAGTTGATGCATTGGGACAAACACATTTGGCATTAAAACAGCTCTGCCTTCGCGTTATCCCACCCTCCCCCGAGATATAGCTGTATAACCGTACAAACGCTCACCGTCGTACTCACATTTGTATACAGACCTGTCCAGAGGGTCAGTACTTTTCAACGGTGCTTTATTTTTTTTTACCAAGATAAAAAGAGTCCGCGATATTTGACTAATAGGCTTTTTCCGCTTATTCTCGTATATTACGATTGCGGAGTTAAATTTATCGTCGTCACTGTCGTATGTGACATTGTTAACTGTGAACGCAAAATTTCACACGAACAAAAAAACAGCCACCCAATGAAAATAGTAAACAGTATTAAAATGTACATTATGATTATTCGATTACAAACACCAAATCAATAATTTGGAATAAATATTGAATAAAAGAAATTTTCTCAAGACTATTCGTAAAGAATTTCGAGAGAATTTTTTTTTTTTTTTTTCGTAAATAATAGAAATTAAAAGTTTTTGGTCACCTGAAAACTGAAAAATGTTGTTACTTCGAGGATCGGCCCATAAACTGTAAATCAATAATATAACATGGAATCCGGGAAATGGCTACATTCTCGATCGGTTGGTGCAGAGGGTACAGCATGCATGTTTGAAACTCGTCATTTCTCCGAATCGAAGGTAACAGTCGCATGTATTTGTGTGTATATATGTGCGTACGTGTCGGTTGGGAGTATGTCGACGAGCATCAACAGCAGCGGCAGCATCCGCCGACGGAGAGCCTCTACCAATACGCGGGTCCGCACATCAATCGTGTTCGGGTACGCAATTTTTTTCCATTTTTTTTTCGTCCACGGCGCACCCACGCCCGATACGTGAGGCGGAATAAAAATAAAAGTGTAACGTCGACAAAAAATGATGAAAGCCGCCGCGGGGCATGCGACGGGATTCGCGACGTGAGGACTCGACGCGGCTCCTGCATCGCCGATGCACCCGTGAACTCCGCATTTCTTTCTCTGCACAATTCTCCGCAATATATCTCTCGCTCACTCCAGCATCCGCGATCTGACTAACGCGGCGCGGTTTATCGTTCGAGATAAACGAGATCGGCTTTACCTTTACTCGTGAGAATAATCGTTGACTTATTTTTTTCACGTTCTCTCGTGTCTACATTCACCCTCTTTCGTTCGCATGACAATAGTGTGTCTGCAACAATACGCGACAGCTGTGACTAATATAGCGTAAGTAAAGATACAAATTCACCACAGTTATCGATGGAAGCACTTCCCCTCAAATATACATGAATATTCAATATCTATATATTTAATAACGAAACAAATACAGAATTGATTATTTATTAACAAATCTTATCGGAATGGAATGTCCTTTAAGATAATACGGAGAAATAAAAATGGTATCGTCAGGTTTAAGGCCGTTAAGTATAAGTAATTAAATAATTAAGAATTTTTTCGTTCGTTGATCAGCAAGCGATCGGTAAACGAAATATCGTCTCGGATTTTCGATTCGGAAGCTAATCGTAACTTTCGATGATGTGTGAAAAAAAAGGGTATCTAATTTGGCGTATCAATGTCTCGCATCGGTTACGGTAAATCTCGAAGAAAATTATTCTCTTGTATATAAAATCGATTCGACAAAGTGGCCGGTAGTCATGAATCTTAAGAATCCGTCGGAATGACAGGATGATTGGAGGGTGAGCTCGTTGGTGTGCTGCGTAACGATGTCTAGAAGCATCCCCCCGGTAATGAGAGAGTGGTAAGCGCGCGGACATTGAGAAGCGACGATAGGATGCTGTTGAATCCCGAACGCTTGTGCTCCCGGTATATACAGCAAAGAGAGAAGAAGAGAAGAGATCTCTCCCGCGGGGAGAGACCAACTTCTCGCTGCGGCGGATAATTAAAAATAATTCCCTCGGATCCGCAGCATCAGCGTCGTCGTCGTCGTCGTCGTCGGCGTCGTTCTCTTCGTCGTCCTCATCCACGTCATCGTCGTTCCTTTTTCGCGGCTCATTAAATCGACCATAAATTATGCATCGAAAATTACAGACCTAAGGGTGGGGCCCCAAATATCGGATCGCGGATAGCCACCGAGGCATAATAAGCAATTTGTAATCAAGAGGCGTCTTACGGGTGTTAGTTAGTAAGAAGAAATACCAACGGGAGTAGTAGTCGCCCTGTCCCGTCTCTCTGGATATAGCCACTCGGCAACTTCGTTCTGATGCCCCAGGATCCAGTAGCGTAAGTTCGAAAAGAACCCGCAAGAGAGACGGAGACCGAACGAGAAGTGCAAAAAGAATTGCAAATTGCACATTAGCATTATGTCCCACAAGCAAGCCGCTCAAATCGTTATTAACTCGAGCTGCTCCCACGGTCCGCAATCCTCTCGCGACTCACGTTTCTTCGTATCTCTTCGGGAAACATAGACGATTGGTTTGTAACACATCGGTAACCTTAACGTGTATCATCTATACTTTCATAACTCGCGCACACCGACGCACCGACGTCGAAGTCGTAAATCGTTATTGTACTGCTATTTTAAACCGATGGTAATAATTTTCGGTTCACCTGTTCGGAAATATTCTCCATTAGGTAACGTTTTATAACTATAGTCGATAACCCAAACGATGAATTAGCATATAATGAGTAAATTGCTCAGTGTAAAGCAAAAGTAGCAATTGCGGTTACCGTATTACGTTGGGGATGGAGAGAATTACGTCGAAATTACCGTATAGACGGCACTCGCTAAGAGTCAGTTGCAACGAAACGTTCGCGTATTCAAATGAAGGGACATCGGTAAATTGTTAAATCAATTGTCAATGAATTTGCACAGATATCGAGGGTCATTGACGTATTACGGTCGTGTGACGCGATGACACGACATGAATTTCCCCTTGAAAAGTGCCCTTCGCGAAAATTATTGTTTAATTGCGAAAAAAAAAGATAAATAGATTTGATTCGATTGCGATCGGTTTTACGAGACGATCCGTGAAACGTCGCTGTAAACTTATTAAAGAACAGCCCTTCGGTATATCATTTAAGCGATCGCGGCGCCACATATAATGACCGACTACTGTATTATTCCGTTAATAAATTGAATTAACCGAAACACTGAAGCGCTTTTAACGCGTTATGTCTATTCTGACATTATTGATATGACAAATACATTACAATGCAATACATTGACAATGGTTCGGTATATAGAACGGACGCTGCAGGGATTCTTGAATTCATTAAACAACACGAACGCCGCAATGCCCTCTCACACTTTGCGCTGTTGTTGTTCGTACCGCCGTTCGTATGTATTAATGGCAACGCGTCAAAAATCAATTTTCATTTGTCGGATACTTATGTGCGATGCAATCCAATTTGGAGGGCGTTTCGCGCGCTAAAGTCTACAGTACGGACACATTTTACTGTAATTGGAAACTTTTCGAACGTTTGTTACTGCGGTGCAATGAGAAACGATTTGCCGGTGTGGCTACTGTCGCCGCGCGTTCGCAGTTCAACACTCGCCATCCTTGCATGCTGTTACGCCAATAATATCTTTTTTTTCCCCATTGCAAATCGGAAACGATCGTCATTCACATATTTTTTGGTATTACATCAAAGCGTCTTGTCATCGGGTTCGTGTATAATTATTAAAAGGCGCGCTTTGTCTTGTATAAAAATGCTGTTTTATTTATTATTATTATTAAAAGAGAAACCCCGATGTTATTTTTGTATTTTTTTACGAAATATCGGAATATCCACGTAAGTTGATGATGCGCTGAATTATTTTGTACCCATGTCCGCGATGTTGTTGTCGATAGGACGTGAGATTGGTAAATATTAGAGCAGAAGGGTTCAGCGCATAAGAGAAGACAATTATGGTGGCGAAAGATGCGAAACCCGAGCGAGAGTCAGAGGAAACAAGGTGAAAAAGGTAAAAAGTATCTTGAAACTACCAAACTACTTTCCAAGCTGCCCTTCGCGACCACGGATGCTGCCTCACCGCTGCCTCCGGCAGTGGCCAAGATTATAATTAAAACGTCGCGCGGCGGGATAATAAATTAATGCATAATTAACATAGCTAATTATAATACTGGCTGAATTTTTCTCGTAACTCGAACGCACCGGGACCGGGCACCGTTGGTGCCGCTGCCTGGATCCTCAACGGCCGCTGGTGTGCCCGCGCGAATGCGGAGGCAGACCTCGCCCCGGTAATTTATGATCGGACATGAAAAATTACCGTCTCAGGGGGGGTTTAATCATCCTCGGACGCCACCCCTCATCCCCCATCCCCCGTTCTTCGTCGGGGCCTCGGCTTTCGCGTATAGTATATATACTCCCACCTTATACTCCTCTACTGTATAGTCATCAAGTTCATACCAACGGCGTTCCAGCGTCTATCGGATCGCTGCTGGACCCTCTCTTCGTCTTAGATTCATCGGCTCACCTTTGCCTTCGACGTGGCACTTAATAACTTATTATAATTCAACTGCGCAACGCGACATCATCTTGTCGATGTGTTTCGCCTTTATTACGATCTTTAATACTGTATGGAGAACGACATTCCGACTATAGAAGAGCACACGATGTATCCGGGAAATCGAGTTCCTTGCAATGGAAAAAAAGGGAGAAACACTTTTTTGTCTCTCGATCTCTATAGCTAACAACCGGATGTAAAGTTATAGCCAACATCGCTCGAGTGACGATACCTGCGTCTTCGACATTTTTCTATTATACATATATAGCGTACAGGTTATGGTACGGGCTGCGCGTTTACTCGAAGCTAAGTATCGGGGTGATTTATGCGCGCGCGGCAGCCTCGTTGATATCGCTACTTCGGAAGTGCGAAAAATTGTAGACAAATTCTGGTGGCTGCTGTCGAGATTGCAGCCGAAATAACGGCGGTACTGCTGATTCTGATGGTTCTGCTGCTTTTGGTAGCTAATATGGGTAAAAAGGGAGCCGCCGGAGTGAGACGGTAGCACGGCCCTCCGACAGGACGAAATATAATCGCGTTTCGGCAATAAGCTAAATAACTTCGTTATAACGGTGCTATACACAATGTATAGCACCAAACATGTATAGTTTATCGAAACAGCGAACTTTTAGAACGGCGAACCCATACGCCGGGATCCCCGACGGGGGCTTTTGGGACGTTATTGTTGGACACAGTAAATTTTGTTATAACAGTGTAACGAACAGCAGGAAATAGCGAGCTTTTGCTATCCTGTAAAAGTAAAGTTGATCGGGATTGGGTGGGGGTATCTAAAAAAAAAGCGTTCTAACAATATTCAGAATTACCCGTTCCATTCTCGGCGTCATAGCCGCGTCGGGGGACATACGGGAATTTGTTTATTATAGGGAAAAAGTTACCCTCCTGCTGATCGCAACTCGGAACTTTTTCGGTAGGCATCTGACCGGTAATATGTGACTTTTACTACGAATATGGAGTTTTTTTACAAGTTTTGCAATTTGTTACGAGATTTGTAAGCGCTTCGCGCTTTTTATAAAATTTTTATTTCTATACTGTATTCTTCGATAATTCGTAGAGTCGTAATTTGTGTTTTCGAGTCAAAAACTTGAATCGTATAACTAATAAATGAAAAAAGAAGAGTTATTTAATTTTTTGCAATATCTTGTAACCTTTACAGAATTTTTTTCGTAAATGCAAATCATGTTGTATGAATTACGTCCTGAGTTTTGCTCCTCATTGAGGTTTTTTTTTTTTTTTGCTTCCTCGGAACATTTAAAATGTCCTCTTTATACGCAACTCGATTTGGTGTATCTTTATAATTAATTTTTTTATTTTTCTTTCAACATCTCCCATTCCAGCGCTCGTTCTCGTTCCCGAGCTGTGCACTCGACTTAATGAGCTCATTGAGATGGTAATTTCAATCGCGAAAAGAGAAAGAATGAGAGAAGCGGAGTCGGCGTAATCGTACAAAGTCCCCCGCTGTTGTGCTCTCTTGTTGCTCGAATCTGTTCGAAGAATGATGAGTGTACCGCATCGTCGACGATTCAATGCGAGCATTTCCACGCGTTTTGATGCAAAATTAATGAAGGGCCGACGCGGTTAATGGTGTGTAAATGTGTTTCAAATAAATATCTCCGTTTTAATGGGTTCGCGAATACGGGAGAGTAAAAAAGAAATAAAAAAATAAAATAATGTTGTCGAAAACGCGACGAAGCTTGTGTAACCGTATAAATTTAAGGAATGCGAAATACACTCGACGTACGATTGACAATTCTCTCCGATGGTACATGTATGCTGGACAGTCCTCGCCGACGCGATTTTTTTTATTTCAAGAATTAGGATTTGCCGGCAGACGAGACGAGAGTTTCACCGAGTGCACATTCCGAATCGTTTTGTTCATGACGGCAATATCGTCGAGTAGAGAAGCGCCCGTAGTAATTTGTTCGTGTTACACGAACGACCGCTCCCTGAAGTACGCGTACGATAGAGGAGAACGCATAGGAGCCAACAGCAGGGAGCACCATCATCGGTAGGAGAAGCGAAAAAGCGACGGGCAAACTCTAACACGTTCTCAACTATATACTATATATATGCGTATATATCTATAGCGTATCTATAGTAATACGGTCATCGTGGTGCTGCTCTCTGCCGTTGCTGCCAGTCGTGCCCGAAATGCAGACAAATGAGTTAAAAAACGCGGCCACCACGTCCTCTCCGCGATTTGACATTGTCGAAAGTTAATCAATGCCCGATGGCGAGGCCGTTGCTGCCTGCCGGTCGGTCGTTCGATCTCCCTTTTCCTCTCGACTATCTCTCGTATATCCCAGTAACCTCTCTATATTTTCCTCTTTCTCTCTTACCCGCGGTAGCTTCATCGCGACCCGCGGAGTTTCGGGTCGAGTGAGCGAGAAAACGAGAGAAAAAGAGAGAGAGAGAGATCGAGCCGTTTCGTCAATTTTTAAAAATTAAATCACTATCTGTCCTTGTTAAATGCATTTTCCTGCCGCTCCTCTCTGGCCGGTTGCGTGGTTCACTCTAACTCCCTGCCTTCCTCCTCCGCTCGCATCCCCTTCGAACGTCCTATACCGGTATTCGGCCAACAGCAACCGGCAAGCCTCGTGTACCCCTCGGTAACCCCTCTCTCCGCCCCTGGCGTTACCAGCATCACGCGAGGTGGTTGCTACTGCTGCTGCGCCTAATGACAGACAGTTGCCGGGGCCGAACAGAAAAAGTGTGTAAATCTGTGAGCGCCGAGAGTGCACCACCATCAACGAGGCCACGAAGCGACGAAAGCGCCGGGGCTACGCTTCATCCCTCTGCTCGGTACCGTTTTCCCCTGCCATCATGCACAACGGCGGCATCCACATACTACACCTATAGACTATACCGGTAAAGCGCACCGGAATAAAAATAATGGTTCGAAATGCGCCACGGCTGCACGAACTATACTCTCCCCCCCGCCCTCTGTCCTTCCACTGTTCTATGCCCTGCCCTCTTCCTATTCCATGCCTGTTTGTGCCCCGAGTCCTCGGATCGCGCGAAACTCAAACCGTCCTTCCCTTTCCCTCCTACTCTCTGCAATCATTTTTTCCTATTAGCCGAAACTTAAAACAAAAAAAAAATAACACAACACCCGTACTTCCGGTAATTTGTTCGGAAGCGTGCGCGCGCGTCCCTTGGGACGCGCGGGAGCGACAAACAACAATTGGTTGAGCAGAAGTTCGGTGTGAGAACCTTCGTGTGTATAGCGTGTTTTGACGATAAAAAAATTTCTGACGATAAAAACGTCCGGCAATGGAAGCACGTAAAGCTGCGAAACGGTGTGTAGAATTTTGGAGAAAAAAAAAGCGCGCGATTGTTTATACGGTTCTATCGTAAGTGGGAGATACGATGTTGGGATATTTCCGTTTCAACGGAATAGACGAGAATTGACGATGGACCCGAAAGTTGAAGGAATCATCGAGGACTTCGGAGAAGTTCTTGACATGCGAGGACCCCCAGTACCCGCCCCCCGGTCCCTCTCGGTATTCTCTCGTCTCTTATTCGTATGCGGAACGAAAAAAGAATACTGAGCGCAGTCGAGTTTCGTTATAAAGTCGGACGGAACGGACTACAAGGGTAGAGAAATCTTCGGGTCGGTAGCTTGAAAATTATGCACAATTAATGTCAGTCAAGCATACTTATGCTCGTCGGTTATGCTGAAAATGTTTATGTATTCCTTGGCGAGTTGGGTATACATTTTTTATGTTTTCGATTAAATGAGACCGACGACTCTGAAGGATATATAACGTCTCGCAATCTCAATTGCGAACACACACTGATTCCGAAACTTTCGATTTACGACCCGATTTTTTATCGGAAAAAAATCAAAATTCAAAAAATTTTGAAAACGAAGAAAATTATTGTACAAAGAAAAAAAAAAATTATTATTTTTGCGTTAAGAATATTTCAGTAAAAAAATTTTGTACAATTTTAATTGTATTTAAATTTTTGATTGCTTGATTCCTGAGAAAAAAAACATTGCAAAACATTTTAAACGAAAATCCCATCTATATAATACTTTTATTCAACCCGACAATTGTCCGTCGATTTGCATTGCGAGACGGAACGTTCGGTCAACAACGGAATCACAATTCTGTGAGTGAAAAAAATCGAAACTCGAAGGTTGCAGATCCGAAGTCTCGAGGGACGCAAATGCGATTGAAGTTCGCTTCGGAATTATTATCTGCGTTGTAAATCGGGTGACTTGCTTGGCTGACTTCTCGCCTCTCGGCGTATAGGCGGCCTCCTCGCGTTATTATCCTTCGGAAATACGCGCCTCGCACACAGATATGTTTAACTGCGTAAGGATACAATTATACATGCAAATATAGATTCTCTATGGGGCACGTTGTCGTCGTGGAAGTAAAATGTACATTGCCCTGCGTGGCGGTCACATTATACACGGACTCTCCGTTAGCACCGAGAGCGAGCGCGATCGCCCGCGAGTGTTAATTACTAATCTCCTCGCTACTAATTATAATTAACGCCTTTCTGCCGCGAGACGCTCGTGTGGTATCTACCAACTGAACAAAATAAAAGGCAACGAGACGATTGAGACTCGGAAATTATTTCGAAGCGGAGATATCTCTCACAATATTCTCACGTTTGACGAGCGTACGTGTCGTATCTATATTAATATTATAATTTTCGCTGTTGGCAACGAGCGCGAAAAAATCGCTGCCCCGTTAAATAAATTATTGCATCAATCTAACATCAAGCGAAGTCTCGCGTTAATTTCTCGAATGTCAACGATAAGGTATTTTTATTTGAAGGTTAGATGCATAGATAATGAATATATCGAAAACGGCGATATCATAACCTCAATTCAATACCAGTATTTCGCCGCGGGTCTTGCAAACTCGTTCCATACTTCGAAAATAGAATACTCGCTATGAAAATCGCGTCTCAACCGCAATAATCTGATAGCGCTGTTAGAATTTTCATTTTTTTTTTAAATTCAATGCGATAATCGAGAAAATATATCCGACGAGTAAATCAGAAATAGACGAGGTTTCGATATCGACTCGGAGGTTGCCGATCGACAAATGTTAAATCATACGATCATATCGTTTCGATGTCGGAAAACTTCGTCGGTTCGAACAATTCCGCAAGCGCTGTTTTCAATTACAACTTCACGCTTAATTCTCTCGATATTTCCGCAATCATTCCTAATTGAAATGAAAAAACAAAGTTGCGTTTTCGCGTTTCGTTGCAATGCATTTAACCGCTCCGGCAGCATCGACGAGTTCGCATTAACATCGGTATTTGGAATTATCGTTGAAGTACCTTGGGGAATTCTTCTTTCCCGGTTCGGTTTGTATTTACAGGCGAGTATAGTAGGGCGCTCATCGCGCAGTGCTATCGTTCGTTTCGCCAATAGCTGTAGTCGATTCTGCGTTTGCTCTCGCTTTTGCTTCCTTCGCGGCACATCGTACGGAGAGTGCCGCGCGATGCCCGGCACACTGTGTTGTGCCTCATTAAAATATGCAAATACACTCGGGTTCGTTCGTTCTGCCCTCTTTCTACTTCGCCTCGTCCGTATACACTCGGCGTTACCCCCTCACCTCCCCTTTCTCCTCGTCCTCCTCCTCCTCCTCCTTCCTTTCTATCTCTCGCGAGGCCTTCTCCTCTTCGCCTCCGTGCGTCGAAATGTTTACGATCACAGCGAAATTAAAAGTACCGCTAAAATACTGCCCTCTAATACGTATGTGGTAACTCTCTTCGTCTCATTCGTCGTTTGTACGACTCTCCCCCTCTTCACCCTAAAGCCTCTCCACGCTCTGCACGCACGTTAAGCGCATATTCTCTCCACCTCTCGACACCGCTTTACTCACTGCCTTTCGTATACCTCCCGTCAACCGGACGGCGCGAAAGCGAGACGCGAGAGACGGCAACCGCTTGGCAACGACATTTCATCCAGGAGGGCACTTAACCTCCCTGTACTCACGTATACGCACACATGTACACCCACTAGCATAGCTATTCTCATATTATTCTTCCCTCTCGATGTACTACAGTATCATATACGTTTCTCCTTCTCGCCTTCTAGCTGCCTTTTTTTTCTCTCACCTGCGTCTCTTTCTGCGTCATTCGCGAATACATGTCTTTCGCAGCTCCTCCTATTCGAAGTGTCGAGCCGTTTTCTTCTTCTTTTTCTTCCGTTTCTTTATCGCCGATTCGCGTGCAAATCGGACACGACGAAAGTCCCTCCACGAGATTATATTGCCCCAGCGAAATCCCTTAACGATATGTAGTGCGAAATCACCCATTCCCGGTCAAGTTTTACACTTAATTAAAATACAATAAGAGAATATCCTCTCCCGATGCTTTATGGAGTTCGGAATTGTAGCTGCCGTGTTGTCCGACGCTTTGGATTCTTAACAACTACTGCATAAGAATAACCTTTAAATTCTGATTCCGATACAGAATTCCGGATCCATTCCGCTAATTTCGATTTTTAACATTTTTCCGCATCATCCGTTTTCATTATACTCAACGAATACGGCAAATATGGAAAATGGCATCTGCTGAAAAATCGTTTAAAAAAATAGCCAATTGTTCGATCTGCGATCTTATTGACGCATCGGGATCGTTTGATAATATGTGCGGTTATTAATGTTTTATCGAAGTTCAGACTGAGGAGAAGCTAAAATGTTTTCGGCGTGCCGCGAATAACGAAATTGATCGACGCGCGCGTGTTCGAGCGATATCTGCCCACCTTATACCCGTACCGCGTAGCATGATTTTTACGATCGCGATCCGCTAACGAGTGTAGAGCGACGGGGAGGAGAGGGGAAAGGCAGAGCTGCACCTATTCCGCGTGAGTCTTATGCGGCGATAATTCTTCATTATCGTACATTGTTGAGAGCTGAGCTGCATCGCGATGTCTCGAATATCTCGCTCCTTCGCGCTCGTCTCCGCCGATCTTCGTCGTTCCCGCGCGGCTCGCTGTTGCCCGTAAGCCGCTCTTGTATTTTTTTACGAGACGACGCTGAAGTCGGTGCAGTAATCAGGGCGCATTTTAATTGCCACCGTTTTTGCGCCCAGTCTAAATTTGACTTTTACGGCTCGGCATCGTCCGAACGACGCGGACGACGAAGAGCTTCGCGATGTTCGCCGAGTCCTCGCGTCGCTCGTCCAGCAATCGGCAACAAACTACTCCGATTCGTATTCCCGGCTCGTTATCTCAAACGAATGAGCGAATCATGCGCTCCGTATTATTTTTCGCAACATTCTTCAACGAGCTCCTCAAACAATCTTCGCGATTCTCTCAGCGAAAAACTTTCCATAGACATCAAATTATACGCATGAAATATATTGCCGAAGAATAAAAACGAAGAACGATTTTTATTTTATTTATTATTATTTTGTCGCACGTGGTCGCGACATAATGGCCACCGATCAGAAACGCAACAAGGTGCCTTGGTGCGGACGAGCGAAATGTTGAAACAACCGAAGAAAAAAAGCGGCGCAAGTTTGTACGAAAGTCGAGGCATTCGAAAGGATGACGAGCTCCGATGTTACGGTATAGAAGGTATGTGAGTCGCGCGTGCGGTCCCGCGACGCCGAGAGAGCGTTCCCCAGAAGTCACAGCAAATTACGCGCGGCGGAGGAGCAAATACACGGGAGGAAGAACGAGAGATGATACTCGCAAAAATAGCGATGCGGACACACGCATTCTCGGTATTCTTCTTTGTACGATTAAATTTGATTCATTACGTCGTGGGACTGCGGTAGCCTACGGCGGGTCATGTTGTTGTACACTCCTTGTTGCGTATGTATGTAACAAAGAGTTCGTCTTTTGTGGATCTCGTCGGAGCCTTTGTCGATGGAGATCGCGAGCCCTTTTGGTAACGCCAGGGGAGGAACGAGAGAGAAAGAGAGAGATAAAGAGAGACTTCGCGGGGCAACAAAATAACCAAGTAAAAGATGCCCCCCGAGATGCTCGACGTGCTAATTATGCGAGACGAGAGGGAATGAGAGAAAATGATATTGAGTTCCATCCCTCCTTCTCTTCGTCTTCTTCAGCGCTTTCGTCGTGATCGTTCTTCTCCGCGGAACATTGGATTGAACGTTTGACTTGGACTGGTTCCCAATTGCCGTGGCAATAAATACGACGCCGACGAGGCGTAAGATGAGACATCGTCGGGCATTCGTTACGTTAATGCGCGATTTTATTACGAGACCGCATTTTTAATTGTAGTCTTAATGACGCGCCAGGACGACGACGACGACAACGACGACGAGAACCGAAGTCAGAAATACGGACAGTGAAACATCCAGCGAAACACGACACGGCGACGACGCGAAGAGGCTTTTTCACTTTATTGCCTCACAGCAGTCTGCCGCTGATTCCCGTTTCTCTCTCCGATGCTGCAACATGCGGACCTGAATCTAAATTCGGTTCTTCGTCGGGATGAGCAAATTCCCGTAGCCTCTGAATTCGTTAATATTACAGTAGCACACGAAACTCTCTTGTTTCTCATTCTCTACTTTAATTTCTCATTAAGCTTAGCGTCTTGGGAATGAAAGCAGAGTAACTTGTTTCTTGGCACGAGAATAATTTTAATTCTAGTTCTGTAATTTGATGATAAATTCAGACATTTTTCAATCTCATGACTCTCATCGATGAATTTTTTTTTTCCAAGATATTTCTTTGCTTTTTGGAGCCGAATAACCGCCGAACGAATAGACGAAGAAAAAAAAATTCCGAATTTTTCGGAAACATTGCGATTTGGCAGTGACGACACAATATGCATCCATACATTTTTTTTTCAAGATATTTCTTTGCGTTCCTTTGCGTTTTGCAGCCGAATAGCCGCAGAGCGAATAGCCGAAGACAAAAAAATTTCCGTTTTTCAGAAACATCGTGATTTAGCAGTGACGACACAATACGCATCGATATGTATTTTTTTTTTTTTTTTTTCAAAATATTTCTTTGCGTTTCTTTGCTTTTTGGAACCGTTTAACCGCCAAGCGAATAGGCGAAGAAAAAAAAAATTTCCCAGTGTTTTAGAAACATCGCGATTTCGCAGTGACGACACAACGCCGAGCTTCCCTTCCTTCACGATTATTCTTATTAAGTTCGTATAATATTTTATCCACGCCCAGTAGCCCCTGCCGATAGGCCTATCGTACGAGAGCCGGATGATGATTACCCATCTCTTCGTGCGCATCACACACCGCGAATGATGCGAAACTCGACAAGGGGGAGAAAGAGTTGAAACTAAAATAAAATGCCAAGAGCCACTTCATTATGCGCGCTCGTAACGTACTCGGGTAACGGGTAATAACAGCGTGACTCGATATCTCCCGGGGCCAAGTGAGAAGGGTGCGAGAGACGCTGGCGAGCGAGGATGCTGCAGCAGGAGCGATGCATCCACGTTGTAGTACACGCATACGTTCGTATTCCACTCCGCGGCCCGTATAGCCTATAGGCTTCGGCACTATTTTCCTTACATATTATTCGCTATGAACGTGACAAACAATTTTTTTTTTTTTTTCGTCATGTAGCATAATTGAATATCTTTGATGATATTTAACAGATTTTATCTCAATAGCGAATCTGAGCGTTAAAATGTGTGTGACGATTTATAACGTGATTTTGCACAGCCATATGCCCGGATACTTACGGTGAATGTGGTCGTAAGTTTGTGTGGGACCATTATCATGCGGTAATAAAATTCAATCTGCCGCGGCTGTTGCTTCCTTTTATTTATTTATTTTCTTTTTTACACAACCGTATCAGGATTCCACTCGTCAAACACGGCTTATATCAGCTCGCGCGTTCCCGAGGCTTCCGCAAAGTCTTTTTTTTTTTTTGGTCTCTTTTTTATTCCATCCTTTTCGTCGAATCCTCCGGGACGGAATCTCATTAATAGCATTTCCATAATTAATTGACACGTATGCGAGGTATCGATGTTGCAGTAGCCGAAGAGATAGCGGAGAGTTAATAATGCGGGAGGGCGAAATCGTTCGCCAACTGGACTTTTTAAATACCTCGTTATAGTAGATAATGTATCGCAGTGTAGGGGAGAGGGTACGGAGAACGAGCGGATAATACCTACAAGACTCGGGGATCAACGAGTCATACAGTATTTCAATCCACCGCCTCTGATTGTCACTTAACGAGATATTCGCCGACGGGCAAATTGTCGAACGGGAGAGGACCGTTTTCGTTGCGAGACTGTTGCGCGCTCTGTGAGCTCTCGAACTCAATGAGCTGCGCGAACGTTCTTGTGTATGCGTCGATATATTCTTTATCTTTCGCTCCTCTGTCCCCAGCTGTGTGCTCGTCTTCGTGTTACACACGATTGCTAATTGTTCGACTCACGGATTCTTTACGATTCTCATTATTCACGAGTTTCTCATTTATATGTACCAATGGGTATTGTAAACCTAACAGCCACTCTTTAATCTCGAAACCGCACGCGTGGGCATGTCTGAGGTCTTTCATTGGATCATTGATTTATCTGCGCGTTGACATTTATCGCGTCATATCGTTCGTATAGTCTTTTATAAGATTTGTCATTATACTTTCTTCGAGACTCATATCGATATTGTTGATCGCATGTATAGCTCGTTATATCGACGCGTCCAATCTACGCGCAACTATCGCGAGAAGTTGCATTAAAGTTATAAATTCCTCGATTTGCCGTGTCCGCGGGCTCTCGGATCCGATGTTGGCAAATGGACGCCCCTGGATGAGACTGCGTTGGTATAGTTGAAGCAAAATCTCTTGGTGTTCCGTATACATAGTACGCTTGGTTTATGCCGGTGGAGAGGAGACACCCACCACGTGAGGGTACCACCTGGCCTCGCGTTTTGTACCGCGGGCTTCCATAGTTGACGTTCTGTTTCTCCGGGAACACTTCGCGGACAAGCCATCCCTCATTCTTGCTGCTCGTCCTTCCCCTCCATTCGCTCATAGCTAAAACGTCCAAAGCTTCGCATCTTCGTTCGTCCCAGTCGCTTGGCATATACCCTTAGCTGCTCACTAACCGTCTGCCTTCACCACCATCGCCCGCCTTGTCCGCTGACCAGTCGCTGAACTCTCGAGGAACTTCTGTTATTATAAGTTAACCCCGTCGCGCCACCGCCATCACGAACCGTATTCTCTTCATCCTCTTCTGTGCCATCTTGGAAGGACCCCCGAGGACCCGTAGAACGAGGCTATGTTCTATACTCAGCGGCCCTTCCAGATTATGGCCATCAGCCAGCTACCCGAGAACCACGACAACCCCTGACCCACCCTCCCGGTAACACCGCTGTTTCTCGAACGAACTTCGCACTGTTTGCCCGGGGAAGTGTCTCAGGACCGGAAGAATAACACGTCCTTCCAGCTCTTCCCGCTACCATCTCATTCTACGGTCAGTGAAGTTGAGCCGTTGCTATATCGTCTTCTCCAGTGTAAATTCTGCGCAGGCTGTCGAGAAAACTAAGTATTTCGAAACATGCAACATCGAGGGATGACCCGTCTTTGGCGGTATGTTAAAACATTTATTTCACCACATTTTCAGCTTCACGCGAATCCCGTTTTTCAAAAAGCCAATATAACACTTTTGTTTCTTTATTCTTTCGCATTTTTCATCGCTGTATGTAACACTTGAGAAAAAAAATCGATTCTGGAACTTCTCCAAACAATCCATCTTGCAATTTTGGTTCTTTTTCACACGTGTTGTGTGAACCGACACTTCGCTTTTCTAGATATCCCATCGGAAAGCAAAATTATTTTTTTTTTTGAGTACAAAAAATCGTTCACTTATCGCAAAATCGATATAGTAAATGAAATTTTGCCGCTCGTCGACTAATAAATGTTTATAATGCATATCTTTCTGTCGATTTTAAAACGACATCTTGATTTTAGTTTTATCGTAAGAAATACGGATTTTCGGAGAAAAAAAAATACATCGACTCCATCAACGTCGATCTTCATATTTTTTATTAAAACCGTCTTTTTTGCAAATTCAGTGAAAAATAGCCAAACCTTTCTGTTTTACGTATTGAAAAACGAATTGACGAGTTTTGAAGAAAGCAATTTTCGAAACATGTTCATCCGGTCTATTCTGATCTTATTACGTATGATTGATGGTATTACAGCCTAATAAAGAATGACTCATTACGTCTACACGTCCGACAGACGAGTTTGAGTTTTTGTTCCATCGGCCCGGGGTTAAAAAGCACGTAGGTATATACACGTAGTTAAAGTTTCAGAGCGAAGAAGTGAGGGGGGGGGGGGGGGGGGGGGCAGAAGACGATAAACGTGAATGCAAAGAGGTGGCCGGTGAGGCCGAGGAGACAAGAGGAGAGCGCGGCTTTACGAGAGCGGAAAGTTGCATTGGGAATATAAAGCAAGCGCGTCGCATATAACTTACAATCAGCTCGGTCTGGTTGCGTGGCCGTTCACGACCGATGTCTCCCTTCCTCTTTGCTTGGTTCCCTCTCGTTTCACTTCGAACTCGTCTTACCGCGGGGAGAGAACCGCTACCGAGACGGGCGTCTTTAAGACGTTTACCTTGAATAGGAATGACGATTCGGGTGCAATCCTCGACTGGGATGCCTTCGATTCGAAAATTCTTAAGCCCCATAAATGCCCCAATTTCTAACCGACTGAGAAATTAGTCACTGACCAGCGGGATTAGAGATTCCGATATCATAGGCGCAGAGTGAAATAAGCGTTGATGCTGATAGCGCAAACATGATAAATGCGGCGTTTCGATTTCGTAGGGAAAAGCTAAGCAAAAAAAATGGCGGTCGGTTTTTGATTAATTATGTCGTAATTACGAGGTGTTCAACAAATGGTATAGCTACTTGTGTCATCAAATGACCTCTTTGTAACGTCGTGAGATGAAATAAACATCAATTGTAACATTGGTGACCATTTTCCATTATTGTAGAGTAACGATCGAGTAGGAACTGTTATAAATGAAACGGGTACTACGTGTGTAGTTACTCTTCACAGATTCGTACGTGACGCGCTGCATTAATGCGTTTACTTATGTATACGCAAACGGAAATAAAAATGCGGACTTTATGGGAGACAATATTGAAAATAAATCGATAACTTAATTAAAGCGCCTTGGCGAAGAGTTCGTAGTTATGGTAGTACCGGGTCCGCGGACTCTCTCGTGGTTAATCAATTCACGCCGGACCTGTATTATACGGGAATACGCATAACAATCTCCATCGTAAAACAAACTATCGAACGTTGGTTTCATTAACTTATCTCCGTTGCCAAGTTAAAGAACGCGAGCTCCATGCGTGACTCGAAGAAGTAAAGGCCGCTTGTGCTCGCTTCGCCAATTACACATCTCAGCAGAGCTCTGGCACCCGGTGCGAGAAAACGGCCCGATTTCTCCGTGTCTCCTCTACGACTTTTTTTTTTGCTTTCAATCAATCGACATTCCGATACGGAGTATGGAATGTATCCCCTCACAAAGAAAAAAAAAAAGTTACCGTGTCGCGATGTTTATCGATATCTCGAAGATAATGCAGAATTTCGAAGTCGATTCTTCGCAGCCACATCCGCGCGACGAGAACCGGGAATTCTATTTTGTTAAAAGATCGACGATCTCTGATACAAAAAATTAAATTCCAGTTTCATACTTTCTATTTTTATAATCATTGTTTCATATGAATATACGTCGCGAAGTATAATAAAAAAAAAAAATAATGAAGAGAAGTATTTTAATTCGTATTTTAGTACTGTTATGATATAAAGAAGTGTTAATATGTAATGTTAATGTGTAGCATTTCTTTAATATCGTAATCCGATCCCGTAGATCGGCGTCTTAGCATTGCGACGTCATAAGGCCTAAAATCACGAACTCAACAATAGTTACCTACGGTTTATCGAATATTACGACGGTCATTGTAAATCAAGGAATTTAAAAAATCTGACGCCATATATAGGTTGAGTAGTGGTGCAAATACGTTGCATATCGTGCATCACACACACGGAGGCTGGTAGAGGCGGGTGGGCTTGCAGGACTGCTCGCTCCGCGCCCATTAAATACAGCATTATGTTACGCCAACGACCGGCCAACTTCGCGGGCGAGCGCTTTCACGTATCCCCTACTGTAATGGTAATTGCCACAGAATGTATCAGGATATAACAATTTTCGGCAAGTTGTTGGCACTCGGAAAAAAATGTGCGCAGATGAAATTATATCTGTCTCCGAATCTCCGCACTGCCTGCCGCAGTTGAGTGATCAATACTATTTTATCCGACAGCTTTTTTTTACGGTAAAAAATGGTAAAAGACGGTAAAAAAAAAAAAATCAATCAAAAAAATGATGACAACAATGACCATTTTTTTTAAATATTTTATCGAAGAGTTTTAAAAATAATTCAATCGGTAAAAAAAATTCTATTTCTTCACGAAGAGCGAAAATTATATCGAAGTCGATTTAGTTTACTTTCCCATCGCATACAGGCACGTGGCTGCGTGTATGTATTTATGTAAATCAGCATTTTTAATAATTATTTTCCGACTTTTTAGTAAGGTACTCTTTGACGTAAATGAATTTTTTCAAGTTGCTCACGACAGCACAGCAGTGTATCGGCACTGCGTCTCTGGCCGTCGTGCGGCAATACACTAAGAAATGGGCGACATGAAAGCAGAGTCACTTAATTGCGCTTACTCGATATCGCATCGTAGCTTAACGTCTCACAGTGGCGTACAACGTAACGCATCGATTTCCCTTCGTATATAATATGCCCGGTATACAAGACGCGAGGGTTAGGCACATTTTCCCGCGATCGCCCAAGGCATTGCCGCATAAATATGCTACGCCCGCCGCTCGACGCTCGACGCTCGTGTGAGACCCGGCTGCTGTTCCTGCATATTATTATTGACAGTTAAAAATCGGGCTGAGACCCCTGAGCGTAGCGACGCCAGGCCGGGCCCTCTCGATCCGTAACCCGCAATTACTCTCCGGTAATAAAATCCGGTGAGTGTAGAGAGAGCTCTAGCCGATAAATAGCGGAATGTTGAGCCGGAGAAGGTGCTTGTGGTGCGAGGTTCGACTAGTACAGTCACCCAGTAACTGCGAACGGACACGCGACAGCCCTGTCGTAATTTCTCGCAAATATGAATCAGGCGACACCCCCTCCCGCCCCTCGGCAATGGTCCGAGACCGGCTCGACTCGAATTTCCCCCCTTTTCACGCTCGAGCTTTTCGTCTTTCTCTCTTTCGCTCAAATCGACTTATCTCTGTGAGCAAAGCCACCAATACCCTTAATTTACACTTCGCGGATACTAAATTGTACCTAACGTCGAAGAGGAGGTGTACTATTGATTTACTCGGATTAAAATGATTCTCTATCTTACCGACACCGATCGGACCAAAGAGATAAATATCGGGAATATCGCGCTATTCATCCCTCTGGAATATCTACAAATTACGTAAAATCACACGTTTTCATGACTGTTGGGGATGAAATTGCGGTTAAAGCGACAGTGTGATTTGTTAAAATCGGTAATTAGATCACCTGACATTACGTGGAAGTGTCAATATGTGTTTATTACAAGATTACACGCGCAATTCCGCTGTAACGCGGGGATAAGGTAAATGGTGGCGCATTTTTTAATACTTTATCGGGATTACTGAGACACACTATCCATCCATATATTTTGCAGATTTTACCTGTCGTAATATCAAGTTTAATAGGACGGTCACTCATTCGTGAGGCTAACAAGTAGCGCTTTTGTTGCGCCGCGTTTTCTTGAGCGTTCGGATAATCCTAATTTAGCGTTTAGAGAAAATCAACGATCGGCACAAAATCTACAAGGACAACAAACATCCTATATAAAAAAAACCTGTAGCTGAGGTACCGCGAATTTTCAAAATATTTTATTCGAAATTGTTGCCTTGTTATTCGTTCCCTGATTGGCGAACAGTAGAGCGTACAGTTGGAAACTATACTTGAGAAGGTGCAAACAATACTTTCGTATGCGCAAAAAACGAGAAAAAAAAAGTTTCTTTTCAGCTATTATACATACATTTTTATCGAGTTTCGGCCAAAAATAGCATCGTTTTTGCGTCCAGCGGTGAAAAAATACGTCGAATTATGTGATCCGGAATATTTTTCATGTTTTGATTCGACGTACAAAAATTGCAATTGCCTCGTTCACGATTTCCATCGACGCACAGAAAATTCTTTTTGAAACCACCGAATATCCTTTCGTATTTTTTCCCCATAGAATATGCTAAAAAAGAGGTCCGTGTTTCAAAAAAAAAAATCGTAACTTTCCTCGAAAAGCGTCAGAAAAAAGAAAATTCGTCACTCGTCATTCGAAAGCTATTTCGGATGTATTTTTTTCCATCTAATAATGAATCCGTGAAATACCCCCCTTAGTCCCCTTTTATCTCGATATTTCATACAAAAACTTGCATGAAAGGCGAGAAAATTGAATATTTTTCGTGTTTACCACATCGAAAACATTGCGGAACCATTTAATATGCCTTTTCCGATTCGAGATTTTTGGCTCTCGTCACCATAGCCAACATAATCATCTGCCCAATCGATCGCACTACTACAACGATTAATCGAATAACGATAACATTGTCGCGGATGTTGGCGATAGTTAAGGGCGTTTATAGTTCGCGATATTCCAAGTGCGCGTGAGAGTCACTGCACAAGACGAAATAACTTGCCAACCTAGAAATCCAAACTCCCCAACGAGAGGTTACGACGTTTAGGGGTGTAGTAAGCAGTATAATGTATTCAGTCGGAGAGAAGTGAAGCATGCATATTCGAGATATATTATAAATAATTACTCAATTATATCTTTGGAAAGGCAATGAATAAAGATGTCTCGCGGTCCGCAGACTCGGAGTGGGAAAAGGGGAGAGCGAGCAGAAGGTGAGGGTGCGGAACCGAAGGTGGCCAGGCTAATAAAAAAAAAGAAAAAAAAAAAAAACGCTAACGTTGAATATTCATAAGCAACAAACTAGGTACAAGTTAAGGAGGGGGCTTATTTCAAACGGAGATCCATATTATACCCCTTCATTCGCCACTGAACGTACTTTTGTTTCGACAATTCCATACCATCTCCCCTGTGTACGTTTCCGAACCATTGCGGAGGGTTAAAGACCGTATATAACTCTCCAGTCTCTTATTCGCCGAAATCCATCTGTTTCACGCAATACTAGAAATATTAGCGTTAATGTTAATTCAATCTTATAACGCAATCGACATCGATCCACCTGCTTATAACCGTCTAATTTGTGGGGTTAAGAAGTGATATATAAATAATTAAACATCGAAAACTGATATTAGTTTATCTCGCGGATGCAGCAATTCGGGTCAAATTTACGAAATTGTATCAGTTTTTCAAATAAAATTTCGCCGTTCGCCGGTACGAGTGAAAATTAATGTGTCTAATGCTCGCTACAAATTTCATATTGAAGTCTCAATCTACGAATTCATTTCGGCAAACACGTTGACTAACTTTATCCTCCGCTATGCTGACGTTCGACGCTCTCTCCGTTACCGCCCCGTTGGGGACAAAACGTCACCGCGAAGCTTTATAGCGGCCATTAAATTTGTTAACCGGACACGATAACTTAAAAATATTACGGAAATGTAAAGGCATTTCGGCGAGTAACCATTGTACCCCTACATAGCTTAGACCGCGCGGGATTTCGCGCGATACTTGCCTCCTTTTCCGCGAAAGATAATGCAGCGTTGAATTTATGACTGTGCTTGTTGTGTTCTTCGTAAAAAAAAAAAAAAAAAAAAAAAAACGGAAAAAGTTAACGCAACCGCCAAGTCCTTGCGACGAGCAAAAGATATTGTGGTTTTAAATTCTTCTCGTTATGTTCATTTTTTTTTCGCGCAACGATCGGCAACGACTTTGTGTCGACAATAAGTAAAATTTTGAATAATACACATTACCTCGCGAACGATTGCGCGAGATTTCAAATCTTTCAATTTCCGTCTCGCCGCAAAGTCGTTCGCGACTTTATGTGTGTATTTTGATTTTCATAAAACGGGCGTTTGTCGCGCGTGTTTTCCCCTCCGGTACTACCCCAACGTGCATATTACGCGGGGAATCCTCGATTTTCCACATGCGAAGATATAGAGGCGACCCTCCACCGGACGTGATTGGCTCCTGATAGAATTACGAAGGGTGGACTTGGGGCCCCGCGCGTGGCGATCTTACGCGCTCTCCCGCTATATACCCGTATAAATTCATCTCTCTCGCTTCATAGTACATAGCAACATCGAAGACATAACCCTACGGAGAACACATACGATGTATACATACGCTAACGTGCCACGAGAGCAAACCCTCGAAATCCCCGAAACAAAGGACGGACAACGGCGAGTCAATGCTTCGCCGTATACCCATCCCTCGCCGAAACTCCAACCGCGGCGAAGCCGCTCGACGACGTCGCCCAACGTCGTTCTACCCAGTGGATCATATTAAGTTTATTTTTTGTCCCACAACGATGTACGAAACGGAAATTGATGAGGTCCCTCTTTCTCGTGTGTGTTTTGAGATAAAAAAAAGAAAAGTATGAAAAAGTCCGAAGGAAACTCGAGAAGGACACCGAAGTTATGAACTCTTATCGTGGCCTTTATACCGTTGGGTGGTTGCTTTTGTGCTGCGTCCGGCACGAGACAGCATATTCGTAAAGATATAAATATACATGCGAATAAGAATTCGCCGGAATCCAATTTGGGTGTAGGGACGCAAGCATAAGGGAGAGTTTCGCGAAGGTACTACGATGAAATTCAAGATCACGTGATTTCCAGTCACCGTAACGGCGTACGAGTCGAGTAAAGAGGGAGCAGCGGATGCGTCGTGTAGCAGAAGGAGAAATATAAAGGGGAAAGAGAAAGGACGTAGAATCGCGTTGGTGAAGGGCGGTGAAGCGAAATTGAAAGATTCGCTCTCGGAGCACTCATGCCAATTTCCTTTTGCCGCGGCGAGGTTGAGGCGAGTGAGTTGATAATTTTATTGCCAATTTGCGGACCCATTACGCCCCCTGTACACGAGTGCGCGTATTCGGTGATGTTTTTGGCTTTTGGTTTATCAACACCCGTGCCATTGTCAATATATGAAACGAGAATGTGAAATACGACTTTGATCCTCGTATGCATCTGTGTCTCTCACTCACTCGCTATTCCCTACGAAGTATTTCGATGACCTTCTCTTTCCGTCATTCCATCGGGCGATATATTCACAATATGTTATCCACTGTTTTACTATAAAACGGTGATATATTTGGCCGCGAGTTACACGGGGAGAAATTTTAGTGTTATAGCATAAAACGTAATCTTCGTAGCGATGAAGTTACGAGTGGCGCGTTACAGTGATTTGATGACGCTATCGGCGTGCCGCCGAAGAGCTCTTCGGGTTACGTCCGAATAGGTGGATTTTCCCTCCCGCGATCTATATACACAAGGGAAAACGAATTTGGTCACGCGCTCTTGTTCAATGTTTATCGGTGTTTGTGAGTGCGCGCGTGAGGGATGCACTATATAGGGTGCGGGCAACCACGTCGAGTGGCCGTGTTTCCACAGTACGAGAACGAGAGTCAATGACGATCGTTTGCAAGCTGGAAAGGTCGTTTCGGACTTTGACATCTACACGCCGGAACGAAGAGCGAGAGGTGCACCACGAGGTGTGCGAGATATTCTATGTATATATACAGCAGGAGAGCTTCCCGGCTTTTGCTGCCCCGCAGCTTGGCTGGCGCCAATTTCTACAAATGTGCGAGTTGCCCCGCGCGATCTGTGTCCCCAACGGAGTAGTTTCGTCACGAGTGAGAGGAGGGCAACTAACGAAAAAAAAAAAAAAAAAACGAAAAAAATGATGTCGTCACGATATCCGATAGCAAGCATCGATTACCTAGTTTTTGTAGTTTACGAAATACCCGAAGAAATAATCACGAAAAAAAAAAAAAAACATCGAAAACGAAAAGCAACTCTGAGTTCGACTATCACCCGCCTTTTTCATACAACTGATATAATCCGCCGAAAAAAAAAAAAATTAGCTGGCAACAAAAAAAAAAAAAGATGAAAATAAACGCTCGCACGAGGACACGCGCATATCTCGAGTGTTTTACCGACAAATTTTATACCAAGCATCCTGAAGAGTACGCGTACGTGAATAACCTACACAAGTTTGTTATATCCCGATGAAAAAGCCTAGTAGGTGAGAATGTGTTAGTTTGTGTGCGCGCCTGTCTCACCCCTCATTCTCGTTGCATATTATCCGACCCTCTCGTCGGGACCTCTCACTTCCGGCTCGTTCCTCCGGAAAGCCGCGGCGAGCGGGCCGCGACTCTGGCTTACTCTCTCTCTCTCTCTTTTTCTCTCTCTCTCCCACCCTCTCGTGTTTTCCTCTATCACAAATTTCCCGGCTGGACTGTACGAGAGAGCCTCGCGGATGCCAACACACACGCCGCGTCGGTCGCCTGAAAGTCGAGCACATCATTTTATCTCCATGATAAATACGCTACATTTTATGCGCATTATTTTGCGGCCCTCCATCCCTCTCCAAAGCCGGGGTGCAGCAACAGCAGCACCAGCAGCACCACGTGAGAGAGTCGCGATTTTCCCCACTACGACCGATTCTACTTGCTCCTGCTTCCACGCTTCTCAAACTTTCTCACTCACTCTATCACTTTGGCGCCCTTTTTTTCTCCCTCTATCCGGCAACATCCCTTCCACGGATGGCAACGGCTACCGCGCGTATATCCTATACCCTCTGCCGCTATACGTTGTACCTACTACCAAACCCACCACACACCGCTCTCTCTCCCCCTGCCCCCCGCCGCGCTCTTTCTCGCTCTATCCGCGAGCCAACTTTTTTTCTTTTTCATTTTTTTTCGTTTGTTTCTGCATCCACGTTCGTCGACCCGCTCGCTCGCCCGTGCTGCTCGACGCATTCTTTCTCCGTTCTTCTCTGTTTCTCCCCCCTCCCCCCTCCCCCCGAACGCCACTCGCTAGTTTGAACCCTTTCTATCTTCTTCGCTCTCTTCCGCACGCGCCTCTTCGCGTGCCGGTTGCTGCTGTTTCTACTGCTGCTGTTGCTGCTACTGTCCACTACTACTACCACCCCTGTAGCTTCGTCGTCGCACACTCGGTCGTCCCCGTACACAGCCCATCTTTTTTAATGTTAGGCAGTTATAGTCGCAACGCGGGATAAAAACAACGAAAAAAAAAAACTTAGGTCAATTTTTATCACACAAACCGAGAGAGCGAGCGCGAGGGTGAGCGGGTGGGTTAGAGGGTAGTCGAACGAATGGGTGGTAGGGCGAGAGCGAACGAGCAGCGCCCATAAAAAATGCCTCTTTACGTATGGCGATTGGTCCAACGGCACGGGGTAATGCCGGGGCTCGCTGGGGCCGGGTACCTCTCTTCCTCTTTCACGTTTTTTTCCAATGCGGGGAAAAAAAATTCGCCCTGCCCGTCGATTGGTCGAGGGGACAGATGACGTAGTGAGCGACGTGCCACCCTCCCCCGGGGCCGGTGGGGGTTGAACACGAGACGGCCGATGCCTGGTTCCATACTCGGCTCGGTCGACGTTTCGAAATCCTCACCCCCTCCCCCTCCTCCCTCTCATGCTGGGTGGGGACCGAATTGGATGGAAATATCATTACATCGGAAAAGCGTCCGAAACCTCGGGTAAAATAGTTACACGATGAAAAAAAGTAGAATGGATGGGGGTTGGGTGAGGGGGGGGGGGGGGGGGGGGGGGCAAAAGCTATGGCGTTGGCGGAGTGGCAAGGGCGACGGTGAGAGGGGGACATCGAATGTTCTGACACTCTCGTGTTCCTTTCCACAATTTAGCGGACGATGATGCTTTCCGATTCATTCACAGACTATATATACGACACTGGCACAATTCTCCGTATGTCGATTCAAAAGTAAAGCGCACTGGTGACTAAAGGAAAATAATAATAATAATAAGGGCGAAAAATAAGTTGCTTCGATTCATTTTAACAATCGCACTTCCGTTCGATAAATCGGAACTGTTTAGCTACGAAATTTCCGGTTGTTGAATTATACATTTTTTTTTTGCATTTCGGCGATATGCGGATAATGAAAAGAAAGAAAAACAGAAATACGAGCGGTAGACAAAAAAAAAATCGGCTGAGATAAAGTAATACTGCGTAAAGAGAATACTAAAGTTTACAAGTTTATTAATTAAAAAAATATATATTTAGCCAAGCAGCATTTATAAGCTGAACATGAAAGCAACACAACATTTGAAAAGCATCGAATCAACAGGTCCAAATGAGGGCTTAAAAGCAGAGTCCCGGGATCAGGGGAAAATTCAGTCGGACGAAGGGCAAGAACGTTGCGATGTTCACACGTTCGGTGTATCGTTGAAAGTTTGTAGAGAATTTTAAAACGGAATGAGATATCGTATTCTTTTTGACATTCCGGAGCGCTTGTAATCGGTCGTTTGAATGATTAAAGCAAAGACAGAGATAATATAGGATTCGACGGAGTTTGCGGGTTGTACTCAGAGTACAATTGGGAAACGATTATATAAAAGCCGCTACGAATCCGACGGTACGAAATATTCGAAATATTTTGTCTGTCTGAAAAGTAGATGACGCGAGGCGGGTCGGGTTTGTCAGTTTTCACAATTCGCGACGACGCGTCGCGGTATTCCGGTGTTTGTTTAGCGAGCGCCTCGATATGACATGATCAGCGCATTAACCCCGCTCGCATTTTTCCATCGCGCTCGCGGCATTGCTTTCACATATATTTTTCCCACTCTTTCACTCTCTTTTTCACCCCTTCGTGATATAATCTCTCTATCCTTCTCCCACTGGCTCTGTGCTGGCGCCTGCCTGGGATGCGTTTTTATCGATTCGTAGACCCCCTGCAGCTCGCGATGTGCCGGCGTCTATCTGTATGTCCTGTACCTCCCCGCGCACATGCATCTCGTCGCACAAAAACGCACACACACATACACACACACACACCTTCGACGTACAAAGCATCGATAGAGAGAAGCATACAGATTGGACAGGGCGTCCCTCTTTTCGGATGCAATCCTCCCGCGGCGGCGGTATCGGCGATTCCCCGGCCAGAATCCCCTACCTACATCCCAATCGCGAAAACTTTTCAACGAACGGATAATAAGGCTCGGCGAGCTTTGGCTCCTTGTTTCGCCGCAACGGACTCGGACTTCTCCACTTTGTTCCAATCTTATATAAATGTTCTTATAAATTCCCTATATTTTTCTTACAATTCCGAAAGAAAATTTCAATAAATTCTTATTAATCGCACGTAAAGGAAAATGGATTGCGCACGTAAAAAAATCGATTATCTCGAAGTAAATACGATCGATATTTCTCGATGGTTATGTAAAAACGTTTTTTTCCGCTGGATATTTAATAAATGTCGATCGAGGCCTTGCGACAAGAATCTCGAAGAGTCCTCGAGGAAAGAAAAATCTTTACCGCAAAAAAAAAAACATTTTTTGCAGTCGATATATTCGATCGTTTCAATAATCTGTTGGAAGAACTGCGTTAAGCTCTACTTTGTAGAAGTTTAACGTAGTTAAAAAAATTACCTTCACGTATACTGATAGCGATTTTCATGATAAATGATTTATACCCTTTTATAGGCTGGTGCGCGAGGCAGGTCGACATTTTTTCATTTTTTTTTTTTTTTTTTTCGAGCGCAGAGAAAAATTTCATTGGAAGGGCAGTCTCGACGAAGAATAATGGAACGCGCGATATAGCCATGGCGCTTGCAGGTACGCGCAACTCTTTTTTTTTTTTTCGTTTTTTTTTTTCGTTTCCCGATTTACATATACAGCTCTCGGAGGCTGTAAAGAGCGGACAATAAGTTTTATAGGTTGTGCCCATCGCCCATCTGGCCGATGGACATTAAAGGCACATGCATTTCGTTACGCTCTACTGTAACGTGCGCAATGCGTTCACTCGTCCAGCATATGTATACATTTACCATATACACTATGTGTGGTACCTTTGTACACGCAGATATTCAACAAGCCAGGAGAGTCTGATCCGTACGGTATAGTTTTACCTCAAAAACGCGAACGAAATCCTCGGTGCGCTCGAACTCCCTTCAATACACCGGAGCTCTCGGTGAAACTCCCACATGCCGTGTAGAAGAGAAAAAAGAAAAAGAAGAAAAAAAAAAAAAAAAAAAGCTCCGAGACCGTGCGAGGTCTCGCGAATGTGCCGGCGGCGCGGGAGAGAGCCGGGTGCCGCACACGGAAGCTCTCGCACTCGCTTTCGCCTCGCTCTCTATGGACTGTAAGTGATCGGAGCGAAGAGGGTGGGTGGTGAGGAAAAAAAAGGGTTGAAAGTCGTCGGAGGAAGGGGCTCGCTTTATCGCTCACGGAAACGCCAAACACCTGTGGAATAACCTGAACCTGTGTGTTAAGTAGAGCATCTGACGAGGAGGAAAAAAAAAGAAGAAAAAAACGTATCGAGGAATTCGAGAGAGTTATTTTTATACGCTTGAGAATTCGCAGGCTTTCGTTGGTGCGATAAAGAACCAATTTTTTCCCCGGGACAAAACTTTGACGGAACAGTTTCCTTTACCCCTTTTTTTCAACACTTCTTTTTTCTTCACTTTCTGAATTTGAATTTCTTTCCTTTCTTTCCGAATTTCCGAAAAAATATCTATTTCATTTTATACGTCGGATTTTCATTCGTTGATATTCGATTTGAAGATTCACATCGATAAGTCGATATATCGATATCTGCGTTAAACAGAATGCCACCTTTTTGGTATTTCATGTATTTTTTTTTATTTATGTATTAAAAGAACCATTAGTGAGATACGTTAGAAATTACGGACGGATCTTCGACCAGTAGGTATACGCGACTACGATAATTTAAAATTAGACTTATGCGAGATTTGCGGAGGCTGCGTTGGCCATAAGCATAACAATCGTAATGGAATCGGGTTGTAAAGTCAAATGCGATACTTGGCTGACCATTCGACGGACGTAGAGGTTACGCCGCTCGTTGGTGGGAGGGGATTGTCCGGCAACAGAGTATTAGCGTTCACCGAGTGGCGTTCGTAACCATGGTAACCCAGGCGCAGAATGATCTTCACCCAGCACCACCGGCAAAAGCTATTTCGGCACCCCTCTCATTTGAGGATATGCAGTGAGCCACAAGCACGTAGCACCTTCAACGCTCTACAACCCCTTCGTTCATTCGCGACATTGCCAAGACTGTGGCGGGACTCATCTTATTACAATAAAGTTATCGCTAACTTAGTTTCGCGAACATTGATCGGACCGAGCAACGGGACTCTCGGACGCAGCTTCGATGTCCGGACTCGCGGTTTTACTTTCCAAACTAAAGCGGATATTGAAGGCAATCGGATGTGTCAAACTTCTCTCCCTCATTCACGATATAAATTATATTTCAATTAAAAAACTATCCGCGGAAACTGTTAACAGGATAATGCGGTTCGATGATTATCCATCGAAGAGCTCTCAACTAAAAAATGAGTACAACAAAGGAATTGTATTAAAAAAAAACTAAAATGGCCGTTTTTGGTCCAAAATAGAAGACTGTGTCATATTCCATCGAATCATTTTTAGCTCTTCCCGGAAACATATATTTTAAGTTAAAAGTGAAGTTAAAAGGATCGAATGAAAATTAAACTGTGAAAACGCTGGAAATTCATTTAGCAAATTGTTGGCATTTCGTCGATCTCCGAACGTTACTCAGTGATTCCGGTGAACGTACGCACGTTTATCTCAATGAGGGTTTCCACATTCGTTCGATGCACGAAGCCGAGAAAAGATTGCATCTACTTTGCAACAGTCCGATTCGCCGAAATCGGAGTGCTGTTTTTGGGCGATTTAAAAATTTCGTCAAATTCCCGCCACAGTAATATTTCAGTGATGAGTCTGATAAATTTGAGAGGCGATATTTTCTATTTTCAATGATGAGTGAATTAAACGTGTGACTTTAACGACGATTTTAAATAGCTACTGATGCGTTACCCGTTTGACGGATTCAACTGCGCATTCACACGCGCTCTTTCCGCTACCATACACGACACGAAACGCACACACAGATCGACCGACAATTGGATTCGATGCAAGTCCTCGACTGCTCGCAATTCCGAATGTTAAACGCGTTAAAAACGAATTACCGTGAAATTAAGGGAATGAGAGCGGTCGACGGAGTAGAACATGACTGTTGGCCAACCTGCGGGTACGTCAGGGACGGCAATAGCGTCACATAATGTCAACTATCGAAGCGCTCTTGAGGTGAATTTAAGGGTTGTCCAAAGGTCAATTCTCGGGTGTAGAAAAGGGGGAGAAGGAACGGCATTAAAAATTTTAAATTACTTTTCTCGAACGATAACTTCGCGAAGGCAAAACCAAAGCGCGACTTCAACTGTGACGCTTTATTTTTACCGACGGAGTAAGTCGTGCGTCATATCGACTCCGATAAATCGCTACCGAAAAAAATTTGTTGAAAATTAACATTTTTACTCCATAGCTAAAGAAACAGCCTTTTCTTTAATCAGAACTGCCAGAAAATTGTTGAAAAAGCGTCTATATAACGTGAAAATTAATTAGGAAAAAAAAATAAAATCATTTTTTAATTATCATGAAAGGTTACTAATTTTTAAAAAGCGAGATCGCGGATCGTCACAAAAGGCGTGTTGGCTGCGGCCTGCGAATGTCATCAACAAGCAACAGAGTCTTAGATATTACGGTTCCTCGCTACTAATTAAAATGGCGTCGGCCCAATTTCGTACCGGCCAATCTCACCGGCGTCTTTGATAATTGGACCATTCATGAGTTTGAAAGACTGTTGATTTCAACTGGAGGCTCTAATGATTTGTAATAACCGTAGCGGGAGCTTCTCATTCCGCTCGGTTGGGATCAACTATTGGACATATAACTCACGACGAATCCTGCGTTCAACATCCACTTATGCAGATTATCAAAGGTTTTCCATTGGCCTCTGACTATGTCACTGCTTCTCCGGTGTTTCCGACGATGCACTTCACTTCTTCACCGTTCCGGTGAATAAAACAATATATATAGGCGATCGAAAGAGAGAGAGAGAGTGTGTGTGAGAGAGAGAGAGAGAGAGAGAGAGAGAAGAACCGCGATACAAGCGACAGTTATAGCGACGGAATGCAAGCTACACGAACGGTGGGGTACCTCTCGAGAAATGGAAACGTGTTATCCAGCGTGAATACGTACAGAGGAAAAAGAAAAAAAGCCTCTTTTCCGCTGCTAGCAGCAGCACAAACAATATGCAATCAATATTTTTCAATCGCAAAAAATCGTTCGAATTCTTTCCGTCCGATGGATACATTTTTTTGTTTTTTAATTATTTTTTCCCTCGAGATAATACGTAAAAAGTCGAGTGGAAGCGGTGTGCGCGTCTGTGTAGTTCACCGGACGAATGAAGAATCGACTTTAAAATCGATTAGCTTCTGTCATATTATAAATTGAATTTCGGCTTCGAAGCTCGCGTACGTAGACATTTTTTTTTTAATTCTCTCTTTTGCGCGTACTGCCCCGTTTGCTCGGGCTCTGGGCTCTTTCGTATCCGATCGACAGATTTAGCGATCGCGAACGACGGGCGTCGAATATTTTTGACGAATCAATAATGAAGCCCGCCGGCCAATTGAAACTGAAAAGAGTACGCGGAGCTTGGTAACCGGGGTGCTTGGGTTGCATATATGCATTCGAGTAATCGAAGTAATAATGTTTCGCATTATAAACGCTGTCGCGTACGAACCTTTCGCGAAGCTCAGAAAAACAAGCGGCGCGTTGGCTATGCGCGGTACGTGCCAATGGCCAATAATAATTATTATGCAAAATCTTAAATGCCGCATTGAAACTGATGTCTCCAGAGCAGCATGCGTTTGCCGCGGGGCAGTCATTGGTGGTTATGTTGCACTTCCTCGATTTCACAGCTCAGTGGGGGCCCCCCGTGTTGGTAGGTACGAGCAACAAAGTTTCGATTGCCTCTGCCGACGAGAATCTTTCGCTCGCACACAGCGACAGCTCAACGGTATGATTACACTGGCGTTCGGAAGCCGCGAGGCTTTTTAATGCGTCCCGATCGAGTGCGTATTAATAACGATCGCGCTTGGTAAATTATATTAATTAAATTTCTCCTTCGTATACTCGCTTTCTTCACGCGAGCTCTATCCCCGCGCTAACTTGAACGAATGGCGACGGCGAACGATAGCGCAAGTATACATCGAGATAATTACTTTTGAAATTGCATGACGAATGGGGGGTTTGTCGCTTATACGTTATCAAGATACGTTAGCGATTGTATAGGTAAATTTGTCGGCCGAAATTCCTTATTAAATCCATGAATTATTTAATATTTGTTCCGAACTGTAATATGCAAAATCGGTATATACGCGATACGAATGCGTTTCGCAGCGAAGACCGAGACTCCGCTTCCTCGGTGCGCGTATAAAATACAACACTTCCATTTTCAACGTAATCGAGTGTTATCTTCGCTCCGTCTGTCCTCATTATGCTAAGCACCAAAATCGATAGGGATTACAACGCGCGCATACACCAACACTCGCACCGAACATCGACTCTCCCCCTTCTTCGTTCGCATTTGTCACTCACACTGCTATGTACGATTGTGTAGAACTTTGCTTACGATCGACCGACTCGTTCCTCGAGGACACTATAACCACGAAGGATATTTCAAAGTACTTCTCGCGTAAATAGTGTGATTAATATTTTTGTTGTCGCGCCTTGGAATACTCTCGATCCTCCGCGAGTACCTTTTCATCACTCTTTATCGTTAAAACGCTTGTCCAATTCGATTTCGCCAATTCGAAACTTGAAACATAATTTCTTTTATCATCATGTGCGGTCCGCGGTTTAGTCTTTTTTTTTATGAAAAAAAAAAAAAAAAAAAAAAAATTTGCGCGAAAATAAAATTGGTAAAATGGCAAAGTTCCATCTTAATTAATGGCGTATTTGACTTGCGGGGAAATCATTCGTTCGAGAGTTCTAATGAAATAGCCATTCGAAGAATGAAACACAATTTCGAGAGGGAACTTATCCATCGTATACTTTTGGATGAATAACTCCGTACACGATGAGTATCATTGCCCTAGTTGTACGATCGATTCGTCGCAACCCACTCTTCGCTCACAGGTAAGCCTTGGTAGAGAATACCAACCTCGAGTGTTGAAGCGGCAGCCCTCGGTTAAGCCTAGGAGCGTTCGGTGTCTCGTGGATTGTCCGAAAGCGGCGCCCCAACCAACCCACAGACGCGCCGGGAACGTCTTTTGGGATTTACTGCTCACATTTGTGGTAGGCCAGTGACGTTTATCGGGCGCATGCCAACGGTTCTGCTTCGTATGCCCGGTGACCGGCAATCCTATCGCATACTATACAGGGCTTATTCCGAATCGAAAATCAATTCCATCCTATCCGCTCACCTCTAAATTAGCAAAACTCTTAGCGGGTTGAGGAGATGTACCGTTTGTGGCCATTTTTATTATTGTATTCTTCGAATCATTTTTTTTTTTTTTCAAAACCGCATGTTGATTCTTCGAAAGTTTTCGTACAAATTTACTGAATGATTTACTCGGGTTTTTTTTTTTTTTTTTTTCGGGCGCATGTCAACGAAGGTTCTGCTTCGTATGCTTTCCTTTCCTTTTTTTTCGAAACCGCATGTTGATTCTTCGAAAGTTTTCATACAAATTTACTGGATGATCTACTCGGGTTTTTTTTTACGTTTATCGGGAGCATTTCAACGGTTCGGCTTCGTATGCTCGGTGACCGGCGATCCGATCGCATACTCTAACCTCTAAATTACCAAAACTGTTAGCGGATTGAGGAGATGTACCATTTGTGGCCATTTTTATTATTGTACTCTTCGGATGATTTTTTGTTTTCAAAAGCGCATGTTGATTCTTAAAAAGTTCTCATATAAATTTACTGAATGATTCACTCGATTTTTTTTTTAATTCGATTATATTTTGTTTTATTACTTCGCGTGTGATGACAATTGGATATAAACGCCAAAAAAAAGGTTATCATCAAAACAATATTTTTAACTCCGCCGACACCTTAATGGAAAAAATCTCTGTTTTGATAAATCACCTTTGGCATTTTACAAAAATACGAACAAAAATTATGAACCACTGTGCAGAATTTTTTTTTTTATGTTATCAATGCTTCTATTTGTTTACGGAGCGATGAATCGTATTAAAAAATGCCATAGCCAACATTTTTCTTCCTTGTCTTTGCTCAGTCATCGTCGCGTCCCTTTGATATTTTTTACAAGTTTTTTGTCAATACGCGAAAATTTTACAACGAAGGATTTCCTTCATTCGTCGAATATACATGTAACCGCTACATTGAAATTTATTACCCACAGTTGCCTTTGCCCCTTTTTGCCCGAAGGGCGAATTGTGATGCGAAATATCATCGACCGATTGCCCGTTACTTGTCCGATGAACTTTTAAATGCCCTCCGGTTATTTTATTCGATATACTTGCTGGAAAATTACATCGATTAACGATACTCGACGTTTTCGTGCTTCGAAAAGAAAGATTTTTCGACTCGTTTTCGGTGTTAAGTTTGAATTTGCGAAGTATTTCTGAGAGGGAGAGATTTCAGAATTTTGCATTCCAGAAGGTGTTTTTTTTTTTCAACTTTTGACAATTGACATTTTTTCTAATTCGCGTGGTGCATCTTTACGAGACTCGAACCGAAGACTCGATGTTAAATATTGTCGAACGTTCGAGCCGACAGTTGACACTTTAGTCGAACTTTAGAAACTCTGATGCTGGTGCACCGAGTAAACATCCCGATTGATATACGCGCGACGGATATACAGTTGCTGGTCTCGAATTATGCTACTGTTGAATCTGTTTTTTTTTTGTTATTCCGTCCAAAGCGTCGGTACGCCAAAATTGATGCGCATAAATTTCTATCCAACCGAATGAATGCGCGTATAACGGGGGAAGAATTTCTGCAGCGGAAAAAGTCGGGAGGCCTGCATAAGAATGATGCGTCGATGTAACAACTCCGGACACCGCGCGGTATCTCGTCCCTTCGCGCGATGTGTTACGTGGCAAACGTAGACGGAAGTTGATCATAATAGAATTTTAATGGCCATTTTTACCGTTTTTCGCAATATACGAAATCGTTCCCAGGAGAATCCACACGACTGCGGCTTGAACTCCTCGTCTCTTCGATTTCAGACGAAAACGTATCTATATCAATGGGCTATAGAATGCTGCGAATCGCGTTGATACACCGGCAAAAGTATCGGCATCGGAGAGCATTCGCGAGCCGCCGACACACGGAAATACACACACATCCATGAAAAACCAGCCGCGAAAACATTCCCCGAAGGTCGTTGAGAAAATTTGCGAGATAAATTTATCGCTGTAGTGTTTCGTACCGTTTCGCTAGAGGGTGTAGAAAAAAAAAGGTTCGCGGTACTCGCGGAAACTTCGTTGAATTTCTGTTGGCCTCGCATTGCGAGGATTTTCCCGGTAATTATGCAAGAACCGTCCGCTTATTACGGGCAATACCTTTCCATGCTGACCGCGGAGGGTGCCCTCCTCGCCCCCACCCCCAACGAAGAGAACGAGAGCCACACGAGAATGGGAGATATACGAATGCGGAATAAATAATATATGCCAAACAGTAACGAATGATTCGAAAAATATCGTTTCTCACGTTCGCCTGCAGATCCTGTTTCCGATGGGGGGAAAGGAGAATCGGTCTATCGCTGCTGCTGCTGCTGCTCCTCCCCTTCCCTACTGCGCGGGATAAAACTTCCATCGAGGCGCTCGGACCGTGTTCGCCACCACTCATTCCCAATAACAAACAGAAAACGCTCACGGCCTCTCGAGTTTCGAGCCGTGAATAAGCAAACGTACTTTTTTTTTAACTTCCAGGCGTTACTATTTTCCCGGTGCGTTTGCCGACCAACAAATTTTCACTGCGAATGAAAAATTAGCGCTTCAATTTCGTAATTGGCTTCTGATCGTAACGCATTCGACCGATGGTATCGGCATAATTTGATAAAAAAAAAAATAGTGCTATGCAAATAAATTCCGACTATAAGATGCAATAAAACAAAAAATTACGTGTATGAGACGCGAAAATGTAAAATTTTAATTATACCGATACTAAGTACTATTTTCGTTACGCGTACGCGCGGAAAAGACCGCATGCGTATAGGTGTAAAGATGCCAATGTGCTTAATAAATAGCGTTATTCCGTCGTCAATTTACATAAGAAAGTTCGTCTCTTTCGATAATTAATGAAATTTTGATTCTTTCGTTGACCAACGATTTCTTATCGTCGATAAGTTAGTCAATTCCCATAAAGTATGTCGATTCCCCGATCTTCGGTTCTCAATCCGAAGATCTTCGATGGTTAAATTCCTATCTGCGGAGAGTGGTCGAAATCGACCAGTAGTTCGAACGTAGTCGGTGACCATAGGTACCTCGCGAGACTCAGCCGAATTTCGTGAAGCATTTGCATACAAGTGGCGTCCGTTGGCAATCCTAGCCAATAATCCTACCGAGCTCTCCGTCTATCGGTATAGACGCTATCGGGAGAGAGCTAATGACAAAACTACAGGCCCTGGATGTTCTGTCTGCTAGTCCTGTAACGCCGTACAGACCGTAGCGCGTTGACGCTACTGTTGGCCGGAGTGCTGGACGACGGTATCAAGTTGTTGCCGCTCCAGTTCAGTCGGACCCTCACTCGTGCCTCGTCGAATGATAATTTGCGAAGCACCCCGACGTACCCCGCGTTACGCTACCGCGAACGTACCCTTCACTCCCCCCTTACGAACTCGTCCCATCGCGTCCATATCCACCCTTTGATTACGTCACCCCTCTCGTTCCCCTTTCGTTCTAACAGTGCTACGAACACGCCGACGTCGATGCTCCTGCCATTCGCGATCCTAACACCCTTTCCTCTCGCACCCCGTCTCGTTCACTCGCTCAGTCCCACCACGTGAACGCCGACTGCCCCCCTCCGCCCTCCTTTCCCCTCTCGCCCCCAATCCTCTAATTATATTCACTCGGCGCTTCGGTTCTCCGGCTCCAGGGGGTCCAATTCCGTTCACCTTTCATTACGAACTCGCTACGATTCCAACGATCGAACCTGCTCTGCCACTGCTGCGGCAGCATCGGTTGCCGTTTTTTTCTTTTTTTTTTTTTTTTTTTCACCCTCGCGTCCACCAGCCGAATCGCTATCGGCAGTCGACCGATCGTTCGCCTCAGTCCTCTCATACTCACTCCCACTCTGCATCGCCCTTACTCGCCACTGACGTGTATTCTCGTGGATGAGCATCAATGTATTCCGGGGAGTGCGAGTGAAATGGCACCGGCTTGGGGAATGAGACGCGCATTTCGAATCGTCGTCGTCGCGCACGTTAATCGTCTCGCAGCACCGGATATCCCGGATGCTTGTCGACTGTGCTATGTCGAGTTTATATTCGTTGCCTCGAGGCTCATTCACACCGATACGTTCGGGATCCATTAATCAGGTACTATGACTTTCAACCTGCTAACACATTTTTTCCCCAGAAAAATTGTCGTAGCTGTTGCATAAACCGTGAGAAAAAAATACGAAAAAAAAAAACATCTTTTGTTCGACTCAATTCGAAGCTTCGGCGCAGTTTACGAATTCGTCTAATGCTCAACTCCATCGGTAATACCTCGAACGGTAATTGAGATAATTTTACTTTTTCATCGCGTTCACCAGTGTCGCACGTGCATGAGACGCTTGTTTGAAATTCGATAACAGACATATTTGCGTTGGCGGGTTTTGGTGATGTTAATTTGAATTTTTCGCATAACGTCGTTGTTGAATAATCCATTCATCATTTGCTTTAAAGTTTCACAAAAAAAAAAAAAGTCGACTCTCTACAATTAGTTTACTGTAAATTATTTTTTTTAAATAAAATAATTGCGAAAAAGGGTGTATGACATATCGATTTTATATCGGCAAATAAAATCGTACGAAAAAAAAAAAAAAAATTGCGAAATCGCTCAACTATCGCGGCAACCGAAAGCCTTAACGAACATTTTTCTTGATCTTTATAATTTATAAGTTTTTGGTTAGATGTTACAATTCCGGATGTGCATAATGATTTATAAAGGAAAAGTACTACCTCGGTATATAATTTGTACGATGCAACAACTCGCGTCAAAGACCACTACCGTACGAATAAGGCTGTTCCTTAAAAGCCTTAAATATGGAGTAAGTGGGAGTTTGGCGGCGATAGTTCGCATGCTACTCAGTGCTTAGACATAGTAATATTCAAAAGAGGGGGCGTATACATAGAGTCCGAAGGCTCGGTGGGGCGGCACGTTTGAGATACAGCGTTATTCCAAAATTAGATGAGATGGACGTGTTGATTATAAACTAATGGATGTTGAATTATAGAGATATTATACCGGAACGATTTGGTCTCTCGACTACCGCCACCGAAGAGCGCTACCGCTACATTATATTTTGCTTCATAATTTAGCAACGAAAAATTATGACGGAAGGAAACGACTGTCTGCTCGCGTAAGAAAGCTTAGGTATGTTATCTCGACAAGATTTAGTGTATGCGGAGCGGTGGACTGGACAGTGTCGTGCATAAGAAGACTGCGTTTTGCAACATAGTACGGCGGTGGCGCGCTGCAATCGCATGAAACGATTCGTTGGTCATTATTCTTGCGCGTAGAGTAGAGATTCGATTTCCCGCGCAACACGAAGACGAATTTTAATGTCGAAAAAAAAAAATGAAATTCGGCGCCTTCAATTTTTTTCTGATTTTCAAACTCGCGGTGTACTCCGAGTATTTTTCGACTGGTAGACAAGCGTGCTTTACGTGAGTTGTGCATAATTATTGAAAACTTTACAAACAAACAGAAGTTGTTGGCGGTTAGTAATTAACCGAAGTCAGAGGTTCGACTTCGGAGGAAAACGACGAAAGCTCGCGCACACGAATACCTACTTCACGAACTTAAATGCTTTGCCAAAGCAGTTCATTATCGAAATACCGTATTAAGATTATATAGGATTCGTGAGGCAAAGACGTAGCTGCGTCGAAGCAGCTTCCGGTACCGGGTGAATACGAAGGAACTTGTGCCAGAAACTGGAATACTGGCGCACGAGCATCGAAGGAAGCGCGGAACTCCATTATTACTCGACAATTAGCCATGATTAAAATATTTCGGCGTCTCGCGTGCATCGGGGATATTAATATATATATATATATGTATATATAGGTACGGGTATAGGCGACGTAAGAATGGGGGGAGAGCGTGACGACAATTATATGGAAATTCGATGCCGCGATCGGAAGGAAGCGCCCGTTCCTTTCGTTGATTAAATAATCCCTTTGGTTCTAAGGAGGCATCGAGAAGGATCGAGAGAGGGATATAGGAACAAACCCGATAATGACTTATTTATTGCGCCAATTACCTTATCGTATTAGTTATGCTAATACGCGAAATATCGTCGTCATCGTAAATTTCCTTTAAATTGCACCCAGTCGATTATTATTAATCGAATATTTATCCGAGCTGTGCACCGGTTTGCGCAGAACGTTCTCTGTTGATTTTATGATTGTCCAGCTACCGGGAGAGATAGAGAGAGGTGCATAGAAGCCGCGAGAGCGTAACAAGCGGTAAATACAGCGGCATACACAGTTAACATAATATCCATAAGATAGGTGGCTATCATCGTGATTGATAGGTTCTCTGCGTATGATCACGAATAATCCATTCACCATGGCTATCGTAAACGCAACAATTTCGTAGAAAATTAGTCAAACAAGAAAATAAGGTAAAAAAAATGAATAATATATCGATGTTAAGTCACTGGTTCATCCATTATGTACATCGAACGTCGAAGTTTGTTATTTTATTTTACCGCCATTTCTTTTGCAACTGCATGACATATTCCGTCGTCGTTTTCTTATCCGTTGAAACATTTTTGGCACTCGCGAGAGTGTCGATTTATCATTTTAAAACGTTGTGCAATACGCGCGCTGTGGTACATTTTCGATATGGTAAACGCGAAAAATAAGATTTTACTTACGACTCCGATGCAAATTTTTGTATTAAATATTGAAAAATGTTGAACAATCTTTTTTTTTTACAGCTCTCCGAAAGCCATACGAAACCAACAAAACTGTTACTTAGTTTTAGACGACAATTTTCATGGAATTTCTCGCGCAATGTGTATACAAATAACGAAGAAAAAGTCGCGCGTAGAACCGGTGAAAGGCGATATACGCGAACTTCTTCGTACGTTTAGGTACTCGTAGAAAAATCAAGAGGGATGCACGTGTGCATAACTAGAGGGCAAAGGGATGTCGAGAATCTCGCGTCCGTGTGGTACGCGTGCATAAATTAACGTGGAAAACTCGTTAGGAGAATAGTTGGGCTCATCGAGATATTACATAAATTACTCGAGCCACGAGGATTAGGCGTAGATTCTTCGAACTTTCGAGCGCGTCGATGTGGAGGGGTTCCGATAATTCAGA
Source organism: Cryptus viduatorius (assembly GCA_964006125.1). Taxonomy (NCBI): domain Eukaryota; kingdom Metazoa; phylum Arthropoda; class Insecta; order Hymenoptera; family Ichneumonidae; genus Cryptus; species Cryptus viduatorius. The sequence goes on along the minus strand of OZ023220.1, from coordinate 32,532,253 downwards.
AGTTTGAGAGCGCACCGTACGGGGCTTCGGTAAATCCGAGGAAGATGGAAGATGGGTCGTGAAGGCCTACGAGGTACTTGGATGCGAAATCGAAAGTCGATGAGCGGATGGTAGGTGGATAGCATAGAAGCAGTTCGCCCGACGGGGTGGTTATTTCTTGGGAGAATTTTCACTCGTATCTTGTAGATTCGGCGGACGGATGAACAAAGCTACGAAGCGCTCGGTGCATACTCGAGTTTCCGTATGAACGGTAACGTCGAGTCTCGCCGAGAATATCGACGGTATGGTTCATCGAGAGAGCCTGAGAGGTTATATAGATATATAGGTATCTCGTATGCGTCTCTCCTTGTTTTTCCGGGGACGAGAGGCGTTCCATATACCGTTGGTATACAATAGCGGTGGCATATAGGAGAATAGTCCGATGGTACTATAACGCCTTGGACCATCTACCCTCGCGCGCTCCTTCCATCAGACACGACCAAGAGAAATTTAGTGCGAACCGGCTATAGAGCGCATGACGACGGGGGCGCGTGAGGGTGATGGCCTGGCCAGGCCACGAACAGAACCAGAAGAGGGTCGCTAAATATTCAGGCATTACGGCTCTGCATAAATTCATTTCATTATAGCGCCACCAAACATTGCTTTTGATGCTTTCCGCCCTCTCTGTCTTGCTTTCTACCTTTACGCTCGCTCACTCGTACCCTTCGACTAAGCCACCCGCACGACAGAGTAGAAGCAGTAGTAGGTACTATAGTGTACCTAGTCAACTGGGGGGAGGGGGTAGTTTTCCGGAGCGATCTCGCGACCGGCGTCAACGCCCTCCTCAGTTGCATCACTGCGTTCTCTACTCATTTACACTCCTACCATCCCTTTTCGACTCTCTCGACCCTCTAATAGTGGACGATCCTTACACAGAGCTTCATCCATACCAATATCCGACCTTTCACAACATTTGGGCTAACGATGGAACAATGCTTTAACCTTATATTCCCAATAGAAAATATCTACGAGTACAATTTTACTTCTTCCTAAAATTACATTTCGCGTTAGCAAATAGTCATATAAGTCTTCAAGGGTTTATTGCCCGACGATCCCCCGTGGAAAGTAATAAATTATTTACAAAGACAATTGACTAATAGACAATCGATGAATTTCCGTGAAAAGTTAATTGAGAAAACTATATTGGTTGCTATTTATTTTTCATCGGTTGATACCGTAATAGTTTTATCGTTTGGACTCTTCTCGGGTTACACGCTAAGGATGATTCGATGCCGTGTGAAGAGTAATATACGTTGTTATATAGTTTGTGTACCGTAAATAGGAGAGAAAAGTCAGTGCTGGTTATCCAGAGTGAGGGCCAGCGACGGAAGACTCCGAGCGTACGCTCTGCGCGAAGAGTCTGCCTCGACGTCTCATGCATATGGAGCGTTTCATTATATTAAACCCTCTCGATGTATAATTTACTTTTGCATGAGTCATTTGAGAACGAGCCACTCCGCGGTATAAGCGAGAGCGTCAATACACATACCAACCAAGATGTTGGGCCGCTATACATTCCTGTCATTCCTCCTGAACGGCTTAAAAATCGAGCCAATATACGTGACCGGTGAGCTCGAGGCGACATGCCATCAACTTGGGTGGTTCATTTGGTCAACGGAACAGAGTTCCTCTTTCATTGCTTTTCATTTTTTCCTTTTAACACGCATCAAAATTGGTATGACGATGAAATAGTTTTAAATAGAACGCGGAAAGTAGTCAATTCTGCACGAGTGCAGAATTCCCGATTGCACTCATGCAATGCATACAATTTTTTGCGCAGACTGTGGGAAAAGTTTGACTTTGAGTGCCCTAACCTAACCTACCTGTGCGCAGAAAGACAAATTCACACACTAGTGCGTAAAAAATAACAAATATAGCAGTCTGCCCATGTATTGTGCGTTATTTGTATCGCTAGGACGCAAAAAGTGGTCAATTTTGCACGAGTGCAGAATAGCCATTTGCATCCATGTCGTAAATACAATTTTTTGTGCATACTGTTGGAAAAGGTCGTCTTTGAGTGCCGTAACCTCACCGACTTTTGCGCGGAAAGACATTTTGTACACACTAGTGTGTAAAAATTTACCAATATAACGAACTGCGCATGCGTCGACGTTTCTACGCACGCTGGCGCAGAAAATGACTTTCTATGCACTGAACATAGACACTAAAAGTCGAACTTTTCGCGCAGATAACACAAACATTTTTGTCATATTCGTGACTCCACAAGATCAACCTATTGCTCAGTAGTCGGTGAATCCATTAACTCGCGTTCTATTACAAACGATAAAGTCTCATATAGGAAAGGATTCGTGTGCATCAGAAACTACTGCCGATTATGACTAATCAATGAAGATAAAGCTTCTTACTTCACGTGATTTATTCTGTCTCGTTGATTTGAATCTATTTTGAAATACACACTATACTGTTTTAACTAACTCCAAGCGACCCAATTGATTATGCAAATATCGATAATGACGCGCGAACGAATGTATAATTCGCATCTGATTTTCCCTGAGCCTCTTAGCGAGTCGCGACTGCAAGCGAAATCTTACATAATTAGGTAAGCCGCAATTAACCGTATCGTTCGAGGCTAATTAATTGATGCAGAAACTACCGTTGTCTCGATTTTTTCTTTTATGATTGAAATTCTTTGCACCGTCGTCACTGTTGGACAACTTTGAGGTCAAGAAGCCCGAGTAACAACTAGCGCTCGTGGAAATTTTACTGCTATTTCTTACGCGAACGCCGATAAAGCATGCAAAAAAAATGACTTTGAAATAGTAATACGCTGGTGAATACGTAATGGCTATTTAGCGGATGTCAGAAAAACAATAAAAATCTATGGACCTCGGGAGTGATAAAACTTGGGAAACCGTTACAACTTCGAGATTTTTCGTCGTATCGGCTTGCTATGCAACGCTGGCGACCTTGTTTCAGTGGAACGATGGATGTCGTGAAAGTAACACCCACGTAGACGCACACACCAGCGGTGAGTGGCTGTTACTTGATCCGCGTGGACTGGTTTAGTTGGCCAACAGATAAGTACATTTGTCTGGCTTAACTAATTGGTAGCGTGCCTCTTTACTGATTGTGCAAAGCGAGAAGTAGCGTGTCAAACATTTGTCATTGCTCGTTTGTTCTTTGCTTGAGTAATCGGACACTAGAGTAATAGCGATATATCGCAGTCGGCTTTTCCATTTACGAACGTTGAGAATTTATTCGCTTCGTATAAATTGCAACTTCACCAGCGATAACAAATTCTAAACAGCGCGAATTTTCGTCTTTCGTAAATAGAATCGAATTTCAAAAAGAAGCTTAAGCTCATTTCGTTTGAAAACAAAAAAAAATATTAAGCCGTTTTACGCGCCGCGTAATAACCGGTATCCCTGAATTTCACTAAATAATGTAATAAAACAAATAATAACAATAATAATAATAATAAAATAAAATTAATGTTCCGAAACTGATGTCCGTTAGCCTCTTCGTTTGGTGGCGGATAATGCATACATGAGTTTTCAGGTTGTTCCGTGCCGACGTTAAAAAATATGCGATCCTCCCTTTTTATCCATCAACGGACGAGAGAGTCTCATTTCTGTTCGTCTCTTCCTGGCACCGGCGGGCTGCTGCTCGCCGTTTCGCAGGGTGAATCGGACATTCACAGTAACACAATTAGACCGACAATCGATAGGAGTTTGCTAGTGATGAATACGAACGGACTTTAATACGATATACAAGAGGGAAGCTCCCTGTTGGTATTTTAAGGAAAAAAAAAAGGCTCAAGTTGCCATAAATATACTTCGATGTGGTAGAAACGAATTGAAAAAAAAAAAAAAAAATTCCAAACAGCAATAACAAGTAAAATTAGATACTGCGTATCGCAATGGATATTTTGAAAAATCTTCGATAGTTTTTTGTATCGTGAATTTTATTTAAAAAAAATCGGAAAAATGCTGAAAATATTGATGGTAAATCGGAGATGTGACAGATGTTCGAACAAATTCAAGGATCGTTTGAATTGTTCACTAGTTAAAACTGCCCCAAGTTTGAGCGTCCAGGTTCCCCTTGTCCAGCAGTATAGGATTTCACCCTCATCCTCCGGCCGGTAGCCCTTCACTCACGTCCCAACGAACCATCCCCTATCTCATTTGGCCTCATTGTACCTTAGCATCCATTGTTTTTTTAAATTACGAAACCCCACTTCTGCTGGGAGCGCCTGAAGCTCTCTCGTTCCCGACGAACTCGATTTCATAGTTTTTGTTGGTACTGTCACTTGGTTGAAATGCTTCTCGCACTCAGGCTTCATTCGGAATACGACCTTTGTACGTGTACGCGTCAATTATTCGTTGGAAAGCGTTTTCGAATTTATTCATTACCGTCAAACATAAATTAGTATTTTCATCATAAATTGTGTGTTGTTTCGCGCGTACGTGTCCAATGACCAGTCAACGTCGTACAGCTGTCGAAAAGTTACATATTTCGGAAGCGAGTAGATGCCAAAATAGTAGGCACTTTGTCGATAATGGTTATTAACTGTTGTCGCCGAGTGAGAACCCGAGTCAGAGTTATATTTCATCGAAGGTAATTCAATCATTGAATTAATGATGACCGGTGGGGTTTTACTGCTAAGTGATGGTCATCATCATCATCACTATCGTACCCGTTGCCCAACATGAAAATGCTATTTTACCCGACCAACCGTCAAGGGGGATATTTATCGTCAACCCTTTAGCATATTCAAGTACAACTTTCCGATTGAATTCAGTATTTTTACTTCGCGTCATCTATTCCGATAGATTCGTTCTGTTGACTCAATTCGCTCGCTCTGCTACCCTAACCTCTTATTGTAAACCGCGAATATTTAAACATTACAACAACACATTACGAAGTTACATTTTGAATATTAATCATTGCACCAGATATTTGAAGGTTATGTTTGAAAAATTACGATCGATTCAAAGAAATTTAACTTTTTCATCATCAGCATCATCGTAATATTTTTTCGTTATTTTAACCATTTTTTTGTCAACAAAAAAATATTGTTTTTCCATCCTCCATGCGAATTTTTACATGAAATATTGCGGTCGAAGTAAAATAAATGTTATATTCATGATCAGTGGGAAAAAATATATTCGATATAAATTTTAATCCGCTAGTGACTTATCTACACGATCCATTATTGTAAAATTTGTGATTTTTCATATTTTTACAAAAGTATACGTTGCTTTGCAATGCCACATCAGGAAAGCCGATTTTTACTCCACTAAGCCCCCCCTCCCCCCCTCCTCCCCTCCACCCTAAGTTCGCCCTTTTTGCAGAAAATTGTACCCTGTCGCGAGAATATAAATGTAAAAGAATGCAAAACACGACGATTAAAAAAAAACTCTACGAGCCCTAAAATCCAAAGAATCTATAAACTCGTTTACTGTATCGATGTTTTGTCATATAAATTTATTTTGAGAGTCAGTTAGCCTAAAAATGCCACAACTGTAGCTTGTTTCCCTTTTGAAATAAAAGTACCGAGGTGTTATCCGATGAACAAGTTAAAGTCATCGATATCATGAAAAAAGAGGGCGCGAATGTAATAGTAGTATTCTCGCGGGTATGTCGCGTTAATAGCGTATGGCACACGCCGTGTGACACGCACGCTCGTTCGCTCGTACAGTACCCACGCTCGGTGGCATAAATCATTGGAAACGAAAACATATCCCCGCGGCCACGCAAATTTGCCAACACCCGACCGCAACGGTGCACGCAAACAAACGCGGAATCATGACACGACTACCGATGCCCGTTGCGAGCGTGTAAGTCCCGTATAAGGACGTATAAAATGTGTGGTCCTCACTCGGTAGCTATCAGTCGTCGAGACCGGGGCTACTCGAAGCACCGTCGACATTTTTATTAACTGTCATCACGAAGACGCGTATCAATTGAAAATGTTGCATAGACACATATTCACGTATGAATACATATGTTCGTAATATATACTTCGAAAAAAATTAAAAATTTTAACCCTTTTTTTTTCATGATGTTTTCTTTTAAATAAAAAATAATTAAAAACGCATCAATTTAGAATGGCGAAAAAAAAAAATTACGAAAATGTGGTATTCCGGAGGATGTATTATTCTGTAACTTAATTGGTTGTCACTCGGACTGATTTGGAATTTAAGGGATACTTCGGGAAGAAGTATCGGTATTGACGAGCTTTGGTCCACTTTTCGTAATCGGATTCGAAAGAACAAGAAATTTTAAAAAATTGAAATAAAACGCAGTGATTTGATGATTTTATAAATTTCGCAGTTGCGGTTTTGATTTTTCGGTCAAATAGTTTCGGTCATTTTCGAAAATTAGTCCCAACATACACGTGTGTACAATTCGAGATGTACGAAATCAGCAGGATGAGACTTATAGTGTGGGAAAATGGAGAGTAATTGGTATGGTGTGAGTTGCTGACTAACGCGTACGGGAAAAATGCATGAGTACTCACCAACATTCCTGCCCATGGGTACACATGTGCTCGTGGTGTTGCCGTTGCCGCGGGGACGAGGAATCGAGGTGTTCTAGCATGGATGACTCGTCATTGCCGTGGGGCGCGCGTGCCGCGCACACGTATTTGCAACCGCATGTTTTCTCACTGACGCACACATTCGCCTGATGCTGTGTACGTCGATGACGAGAAGTACAGAGAGAGACAACGAGAGGGAGAGAGAGAGAGAGGCGGACGCGTGTGTATATACCCGTAGCTTTTCGACACAGCGGATATTCGCGATGGTATTTGTAGGTGTCGGTATGGTATGCGAGGAGAGTGGAAACCCGGAGTTGTCCAAGCGGGGGAGAGGAAGTACGTTGTGTTGTATTCGTGACAGCGGGAACAACGCTCACAGAGGTTCGGAATTCTCGACAATAGTCATTGGCCGCGCTCACGGTTCGCGGCGGGCACAACTCAATTACTCGTGGAACGCTGTGGAATCATTTACCCAATCATTTGGTTACATCAATGCGAAGCTCACCGGCAAAAGCGTGTATGCATACGAGTTGGTCGGTCATGACGATGTAGTGGTATCAACTGGCGATACCTTTGCTACACACATCATCCCCCTTCACCTGTGCGTAGTTTCGCGCACTGACTGGTTTCACCCACCACCTATACGGGAAGCGCGGGACAGAGGATGAAGGTGGACGGGATACCGGCCCGCGGCTAAGCGACGCGCAGCACGGGCCAGGGCCCGGCCGTAGCACCAGGCCACGCCACGCCACGCCACGCACATTTTAGTACAAGTTGATGTATGTGTATGCGTGATCGAGGGTGATGCCCGGAACGGGGCAGAGGGGAAGAACGCACGACCGGTTATCCTACTGGCTCTCGCTATTGTATTTTGCCACGTGGGAGCCCCCGGTGTATCGTCACCCTGTTGATTTCGAGTTATATCGTTATGATGACGATATAATAGCTTCGTCGATGGTCATCGGGTGGATTTAGTTTGATAGCCAAACGCTCTCGCGTTTCGAACGAGAGCCTCGCAACGAGAACCTCTACATATTTTCAACCCGGTGGCTGATGCTCGCTCGGCCATCTCCCCACCCCCTTCATCCCCCATGGTTTCCACTCGCGTTTCTTCTCTGTCTCCTCTCTCGTTCTCTCTCTCTCTCGTCACGAAGCGAAGCGTACGCGCGGCCGATTAATTGCCTGCGCCGAGTCATTCGATGGACCCCGCTTGGTGTACCGCCCGGCATCGGGTGTCGGAGATCATCGCGCGGCTTCGCGCCGACCACCGATAGACTGCCAACGGTCCTGATGCTGATGCTACCCCACCACCACCACCACCACCACTGACGGCCCGCTCGAAACGTTCTCGATGATGTTGCTCGATGAACCGTGCGCGCCCCTCGGCAGTTTGCCGGATGCTCTCGCACGCTCTTTTGCTTTATTGGAATTCAAGGGGGGAAAACTCTCTCTTTGCGATAACGACGCGCGTCTTCCAGACGATATTCTTGAGATGAACTTCTTGGAAATTAAGAAAATTTGACAAATTTACGTAGAATCGAGAAATCATCGACATGCTTGATTATATCGGGTTTTTTCGCTTTTTTTTCCTACTCGTAAATTTCCGTAGCCAGTGTATATCGGGCGAAAAAAAAATGATTATAGCAGCGGCCAGCGTTGTTTTAAATACATAGGTATACCGGCGATAGATCGAGAGACTGATATTTTTTTTCAGGCTCGATCGACCCGAATACCCGCCGACAAAACCGATACATGCGCGTACAATCTCCCGGCGCTCTGCAAGTCCAAATACGTTCTACGAATGGTAAAAAATCCCAGGGTGGGCGGCCGCGAACGCGAAGGGGGTCGCGGATGGGGTGGAGTACGCTGGAGGAGGCGCACCCGCTGGGTGGTACGTCGGGTGGGTGGTGTATTGCAGATCAATACAATTGCACGTTAGTGCTAATAAATAATAGGCGGTGGGAGCGAAAAAAAGCGCGCATTGCAGCAACGAACGCAACACACAAATAATACGCGATACATCAACCAGGCCGTTGGTAGGTAGGTATACGCGTATATTCGCGGCGCTCACTCGTTCTCTCCCTCCGTTTGCTCTCATACTTTTTCTCTCTCGCGAAACATTTTTTTTTTCCTCTCGCTTCGTTCCGATCTCTCGCACCCTTCCACGTACCCCACGTACTGCCCCTCTCATTCTCTCCTCGCACTCCACCTACGCCAGTCCCCGTTTTTTTCCATGGACCCCCACACCTATAACTGTGCAAGCACCACCTCCGGGGGCACCGCCATTTCCGGACAAATAAACTCTAGTCGACGTAATTTTTGGGCTGGCCGGTCCGAACGCGACGAAAAGTGAGTACCGCGAACGGTGCTCGACCGAACAACGCGAAATTGTTGGTTGGACACCCCCCTTCTTTTGACCTCCCACAACCCACTCTTTCTACTGCCGCTCCTCACGTTTCCACGCCCTTTCCGTTTAATTCCTAACCATTTTTTGGCTCCCTCGATTTTCATCGGAAGCCTTCAAATGCTACGGAAGATTCTGGACCCCAAAACCACTCGGATTAATAAACTTTGGCTATGTTATCTCATCAAGCAATTGGACAAAGTTCTTTGGATCGTTTACCAGATGACCACCGTGAATTCTCCATAATCCACCTACCATAGAGATCCCACAGATTCCGACTATTGTCAGTGGTTGCAATCGCGACAACTTTATATTTCTTTTTTTTTTTTTGTTCACAGCATGTCCCATTAATTATACGTCCGTGATTAATGCTATGTGGCACATTTTGCAGTCTGGCGGAATCCTTCAGGCCACTCGTCGTTTTCCCACCTCCGTGACTTCCGGCTGCAGCAGCAACCCCGGTACTCGGTGGTTGGCCAAGGGCTTTATCTCTCTTTGGGTCTCGTTCTCTTTCTCTCTCTCTCTCTCTCGCGCGCGCTCTTTTATACTCTCAACTTTCCGGGTAACGTGTCCCCTCGACGCGTTCAGCAACAACGACGAGAAGAGCAAACCGGACGGCGCGGCACACGGAGGTATAGCCGTATACACACGATCGTCGCGTCCTGGCTTCGCTCCTCTCTCCGTCCGTCGAACATTAGTTAATTTTGAAAAATTGCGCTAAACACGCGGGGACCGCTCGTGAATTGGCTTCTGGGGCTTTAACAGGCCAATCGGGCGAGACACGCACGTAGCACTATATCCCGATGCTATACGTTGTATACCTAACTACCTATCTCCCTGCGCCTATCTTCCCTATATCTATATACTGACTCTTGTATAGTCACTCTCTCGGAGAGAATAGCACGCCGACGTGGCAACCAGGCGGTTCAAAACCCCACTCTCGTACTGGCACGACGACCCCTCTGCACCCCCGTTCGTAACTCAGAGGGGGTACTCGCACTCGCGTTCCCCTGCAGACCCTCATCCTGTGTTCTACTGGGCTCTCCTCGTCCCACCTCGCTATACGCGACCGGTACACCGGCAAACCCCTAGTATGCACACACATTCACGCACTTCGGCCTGCACCCATCCCCAACCCCCTATCCCCGACCCCCTTTGCCCACTCGCACACGTTAATGCCTGAAAAATGTACGGCAATTTTTTATTTTTTAATGCGCTCTTGGTCGCCGTCTATGCGTGATGTAGCGCCCCGGGTTTCCGGTACGGCATCGAGGCAACTCGTTCCTCGTCCTCCCTATTGCCACCCACCGAACTCCCGTTCGCCGTGCCTCCCCTTTGCATGCCCGTTTTTTCGCTCTATCGATAATTTGTTTGGATAATTTCCAATGCTATTGATCTAGATGTACATCCTGGTAGCGTACACACAATGCGCCTACTACCCAGATGGGGTTTGACGATTGGCTCGACTCTGGCCCAGGCTTGTTTGCCAGGGCCCCAACGTTGGCACAATACTGGCCAACGATGTTGGACCAACGTCGGCATATGCAGGGGATGCTAACATCGGCCCAAGTCTGGCTAGCGATGACACGCCGATGCTGGGCCAGTGCTGGTTGCACGCACCGACGCCGAGTCTGTGACGTCACGCGTGACGAGTCCCCGTGAGATCGAAATTGCCATTAATTCATTCAAACACGAATAAAAAATGTTTAATTTGTTTAAAGAACCGAACTTTGCGTTTCAATTGCTTAAACAATCGAAATTTTTGCATAAATTGTAAAAAAAAAATATATTGTTGATTTTTTTTGTTTAAAAATAGATAAAACAATGTTTAATTGCTTCGAAAAATCGAAATTCACATTTGATTTTTTTATAAATTCAAAGTTAACGTTTAATTCTTCGACACCTCGAAATTTGTGGTTTAATTGTTTAAATAATCGAAATTCTCGCTTAAACTGTTAAAAACAACGAAATTTCCATTTATTTGATTAAAAATAATTACAACAATGTTTTATTGGTTTGAAAAATAAAAATTTGCGTTTGGATTGCTTAAAACGAAATGCACGTTGAAATTTTTTTCAAAATCAAAATTAACGTTTAATTTGGTACAAACTTGAAAAATTTGCTTCCAATCTGTTTGAAAATGTTGAATTTAATTTTAATTTTTTTTTGAGTCTTTAAACGAATCAAACATGAATTTCGTGTTTTTTTTTTATTAAAGGTAGTCCTTTTGTTGAGTCCGACGTTATTTAAGATTGAGAAAGGATGCGAGAATTGCGAACCCTTCTCGATGATATACAAAATTTGAAAAAAAAACCAAGCATATGAAAAGGTGTTGAAAAGATTCATTTTACGTAACAATAATTCCAAAATATTGTTACCAAATGACTGAAATAAAAAATTGAGCAATAAATTACTCGGCAACCGAATTTTTTTTAATAAAAATAATTTGATAATTTTTCTGAAAACATACGCATTTTTTTAAACATTTTTTTTAATGTTTACAAATTACGATTTTTTTGAATAGTAAAATCGAACAAAAATTAGAAATTAGAAAAAATTTCGGAAACATTCATACGTATTCAGAAAAGTTAAATTATTTTTATAACAAAAAAAATTAAGTGGCCGGGTAATTGGCTGCTCAATTTTGTATTTCAGTGATTTGTTAATAACATTTTGGAATTATTTTTATACATAATTTATCTCTTACCACCTTTTATATGCTTTATTTTTTGCAGATTATTATCCCATCGAAACATGTTCGCAATTCTTTCTCATTCCTCTTACCTTAAACGCAATATTTTTATTTTTAAATAAATTAAGCATCAATTAGAAATAGCATCAATTAGCAGCATTAGAAATTGTCAACATCGGTATTGTAATGTCGGGCGAGTCTTGGGCCAGGCTTGGCGATCGCCACTAAACCAGCGTTGGCTAGAACACATCGGCCAGCCTTGGCCCGAGGTTACATTTCGACGCTGGCACTCCAGTGTTGTGCCGATACTGGCCCGACCGTCAGCATCGGCAGAACCCCACCTGGGTAGCGTCGGGCACAAAGCCGATCGAGTGTGAGGGTGGAAAACGAGCTATGAGGAAGAGGGTGATAGTAGACAGAAAGAGAGATCGAGATAGCGGGAGAAACGATGCAATGAAGGAGAGAGTGGGAGAGATACACAGAGAAAAAAATGCCCAGGGAATCGTGATCGTGAGTTACTGACGTTTCGGTATTTATCCATCTACGAGAGCTGATGTATAACATACCAGTGCTACTGGATGTATACCGCGCATCAATCTATCCGTTGGGTACGTTGTGAGACAAATGTGACACAGGCGTATCCCCAAGTTTTTGACGGGATGCGAAAAAAAATAATAACAATAAGAATCAAGTAATCCCCTCGCGTGTACAGCGTAGGGGCGAAAAACAATGCTGTCGTCCGAGTGTGGACCGATCGACTTCGCTTTTATGGCTGATAGTGGGTTTTTGCAAATTGCTTGCAACGAGACACATCCACAGAGCCAAGTCGGCCGAAACTCGAAAGAAAATCGTTTGCGATCATCAAGACAATATTGGTCGGGAGAGGAACAGCTCCCTCTCTGACTCTTGGTATCGGGAGAGTCAAGCGGGTTTATTCCCTGCGATAGAAAGACCGACGGGTATGTGTTATACAAGGAGACACAGTGAGAGGGTAGACGTCTGCTCTTTGGGTTGGTTTTCACTCCACTTAACCCCTCCGGGCTCGAGACGGGCCGCGTACCACAGTACCCACCGGCTGAAACAGTGGTGGCGGTACTGGAGCGGTCGGAGAAACGGAAAGGGGGGAAGAGTAAGGTCTTCCCTGCTACCTACGAGTCAAGTTTTAATTAGCTTTTCCGAATTACTGATGTAGCCGAGACTGGCTCACCGCTTGCGAACTCCTTTACTATCCTCTATCCTCTCCTTCGGTCTCATAGTCACCCGAACAAAGAGAAAAGGTTAGCGGAGACTGAGGACCGCTACCACTGGCACAAGTACTCTATATAGGTTACTAACTACCCCCTGACTTTTCTTATCCAAGTCCGCATTTGGACAATAGCCAAGCTGCTGATTATACGGTAATCTTAATGAAAAGTTCGCTTTGGCAAGTTACCACACCAGAGTGATTTTATCCATTAGAAAATTTCGCCACGGTGGCATTGAGAAGATACTGAGTTTAACTTCAACTCTGTCCGTTTTGTGCGTCATGAATTTTTTTTTTTTTTCATTTCTTTTATTTTATTATTATTATTATTTTTTATTTTCATACTCTATACATAGAAAGTAATTAGTTATTCGAATGCCCTTGTTGCGGCATGAAACCGACAATTTACCTTCACTCGATTATGAGTGTTGAGGCTCAGGTATAAAGATGATCCCGTACGTAACATCGAGCGAGTATCTCGCTGCGGTGATGCTTATCGGGCCAACTATCTCCAAGGGCCGGCCTCCCTGATGTTCCTCATTATCGCTCTCAATGAAAAACTTCTCATCATCTTCTCTCGAGTACACCCGCCATTAAGGTGCCCCTCTCTCTCACTCGTAAGAACGTTTAATCAATGTTTCTTCGTAGATGTTATCTTGACGATGCCCGGCACCTCAACAACGTTTTACCGGCATATGCTCTTCGCCACTTGGTATCTCAAACTATTTACCTTCTTTATCGCCCGTGGATCGTATCTCGCGCGACCGAGAGTCGACGAGATTGAATAACATCAGCGACAAAAATCGAAGCTTCCGGATATAGGCTGCCCGAGTAGCGATGAAATGCGGCCGATGAATGCAACGTCAAATGCAGAAAAAAATATAGAAGCCGATGGATCGAGTGCCGTTCGAAGGGGAGGGGGGACGGCGGAGAGGTCATAGGGGAGAAGCTGGGCGAGTGCGGAGAGAGGAGAAGAAAGATTGGATAGAATCAGCAGTCTGCGAGTAACAATGGGGGGTTCAATTGAAAAAATAATTTAATGTGTCCTTTTAATTAAACAGAGAGGGACATGCCGGGTGGTGCGGGGGGAGGTGGTGCACCGAGGCGCGGCAAGGTGGAGAGAACGGGGGAGGGAGGGGGGGAGGAGGGAGGAGGGAGGTGGAGGCGAGGCTCGGATGGACGCGGAAATTTAAAACCTGATCAATTGATAGGACGGAATGAAAAAAAGTACGGTTGAGGGGTTGCAAGAGGGAGGGAGGGAGGGGGGGAGGTTGATGGTGAGGCGCGCGGATCGGGGGCGTCGAGGCGGAGGGTGAGAATGAGGCGGAGGCCAGGGTGGCAGTGGCGCTCGGCGGGGGCTCCCGAGAGCGCAGTGCAACGGAGGTTGGGGGCGGGTAGATGGGATTGCCGAGCATTATTCTGAAACGCGAATTTGTTCATTTGTTTCTTCCCTCTGTATGCGCCGCGGCGTGTGTGCATCCTTTTATCGACTAAAATCCAGGCTTCCAATTACCGTGCAAATGATTTGTTTTTTTCGTGCGCGAGCGAGCGAACGAACGAACGGATGCGCCCGCGCACACCCGTACGCAACTCAAAAGGAATTTAAAACCACTGACGAAACACGTCCTCGGTTGCGAAAAAAATACCGTCGGGTACCGATGCTCGTGTTACCGCGCCAGTGGATTTCCAAAATAGTTGTCGCGAAGCCTCTCGCGGGACAGACGACGCGACGCGGCGACACGATTCGACGCCCGACTCTCGCATCTGCAACGATACGAGTCATGCATTCAAACGGAACCTCGGGTGCCTCATCGCAGCGTTTCTTTATGCGGAGAGTTGCTATCGGCTACCAACCATTCTAACGGAAGCCAATACAACTTTTTTCCGTGTAAAAAAATTTTTTTCAACATTGGTATCCCCGAAATCCACGCATCGCTACGATCCATAAGTCCGTTACAGATGAAAACAAATTTTTCAAAGCCGCCCAGCTATGGTTTACGCTATAACCATTGTTACTCAAGGAATTTTATATTTTTTACCTCTCCAAATGTTGACTCAATCATTGTCCATCAATTTGGCTAAATTGTTTGTCACCGTGTCGTGTCAACGAGAACTAACTAAATTGTATAAAAATTACCGATTCAAATCGATCCGAAAATCTCATCTCGATTATACGTTAATATTTTTACACCCTTTCCGGTAAAAATGCATTACATTTTCATGAACGTGATTGTTGACATCCATAGACGGATGATGCATATTTAGTCTCTCGATGATAAAAATTCGGAAAAATTGATCATCGAGTACGTAGAAAATGTTGGGGGTGAGTTTATACCGCGTATATAACCGCGTATCTGTTTGCGGTTTGTTTCCCCAATGTTTGCGCCCGGAGCGCGAATACACTTGTATGAAAGCCCCCGACTGATGTGTACCGTTCAATAAAGTCATCGAGTGATGCGAGAGCCGATGCATGTATGCACACGCGCGTGGAGGGGGCATCGATATCCACCCACGCCACCCACCCGCCCCAAGTGGTCCCAAGTGGATGGTGGATCTTTATCGGAATAATATCGTATTCGCGAAAGGGATGAGTGACTCATTCTATATCTACATGCATATAGACGAATAGCCGGAAATCTCGGCGTCGTTGCCGAGCTACTGACCAATGGATATTATTACACGAGAAATGGAAGCGGATACGGATAAAGCGTCTATAGGATACGAGCGTATAGACTACTACTACGGTGACGCTGTGTGCGAAGCAATATGAGACTTCTCAATCTAATATTGCTTGAGGCGGCGACGAAGCGTGAGGTTCGCGCATCCGGGACCATCCTCTCTATCTCTTGGCTGCTGGTCATCTTGAATATTGAGACGAATTCCATCGGACCGAAAGATATGAGATTCGGATTGTCCACGCTTGACGCTTTCCGCACATCCACACCCGTTTCTCTCTCGATGACTGACGACTCCCTTCGCTTCTACTATTTTCAATGTAAATTTCTTACGAGATTATACATACGAAGATAATATATCGAGGCACATACGCGACTGGTCTATGATCTCAGAGTGCGTCAACGCGAAGATACCTCGCGCATTCGGGATCGTAGTTACGTTAAACGAGATATAGATTCTCGGAAGGGGAAGGCGAGTTATGAATATGGAGTATTGAATATAAATTACCGTCGACTAATTTACGCCTTCGTATTCTCATTATTCTCGATGCAACGCGAATCCTCTTTTTTTTCACCCCTTAGGGTGCAATTGCTTTCCGAAACATATCGTAACTTCCTATCGGCATATATCGATCGGGGAATTCCTGAAGGGCATATCGGGTTATACTTACACACACCCGATACGCCCTTTTGACTTTTGCATCATTCGTATGCAGACTAATGGATGTTACGATTCGCAGCAAAATATGACAAATATCGATGTTGTTAATTGATTTCGGAAAATTTCCCAGCTGCAAGGATATAATTAAGTTGGGATGGCAAATTTCTAGTAAGAGGTTAGAGCGACATATCTCGTCACGGACCCCTCGTATCAATTTTATTACGCAATATCAAAGTATTTAATGCTTAAATTATCCATCAAATAGAAGCGAAAATCTCGTTCATCGTTGTTATTATCCTTATTAATATAGTTGTTATTTTCCGCGTACGAGAATTTACAACGCGGCTATAAAGGGCTTTCAACCGACATAGCTACGCGTTGGAATACGCGCAATGCGTATACAAGCTTTTTATAGTCCCTCTTAACGCAAACATATATACGGAAAGTAGAGTGAGTAGTTAGATGACAAGTACAGTTAATTATAGTCGGGAACGTCGTACAATTTCACGGAAAAACGAGTTATATCGAATTCTCGTGCGTTAACACAAGAGTCGCGCGTTTTCCACTGATCCTCTTTGCAGACTACCAACGGGCGACAGTAGCGGCAGTAGTCGTAGCAGCAGTTGAACCAACCAGCGAACGAGGAGACGGCTGATTGCAACGATCGTGTCGATTGGAAAGGTAATCAACTAAGTAACGTTAACTAGGCGTACCTTTGCTCGTTACCCGACACCGTGCAAAACTGAAACTGACGTTCTGTACGTTCATAAAAAGACCGGTGGCGTATCGGGAATGTCATAGAGCACTTTCGTTCTCTGTCCGTTCGCTTGCCGGACTCCCGGACGTAACGTTTCTACTCGCGCATCTCCACACTTCGTAGGATACTCTCGACAATTTTCCGCGATGTATGGAATCGATATTACAGAAGAGAAAAAAAAAAAAAAAAAAATTCGACGAATCGTCACATCGTGCCGCGAACGCCTCGACGTGACGAACTCGTCATATATATTTTTGTTTGTTTTTTGTTTTATCGTGAATTACGCAGAGCAGCGAACAACAGAATTTCTCTTGACGCGAGAGGTGATACTCCACGAGGAAAGACCAAGTTGTGCTGTACATCCACTCGGCAATATCCACTAATACATGCGTTACATTCGCGGCGTCGATACACTTGGACTCGCAGTGTCGTTCTACCGTGGCAACTCGGCTCAAAGCGCAATCGATAATTCATTTGTTGCGTCAATTAAAAATGTAATTTGAAAAATATATTAAAGGGGTTGGACGCTCGCATTGAAGGTTTGAGTTGGCGGCGTGAGAGACAGAAAGAGAGAGGCGCCGCAGCGGCAACAGCACAAGCGGGAGGAGGGTATACAGAAGGAGGGAGCAGCGCGAATGCAAATGAATTATTAAAAAATTTAATCAATCGAATCGCTAGTACCCTTACTCCTCCGGTCTACCAAGTAATGATTATTCATGCCGGAATGGCTTCGCGCGAGCGAATATTTATAATTTGTTTATTTAAATTGCGACGACGACGTCGACGCGAACGAGGATGACGACGAGTACGCGGAGTTTGTGTCCTTACGCCGCCCCCCCCCCCCCCCCTTCCCGTGTTCTCGCCAAATTGCGTTTGTACGTTTACTTTTTCCTATCAAACAGCATGCTCTTCGAAAACAAAACAATAAAAGTGAATTAAAAAAAAAAAAGAAATTCCGGAGCCGGAGCAATCGGTATTGTCATCATGAGAATCTCAAGCGTCTCTGTCCGTTTGCAATTCTTTACTCGAGTGAAAACCTCTAATGGACGTGGAAACCGAACAGACCGCGGAACTTAACGATATTTTCAATCGATGCCCAATCGTTTCATGAAATTTCGCGTCGATGCGTCTCATTTCAGAGTTGCATAAATAACTGTTTGAAATTTATATATATATATATTTTTTTTTTCCGAACTCTAGAGACGAGTATAAAGATATCCGATTCACTGGCGGAACTCGATTTTCGTCGGTATTCTAATGTAATATCGATCAATCGCCTCATTTAAATGTTGACCGCGGGGATAGGCAAATGTAAAATTCAAAGTAACCTTGATAGATATTTTTATATGCGGTCGCCCTACCGCTTTTCCCGTTGGCCACTCACCACGAAGGATCCTTCCACGGCCGTCGAAGTGTGTATGTAGGGGTCGGGACGGTATTTCTGCCAACTTGGAAGAAACCTGATGTTATTCATGGAGGAATATATGGATGTACATAGGTGCAAACCCCCCTCTTCACCACCCGTACGGATCAACGTTACGCGCGATCCGTTTTTCTTTCCTTTCCCAGTGGGTTCGTCAGTTCTTTATATATTTTTCCGCACCTCGCGCTCCCTTTCTGCGATTGAACGCGTGCGCGTGCACCGTAAAGCCGCGTACACCGACTTCGAAGAATATATATATATGCATACACACTACGTACGCATGTATGTAAAGTTATGTGCGTATATGAATGCATCCCGCGAGGGTGGATACGGAAGAAAGCAGACCGTTGCCTCCTCCCACCCGAGGCTAACGCGAACAACTCTCCACGGGTCTCGGGAGTAAGTATTATGTTGATGTCCTCACGCGAACCGTTCTGCACCGGGCTGATGAAAACGTTCGAGGTCCGGAGAACGGAAGAGAACTCGCCGTTTGTAGCCAAGAGGCTGACAGTAGCAGCTGCCGCATTAAAGAAACATTGTACGCTTCTCAAACTGGCGTCACAGGCCGACCACTCCAAAGACACTTTGCCATCAACCTGCCGTGAATTCTCTTGCAAATTGCAAACTCGTAAAACGCTCCCTTCGAGTCGGTAGCCAAGTCATCGGACTCGCTATCGCCGTCAACTTCACCAACAGAAAGGCATCCGTAGTCGTTCGCGCGTCTTTAGAGGAAATTCTACGATCGGCACGCCGGTTATGCCTCAATAAATTTCTAGGGGTCATCTTTCGCCTGCGAACATACCTACTGCGGACGCTATCTAATTGCAAAATGTCCCGAAGACTGTTATTAACGAACAAACGAAAATAAGTTTAATTTTAAGTCATTCTATTCAAGAACTCTATAATTCAATTAAAAAACGCGTCAAAAGTATTTTTTTTTTATTCCGAGGCATATTTTCGTATAAAATATAGAGCTATAAGTAATTTTATTATCGATTTCGAGATCGGTGCAAAAAATATATATTAATTGCAGTTTTTTCACGATAGTTAAGACTTTATTTATCTGATCCATTTTCCAAAAAAATGATGATTTTTCTTGTACTTTCGTAAAAGGGACAATTCTAATTTTCAATTAAATAACAGCAAAATTGATGGGTCTATCGGGTTCTACGAGCGGTTTGAAAGCGTTTTTTTTTAATGGAAACAGACCAATGAAAAAGCCGACAAAACACTATAAAGGAGTAGTTTTGTATTTTTTACACGTCGCATCGAAACATTTTTAAAAAACTATAATCTTGAACACGAAAATGACGTGAACAAAAATTGCCAGTATAAGAGAAACTAAACGAAAAAAAAAAAAAAAAAAAAAATACCGATTATGTAGTCGAAATAACGTTCGCCTCGTCTTCGTACGACTATATTTTGGCAATTTGAGGAAAGAATTTTATGATGACCGGGTGGTGGAGCGTACGGAAAATGCTCGAAGCACAACAGCAGGCGCATACGTAACACGCACATACGGTACACGTGTAGCACGTGTTGCTCGAAACGAACGAAAAAGCCAGATCCCGTGCAGCGGTCCTGTCAAAATAGCTCGAGTTCTCACCTACGGGGTAGTCGTTGGTCGTTCGAGTTTTCGCGCTCTCCGCGTCGTTTCCGTCGACTCCGGTGCGGCGAACCACTCGTCGGATCCCCCCGTATTACGTTAACGTTAAATATTATTTTTAGCGCGAAACATTTTATTTGGGAGTGAAAAAAATATAGTTGTCTCGGGCAACAAGAGAGTCCGAGAGAGCCGCGAATAACCATCGCTGGTACGGTTTTAGCGCGGTGGATGTGCGCGTTTATTTTGTACCGAAATCCGTTCCTACAGCCGTTCCTGCATTTTTACCGTTGGCCAAAATTCTCACACCATTCTTGTATTCTTCCAGCGTTGAACCCTCGACAATTCAACGTTTACCTTCCCCTCCCGCGATTACGCCAACACATTTATACATATATATTTGTTTCTTCGTATGCAGTATATTTTTTTTATCGTACTATTCAATGAGGCGAAACGAACGTTTGAAGTGCGATCGTTTTTTGGCGCTTACTCTTCCACCTCGTTTACCTTGTTAATTGAAAAACATTAAGTATCCGACCTGTGCGGACGGTTTAAATAACACGCGAATTCTCGCTCGATAATTACGATATTTCATTTAATTTCATCGCTTCTACCGTCGTGAACCAAATAATTTTGACAAAATGAAATATACATTTGTTCATTGACATAGCATTGACGTTTCCGCGTAGATTTTTAAAAAATGTTGACTGGTACATTTGAAGAATCGTTGGGTTCTCGTTCGATTCAGGATTCTCCGTCTCGCTCTATCCGTCTCTTTTTATCGCCGACTATAACATCGAGCATGTTGATGGAGTTGGTCCAGCGGATATGTGAAAGGTAGGCAGAGGGTTTTTTTTTTTTTTTTAATTCGTGATTTTTAAATTTGCGTTGGCAAACAGCCCTCGCTGGAACGCTCGGGCTTCGATTCACCTCCTCTTGCCGATATGCAGCAGCAGCATTGCCCGCCCGCCGCATGCCGATCGCCGGGCTCTTTTAGGTCTCCGCACACTCTACCACCCGACGGCGCCCAATGAATGACAAAATATAAGCTCCAAGCTTGGATTCAATCAGAAATGGCGACGCCCCGCTCTCGGCTACGTCCAACCTCCCCGATCTCTTTCTCTCTCTCTCTCTCGATGTTCGATTTTTTTTCTTTTTTCAAACTGTTCGCGAACCATCAACGATGCCGTAGCGGAGCACCCACGGGAGGTTGGAAACTCGATGCCCTGATAAATAATCATAAGTTTCGGGCGTACGATTTTTTTCCCTCGTTTTTCAACCACTTTGCTGCGAAATGGAATATGGAGGGCTCGAGATTTTAACTATTTCAAAAAAAAAAAAAAAAAGAAAAATCATTTCGCTCGCTTGTGAGTTAGCGAGGAAGTCCATGACCCAAAAGTGTATTGGAAAACGGCGAATGACTTTGGTACGAGAGAGATGAGCGCCTTACGGGTGATGAGTCATTTTTTGCTTTCGCAAAACTTTCATTCCGATGTCAAAGAAAATACTATATTGTAATTGCGAAATTTGGAGTCTTAAGGGTTGCTAATCGAATGATTGACGTACTTATGGTAAGAATTAACAATCACAGATGTTCAACGACTGACGTGACAACTTCAACTCTATCGAGCGGCGTTTGTGATTTCATAACTTTTTCTATCGACGCTTCCGTAAAGCATTTTCAATCAATGGTCGTACACCCGGCCAGGCACCCCAACTTGCATACCCTTCTCTATTATCAAAGAATGACAACGAAATATGGTTATCGGTGAAGAGACCCGTCTCGTCAACCCCCCAACGGAGTTGCCGCATTGGGTCGTCGAAAATGAAGGCTGCTGAACCGGGAAACATCGGAGCGCGTCGATTGTGATTGAAAATAATAAAATCTATTTTGTCGTGTAATTAAATCGGACGATGGTAGACGAATAAAGGACGAAAAAAAATAAAAATAAATGATAATAATTATAAAATAAAATTTGTCGAAGATTATTGAATTATTTTTTCGTTGCGCGGTGCGGCGCTTCGATGTGTTCGCGAACCGCAGGGGTTCGATATATCCTCTCTATACTGTTGATTTCGTCGTCGATTCTCTGTGGTCGTGCGGGAGCAGTACGAAAGGTGAATCGTAATGGTTTTCCGCATCGATCCGACAGACTTTCGATATCCGATTAGCGAACTCAACGGTGGGCAACTTTACTTAAAAAGATGGCAAATACTTAGATGAATCTTTGGTATACATCGAATTTTAATAACAATACATATGAGCGATCGCGCAATTCTTGACACGCAAAGCTTGTACTGTACGAGTGAAATAATTTTTTTTTTTTCTTTCGATGAAATAAAAAAAATATATAAAAAAAGCTGATCCCGATTTTCGACGGTACAAACCGGCTACGCTATATGTCTATGGAAAATATGAAAAATTCTCGAATTCATCTAGCGCGAGCAGCGTCGAGAGCCGCGTGACCGCCTCTGGTTTATTTATATTCCAGAGAACGCTTTCAAAAGAGCGCAATACTTCGAGATTAACAGTGGAAAAAAATATCACAGAGAATCGCCTATGAGCTGCTGCACCGAGAGAACGCTAAAAAAAAGAAGAGTTAAAAAAAAATCGGAAATATTATTAAAAGCCGCTGGATGACCGCTATATTCGGGAGCCAGTGCTGCGGTCAGGGGTGAGAGTTGGGTAACACGTCCGGGGATGGAAAGCTACGAGGATAACGGAGGTGGAAGAGAACCGGGGGGGGGGGGGGGGGGGAGGGCTGGTTATCTTCAGTGGACAGCCGTATACAAGTACCGACTTCTATAAATGTGCATAAAACTTCTACCCCACTCATATTTTTGTTACAAAGTACATTTATATTACCACCGACACCGAACTCGATGTATTTCGCCGAGGGATGAGTTTTGTAGTCTTTTTTTTTTTTTTTTCATAAAAAAGGCAAAAAACACTGCTAAAAAATGGTCGGTGTAAAATGTGACGGTAGAATTGAGTCGTCAAGCTGGGCGATAAACCTTTGGTGCGAGATTTTTTTTCAAGCGGAATGTATAGCGAACACAAGAGCGCGAGGGAGAGGGGGTTGGGGGGCGCTTGAAAATAATATGCGAATGAAATGTTTCGTACAACGGGGGAGGCACATTGCACCATTATATGAGATTATCTCTCTGCAGTGGAAAAGAACATTCGTAGCCACAATACCGAAATTGTGGCTTTGAATGAATTTAACGTGTGAAATAATCCACTACAACGGGGGGTCAGTTTGGTGGAGGAACAATAAAGAAAAGAGGGAAAAAAAGCCTCTCGCAACTTTTAGAAAGATTTTTGTTTGAATCGTTGTGTGTCACGAATGCCTTAAGAGTGGTCCTAATGCAACGGGCGCTATAAAACCGGCATAATTTAGTCATGAACGGCCACTTTGCACAAATGGCTTCGTGCATCACGAGCAAAGCAAAGAAGTCTCTATCTGTCCTTTGGGCGCAACGCAAGCGATGCGAGGCTTGCGCTCGCGCATTTGATAGGATAATAGTAATGTGCTTAATGGTAAATGGAGGCATTCAAGAGGCCGAGATTCAGATGGCACTCATAATGGTCGACTTGCTGGCGTATCACCCCTAATAAGTATAAGTGGTACAAAATAGGTGTAATCACTTGAGATCATGGATCGTATAAGATTATCACGGCGCTCGCGACGCCAAGACATACTTGACTCAATGACACATATAAATTATATATATATAGTCGTATAAGTAACTGACTGAATCGTTGATGAAAGTGATCCTAATAGACGAAGTTCTCTATACGTAGAGGGGTTGTCGGGCTTTCGAAATTATTCGTAAATCAATTTTTAACTTTAATCCTCACTATCCAGTTCGACATTTATAGGAATAAAGCTTTTTTTTTTAAATTTATACATTTATATATTTTATCGTGAATTAATGTGAATAAAACGTTATTCACGTGGAAAATATTTTATCATTCGCATTTTTTGAAGGTTAATTATTTTTCAATGCGATTTTGTTGATTCATTATTTTTTTTTTATTTTTCATGCAAACGTCAATGATGCATTTTGTTCATTTAGTTTACGGTAATATGTTTTTCTCCAGATAATATCCAGATAATAGTCTTTCAACGAAATTAATTTTTGATAATCGCGTTGCCGAGAACGGGACATTATTTCGTCAAGTTGGGCCATTCTGCGATTTTTTTTTTTTTTTTCGTCATTAAGCGTCGTAGATATATCAGTTATTTTTTTGTAATGGAATTATTCTGGTATTTATATTGTGCATTCGTTTAATTTATACACTACACGCGCTTAACAGATAGATGAACAGCTCTACAGGATCAACGAAATACGAAACTCCTGTTGAAAACAAATTTTAATAATCGCCTGCAATTATCGGTCTATCGAATCAAGAGGCAACCGCATGAAAAAAATAATAATAAATTCTCTCGGCTAAACTGTACCAACGTGAACCCTTCTGCATAGTAAATTCAGCGTGTGCACACGAGTTAGTCGGGTATATCCCAAATGTGGACACGAAGATATACGCGAACGTGGATACAAAATGCAGAGATTCGAGAAGCATAACTCATCGAACGGCTGTTTGCATTATTTGCTACGTTTGAATAACCATCCATATTTACCTCATTTCGCGTGACGAACCGACTGTAACCGTTTATTCGTGGAAAGTTTCTCACACCATTCAATTTAAAATCATATGAAGTAACACCGCCTTCTCGTTTCTATTTGCAAAGAAATTTGAAATTTGATGATTTTTTTTTTAATTTTTAATTTATAAAAAAGTTCGGCGCTTTTGGGGAATCAGCACAAAGCTTCATTGTGGGTTCGTCTCTCGATTTTAATAATTTTTTTTTTATATCGCGGATCGCTTGAATTATTATTGGTAAAGAGAAGGGGACATTATATCGCTCGCATTAATTACGATAATGGCGATGTTTGTAATTATTAATTTATCTAATGCGCGGTCGAGAGGAAAAAGGATGGGTGTCGAGGGTGCGTTTGTCACGAAGCACCAACGATATGCGAGGGCCCCCGCCGACCCACTCGAACGAGTTCGATATGTTTTATGTTTACACCAATACGATTCGCGGAAACAATTGAACGCTTTTAGTTAACGAAATGTTCTGTATTTTCAACGCTGCAAGGCTGTATATTTTTAGTCGCGCCGCACAAATCGTAACGGCGAGTCTGCCACTTTAGAACACGAGAGCTTTTGCATATTCGTTGATTCTTTCGTATTTTTTTTTTTTTTGTAAAAGTTTTGATTATTCGTTCATTGGATTATTCTTGCGAATGTCGATATGCCGCAATGTCCGTTTCGATTAATTTTTCATGGATGGGGGTCGTTGTTTGCGATCGATAGATACGATGAAAAAATTGAAGAAATAAAGAAAAATAGTGCAACATTACGATCACACGGACGCGCGCATCAGCATCGATCAAAAAACGATTTTTGTTTGCAACATTTTTGTTGACAATGAAAATCGGAAATAATTTCTGGAGTTTCCCTCATCCTATAATGTAATACGTGTGGATTGCTTGTTAATACTGGTTACATCAAAGCTATAGATACATCCAGCGATGTTATTCCATAATACGATACGCGATTTGATTAACGATGCGTGGCGTCTTCTCCCGTGGGAAGAACCCTCGGGGAATTATTATTATTCGCCTGATATATCGGTGAAATTAGCTGTACGAACCTCGATTCATTAGCGTACCTGCATCAATTATCGAAGCTAGCAACCAGCGGACCAGCATAGTTTGCTCACACATACATAAATACACATTACAAAGTCGGCAAATATTAACAGTCGAAATTTAGATCCCGCAAACACGCTTCGTATAGACTTTAAATCGCTTGTTGAAATTTATCTAAAATCGTGCACCCTTCGCATAAACTCCGTGGTGTCCATTTAGATATACGGGGAAGTATTCCATTCGAATTCGAACGGTCAAAAAGGTTTTTTTCTTCATCGAAACAAAGTTTTCTCTATGAGGAACCAATGTAACAGATTCTGTAATGAATAGTTCTTCAAATAATAACAGTTTTTCGTTTTGATGTATTCTTTGTACAACTCGTCTATTCCACGATACAGGGATTGTAAAAAACGTATTGTATTCGTATTAATATCAAACATGTTTTGGTCTATTTTTCACTTTTTTGAAACTATTTTTTCAAGAAAAAAAAAAAAAAAACAGTACGACAAATGTTAAAAAATTTTGTTTAAAAAAAAATTTAATGAAATGGGCGAAGTGTAACAGAAGAAATATACTTTTATATGACAAAAACTATTATTTTTTTAATTCAAAAATATTGTTATAAAAAATGGGCGTTCCAGTGTTTGTAATCGTCACGATAAACCGCGAGGAGCGGAATACCAATTTTTTACAGCAATTTTTGTGCATCGAAAAGACATAAAAATATATATAAAAAGGGATAAAAAATACAAACGATCGATATGAAATCGATCGTCATGACAAGAGTCTTAACTGGACTTTGAAAGCGAACAGATGTGTGACATTTCGTGATCAGGATAATTAATGTTTTCCATTATTAATAGTATACGCCCCGAAGCCAAATACGCGCGTTATTCATTCGCACGGTCGTTACAATACATAAAACCGATAAAACAAATATTTGCAATATATTCGCATACATGTGCACACATTTTCGTTCGCATATTATAATCAGACGATTTCTTCGTCAGTGAGTGTGGAAATCTTCCGACTATAATATGCAAATAATAAGTTGTTATTTTACTTTTTTTAGTTAATACGATTCCTTAACAACAGTCCTTTTTCAGTCGAAACTTAAAAAAAATTTTATAATTACTTTTTTATTTCCCGTTTTTTTTTTAAATACTTTGAATACTTCGCACCCGC
Source organism: Cryptus viduatorius (assembly GCA_964006125.1). Classification (NCBI taxonomy): domain Eukaryota; kingdom Metazoa; phylum Arthropoda; class Insecta; order Hymenoptera; family Ichneumonidae; genus Cryptus; species Cryptus viduatorius. The sequence goes on along the minus strand of OZ023220.1, from coordinate 32,505,345 downwards.
GTACTCCGTGCATTGGAGTCTATTAAGATCAATCGATCGATTGATGCGTACGAGAAGACGGAAATTAATTTAAAATGGTGACTTTTTTTAATCTCGGGATTAATAAAAAATGATTTTCATCCCCATCAGTGCGCAAACGCAGAAGGAACGTATAATTTCGGGTCTGCGCACATTTTTTATTTTAAAAAGCGGGAGTAATTAAAAACTTGTAGATATCGAGCTCAAGGCCTACGATATTCATCGTGCACTCTTAATTTCTGTTGAATTGGAGTAACCACACCGGAACGGATAAAAAGAATGTTGGTTTTACATTGTACTTATGAAAGGATTGCACAGTCGTCAATGTCGTTTGCATGATAAAGAGAAGCGGCGGTATCCAAGGACGAAAATCTTTTTTATTTTAAATATTCTAGTGTTCGCGAGTTCCAACTTTAATTCTTAATGAAAATGAGACCCTTGAAAAATCACTAGGCTGGTAGAAGATGAGACGAAGAGCGAGAAGCGAGAAGCACGGCTGATTCTCTGGGCTGTGCCGCTGGTCTGGTCTGTGCTCTCGCTCTCGTCACAGCAAAAAAAAAAGAAAAAAAAAAGTAAAAGAAAGCAAAGGGCCAGAGACTTGGCGAACAATGAACATGAGAGGGCCGTTCCAGCGCCTTTGGCCACGCGCCCCACGGCCAGTGTACTTAACATCTCCTCGTAGTTATAAAATTGTCGCTGTTGTCTGCTTGTCGCGTGGATCATCGGCATTGTCGTCACAGATCGAGTTAATAAAGCCTTCAGCGAGAGAATTATCATCGAAGAATTTTTCCCGTTGAAAGATTCGATCAATTTTCAATTACAGAACGAACAGTTTATTGCAGAAACGTACGGTCGCGTATGGGAATTGGGAAGGAGGGGGTCGAATGAATTCACACCAGAGGTGAATCATTCGGTAGCCCATTCATGAAAACACTTTAAAGGCAGGCGCGGTAGTACAGGCAAACTCGATGCGCGGGGCGATGACTTTTCCATTAAATATCGGTCCATTTGCCGTCATCCCCTTTAAATCAAGCATCGACGCTTCGTACGCACACACGTGGTTGGCGTGGTGGCTTCAACCTCGAGCTTAATTGGTCGTGATTCACCGACTGGCGGTGCGCTGATGCGTTTCACCGTAAATCTTATTAGCGAGCCCACCAGAAATGGACAATATTTAAGCGGGTTTTCCCGGAAGAAATGAGCGCAGACCTCTCCTAGAATAGGACTCGAATGGCGGCCGTTTCTTAAGGAATATGGAAGGGTCTATGTACCCAATAAGTATATGCCAGAGCCTTTATCTTCCAAGTGGCCTCTCAAAACCTTACCGCGGGCGTCATACTCGTTGAGCAGCAAGTTCCGCTCTTCCCTCGTCCGCTCACTCGTCTACCTCTACCCATTTTCACTGTTGCTCTCGCCACTTGCGAATCCTCCACTCAACGTATAATCCTCACCGGGAACGAAGCGACGTGTACGTCTGCGCGCAATCTTGAGAGACAATACTAATCGGAGGACTGGCGTCATACTCGATAAATCATTGTAGAGAAACACATTCTTTTCATAGACCTCAGAAAAACCAATCAATTTTAGACTTGAAACTGTAGTAAAGGGGATGTCATCGTCAGCCTACCGGTAATCGTCGATCGTGCGTTCTGAATATTGATTTTGGTAGTCAAACTGCACATTGACGATTACCGGTAGATTGACGATGGGTCGAAAAAAAAAGTTGATATTTTTAGCGTTTACCATATCCAAGGTGTTCCGAAGTGTCTATGGTGTGCAAAGACTATTTATGGACTTAATGGATTGTGTTTAACGAGTGAATGTAAAAACTGAGAGAACTCTCGAATATTGGTCAAAGGGGGTGGGGAACTACGCGAGGTCGCGGTTTTTGCTATGTTTCAAGCTCCCTCTCCCTCCCTGTTTCCTGGTATCTCGGATATTTTTTTTTTTATTTCAGCAAAAGTAATACGAGGCGGTAGAAAGCCCTTTCAGAAAAATCTCGGACGTGTACGACCGGCCCCCTTCTCATCGTTGTGCTCCTCCGCCTCCCGTAGACCCCTTGGTTTTATAACAATGGTACGAGGGGCTCACGTGTGCGAGAAATCAAGTGTTCTCACACAGCGGAGAGCACGGGGTTGGCTCGCGCTCGGCCCACTAGAGAAGGGCGCATGCATAATACAATGACCCTGCTAAGTACTATTTTAAAACAATGCTGAAATTGCTTTAGGGGATAAAAATGAACGAGGTAGCTAGGTGTATTTTTGTCCTCCATTTCTTTGACGTCGGCTGTATATGTGTATATAGAGTACAAGCATTGTGCATACTATATGGTATACATAAATATACATATATACGTGAGAAGTGGTTGGTCGCGGGTACGCGAGGGGTAGATTTTACCCCTCGTGCTTCCCTTGCCCCCCTCTTCTTCTAGTAACCCTGTCCAACTGTGTGGGGCACCGCTTCACAGGACGCCTCGTACACCCCGTACACCCGCGCTACAAAGCTAAGCCTTTGAATCGCAGTCTCACTGCGGTGCACAATAAGGCGTACGACTTCTTTTTCCGCATTTATTTATTTCTTTTATGCCTTTTTTCATTTTTATTTCACTCTTCTCGCTCCTCTTCTTTTCTTTTTTAACTCTTTGTTACTTTTTTTTTTCACTTCGCTCAGAGAGCACGTGTTTTTTTTTTTTTTTTTTTTTTTTTCAGAATCCAACGAACGCGCGCTGGACAACGAGCCCTTGCTCTTCGCCCGTAGCTATATACCATGGCATATACCAACCGTAAGCCTAAGTCCTCCTTTTTTCACTCTCGTGACTTCTATAATATGCTTTTCCCTCCGAGGTATGCGCAAGTCGCCAGCACACACCTATAGCTTGCCTTGAGCCATCGAAAAGATGAAGGAAAAAAAATTATCAACTCAAGTCTTGCTCTAGTTTTTGTGCCCTACCACCCTTAAAGATATACGCGTATACACCCCATTTTTCGCGAAATAAAAAAGTAAACGTGGTAATACCTGGTAAACAAAGTTTCGAACGGAAAGAATATGCGCGATGTTTGAGAAAAATGGTTAATGCGATTGCCGTGGAAATGGTTCAAAGACACCCATGAGTCGTGTCTCGAATCTATCATAAATTGATCGACAAAGAAAAAGTATCCTCTCCCTCATCCCGGTACGTTTCGATCAAAGGAGGTAATTCGATTGGCATTGGTTCCAATTCAGTCTCGTCAGACACAATGTAGCCGGTAATGTTGTTATTTTAATTGCTCGAGACGAGGTTTCCATGGAATAGTATCAATCGCGTACTCCCCTTTTACCGGAGTTAATTCAATTTTTTGTCATTATTCTCCCTCCACTTTTAAGAAGATGCGAGAATATACATCGCGGAGAAATCGATATTTTCGAAACGTTTTAGCAGCCATCGGAGTGTTTGATCTATAGAACGTTTTCCGCGCTTCTCGACAAGCAGAGTCGACAAAGTTGCCATCGCTTCTACTTCTGGACTATCCGACGTAGATACACCGTACTAATTATTCAGTCGATAAACACCGGGGTCGATGGTCGCGCAAAGGTTAATTACGAATTTCTCTCTTTACCTCCTACAACGATCCGACTAATTGCCAAATATAAATACAAACATTAACTCTTGTCACTCTTGAATAAACAACGGTGAAAAAACATCGGATTATCCGTTAATACATCGTCGATGGGTATGATTTTGTTGACTGTCACCGAACTTTCGATCGTTCTGCCATTCAACGAAAAACTACAAAAAATTATCTCGGCAAAAAGTAAGTGTCGAAAGAAATTTAGATAAATGGACGAGTACACGTTATCGACAGTCCAATTAGTAATAATAAGTGGGCGTTTATTGAGTAGTCGACTATTTACAGATACATTAATAAATGTATATATAGCTATTATCAACGAGTAATCGACCGAAGTCACCTCCAGTCTAATTATTAATCGTCGCGGTTTTAAAAAGTTGGTGGCGATATATATGCAAAGATTTTGAAAATTACGTTTTTCACCCTTAATTTTGTATAAAAAAACGCAATTTTCAAAATCTTAACAAAATTCTGAAAAAATTCATACGTATTCGGAAATATTTACGAATCATTGTTATTAAAAAAAACATAGACTTCCGCGTAATTTGTCGAACAATTTATTTTTTCACAAATTTTTCATTAAGGCAAAATTAAACTTTACTACACCTTCCATATTTCTGATTTTTTTCAGATTTTTATCCCATTGAGAAGTGTTCGAAAATTCTCGTTGAGTCCTTCCTTAGCCCTCGTTTAGTCAGACTACCTAAACTCTAATAAATTAAAAAAAGAAAACGAAAAGATGCGCAAGCAATTTTTTTTATTTTTCTCGAAGATATCGTAAGGTTGGCTTTGGTAACAACACGTAATGCAGTATCGGTCGATTAGAGTTTCGTGCGGATTCGTGTCAAATTAACGCGAAGGCTTAATTTGTAACGCGGGTTATTACGAAGCGTAGGGAGAACACGCGCTATAGTTTGTAAAGTCGTTGGCCGATAATCCTTATAGACAAATGAGAGTGCCGTAGAAAGTTGAGTCAAAATATTGTAGCGACGAGGGAAGAAGAAGTTGGTGCGGGTAGCTATCCCGCGGTATGTATTAGTGAAGCATCATCGAGCTTTCAGAGCCAAAGGGCGAATGTTATTTCGCAAGTAGTAAGCTGTAGTAGTAGTGATACCGACGACACGAGCAACTCGGGCGCCAGTTTACAATTTTAGATGTGCCCTACTGTCGCAGCTATAGGCGCGTAATGTTGATAGCTATCCTCGCGTCAAACCAATAATTTCGTTGGGAGGGCTTTGAGTATATAGATTAGAAGGGTGATTCGGCATTGCTAATAACGCAACGTTAATAAGAGCCCTGAAACAACGACTCGCCCACCCGCTACCCGTATACCAGCAGTCACCCCGCCAGTGTGTAATTTCTAACCACATTTCATCCGTATTCGCCATCAAATATCTCTATATTAAACGCGTCAATACTAATGGTCAGCGTAAAATACGTATACAACCGCAAAATTCCATATCGACATTGTTACGAGACGTTGAGGCTTATCCACGGCATTTACGCGCGTCTTACGTTCCTTCCGAACGTTTCCGTAAACTCATCAACAAGTCACTCGAATATTATTTTAACGATACATTTTCTACACTGTTCGCATTACGAAGGGAAGATTTTTGTGAAAAAAAAAAAAAAAAAAAAAAAAAATTTAATTTTTTTAACACGATTTTTAATGAGTTTCGAAAAAAATTGAATATTGAATAAAAATCAGAAGGCGCCTCTTAAAAAAATAATAATGTCTAAATAATTAATAAAAATTTGATCCCTTTTGATTTATCGAACTAATTTTCATGAATTTTAAGGGTATTTTTTTTTGTAGACGTGACAAAAGCGGAAAATTGATTTATATCGAAATAATTAGTTGCGATAAGTTTGTTCATGTGCCGCAATGATTTTGAGCTTAGCGCGGGAGGAACACGCGAACGGCGGGGGGTGTTCTTCTCGGGTGAAAACTCCCGAGTTGCTTGAACGTCATCTGTTATATACCGAACGGAGGTGGGTAGAGCCGAAAGCGAGAGACGGTAGCTACTTATACTGAGCTTAGAGAAAGACGGTGCGGAGGCGAACTGGCAGTTCCATCGCCGCGATTACCGTACCGCTACGTTCGCGGCTGTCCGTATAGCACCGAAGCCACGCCGAGTCACGTAATTAGGTGATTAAAATTAGATCTCGCATCGGCCAGAAACTCAATTAGCAATTAAACGTGGCATTTTCTGTAATTACGATACGTTCGCACTAATTACAGTTGATGCCCTTTTCTCCCCCTCCCACTTCACCTATCCTGACGCCCACCCCGTTTCGTACCTATTTTTAACGTCAGTCCCGATACATTCCGTTGTACACTTCCGCGAGCCACTCCGCGATCGGCAAAAACTCACCCCCGCGATTCCTCTCTGGCCGCTACACATCGCCTCTCGCTCTCTCTTGCCGTGTCGAAGTTTAGTACCGCCCGCGTAGTACACTACGATAAAACGAACCGGATCTCACTCCCCGGGTACACGTCGTCCTATCGCAAAATATCGACTCCAATTGCAACGCTGGCCGTACCCACCGGCAACTTGTACACGTATACTCGTTCATCGAATTAGGTACCGAGGAGAGAAATGCGTTTCAACCCAAGTCCCCGGACACCGAGTTTCCATTCAACGTCCGATCAAACTATTCGTTTTCGACGATATAGGGTAGAAAGGATGAACGCGAGAGAGCGGCCCGAGTGAGCGATAGAGAAAGCTTCAAAATGCATTTAGAAAAAAAAAAAAAAAAAATGCCATTAGGTTTCTCACTCTTCGACGCGATATATATTGTACACTCGTTCGCAGCGCGGATATCGATGAAACAAATAGAAAGGACTCATTATACATTCTTTTTTTCCTTTTTTCTCGGAACCGTGATATTCTCATAAATTTCATGATGCTTTCAACGAGCGCTGAGCAACGCGCATAGGGAGAGGGACGACAATAGAGTCCCGAAAAATTGACGTTATTTTCGTCGTTATTGAATTATTATTATTATTTTTTTTTTCATCCACCGAACAGCGATGAATAATCATATCGAATTTACCGATAGGAACACAGGAGTGATTCTCTCGGGTCGCGATTGATGCTCGTGCCGTTCCGTCGCACAATAGAATTTAATCGTAGTGCAAAACTTGCAGGCAAATGGCGATGCTGAATCCGCCAGTGATGCCGAGTAGTTTCCGATTTTTTTTTTTCAATAAACTCTTAGAATTTTTGAAAATTAAATTTTCGAAAAATAAATTTTTGATAATTAAACTCTTAAAAATTAAATGTTTGAAAATCGATTTTTTGAAAATTTAATTAAATTTTTTGAAATTTGTCGTTTCAGGTAATTTTCAAAAGAGCATAATATTCAAATGACGGTACGCGTGTAACTATGGTAATTTTCACTGTGCCGATATTGCCTCTCGGCGAGAATTTGACTTACATCCCGGCGTTTCGATTTCCCTATAATTAAGTTGGAAAATATTGATTTTTGAGAAAGTTGCGCAACGATAAAATTATAGAGTTTCCCAGAGCTTCTCGACGTGGTTTCAAAATGGTGCAAAAATATGTGTGGCGTTTCGGAATTAAAACATAAATATTGACGAAGATACGATTTTTAAATTTTTTCAATTTTCTTCATAGCTTCATCTACGACTCGCGTGTTTTTTCACATCCGTTTCGTCATTACGGAAGGATCGATGTCGTAATTTCATACACGAATACCGTTAAGTTACCGCTGGTGTAGTTTGGCTGTTACTGTAATGGACGCAAAGAACGCACGTGGAAAAAAAGGAGTAATTGGGTCAGAAGTTGGAAAGGCGCGTTCGAAGTGTTGTACCGATGAGGCCTTATTAGGTGGAACGAGAAATCGATTCGAGAGTACGACGAGAACTGTGGATGCGGTCTGTCCGACATATCGAGAGGATTCTCACACCTCTTAATCGGGAACTCGAGGCAAATGTTAAAAGCATTGTGTTAACGTGCGTATGCAATTAAGTAATATTTTAGGTTAGATAATTACGGTTCATTACGATGAAAATCCACCCGAAACGTCCAACTATTAGATACGAAAGATACACACGACAGGGTTTTGGTTAACATAAGCTAATGACACATCGACAAATTATCCTACCGGAATAGCCATTAGCCGAGTTGACATGGAATCGAGCGAGTTTACCGCCCACGCTATCTGCCTCTCTGTCACTCACAATCGATAGTGTCATTCGGGTTCCGATTACTCCAGCCGCTCTGGATAGTTGCTGAGAATAGATGCTTTTAAATATACATGCGATATAAGAATATTATGATACATAACGGAAAACTCATCGAATAATTGACGTCGTTGTGCCAATTTCGAAAATTTCGATCGATAAAAACGTTTCGCGCGAATTTCTCGTTCATCGAAAATCGACTTCGACTTCTACTTCGACGACGTATATGCCCTTTGCTCGGCCGCGAAATTTCTTTCCGCGAATTACGTACGTGTGCGCGCGCATCGATGATTATTTGGAAATCGCCGCGATAATCGTTTTCTTCGAGAGGCGATATTAAATCGACAAATTATAAGAAGTATATTATTCACATTAAGGACGAGGAAAGTGTCTAATGAGCCGCGCGATCGAAACCCATCTCGCTGTCGGTAATCAAGCAGTCGTTTAAAACGTCCGCAACGATGCGAAAGTTATTATAGCGAGGCACAGCATAGGTCGAGTATTGTATTAGTAAATTTTCTTCGGCATTGCATTGCGAAATTTCCGATAATTGCGTATGACGCAGTCCTTAAATGCTCCCACCGACAACGTGCCGCAATAGCGATGAATGTGTTACATCGGAACTTGTGCGCAAAGTCATTAATTCCGATCGATATAGAATGGCATTCGCCGCGGCCGCGAAGGTGGGGGAGGATTCGTGCCGACAAATTGTACGATAATTGTTCCGCGGCGAACTAAAATAACCAGCCCAGCACCTCGAAATCCATAAACGTCGTTACCGCGCCTCGATCCTTCACGAATCATTGTTAAAACGCGAATTGTATATATTTTTTTTTTGTTGTAGCGGTACAGTGTCATAAGAAGAAAAAAAAAGGCAATCGTAGCCGAATTTACGATCTCTTATCACTTTTATCAAAGAATATTGAAAAAATAAAAAATTTCTATAAAAATCTGATCTTTGTCAATTTTCTCGAACGTTCGAATCGATAAACTTTTTTTTGTCTCAGGATCGGTAGATAAAAGAGAGGTTAGGGCTTTTTTTCGTTCGTAAAATTCCTTACGACGATAAATCACGATTATTTGACCGAAGCTTTTCGTCGGGCAATATATTTTACTTACAGAGTCACACGTTGGATCACCCCTGTGCCCACGACTTTTTTTTTCCTTTCTCCAAGTCCGCGGGTATTACATTTTTAAATGGTTTTTATGTTTTGAATAGCAATAGGGGGTTTTGCGAGGTTCGGCCGCGAGCGAGCAACCTTTACGTGTAAAGGACATCGCCGGTGTAACAACGCCGACGACAGCGGTAGTGCTCTCGAGAGGTAAACCGAAAGTCCTGTACTTACCTCTTCGTCGTCCCATCATCGCCCGCACGCGAGTCGTCGCATGATCTGTGTGTCAGTCACGCGCCGAGAAACCCACTTGCCCGCTCCGCCGCGGCAAGTTTCTCACCGAGAATTATAATTAAGAATCGCCGCGACACTGTAACACCACTTTTACTCCCTTGGCTATCGTCATACTGAAAATATTTTACCCTTTTCTATCCCGTTCTGTTTGATCAATTTTTTTTAATAGACCGATAGGTTAATTCACATGTTAGATCGATTTCGCGGTGAGTCGAGCGATGTGCAAATTAAACCAAAAAAAATCGTTTTTTCGATACATCGAATAACGATAATTCCAAATTTAATGTTATACGAGAAATTTTGATTGTCGACTGAATGACGCTCGGCTCATGGATTGGCCAGTGAAACACGAAAAAAAAATAAATAATACTTAATGCGCAATATGGTTGTTTTTTTCGAAACTCTGAAATAATATAGCCCGATGAAATTTCCACGAACTCACTGTCACTGCTTACAACCGAAAGACGCTAAATATATTCCATGAATTTGACGATAAATATATTCGTCACGACTTTATTTTACTGCGCTGTCGCTTAATCGCGGAGCCACGGTCGATATTAAATTGTACGAAAATATTCTCTCCACACAAACTAAATTAATTTACACTACGGATTGTAATTTCCCGATTGTCGCGTGACATATATGTTGACGAAAAGACTACGCGAAAATTAGATCGTCACTTAATAATCGCGAAACGGCCCGCGTCATGTCTTCGCGGTCAGCTGATATTCATTTGAGGGGCCCGGAGGCCGATCGATGCGCCGCCTTAAGCATCGCCGTTGGTACCTATGATTCGTAGTGCGTACGTGACAGCTGATCCGTAAACTTCGCGGGGGTTCCTTCGATGTTTACGTGGTCTCGCGTAGTTTGGCATCAAGTTTAATGTTGAGAAACGAAAGTCTCGCTATCATTTTACAAATCCTGATATTTTTCGTCTCGCGTCGTGCTATAGTCGCGAATGTACGCGAATTCCTAAATGCATTCCATTTTATCTCGCGTCGTACTGTAGTCGCGAGTGTCCGCGAATTCCTAAATGCATTCCATTTCATCTCGCGTCGTGTTACCACCGAGAGTTTACCCGATTGAATTACTCCATATACGCGATGTTTGTATTGTTGCGAAGCTTCGACGTAAAAATGAGAGTGACTTTAAAATAGTGAAACAGCCCATGTCGCGTCTTACCGGTAAGTTGAGGCTAAGTTGCGGGGCCCGGAGGACGATCGATGCGCCGGCGCGTGCCAAGATTCGTTACGCGCTCTCGTGTCAATTGAGCCGTGAAGTTCTCGGCTCCTCTTCCCAATGTTCCCAAATTACGTGCTTTCACGAACTTTTCCCTCGAGTTTTCTTCAAGAAATATACATGCCGCCACCGTTCCATAAACATTACAATGGGATTTGTTTGATTCATTGAGAACACGAAAAAGTGGTGAGTACTTATTGTTATCGAAATATTTTTTTTTCATCCATTTTGATCGTTTCTAATCCGGTATCGGAAAAAAAATGGCGCAGATCATGGCGCCAATGTCCACGATAATTTTTATAGTAAATAATTATTTATTTCTACGATTAATTAGTTATTCGACAAAATTGTTAACGATTATCTATAGTTATAAAATGGCCGAATTTACCACTTCGTCTCGAGCGTTTTCGCTCGGGTTACGCAGTGGGCACAAATATTGCACATGGGACCCATGAACAAAAATGTGTTTTATATAATCGGCAGAAAACAATTTTTTCTTCACATTCACGTATTCACAGTGTGGAGGGCGGGTGGAAGGGGGGGGGGGGAGTGCGTAGTATTACACATATGACGTTCCGGTATCGTTAGAACAGTTGGGCGTGTAGCCGGTACAGTTTCAATTCGGAACGCTCGAAGCATCCAAAATTATTTGCCAGTCTCGTTACAACCGGAACGAATGTCTACAGGCCAGAGGCGGCGACGGCAGCACGTCCGAAGCCCGAGAGTTGTTGCATGCATTCGGGACTATACCTACTGGCCACCGGTGCACGCGGCGCTGAAATGCGAACGTTTTCGTATCAGAACGGATACGCGAGTCGAGATATATATTTTTTTTTTGTTTCAAAGCAACTTCTACCGTATCGTTGAGAGAGGAGAGAGCCCCTATATGAAACCGTTATCTGTACCAATTCAGCAATATTTTTACATTTACTGCTCGGCGTTCCCTCGTCCTCGTCGCTCTATACACCTTTATGCCGAAGCCCGCTATATCCCCGGTATGTCCGGTAATCGGAAACCTGATGCAACCTAACGAACGTATGAGTATAGCGTTCCCGGCTTACATTGACTAGGTGGGCGGAAGCTTTTTTTTTTTTTTTCTTTTTTTTTTTTAACCGTGGAGTAGAGAGCACACACCCGCGGGCTCTTTGACGGTCCTTCTTCCTCGTCAATCCAGTAACGGTCACATATCGTATCGTGCAACGTGAAATTTTATTATTATTCATCTTTTTTTTTGCGAATTCGCGTATACCGACCGATCTCTAAATTTCGATCAGGAATCGACTGTAATATGGCAACGGCATTTCTTTCCTACTTCGCCATTACGAAACAGTCGAATCGACTGTACGCTATTTTTTTTAACGCATTGTTCGTTAATTTTTTTTTTTTTTTTACCTCGTCGATAACGTTTTGTATCTGTTATACCGACTTTTGACTTTCGAAAACAAAAGGAGAATTCGAGTATCGCGTTTTCATGGAACTTTCATTTATTTATATATATATATATATTTTTTTTTTTTCGTATGTCACCACTATTATACTATCGCCAAGTATATCGTTATCGAACGAATATTTTTGTACCCTTTTTTTGCGCTTTTTTTTCGCCCCGCATGATCGATGCCCGTAGCGATGCATCGCTGCAATATTTTTTGTCTGATATTAATCCGATATTTTTTAGTCACTAATGGGTTAAATCGTTCGTACATGAAAAAGAGGCGGCGAAATCAGCTTTTTTTCGCCGGTGCTCCCCCACCCCCTTCTCTTCCTTTCGCGAATACGAACCATTGTAACACGACTAACGAACGGTTATGTAAATGAATAAAATAATCTTCGAAATAATTGGACCCATCCGACTTTATCGATTTTTTAACCGGAATGAACTATAATAATGAGAAGAAAAAAAACTGCTTTTCGCGGTTCACGTAACCATCGCGGTGGTTGAGCTGTCGAATCGAGGGTTCGCGCGCAGTTGAACCGCTGAGTGGTCGTGAGTCACCTTAGAATAGGATCAGTGGTTCTTCTCTGCAGTATCCCCGCTTTTTTCCTCAACGCGATTATTTATTAAGTTTATTTCGTTATCGACAATATCGCCCGTGAATAGTCCGCCGATTGCTTAGTTACGCCGATCGAAAAAAAAAAAAAAATCGTTTCCCATATTCTCGAGAAACTCTCGCCATCGTTGCCCTCCTTCCGGCCGCGAAATGAGAAACGCTGCTGTTACACAACGTCGTAGAGTCCCCCCCACTGCTTCGCAACTCTGCTCAACCCCCGTATAATTCCACCCTTACAATTATCCCCGGCATTAAAAACACGATGTTAATTTCCCTGCGTGGAGTATATATAGTCGCCCCGAGGGCAGCCCTTCTCGCGAATCAATCGATTTGTAATTTTATTCCGTCGACGTGCTCACTCATCTCTCTCTCCCGTGCTGCTTCTATGAGCATCGACTCTATACTCGATCGCGATCTCGCGAAGCGTAAAATTGCCACGTAGCAAGAGGAATATATAATCATTTTTTTTTCTAACTGTTACTTAAAACATTTCTTACATGGAATTCGTCTTTATCACGAATTATCAAAAAGTCCGAACGAAAAAAAAAAAAAAAGAAAAAAAAAATTCATTACGCCTCGAACGTTATTGCAGACGAACCACGCGGTCAAAGCGCGGCTGATTCTTATTTATTTTTGTATTACGCTTCGTTTTACGCGCGACGACATCGAAAACGCGTCTCTCGGTGCGCCCCAAGCTTGGCACACGGTCTGTGCGTGCCTAAGTGGTCCGAAGGCATAATACAGTCCATGGAGCATGTCGGTTCGAATGGAGGAGCCAAGGGGGCGGTATAATTAGGGGCTCGAAGGGGTGCTTCGAGGGCAGGGGTAGGGGGAGGGGGTTGAAAGTAGAAGAGGCTGACAGATGTGGGCGCATTGTTTTATGGGGAAGCGCAGACCCCGTTCGCGCATTGCCGTCGTCCTTTCTATCCTTCACCTTTGCACGGTTCTCTCTTCACCGTCTACTCTGTGGCTAAATCCATCCGCAGTTCTGACTAATGCCGACACCCCTGCAACGGTTGTTACGCGACGCGATGCTGTGATCTGTAAATGAATCTCCCACCCGCGCGGATGGCAAGTATTTCGTCGATTCTCCAATGAGCCGAACGATTCGCGCGGTACGTTCGATGAGAATTTAAGCCGAAATCGGCAGCAGCATCCCGACTACTCGTTATATCGATGTATGTTGATATATATATGTATACATTTTTTTTTTTTTTTTTTTTTTTTTAATAATAGATATCTAACGAGAGAGACCGTCGCAGTACACGCTTTGTTCAACTAATTGTCGCGCATGCATAATCCCATGCGACAGGCGCCGAATCTCTAATAATATAGTCATGAATGATTTTTAATTCAACGATATAGTCGCTCGATGAATTATTTATTAATCGAGCACTCTGCGCGAACGCGGGCTCTCCCACCGTGTATCGACGATTTTTATCCGAACGCGTCTCGTCGAGACGGCGAACACCCGATTGTCAGTCACACACTTCAACACCGCAAAGGCTTCGGACATTCGACGGTTAATTATTTACGCACAAAGTTACGCTCTTGTTGTGTCGTTTCGAAAATTATGCGATTGTTGGCCCAATATTGACGATCTCACATTTATATTTAACCCTTTCGTTTACTACAGCGAAACACATCGCGTGACTAAAACTGGAATGGGATATTTTGTATTCTTTCGGTATAAATGAAATATACACCCCTTTTGATTATCATTACGCGATTTCTACATCCCGCTATTTTCAAAACTTTTTATCCGCGTATTCTTCGGGTCGATTTATTTTTAAACGATTTAACCGATAACTCGATTTTCCGAAAATTCAGGCCGTTGAATTATTAACGCATCGTTATCGAACAAAAATTATTTTAACCCGCCGTCCCCTCGTTGGAGATTCGATGTCTTAGTTAACTTTTCAAAGTATTTCGAGTTAAATTTTTTTTACGATACTTTTCAACGTCTATAATACATAACCCGAGAGTTGGTTGAGTTAAATACTTTAAATATTTATTAATAAAAATTTGTAGAGACGTTTTTTTTTATTCTAATGTCGACTGTGCCTTCGATCATCCAGTGGGCTAACGGAGGTTTACACTCTGCAAAAACCGCAAAATAACTTAATAGACTGAAGAACAGTCATCAATGTCGTTGGTAAGTGTGAATCCGAGAATTCAACAGGCGTTCCCTTAATATCAATGACCATTACGACGAAATTTCAATCCCCTTAATATCAATGATACCTTTTTCCAGTCTATAAAATCTTCTCGAGATTTTCGCGAATTAAAATTTTCCCAAAACTTTAAATTTCGGCGTAAATTTGCTTTAAAAAAAAAAGAAGAGCAAAAAAACACGAAAATTTAAAAAAATTTTTAAATTTAATAAAATGGTTTTTTACCGCATCGTAAGATATTTAAATTGCGTTAGGATTTCTCGTGACGCCTCGCGTGACTCGTACATTGTCGCCCCTTAGAAATGTTTTTCTGAAACACTTTTATTCTCTCTGAATAACTCTCCAACATGGATATGAATTCGGTAAAACTTAAGCTCACTACTCTCTCCCGTTCCTTTTAAATCTGAATAATGAGAGTAGAGGTCGCACCGTAACATGTGCAGTCACACCTCTCATTAGGTTTTTGACAGCCCTTCATACGGGGGATCAAGCCGTCGTATACCGCGCGTGCATATTCCCCCTCCCGACTGTGCGAATCCCCAACAGCTTGATACGTACGACGAACCCTTCGGCTCGGCCTCACAGCCGTATCGTGGCGTACAGCACACGAGTACCTACCCGCGCGACCCCTTTCGCATTTCTTTGTTCTTTGTCTCAGCGCAATGCTCGAACGAACGCAATTCCCCTTTCGATTGTAAAACACCACACAGCTTAAATCTCATCGAACATCGAACGTTATGTACGATAGGACACGAGATTCATGCAACAGCGTGCCGAATGGCAATTAAAATATTACTCGATATCGTTCGATTTCTTTACGAAGCGATAACTCGTCAACAAAAACGCGTTTATTATTATAATTATTCGTAATTTCCCCTCTGCACTTAGCACACATGTTCATCGAAGTAAACTGAAAGATATGGCGCTTTTGCGTATTTTTTTATTCGCTTCGAGGCCCCATATTCCGCAAGTAACAACTGCAGCTTTTAGCGAAAGGGATGTTTATTCGTTCGAATAATCGGTGCAAAAGCGAAGCTTTCGTTTCAAATTGAGTCGCTGTCCCGGTAGACCACAACTTTTCCGCGTTCGTGAAAATTCGCTTACAACTAATAAAACATCGAAGAGGATAATTTGTTATGCAGAAAGCATTCGGGACAAAGGGAGATTCACGCGACGGCCTTCGTTCGCGTTGTTTCGCAGCGAACCGACACGAAAGGGTGTTGAAACGGCGTTGAATCGAGAACCGGTGTAAAGAAGAGAGCGAAGGGACATAGGTACGAGTGATTGGTAGACGAAGACGCGAACAATGGGTGGGCGGAAGCGAACTTTCGGCAAAGAACTGCAAGGGTACGAGAGAGAGAGAGAAAGAGAGAGATGTGAATGGAAGATAAACAACGTGAAGGAGTAATGCGAACGACAGGAAAGAGAAGGACGACCGCAGAATGGAGGAACCCGAGTGCGTAGCTTAATTTCCTGCTAAATTACTACTTTAATAGGAAAGATGAACGCCGTTGATGAGGAGGGTTAGCTGGAATATAAATAGGGGAAAAGCTCTATCCCTCCTGACTCTTCGTCATCGTTCTCTGCGTAGCGCCCGCTGCCCGCTTCTGCCTTACTACCCCCTTGTTTTGGAGTCACGTATATTCTTCACCGACACACCCCTCTTCCATCCCCCGCGTCTACATCGTGCGACAAGAAACCCCGCGATCGGCAAGATGATTCACGAACGTGACGATTCTGGAGCTGTTGACGCGAAGTTTCTATCGCTTTTTTTCCCTGAGATGAAGGGTTATCAAAGATTTATCCGAACCCTTAGTCAATCGATTGTTTTAACGTAAATAGTAATTGTTAATTTTATTTTTTCTTTGCGTTACATCGTTATTATCGATAATAATAAAAAAAAAGATACCTATGATGCGGAGAAAAAAGTAAGTAAAGATCGTGGTGATTGTAAATCGAGTCGTTTTATCTCGAGCGAACGTTTTGTTTCAAGCGTCTCCGCGGAAATAGCAAACACTCCGACTCTCTCCTTATCTCACCCCGGGCGCAATTAATGCGAAGAATCCTTTGGAAGAGCCGCCAGAGCAAGAAGGAGAGTACCTTTGGCCCGCGAAAGCGCGGAGCATCGGTTCCTCGTCGTTGTCTTCTCGTTTCACCTTCACTCTCCGGCCGCGCAGCATCCGATCCATCCGGAGTCTTCGTTTTCCTTTGGTGCTTTCGTTAACGCGGTATTACTTATGTAGATGAGCCTTCGCGCAGTTTCTATACATTATTTGTGGGAAGGCGGGCGCACGAACGCGGCTTCACCCGAGAATATCGCGAGTTTAGAGAGCGGGCAACGAGGAGGGATACCGAGAGAATCGAGAAGGGGTTCATCCGTAGCGCGAGATGCTGAAAAGCGTTGAACTTTCGAGATTACGGGAGGGGAATGAGAGTGAGAGACGAGGGGCGCCCAACGCCCCCATCGATGTCTCTTTCCCACTCGCTGTATAAATTTCAATCCACGCAGCAACGAATTTCTCGTCGAACTTCGTTGCGTAATAATTACGTTTACTACCCCCAACCCGCGATAAAGTTCAGCTTCATTAATCATATTCCCGGGGAGTTAATTCCCCGGTATAATCTCCTGTATTTTATTATTATTTTTTTTTACTTCTCATTCTTCGAATAAAAAGATTTGTCGTATCCGTTTCGTGATTCGAGTATTTTGTTTTAACAATGCTGAACGTCGTAAGTCCAATGTGCAAAATTCAGAACGATCGAATTCTCAATTCTGCTGTACACACCGGGAATATGAGAGTCAAGGCAAACGCGACAGCTATATTGTCGCTGTCTTCGATATTTTTATCGACTCATATATCGAAATGTAAATACGCTCTCCAGAGGGTGGAACGATGCTCTTCGACTATATATCCGTTTTACGACTGATTTTAGTATTGATATCCTTCCCCCTTAACGTCGCGGGATCTTTTGCATCTCGCGGCACCACATCGGTGGGTCCGTTTTACTCCGTAGTTAGTCCGCTTGTAGTACTCCGATGCCGTTTTCTCGTATATCGGACAAGTTTAGCTTTATCGAGTCACCAAAAAATTGTCCACCTGCCCGTTGGCTTTTATCTTTCCCACTTCCTTGTGTCCATTCGCCTTTCGTTTTTCTTTATTTCATTCCTCAAACAGGTGACTCTCGAGACGTCTTATAACGAGTTATACGAATCAATTTATTCGACGACTACGGCAATCACTTAATCCTTTATTTTTCTCCATGTATCGTCGCTACACGCCTTCCGGAAATCGAAGGGATGAATTTTAAAAAATAGCGCCAGTCGATTTACGAAAGACGACAATGCAATTCTCGTTAACGAGGTCTCATTCGGAAAATGAAATCCTACCGAAGTCTGGAAAAAAATTCTCAAAAAAAAAAAAAAACGGAAAAAAATATGAAAAATATAAAAGAAAAAAGTACAGTCGACGGTACGAGTGACTGGCTGGCGGAAAGGCAACCGCAGGACTTCTGGCAACTCAATCGTCGATCGCGCGAGCAGTCTATAGTAACAGTGGCATCATCGCCATGAGGATCGTAGCAGAGAGTGGCATGGAAAGCGGCATAGTACCAACAGCGAGCAGCAGGGGAGGTTCGTCGAACCTCGGGCTTCGATTCTTATTGAAACCCCTTCACAAAAGGGCGATTGTAGCTTTATCTGCAGTTTGATTGTAGATTATTGATGTTCCTCCCCGTGTTCGTTCATCCACGCAAGCGAGACCCGTCGCCCGTAAAAAACCCGAAAAATCGACGGTAAAGGGTGGTCCACCCCAGTGCCGGCAGTCCACTCCCCTGGTACACTGCCTCCGACCCGGTCGCCGCGCTCTTTCTCTCTTGCTGCTGGCGAGAATTCCGTGCTTTCTCCAAACCTCCCCGGGTTTCCCCCCTCTGATTCCCTCGCTGCACCTCTCTGCACCAGGCGGCAACTCCCGCTCGCCCTCCGGCCTCACCTCGAATGCATGTCTCTCCCTGCACTCTCGTTATACGTAAAAAAAAAGTATATATATATATACATATATCTGCGTGCTCGCGGCGCGCTGCACTCGCGCTTGTTCTCGTGTTAGTATCCTACCTCTCGCTCTCCATCTATCTATCTATCTGTCTATCTGTCTATACACATATATCTATGTAGATATACATATACTTCGATGCTTCTCTATACCCGAAACGTGTACAAAGCGTGCTTGCTACTGCTGAATGCTGGATGCTTGATGCGCGTCGGCGCGCGAGGCCCTCCGCCGATCCTGACCGACGCGGATTCTCGCGTTGGCATTCGTTGTTTTTTCACCTATGTAATCTCTATTCACAATCATTTCACATACTTTTGCCATTAGAGACCGTATTCACAAGTGAACAAACAATACGGTACGATTCTTTGGTACTCTTGATAAAAAAGGCGATTTTTTTCGACACATTTTTGCGCTTCGAACGTTCGTATCCGGTGAGATTTTGTCGGTGAATTCGCGTCTCGTTTCGAAGGGACATCCTGGGGGAGGGGAGACGTAGACGAGTTTTTTCGTCGTCACGTTAGGTATTCGTCTCTGCTGGTATTCTCATGCATCGATAAATATATAACGATTGGTGTGGAATTACTGGCGATTGCGATCGTATCGAGAATTTCGAATTCGATCATTCGATACATGAAAACCTAGCGATGGGTACGTCAGTTAGTTTTTTGAGAATCGGGTGGAGGGAAAAAAATCAGAATTTTTGCCCCGAAGCAAGGTCGTTAAGTTAACGCGGTAACCATCGGAGGTGGTGGCGAACGGACCGAACTCCTCTCTCTTTCCCTCCCTCTGCTATCCCCTGTAATATATCGAATGATGAATCCTCGCATCGCAAACCCATAAAAACCCGTCAGCTCGGACAGATACGAGATACGCCCTATTACTGTCCACCAACACCCAGCAGCGAGAATCCGCTGTTGGGTGCTGTGTGCTGCTCCGTCGACCATAGCGCCATATACCTCGGCGACGTCCAGTTCGGTACGGCTAACTAAATTACCAGTTACATTTTTTACTGTCGGCTACTCCCACTCGGAATTTTTATCGACGACGTATCGAACGCAATGAAATGCGTTTTTTTTTTTCGCATCGTCACGACCACGACGACGACGACGACGCCGCATCTCTTGGCACCGTCGAAATGTTCGTTCGGGTGCGACGGTTAAAAGTTAACCAAATATTCCGAAAACACATAACACGGAA
This sequence comes from Cryptus viduatorius, assembly GCA_964006125.1. Classification (NCBI taxonomy): domain Eukaryota; kingdom Metazoa; phylum Arthropoda; class Insecta; order Hymenoptera; family Ichneumonidae; genus Cryptus; species Cryptus viduatorius. The sequence continues at coordinate 32,485,396 of OZ023220.1, read as the reverse complement.
GAATTCACGCGTCGCCGTGAATATTGTAGCGGTAACAACCGGATGTTGTTGGATAACAGTATAGTTTTCGGGCGTTGATCGTAAACAAAGATATCTATATTTTATCGAATATCCAAAAGGTGCGGAAGCAAAAATTTATCAACTGTAAATTCGAGCCACAAAAGTATCGTTACGTTGACGCCGCGGTAAGCCAAATCGAACAGCGGATTTTATGATTCAACGAAGGATTTTATTATAAATAATATTTTGACCGTTGGTCAACCATCGCTGGACCAACGGACTCGACAAAAGCTTATAAAATAAAATATCTCTGCCGTCGAGGGTATCGTTATGGGAGTGAGGCACTGAACATTTTCCAACTATCACATGCGCACAAAAAACAAGCAGATTTTCTAGCGGATAAACTCTCCGATCGGGTAGAGATTATAAACTAAATAACGTTAAACAAAAACAAATCAAGATCACCGGCGAATTATAAGGTCATTGTAATGTTTGTCAGTAGTTATCCAACATTTTTAGGCATGGAAACGAATATATTTTTTTGCGCTACCTGCGCGAAAACTTCGACTTTTCATGCCTATGTTTAGTGAGTAGAAAGTCTCTTTTTGTGCTAAGCGTGAGTAGAAAGTCAGTTTTTGTGCTAAACGTGCGTAGAAAGTTACTTTTCGTGTCAAGTGTGCGTAAAAAGTCACTTTTTGTGCCAACCGTGCGTAAAAAATCACTTTTTGTGCCAAGCGTGCGTAGAAAGTCACTTTTTGAGCTAAGCGTGCGCAGAGATGTCGATGCACTCGCAGAGCGCAATATTCGTCACTTTTTACGCACTAGTGTGTTAAAAGGGTCTTTATGTCTATAAGATAGTGAGGTTATGGCACTTGAAGTCGAACTTTTCACGCAGTCACCACAAAGAATTGCGTGTATAACATAAGCAAAATTTTGCACTCGTGCAGAATTGCCTACTTTCTGCACGCTTGCGATACCAATAACTAATAAATTCGTTGTTTAAGTCGCAGAAGGAAAAACTCCACTATCTCTTCTTTCAAATTATCTTATAATACGATAACCTTCGGAATAATTGGGTTTCGGTTATCTCGAGACGTTTCTCGCATACAAGATTTTCCATGCGCATTAGCAATAATCGAGCAACTAATACCGGTGTGGCACATCCGAGACGATTTGCATGACAATAGCATTCCCATCGGAAAGCCATCGCGTTCAGTGAATCTTCGATTGCTCTCGTGTAGAAGTTATTAATCGATTAATAAAAAATTAGTAATGGTAATAGAAGTAATGCTGTGAGAAATGATATCGTTCGTCGCGAGACTGGAAAGAAAACGAAAGCGCGGGTGCGGAATGGAAGGGGTAAAATTGTATACCCCGCACACGCATAATCAGTAAGGCCGCGTAGGACTATAACTCGGTACGGAGTTATCAAATTGATCAAACCAAAATAATCTGTGCTGGCGGTCGGCCGGTTATGTCCCATAAACGCAGTGTATGAGCAATACGGCATGCCACCAAAACGCGTATAGTAGTATTAGTTATACAGTGAAACCAACCAGCGTCCAACGACGGTAACTCGGCATATCCATGGCTCGGGCATAGCTAACACACAAACGCGGCCGAGCAGGACATAACATAACCCCGGTGTCACGCGCAGGACTTTACAACTCTGCCATCTCGTCGTGCAAGCATTCCCCCTCATTCTCTTCACTACTCTTGGTCTGTTACTCGGCCGGTGGTGGTAGTGGTGGTGGTGCTGCTGCTGCTGATGCTGGATGCTACCGGTTCCATCCTCCCGGCGCGGTACTTCGTCATCTCGCGTAATACGCGGGCGCAAGACTCATATACGCGTATACCTTTTAATCTCAACGTATCACCGAGCAGCGTGTCTGACAATGAGCTATCGGCATTCAGGAATAACCGACGCTTTACATTTATCAGCATTGACAAAAATTTATTTGCCCCGAACGCCAATTTCGAGTTCTTGAAGATTAAGGCTCTCCGAGTCATTGATACAGAAGATATTCGAATCAAATTCACCGAAATAAAAGGTCAATGTGTGTTGGTTTCGTCACAGGAATTCGTTCGGACAACATTCGCAAGAAACTCGAAACTTGAATGACGTTGTTTTTTATTTCTTTGATTATTGATAAGCGCCATTGTGAAATAGAAAAGGCAAATCCGCGATTTCATTGCGTCCAATCGGTAACTTTTTGTTTTTGGCGATCGACAATTGCACGCGATCGTTGCTGAAGGATTGTTGCGCAATCCTCACGAAGATCGAATTAAGTTATAATATCGCGAAACTTGTGATGATGCAATTGTTATACGAAACTAAGGATAGAATTATGATGTACAGAGATACATGCCGTCGCAACATAACTAGTGTACCGTGTACGATCCGTATACGGAGTGTTGCGATAGCCAGAGGTCATTCAAATTACCAAAAGTCCGAGAGTACGCGGGAGGAAAGCAAAACTCTTGGTGCTCCGGTCGTGAAACGGAGGGGGGTTCGCACGAGCGCACTGGCGCGCACATACATAGAGACATAGACTAACACGAGGATAACAGTAACGTACCCGAAGAGGCACTGAACATCCAGCGCACACAGGGTGCTGGCAGGTATTACTATAATGCAACTCTGGACATAAACGCGTTTACGACGCGCTGCGTTGTCATTACGCGGCCCCTGCATCGTTCGCCAGTGGCTTTAACTTTATCGGCACCACCACCGTCACCACCACTACAAACCTCTACGAATACCATCACCAGTTTCATCCCTTGGCGCCTTGTAGAGCGTTTCCACCTCCTGCTCCCTCTTTGGTAGCTGTTCCGGCAACAGCGTACATACTACATCCATCGAGGAGGTGCCGCGTACCGCGCCGCACCGCTCCGCGCACCAAATGCTCTCTTCCACTCCGCAAAGGAACACCTGTCCGCCCTGCTTTACTGCGGCCTCGTAAAATTAATTGCCTGTAATCAGAAAAAAAAAGAAAAAAAAAATAAAAACCGACGAATCGTGTACGGACCTTCGTGCCGCTGGGCAAAAGATAAAATTTGATGCAACGCCCTGAATACCCGGGTCGCGGGATTTTCTCGAAGTCTCGCAGTAATGTTTTAGATTTATCGATGAGCGGCTATTAGGTTACAGGTTAGTCGTGTACGTTCGTTAAACCTGTAAAATCGATGTTAAACTTTCTCGACTAGCAAAGCCTTAAAACTCGCGCGCCGTAACGAAATCGGAATTGGATGAATAGCGAAAATTCGAGCGGTCCGTGCGTTCAACATCCGTTCGGTACTGCAGTAGTTTGATTTCTGGTTGTAACAATGACGCCGAGAGGAACTCGCCGAAGCTACACCGGCAATGACTGCAACAAACACCGCGGGTGGGTACACTGATATGATAGCTACGCGCGCACCGTAAACCGTATCCTCTAATACACCGGTCAACAATTCTATTCCAACCCTTGCAGCGAGATAGATTCGCACTGTTACCGCCGCGAGAATGAGGCTCGTCGAAAACACACGCTGAAACATCTTTGTTCCTCGCTGTTTCTGCGAGCTCTCCACACGGTGGACAGAATTTTAGTACGTGCTTTCGCGAGCGACGATGACTGGGGCTTCCCGAGGGCTGCACCGTTACGAAATAGGTGCGTATGAACGTCATCACCTGCGTTGTAATGTATCTATGGGATTATGGCTTTCCGCGGTTCGATGACGACCCCCCTCCCTCCGCCCTCTGCTCGTGTTTACTTCGCTTACCGGTTCGGACTCCAACCAATACGCAGAACGAAAATTCACTGAACAACGAAATGTGGCAACGAGTGTCACATTTCGAAGCTCGTATAAGGTCGAGAGGTTTAAATCCATCGCTCGTGCAACAGCAACATTCGTACATACTACAGGCCTTTAGCATTTGATAAATCGTTCAAATAACAATTTTCCCATCTTTTGCATCGGTTAACATTTACAAGATCATCATGTATGATAAACTCGCGCGCGATGTTTTGCGATTTAATCATCTTATCGCGTTTCCATTAATGCACCTCATGTCGTATCGGACTGTTTCGTTTTTTCAATTATTTCAGATTTTTGCTTAAAAAAAAAAAAATTTAACTCGCCGAATTATTTCCACGTGTCGTCGCGATTTTTTAAATTTTACGCGAGTTCCGAAGATTCAAAAGATTAATGTGTTAAGGACCTCGCGCATCGCACCGCGTCAGCGTACAGAACGTCGAGACGTGTATCAAACGAAAGAATAACATTCCACGGGATTTTCCTCTCGTCGTTGTTTACGATCTCGAGTCGTACACGAATGTAGAGTAATTTATTTCTCCGTCGGCGATTTATGTTTTCTTCTCTAACTCCGCGTTATTCCGTCGGTTGCCGACTTATGGTGAGAAGAGAGAACGAGACATCAAGGGAGCGCGTGCGATAAAAAAAAATGAAAAAAAAAAAAAAAAGTAAAAGACTCCGGATCGAGCGTGATGAAGTGGAAGAAGAAGAAGAGGAGGCTACGGCAAACCGAGGAATACAGAGGGCGCGGGGAGATGGTCGAAAAATGTTCCATCGTCATGCGAGCCGCTAGTCGGACCACACCACTCGCGAGGGAGGGCAACATAGTTATTAGTTATTCGCGAAAGCCGAGTATAGGGCATAAAAGGACTTGGGTACGGGACTCCTGTATATACACTAAAGTTGTGATAGAAACGTCTCTGCATTCGTGTGAGAATGCAAAACATGAATACTCCGATACACCGAAATAGCGCATAGTTTCGCGAGACGCACTTATACGCGTATATATACATGAAGTCACAATACTTCGAGGATACCGCAGCTGCTGCTATAGTTTTCAGTTTTTACAGTCGAACGTTCGAACGTTAAAAAAATTGAATTCGCCACCGCATAGATTTCCTTGAGAAGAGACTTCGATCGAAAGTTCGACTTATCGAAGACAACAGATTCTGAATGTTTGCTTTATCGAATGGTCGCGACTATATACTATATACTGCGCATCCGTATTACTTGGTTCTATGGTATACAGAGCGTACAGAATGTTACGGAATATCGTAGTATGCGTTATTACGCGCGAAGGCACTTCTCTCCCGCATGCACACGCATCGCATCGCATCCCATCGTCCCGGGGTGTTGCGGCAAGGAAGGGTTTAACGATTCGCGTAGCTGCGCCGATTTACGACCCCTAAAACACATCGAATGCGCTTTATATGTATGTAAATTAGGTCAGGCGCTGCTTCTCCGTTGGTTCGGCGTTCGGTGTATCCAACGTCGGCACAGAAGCTCCGAGAAGCAAACCACGGGAGCATAGTACCAGGGACCGTGTACACTGACGTTCGTCACCGCGGGCGATATGCCGAGCTCTCTGTTCGCTGCGTATAAACTCTCTCTCGGTCCGATACGCGCGTCTCGCGCATTGGGGGTTGACCCGTGCAAAACTCAACTCGCACAAAGGCAAAATTACGACATTTTAGTGTCGATGGTCTGGTACATCGCTGAGGTTCTGGCCGCAGCGAAGTTGAACCGCTGGCAGAATAACAGCGAACGCAGCGGGGGAGGCGGAGGAGGAAGAGAGAAAGTAAGCGTATAAAGTACAGACGACATGGAGAGCGTCCCTACTACTTCGCGAACGTGAGGTGCATCGGCCGATACGACATACCGGTCCACGACCCGCTAACCAAATGGCTTTTCGTACGTGGAATCGTGTAGATGTTCTCAAAAGCCATCCGGGAACGCGTATCCATTTTTCGTACGCATTCAATCTCATTTCCGTCGGATATGCAAGAATTTCAAATTTCAAGGGATAATAGTTGAATGATACTTAATAGAAAATCCGTATACCATCGTTTTAAACCAACAGAACGCCTTTTATATCAACTTTTTTTTTCAATGGAAAAAATTGATAACAATTGTTTTCATCCGATACGAATTAACAAAAAACGTAAAAAAAAATCGTGAAAAAAGTACCCTTGCAAGTTTTTCAGTGAAATCTTAGAAATTCCAAAGAAATATTCTAAACCGCAGAATTGAATGAACTTTTTTCGCAATTAGCACGAATCTCATTCGAATTTAGGCCTAAGATCCGTTATTTGTCGTGAAAACATGTATTTTAAAGTCTGCAGTGAGAAAAAAATCGGTTGAGTTGACAAAATCTGCGCTTGCGCGTGACGAACCAAACCTTAAATTCACCGAAAGAAATACTTAAGTTAACCAAACTCATTGCTAGTTAAATCGATTATTTCTTTCCTCACTATACAATCACTTCATTTAAGTAATCGATTAATCGTTTCGCCACCCGCAAGCGCCGATTTAGTTGGTCCAACCGATTTTTTCTTTGCGTAGCTAATCAGCGAAACTATAAATCGCGAACAACATTTTCGTACATTTTCATACGTTATCCGTAGATAAGAGATGCGGATTCGTAGTAACAGCCCTCAACGCTAACTCATCCTCGGGGCTCGCGAAGGGTCGAACCTGTAAGGTACATAATGCATAATATCATGCAATAAACCCTTATGCGGTGTAGCGATGTTACATTTTATCTTCTCCTCCCATTCTGGTCGTCTTACTGCGAAGAACAATGTTTCTTCTAAATGCAGATATGCGGTATGCAGCTGCGTTCTTACCCCGTAGAAATATATATAAGGCGAGATGCCGCGCCTCATGCTAGCCACGGTATAATTTCGAATCTCGATGACTTTGCAAATCCAAAGAGAAGTTACAGCGAGCCTTAGTTCTCACCTTCACACAGACACATAGACACTATCGTCGAATATATATATATATATATGTATATACATAGTCCATATTATACATAGTACGAAGGAAACTCGCGAGAGAGTTCACGCGCGAAGTGCCCGTGTGCACGATAGCGAAGCGTTAACGTCTCCCGGTGAAGCGGCGAATTATGATTTGCGAGCCTCGAATCATCAGTAATTTTAGTAATGGCTTACTCGTCTCGTGAACGAGCGGTTTGCGGGGTGCCGTTTGAGTAGCCGTAGCAGAGAGGCCAAGAGAAGCCCACCACTGTTTCCCCCATCGGTATGGTGGTAACTCTTCTCTCTCAAAGTATATAACCAACCACTTTCCACGGTGAAGTGAGCACGAGCTGTGGGCTTCTTCGCGGTAACTACATAAAATAGAGCCCTCTTTCGTTGCCCCTCTCGCGCGCTTCTCCATATTCCGATTATTCCCTATAAAACTGCATATCTCAATTCTCAGTGGATGCAGAAGCATCGTATCCCTGCGTAGCCCTTGGTATAGCAACTTCAGTCAGCGATGGTGGTGGTGGTGGTGGTGGTAGTAGTAGCGGCAGTAGTTACAGTAACAGCGGCAGGTACTCTATCGTGTGCCCTTATGCGATTTCGCTTTTATAGTTGTACAACCGGTGGACCAAAATGATCTCACACACGAGGTGGAAAGGAGCGAGATAAAGGGGATCTCTACCGGGGCGTAGTGAATATATCGGAATCACCCAGTACAAGTTTCAGGGAAAATAGCTCGAAGCAAGGGTGCGATAGAACGAGGAACGATAGAGAGAGAGATGGAAGAATCGACCGTTCCAAAGTCGCTTGAGCGCCGCTGCGAGCCCACTGACTACGTAGGTTGCAGTTTCAACTATAAAACGACGTAAATTATGGCCGTGGATTGCAATATTATGAGGCTATATACGCACGTTTAATGTTCGAAGCTACCGGGGGTTCTCTCGCGAGCGAGCGATCTTCCTCGCCGCGCTTGGCTTAATATTGTCCGAAAACGCGATGGATATATATATATACCTATAGTTTAGCGAGGGGTTATACTCTATAAGCAAAGGCAACGTGATATAGCCTTAACAGTTTGCCTGGCAAGTATTGACGGATCATCCCTGACCACGAAGGAGCGCGAGAGACAGAGGGCAATGGCAGTGGAGAGCCGCTATCGAAAGGGCTCTATGCTCTTGGCTTTCCACGATGAACCCGCAGTCCAGAATCCGTCGTATGGACGCGATATGATGGTGAGACACCCAACGCCCTTTACCCCCCCACCACCCCTTCGCCCATCGCCCTCGAATAAGCCTATCAATGGACAAAACCAATTCTGTTCGCCTCTCTGCTATCGCGTTGTATAAGTACATTACCGACTTGGCAATAATTGACTGGATTCATGCAGTAGTTTCAAACACGTATATAGGTGTTGTGTATGCGAACTCTCGAGATTTCCGAATAGCGAACCCAACCGATCGCAGCCCCAACCGAGGCAGCGGCTAAATTACTACCCATCTCGAACGCGCGCGCACGCCTTGGCTCGCGAGATGTTCACGTTTCCCGAGGTGCGCGGAAGATATATCTACTCACCTTGCCTCAGACTCGATAAGGCGCTAAATGCTTCACCTCGATTCTCGGAACGATTAAACCACCCAACCGCTTTATATTCCGACGACACGTTATTGATGCGCATCATGGGACAACGTTTACTTCGTATTGATGTATACTCACCGATTATGATTAAGGATAATGGCGTATAATGCTGATAAAAATTTTATTTCAATTTTTAATGTTCTTAATTCGAAATATTACGAAACGTCACAAGTTAGCGGGTATTATAGGTGACCGGGGCGAGTCGAGACGCGGACTAGAAAAAAAAATTGGAGATTTCACGCAGTGATTTTATCTAAGTGATTCCCTACCAAATCAAATCCGAAAACATTAAAAAAGCGTCCGGTAAAAAAAAAAACAAGAATTCGCGAGAAATTAGCCTGTATATTTTTCTGCGAGCGATTAATAGTATTTGGGTAATGAGAATTCGATAAAATAATAAAAAAAATTCATTGAATATTTGAAACATCGATGTACCGTCGGATCGCGCGTTGAGGTTAGGAAACTTTGCGAAATCCTTCGGATGTACGCATTGTTAAGTCAGTCGCTTCGAGTCTCGTGGCGAAAAATTCGTGACGCATCGAACCGTAAAAAGTTCAACTACAACAACACGGAGAAAGGGATCGCGTGAATGTTCGCGCGATGAATGCCCGGATAATGATAATAATATACCTTTGTCAATTCTCTCTTTCTTTTTATACTCCTCATCTCACGCTACGGCAAGGTGTGTGTGTGTGTTATCTTTACCTTAGCGGAGATGAGAGAGAATCGAAAAGATTTTGGAACTTCCGTGAGGAACCATCTGACCGCCACTTACAGTCGCGAGAGAGCCTCGAATACACCCGTATTGTGCTGCCCGCGAATTTCAAACAAAAAGTCCCCCCGTGTGTATCTCTTTCTCCTCTTGACTTTGCGTGAACACGAAGGATGGACCGCACACGGTACATGAACATCTTATGCCGTGCTACAGTTGGTTTTTTTGTGATTTTTTTTTCTTTTTTCCATCGTCATCACGTTCTTTCTTCTCGTCGTTCTTTCACTGGGTTCGTAACAGACAAAATTTTGGGATACACGATGGGCACAAAGGAACCGCACTCATTAATGTCGCGTCACCCTTTCATTATTTGCGCACAGACTGTAACACGAAGTGTTACTTTTTTACTACTTTGTGAGGGCCTTATTGCGCGGGCATAGCCTCTGGACACGACAATTGATGCGCGCGATCGATGGGAATGAGGAGCGCACAAAATTGCACTACTTTGCATGAGAACATGAGTAATCTCTCTCGTACGATACTGTGTAACGGTAGTAAAAAAAAAATAACTTTCCATATTATTATATCTCGGAATTGAATGATCACACGAAGATCGTCATCCTGTCTATATGCCCGCGTAGCAGTAGCGACAGGAGCTTTGAATCTTTTGAAATATATTTTCGCACAATCGGCCTGTTACTTTTTTTTTTTTTTTTTTTTTTTCGGAGGATACGGTGGTCGACCTCGAGGATATCTTTTCTTTTCTGCATTCTGAACAGCGGCAGCACCGGCAGCAAAAGCATGAACACCTTTCTTTCTTTCTTTCTTTTCCCTCTACCGGTATTCATCCTATAAACACCGAGAAAAGTGTGCGTGAAGGCACTTAAAGTCCCCTGTGCGAAAAGAAGGGATACACCGAGAGCAACTTTGTTCGGGAACGTCGCATTAATTAGCCGCGAAACTCCGCCAGGGTCTGCCGCGTATGATGTCGGGGAGTTTGGAGGGACGATGCCGTAGGAGCGACGAAACGATCCGAAGAAAGAAAGATAGAGAAATACCGAGGGCGAGGATGAGAGACGGGAAAGAGGGGTAACGCGAGAATGAAGCGGTGGCGCGCAGAAGGCACGAGGTTGAACAGCTCGGGGTTTATACTTCTGGGAAGAAGATCGTAAAGACCGCTTGGGCTTCGCGACTGACTCTGTTATTATCCGCGTGGCGCAGCGTCGGACTTAAAGCGGCCAAGCAACCAGGGCCCAGAAGCTATGTCGGCACGGCCCCCGGGATATCGTCGTGCCTTATTCTCTTTCGCCTTATAACTCTACTCTACACAATCCAGAAACACTATATATCTGCGACTAATCTTTATTGCTCTTTCTCGCGTCAACTTTTCGACCATTCGAGTGATGAATAAAAAAAACTAATAATGCGAACGGTATGAGTTATGAAGTACTGGAAACAGTGAAAAAAAAAAAAAAAAAAAAAAAAATTACACACTGCTACCTGAAGCTGTAAAACAGTTTACTGGTTCAGTTAATCCCGTAATTATTAATCAAAGACGCGAGTTTGTTAATTTACTTCATAACTAAAATTTTTTACGAGAATTCCTTTGCCTGTTATCAAGAATTCGCAAAACGATGAAATTCATCGGTATAAAGTATCGTTTAGAATAAAAGCAAAGAGAAGAATGCCTTTTACTCGGGAAAGCGTTGAGGCCGGCAATATATAGATATATTGCTAGTAGATAAGTCCATCGTGGAAAGTGTTGAAAGTGGATGGTGTAGTATACGTAGAGTACGTATAGGCGGTCGTCGAGCGACGGGCCGGTGGCGTCGAGAGGAAAAGTGTCCCGCGCGACTCGAAGGTATACGTTGCAAGAGGCACGTGGTTGGTTAGCAGTGCCCGCAGAAGCGGTATAAACGTAAAGCGGTATAGCAGCTCCCGTGGGACGACGGGAAATTTCTGTGCTGAGATTATCAGGAAGCGAAGGGAGCTTCTATGAATACAGGGCGACGCAAGATCGGAGGGTGAGAAGGAGGAGAAAGTAGTGAGAGAGATTCTCCACCGTCGATAAAAGAAAGAAAAAGTGGTAGGGTTGCCGGTGTCGGTATGGCGGGTTAGAGAGTTGAAAGGGGTATGAGGCATTGCCGGTCTCGTGGCAGTGGAAGCCGAGGCCGTCGGCACTCTCGGTATAAACCGCTACTAGCGGCGCAAGAAGAGAGCGACGGAGGGATGGAGGTGTCGGAGTAGGTTCGGAAGAAGCGAAGTCGAAAGAGCGAAAGAGACGATAGGAGAGCGCGAGAGAGGGTCGAGAAAAGAGTTGGTAACCCAGTGCCGTTGATCCGCGAGGGCAGAGCCATAGTTGAGAAAGTATACTACAAGCGGAATACGATGTATATACGTGTACACATAGGAAAGCAATGTGGTCGACCGCGAATGAGCGTACCGGCAACGGATGTGAGAGTCAACACTTTGTAGTTTTAATCGATCCGTCGGGGTACGAGGAGCGTGGAAAGACCGAGGAGGTTTTAACGAAAGTGTTGCGGGTACGAGGGAGAGAAAGTTGTACAGAGGGGGAGAAAGGGGTAAGGAGGGTTGATGATACGTAGAAGGGATAGGAGAAGAGGAGCGAGTGTACAGTGGCCAGGCTTGGGTTAGAGGACGTCGAGGGGGGTACACTCCTGCGCTAGTAGAAAAGGACGGGCTGTGTACAGACACGAGCCACGGTCGGGAAGTAACCCGCGCGCGGGAGTGAACGAGCGAACGAGGAATGAGAAATGCAAGAGAAGGTCAGACGAAGACTGCAACCCGGCTTTTGCCGTGGAAGAAAGACAGAGGAAGAGGAAAGAGAAACGCGGGCCGCAGAGGATCGGAGACCCACATCCTGCCACGGACTCCTACAACTTCAGCCACCGCCAGCTGGGCTACAGCAACGGCTTCTCTTTCCTTCCCTTTCCATTCTCGCATCTCCTCCGTGTACCGGAGCGAGCATCCGACGATTCAACCATAGCCCCCCCCCCCCTCCCCCCCTCCGGACTCGAGAGGGAGCGAGTGAACGAGCCGCGAAGGGGTGCGGAAAGGTCTCCACGGACAACGTGTGAAGAGCACGCGGCTGACTTTCCGTGGAGAGAACGAACGAGAAACGGTCACGGGGAGGGAGACGTAGGAAAGGACGCGTGTATTTCATTCATTCGTTTCTCCTGCGTTATATGAAGGAACGACGACCTGTCGCACTCGGGTCGCCGCGATCTCGGCACGTTCCAAGCATCGTCCGACAAACTACCACACTCATCGTCTTCCCCCGTCGTTCCTCCGGTTTTATACTCAACTCCACAATACCCTCTTTACTCTCTTGTCGCTACATGCATACCGAATTTTACCCTCTCTTTCGTCTCTACCGCCTTTCCCCCTATTCAATCGTTTTGTATAATCTCTTTGACTCGCACGTGTCACGGATACACGTGGAAGGAAATCCGCACAAGAAACATCGCAATAGCTTCCCAATGTGGTAAATACGATGACGCGAAATTCCCGGGACTGTTGAAAACACTTCATCGTTTTTTCATCGGATTTTTCGGAATATTGAAGTTTTTTTTTCGTTACTCCCATTTTTGTTTTTGCTCTGAGTGACTCTCGAAAACGAATTAACTAATATTTGATTGTGTTTTCCGCGCGTAAATATATGAAGTGAGAACTAAGAGAATTTTCAGAATTTACGAAATTTTTTTCATTGACTAATCGATCGATGCAAATTTAACGTTGCGGCGTTGAGAGTGCGTCGCCGACATTACATCCAATTGAAAAAGGAGTATTACGAGTTTAGCATTGACGTGAAGTTGTCAGCTTGGGATCCTAACATCTGAGGCGACGTGATATTTTGCTTGGATGATCGTTGATTCGTACATAAAGTTCCTCTTTGTCACGGATCGAGGCAAAGATTCGGAAATCGGCAAAAAATTAAAAATTAATTTTTCCAACCTTATGTCACACATCTTGTCGTATATCAGCGACAATTGGTAGTTTATTCAAATAATCTAAACGATGATCAAAAAATATTCGCGTCGAATAGAAAATTAATAATCACTTAGAAAAATGTATTTGTTATTTTTGCCGATTAACGATTTTTCAATCGGAGTTTTTATTTTTTATTTAATTTTTGAAAAAATTTAATGTTATCTCACCGACTATTGGAGAAAGTAATTACTTCGTTCGTTTCACCGATTTCGACAACGTGACCTGCGTCATGTATATTCCCGACCATCTGTTTTCGACAATATCGTTGAAGATGAACGTAGTAATGCTGTTGGTCGTTGAGATGGGAAAACAACGGCAAGCGATACTAAGTAAAGCCTTCCGCCCCCCTCCCTTCGCTGCCTCCCTAATCAACGGCGTCCGAGTTCCGAACGAGCGTGTTGTGTTCCGTTCGATCGATAAGAGAAAGGACGCCCGAGGGTGGCGAAAACGTTGAGAGAGCCACCGACGACTAACAAATCCGTATGCAAGGGTGAGAGGGAGCGAAGAACGCCGGGGACTGTAAATAAGAACATTAATTTACTGTCAGCTGGCGTGACGCTCGTGCTACGCTGTTGCGAAGGCGAGGCGCGCTCGGGCTATGGAGGGATATCTTCGTCGGCGACGTCACAAGACCTGGTCGCTACAGCCGTCGAGGGGTGTTTTACAAATCAGACCATTGCCACAATCATACCGGCCCATCTACGCGAGCCCAACGTTCGGGGGTGTATCGGGACACGCCGAAGCGCGCGAAGATGATACATACCGATCGCAGTAGACAATCTCATTGAAGATATTGTTTATTTAGCGAACCGTAATGAAAAATGATCACGAAGGTTTTTATTTCGAGAATAGATCGTTACAGTTCCGTATTCTCAACATGCGAACTCATGTTTTTTATAAACAGAAACATATGATCGACTTAAACAGCGGATGGCAAAATGCTTTGCTGTTCCTTGATGAATCAATGACGAAAAGAAATGCCGATTTTTTTTTCTTCATCAAAAACTGCGTTCATCATTCGTATTTTTCGATGGTAAAAATAAAATCGGTTCAATCAGTTTTTCCCTTTTTTTTCTAATTTTATGGTTAACAATTACTCGATAACCAGATGGACTGATCAGTAGACACCAGATGGACTGATGGACAGTATTGCCGAGTCTCGTCATTGTAAGCAACGCAACGCGAGATCGAGAGTGTCGTAGACTGACGCGCTACATTCGGATTGTCAGAGAAATCATGCAATCACAGAGGGGAAAGAGCATTAAAACGCCGAGGGTGCGGGCAGTTCCAGAGGCGTCGAGAGATAGGGATCCGGGACTGAAGGGTTCACTGAGTTGCCATCCACCACGCCGAAGTCGTCATTCCCCCTTCGGTCGCCGAAGTCTTCATTCTTTCTTCCCTTCTTTTGCGTTCAAAATTCAAAAACGTTCGGCGATAAATCGAACTCTCGGGATATCGCGATCGTTTACGATTTTCATACACAGTAGACACGTTACCCTTCGTACAGCCAAACGGGGGGTCGTTGCGAGATTTGACTCCAATATCTTATTCAATTCGTTCCTTATAATCCAGAAATTTGAAAAAAAAAGAACACTTCAAAAAACTATATACGAAATTTGTAAGATTTTTCAAAAAAATTCGTGAGTCGATTCGTTCATCGAGCTCTGTCAGAGGTTAATCCATCCCTCACAGACGCCGGGAGCTCATAGTCGCAATCGCGGAAATTGACTGATCCACCGGTACAAGAGGGTACCCTCCGAAAGCATCGCCGATAGAAGAGGAAGACCTAACCGCTCGATTCTCGATACGTATCGAAGATCGTCGCGATGCCGTGGCTTCACGGTGTCGAAATTTTTATCGCCGTAAAATTCGCGAACGGTTCCTCTTGCCACGCTGTCCAGAGGGGGTAGAGGGGGGGAGGGGGGAGAGAGATGTATATACGCGAGGGAGAGCGAGCGGCGACCCAATCGTTCCTCTCGTTGTCCTCCGCTGACTCCCGTCGCCAGCAGCACCAGCAGCAAGCCCCGGACTCCTGTGTCCCAACCTCTCGCCTGATTTGCATCACGGTTACGAGCTCGTTCGCTCGTGGAAGGGGTTTTCGGTGTGCTACCGGGAAGGTTCGGGGTTTAGGGAAGAGCGAAAGAGCGAGAGGTATCCAAGAGAGCACAGGGACAAGGCGGCAGCAGCGGCGGGGGGGGAGGGGGGTGTTTTAGTACGAAGGGTTGCCGGACGGCTATGGGTACGTGCTGCTAGCGCGAAGGGAGTTCGCCGGTCGGACGAGGGTAGTTCGGGGTGAAGAGGGCAGGATGGGCGGCAGGCGGTTAACGGGGGGTTGCGGACGGGAGGGTATATTACAGAGGTCCCCCCACGTACCACCCTTTCGGTCCGCGGAACCAGCTCGGACACTCATAACAATCATAACAACGAGATCTCGCGGACTAACTCGCGAGGCCAACCTCCGCGCATCGGTAACGCCCCCTTAACACGCCCATTTTTGCCCCCACTACAACTGTTAGGCGGCGGAGTCGCGGGTGGCACACGGCGGATCTTGGTTGCGCGGGAGGCGGCGGTATATACGCTAAAGTACGCTCGCGCGTTGCCTCCTGCCTCTCCGGGTTGCCTTCCCGCCGCGCGACTTTCGTGCCATAACGCAGCCAGACTGCGGACCGCGAGGTTACAGGAGCGAGTTATCGCGTCTCCACGTTAACGCGCGACAACGTGACGCGCACGCCGTCCGCATCTCTTTTACAATCAACAAATCTTCCGCCGTACAACTCGCGCTCCGAAGATTTTATCAACAATCGTAGTTTTTATCGGTTACAAAATATTTTTTATTTTTTTTTTCGTAAAAGTGAAAAAAAAATTGATTTTTCGTGTTTTTTTTTTTACGTTCAAATGAAATTTTCGTAACAGTGACTCTCGCGAGACAGTTTGGGAAAGAGCGACGAGTGTTACTTATTTCTTCGGACAATCGAGAAACTCTGTGACAGTTTTAATTGTGGATTTAACTTTATCCTGTTTTCTCGAGGAAACGAATAAAAACAACTCGGAAAATATTCTTACGCCTCGAGGAAGTGTTCAGTGAATATACATCATTTTTCGTGATGATATTACAAATTGTGTGAACTCATTAACATTGACGATATTTCGATGTGTGCCAAGTGCTCGTCCGTTTTTAAACGATCGTAAATTTTTGTGTTTTTGTTTTGTTTTTTTTTTTAATCTTTTTTCATATGTTTGAAATACCTTTTTAATATACAATTGAATGACCCATTGTAATAAAAAAACACGTTTAAAAATAAAATTGAACGGAGTTTTTACGAAAGTTTGGAGTTATTTAATCGTGAAACGAATCTCTCCGTATACGAGATTGGTGTTGGTGGTGAAATTAGCTTTGCCGGCTATACGAGGGACTGGACACGTAGTGAGAGGCGAACCAAGCAAAATTTGGAACTCTAATTAGCCCGGAGGACGCTTGTTAAGTGGTCGTACAAGCAACCGGGCGGACAAGAGAGTTAGCGAGAACGGCATTAGAAAGAGAGTGAGAAGAAAAATCGGCCGCGTGGCCGATTTTTACAACGGAATATAGCCGTGAATATTACTCGTTTCGTTTCGGAGCGATGACGTAATCGTGTCGATCGATCACGGTCGATCGAGAATACTCCGCGTAATTCGCCGGAAGCAGATAATCGCACGAAGAAGGAAGAAAACGGAGTCGATCGGGTACATCGATAACAGCGACGCGTTGACGAACGTGGGGGAAGAAGAGCCGGTAATCTCGGCCGAGCCGAGGCCGAGTCCGCGACAGGTGTACGAGACAGGTGAGCGAACAGTGAGACAAAACTTATTGGGTTGTTAAAAACAGTATTAAACCCCTCAATCGCCCCTATTCAACGGAAAACAACACAAAATTAATATATCATTTGAATCAACTAAATTTGTGCCGAATTCTCAATCGCCGAAAAATGTATTTATTTTACGGACCATCGTAGTTTCGCGTTTTATGCAAACAAACAATGCATTTCTCGGTAAAGCGCTCGAAATATTAATATTTTTCGATTTGCATTTATTATTTCATCGACTCACCTCTTTTTCTATGTCGGCTATCGTGTTTAAGTTAATTTCGTAAATGATCGATCAATTATCGAAAACTGTAATTAAAATTTGTCAGATACCGCGCTTCTTGACATCGATCGTTTGATGTCGAAAAATAAAGTTTTCCAACTTCAATCAAATATCTTCGCTTCATTTCAAAATCAACAATTAAAAAAAAAAAAATTGCTCAACATATATTTTTTTTCGCCGCAACATCTTATATACTTTCATTAAATTCTATATTTCCAAAAAAAATTAATAATTAGATATGCAATAAATGTCCAATGCGTAAAAAAGTTTTCAAAATCGATCTAAAAATATTCATAAAAAAAAATAATATATTTTTTAACGTTGTACATTAATTAAGGTGAAGAATAATATATTTAATAACAAAGACTGATACAAGTGAAATATATTTCGAAAATTGGTGGTTATCGCTCGGTTATCGAATCCGTCGTGACTATCGATTAGAGTGATATCTCGATAATTTAATTGCATCGTTGCGAGGTTATGCGTATCGCACACGTCGAGTTGCGGTCTTCTCAGTTCTCCGTGTCTCGCGATGCTTTCCGTTGATTCGTAGCGTAGAAGCCGCCACGGAGAACCACCAGCATACCACAGAGACTTGCGCGCGAGAAGTGGCGGGAGAACGCGCGTGAGTTTGCTAGCATGTTCTGGAGCTCATAGTGTGGCAGGGCGATAGACGCGAGGAAGGGCGATGAGAGGGAGGAGGAGGAGGAGGATGAGGAGGGGGAGGGGGGCGACGGGGCAAATGTCTGACTCTAATAAACTCCTAATTATCGCTGCACGCCGCGGTAATTACGGGCGCGCTGCACGTGACCGCGCGCGCGGACACGTCAGTATGTGTGTGCGTGAGTGTATTTTTTTTAAGCTCAAATTATATACACGTTCCAAGAACGCTGGGGAATGAGGCAAGCAAGAGAGAGAAAAAGAGTGAGCGACAATGCGAGCGAGAGGAAGAGAGAGAGAGAGAGAGAGAGAGACCGAGAAAGAGAAAAAGAACTATACGAATGAGGAAGGTGAAGGGGCGGAGGGGGGCCTGGGGAAGGGCTCATGCTGGTTTTGCTGCTGGCAGTCTCGGCAAACACTTCGCGCCCGCGTTCCCGCCACGAACAGACAAATAGAATAATTAAAACCGCATTATAAAGCGTCGAGTTGCTCCGTTATCTCCGTCGTTCTTTCTCTCTTCATCCTATCCTCTCTTCTCTGTGCGAAATAACTCGTAGATATATACGTGTACACGTTAATGCGATGTCTTCTACTTTGAAAGATCGTACGGGTGGCGAAACAATTTTATCGTTATATTATTGCGAGGATGCAGTTTCATCGTGGGTTGCGTCTCTCGCAAGAAACAAGATACGTTGGTGACGTTTTTTTTTTTTTTTTTTTTTTTTTTCCTCGGGCCGAAACTAATTCGCGTGCGCATTGCAGAGTAGAATCGTCCGGCGAAAACCGGCGTATTTACAGTTTAGGATCGCGCGTTGACGGGGACAGAGCCAACGGATCTGAGGATCTCAACATGTCGGATTGCAAGTACTAATTCTTTTATCGACCCATTCCAATTAACCATTTGCCCCTTGATCATCCCTAATTACTAGCAATTATACTCGACGTTACTAATTGTAAGTAGGCTGATGTCATACCGCTGACCAGCGAGAAACGAGCTGCACGGCTCTTTCGTATCAACTAAAAAATTATTGTCGATACTTCTGCACTTTATCAATGTCGTATTATTTTTTTTCCTCCGCAAAAATGACATTCGCGAAATTATTTTCAATTT
Organism: Cryptus viduatorius; assembly: GCA_964006125.1. Taxonomy (NCBI): domain Eukaryota; kingdom Metazoa; phylum Arthropoda; class Insecta; order Hymenoptera; family Ichneumonidae; genus Cryptus; species Cryptus viduatorius. The sequence goes on along the minus strand of OZ023220.1, from coordinate 32,466,363 downwards.
ATTTCCATAAATGGGCCCAAAAATTTTTTTGAAAAATGCGAACTAATAGTTTCGAAGTACAAGCAAAACGCCTCACCTTGGCATTTGGCGCACTATCGATGACCGAGAAAATCCGAAGAAAAAAAAAAAATGGAGTTGGCGAGAATGATAAATCCTTCGAATCTTCCTATAATTATAAATAGGTGTGACATTTCGTAAAACTAGGGTGAGAATTAATTTGGTTTCGTTTTAATCCGGTAGTGATGCTGGAAACAGTGATTGGAGGGGTGGGGGGAGGAGTATCGTGTATAATAGGGGTTCGTTCAGTCGACGGCAGTTGCCTACGTCAGTAGGATGTCCTACTTACATCAGTCACGGATTGCCTCGGGTATATAAGCCGCGAGCGAGGCAGGCGCTAGCGAACTCACAGCTCTGGCGAACGATTCCCTCCCGGCTTGTTATAAGCTCCGGCAATATTGGTAATTAGGTAGGTCATCTAAATGTGCTTGTAACTGGCTAAATTCGTACCGGCTGTTAATGGACGCGGAGAATATATATACTATAATGTGCTCAGTAGCAATATAAACCATATAGGTCACCAAGTACTTATAGATCGCGTAGAACGTATCAGAATACGAACTGAATTTAACACCTCGAGTCATAAACTATTCAGCGATTCCGTAGCCCCGAAAGCCGTATATAACTCATTAATTCGCGATTTATTAAAAAATTCAAACGCCTCAGAATTGGAATGAAATATTGATATCGTATCTATTAAAAGTAACGGCACGTACGCCATAAACCAGAATTTGTTTCTAACCAAATGTCGAAACGAGTTTTCGATGTGTACGTATTACACGGCAAGATTCGTTATCTAAGGTGTGTGTCCAGCGACGAAGAGGTCCCACCGCGATTATCACGGCCGCTCGTTACGATCGAGTTAATATCGGTAATTAAGAAAGTTGCTTAAAGGCGAACGTTCAGCGAACAGCGCCTTGTGTTGGCCACTCGGGAATGCGGCGAGATAGCCGCGAGTTCGGCGGAGGTTCGACTTACCCTATCCACTAGTAAACGGAGCTGACTACTTGCCTATACTTGTAATCGCGATATAACATCACCGACAGCAGCGGTGCCGCGTATTCGTCATGAGATACTGTTGGTCTTAACCTACAGAGTAAAAGAGGAATTCGAAACGTAGGATACCGCACTGACGCCGGATATCGGAGGGAATGCTAAAAATATCTGCTTGAAGTTTGCCGAATTTCGCTCGAGTATCACTTAGACATTTATAAAAACAGCGAATTACACTCGCGCGATCTAAAAAATTGTTAACCGAAAAATTATTTTTCGGCTTAATTGGGGTTTGCATCCCTTTCGTGTTAAAATCGTATTGAAGGGGGAAAAAAAAGTATATTAAAAAAATGAAGGGTTAAGTTTTCGTACGAACGTTTTATTTGTAAATAAACATGCGGTCGATATTATACGACGTATAATTTACTTCGATATAATCGCCGTTGGGTGGGTGTTGCATTATAAAGCAACCCGGTACTTTCGAGGACTAGAAGTTCCGGTGATAATTTACCTCGGGTTACTTAGCTGCATTCTAATAATTAACCGATAATTATGCACGACCACGCATACGCGATGTTCTCTCGTACGTGTAAGTTCGATGTGACCCGCACATGCTAATTGAAGGATCGAGCGAGTTGTCGACGGAGGCGGACGAACTTTCCGAAAGTGTAGCGAGGAAACCGCAGCGCCAACGTCCCCCGGTCGCCGTTTCTGTTGCTCCAAAACTCTCTTTTCTTAATCTATGACGAAGTTCAATAACGGATGAAGAAAATTATCGATCTTTTGGTGACGCGTCTGCAGCCGAGTAATATGACTATCCGTCTTACCGGCATATCTAATCCAACGACCGAAGAATTCGCTCAATAAATTCGTAACGAGAATTCTGTAGATACCTAAAAATATCCAAACCTCGTCGTCTTTTCTTCGGATACTTCTAACGGTATATATTTATCATGTATCAACCGATTATCCCGCACTCAGAGCATTTGAGACGATGAACGCCCTATGTAACCGATGGAACTTGTAACATGTGTCGAGAATTCGAGATATGGAGGTCGGATTCAAAGAAATCTTTACTAATTGCCGTTCGTACGACGGAAAACGAATTGGCGGTGCAGAAATTTTTTTTTTTTTTTTTTTTATGTACGAAATGATATTCACTCCAAAAGTCTTTAAATTTCGATAGACATGCTTACTTACGTCATACGATATCGATTACGGTAAAATTTAGCAGCCAAATATTTATTTCAGTCACAACGACCGAAGACGCGATCCTTCGACGATCTTTGGGAAGCATTTATCTCTCTCTAATGCAAAGCTCACCCTTTAGATATTTTAATAACCTAAAGACTTGACGCGAAGATATGTTTCTATTTTTCAAGCTTTTCGGTTAAACTTGGTTTCCATCAACGACAACAGTTCGGTGCTTCGGAACCCCGACTTTTGACAAAGAACACAACATTCGCGATAACTCGAAAGGAAATTAAAAAAAAAAAAAATTGACCGAAACGTGAAATAAATTTCGCCGAAAGGTCGACAAGTAAAATTTACGAAAGGCGGTACACTAGTAAATATTATTCGCGACATTATAAAGACCGTTGAGAATTCTTTGCCGCGTGTGACAGTCGCCCGATGAGAGTGCATCGGCGCAATTATTTACGTTTCTCCGTATAGAACTCCAAAGAAACGATGAATCTAAACCTGTTAATTAAGAACCGTTTGTGTTTGAATACCCGCGCGAATACAGGAATAGATTAGGCCTTCTCTGCGCCTTCGAGGGTTACGAATGGGGTTGCTTCTCGGTACGAAACTCGCGAGTCCGGATATAAATCGATGCGCAAGTATTCGTAAGGGCGACTGAGAGGAAGAGATCGCGGGTGTTCCGCGGCCCGTTACGGGGTGCACAGGATTTCTCCGCGGCCATGTGACCGAATCGGTTTTGAGGTAAACACGAGCACGTGTTTCGAAGCGAATAGTCGAGTTTAACACGAGGATGAAAACGAATGCCGTCGACTGTACGTGATCGTCGTACAACAACGATAGGGTGGTCGACGAGGGGTGGGAAATCAAGGCGCGCGAACTGAACGTAGTTCTTTGGCCAACCGCCTCGCCTCGGGTTCGCTATTCGCCGAGGGGATTACGAGGCGAGGTTGGTGAACGCAGGGGTTGAAAATCCCCTCGTCGGAGAGCCGAGTAACAGAAAAAATATACGTGAAAGATAGAAAGGAAGAGTATATTAGAAGAGACGAGACGAGACGAGAGACAAGTATACTGAGGGGCCAGACGAGCGCGATACCAAGAGAGAGACTCGACGAAGGGACTGGCAAAGTGGCCGGAGGGATACGAGTCTTTCGCTTGGTATATACCCACTACTTTTGCACCGGAACTCGCGGGGAGAAGACGAACAAGGGTATACGATGGTTACGTTGAGGATACGCGCGGTGGGTTGGGGGGCCGACGGTGAAAAATCCCAAAGGCGCCACTTGACTCGCCAGGGATATATTGTTGGGATAGGCACTCGAGCAAAGGGGACACAAAAGGGAACGACAACGACGACGTCGTAGTTGCCGGCGTCGTCGACGATGCAGACTCGATGAGGCGCTCTTCTCAATCGAGCCAAGTGGTTACAGAGCGTCTATGGCCAGACATACATTTTTCGCGATACGTTCGGTTGTAACACAATGTATTTTCGAGGATCAGTCAAACACGATTATTCTTATGATTATATTAGACGAATGTTTATGGATGCACGTGCATACGTATCAGTCCCGTCTAACAATGGCGAATTTAATAAGTTTCGTATTTTTCATAACTTCACTCCATCTTTTTTTTTTTTTCTTTTTTTTTCCTTCGATTGCAATAAATTCCGTGCGGCATTCCGATCTCAAAAGTTGATCGATCATCGCATTCGCGGAGAATAAACTTCTGACGAATGATTGTCTCGTTGGATGAACTTCGAAACGAGAAAAACGATTGTTGGCGAGGTCAAGAAAACGAATCGATGCTTTCCCCTCCTTTCCTTTTATTCTCTTTCCCTGCACTGAAATCTTCCGGCAACTCTCTCCGTCATCCTCTACTTCTCTCGCTTCGCTCACTTTCTCCCTCACCCACCGTTCGCGGCTCGTCGACCCTCGTTCTCGCTTTCCCATTCAACTCCCCTTTGCCTCAATTCAACCCCTGTTCCGACGATCAGACGGGCGATAACATTTCGCTCGACAACTTACCCACTTCCAGCTTTTGCCGTTTAGATATATATATATATACGTACGTATATATATAACTATAGCCTCCTTTACTCGCGCACTTTCTCCTCTCTTACTCCATCACTTTCTTCTCGTCTTTCCATAATTTTCCTCCTCGACTAACCTCGCAGCGTAGCTCTTGTTTCCACACCGGAAGCCAAGATACTTCTCGAGTCTACGATCTATCCTCTTCGCCTCTCCGGCCACTTTACCGAATACCTCTTCTCTCTGTTCACTTATTTTATCTTAGCATTCGTCGACTTCTCTCGGTGTGAATATGGTACCGATTTTCTTCAAGGATACCTGTCACAGCGAACGATTGACTGATTCATTCATGAAAGACGATAAAACAGTCCGAGCGAAAAAAAAAATCCATCGATCATCGAATTTCGGTTTTGAATGACTTTAGGCAAAAAAAAAGGCGTAAAAAATGACAAACCTCCAAAAGAATTATTTTTCATATTTTTATCTAAAAACGTTTGTTCATGTGTACTGTAAGTGCGGAAATATATGACTTGGAGCGACTGGCGAAGGATTAAAATCGATATCTCGATAAAAAAAAGTGGTAATTTCGGGATTTTTTATCGAAGGCATAACATGTTATTTTGCCAAATTTTTTTTGATAAATTATTCTTTCGGCACGATACTAAGTATTTCGTTCTAATAACATCATTGACAACGAAAAAAAATTGAAAAACAACTATTAAAAAAATTGTTTTTATACGTAAATTTCAATATAAATATTTTTTATTCATTGATCGCTGACGGTTTTTTCGTAACTTTTATGCTCTCCCGATGTCTACACTGTGTGCGATGATTCCCAGAATATTGTTAACGTTTTTTGTCAAACGTGTCACGGTCCACAGAAGGTAGCTATCGCGTGCTGCGCCGTTATTAATTCTAATAATTTAAAAAGAAGCACGCACGTGCGTAACGCCCCGGAAGGGTTAGCCTAAGGGACCCTTCGACAATACCACGGTCACGAGTGTTTTTTGTACGCACGATGTCTCTAATAGATCTAATTTGCGTGTAAAAGCGCTCACGTTCTTTCTACCGAGATTCACAGAGTCGACGCTCGGTCTTTGACGACGGCGGGTTGGGCGTACCGAATGACACGTGTCGCCTCTAGATCCCCGCGGAGTATATAGTGCACCCTCTTCTCTGACTTGGCCTTGAATAGTTCCGTTTAAAATAAAAAGAAAAAAGGATGTGTCTCAATAAAAAAAAAAAAAAAATGTCCCATTTTTTTTTTCAGACGTATAATTCGCGAAACAAAGCCATTTTCGATGCAGCGCTAAAAATTAAATGCGACACTTATTACGTTAATTTGAGTCATTATTATCCGCATTATTTATCACCTTCGATATTCTCCCTCTTCAAAAAATGGCAAAAGCAACTCGCATTTTCTATGTATTAACTGTTTTCGCTTTATTCGTTACCGGATTGGCTGCCGCACGAGCCTGAAGCTTGACTTGTTCAATGACAAATTTCAATCGCACAAACCGAATCATGTGTTTGACATTATACGTACTCTGACATTTAACCCCTTGAAAAAAAAAAATCTTTAATTACTATCCAAATACGGAAACTTCAGCTGCGCGCGTGATCGCTACTAATATATATTAAAAAAAATAGTAGAATAGTCTCCGTTGGCATAAAAAAAAAAAAAAAATTGTGGATTAAAAATTGGAGCCGAAATTTTTTAATAATTTTTCGAATGTTATTGAAAACAAAAAAATGAAAAAAATCAATGAAAAGAAATGCTCGAACTCTGATTCATCGTACGTGGTAAGTCGGGATGAAAGAGAAATCGAATGGATCGAGGCTCCCGAACTTTTCGTCCAGATGTTAAACACGAGAAGGCACAGCGTGAGACGCGAAGGCGGTGTAGCACGTAAATACATCCTCAGTAGGGGGTTGGAATCATTATAATGGTAGCGCCGTTCGAGCTTAAGAGTTCTATTTGTGGTAATTCGGGGTTTAATGCACTCTCTCCACGCTCTGATTTAGACTGACGTGGACTTTTTAGCCGAACCCCCAGCGGCGCCCGACGTTACCAGAGTGCCGTAAAATATGAATTATTCTTCCTGCGGCTCGACGTTCCTGAGCCACGAAGCGTCCGTATCGCCCCAAAGAAAGTTGGACAGATGTGTGTATACGGCTGGTTGAAAAAAATTTTTCTAGCACTTCCATTTTTTATACATATATATATAGATATATACATAAACCTCCCGTCAAATCGGGACGAATGCATTTCACCGTGAGAATCTGAGTTCCGTGTGCATAAAAAACTAAAACAATGCAATTTTCGAGAATTTCAAACTAAATTAACGAAATAACTATCTAAAAAAAGGAGATCCTCGTAAAACGATGTGACGGGTTCGCAAATATTCTAAATAGCGTTTAAACTTCATCGTAATATGAGAAAACCATTTTTATGCAGAAATGTTTTATATATAAATGGCAGAGAGTTAACATTAATAAAGTCTCGAAGTGTCCCGTTTGCCACACATCTTCTATTTTCGTCGCTCCAATTGATTTATAACAACATACATTCCAAACCGATTTGAGATTAGATTTCGTAGGTAAATTATTCACTATACATTCCGATATTTTCGCCTCTCGTGTTTTTTGCGACTATACTTTGCGAAATAACTAAAAATTCATGGCGATCGAAATTAAGAAACGATTCGAAATATTAAACATCGATCGAAAAATTCTTAAAAATTTAGCGAGAAAATTGGGTTAAAAAAATTATTTACCGTTCCTTTGTTTTCCGTGATCTCATCTTGGGAATCCTTTTGCCGTTTGCCGCGATTATTCGTGTTCTGTTCTTATTATATACGTAACCGATTTATGAAGATCTTTGCTACCGAGTTCGCTTGTAGTTATAGCGGGTCCGTTGGTACATTAGACCGTCGTTGGCACGCACAGGGAAGGGAGAGAACAAGCGTGGCATATCCGCGGGGGTAGACGATATACCTACTGTGAACCGAGAAGCGTTTCACACAGTCTCGCATTAACGTTGAAGGGCTGAGGCTCTCGCGCGGTTACGCTGTTCGGTTTAATCCTTGCGTTTCGTGACTCAGGACAAAGCCCGGTGGATTTCTGACAGAATGGTATCGCACGAAAGGAGCATTACCTTCGTACTCGCGTTACGTAGCGTGTACATACGGCATACAAGCGTATGTAAGAGGCTACCGTCGTCCTTACACGTATTTAAGGGCGCACACTGTACACAGAGTCGGTGTAACAGGGTGAAGGCGCGATGAAGCTTGTAGTGGTATACAAAAGCGGAGCGAGCAATACGACGCGCGAAACCAAGGAGAGCGGTGCTCGCCTCAGCGGGTCTCCGTCGAGTTCTCTCAGCGTCTCGAGCCGCGGTTTAGTCGAGTCCGGCAAACACTTTTTTTTTCTTTCGCTTCGCATTTTTTTTCTTTTGCTTCCGTTCAACCTCTCGCGCTCACTCCCCGACTCTTAACCTCACCTCATTTTCTCGCTTACTTCACGGTACTTTTGCATCGCATTGCATCGCATTATACTGTAGGAGGGGACGATTACAAGACCATAGGCAATGTATAAAGCTCTCCGCTCTCTCGATCGATTATGAACCGAGACGGGATGAAAAAGAGGTCTACGTGGCTTCGAATATTTTACGGACAATGTCGCGATGGGCGGTTTCGCCAACTGGTCCCGCTGTGTCGATACTTCTTTATGTTACTCGCTTGTCTTTCAAGTATATCGGGGAACACGGGGAGTATTCGATGGAGCTGTACAATACGTTTTACGCGATAACTTTCGCCATTCGACGAAAATCTTGTCAACGTATTGCGTGCGACGATTGTTTTTATTTTTTTCGCGGGTGAAAAAAAAATGAACTCGCGTGAAATTTTTACTACGGTCGGCCTCTCGGGAGTTGAGATCTCTCGTATGGCGTGAAAGAATTCAATGGTCAAACAGTGCGCGTGTGTGTGTACGTGCGTTTCACCTGTTATTTTCGAACCGCCGAGGGCGACCATGTCGAGGAAGGATGGCTGGCTACTACGAACCGTGGCGTTTTCGATAGAACGAGGGCGAGCTTCGAGACTGCACGACGATGCATTTAAAAGAGGTTGTCGGGCAACATCGGCAACACGCAACCGTTGATACAAAGTTGCGCCGAGGGGCGGGCAACATTGTAACCCGGAGCCAGAAACGAACGAACTTTTTCAAAAGACTCACGTGCCGGCGGTGATTTTACGCACATTGTCATATTTTTTTTATACCTTCTAATTTTTCCCTCCGGATATCGAGAGGCGCTCGATTAATATCGTCGAATAAAAAAAAAAAAAAATTCCGACAACATCTGGCAAATTTCATAATTTACAACAAATTTTCACACTGGCAACACATTTGTGTGATGATTATTGTAAATTATGGATATTATACGTTCTTCCCGTGTTATTTTTACATGCATAAAAAAAAATCACGATTCGCCCTCATTGATATCGTCCTTTACGTGATGTACGCCAAAATGCATTTTTCACAGCGATTTCAACGATGGGCGATTAATAATTCATTTTTTGTCGCGCGGTGCATGAGAAGTTCTACTTCTCGTATCTGCCGAGAGTGGCGTAAGTGGCGTGTTACAGCAAACCGCACTGTAATGAATAGGGCGCATGCGCACATCGGCCCAATTTTACTTTTCGCACGCAAACGAGGCTAGCGTGCGAGAAATCAGTACTTCTCGCCCGCTGTGGCGGCGCCACAATCGGCAGGAACAGCGGCAGCAGTTACGCTGTACGCGTCGCAAAAAGTATCATGCGATACTTGAACGACAAAGCGGACTTCTGACGATTGAGACGCGTATAGCCGCACTTCCCAACCTTCGCCGTAAAATTCTCTTTCTACTAAACTGAATTGTATCACGCGGTATTTTTTTTTTTTTTTTCGCTGATCTCGCAATGTGCCCTACATACGTTACTGCAAGGATATAACCGGTACGGCCTTTCGTATCTGAGAGAGTACTTGCAACGAGCAAAGTTCTCCCGAGTGTTGAAGCGAGCAGGTCTAAAATTCTAAAACAGCATGGCGAGCGCCTTTAGAACGGAGAACATAAATTGCAACCCGGCCGGCGGCGGTGTCCGGCCCCCGTTTAGAGCGGAGCCCGAAGCACCAAGCTGACAGAGTGGGCGCGGGTACTATAAGCGAAGCTTAGAAGAGAACCTTATAGGATCTCGAGCGTTGAGTAAAGGTGCGTTCGTTATATTATCTACGAGGACAAGAGTAGGCAAGGGCCCCACCGAGTTGGCGAACGCTCGCCAGTGGGGCGTCTCTAGAGTCTCTAAAGCCACCTTATCTAGTAGCCCCTATAATAAGCCGCGATCCGAGAGCGTAGGTATATATTCCGCAAAGCACTACACACACAAACGCTCGCGGGCGCGACGACGACTCGTGAACTCGTGTAGAAACAAGAGCCAAGTTGAATCTCGAAAGTTTTGCGCAGCTAGCCGTTCTGGAGGGCCCCGCTATACGGATAGCGCTTGCAATTACAAGCTGGTCAACATGTAATTATCCCCAATGACCATAAATTATCGAATTTTTATGCGCAACATTCTTAATTACCCTTTGAATTAACATCAATCAACCCCCTTAATTACACGCTGCTCGGGCGGCGACGGCGAGCTATTCGCTGCACGCCGACGACGAAAGACCCTGAAGATGAGATACGCTTCCTTTCGATGTACTCGATACACGATACACTCGGTCCGTCTTCATCTTCGACAATCTTCCCCTTTCGCTGTATTAATCTCGTATCTCCGAATGTCTCGATAACGCGAAAAATCTTTACGACAACGAGTACGCGAGACGCGTTTGAATTTAATTTAAAACTCAAGTTGCCGCTCGTGATTATGAATTCGAGGACGGAGCACCGCGCAAGAGCGTCTGTTAAGTTCGGAATTAATAAAAACCAGATGCGAACGGAATCCGACGAGCGGCGAATACGAGAATACGAATGCTTCAGTGGCGGTCGGACACCGATTAAACTGAAATAAACTATACGAAAAAAATTGATTTATTTTTTTTCGAAGTTTGATTTTTTGGCAAGACGCGCGGAGCACGTCGAAAAAGCGAACATCTTCGCATCAGCGAGGATTTTATTTAATCCTTCAAAGCATAATGTTTGCTCGCGATACGTTCGTGTAATCAATGTTGACGTATAAAAGCCCTTGCCGCGGTATCCCTGTTTCTCGAATATCCAGAACTCGCTATATACGCGCCTATGTAATTTCCGCAATTCCCTTATTCCCTCTTCAGATTCGTCTGACATATATCAGTCGGAACATAGGGGCTGCTTATGCGCGCGGCTGCGCAAGGCGTTCCCTTCGCCCGTTGATCTTCCGCTTTCGTATAATCAGACACCTCTCATTATATCGCATTTAAATCGGTCTAAGTCTGTCTCATTCCCTCTCGGCGGGTGAGCTACTTGATCGACTTTTCAAACACCCGGCTATTATATCCTCGTAGTCTCGATTGTATAATCGCTGCTGCATGCTCGATCGCGACTGGTTATACGGCGAGGAGGGGGAGAGTTAACACATGTTTACGATGTTTCGGTATGTGTGCACGAAAAATCTACGATGTCGTGGGTGAGGAAGAGCGATAGCTCTCGACAGGCTGTTGTTAGTAATCACTTTTTTTTTTTTTTTTTTTTAATTCCCTCTTTTTCCACGCATCTCGCGAGCGAGGATCTATTATACGGCAATTAATGCGATTACAAAGGAAATTGATGATTCCCAACCGGCAGTCAGACGGATGAATCACAACCCTCGCGGCTATTCTTCGGTACAAAAAGTGTATCGGCGATGGAGGATGATTTCGAACGACTTTGCTTAGAGACCTTCACGGATAGAGCCGACGTACAGAAACGACACGAGAACGGATTCACGAGTGGTGAAAAAAAAAAAAAAAAAAAAAAAAAAAAAAAAAAAAAAAACAGAGACAAGCCAACGATCGTGAGGCCGCAGAAGAGCGCCAACTATTCAACGGTGATTCACCTTCGACCCTTCCTTTGAAATAGCTCGCGTGACAGGGAAAAAAGACGCGAACGGGCGAGCGAGTCGGCGCGCGGGGATTATTAAATATCCGGTTTAGAGTCAACGCTTTCGTATACATACTAATACCGTTAATGTCTATACATATTTTTGTCGTATATATGTATAACGCCGAGCGGCGAAAGTCGTGTCACCATCGCTTTTGCCATTTAGTTGGGCGTGTATATCCTTTGAATAATCACCACAACCACGCGAACCGTCTGACACTTAACATATCATATCTCTTTGTTTATTCTTTATCCTTCTTTATTTCTCTCGACACTCCGACGATCTATTTCAGTTGAAAGTTCGAAATATCGTGACTATTCGACTCGGAAATTTCCAGCCGGGCAATGCCGCGGTGTCGTTGCGGTATCGATCGTCGCAGCTTTTAATTTTTAACTTTATACTTGTATCGAAATTATGCTTCTTACTTTTGAAGAATTATCGCAGACGCGCGAAAAAATTAATCCTTGAAATACGATATAAAAAAAAAATGAAAACCTCGAAGCACTTAAAAGTTTCGAGGAAAGCGTATGCAAAATACGAAGCAAATAAATATTAATAAAAATACGATATTTGTATGGGAGTTTTCGGGACTAAAGCGATCATTTTGCATTCATTTTTACGACGGTCCAAATGGATTTTTACGATTATTTACACCTTTCACGGATTTTTAGAGGATCTCAATTTTTTTCGCAGCGAATAATTTTTATCGGCGAGGGAGCCGTCGGCATTCCTTCTCGTTTCGACGATCTTTGTTGGGGGCAAGCGAGCGTTACGTTATTTCTTTTTATTTTTCGGCGTTGCACTTGGATCCTTTTCGCTCGAAGACCACACTCAATGATCCATCCAGGGGCCGTTCGTCATAGAACCGAATTCACGGTTTACAAAGTTAAGCACTATTGGACGCGGGCCAACGCAAAAATAGAAGCACATGTTTGTTAGCCGTGTGCCTTTTTTCGAAAGATCGTTGGCGACGCCGGCTTTTTTCCCGTCGGGATTCTCTCTCGAGTGTGTACGCTTCGAGCGAGCAGCAAGAGCTTTGCGGCGAGAACGATCACGCCGAATAAAAGGGGCCGGGGGGAGGGGTGGGGGGGGGGGGGGAGGGAACGCAGAGAGAGAAGCGAATAAACAGAGAGGCCAAACCGACGGACCGCGAACTCGTCGTGATTTCATTACCCTTGAATTTCTTACTAACAGAACGGTTAGATGAAAATAATTACCCAGTCAAATGTGTGCGTAGTCGCGTGAATGACGCGCGGGTTACATGTCTCATAGCGATTTCAAGCTGTTCGCGAGAGACGCGCGTAGTTATGGGAGAATATATCCACAAGCCGACGATGTCCTCGCGACTGAGTAAAAGTTTTTGCTTTGAAGTTGAAAGATTAACGCGGTAGATCCTTATAATTTTCAGTCTCTACGCCATTCTTAACAGCTGCGCCAGTTTCGTTTTGGTTCGATATGGTTGACGCTGAATGAGCGTCTCAAAGCCTTTGCGTTTAATTAGCGATCGTCATGTTCGCGGCTCGACGCTTTTTTTCACACAGAGTCAACCAACTCCCAAGTGTCTCGTCTGATTTCAGTGAATAACAAGACGAAAAAAATACCCTTTAATATCTCCTTCGTTCTTCAACGAAACCCATACGCCAACCCAACAATACGCATTTCCATTTACAGATCGCGAGTCCTCGGGATGCTTGGTTGACATGGCGGAGGGTTCGGCTGAGGAGGAACAGAGCAGTACCGCTGCACCCGCATCACCGCCAGCCGATCTTCGCACCCTTAACACACAATTATCGCCGCCCTATCACCACAGACATCTACAGTCGCGTCTCCATCATCGACAACAGCCTAACATGTTGGCTACTGCCGTACCGCCGAGACACAGCCACAGCGGCATGCTGTCTCATCAGGTCAAAACCGAAGCTGACATGGACGCTCCCTGCGACGTTCCGTTGAACCTGAAGAGCGAGGTGAGTTCGAAATTTTTTTTTTTTTCGTTTCCCAAAATTTTCAAAAATTTCCCAAAATTTCTTTAAAGAACAAAAAACAATCGAAAAATTCTCCGCTGCGGCACGTGGAGACGATAGTCTCGAGTGTGGCGCTTGACGCAAGTGCAACGGCCTTCGTATTCCATTCATATTTCAATTGATGCATTCGGTTTTGTGTGTCAATGATAATCAATTGTTCGGTCAAGTAGCCCCGGAATCTTCCAACCTAAATCGGCCAATGGCCCTCTTCTTGCATTCATGTGGCTGTTGTAACCTGTCGGTATGATTAAAGTACAAAAAAACTATACGAAGGGCTCGACAAATCGTCTCCCACGAGGGCGCAGTCGCAGGGTCAACGTTCGGTTCATTGAAACGACTCATTCTATTCTATAATATGGTCGATAGTCCACTATGCAGTTACTTCAAACTAAACCGGAGTAGTCTTGTACTTCAGTTATCGCGCGATCTTTTACACTTTCTCACAATTGGACGCAATCATTGCATTTCTTTAAACACGTGAATGCACTGCCGGGGCGGGCGGTATGCAAATAAAATGTAAGTAGTTAAGTTTTTCGAATGGCAGTTTCTCTTGCAACTTTTTTCCATCATCGGCAAACAGCATCAATCGAAAATAACTGCTTTGTTGTGTATTATCATTCGTAGTAATACGCGCAATAACGGAAAATTCGTCGAGTTGTAAATTTTGCAAAAATACAAATTTCGCGCGACAAAGCCATTTTACTTACGGATACAGTGAGATTTTTGATGATTAATTTTCGATTTATCAAAAAATTCGTAATATTATAATGGGATTTCTTAGTTTACGGTTATTAAAGCTCTTTTTCTTTTTTTATCGAAAGAAAATCGTAATGTTATTAAACGACTAGATATTGCAGTCCTGTTGAAGTCTTATGTCGTAAACATTTCAACAAGAAAACAGCGACTTCGGTGTTGTACGGCGACATTTGCAAATCCCGTAGCGAAGAGATACAAGCGGCTTCGCCGCCGCTGCGGCAGCAACGGCACCGTAGAGCTCGGAAACTCGAGAGTGCGGTGAATAGGGAAGGGGAGGGGGAGGGATTGTTTGCAAGAAGCTTATGCGTCCACCTTTGGCGGACAGCCGACGAGCTTCGGCTTCGCCAGTTCTGCTTGCGTATCGGCCTAACGTGAGCGAGGAAACGAACTCCCTTTCGAAGCTCAGCGTATACACACACCCCGCTGGATGATTACACGAGTGAAGATTTCGTCGGCACGGAGATCCCGAAAAAAAAAAGAAAAAAAAAAAAAAAACCGAATGCGTATCGCGAGAATCGCGTAAATCACTGTTTAAAGTTGAAAAGAACAATTGATCGCGGAGTCCGCCGTTACGCCGCGAAATACCACACGCTAAAAAATCTCTTCCACCCCATCGTAAGAGGGATGCATTTTCAGCGAGTTTTACTCCTCTTGCAGTCTCATACGTTCTCACGTTGATCCGTGTCCATCTATTACACTATTATCCTCTCGGCAAACATGATATCTATTCTCACGGTAGAGTCGCGAAACGGGCGGAGTTAATGCCGCGGACTGTACATATATCGCGGATGAAACATTTATTAATTTACGCTCGAGCGACTCAAGGTACAAAAAAAAAAAAATGAAATCGCATGGCTTACAGACTGGAATAATCAGAACCTAATCTTGACGAGGCGTCGTATACGCATTTCTCGAGAGTGTGTCGTATACGAGAATAAAGTAAAGTTTTATCCTCGTATTTTCAAGAAAAAATAAAAATGGCGGATGAAAAAGCAGCTTCTCGTGAGTCGATACATATATATCAGTGTATATGTGCGACGGGTATGTAGAACTTTAGATATGTCTTTGAGATGAAATTTTCGCTCGAGGCGTTGACTCGTCGTGTGACGTTGAGATCGTCGGTGGTGGAAATCGGATCGACGCCACGCATTGAGAAGCCTCGAGGCGCGCATTCCTTCTTGATGGTTCCGAGCCCCAGCGACCGTAAGTGCATCTGTCAAGAAGTGATTGAAGGCAAACGATCGAGGCATGTGCAAATCCAGCCGTTCCACCCGCGCGCCCACCGTGAATCATTCGCAGTTGCAGTTTCATTGGAGTTTCTCCTTCTCGGCTCTAACCGGGAGATCTCATTACCTCGAAGGCTCATTTCGGCGTCTCAATTGCATTTCGATCGAATTTCACAATTATGATTATTATTCCGGAGCTAGTAAAGGGATCGGGGGGAGGTGGGGGAGGGGGGGGGGGGGGGTGGCAAGAAGGCAAATGCAAGTGTCGAAGAACGCGTTGGTATTGGCGTGAAGGAGGGAACACGCGATTCGGATCGCGCTTACCGTGACGCGAACGAGACGCGAAGGTGCAGTAGGGACGAAATACGCATCGAGCTGAATGTGTCGGTGGCCCTCTATGCCCGTCGTTCGACCATAAGGAATCCAATCTCCTTATCGCGTGCGCGCATTAAAAATGTTTGTTTACAGTTGTCGTAATGACATTTGGTGTGAGAATGTAATAACCGGAAGCACCAGGTGCACCCATGTAGTATTTGTGCATTACTACGGTATTTATACATATTGGGTATTAGTACATTTGCGATCCCGTAAGCCGAGTCGATGTAGTGAGCTTTTACCCAAATGTTGATTTTGCCGGTTCCCACGAGCTTTACAATAGAAAATTCATCCAAAAAACTGCGAAACGTCGAACACATCAACAGTTATTTACAGAGAGGGATCATTTTTTCGTCATTATATAGATGCGTATGCATAGGTTACATCGGGAGGCAATCATATCGGGTGTTGTAATCGAGCGTTGAATTGGTCGTATGCAATACGGCACGCTGGTGTACCGTGAAAATGATGATAAAAGTGTAACAGCTTTTGACAAACCTGTGGGGAGAGCTTCGTCATCGTTTGTATGCGGTCACGTGGTATCGTGAACACGAAAGACCCGTAACGCTGACATTAAACTTTAACGATCTCGCATTACAATAATTTCAATAATTACAAGCGTTCGTTAGGAATTCGATGGATTTTCGATTGTAACAAAATAAAAAAAAAATCCGACATCATTCAGGCAGTCAGAATGGTTTTGGTGGATTTTGGTGGATTGTCATAGACTTAACGCGGGGTATTCATCGTTGCGATTTTTAATCGCTCGAACGTTCAAGTTCAATCGTTTTCAACGTCGTTATTACATCCGACGAACGATGGATGTACCTCGTGTCGGCATATACGACTGATGGAATATTTATCAATGGATTACTTTCGGTAATTGGCGCGAGGAAGCGAATATAATCGTACCGATCTCTCAACTCTCGTCTCTTTGTACCGATTAAACCTAAAAGTGCTTTTCAATGCGAGTTCTTTCTCTCTCGGCCGCCCGCTTTTTTTTTCCGGTGGCCCACCCACAACAGTACCGGCAATGGTCCACGCGGCTGCAATGCGTTTTCACCGCATTCGATGTACCTGATCCAGAATTGTGGTGGTATTCATACATCAAAAGATTCGGCGTTTTTTCCATTAGTTTGAAATTTGATTAAATTGAAAATCTGTCAATTTAGGAAAAAGCATCCGACAGCTTATATGGACATTGGACATTATGCTATATATGTTCGTATCAGTGTCTGCGCGTGTGTGTGGTGGACGGGGAGGAGGGCGATCCCGAGAGCCCGTGAGAGTTGCCGCGGCTACTGTCCACCGATGGTTCATCCAGATAACTCGCTCGCCTGCTCATCGCGACGTCGACGCGATTCCCTTCTCCGCTCTTGCGACGACGTTCACTCTTTTTATTTTCCAGAATTAATCACTTCTCCGCTGCTCTTGTTATATGGCAATGTATGCTCTTTAGGCGCGTCACTCCTTCATTTTAGCTCTTTCACGCTGTTCCGTTGCTGCTTGCTACACGTAAAAAAAAACGATTCGTTTCCACGACCGGACGATAATAGGTGCTTCTCGTTCGAATAAATTCGTTAATACCGCATTTAAATTTTATGCATATGGATATAAATGAGTGCGACCGTTAGTTCTGTAGTAAGTACACTGAGAAGATTTGTAAGAGCGGAGAAGGAGGCGTCGAGACGCGCGAATTGATGAGGACGACCGTAAGCTCGCTTCTCGCGTTGTCATTAGTAATTTAATTTAAGCTTTATTCTTAACGAGTTTCCGAGAATTCATTTGGTAAACGGCGACTATTAAATTGTTTCACTTGTTTCGCAACGCGATTCTCTCGCGGCGTGTTGGCTCATTGCGTCACTGCGGTCGCGCGCTCTTCACTTAATGCCGTGCATTAAGCTTAACACGTGATCACGGAACGAGCCGCAACACCGCGTTTCATTTGCGTGAACGAAAAGTTTTTACAAAGCTGTTGAGATGATCCAAAGTTTGATGAAAAATGTTGCCAATACCAACGAAAGGAACCGGTGTTAAGCTTCAGCGAGAGTCTTGAGACAATAATAACTCGGAAGCAATCGAATGAAAACCCCCACTACTCCCACTACCTCACTACTGCGATGTCCTGGATAACATTATCTCCCTCGTTCGATATTCGAAAAGCAGTATTTTACGCGGTACGAAACATTAAGCGGCGCGTAACGGTAATTGCAATTTGCTTCGCCGTGCATGGAGTCCATTGTCGCTACCGAACCAGTTCGATGTCCATTACATACTCAATTGGGAGGGTGTATTACGTTCTCGCTGGAAGCAGCTGACCTCGTGCCGAAGCAATGGACAAAACGTATATTCGATTGGGAATTCGTAACCTTCGTAACCTTCCAATGGTCATAGACGACGATCCATAAGAATTAAAATTGAAGTGTGAGATCGCTGACTTGGAAAATGCTAAGTTAACCATTTTATCGTGGCTACTTGAATCTTGGTTTTCCCCGAAGAAAATGCACGCAGTTGATGAACGAGATGAGAATTCGATGTTCCAAGGTGAACTTTATCCGATTCTACCGTACGTCTGTCTCGTTTACCGCGGGGCGTGAAGGGTCAGCTAGGTCTTCGCTGAACTAATAGTGAATTTAATTTCGTACTCTATCCGGCCAAAGATCAAGGATGAAAGCGAGCGAAAGCCGGGTGTGTCCTTGCACCCACGGAGCCAAGGATTTAAGTGGTTAGCTTGAGCCACCGGTTACGTTCCGCGTATAGAAACCGGTGTCACCACGGCGTGCGGGCCCTTTCAGAGTAGTGTGCTATGCTGTTGCTGTTGCTGCTACTTTTGGTACTGTTACACTACGTACTAAAACTCTACGAAACTCCAGTGAGAGAGCTGCTAGCGGGCACCGTCGAGCAGTAGCAGGAGAAGCAATGTGAACGTAGCGGCAAAGGCAGACTGCCACACATTGCTAGAACTCCCTGGTGGTGCCAAATAACAATGTTGAATCTCATAAACAAGGAGACAAGACAAATACCCGGTAGCCAGCGGCCCCGGGGCGCGGAGTGGACAGAGTCCGTTCCACCACCCACTGGCCACTGCCTCGTCCACCCTTCATTCTCTCTCCCTCCGTTAACCTCCCAGGCATGAGAGACTCTGCTGGTAATTTCACGGTGTCTTGCATCCCTGAGCGAACCCCTGGTCGAGTCGCACCCCCGACATGTACCTCCTCTGCCCCTCTGCTTTAGCTGCGCTTCCTCCTCCTCATTCTCTAACTCCTTCCTCGACCTACTCGTACACTGACCAGCAACGCTAGGACAATCCATTCGCTCTCTTTGCCAACGATCCTCACATTATGAGCACCACTCGCTACTCTCTAATTCTACGTGTTACCTATTTGCGACTGCCGATGTGGGAAGAGATTCAATACAAGTTTTCTCATATTTTAACTGCTTTGGTTCGCGTCTTGTCTATTTTTACTACCGCCATACTTTTCCAATTCTTGTAATTTCAACGAAGCCATACTCATTATTGGATCGGTCCATATTTGATCATTTTAGTCATAATGGTCAAGATGCATGAGAGGAAAAGATCATGAAACGGAGTGTCAGATTATGACACAATCAGTTGGGTTAGCATTGCCAGTTCATAAAAGCGCCTGGGCAGACTTGGCTTCCAAATAGCGCAACAACTCAACCGATCAAGAGCTGTAAGCGAATTAAGGATGATCAATGTTGCGCGAGTCAAACTATCCATCGCTGATTCACAGTTGTGGAAGAAGAAGCCTGGGAGGTCCCTAACTCAATCCTAAAGCACAGAGAATACACAGAAGGGGTTTCTCAATCGTTAGGCGATTTCTCTTAACCGCGGCATCTCTCAGACGTGAATTTACCTACGATGACCAAAGGGTCTATCGCGGGATGGATACACTCCGACAAATTGCATCGACGACAACTTGGCCTTCGCGGCTGGTGGCGACCGTTCCAAAGTTTTTCCTTCAACGACGACGACGACGACGACGACAACGACGAAGGTGGAGGCGGAGCTTCATGAGAGCGGGCAAATCATAAATCAAATTATCCGGAGAGATTAGATTTCTGTTTGGCTATACGCTCGAGCTCTAGAGTTTCGGACGTAGAGTCTGCCTCTCTTCGTTGCCCTCAGAGTCGAGGGTATGTTCTATAAGAGCGCCTTGCGGATCGAGGCTGTGCGGAGGACCGAAGGCTTCGGTTCTCCTCCTCATCACTCCTTCTGCTTCTCCATCTCTCGCACTTTCGTGTTCCTCACTCTATCTTGCTTCCACGCTCAGGCGACGGCGCTCCTTCGTGGTGGTACACTGCAAGGTCCAACATTAGTTAACGATTAATCAAGGCGCTTGTAGCTCAACATATATCATTAAACTAGTTAGCGAAGTAGGGTCGGCCAAGTGTGCTGACCACTGGCTACCCTCTCTGCCTCTCGTCCGCTGTTAGCCCGCTACCACCCACTCACCCTCGACGGCTCAGCCGCACCCCTCTTCGGTAACAATCCCCCAACCCCTCTAAACCACCCCCTGGTAGAGTTCGGTCTCTCCGGTTCCTGCGTCCTTCGGCGAAACCGGCCGCCACCCTCTACCAACGTGCTCACGTACCGAACGAAACTCTTAGAGGCCCCATGCAATTCTAGCCTCATCCCTAGCCAGACTCTTCCGTCCGTCTCTTCCTTGAGTTCACAGTAGTGTTCAGAAGTCTCTCCTACATCTATCTCTTCGTATCGAGCTGCTCGTTAAGGTTTGATAAAAGTGGTAGGATTACTTGACATGTCTTAAGTCCAGTACTTGTCTTCATTATCCTTCCTCTTAACTCTCAACCGATAGGGTGAAAATGGTTCGAATAATTTATGAAAGTATAATACATCGTACATGTGCATATCGGAAATTAGTAACTAACGTCAAGCTACAGTGTGGATGAGAGTTTGCCGAATGTTCTTCGCTGTTGTCGGTTAGCAACACGCGAAATTAATTCCGGCTACTCTGGCCGCTGAGAGAAGGGTTGCTGCGGCGGTTGGTATCACGACCTCTCCGTGGGGACTAACCAACTGACCAGATGCAGCTCCAGCCTTGTCTCACTCGTCTCTTCTCCGTCGCTGTTTCTCATCCACAACTCTTGGGTTTGATCCTCGCCTCTGTGAAGCTCTATATACTACGCGAAACATTCTCAGATCCTTCAGGATCACCCTTTCAGCCCCATCAGACACTCCCTTCGGTCACGTTCACGTTCTGAAGTCTTGCATCCATTTAGTAACATCGCACTCTCTAGGGTTCGTGTTCACGTGAGCACTTTAAGAATTGCACGGTAATCATTCGTGTTTCTATTATTTGTTTAAAGTCAACTTTATGGATATTTCGGTAATAATTTTCCTGCGTTCTCCCTCAAGCTTCTTCTCCGGCACTCCGTGACCTCCCAGGATCTCCTTCAGTTTTAACCATCGGTAGAGACGATATAGCCTCCCGTATGCCCGCGGGCGCCCCTTATAAATCCTGCAGGACTCCTGCAGGCACTAATGTACGACTGTTTGCGGGTATAACTTGGCCCCGACACGAAGGATAGGGGATGGTGTTTCCAGTACATGCTAAGCCGGGCTAAAGGCTCGCTAGACCGAGCCATTCCTCACCGCCCTACAGACTCGCAGCACCTCCAGCCAGCCCGGCACATCGCCCCCTTCCCCCCCCCCTTTCTCCTGTCTACCCTGCCGCTTGTCTTTGCTTCTTATCCCTAAGCAAATGTGGTCAACGCGAGGAAGGTCCGGATTTATTGATGGATTTATGAGTTCTTATACACGGAATAGGGTGTCGTTCTACAAGAACAACGGTGAATTCTTGGATCTTACTTTCGCGTAAATTCGAATGAATATTTAAAAAATATATCGCAACTAAAAAAATCGGTATATTAATATTTGTATGCCAACTTGGATACGAGAGTTACTTTTGGTGAATTTATTTGACCACCACTGCGTTCCATTCTGGAATATAGTATTAAATCCGAGTGTCTCCGCCTCCAGTGATTCGGACAGACTTGTACCCGTGCCCGGGAGCGAGCCGTGCAGCAGTAGCAGCAGCACCAGCAGTGTCCGGCGGTGTCGTCGGCAAACGTTTGCTCGACAAACAAACTCTTCACTACGGTACCTCAACTACTCCTCTGCTCTACGCCGGTCCTTCAGCTTCTGCTACTATCTACCGACTCTGTTTTACTATATAAATGAGATGGCGATCCTAAGTACAGAATGGAATGCGATGGTATTGTCCTGTAGTTTACAACTGGACGAAAAATACCGATTGTCCAATGCCGAAAAATGCAACGGTCATAGTTTCGCGAATTTTCAAACGACGCGAGATATCGCTCTATCGCTATGATTCGGATAACTAGAATTTTCAAAAGGATAAATAGTTGTGGTCTTTATCAGCATTTTATGAAAAAAATGAGACATTATCGGCAGAGATTTACCGGTATATAACTACGCTTCCGATTTCTCAGTCGGAAGATTCCTTAGAGATATTAAGCGCTGAACGTCAGGCCGGCACAGCTTTGGACGGTTTGTAGAAATTGGTACTCGGGCACTGGTCAACATTTAAACCACATCGCTTCGGGTTCTGGATAGGATGTGTTTGCCGATGAAGGGGTTTCTGCTCCCGAAGGACGACGATAGACGCGAAGGCGGGAGAGTTAGCGAACGGCGTCGCGAGCTTCGCAGCACAACCAGAAGAGGTTTGAGTAGACCAGTATCCAGTAGCACTGTCCAAGAATAAGATAATCCCCCAGCATACACCGCCGCCCGCTCTCTCGCCATCGTCCGGCACTCAGTATTAATGTTTGCCCGTGATATCTGTTACCAGACGTTACCAGTACATATATCTGGATTCTCGGCGAGAGAGGACGAATATTATATACATATATATAGAATGAGAAAACGGTGGTGGAACTGAGACAGTGCTACATCTAGTTCCAGGGTGTACCTATCCGAGCTTACGCCATGTTTGGATATTAGCTGACCACTGAGATTAGGAACTTCCTTCGACGTGGAGTCCGGGATACCGAAGCTATATACCCCGCTGCCACCCCTTCGTCGACCCAAACCTCCATCCTCTCGGCAACGTCGTCTCGGTATATCCTCCATCCTGCAGTATCTCTACCAACGGTTAGTTCATCCAAGTTCATCGGTAATAGAGAATACGAGAGCAAATTGCAAGCTCGCGGTCGACCAATTTGCCGCTCATGGTCAAGGAGCTCGTTTCGCTACTCCTAGCGTTACGGTGCTAAGTAAATTTGTCTGACGACATACTACGTGCCTCGCGAAACTTATCCGTCGATTGGAATAAAATTGCAAAAAAAAAATTAAGATCAAAGTAATCCCAGCAATCGAAATTCTTCCATTAATCAAAGATCGCTAGATGCCACCATCGCATGCATAAGTGTATCAGGGTAAATTGTAATGACCACACGTGAGCATTTAACGAAGTTGGAATGAAATTTATTGTGCATCGTAACGCGGCGGTGAGCGACGACACACCGGCATTACTGTGGATGACGAACTGACTGGTTTTCGGGTGCCGCCGCTGAATGTTGTTGGTATCCTATGCGCGAGCGCGTGCGTTCAAACACGTGGGCTACGCGAGTGCCTCGAGCTTACGAAACTTACGCTGCATATTTACATTGTCCGATGGTGCAATTAAGCCTCATGCGTGGCATCGGGCGTGCCGAATTCTGGTTGGTTTAATGACATCGGTCACGCGCTTCTGCAACTGTTCAGTTGATTTTGCTCTTTGCCTGAGTTTTTCTGGGGACCACTTGTCTCGATTCGACTACGAGTCGTTCCGGCATCAAGGATTTTCCAGTCACGATTCTTCGTCTTGTTTAATCGCTGCAAAATAATATACCGTAGACACTGAAAGCGCCGAAGGCTTGCTAAAACCTTTCGCAATGTATTTCTGGAAGATTTGAGTCTGGATATCGATTTATGAGAACAGTTATAAAAATAGACGTTTTATTTATCATAGCGGAATAATACGTATCGATCGTTCGACCTTTTTAAGTTCCACCGACAACGGCGGAGCAGCTGTTCACATTAAACTAGTAAGGGAATCCCAAAGTCCACTGGTCAATTCATAGGTCTCTGTGTACGTGTGGATTGTAAACGGGTATACGATGCAGGGTTTCACCGGCAAACGTTATCAGTCCCGCAATGCCACCAGCGCAGTTTGCAGATTATCGTTCTCCTCATTCTCCTACCAGAGCCGATAGCGCAGTAGTCGGTTCGGGCAACTGGGAGAACCGATGGGAAAGGATCTTTGGGATTGTCGCGGCTTCGACATTCCTGATCCGTACTCCAACGCGTTGAATACACATAAATGTGACTACAGCCACGCGAAAGACGCGATCTTCTTTAAATACTTAAATTCGTGGGAAGTCCGTTGGTGGGCATTGTCGGGGTCAGTCAGGATTAACGGGGGAAGTGATACGATGGGAGCCATTTCTCGGAAAGGAACATCGAACAAGACTCAAGCGACGAGTTGTATAGGACAAAACGACGTGGGCTGCTTTGCATTTTCCAACGTTTCGGTGATAAATTTGAAGACATTCCGATCCACGGTTACGCTGAGCGGCAGTGCCAACGTAGACGAGAACGACTGACGAAACAATGGAGAAGAGCGCCGGTTTCAGCGGGTTAGTTGCTCGAACGATATCTCGCGCTTCTCCTCTAGTCTCTATCTTCTCCAACGCTCGTCCCGGCTCTATCTTTTATTAGCATCCCGTAGAAGCTATTTCGTACCCCTTTCTCTATCGTCTAACCCATCCTGACAGGGAGTTTCTACACCGTGCCTCGAGCCCGCGACCATCTCTTTCCCCTCCTCATACACCCCACCGCTTGCTCCCGCTACGCCGCTAGTGTATATATACTGTAATACATACTACGGCGAGCAAACCCGAGTGTAGGAGTACCAGCAGAAGTGCGTATTTACGAGCGTTCCCGTCCATAAAGCAACCTCGCGCCTGATTTTGATACATTCTCTGGGTTGGGCACTATCTCACGCGCGAATACGACCTACGTAGCCATACACTCGGGATTTATGGAGATGCCGTTGCACGCTCGCGAGTTCGCTAGCTCACTCGCGCGAGTACATCGCCGAAGGTATATAGTTTTGTTTTCCTTGTACTATCTCTCGACGTCCCCCGTACGTTATAGGTGTCGTTGGTCCTTTCGCCCCATCGAGAAGCACCATCGACGATTTCGACCTTCTATTTTTATTATATCTCTCGTCGATAGATAAGAAGATCTTCCGGTTCGATGAAACGCGACTAACCAAATTTCTTTGTCTTTTTGCCAATAAGAAAATTTTGAAAAAAAAAAAAAAAATGAAAAATTCTGCTTAACGTTTGCGCAGTATATTGAATCGTTGAATATACTGTATTTATTTTATATTTTTTTTTTTTTTTTTTTTTTTCTCCTCGTATCCGAGAAATACGACGCGGGGAGGTACAATTGCGTATATAACAATTCGAAATGAAATGCCATATCGATGCAGCAGCCCGTGGGGAAATACGTTGCCGAAAATATACATTAAACATAGAAAAATATTCACGACTCCGCGAGCCGCGCTTGCTTATGCGTGAATAAATGTATGGGAGAAATATATGCGAAGGGTGGGGGGGAAAAAAGGGCGGCCGATTCACTCTGTGCTGTGTGCGGCCGACGATGTATCCGCGTACATATATTCATGCACTGGCCGAGAGCGCATTCGTCCGTAGCATCGGGGGACTATATACTCTCCCCCCTTCGCTGTCTCACTCGCCGCTACCTATATATCGTAATCACAATATTATGCTGAAATTGGAAGGGTCGAGTTTCCCATTTCTATTTTAATGGCTTCTGGGATTTCAACGTTGAGAGGACCGCCTGTAGATGAGGAGGGAGAACGAGAAGCGGTGTCAAGAATTACGCAAAAAATTCGAATGACCGTATTGAAAAATATTTCACGTGGCGTTTCCCTCTCGTAGACATCACTGAGCTGTGGGCATTAAATTGAGTCTCCGCGACCCATCGAAGTGATGT
Source organism: Cryptus viduatorius (assembly GCA_964006125.1). Lineage (NCBI taxonomy): Eukaryota > Metazoa > Arthropoda > Insecta > Hymenoptera > Ichneumonidae > Cryptus > Cryptus viduatorius. The sequence continues at coordinate 32,440,536 of OZ023220.1, read as the reverse complement.
TGGCTCCAATGATGACGTTATTTCCGTACATTTTAACGAAAATCCGCTCTCCTCGCGTATTAACAAATTATGAATGGGCTATTTACGTTCGCGACTACGAATTGGTCCATCTAATTTCAATCGACGATAATAGATATATTATATATATATATACATACGTATATATGTGAATTGCGAAACTTAATTAGCAAACCGCATTGCGCGTTTAGTGCAAGTAGCAGGAAAGTCGTAGATATATAAGTAGGCGAGAGAATAGCGCGTAAATACGTAGAGCCGTACCAATTATCGTCGGTTCGCGGGTGGGGAGGGGGTGAGAGCAGCGGGGAGTCGCAAGAGAGGGCGAACGGCTCTTTCGAAACTTGGCGAATAAAGCCCACTTCGAAGCACTGGAAACGCAAACTCGAAATGAATGGGTGTCCCGTATTAGCATAGTGTATGTCGCAATTATCATCATAATTGCCCAAGTTGTTGCCAACTTATTTTAATCTGACTGCCATCCCCGCCTTCCCCGCGAGCGAGCGCCACCTTACGGCCGGTCCACCGAAAAAAAAAACATCCTTGCACTTCGCTTAAACCACTAATCAGCAAAGCGATCTACTCGGTGAACGAGAATTCGGAAACTCGAGCTTCCGCGGCGTTAACACCAAAAAAGCCGATATTACGCGCATTCTAAGCGCAACAATTCCGTATTCCCTGGAAGATCATCCGACGAGATTAATCTCGTATTTAAGAAATTTTGGGCAATGCGTCGATGAGCTATTGGATCGGAGTAACGCGAGTATCGGTTGCCAGCTGTTTTACAGCAAAGGGATGCGACGACTCGAGTCTACGGAGGATCGAAAGTTTGTTCGTTAGCATCGATAGAAGTGGGGAAACACGGTGATATCGTGAGGTGAGGATGTGTGTCGCGGTACGGGCGCGTAGTGATGCTCGGCAAGAATGACGCACGAAAGTTGCGGTCGTCTCCCTTGTCTTTCCCGGCGGTGCGGACCCCGGGGGCGCGCGTTGCTCGCGCGACGAAGGAAACCGAGAGTCGGTGTCTGTAAAGTTGCCGAAACTTTTTAGCAAGAATTAATCACCGAAAGATGGTGACTGGGGGTGTGGGGAGGTGGTGGTCCTTATTAAATTGCGATCTCACAATTCATTTTGGAAGCGCACCGGCGGTCGCGCGTTCAAGGGTGGAGGCACGCGTCGTAGCCGCAAAAGCAATTATTGGAATCGAGAACTGGCAGGGGTAATTATTATGTCGCTGATCATCGCTGACCCGACATGCTGTTGGTCGTGTTTCAAAATACTGTGCTGGATATATCCATATATATAATATATATATATAGATACGTGCAGCATGGGGAGAATTCGCGCCGACCACTCGTCCCGATCGATTTGTCGACAGTCATTTCGAAGTTTTGATGATCTCGCTCGCGGTTCCGGCCTGTCAGCCATACAGTTTGGGAAAATAACTGAAGTCATTCACTCTCGTCACCGCATCCATATACTCGGTTAGCCGCGGATCTTTCAAATTCATTTATATGTAGATACAGCGGAGTATTTTTTTTTCTATAGTATTTAAATACGATTGAGCGATACTTCCGCCCCTTTCATGATAATGCGGAATATTTTAGTATCGACTGTGCGTATTATTCTCGAAATTTGTTTGCGAACATTGCATTGAGGTTCAAGGGACACAGGTGCCTCGTAATACGCCTCTACGCACCGGCGTACGCATACGCGCGGCGTTCACTTTTTATGCTCTTCGTGCAAAATGAATTATATATATTTTTAACCAGCGCAACGGGTCCGATACGCGATTTTTTTTGTTCGTCGATCAAACGTCGTCGTTCAATCGGAGCGATGAAGAATCACGCGTAGTTCGCTATTCGCGGGAGTCGAACGTTCCGGGAGCTCGAAATATTGCGCGTACATGAACCCTCGTCCTCGTTTCGTTTACGAGGCAATTTTTATGACATCCGTAGATTTTTCGTACTCAATCCAAACTGTTCGCGAATATGCGATTTCGATGCGTGAGTTAATAGCCACGCGCCCCCCGTTACCCGGCACGTATCTCGTATAAATTCTATTATTAAATACGAACGAATTTCGATGGACGCCATTCGTATGAGGAAATTTCCTCGCATCTTTGAGTCTCGAAGATTCTATTGTTCGCGACGATTCGTTCGCAAACGACGAATCTTCAGAATTCGAATTTATCGTCGTATTATTCTCACTTTAATCCTTAAATCTTTCAAGAATAGTGAATTAACTTTCGAAAATCTATCGTAATTTAAAACATGCAAAACTCTAACGAGAAATAGTGATAAGTTAATGTGCTTTAAGGGGTTAAAATTTCAATCTCGCAATTCGTCTTCGATCTTTTCATTGCTTCCCGTTTTTAACGCTGCGCTTCGGCGAGCGCTGAGAGCATCCCTCATGGACATACGCGAAAAAAAAAAAAATGCGTCACTCTTTATTGAGACGAGCCCACGGCTAGTGAATGCAAATTGCATTTCGCGGTACGTGCTATAACTAGCGTAACTGTAATTATAAATCCTGTATATATATCACATAGTACGGAGACTGCACATTGCACGCGCAGGATATATGAATCCTTGATGGAGTCTGATACCTCATTACACCGCTATTGACCTGAATCTCTTATTATTCGTCGACGCAGCCGTGTATTATCGAACCAAAGCCGTACGTGGAGATCCTCCCGGGTGTAGCAACATTTGACGCTGCGCGCCCCGTTACTCATTACACATACACGGAGAAAATAATCATTACATCCATTGAAGAACGAGGAGGGAGCCAATTTTATATTCCGTATATGATATGCCGCCAGTGAATGAGACTCTGATGACGATTAGTAGCCCTTGGCATCCTTAATGACCATCCAGCAGAATCGCGCGCGCTTCGCTTCGACGTGGGTGGACGTACATAATACTCGCTTCTCTCTCCGTCTGTATCTGTTTCCGTTCGTTTCTCGTCTCTCCGTTCGTCCCCTCGCGATGCAAAAAAAAAAAAAAAAAATCGTGTATACAGATGCAGAATCGACGCATCGTGCGCGCGTTCTATTATGAGCGAAGACCGCGTTCGATCGGCGCAGCGATAGTTAATTCGTCATCGACTGTCGTAAAGAGTTTCAGCATTGCCGATAATGAATGCGGAATTTCATAAACGATATGATAATACGAAGATATGAATTTTTTTTTTCAACTGCAATATCGACGATTTTTCTAAAATTGGACAATTGCTTTTCAAGATTTTTCTATTGTATCGATTAAAAAATCGAAATATCGTGAGTGATTCATACATATTAATGAGATTTAAAGTGATATATAGACACGAGAGAGTGAATATGAGATGGCGAATGGTGAAGAATAATCGGCTTAAATAAATCGCCCGAGATCGCGTGTTCACGTGGACGAAAGAAAATCGTTCATGCGAAAACGATCCCTCGATCAGTGGCGCGCCGTATGAGGGGAAGAAAAAGTGAGAATAGCGGGTATTTTATTACGGGACGTATATATGCCACTGAATAGAAGAGTCCCGAACGGCGAATAAGAGTGTCCGTTGCGAGGAACGCCGACAAGTCGCGTATGTGGTACTTTGATCACGTTGAAAAGAGAGACAGCCATCTGAATCGCGGCGGGCTTCCTGTATGCCGCTCGGCATCGGGGATGCATGGGTTGATGCTCGTCGGGCTTACAGCAGTAATCGCGGTTAAAGGCTCAGGTGGAAAGAGAGTGGAAAACCGAATAATCGTCCGACGCCCTCCGCACCTCTCCTCCCCCATGTCAGTCGGAAGAACAAGCGAAAGAGAGAATGAACGGAGAAATGAAACGAGAATGCGGAGAACACGGTGGTAGAGGAGTTAGCAGGTGGAATAGCCGCCGCGGCGAGAGGAAGAGAGTCGGGGCTTCGAGGTTGAAGCGGAGAAGGATAAAATGGACCGCCCGACTGACAGAAATTTACATCCTCTCGTGCGCAATCTGCGTGAGTGAATTGTGTCGTGTTACCGTTCCCGGAATTAGATCCGGAAAATCCGTAATAATTACTCGTGCGACGGTTGCCGAAGTATATCCCTCTGTCGCCCTTCTTCTTTTTTTTTGTTTTCCGTCTCTTTGCCGTTTCTACTCCGTTCTCTTTTACCTTTTTCTCCCCGTTTACTGCCCGCGTTCACTTGTCAACGCTCTTCTTTTTCTCTCGACTACCTCTCTCTCTCCCACCTCCCAGAGACGCGACCCTCTCTCGCGACCTCTCGCGATCTTTCTCACTCCATTCTCGTCTTCTTCTTTCTCCTCTTCCGCATCGCGGACACCCGACGTGGCGTAAAACACAAAAATAAATAATGGCCTCGGGAGGCGGCGTTGAGTCTCGCTAGTCGGTGGAAAAAAAAAAGAAAAGTGTTTCGGAGTTGCAGAAGCTACGGGTATAAATGTGACAGGGATTTCGTACGAATTGATCTCTCGTACGACCGCCGCGACGACCGCACCGACCGAATACGATAAATTCTTCATTCGGTCTCTTTTACCCGACTTTATATTCTATCGACGATAAAAGCGTACGTACTATATGGGCAGATGGAGATCTTCGATGTTTTCTTCGGAATGCAATTCATTTATCTCGAGAATACTTGCATCAAAGTAGACGCATACAGTTTTGCAGCATCCGATGGACGAACATTGATGGATAATCTTTGTAATGGATTGTGCTACGCACTGGTCACAATTTTTCTCGGTATTACCGTAAGACGTCGTCTCTTTCGCTTCGAGATTCATTAAAATAGTTACGAGACGCTCTCGCGAAGCATCGATATAGAAAATTCCTTATTGACTATGGAACGTAGGCGATCGTGCGCGGCTTAGCTGGAAAGACGCACAGGCTAAATAACCGCAAGGTTTTCCCACGAACGTTGTACATACTTTATCCGCTTCGATTAAACTATGCTGCACCGACTAACCGGATAAATACGAACATTGTTGAGACGCATCGCGTTGTTCGCTTCGCGACAGTCTCGTAATTACTTCACCTTAATGCCGCATGATTTATGCGAATGAGATGAAACCATAGGAAGCAATGCAGCATTCGTATCCCTTTGACGCAACGTGCAAAGACACCTTTATCGGTATCCAAATCAACTTTACAGACCTCACCGTCGATGTACAATGACCGATACGAAGAGCGGGGAACGTTGCCGCATCGAAGCGTTAATTACATCGCGAAAAATAGTAAAAAAAAAAAAGGGTATGGAAATCCGATAACGACGATATTTTTTTTTCTGTATATATATATTCGTTTTTTTTTTTGCTAAATTGCCGATACAATCGATCGTTATTTGATTTTTCCGCTTTGACGCGATCCAAACTCGTGTCGGCATTACCGTGTGAATATCCTCGTTTTATGTTGGGATTATGGTGTTTTTATCGAATTTGCAATGTCAACAAGGCTTGTTAAACATTTAATGATGCTTCGAAAACGGATCGATCATTGTTCATCAAGGATGATTGCGGTTTCGTCGAGAATCGCCGATAATATAAATTTTTCCAACGGCCGTACCGGTGGCAAAGTACTAAGCCAACGTGTATGTTACCCGACGGATGCGCTTCGCGCCCTCGTGAAAGCTTGTGAAGCACACTGTGCTTGGCGGTGCGTTAATGGTATGAAAAAAAAAGCTCACACGAGGAATCACGCTCTTGGAAAAGCTCACTTACCCGCCGACCGTTGATTTACAATTTAATATACTATTCCATCAACGCAACTCCGCGATTCGCCGTTACACTGTACCCTTTCTCGCTGATGAAAAAAAAAAAAAAAAAAAAAAATGTAAAAAATAAAAAATCTCGTTTGCCTGCTGGAAACTCAAACAGGTGAAAGATCCGCGCGCGTGAGAGTCCAATCAGCGAGTACACCGGCGGTGCTGATGGCAAAGCGAGGAAAAAAAAAAAAAACAGACGAGAAACGGGTTTTTATTAAAGATCTTCCGGTCACTCAACGTTTCAATTCAACGGTTGTCGATCGCGAAACGCGGGAATGTACAACATCGTATGATATAATAACGTATGTCCGAAGTTCTCGAAGGAGATTGTAATTAACTACGGCTATAAAATTACGATGTTGTTTGCGAGAAAATTGAAAGTATATCTCGGAGAGTACTAAATACCCAATAATCACGTACTTTTTGTGCGCTCAATGTAACAGCGCGGAGATTAGAAGTCAGTCATAAATACTTAAATATAACGGAAAAGTTGCGGAATTTTTATTCGCCAGCAATGATAATTTCGTATTATTTGGCGCAAAAAAAGTGTTTGAAAAAAAAAAAAAAATTCCTTGCAACATGTAATAAGTGAACGACGCGCAACTTGATTATGTAAGATTGATCGTGATTTTCTTTTGCCACACACATCGCCGCGAAATACTATCATCCGCACGATACGGAGTAGAACTTTGCGTATGAGGTGTGCATTGATGTACGAAGAGAAGAGTGGAGATTTCAGAGACACGAGGAGTCACTGGAACGAACCGCGGTGAATCGACATTACGCGCCTGTGTACAATACGTGCATCACCCACATAGATAATAGAGTATACGCGCGTAGGTACACCGTTGTGGCAGGCAGACCTGATCCGTGGATTCCGCACCTTTCATTTCCCACTCCTTCCTCTATCGTGGCGAACGAAGCAGAGGCACACAAGAGAGAGAGAGAGAGAGAGGAGTTGAGCGGAATCGGTGGCGGTCGCTATGCGAACCAATCCGAGACCTCCGCGGCTGCACAATACATCGAACACAAAACAGAAAAAAAAAAAAAAAAAAAAATCGTTGAAAATTAAAACCGTCCGGCAGAAAAATAATCAGATTTCCACGTATATTATTAACGAAGATACGAGGCGTACGTGCCAGAGGCCCGTGCGCTCTCGACTCGCCCGGAAAAACTATTGACTTCAATCTGACCGAGCGACCCTCTCCGGTTGGCAGCGTCACAACTCTCCGCACCCCCGCTTCTCGTTCTCTACGAGCTCTTTCTCACTTTCGCCCTCTTTCTCCTTCGTTCTACCATTCGCATTCTGTCGCTACCTATCTCTCTTTCTCTATACCGTTATATCCCACGATCCGCCGCAATCCCACGAATTCAACTCGAACAACTTGAATTCGCTTGGCTTGCGTGCGAATCGACTCCCTCTTTCACCGGTTGTATTTACGTTCGCCCACAGCCCTATTTCTGCATATGCGGATCAAATATATGTCTATATGTGAACTGACGTTTCGTGCTATCGGCGGATAGCTGTTTCTACATGAGCGGCTTCCGATGCCTCGTGGCTATAATCGACGTGCACTCGAAGATTCGTTAGTATACGCGACTTCGTTTATTACATGTTTCTTCAATCGTCATTATTGGTGTCGACGAATGACAAAAGAGAGACAAAAACGCTTATGTCACGAGGCACAGCTTCTTGGGATTAAAATAAAAACGGTATAATGTTGAAGAAGATTAATCAATAACTCCGAAGATAATTAATTCAATGAATCATTTTCGCAAAAAAAAAAAAAATGTTAAATTTCAGTTAACGGCGTCATTGCCTGTAACCCGGTAAACGTGACGATTTTACTTGACTCTCAATGGATATTGCAACGAATTCGACAGTAATGATTCTCATTCGTTATTCAAAGTCGATGTAGACAATGATTCGAAAAATTTATTCATTTTGAAAATAATTCGTGAAATTAATTTAGTTCATACGTAACACAATGGTAGTGTGATTACGAGGTGTAACGATGATTAATTTTTATGTTGGTCCATTTGATTTTCACCGGTAAAAGGTTTCATAGCGTCCGTTCATCGGAAAGTGTCCACAGTCAATGACTCATTTATACTGTACGCATGTGTGTGTATAAACTGCACGCACGTGCGTTGTGCAATGTGTGGAAAGCGATGGCGATAGCGGGGCGACAGGGGATCGAGTCGGTCGGTTATTCGGACTAAATAATTTAGATGCGAAAAAAAAAATCGAATGGACACCTCGAAGGCTCGTAATGTCTCGTAATCGAAATAAACAGCAAAAGATAATCATTTTGATGATTTTAAAAATATGCAAATGAAGAAAAAAAATTTGAGCGCATCGATGTTATGATGGATTTTCTACTGATTTTGATAATTTCTTTAGAATCAAAGGTGTTGTAATGGAAATTTGTGTTTGCGGAGCGATTGGAGGAATGCAAGTGTAAGGAGAGAATGTTCGCGTTTCCAATCGGTCCTTTTCTCCTTCGTCTAACTCCCCCCTCCCACTTCGGCGTCTTCGTCGCTAACCAGAGAAGCAAAGTTACGAAACGTTCGCACGACCGCCTCGACGCTGATACAGTGCTACAGGTATCTATCCTTCGTAATCTGTCTCTTTCACTCCGTTCGTTGGCTCTCGACAAGCCCCGAAACGGTCAGCTCGTGACTCAAATCGAATAGTTACCATCAGAAACTAGCACCGCAAGCACGATGCTGGACAAATGCCTTCGACTGGGTCCTTCAGGAATCTCGGGAGTTTCGACGTTGCCGCAAAATCCTGCGCGACCTCTAATTGGCGCATTCAATTTCGCGTTACGCCGCCCGTCGATGTGTATATCGAAACCTCTCTCATCCCTCGACCGTTCGTCCTGTTCGCGTCGATTCTAAGCGCCACACGGTTACGACGTAGCCAGGTATGCCGTCACGAGGATTCCATTGGTTGCCTATATATCTATATACTCCAAGTCGATATAATTCGAAGAAACCGAGACGGAGCGAACGCGAGCTAATTTTCGGATAAAATCAATCGCCCAATTTTCATCGCGACAACGACGTTACGAATTACGTAATGACCCACAAAACAAAAATATCACACATGTACAATAGTTTGCGATGAGCGACACTTTCGCTCGAACCGGCATTGATGTCTCTCATACTTTGGCGTTTTTGCGCAGTCTGCATAAAATAACAAAAAATTTTAGAAAAATGAAAAAAGATTCCCGACTGAGAAAAAAAAACAGTAGAATAAAAATTAATTATTCGCATGTGATAATTGTACGATTTCTTCGTCATTGCGTATAGAAATCTCCCGATTATAACGTGTGAATATTAAATTGTTATTTCACTCTTTTTTTCAGTCGAAAGTTTTTTTCATTTTTCTAAAATTTGTTTATTTTTCATCCTTTTTAAAAATGACACATTTACTTCCGGACGGATTTACCTCCGCGAATTTGAGGTTATATCGCATAGAGATCGAGCGCCTTGCGGGTCGCCGGAAGTAAAGTGCTTTCTTTTCTTCGAATATTCAAGTAATTTAATTTCTCTATTGCAAACAACATTGACCACACGTCATAGAATCGTTGTATCAAAGTCTGTTAAGTACTTTTCGTTATTTTCAAGAACATACCGAACAACGAAATCGCTCGTCTCCGTGAAACGCATAACTCCCTTTTTTTTGCCCTGTCGGACAATCGGGAGTTAAAAAAAGAAAATTCGACGAAAAAAAAAGATTCTCTCGAGTCTTTGCCTCGACAAACATGAAAATTCTTTCGATTCAGCTTCCATCATCGACGATTAAATTCGCGTCTCCGTGGTACTTGTATCGCATTGTCTATTGCGACCCGTATGCATTCATAATCGTTTGTATAACCTTCCGAGGGTTTCTCCAGCCTCGGAGTTTTGCTGATGTCTCCCGTTTGTTCTCTCTCACCCTCCGTCGAGTCTGTTCAATCCATTCGCGTAGGCAGAGTCGCGGGGTTAGGTATATCGAGCACCAATCACCACGCATAATCTGCGTGCTCATTATTACAACGCCAGTACCAGGGGAGGAATACGAGAAGCGAATATACGTATCGTTCGTACGTATCGGTGGTACCCACCGTGCCTCTGCTTTCGTCTAGGCGCTCGCACACGCACACACAGAAACACACACACGCACACGCATACACATCCACTGGATGCAGCATCGAACCGCGTTCATTATGGAGACGATATGCAGCATTGTTTGCACAACGAGAGAAGGGTGAACATCGACGACCCTGTAACCCCCTTAATGCGCTACCCCCCTTCTCTTTCCTGTCTCGTTCGCACTCCGGCTACATCTCATCGACGTGCTTGACGAGCTTCGGCATTCTTTCTCCACCGTACGCAAGCATAGACCGCCGCGATCTTCCAACCCCACGGGCATCCATATCCCCTCGCGACACTGTACACGCCCTCGGAACTAAACTACTTAACCACGCTTCCTATACCTTCCGAGAGCGTCGGGGTGACATTCTCGACAACGCATCAAATGACATCGTACTTCCGGCTCTTTACGAGACTGCGACGAGTAACGTTCGCGCGATAATTTTCAACAACGATTAAACACAACTGATATTCAAAGCTGCGAAGAAAAAGTATAATAATTTTGTTGTTCACGTCGCAAGAATAACAGGCGTAAATCTACCGGCGTTTAATAGCCCCCCTCACCGATCACGAGCGTTTGTTGAACGTTACAGCGGCCTCTACCCGTTGTATATTTATCCCTACGCTGCTGATAAGAGAACCTAATTGATACTCTCGGATAGTAATTATCGTTGTAATTGGAACACGTGTGCGGAAATTCTCGTAGGGATCACCGGACCGACAACTACTCGATTACGATCAACTCGCGTTCCCCGACGTAATCGAAAATCAGCACGACGCCACGGACGCGCACGGTTCCCATGATGCGCGTCTACCTGTAGTGTCATTCGGTATCTAAATACTTAGCGCTGTTTTTTTCAGTATTTATTGCGCGAAATTATGATTACACCTTCCGATAAGGTTAATTTTTATTACGTGTATACATCGTATACGGTGAGCAATTCTCGAAGCATATAATCCGTTTGGAATAATCGGTAAGAATGCGACAAGAAAAAACATTCGTTTCAGCTTTCGTCTGTCTTGTGTCGTCCTTTACAATCGATGGAACTCACAATTGAATGATATTTCCGAAGATATATGTGATATATCGCGTGTCTAAAGGCTAAAGGGCGCACGCGCTGCGTATAAGCATACGGCGTTCGCCTTCTATCCTTCAGTGACGCGATGTATTCTTAAAAAAAATGGTATTCCAATATCGCGTATCGTGAAAATCCAAAAATACCCTTAATTTCCATGGGGGTAAAAAAAACATAAATAACAACCGGAGATTTCTAGAAGTCATGTCATCAACATAAAATATATGAGATGCGTGATGGGCGTAAGTTCCGAAGAGAAAGCCGGGAATCGGTGGTGCGGCGCGAGTGCGTGCAGCACCACCGATGAAGCAGTGTAATTATCAATGCCCTTTTGTTTACGATTAATTGCAAACACGAAAGAGGGTGTTCGCTTCGGGTCCATCTCCTTCTTCCATAGTCTATTCAAGTTTTCTCGTCATCGGATATACAGAAGGGAATGAGAAATGCCGGATGTTGGGTAGCGAGAGCTGCCGGGGATGCTTGCAGATCGGGATAAAGGGGTTGCGCTCCTCATATTCGAGCGAACATCGGTTATCGAAGTAAAATAGTTATGTTTCCTGCTTTTTAAACGGTTTAAGGTCGATAAAGAATCTCATGATGCTAGGAATAAAAATTCAGTAAAAATGAATACAAATACGGAAATATATCGATACATCGATCAGACACTGACCGTCTGTGTTCCATCCTCTTTTAAATAGTAAAATTTTTTTTTATTCAGAGGTCATTAATGCCTCTGATAATTGTCGCATCATACTCTCCCGTTTTCCGGCTTCACTGGAAATACGTACGTCGCGTACTTATTTATGCGCCTTTGCGTTTCTAATGCTTAGCGTATAACACGGTAACGACGTCAGCAAAGTATGGAAATAACCGCGTAGTGTCGATCCGATACGTCAGGCCGATAGGTATTTCATGACGTCGAATATAGATCGAGGAATACGGCATAATTTATCCGTGTCCTGATTAATCCAGCATCGACAATCGTTCCGCGGCTTGTATATCGTTTCCAACCGGCGAGTGTTCCCACGTTACGTATATCAGTGCGGTATCTAAGAGAGCTTCGCGATGCGGGACGCGAAGAGAACCGAGTATCGCCGGAATTCGATCCGTTCCTGAGGGTAAAACGAGCGAACAAGAGAACGCGATGGAGAGACGGTAAGGTGGGTGAGACTACAGCGCATCGTCGATGGAGCGCTAATTGCAGCGCAAATTTTGTCCCTCGCAGTCGGGCTTCCGGATTTGCAGTTGTCGTTGTATACCGAATCCACGTGCTTGTAACGCATACTAACCATACAGTTGTGAGCTCAACGGCGGACGGGACTACACTGCTACATATATATCCGCGGTAGCGGCGGCGACGGACAATAATGAACGGCTCCCCGACTGTATCGCGACGCAATCTGCGCATACTTAACGGCGGAAACTGCATATTCATGCAGTTTGCTTCGCGCGCAAACGATGGTCGCGCGGAGGCGCGCGACTGAAGCCCTTTTTTTTTTTTTTTTTTTTTTTTTTTTAATCTAACCGAAACGAGATGCAGCGACGCTCGGACGCGCGGTATATTTCTCGTTTCACGTATAGAACATCCACGCAGTTTTCTCAAACGCTTCCCCAACCCCTTCCAAATTCACGCCAATTTTGTTCGATGAAATATAGGGACCGTCGGAAAATTCGGGGAGAGAAAAAAAGGGCTCGTGTTGTGGAACTCAATACCTGAGCAAACGTTGCCTTTGAAAAAAAAAAAAATGATCTGCAGGAATATCGAGATACGCGGGAATAAAGTTATCGTGAAATGAGAGCTCTCGGGCGCTCGCGTTACATGATTGCAGTGAAAACTTTGTATTATCGTAACTGAAAAACTGTACAACGTGTTGCGAAAGTTCACCCTAACAATTAACCGAATTGTATTTTTAATTTTTTCCCGTTATTTCGAGATAAACGATTTTTCGAAACTTTTCATGCAACGTTCGTCGTTGATATGCACCGGCGTAAGTGCCCGAAGATTCGGTATGATGGACAATCGTTGATCCCACTTGATACGAAACGCCTCGTACATAAAAACATTAGTGGTGCTTTCCGGCGGAGACAGCAGACTAATGCGTATACTTCACTCATCCGCCAGTCAGCTATAACCGCTCACAAGGAAAAGAAAAAAAAAAAAAGAATCTCAAGTTTATCCCCTTTCGTTCTCTGTCGCGGATGCTCGGTGCATCGAAAAGCTTTTAGCGTACCGTAGCCTCCCGGATATACCCGGGTTGGCAATCTGAAAATATTATTCCGAGCGACTGGCTTCTCATTCTCATTTCTCGCTGCCTGCGGTATGTTTAACCCAGTGAGTCGACATCGGGTAGACCCCGTGTCTCACGAGAGGAAACGAGACGGCGAAGAGAGAAAGTTGCGCGATGGAAGAAAGGGGGTGGGTGTCCCGGGCGCCGCTAGAAATAGACGAGAGTGGAGCTTTCGCTCTCGACTACGAACGACTACGACGAACGAGTTGTGCTGGTGGTAGGTGGTGCAGCGACGGCGCCGAGACGTTCCAACAAGAAAACTTGGAAATTGGCGGCCAAGTTCAAGTCGTTCCCATTCAATGCTATTGAATAGATCTGGAACGTTGCTTTTCCCCTTCTACTTCACCCCCATCCTCAATTCTTGCCCCGTTCTAACAGCGAGAACTTTTGCTCGCTGACCACGCGAAAAGTCGGCGAAACGCAAGTCGTCAAGTTATAAATGAAACGAGCCGTAAAAAAAAAAAAAAAAAAAAAAAAAATTATATTCTCTTTTCTCTCTCCTCCATGACTCATCGTCGTTTTAGCCTCTACGTGCCGTTCGTCAAGGGGGTGTATATACGCGCGTTCGTCGACGATAATTGTCTGTGCACACCGAACTCATTGACCTCGGTAGTATTGATTTTTTTGTCGAGACACCCTCGTCCGAGGGCTTGCATTAAAATCGATCCCCCGCCTACGCGTAATAGCAACGTACTCCGCGCGTTGAGCGTAACACTACGTGTAGGTACATGCAACACACATACATAACCCACAGAAGCTGTTTGGTTGTCCCTATCTCGCTCTTCTCCGATCGATAAGCGTAACGCGATACAACGAGAGCTCATTATAGCTCTAATACGAAAGTTTCACCCTCCCGTCCCCGCGTCGTGCCTTGATTCTCTATCGTTAAAAAGAAAACGTCCTACGGTTTGTACATTCGCTCTCTGTCCATCTGCCCGCCACTCTTGTACACTCTCGCCCTCGACCACCCCCGCGGGCTATCCACCCTTCGTTGTACTCGCGTTTCTCTACTATCCCCGATTTCTATCATTCTCACTCGCTACGGGAACCCTTCCTCTCACGCTGCTAATCAACGCCCTACCCCTTTGGCCACTACCCGTCTCTTTCTATCGTTCCTTTCCTTTCCTTCTCTTTCTCTCATCCCCTATCGAGCCAACGGGCACCCACCCGTAGGGATGCCACCGATCCCTCTCTTACCAATTTATACCACTTTCCAATCGGATCAACCAAAAAAGCTTTTCCATCTTTCATTTTCTTCTTTGTTTGTTTGTTTATTTTCCTTTTTTTTTCATTTCGTTTTTCTTCTTCGTTTGCTACCTCTCGAACTCCCTTCGCCTTTGTTTCGAAACGAGGGAAGGCGTAAGCGTCGAATAAACGCGGAAACGCATTTGCGCGCGAAAAATTCTAGAAACGTCCGTTCGGATGCGCGGAATACGATTCAAATCGGTACCGCTAACCGCCGCGTCACGAATTCTTGTTGAAAGTATTGCGTGTTTTGATAAAAAAACGCGCGCCTTTACACTACCTGCTCGTTAATCATCTTACGCAAGAAACATAACCTAAATTGTTCAATAATTGATTGTACTAATGACGAATGTTACGAAAAATTATGCAACGGAAGAGTTTCGTCTTCGTTTGAAAACGTTATTTCGTATTATTTGTATAATAATGACTATTTTTAAAAATTTTTGTATCGTAAAAAAGATGATATTAAAGAAGATATTATATCCGCGGCTGCGTATCTTACGATCTATTATTCATCATAAAATTAAATCGAACCTTAATAATGTTTGCTTTCATAATGCGATACATTGATACCCTAAAAACCTTAAATTTATTCGTTATTTCACGTTATAATAAACGGCGAATTTTTGTATTGGTCACTGTAACTATATCTACGGCAATATTGACTTCAACAATGCTCAATTTTTCAACCGGTGCGCCGCAGTGAAAACAATGAATTTTTTTTTTATTTTTTTTTTTTCTTTTTCGAGTTTCAATGTATTCGGGTAATGAGTTTTTTTTATACATTTTTGAGTATGTCGCATTGGCTCAACCTACGCATTAGGTAGTACGAAGCTGTGTGCTTTCGAGACCCAATGTCGGTGCACAACACCCTCGCAATGTCCAACTGGTACCGCGAGAGAGAAGGGAAAAACGCGAAATAGCACGACATTGCGGAGTTCTTTTGTCCCCGTGCTGCTGTGCACCCGGTCAACCCCGATTTTTTTTCAGTTTTTTATTCACCCTCTCGTTTTATTTCCCAAACGAGAGTGTATGGTATAGAAACGAGGATGATCAGCAGCAGCAGCAGCAGCAGCGGCAGCAGCAGCGAACCGGATACGAACACAGCGCGCAGCAAGCACGCCATGGTATTGGGTCATGAAAAATCAGTGTTCGTCGAGGAACAAAAACCAGGACGACTGATCAAACTGTCGGTAGCGAATCCCCCTCCTCCGCGCTGTTCAGCATTCTCGAAGCCATTATTATGCGTTTCGCACCTTCTGCCTTTTGTCGATTCGATTCTCACATTCTACCACATCCCCTTCCCCGTGTACGCGTACAGTCCGGTCGTCCGGAAACTTTATTTTTCCCCTTTTCAAGATTATTGTTTTACCAAATTGTTTTGCTTTTACCGATTCCGCATTCGGTGTTATCAGACCCTCGTTGTGTCTTCGCATAACTGGGCGTGTTGGCCATACGAAAAACCGAGATAAATAGTGATGGCGCATTTTTTTGTCGGCAAAATATTCGATTGTCATTTTTTCCGTCTGTTCGGTGCCGTTAGAATTTTTTCACAAATCGGTGAAAATTGGCGCGTAGTTCGGAAATTTGACATTCCATTTGCGATGTTTGATGCGGATTAATCGTCGGGCGAATGCGAAATCGTTGCATCGTAGGCAAGGGGAACGATCCAATGCCCACGGAAAATCCTCCCCCAGGATAGTCCGTTAAAAAAATTCGTTGTTACCGCGCAACAAATGTAAAGTTCGGTAAACTTCACGAATATCGAGGAATGACCGCGTACACACGAGGAAAGGGAACAACGCGTATCTATGTTAACGGAAGCACGGAAATTCGGCAGGTTCACACAAACGGGGTTGAAAGAGCGAGAGACAGTGAGGCCGATGAAGAGGCAGAGAAATTCGGGTAGAAAAAAAAATACGATGGAACAAGCGCGAGGGAGGGGAACGCCCGAGAGATCGAACGAAGCGGCATGAGATCGAAGCGTTCGAACGAATGAACGACCGGACGAACTAACGGTTCGGCTCTCTCGCCGCCGGTCGTGCCTCGTATAAATCAGCTATGCTTATCGGTCTTTCATCGTCCCGACCCGAGCCGGCGGTGGTGGTGATGGCATGCGGAGGTGAATTCATTCCATTCTCCTCTAAATACGAACTCTTTTTTCCGCCTATCCCCTCTATCCCTCGCCCCCCCCCCTCCCCCTCCACTTCTCCCCTTCCTCATCGCGATCCTCTCTGCGCTATACACCGAGTAAAAACCTATTTCGATTAAAATGGAGCGCCCGGGAGCGTTTCGCATTTTGTCGGATTATGAAAGGTACGTTGCACCGAAACTGGCCAACGTCGATTCGTTTTTTCTCTACAACTCCATCGCGTCAGACCTGCCTTCGAGAGGATACCTATCGAATTCTTTGATTCACGAATTAATTCGATCCTATCGAAAAAAAACTATATATTTTTTAAGCTTGTTGTGTATCTTTTTTTTCTAATCGTACGAATCCTTGCTATCGTGTGTGTGATGCAAAATTTGGTATTTTTTAACAAACTGATGCGGTTGATGAAAGGGTTGAAGAGTTGGTATTTGCTACTATTCTTTGGCAATGTCGTTTGCGGATTTTTCTGTTTGTTGTACCGCGCTGCGGTTAGCGCGCTGGACCATTGCTGACCGCAAGCTTCCGTGGTAGCAGCTTTTCGATCGCAAAAGATTTCGATCTTTTCCGCCAAACCTCGCTATTGCGCATGCGCCCGATAACGACTCTTCTGATGAATGCAATTTCATTGCTCACCAATTTTTCCGATTTTTTTTTTTTTTTTTTGAAAATGAAATGTGACTTCCTTCCAACATTTTGTTATATTCGGCCGATCGATCGGCATCGGACAATCAGATTACTCCGGTTCTCTACGAGGTTTGACGTTTTTCATGCGGAATCTGTCGAAATTTCGACGAATTTCCGACTGTAGACGATTGCGAATCAAAACGATGAAAAATAAAAGAAGAAGAAAAAAAAACGACTGTAGGAACGTGTCGTCGAGTCGTCGGCGAAATTAGTCCCTGGATTACCTTCCGATCCTCGGGATATATAGCTATACGATTAATTGAGAGAATCCGTGCGAGTTCCACCCCATCCCACCCAACGTGTTCGTTTGGTATAAACGAGGACTCCACGAAGTCCGGGCCCTTCGTTGTTTGCCGAACGCATCAATCTCAGTGAGCCGAACCTTCTACTAGCGTATACATGCAGACGCACATACATATGTGTATATGCGCCGTCCATCCTGATTCTCATAAAGTTCGAAGACGAAAAAATTTTCGAAAAAAACGAAAAGGTTTTATCGTCGAAGTGTATGGGTGGGGAAAAGTTGTGTATACGATGAATCGTCGTGTCGTGTGAATTGTTAAAGTCGATATGGAGAAGCCACCACCTGCCAGAGGGCAGGTAATGAAAATGGAATTAGCGAACAGGACGGGGTTCTAGGTGAGGCCTAGAGAAAGCAATAACTATTTGAAACTGTGAAAGCTCGCGGCTGATACTACCTATACCCGGTAATATGTAATATCTGGACGCGATCGCGAGACTTCGAGGCTTCGTGCGTGCAATCGGTGCCTACGTATTACCAACTTACAGGGCGTTCGCAAATTACAGTTTGACTCGACTCGGCACGAAGAGCTCGGAATGCCGTGTCGGTCGGGCGGGGGTTGCGATGCACGTGGCGGATGAAATTATGTAGGAGAGAGAGAGAGAGAGAGTGAGGGAGAGAGGGGGTGAGGGGGTTTGATTGAAACGAGGTGAGCTCAGTGGGGCAGAAATATATGAAGTTACGTTTCTACGGAAAGCGCGAAGGCCGCGGAAGGCTCCGGGGGTGCGGTGTGCTTGGAATTATTAGACGATAGGATTAAAATCGGCCAATGAAAGTACCGATTTCGTACAGATTCTCGATAATAATGTAGAAAAAACGAATGACGAAACACAATAATCATCTGATCGGTAACGTGGCAATGACGCGTATAGTGAATCCACCGTTACTCAAGGCATTGCGGAGGTCGATTCAGAAAAAAAATAATGAATAACCGGAATTTGTAATGCAAATATTTTTTTTCCAATTACTTTCGGGAGAAGCGACGATTTTTGGAATCTTCATGCAACGATATATGGGTGTTTTTCGATGGAATATTGGCAAAGCGCCATCTACCTGTCGTCTTTGGCGGGAAATATTACGTAAGTTTCTCGATGGAATTTCAATATAATTTTTTTGTGTGATAATCGAACGATGAAGAATTTTTTTTCGTTTAATCCATTAGTTTCGAAAAATCTTTTCGTTATGATGTTTTTCATGTACTTTGTCACGCTGAATCCGAATCTAATCGCTATTTTGTTCGAATCTCAAGCGGATAATTAGTGTTCCTAAACATAAGCGGCAAATCAACATTTTCGAAGTTTGACAAAAGCGTAATTAAAAAAAAGCTCTTCGATGATCTATGAACATACGAAAGTGTGTGAGAATAGCCCACCAAAACAGAGGTACCGAATAGACCAATTTTTTTTTTTCAAACGGTTGATTTTCTCATCGTTGTTATTACAACGCAGCTTGCAGGAACGTGCCGCTTCATCGAATGAAATTCTAGATGGAGAGAATATCATTATAAAACGCCAAGTCACGAAACCGGCCATTCCATCGTCCTATTAAAATATTAAAACACCTCGTCCAGCCCCGGGGAGTCGGGACGTGGGGTGTGAAAAAAATAAATCTACCTTGTCATGCACAGCCCCTCACCGTGCCTCTCTCAGTGTCTCACTATCCTTCCGCGCGGGAAGGATCAGCTTCGAACCTACGCGCGTACCGTTTCGAACAAATCTGTTTGAGTCGTATGTTGAAATGATTATATCGTAATTAAATTCCCCGTCGGTCGTTCTCGCGATGCTTCGTATAGC
The DNA here is from genome assembly GCA_964006125.1 of Cryptus viduatorius. Taxonomy (NCBI): domain Eukaryota; kingdom Metazoa; phylum Arthropoda; class Insecta; order Hymenoptera; family Ichneumonidae; genus Cryptus; species Cryptus viduatorius. Next base: position 32,421,099 of record OZ023220.1, on the reverse strand, counting down.
ATCTGCAACTATGACTATTCACTGTCGTTGATGAAGTAAATGATGTATTTCGGATGTGTTTGCCGATGAATTTGTTCGTTTAAACGCTGAAGGAACAGCAGACTCGAAGCCATCGCCACTTCTGCGCTATTTCGACCTGACTGGACTTGTCCAGCCGCTCATCAGTCAGAGTCATTACCGGGATAATTAATTACATTTGCCCCCCTCGTCTCGTCGTCGTCCCTCCGTGACTACCTCGTCTCGTTTCTCGTACAGCCTGCATTCGCCCGCGCGGTACCCTCTTGTATCCCTGGTCTCTTCGCTCACCCCCTCGTATCAGCGGCCAAATGAATCAATGGAAAAATCTATACAATTAGACGCATATCGGTAGTTGCCGATGACGCTGCTATTCCGAAACTCTCGTCTCGCGGTGAACGACGATTTACCGACTACCGACAAATGCGCGTTAATGCGATAAAATAAAATAATGGTAAATACCGAAGGCCGAGTTGAAAAAATCAGAGTCTCGGATCTCGCTGAACGCGGATACTTATTATACTACAGTGTTTCTCGCGCGAACAGTTGAGGATTCTTGTGGAAGCACCACGATCCCGAAGAAGAATCCTCGAGGTCGAGGCGCAGAATGAAAATCTGTTGAAAACTCGACTCCTTCTTTAATTAATTATGCAAATGGCTCCCGGCTTTCATGCTTAAACTTTTCGTCTGAGACCTTCGCGCTTGCTACTTTTCTCTTGCTTCTACCTTCTCGTCCCTTTCGCCTCCTCTTTTTCTCTCTCTCTGCCACCGACCTCGAGTTGGCGTTAATTATACACCGAATAATAACAATTATTACAATTACCACCCGCAGCGCCGCAGCAAGACTCGCGAGAACGGAATACGAATTCTTTCTCGTACCTCTTTGAGATCGCGCTATCTTTCTCGCTCGCTCCGCTTGCTTTTCTATATAACCGAGCAACCAGCCAAGGTCCCGTGATTCCAGAATTCAGTGTGAAATTATATCTTCGTAGTGTTTCTTGGGTGTAACTACGAGACGAGAAACGGCGGATCTCTCGCAAAATCAGAGTTTTAATTTTTGCTAACAAAATCTTGTCGAAATAATTGGTTTTCGAAGCCTGCAGAAAATTGAGAGACGTTATTTGCACCGAAATCCACATTCAATCGAACGTAAAGCTCGGCTTCGGACAATTTTTTATCAAAATATGAATTAATATCTCTTAATTTTTTTTTATCTCATTTTATTAAAAATAAAAAATATATATAAATTTTTTTTTTTTAATGAAATATCAATTTTTTTCCAATTTTTTTTTTCGTCATTTTGAAATCATTGATAATAAGAGTAACATCGAATAAATGATTTTTTACGTTTTCATTTTCTCTTAAATATATTGCATTAAAAAATGTGCTGAATGCTCGATTGATGGTTAATTCCATTATTGCATTCACGTCGTGCGTTAGCTTCGTATAAAGAACAGGACGTTCGCACAATTTTAGAACGTTTATGATTTCAAAACATGGCCTCGTGAAAAGCCTCGAGGCTTATAAGACAGACAACTCGGAGCCTTTGGATGGCGAAGCAACAGCTCAGACGCATAGCAGTGATCCACGATACAGTGTGTACTCCTTTGAATGGACAAGGACACAAATAATAAAACGCGTGACGTTTTATCGTTCGCGCTTGCGCAATACGCAACGACTGATAAAAACATTATAGCTGGTAGCTGTTCTGCCGGTGCTGTTGCTGCTGCTGCTGCTTGAGACAAGCGGCCGATGCTGCACGCAATATACATATAAAGACGAACGCACACGCGTGTTAAATTACACATTTAACTGCTTTACAGGCTTATGAGTTGAGATACAATTTATGAGTTCCGTCATAGGCGCCCAACTCTGCCGAATCACCTGGTCCTCTCAGCTCTATACGGAGCGATCAAAATTCTAATGCCGAAAACATAACGCCAATTTTTTAATTATCTGCTCATTTGTTTTCTCAAGTTGACGCAAAAAAAAAAAAAAAATTTTCACTAAACTCCAAGTTTCGTGTAACGATAATACGAACCCTTTGATTTGGTTTCGTAGGATATTTTTCGTTATTACGATAATAATAATGACAATAGTATACCGATTTTTTTATATCGTTAACTGAGTATAAAATAGTTTTGTCGTCAAGAAAAAAACAACAATCGCGATAGCGATTTAGCGGAAAGAGAAAATTAGCGATCGCCGCCGCCAATGGGTATCAATCGGCATCAACGTTATATACACTTCTTACTTATTAAACTCGAGCCCGGCGCGAAAAGAGCGTTGCCAAGCGCGGTGAGATGTAAAAAAGAAAATAATAATAATAATAATTAATTTCCAATGCTCCACGGTCGGCCGTTGCTAGTGAGCCCCTGCGCTCCCACACCTCCTACGGGGTAAACATAATTTATTTTAATCGCCGATCGGTGATTAGCCGAGCCAAGTGCCTCGGGCTTTGCGATTTTACGGCGCGCGGTTATTGTTTCCTTGCGCAGGTGGAAATCGCTGCGGTTTCGATTTTATTTTACCGCACGCGCTCGCCAAGCCTCGGCATTTATTCGACGACGACGACAATAACAATTAAAAAAAATAATTATTTAACAAAAAAAAAAAAAAAATTTCATCGATGCGCATCTATTATGTTAAATGGGAAACGTAATTTATGCGTCTCAGTTGCAATTAAGAAAGACAATGTATTACACATGTAGCATATAGGAATTTCTATTAATATTATTTTCTATTAGACTTCGATAGTAATATGCATCTTTGACCTCATCAAAGTTTCATCAACATCCTTCCTCGTTTGAGACAAAAAAACAATACGAAAAAAAAAAAAAAAAAAATACAATTTCCTTCTTCTCATCTGTACGCTCATTTATGAAGAACGCGGAAAATTCTCGGAGAAACAATTACACAGGGTAAAACTCATTTTCCAGCTTGGAACTGATGAAAAGGATACATTTCCTTTGTCATTAGTCGTTGCAAAAACTTCGCAAGTATCTCGTTACTAATTAGTAAAAGGAAAAGGAGGGAGAACTCTAACGTCGCAAACGAGCTTTCTCGGTGTAATGTGAAATATATTTTGAAGGTTTGCCGATGGAGACGTTCTTCCGCAGCGGGAATTTCGCTTCTCCGTTTCGCAAAAACTCGTACTATTAAAAATTTCGCAGTGTGTTAATTAAAAGAATTTCATAGCGAACGGTGATGAAAATTGAATAAAATAACCGGAACCTATTTATTCGCAAACTTCGCCATTAAATTCGTTTTCAAACCTAATATCTTCCAAACCGCACTTAAATATGTAATTAAATACTTTATCCTTTTCTCCGAAAGGCACGGAGCCTCGAAACTTATCGTTAGAAAATTATAAAAAATGGCTTTCGCGCCCTTTAGCCATTTATCTCCATGGATTGTGGTTCGGTTTTGATCGCCTACCGGGTATTTTCGAATTACACGATTCTCGATGTTTCTATATTCAAAAATTAGAGCATCCAATCGCCAGAACCCAAGCGAAAGGGCTGCGCGTCAAAGTTTCGGTACAATGTGTTCCTAAATTGCTTTTACGCGAAAACGACATGAATTTACCGTGAAATCGCAGCAGTTATTCGAAGTTTCGAGGTTTGAGAGACGTATGAAAAACGGTTGACGGTCGGCTACTGGGGAACTGAAAATAAAAACATCGAGAATAAACCTTTGGTCATTTTTCTCATAGCCAAGACACTCAATTAGAGGTTAGGATTGCGATTCTACGTGGAATAAAGTTACGCGTCGCCAGACTCTGCACGACTTATATATATATAGACATATATACGATACGTAATCATGGAACTTTCCTCAGTGTCTGTACGCTGTACTCGTTCGCGTCTAACGTACTCACTGCGCGTATATATACTTCGGTATATCGTAAGACAATCATCGGCAGCAGAGGCTGTCGCGATAAACGTTATACACGATTGCGAACTGTGCAAAATTGGTATAATTATATGTAATCGTGAAATCCCCCGCTGTTGACCATACGGGTTTAATTGCGCGACGAGAAAGAAAGATCGAACACAGTTGCAAAAGCAAAAAAACAGAGATTCACTGAACGCTATACTAATTTTCAAAGTTTCATCGTTGCCCTTTTCCGAGGATAGAACAAAACGATCGATTTTTCCGCGAAATAAAAAAATAAACATCCACATTATCGACAAAACGGAGAATTGTTTAACACTGACGGAAACAAAAACAGAAGTACAACTTTGTTCAACAATCGATTATCCTCGTACTTTTTTCTCTGCGGCGTCCGACTATCAATATATTATAGTCGCAATGTATTTGCAATGGGAATGAGTCAATGATTTTTCTCGGTAGTCGATTACCCGAGTTTCGAACGTATTGCATGCGATCGGTAACCGAAGCTCCGTCTTGCCGATAATCATATAGCCGCTCTTTCGTTCGTCTCGTTCGGCCAAACTTTTCGCTTTTTTTTATTCCGTCTCGCAATCTCGCGTTGTTTTAAATGCGCAACCCTTCGGCCGCGAGAGTTGGCGGTACGGCTGGACACGCGATTTTTGGTGGGGATTCGTTCGGAACAATTTTCGATGTGCGTCTCCACGCCGCCGTGCCAGGGGTACGGCGATCTCACCCTCCCCGTGATCACATCGAGCATTGCTACACCGAGCAAGAGAGGGTATATACCGGTGGGTGCTGCTGGCTGACAGGAATAATGTATATCCGAGGTTTGGCGGTGAGTGGCGTCGGGAGAGAGGATATAAAAAAAAAAAAGGACCGAGAGCTCGAACGGCGGGGCGGCAGGGTGACGGTAATACTTTTTTCGGCTGTAATTTTTTATCAGCACCAGCATACCGAGAGCGCTTTGACCAATCCCTCACTCCCCTTCACCCCTCCCCCACTCGTTCCATCCAACCCCATTTCGTTCGATGTTACCTCCCTCTCACCCGTTCTTCGCGATCCCTACCGGATTGCACACACTCCCCCCTCGCTTCCTCACTTTTTCACTGCTTCTTCCTCTCGCTCACTCTTTGTTCCTATACCTCGCACCCATCACCAATCTCGCCCTCGCCGTATCGGTGCTCAATCACATTTGCGATGCATTTTTTTTCATAAAGCTGGATTATAATTGCATCGCGAGTTCGAGTCGCGAACGAAAAAATGAACGCGGTGGCTTGGCCGCTCGTTCGTCGAAGGGGTCCGGGGCGGCAAAGGGGGGAGGGAGCGATGAACGGGCGGTGCGCGGAAGCTGCCGGCTGCCGGTGCATGGGGGTGCGCCGGAGCTACAGCGCGGGGCATGCAACGAGGAAAAAAAAAAAAACTGATGAGGTTTCGAGCCGGTTGATTGGTAGGTTGTTGGAGTAGGTTGAGAGTAGGCAAAGGTACTACGCACCTATACTACAACGACATACTAGCGGTACATCGGCTAGTGCCGAGCCTCCCTGATATCCCTCGTCCATCTCTTCCTGTTCTCTCTGTACGTTTCTGTACACTGTATATCTCGTCACTTGCACATCGGCAATCGATCTATCTATCGCCATTCCCTATCTACCGATCATCCGTATTCATAACGAATTCTCGAATACGTCGTTAACCCATTAGAATGGCCGCGACGTTTCGCGAATATCAGGGGACCGCTTTCTCCCACTCTAGCGCGCTACTGTGTCGTTGCTACGAGTATAATATCGTACGAACGACGATATCCGGGTCGAATTTGTAGCGATACATTGTTATTTTCCTCTCTCACTCTCGTTACGCGACCAATTTTGTATAATCGACATTTTTTTTTACGTTACCTTAAACTTCTACAAAAAATTTCGTACCTACGAAATTTTTACAATTTTCTCCGATTTAATTCCGTATGGTTATTCGGCTGTTTTGAGATTTCTCCTGGAATTCGCACCTGCGCTAATATGAAAACGGTGTGCTGCAGATCGTAGACAAACGTTTCGTGGATTTGACGGGGCGAAAGGGCGAACATTCGCTCGTTCGCACAGACGACCCTTCGCGCACCACCGGGCGACGGGGCTTGTTTGAAAAATCGATGTTTTTTTTTGTTGTTTTTTTTTTTTTTATTTTATTCTTTTTTTTTTCGCATTTATCAGTCCACGTTCAGATCTGGCTTCCGTATCAATGTCCGAACACACGTGAAACACAGACAATCGTTCGTTCACACGTACACATTGTCCTGATCGGATTGTATGGATTTTTTTTCCGGCAAACACATCTCCTCCGTCCCCGCCGACTCTCTTTCTGTATTCCCGTGAACACCGGTCCCTCTTTCGCGTTAACCCCGCATTCGCCTTTCTCATCCTCTTCCTATCGCTTCGGCCCAAAAACCAGTCGCTGTTACCCACCTCCTCCCACACGAATGCGATACACGAATGCGATCACCCTTGTTCTTGCTTCCTCATCCTCTCCCAACTCTCCCGGTATTCGAACAACGACTGTAATTTTAAGCTGAAAGAACCGATTTGCGCGGGCATCGTGGGTGCCATTTTTTTGTTACGTGCGTTTCTGTCGAGCGATCCTCCCTCTCGTCTCGTGCATTCGAGATATTAGCGATCGATAGTGACGTATATTATCAATAGATAGAAAGCATCGTCGGCATTTCTGTGTGTATCGCCGAATGAATTAATGAAAGGGTTCCCTATTATATTGAAAGGGCCGAATTCTATACCTGATACACACCACCACACTGATTGGTCAATGGATTTTATAACGTTTGGATGGTGTAGAATTAAAAAAAAAAAAAGGCTCTCACCGAACCGGATAGTGGTTTCGCGGATGGAGGGGGAGGGGGAGGCTTCGCATCGAAACATTATTCATGCAAGGGCGGTGGCGCAATTTTTAGCTTAAAAATAAATCATCATTATTGCGGCCAAAGGGGTGCGCATTATGGGGACCACGGGGGTAGATTATCGTATACCGTGGCTATGAACGGCCGGTTAACGTACGGGCCTACAATCCAACGACGAATCAGATCATACTGAACGCTGTAAAGGGTTCGCCAGAGTTGGTCGGCGACTCCGGCAAAAACCGCCCCTCTGCGAGCCTTCAGATTTTTCTTTTCATTCGATTTTGCCAAAAATCAATATCGCGATTATCCGCGACGCAGGGACACGTTGATGCCAGCGCTATTGAGTGAAAATAAAAACGAAAAAAAAAAAAAAAAAAAAAATCGTAATTCATTTTATTGGAAGTTGTAACTTTGGTGTCGGTGGGTAGTAATTATTTGCTCGTCCTATACATCGAAAGGTACATCTGTAACGAAATTGATATGTCATCGATATGCCGCCGGTCTTCTCGAAAGTTGGGATTCACTTAATCGAAACTCGAGCGGGACGCATCAAAGCCGCTGGCCAATAGGAAAATGCATTCGATATATGTCGGATTTCATAAAGCTTATCAACTCATCGAAAAACGTTGCTTTCGGAAAGCGATTATCTCGCCGGCTATTGGTCAGTCGTAGAATTTTACGAAGAAAAATCAGTAAAATTTCGGAAGTAATTCGAAAATAATAAATCAATGCAACACTCTTTATTAATTCTCACTAACATCGAGAAAAAAAAAATCGGAAGTAGAAACGTATATTTGAAAAAACGATAATTTATCGTAAATGCGAAGTTCAATTTCCACATAACGCAATGTGAGACACGCGACCATGCAACGGTTTTTATCGACACATTTGACTCATTGAATAATAATTGTACATCGTACGGCTATATAATTTTTTTCCGATGTTAACAGAGTCCGTAATCCTCAACTTCGATCCCCGTAATAACTTATTCACGCGAGTCGCTTGTTACCGCGATGTTTTCGGATTAACAACTGTGAACTCGAAGTGTTCGCGTCTATCCAGTTGAAAATGAATCATTTTTGTCGAAGCGTCGAAAACTTCATTACGTATCGGTTCATCGTTAATATTATATTCGCCGTGTAATATCGATATCCCGTGTAAATACAAGCAAATCGCATCATTATAATGACCACAGATATCGTGGGATAATTATCGGATGCAATGGATACCTCGACACGGGCGCTATGCGCGTATGAAATCATAGAAACGAAATTAGAGTAATTATTAATAGACATAGAGAAATTTACGGTGCGTGAAACTCGTGGGGCTCATCGTTAACAATTCGGTAATTAATTACCAGCTGGACGTGATGTAGCATTGCCGTGACGGTATTAAATTGACGTATAGTTGGGTATAGCAGGTCGAAGCGTGAGATCTCCGGCGGTGCCTCGGGAGCGAGTGAATTCGTTCGATAGCCCAAGCGGAGTAGAGGCTGCAAACAGGAGCGCGAGTGTTGAGTTGATGTTTGCCAGCTGATTGATGATGCAACATCGTTCTACTATTCGGCCCTTCCGTCGATTTTCTCCTTTTCGCTCGCACTCGCTCGTCGCTCGTTGGTTATACGTGAGACTCCCGCGTTACCGTCGGACGCAGCATCGACGAGAGATATATGTATATACATAATAAGCCTCGTCGCTTCAGCACGCGCGATAGACGCCAAAATATATATATGTTTCCCTCCGATATACATATACATCGTACTATTAGCTCATAGTCGATGCTGAATTCGTTGACGTCTCGTGTATTTACATGCGTGTCTCGACATCCCATAATGCGGATATGAATTCGCATTCCTTCGGCGAACATAGTCGGCGTTTTGTCAAAGCGGAGCGACGACTCCCCTCAATGTCTCTCCGCGCGTATTGCCGAAAAAAAAAAAAAAAAAAAAAAAAAATGATCGTTAATGTTATTTCGTCTATAGACACTAATGATTCTTAACCTCAATGGCATTTTTCTCGTCTGTTTCAGGTGAGTTCTCCGTAAAATTACGTCATCTAAAAAGGTATAGTACATTTTGTTGATCGCGCGAAGCATTTAACCCTTTCATTCGATTCAATTCAATGGAAAAATGAACGGAAAGAATTTCTTATTTAAAGATAAAAGCTATTGGAGTGAAAGGATTCAATGATTATAAATATAATAAAATAGATATATATTACCGGCACATAAGCGGCGCATTGATTAACGATATAAAACCGCAGTATATCTACACTTCGCTGATAAGTTCAATTGCAATTAACTCTCAATTTCTCGCTTTAAAATAACACGGTAATAGTCCTTAATTTTATGGCATGAAGTTAAATATAACTTCGACATCAAGCCGTTAGAATAATGAAGACAAATGTCTGAAATAAGGTAAAAAAAAAAAACACGGAAAAAATCCCCTCCCGAGGAGCTGAACGGCTCATTAACGAAATTAACTTGGTATACACCGCACCACCGGATTGGTTGCGAAACTGCTAACTTGAGTAGGCGATCGGTGATGTCGACGATGCCGGTGACGATCGATCTTAATCGGAACCATCGCTTCCTGCTCGCCGTATCTGGACGGCGCGGTCCGCGGGGAAGAGGGATGGAAGGGGGTGGCGAGGGGGTGAGGGGTCGAGATGGTTCGAGGCGAGTCCTCCTACTGTTCTGTCGTTGCTGCTGTTACGGTTTCAGCGGGGTGCGGAGGGGGGCGAGAGCCAGGAGGGCGCATCATTTACATGATTAATGTTGAAATAAATCAGAAGCTTCGCAACGGCAGTCGATAAATCCCGTAATTGCGGGATTATCATAAGTAAATAGGCAAAATCGATGCCGATGACATATCTGACTATACCGTGAGCACCTGTTATTGGATATTAGATATATATCGCGTGTGTGGGTTCATAACCGGAATATTCTCTCGTCTATTTCGCGAGCGCGCATATGCATGTAGAAATTTCTCCCATAAATTTTTATTTTTCAAACGTTCGTCGATTATCGTATTACCGCGTAAACGCAACAAAAATTTTTGTATATTCAACGCGAAGTATTGCGAAATTTTTATTAAAATTAAAAAAAATATATATATATGTATATTTTGCATGCATAAGTGTATAAATGTTTAATAGTCATGAATGATGAATCAGCGTGGCAATCGACGTGTTGTACCGCGAAACAACGACTCTCTTATTACGTGATGATTAGGTGTACGCGATAAAAGAAAAGCGAGACTTTGGTGTCAAGGCGATGTTCACAACATTTGCGATTGCTTATTAATTATCATAGGTACACGAGTACCGAACGTATGCATCGTTCCTACGATACGGCACTGTTTCTGCTACGAACCGTTGTCTCGCGCGATCTTAATTACTAATTTATTAATGGAGTTATATTGCTCACGATTTCACTTCTCGTGTGAATTGGCCGTTCGTACCAATCGACCAAACGCCTTTCATTATTTTGATCGACGATTCGAATCAATCGAATTGGAACGGCGAAAAGGGGTCGCAACATAATAATAATCCAATGATAATCATTATTATCTTTCAGTTAGAATTTCTTCAAAATAATAAATTAATAATAAAAAAAAAAAGTTTACATCAGTAATATCGCGATGCGCATCGAATTGCCTAAAAAAAAGATGAATATTCTCGAGACGTCCGATTGGTCGTGTCGCAGTTGCAAAACATCGCGCGCCCGCGTCGTAATAATTATTTCTCGATTCCTCGCTCGCTGCGTATCAAAAGTTCGCGTATTCGTTCGTCTCTCGTATGTGTATTTGTCACCGCAGATGTTATCGTCGCTCGATGGAATTTAACACGAGTGAAGAGTAGGTACACCGAGACGATGGTGTCGTCGAAAGTGGGAGAGCGGGTGAGTGACACACAAGAGACGAAGTATGGCGGCCGCTGAAGCAAGGAACCGCGACTTCGACACGTTGGTTTATAGTGTTACGATTAAACGAGAGACAATCCGGGTGCGGGTGGTTCAGGGGCGCGGGGGCGCGCGCGCGTTGACCGATGGATAATACATAATAAGCGTAGTATGTTGAGATCGTCAAGCGAGCCATTCGAGGCCGTGGCGCGTTGTTCGGCGAACGCGAACGCGAGAGAACGATGCACGGAGCTAATGTATCGGGACGGAGCCGAGAGGGTAGGAGAGGGGAGGGTCTAGGGCTAGTTAGGTGCGATGTTAATTAAATGATATGATCATTAGTCATTATAGCGTCATTGTGTCGGGAACAACTTGGCGTCGTAGTCGCCTCGCGCGGGGACACTCGTTGTTACGTCGTAGCCGTACGTACGTAGCCGAGGTAGCGAGACGGGAAGTCAGGGGAAGTTGATGCTGTATAGCCAGTTTCTGTTTGGCTCCTATGCGTTAATGCATGTATATATACCGCGTTCTATAACCTTATATGTCGATGTGTTTCGTAGCGATCCTGCCGCTGTAACGGAGCGTGTATAACGCTCGTCAGACATGTGAGCCGCACCACACCCGGCAACCGCAAAATTTCTATAGCCCATATAATACGCGCCGTAAGCAACGATCGGATTATATACGTTGGTATTATAGAACCCGCTGCGGGTACACTGTACGTAGATACGAGAGAGGGATTGTAAGGGATATTTGAGAGTGTGCGGAACATCGTGTGCGCGATAGTACAAGTGGTAGGTGGCTTTCTCCCGCACACGTGTGGGGACCGATGTGCGGTACACACTGTGCGGAGCGTGACTCTCGAAGGAGAGGAGCCGAATACCACGCGGAACGGGAACGGCGGCCGGAGAATCAGGAATTTAGATGCCGCAGCAACAGCAGCGGGGAGGATCGGAAGCTGCAGTCACTCCGCCTCCCGAACGCTTCATCGTTTCAGTGGCTCCCATTAGACACGCCACCGACCAAAGATTCACATTGTATTACTTGCTCTCTCGTACCCAACGGTGCAATCGGCTCTTTCCTCTCCTGCCTTTCTACAGATCTGCAACATACCTTCGGGCTCTCGATTCTTCGATCCAATTCGCGAGTCAAGGTGAAGCACAAGCGGTTAATCATTAACCTCGCGTTATCGCAATTATTTCGATACCAAATTCAAATTAAACTTTCAGCTTTTTTCTCGTTGAATACGGTTCTTTTTTTACATGCCTCGAGCTCCTTGGATCGCGAGTAATTGAGAATTTTTTTTTTTTTAATTGCGTAGTACGCGATTCGATGTTCATGGATTACCATTCGATGGTAAGGGATTCTATATATTCTCGTGAATTTTAGACTATAGAGTGGATATTTAAAATAAAATAAAAAAAAAAATGGGTAATGAACTTTTCGTACAACAAATGACTTATTGCGTCGAATGTCAACTCGGTTATAGATAACCATCGTGAAATTGATCGGCTTTGTCGAGTCTGTTTTTCCTACGGTGAGAATCTCGCGGTAGAAAATTATGATATTTAAGCCGATCCGGCTTCGCCGCGCGTAACCGCAACAGTGTGGAAGCAAAATTCGTCGTTGGCCAGTCGGTGAATCTCCTTCGGGAGAGTTAACGACACCGACCTAGCGAGAGCCGAGTGAAGGCCACGGGAGCTTATACGAGCGAAGGTCTGCTTTTACAATATCGCCTCGACCATTTCGTATCGGAAGAATGAGGCGAAAAAAAAAAAAAAAAAAAAAAAACGAGTGCCCTCTCGTAAAGCGCGCAAGGGTTCCTACCGAGAGGATCATAAAAAATGAGTGTAAAATATCTCCCTAAGGTTTATTTTATCACTTCATTAAAGCCAAGTTACGACGGAGATGTGAGAACGCTAACGCCCGTTCTCGCCTGTTTCTCGGTCGCGAGTATGCAAATAGACGTTTTCACGTAAATTCTTGGTCGAAGGAGCAAGCGAGCGCGAGCGCGAGCGCGCTAACGCGTGACTTCATTAATCGAGGGTTCTCGGCTCAAGTGCGACAGACGCATAGCGCGAGAGACGCGACAAGGGTATTGACCGACTCGCGAGGGATGCTTTATACACTCTCGTATCGAGTTCTCTCCCTTTCTTTCTTTTTTTTTCTTGAGAAAACGAGAATTTGAATAATCTGTTTCTTACGAATCCGTTCTCTCGCAGTGCGGCTCTCGCAGTATTATTCTTTGGTACATATACATTAGTCGTTCGGATACATCGTGGTAATTCGCGGGCGCAAAACTCACAGCCGGAAAATTAACGATCCGCTTAATTTCGATCGAGATGCCAAGAAATGCTAATTGGTACGTATTTATAGCTCGAGAGAACGCTCGTGGTTTAGTGAACGAGCGAGCGTACTATATTCGAGTATCCGACCTATGTGAGCGAACGGGTAAGAGGATTGGCGCGAATCGACCAACCGGTACTTCACTCACTTTACTAACATTTATTGCGTGTCATGTATATATGAATATACGTATTTTATATATATATGTATATATATATGCGGGTGTGCGCGCGCACATATATATATATATATACGTATATAACATTCGTCGACATAGCATTTCACGTTAATGGCCACAATTAGGTGTTTTAATTAGTGTTCTCGCTCTAGCAGTGGCAGCTGCATCCAAATTAGGGCTCCAACGAAACAATAACTGCCGATTGAAGAACCTAATTAGCGCTCGTGAAGCCCTACGCTCTCGTCACTCCCGAGCTTCGCCGTTGCTTTATACCCGCCACTATTATATGCTCGGCAATTTATGTTCGGACCTTGAAATCTCCGTTCACGCGACGTCATCGTATTCTCATCGTGAATACAGAAAAGAATCATTTCGTTTTCGATGTTTTCCGTTTCTAAACATCGGAAAATGTAAAATTTGCCGAAATTCTGAGAGGCGACATTGCGCTGTTAAGAATCGTTGCCGATCGGATTCAGCTGTTTATCAGCTGTTACGCATGCGCCGAGTAACTATTCCGATTCAGTTAAATCACTCAAAGACCGGAGTAGCATTGCAGAAGCAGCCTACAATTTTCGGATAATCCGCTTCGAGTACATATATTTCGTCATACGCTCAGCGAACGACCCTCCGACTCGGGAGTCTCATCTGCACAGCTACGTACGGAAAGCAAAAGCTCAATCCCTACACGAGAACTCTGTAATTTAATACACGCATCGCGAAATGGAGACAGTAATGACTCGTAGGGTTTCAGGCTTAAAATTAAATGCGACTATCCGAGTTAGTAAAATTCCTAATTCGTCTGGACGCTATATCCTCTGACTCGTTGGCTGTAGCTTTTCCTTCGGCGAATGTACCGCGAGTTGACGGCTATATTATATATATATGTTGTCGCTCGTTCGCGACATTCTACCGTATAAGCACGTACATTTTTCGTGTGATCTTTCGGGGCTTCGTGCCTCCGTACAGTCCTTCGCGACCCGAGTTCCGGATGAAGGTGGAACTGGACGTGTTCCAAATTAAATTCCGAAAAAAAAAAAAAAAAAAAAAAAACCTTACGGAACGAGGTATAACCGGAACAAATTGAAAGCGTGCATTGCTCGCCTGTACTTTATCCCCTCCTGCGTCTCACTCTAATTCCAATGAATGAGAACGAGAAAAAAAAGTAAAACAATAAGCTTCTAAATCAATCCGACTTCTCGAGACCCGCATTACGGCCCGCGCCGCCTTCTGTCTCACGTGACATCCAGTGATGCGGGTAAGTTTCCACTTGAAACAAACGAGAATTTTTTTTTTTTTTTTTTTTCGGCTGTAGAAGAATCGAAATGAGTTTCGATGTGTATCGAGTGAAATTCCTAGCCGTCAATCGGGATTTCCAGTTCTATTGGTAAACCCTATCGCGCGAAGATCCTCTGGCAGTTCATCCAAAGGGATTGCTGCCTCCTGGTCGTTGCGGTTGGGCGCACGCGGAGCATTTAATTAATGTCGGCAAATTAGCATATAAATTCATACTTGTAGGGCTCACGATTATGTAACCTTCTACTCTTTGCACTCCCGCGCGCACACGCGCGCACACTATCGCATCTTGATGGACGTTGTAATACGACACGGATGGAAACGAGTAGTAGGGTACGCAGTAACGTTGGGGATGCAAGGCAAACGGAATGAACGTATCCCTAATAGCTGCCGCGGCTCCCATAGCACTCCTCGTCCTCGTTGTCGTACGTATTCGCCGTTTTAGAGATGCGAAATGTCGTATGGTGCACAACTCGAGGCAACGGGCATTATGAAGCCCCTCCGAGTTCGTTCGCTCGGTCGGTCGTTCGCTTGTTTTACCGCGGACGGCTACTAGTTACATTGTCTAAGGTTTCGATAACCTAATGAACTCTCAACATTCGCGGGTTAAATTGACTGGGAGCTCGTGCAATAGTCTCTTCTGTGTCCCGTCATTAGTTTATTTGTCGCTACCCTCCGGCTGCTCGTTCCTCGAACATCGAAAAGAAGAAAAAAAAAACATTCGGGACGTATTGATCGCCTTGAGAATGAAAGAAAACGAGAGAATGATAGTCAAGAACGACGGGAGACAGCTAATCGTTTTCGCGATTGATGAGGACGATAGCTCCATTAGACGTATAAGCATTTATTTGTCGTTCATTGATACTAAATTATAGTAAACATCATTATTTTCCACGTATCAATGATAAAAAAACAAAATTTACAGCACAAAAAAATTCATTTTAAATTATCAGTTTCTGAAAATTAACGCGAAAAATATCACTTTCTCGCTTCGGTGTAAAAATAAAAAATAAAATAGCATTAATTTTCCCAAAAAATTAAAACAATAACATTCTTTATGTGTATATTTCGTGGATAATACATTTCAATCCCTACAGTTTCTCGACGAGAAACGCGCCGAAATATTGTATAGAGGTATCTTTGCAGACGCTTCTACGATATCTCGATATTTTCGATATCGATATCGAAACAACGAAATAATTGAGTCGTTGCTTTTATTTTCTCGAGTCGTATTAAAACCCTCGAGTGTGGGACGTTTTTTATTTGCAATATTTCGTCCACACGTTTTACTTACACCCATCGGATCGACGAAATCTCGATAATGTCTATTTTTTTTTTTTTCGTTTTTATTTTTCTACGTTTGGCATAAAATTGATTATTAAAAAAAAGGGGAATGAGAGGATTTTTCAAGTACGAATTAAGAGGTAGCGAGTGAAAAAAATCAGGCAGAGGCACAAGCGTACTAAGTGTAAGGCGGATCATTAGTAGGGCGATTAAATTAAAATATTTGATTGCCAAAAGGGTCTCACCTCCGGGCCTCTATGTCCCACTCTCGGTCTGTGTCTCTCGAGCGTGTCTCTCGAGCGTACTGGCAATGCTATACGAATGTATTGGCCAGTTCGCGCAGAGCTCGTTCATCGTGCACCAAAATTTGAAATGCTAAACAGCAAATACGCCTAATGAACACGTATGCTCGACGATGTCCGTCGC
Organism: Cryptus viduatorius; assembly: GCA_964006125.1. Taxonomy (NCBI): domain Eukaryota; kingdom Metazoa; phylum Arthropoda; class Insecta; order Hymenoptera; family Ichneumonidae; genus Cryptus; species Cryptus viduatorius. The sequence goes on along the minus strand of OZ023220.1, from coordinate 32,404,861 downwards.
TATGTTTGTACCAGTGGCGACATTACTGACGCGGCGTATTTGCGTTGGTAAGTCCCTCGCGCGTTCGTATAATAGATTCATCCTTCACGCTTCTTAATTAGGAGTTCAGTTTTATTGGCCTCTCGCTCGACGCGCCAGCAACAGCCGACTTTACTCTACACATACACGTCCGACTGAAGAACCCGAGTTATCGCTCCTCCAACTCTGCTCGGCAACAACGTCTTCATAATATTAACTCAACTACTTATGCCCTTCGAGTTTCAAGCACCGGTTTCGAAGAATTACGAATAACGTTCGCGCTGCTTTAGCCTCTCGAAAATATTATTCATTTGCCATTTATTTCGCAACGAAACAGTACAATATGTAGAAAAATTCGATTTTACAAAATTTTTTCGTCGCGTTTCGTATATTAACGATACACTTTAAATTTTATTATTTCATCGTTCAGCTATTAAAATATTTATATTTATATTGTACGATACAATTAGCCAATATTCTGAATTCCCTCCAGCAAGTAAACTACGCTTGCGTTATCGATATACCGAATTGTCTTTCCCCGCAGGGGAACAAATCCTCTCGGGCTTTCTTCTGGCTCGGTTGCGATCCCGATCGCTTTGCATGTTACCCCTTCCCTCGAGGTCGTACCCGCCACGTACCGAGTCTGCACAGTTTTTATAGGAAGCATCAATATTTATGTTGCATAATGCATCGGTAATTGCCGCGTGTACACTCTATTTGTTTCGATTTTGTAATGCCATGAAAATGTATGAACCAATAGCTATTATTAGGAGCTGTGCGAAAATGCAAAAATTCTCATTCCATCGTTGTATCTGTATCTCTCTTTCTCCTCGATCTTTCTCGATCTAAATGGCGAGGCGAACTCGATCAAGGAAGAAATATGAAGATCCTACGAATGCAAATATGTCGTTCTATTGCCGGAAATACGTCCAAATCATTGTTTAACCATAGGATGAAAAACGTAATAAGAAATGATTGGAAATGAGCCTTTCAACGTCTTACACAAGCTACGCGTTCACTTTGTGGCGTATTTGACGTGCCGAGTACGAGAAGCTGAAAGTTCGAACGTGATGGTGCACTTTGTGAAGGCGCGAGGCTATCTAAATCTTATTGCAGTAGAGACGTAGAGTACCAGTCAGACAAGACGAGAATGTCGAAGGGGCAGTAGATGGGGCAGTAGAGGTCAGCCAGGATCTCCATCGAGTAGCCGAATGCGCTCGACCACTCCGCTGAATTTATCGACAACCTGTATACGCTTGTAACGATAAGACCAGCTCCGTTCCTTCGAGCGATGGAAATGGTGCGCCAAGCGGCATTGAAACGATCCATATTACCGGTGGCCAACATAGGGCCAGAGCCGTCCGAGATGACCGTACGCGTTTCCTCAATCGCGTTGAGCCGCAAACGCGTCTAGGCATCCAGAACGGTACATCTCCGAGACGCGCCGTATTTGTGTAGATTCTCCTAGTGTGCGCCTGCCAGACGTCTGCGGGCTGCTGACGACGCCCCCGATTTTCTATGGGTGAATTGCCCGAACTTGAAGAGGTACCGAACTGCCGAGATGAGGGTTCGTTGCTCTTGAAATAAGTTATCTTCTACTCCTCTCCTTACTCCCCCTACTACCGTTCTCACTTTCAAGCCGATCGTTTACCCCATTATCTCTCTGCGTTGATGAGGAGGACGTGAAATATTTCGATACAAATCTTACGTGCTTCTCGATGAAAGCGTTCGAAAGTCTGTACCTTACAGTATTCACATTAACTAACGACCTCATCTCTCATCCTAATACGAAGGCAACTTTGATATAGTTGATAATGATAGGCGGGGTAACAGCGCTTGTTTAGTTACATGTAATTATCATACAAAGTATCTTTTGAAATCATAATTTGTATTGTAGCGCTTTGTGACAATCTGTCGCAACATGCCAGTCCAATCTGATCGATTGAACGAGTAAAAAAAAAAAGAAAATAGGTCGCGGCCTCGTTTCAGAAGCAATCCACAATACATTGTCTTGTAAGCCCTACGCGAAGACACGCACGTGTATGATTGGTATCTTAGCTCTCAACTCGCTACATCATCGATTAATTACAACTCATCGTGGGCATACGTGGATGTCTACTACTCATTTGAGAATTGAAGCACGAGCCAAGCACGCGGCTCGGGCTGTATAGATTTTATCGTGGCGCTTTAGCTCGGTACCGCTTGCCGTCATCGCCCGAGGGCTGTCGAGCACCTCGAGTTTTCGTCGGGAGCCTATTTTCTCAAGGGGCCGCTGAGCGCGCGAACCTCAATGGTAGAGGACAAGTCCGTGAGAACAAGCAAGAGGGCTCGAGAGAAACAGAAGGAACTAAGCAAGCGAACGTGGAAAGCGAAGGATCGAGGAAAGCGGAGAAGGAGAAGGATGATGGGAATAGCGCGGAAGCTGGGATGTGAAGGAGGACGCGCGACGGAGTCTGGTCCATCGTGTCCGGTGTCTCGGCGTGCGACCGGTGGGGTGATTGTGGCCAGTCATGAAGAGAAGGAGCCGCCTGGACGAGGTGGTAGAGAATGAGAGGGGTCGAAAGGAGAATGGTGATGGGGGGGCTTGAGGTCCCTTGTACACGACGAGAGAGCGAGAGAGGCGAGGCGGTTCGGACTTGAGAGATCAATAAACGACCCTCCAACCTGGACACTCGGCCCATCCCTCATCTTCCCTTGCTTCTGCGACCGCGGACGATCGTCGTCCCTGTATGCTTCTGGCTACTATACCGCTATTTCAGCATCCTCGGCCCTACGTCAGCTGCAATCACTTCTTTCCACTGCCAACTCTCTCTCATCTACCCCCGTGAGAGAACGTTGCAACCCCTCCGACTAATCTCCGATTAATGATCATCAGGGACAACGTGCGCGATTAACGATCGGTCCGACTATCGCCCTTCGCTTCTACGACTATGTGTATATAGCTTTCAGCCGCTCGGCGAAACTCCCCGAACCCCGAAGGGCGTGCAATATTTCGTCTTTCAATCAACAAACCGTTTTAATCGATGTCTTGTCGTGCTTTTCACCTTCACGTTTTTTTATCGTCTCAGTTCGGTTGGGCGTCGTCAACGTTTTCTTCTGTATATATACCAATCTGCTCCTCTGCTCTGCGTTCGTTATGGACAATTTGCATAAGGGTGCGATCAGGCAAGAGCGGCGAGGGTTCTCGGAACGCCTCTGGCTACAGCTAATGGTCCCGTATCTTCGATAACCCAACATTCGAAATTTTCTCGTTTACTAACCGTCAAGAGCTTACACCACCGATGTCGGACATTTTCACTTCATTTATTGGCGGTATTTTCTCTCAAGAGGCCGTTTTTACTTGCATGAGTGCTCTCGTCTATAAGGGCAATTGAAGTATATTCTACTTTTGAAATTCTACACTCATTCCTCCCGAATGTCCAAATATATCTATATATATTATAAGTGTATTTGCATAACGGCAATTTCTCTGCATCGTCAATGGAGTGTCCGTTTATGATGCATAGCCAACGATATCAAACCATTATTATTGGTCATTAGCATATGTTTCGATACCGTAAACATAGGGCCGCACTAGCAACTGCAGAAGTGTTTAGTCCGAAGTTTGTGTTGCCTTCGGGACAATGATTATGCGGAAGAAGCTGCTGGGATATGTAGAATAGTCTACTTGATTTCTTTAAATTGCGTTATTATTTTAATGGCTGTATCTCAAATTCTGTGACGAAAGATTGATTGAACATTATACATAAGCGACAAAAAGACACGAGATGCGTGCAATAGTTCGTAAACGAGATAAATAACGGCTTCGATACATGAATCTTATTAAATTGCGAAAGTATACTTTCCCTCTATGTGTCAACTTATTGATGAAGAGGTCGTAATACGTGAAACGACAGGATTGCGGGCAACGGGGCGTCCCTCGGGCAGATTTTACTTAGCCGCTTCGGTAGTAGATATCGCGTCGGTGTTAGTACTCGACGTCGTTTTATCCCCTAGACCCAGTTTCCCTAGTGGAGTTTGACGGGAGAGCGAGGAGGTTGAAGTAAGCTGCGGAAGAGAAAAGGCAAAATGGGTGAAACGGCGGAAGAACGAGAGAATGAGACAGTGAGGTAGGATGAGAATGGCATGGGTGCCGGTGGTAGTTGAACGCGAGCAAGAGGATGAAGGAGGTGGAGGTGACAGGGAGAGTTTGGGACTTTTACGGTCTGGATTCGTTCTCTTGCCAGAATCGCGAGAGCGAGCGGTCGACTCGGTGCTGCGGCGGTGGCGATGGCGAGGCGGGGATTCGAGGGGGAGTTTGCGGATGCCGCGAGCAACTGGTGGTGGAAAAACACCCTCGTTCGCGTTCGCCACCCCCTTAGCTGGCACATAGCGCTCTTCTCTCTGCCTCGCCGTGTCGAGCTGCTTTTCTATCTCGCTTACTCGAACCTTCTCCATCCTTTTGCCACCCTCGCTTGGGTTTCCTCGTTGTCGGGTTGGGCCATTCTATACACTTTCCTATCGTTCTTTCTCGCTTCCCCGTTCCTTCGCCGTACCGCCCGCATTCCGCTACATGTACTCACGCTCAAAGCGCGACTCCTGGCTCGATCCTTTCCCTTGCTTTATGAACACATAAATGCCAAAGGGCGCTTAGCGCGCATACACGTCGATCATGTACACAGATTCCCGCCAGCAGCCCGTTCTTCAACGCTGTATTTCTGCCGGTATAGAATAAAGGGAAACAAGTTAAACGTTTAGTCGACTCTTACTCTCTTGCTGAAGCAGGAAGGAGGAAGAAAGGATCGTCACTTTTCGCTTTCTCATCCTCATTCCATGCCCATTCCATACTCTCTTTCTGCGGTACGCGCGCTGATTCGTTAAGTGTGCTTGCGGCAATCCGCACTCGTGGATTACGGGAACCGATCAAATTGAATCGTTCCCACGTTCTGTGATTTAGAATGTTACGAGAAATCGTAAAAGAATCAAATGAAGAGGGTATGCTGGTGAAAAGAGAAAGAAAAATAGGATAGTTGAGGCGACGATGGAGAGAGGACTCGTTGGAGATTACCCGCTTCAGTCGGAAGTGAAAATCCAGACGAGCTCCTAATTCCCCGACTGTTCATTAGACCTTGCAATATTCACGTTCTAATCCCTCAGATCAGTAGGCTGGCGCTTAAGCCATCATTAAGACTCGAATAATTCAGGTTAACAGGAGCGAGAGCGCGTGGCGTGCGAGCGGGGTAATCTCAATTTGCATTTTCCTCTACTGTTTGTGCGTCGGGTACAAGCATGTATGTTCGTCCGGTGTATGTCTGCATGTATGTGTGTGTGTCTCTGCTATAGCTATGTCGCGTGGTCGACGTCGAAAGCGGAAGAGAGTAAACATTCGAGGACCGACCGAACACACCGACCCTCGTGGTGTTTGATGAAATTTCTTTTCGCGATCAACTTCTTCTCTCACTCTGCCAGTTCTTCTCGTTATAAAACCGTTTACATACGAGATGATGAAGATTAGGTAGTCGCACTCTTTTCAACGGAGTCGTAACAGAATGTCGACCGCGTCCGTTCGTCGTTCGCGAAAGACAAAAATAACACGTCTCTTGTCAAGGTCGCCGCCTCGTCGGAGAACCCGTTAAGTGGTCATTAGCACCACGTGAATTGTAACTACAATTTATCAGGCAAACACTTTTTTTTACTCACGACATTTTGAGGATAGATCGCCAAGTAATACGCTCAGCAGTACACTACTTGAGGGCAAATATCTTGTAAGAATAATTATGTTTTTATGCTTCTATCTAGAAGAATGCCGTTGAAAAGATCGTCGTGATCCAAGTAATTTTAGACCTTCAGTTTCTTTACTCATTTTTCCCACTCTTAGCAATAGTTCTATTCCGAAATTTTAAGGCATTTGAAAGTCGGGAAGTCCTCAAATTATTCACACCTTTGAGTTTCCTTGTGATTGCATTATACGTTTATACATCGGCAAGTGTAACCGGATTTTGTTGAATTAAGGAGCATGTTGCGCCCTGTATTACGCGTTATTCGATTCCATTTCTTTCATTAATTTTTTTTAATGAATCTCCGGCTTCTATCAAATTGGCATGGTGCACCTTCGATGTATGAACTAAAACCAGCATTACAGACTTCTCTACGTGTTATCATACAAGCATTCTGAGATTCTGTACACTCGGCAGGCTTCAAGCTTCTGGATATCTCCGGGCGGCTGTTAGCGCATTTTCGTAAATGCGTCGGTGGATCGGAAAGCCGGAGCGCATGCTCACAGCTCTAATACTCTTCCGGTAATGCTACCAGTCAGATAAAAAGAGTATATAGATACGAAACACTCCTGTTCAGTACTTTGCCTCACGTTTTACTACAGCTTCTTGGATCATCATGAAATGGTACCGAAAAATCGATCAACCGATTCTTCGAAATGTACCGTTCAACGGGGTGTATAAATGTAACGGAGTTTGAATAAAATTCTAGCGCTACGAGTTTAGCTTCTAAGGTCCAATAGACCTTTATATCCCTCCAGATGTATACGATCTATCGAAAGTATTATCCGGATATCGATTTCCCTAGATGGGTCTACGCCGTTCTGTCGGAGAGTGTAGTTGAGGGACGGCTAGGTGCGGTTCACCTCGTTCAACTGTCCTAGTGGAATTGGTTTCTTCGTGTAGTATGTGCCCGGGGTACCTTCTGGTCGTGCGCTCTCTGTGGACTCCCGAGTCTCCGGTATCTCCTGCTCCGCACCTTCCCCATCCTGCCTAACTTCAACCCTCTTGCTCGCTCTCTTCCAGGATAGTTTGGACTTGGAAGTGAGAGCCGCCAGTGAGAGCTGGTAGCTCTCCGGAGTCCCGACCGGGCAGTCGGGTGGATGGGCAAATACAGGCTATGCATAACAATCGATCTCCCTGGAAACTATGGGGGCGGGTGCTGGTCAGCGGGCGGATAAAGGAGGGTGGTCCAAGGTAGAGAGTGCGCAAGCAAGATGAAGGTGCTAGTAGGAGGTGTTGTAGTAGTGGTAGTAGTAGTTGTTGTTGTAGTTGCAATCGTTATAGGTAGTGGTACGAACAGACGGACGGACATGCGGATGGACGTCCAAGGGGCTTGGTCTTAGTAGTGTTGGCTGTTCTCCTGCTGGTGGCTGGTCCAAGAGGCTGACCGGCGGTACGAGATGAGGGAAGTCTGAGATAGCCACTAGCCGACACCCTGTCCGATGTCCATTTCTCTACTACGTACCGCTGCTTCTCCTTCAGCCTTCCTACGCTATACTTGTATACATTCAGTTGCGCATGGACCACTCTGAGATCCTAACTGACTGACCGATGAGAGAGAACGAACCGAGAAATGAACGACGGAATTGTCTGGAACACGCAAATGCCTTTGCATTTCTATCTTACACTGTCCGAATGCTGATAAAGTAACAATGCCGGCGGTTCACCGACAATACTTAATATCATTTTTTAGACATCTTCTTGTTGCCCAATCGAAAATTAGACATTCACATTCGAAATTTTGCTCATTGGATGTACACGAAGGAGACATTCGGCATTGCTGTTTGCCTACTCGGGTTTTCAATCGCCTTGTACTTTCGACGTCGTGCTATTTTTTATCGAGTATTCTACAGAACGATCGCACATCCTTTCGAATGAGGGAAAAAAAAAGATAGAAGTAAACGAGAATGACGAGGGGATAGAACGCTGTTGCTGCTACGGATACAGTAGTAGATAGATAGAGTTATACAGAGCAGTCGTTTCACCAAGCAAATTTCGCGGGGCACGTACGCGACCCCCGTGCTCGCCAGAGACGAGCGAGAGCGCAGTCATCGGTCAACCAGCATTACGGCATTTGCATGTTATTTACTCGCGAGCCACCGAGTACATTTGTTTGGATTATCCCCGAAATAAACTAGTGCTCGTTCACTCTGCTTGGACCCTCTCGATTCGAGCTCCCGGGACAGCACGAACCGTGACAACGTATAGAGTCGGTACGCATTCATAGCACAATACTCCCGACTACGTAACTGGTCCATCTTCTGTCTCGAGTGCGCAGTGACTCTACCAGAAAACCAACCAAATGCCGCCAGTTTATCCACTTTATGATCCGCTCTATATCATACTAAAAACGTCAACTTGATTTTCACGTTTGTCTCGACCGTACGAGAAATTGTTTATCCTTCGCAATTATTTTATCCCGCTGAAATTGTCTGTCACGATAAAATTCGTATCTTTCGTAAAGTTTCATGTCTGTTAAATGATTCGATTTGTTGAATAAACCATTGGCTCGATGACCGTTCGCGCGAATTTTCTGCGATTGGCAGAGATTAAACGTGCAATTAATGAAAACGAGGTAACCTTTGCTCGAAAAATCGGTAGGGTGAGGGTGGGATAAAAAACGACTGTTGGGCAGATACTAGAGAGCTTCGAATCGGACGTTCATTTCCAATTAGTCCAGAGCTGATTCTCCGATGCGCGTCCACCTATCACCGACGCGTTTTTTTTTTTTTGTTTTCGTCTTTTTTCGAATTTCCTGGGATGTGTCGGCATGTCGAAAAACCTATGCTGTTCGTCGTACGCACAAATGTTCATGCGCATGCGCATGTTAACCTTCTGGCGATAGTTTCGTGTTCCATAGTCCCCACAGCTTCCTTTTTTATATTCTATTCATTGAAATTCATTTTCAATCTGATCGAAAGCGCACCGAGTTGGCACTATACTAACGGCCAACGTATGTCCAGTAGGACGCGCATGCGATAGCGATATTCTGAAAATTTATGGCGATTCCGTCAATTAAGTCGAGTGAAGCCGGGAACTCATAACATAAATATGTAAACAGCGGTTAGCGCAAGTTCGTGGCGAACGATCGTCTTGAACGAGACGCGGAGCTCCCCATATAAGCTTTGCTTGTCCATCAATGTCTTCGATATAGAGAGACCGCTCGGCGTGCGCTCGTAAATGTCCGAGAAGAGACCGAACGAAATGTACCGAGCTGCCCCGGTGCTTATCATACGCATGGCGGTCCCTGAGCTCTCGGCATAATTCTTCGACAGGTTGAAACGCATGGTCAGCTTCCATCGCTGAGTGTACCCCGCTATTGCACTGAAATAACCATCGAGATCGCTTCAAAGCCGCTGCAGCATGAATCTCTGTGTACTATTATGCAGCCGACCATAAGTTTAACCGTTGCAAACATCAGCCATCGCATCTGGGACATCGTGTAACGCGGTGACGTGGTTTGTTGCAGTCGCGATTGTGGCGTAATCGCGATAGCAACCACTCAAACGTTTCTGTATTGTTCCTTTAAAAAAAAAAAATTTTGCATTTTTCCAATCGCGATCTCGCAATATCTCTGCATTCTCTGCATGTAATACGTTTTGCAAGAATTCGTTTCTTCGTAAGATACATACAAAAACTTATAATAGTACAACGAAACATCGAGGCATCCGAAGTTTAATTTCTTTTTTTTTTTTCAACCCCTGACGTTTTGTTCGAATGTAATTAATGTTCAGCATCTGCATTATTTGTTTAGTTTCATTTCATTATCTTCGAAGGTTGCGCAGATGGGGTTTAAGGGGGTGGAGGTGGGGAGGACGACGATTTTATGCAAATTTAAATAGAAAGGGGAGAGATGAGAGACGAGAGACAAAGAAGTAAAGTTTCGTCCTTGCGTCACGGCTTTCGCCCCCTTCGGTTCACAGCATCAGCAAAGATACTCATCCCTTTTCTCCCCAATGATCACGCTGCTCTCGGGTGTACCAGAGAATCTTCCAGCACCCGAGACTCGGCCTTTATATTATTATTAGTATTATTATTATTGTTATTATATTTTCTATTATTATTATTATTGTCGGTATCACTTGACTCCGGCGTTCTCTTGTACTACGAAGTCGATCCTCGAATAATAAACTCCATTCATAATTCATTATATGGTTCCTCGGCTCCCATTAATCCTTTGATTAACTGTATTTCATTATTTAGATTAGCCGGTGTATTCTCGGCGAATTCGAGGACTCGCCGCTCGTCGCCGAGCGGATTTCTCCCGCGGAGGGTTAAAATATATATTTTTTATTAATTAAATAAAATATCTTTATGTATCGTTTTATTTTGCATCCGAATTTTGTCGCGAATACACGCGCCTCTCACCGCATCTCGCGATATTCTTTCGCCCGACAATATACTTCCTCTCCCCGTCCTAACGTCGTACTTGTTTAACTCTCATACTCGACGGTGTAAGCTGAATATTCACGAACGTTCATTCGTCGCACGATTCTCCACGAGATTAGCGTAATACTTATCTACGCGTATAGTAGATATATGCGTACTGTTGTAACTTAGATATACGTTGCGTTTGTCGTGCGCCTACGGTTAATGAGAGACATTCATAAAGTTTGTCTCACGCTGAGACGACTCGATTGTATGGAGAAAATTGGCTTTTCAATTCGGCTCAACCTACCGGCAGTTGTTAGACGACTGCCGAGGCTACACACGGCCTCGTGAACTTATCCGCGGGTACCCCAAAGTTTTCGATGAATTTAAATCCTACGCGCGCTCTCGCTTCTGCATCCTTTATTAGTGTCGTCGTTGCTTTCGCGACGAGGGTGTCGAGTAACTTCGCTTTCTTCGGCACTCCGCGATTTGCTTACAGTGAATCGACAGAACAATCAATTCTACGAAATTTTTTTTATCAAACGAATTCGTCGGTTGCGTAAATTCGGGAATAACGAAATTGTAAAAAAAAAAGGTTTCGTAAATTAATAAATTGCATGTCGCGAAATTTGCAACTTTTTTTCAAGATTCGCGAAGCTTCGAATATAAAGAAGGCGGTAAATCTTTTCATTTTGCCGATGACTTCAGGGGAATTCGCGTCAAGGACGCGTCGATTTTTCCAGCGGCTCGACAGGGCTGCGTGATGAGCGTTTAAGTTACTTTCGGGAGGAAAAAACGAGGGAAACAAAGTCGTATATTACGTTGGGCCGTTATAGCGAGAAGGTTAGCGAACGGATGAAAAAGCGCGCAATGCGCGAAGTGCCCCGAGCTGTAGCTCGGCGCTTTTATTATCCGGCTTTAATTTAAGCGGCGTTAGTCGCTCCGTCACGGGTTCCAGGTGTGAATTAAACATAGCAGAGAGAAAGAGAAGGAGGGATCCTCTCGCGCATCCTCTCCTCGGGTAACAATGCGCGCGCGGCATAATTAAATGTGTGTTCTAATAAATGCCTCGCAACCTCGCAACGCGAATTGCTGCAGTTGAGGTAACGCCCGGCGTTCTCGCTTTAGTTTTCTCGCAAGAAGTGGCTCTCTCACTCGCGAGAGGACTGGCGCCACGACAATCCCTTTTACCGTGAGTTACTTGTTACCTTGCCGGCAGTTCTGTGCGACATTTTCACACCCGTTCCCTCCCCCACCCGACCTTCTCGCATCTATAATACGTAAACTTTGGCCAAAGTGTCTACAGGGCACATTGCCGCGAGCTTCCGGAGGGGAACGAGAATACGCCGAGGGGAAATATGTGTTTACGAGAGTCCGTGCGCACGTATGTACCCATACGATACGTGTGCGCGTTTGCCGAGGGAGGGAAGTAGGATCGGTTTCGGAGGTAAGGGAGAACCTCTTCTATCGTACTGCCGGTTCGCCATTCTACGAGAGGGGAATTCAAGCCTGGAAACTGCTGATTCGAAATTAACGAAAATTAATTGGCACACACGAGATATTAATTCATTCGATGTGCTAATTGTTATCTACAGAATATCTACGGAGATTCGCCGAGAATCAAATCGAAATTTATTTCAACCCTTATCTTTGCATCATTTTTTTTCACTGTCCCTCGACTTTTTGATAATTGAAAGATTATCGATTACATCATCGAAATAATTTTGTATTATTGATAAATTATTAATTAGCACGAATTTTTTTTTTCACTGATAAGGGTGCATTTATCATTCGTAAGATAGACATATCAACTGTTGAAGTATCCCGGAAAAACTTTTAAAATTAATTTTCGATACCTCTCAAGTTGGCCCTTTAACGGGAGAAATTTTTTTTTTTTACTACACAACTTGCGGTTTATGTTTCTCGCTGTCTCGAGGCGCAGGGGATACAAGAGAGGCTGCTACTACTGTGCGCCAGACGGCCCTGAAGTCTGCATATCTCTGGGCAACCGCGGAACAGCCTGACAATTAAAGTTTAAACTTAGCGAGCTGTTTTACGCGCGAGGGAAAGACAGAAAGAGGTGGAGAGATAGGCGCGTGCCTCATAAAACCTAATATAATTAAGCATAAAAATATCTCTCTCTCCCTGTTCGCCGTACGAGGAACGAGTAGGCGAAAGACTCCGCTGATAATATAACTATAGCGAGAGGGCCGGTTGAACGCGGCGAAAGTGAATAAAAAGAGTTCTTTATTAAAATACCCGCAACAGCACACCGCACACTCCACGGAAGTCCGACTCGCCGGTACAATGTGCCGGCAGCAGCAGCACCGGCCACAGTCACGAGAGCCGCTGCGTCGAGCTTATTATTACATTCTACTTTATAGCACTGACTCGTTATATGATGCATAAACGCCTTGCGAAAGAACCGGGATATCCGTCTTGGCATATCATTACGTGTATTCAAGTGTGGATACGAGAATTGCTTATCTCCATCACCTGCGCGGAGGGTGATGTAGCGTGAAGATAAATCAAAGCCTTATCTACTCATTTCTTCGAAGAAAGTATAATGTACTACATATTATCGTGCGCTTGTACGCTTAGCGCTACTCTCCCCGGTGCTGGATGACTAATTTCTTCGCTTCATTAATGCTACGCGCCGGTATAATGTCCATTCGAAACCGCTTTCTCGAGACCCCATTCGCTTGCATAGCGCTACAATAAATTTCGTTAACCTCGCAACACGTCGTTGCGGCAAATGTTACTAATAACGTAACTTCCCTTTCGCGATACATGTAGTCGTTAACGTATCAATCAAATTAAAACTGAATGCATAATAATTTTATTCCATTGTAATTGAATTTTTTTTATGGAATTATACAATTTTAGGAATGTGATGTTAAATCGATTTGCCGAAAGGGTAAGACACTCAAATTCGCCAACCATTCTTTATAAAAGAAATTTTTTTATTTCAAAGCAGTGACTTTTTTTTATAAAGCGATATAACCTTTTTTTCACGTTTAACGAAAGGCTCGTAGTGTCCTGAACGCGATGGATTTTTTATCTCGAGTTTCGGATATATCGTTCAACCGTATCGGATATTTTATAAAAATTCGTCAAATTTATATATCAATTCGTGTTTAAAAATGCGCGATGTCAACCAAAATAAAGTTGAATATTTGGATTTTTTTTTTTCGTTTTTATTTTATTTAGATATTAAATTTGATTTTTTTTCTGCTCTGTCGGTAATTCGTTGTTTTGATTGAACGAATGATTGAATTTTTGTATTTTAAGCGTAAATCTTGAGATCGTGAATAATTATAGAGAATAAAAAAATGAATTTAAAATACGGCCTCCGGCGTACGTAATGTTACAACCACGTGGGATAAAAGAATGTCAAGAAGGTGTATACGAGAGAACGAGATTGTGAATGTTCAAACAATCGCAGTAGATGCGAGTAAATCGCGTGTTATATTTGAACGGCATGGTTAACCTGTGCGCACTGACGCGCCTACGTGCGCGGAGAGATGAAAATTCTCGAGAGAGATGGAATATTTATGCCGAGCCTCGGGGGCTCCGCTCAACGATAATCTTTACGTAACCTCGGACTCGCTTGCGCCCGCGTGCGTCGGTGCATAAACTTTCAAAGGCGGCGCCCCCACGTAATTCATAATGCAACGATAATTAGCACTTACACAATTTTGTATTTATATCCGCACTGTCGACAAGCGCATCGCTGAGGGAAAACATCATTATTTCGCGGTTGGAAATGATGCGGATAAAGGTGGTTGAATTATGATGACGTTTGACTGGTTCCTGCCGAATTATAATCGGCGATGGAGATTTGTATCGTTTAGGGAAAGCCCGCCGAGAGTGTCGGTCGTTTAAACCGCACGAGGAATAAAATTTAAACTCTGACCGAAAGCCCGCGGGGTGATCGGTATCGCGCGGGGCGGGTACAACGGAGACAGAGGAGAAAGAGAGAAGTTTATCGCGCACACAGGTGAACGTACGCGCTCTCGTCGTTTTGAAGTAATAAATTGCTGGCGCCGGTCGATGCTTTGCGTCAGGTTATGCGCGAAAGTTGGAATTTATGCCCGGTTGTTTATGATCGCGGAGTGATAAGGGATCTGCGCTGCATGACAAATGATCCCGTAATGAAAAGTGAAAGATACTGTACGGAGTGTATAGCACCAACGCTTTGGTAGTGGTGGTGCATAAATTTCAATGATTTAATGCGCGACGCGCGTGTCGTGTATCCTCATTGAATAGGGATCGATAAAACTTTGCTAGGTACGAGGGGGCTGGGCATAGCACTCGTTTGCGATATACAAACGATCGACGCGCGACAGAGGTAAAAATCTCGGTCATACCAGCAGCTTGACCTTATTGCGCTGCATCGTGATTTATACACGCAGTTTGTCAGAATCAAAACATTTCTCTATTCGATTGCTGTGTATCCGTTGCGACACGCGTGACGTTTGACCGATCGATTATCTATGCGCTGCAAGGATATAAAATTAACGATCTAATCTTTCAAATTCGGGTGCCGAAAAAAAAAAAAAAAGGATCGTATAAATTATTTTTCTTGGTCCTTTCAACACCTCGCAATCTTCTCGCAGTTTTGTTCATCAATTGCAATACATTGTCAAAAAAAAAAACACGATACGAAAATTAAAAAAAAAAATCGACAAAAAAAAAAAAAATTCGTTTATCTAAAATAACTCGGAAAACACAATCGTGTTTAAAGTACCGCGGTCTCACATCGCGATTTCGGGTTTATCTGCGATCGAAGTTTAAGTATATCGATCAAAGCATTATCCATCAAAGCGCTCTTTTCAGTGACAACGCCGGTCCGCGGAACAATTTTTTTTCTATCGTCGCAGTGATAAGGCGTCGAAAATAAGAAGTGGGGACAAAGTAATTTATAATTGTTTTGACAGAACGTTGGCGGCATGTAAAGAACGCGCGATAGGGGAGTGGATTATACAGAGATCGATCCCGGATCTTAGTGCAATGATCGGGTCGTTGAATATTCAGGTCCCACAGGAATCAGTCTGGTGAGGCCATCGATCGACGGTGCGGGCGAATAATGGTGGAAACGGGGGCTCGTTGGGCTTTGAGGGCCGGGAGAGGGGTTAGGCAGGGTGCTTAGGTGTTACAATGATTATTCGAGAGGGACAGCGAAAGGTAATTATGCCCGATAGTATCAGTCCGTTGGTGTGAGTGAGACGTCGCTATACTTTCTATCGTCTATCCGACAAAGACGGAGTCGAATCGAGGAAGACAGTAGACTCGAGGCCACCGAGCCGTACCGGAGAAGCTAGATGAAGGAAGACGGAGAAATGCTTGCAATTACCTCGAAGTGAGCTGCTTTCGACTTCCAAAGCCTTCGAAACTTTTGAATAAATAGTTACCGCTCACCGTTGTCTCGCTCGCAATTGAACTTTGCGAATGTTACATTGTTAATGGTATAAGAGTCTCGTAGAGCTCTACGACACACAATCCAATGCTCCAGCAATAAAGATTAAAAAAATGCTTCAATAATCACATCTACTTATCTAATTCATTACGCAACTCTACAGAAAAAAAAAAAAAAAAAAAAAAAATACAAGGTTCGTATGGTAACCAGTGTATCTATGCATCAAGAGTGTCATTCAGAGAATCAATTTTATTCCACGTCGCTCGCTACACGCTAAGTCAGAGGCCCTAATAACCAATGCTTTAACGACTATCGTCCCGTGCCTTCCACTGTGGTGATCCAGATAACGCTCGCGACATTTTTACAGTCGGTAGTTCGTTCGTACATTCGTTCGCTCGTAGAAGTACTGTTATTCTTATTGTGTTTTTTTTCCCTCACAAAGTACGCAATACTTAAGTGGCGAGCCAATCATATGGCTATTATCGTTTTCACGGTATAGCGTTACGGTCAGAATGCTAGAGATGTAAATCCTGAAGGAAATTTTTACAGTTGAAATTTACGTATATCGATGCGAAGAAAAGAGTTGTACCGGTAGAATTGCAGAAGCTGCAAGCAATTTTTTTTTTTTTATTGGTACCATTGAATTACAATGTGTCGAATCGGTGAGAGAAATGTTCGGAGGAAAAGGTATGAATTGCCATAAGATGCGCAAAAGCGGATGGAACGTCCTCTGTGTGCAATAGAAATCTTTGGAGAAGCGTTTATTGACCCGATTTCCCGGCTCAGTCGACTGCTGTCGGAGAACCGGTGACGACAATGGAGCTCATTGGACATTTGAGAGCGCAGCTACGTACCTACCTATCTATCTCTACCTCCCTATCTCGTATAGACACTGCCAACGACTACGTAAACGACGACGGAAGACTCATGAGTATATATCTATATGTATACGTCGGGAGGAGTATATAATATGCGCTTCGGGCGCGAGGACTCCTGCAGATATAGACACAGCGTCCCGCTATAGCATCGCATGCTCTAAGATTTAATCCCTTAATCTATTCCCGTAATAAGGAATCCATAATGAGCCGAGGCAAGATACCAAGCTTCCCAGTGGTGGTAGTAGGTGCTCCGAATTCACCCGGGAAACGAAGAGCGAGATGGCTAAGAGACTCCAAGGGATGGGGTTATATGGAAGAAAGGTGCAGCTCTCTCGCCAGTTACGCGAACAGTGGGTTTTCGGCGGGGATAAGGGCTGCGATCCGCGCGCGCGAACCTCGCGCAAAGTGAACGGAACTGCACGGAGGGGTTGAAAAGGAGAGCGACGCGAGGAGTAAAGGAAGAGGGCGTGAAAGGAATAAGGCGTCGTTGGAAGGAGGTTAATTAAGCCCTCCTAATATAACTTCTCGGCAGTGGCACCGCCACCGGTACAGCTACTATACGAGTTATCGAGTATTATTCCGCGAATGTGTCGACCTCAAAGACAATGCCGTTTCGGCGTTGAATTTATTTGTGTCGATCCTGTGGGCTCTTGCGAAAGTCCTACTTCTCTGTGTATCCCCAACATCTATTCGGTGCTTCGCCCGGATGACGCAACCAGTCGAAAGTTCGCTGTTACAACCGACTTAATTAAATTTACCGCACAGACTCGCCGTCCCGTACACCGGCGGTATCTTTCCACGTGCATATTTATTTATGAGATATTTATCAAACTGCGAGTACCGAGATAATAAGTTGTTTTTATTTCGCGGGGATGAAAAATTTCGTTTATTGTTGCGGAAAAAAAAATGACTTTGTTATCCGAACTGTTCAAAACATCTTTGGTAATCTGCGTCAGTATAGTAGTGTACTGCGGCGTGGATCATTAGCCTTTCAACAGTTCGATAGCCATTTTGAAGGGACCACTTCATAACACATCGGTTAACTATAGTTACGGGTATCCAAGACTATTGCGAAGTTCTCCACAAAGTACAAGTGGCGCCTCCTTGATGAAACACTACCCAAGATTATGATGCTTTTCAGGGTTACTTCCGGTTGATAGCAGATTCAACGCAGAGCTTAATTAGTTAGTCACGGGTTCCATATATTTTAACAATACATCGAAGAGGGGTAATGTTAAGTGCTTTACATCGAAGCAAAGTTTCCGAAAAAAAAAAATATATATTTTTCACAAATAATTTTTTTTTTTTCGGAAACTTTTCCGCGACGTACGCAATGCAGTGTCGCTACGCGATACTCATTCGTGCGAAATACCGCACGACATAAATACGATTTTTCACGAATGGTTCAAAAGCATTTTATCGGAAAGTCCGGTATAAGCTCCACACAGATCCCATTCTCTAGGGAAGGCCGTGCACACTGCATCTACACACAGTAGATAAAAGCAGGTATACACAGAGTAGTGCGGCGTACGTCGGTCATTACGATCGTTACGGTAATTATGCACTGACGTTTTCCTCGGTAGCCGAGTACGGTGCAAGAGAGCGCCAGCGAGCGTGAAGACTTCGCAGAAGCCATCAACGACGACAGTGTGCATACTTATACGCGGCGGCGTACGGGTTCCACCGGCAAGGGATCCCGAGACCGCTCGACACACATTAAGAGATCCAGTGCACTTGCGCGTTTGTTAGACAGAGGGGAATAAATTATTATTGCGACGGTAAATCCGGTCAATCTCTCTCGAGGATGAGTTTTAATGCGGCACTTACGGGGCAAAGGAATGAAAGAGTGAGTTAGCGGAACGCGGTGGGGTAACGAGTAAATTATATTGATGTACCGATGACGTTTTTTATACGTTCACTCTTACGATTATCGGCAACTTTGTGGAGAACAAAGTAACTCATCGTAATAGACGTACGCATGCATTTAATTTTTTTTTGTTTCTGGAATGAGTTGCTTTCAGAATATCAATGCTAAAAGAAAAAAGTAAATGAAAAAAAAAAAAAGAAAAAAAAATTTGATTGGATATTAAAAAAAATACCACATACCGCTCGATTTTTTCGATATTTCATCAGAAAGCTGAGAGTTCTATATTCAAAAATCCCTAAATTTGCAATTATTCCCAAAATCCATAGAAATCAATTTTTTTTTTGTATTTTTTAAATCCGCGAGATACCGCTTTTAAATGAATATCGC
This sequence comes from Cryptus viduatorius, assembly GCA_964006125.1. Taxonomy (NCBI): domain Eukaryota; kingdom Metazoa; phylum Arthropoda; class Insecta; order Hymenoptera; family Ichneumonidae; genus Cryptus; species Cryptus viduatorius. The sequence goes on along the minus strand of OZ023220.1, from coordinate 32,386,165 downwards.
AAACACGTCTATTTTACGCTCAGCTTTATAGCGGATTTCATAAAACGCGTCAATGTTAAAAAAAAATATATATACATATATTATGTTTTGTGTATGAAAAATAATTCTCGCGATGTACGTCTATGTATAAGTATATTAAAAAACCAATAGAACACAATGAAAAACGTATAATATGATTATAACGGTAATCCCCGCTAATAAATAAAACGCGTATCCCACAGGCATTCCCGCGGGTTTATCGAAAAATAAGAGTTGTACAGTACATCTTTGATTCCGAGAGCGGAAGTTGGTCGAGTCGATGCGGAACGGGAATATACGGTGTAAAGTCATTTCGTAGAAGCATTTTATTAATCGCCGTCTACTGATTTCCACGGAGTCCTTGAGTGGCACAATTCGCGAAGCAGCAATCAACTAAGATCATTAGCGAATGCCTGGACGGTAATGATCGTGATTGTGGTTATACAGTACGATGATTTACTCTCTCCCTTACGTCGCCCTTCTGTCGGTATTATATAATATATATTCTCTCCACCATAGAATTATACCGACAAAGTCGCATAATTAACATCCTAATTATTATTAATTATGAAACAATAAAATTTGCTTGGATTTGTTTGTGTTAACTATGCGCAACTCGTGGGAAATAAATGCATTTTAACTGTATAGTATAGTATAAATGATGAAATAATTCGTTGACGGGTTACTCAGACATTATCGGCTCGTCATGATCGAGAGCAGCGTGTGCTCTTTCGCTACACAGCTATATAAATTAATGGACAGGCGCAGTAGGTACCGCGTGAAGTGCCGCTTCCACGCGGCGCACAACTTGATTATATTTCCGAGTTTGTGCGTTAGCCGCGGTAACACCCCCAAACGCTGTGAGCAAATGCTTGTTAGCTATATGTCGGTATAATGAGATTTAACTCGCTTGCGACAGTCGGAGGTGTATCGTTTCCTTTTTATATTCTTTTTATAAAACTCGATAATTAGTTCCAGATGACTCTATCGCTGGTAATTAGGGTATTTCTTCAAAAATATACCTTTTTTCATACTATTCTTTATAATTCCGTTAATTCCAGTGATGCCTCTCATCGTTGTACTATTTACGCTAAAACTCTCCACCTCGTCGCACTCCTAAAATCGCGTTAGCTAATCTCGCCTTCTCGGAAAGGGGAAAGAGCGAGAAAGATTTTGCCGAGACTCACCAGGCGGCAAGTTAATTTCCATCTCTTTGATTTTTGACGACCTCCAAGCAGCGAGAGCGTTGCATCACGACTGCTCTCTTCCTCCAGCGTTGGCCCCTCGCAACTCTCTTCGTCGTCCACTTCGGCGTATCTCGACCAAAGCCCAGACAAGAAGGAAAGCTCATGGTCCCGCCAGGGAATCTCGGCTGACTATGAACCGAGAGGCAAAGCCTTATACCGGCGGTACCTCAGAGGAGATCTCGCCAAGCGCCACGCGCGAGAGTGAAAGACAGACGGAGTGAGGGAAAGTCGTCGTTGAGCACTTTGCTAAATTTTACACCAACATCGTCGAGGTTATAGGCGATCTAATAAAGCCCCTCCTTAATAGCGCGAGCATTTGCTCTTTGATGTACTTCAGCTAGTCGCAAGGGAGAGTGATTTTACCAGCGTTAGCTTGTACAATACCCGAGAGACGGTGGAACCCCTCATCAACACGCTTCTTCGTGAAAATAATGCTCGGTATACATATATACGGCTATTATATTGCTTATTATTAAAAAGAAACTATTTTTCGCAAGCTAAGAGGCCGCCATCTTGAAAAAAAAATATTAGCGAAAATATAGATCGACGAATTCATTTTGTTCTAAAGGTCCTGCGACATTCACGAAAGTTATCATTAATTATTGCGATTGAAAGAATTTATCGTAATTAAATTTTCAATCGCTGTAACATTGCCGATCACTGGAGTATCCTCATTATACTTGTACATGAAAACGCATTACCTAGAACTTCCCTATCGATAATAATAATTCCTAATCTCTAATTGCTAATCACCGTACACTAATAGGGACGCGGAGTGGAGGCAAAGGGCCGGGCAAGCTGATGAGGGGGATGCGGGTAGGTTTGCGTCAGGCGCGATGAAGAGTGAGAGAAGGTAGATGAGGAAACGACCATAACGGGGCAGAGTGAGAGTGACACTCTTGGTAATTCCACGTCGTTTCCAACGAGGGTTCGCGCGCTCCGCGTTACCTCAGCGCTATCGATCATTCGGCAGGCCTCATAATTAGCAATTAACTATATCCATTAGTCTCTGATATAATTACCACACGTTTCTCTCTCGTCCTCCTAGTATCTGTATATCGTATAGTACCGTCACATTACGACGGCGTCAGCGGCGACGCCGAGCGCAAGAATGACTACTATCATCGAGCGACTGTTGACGGCGCCAGTGTGGACGATAACCGTATCCTGACGCAGCCGTAGAACTCTCTTTCCCGACATTACTTCGGGTACATCAGGATAATTATGCAATCGATTATTTTCAGGAATACAGGGGGTTAATTTTACTCAAAAGGGTTCGTGAAACTACCGCGATCGAGATAGAGGTTATGTTCCGTAGCACACCGCAACACATACGCGGCGTTGTTGCGCAAAAGTTTACGCGGTCGTTTTCAATATTGCATAGTTACTCGAATCTTATCTTCGGCAATTTCTATCCTCGCTACCCACCATCCCGTATCTGAATCCCAAATTGTAAATAGTCAGAGTTCAGTTTCCGAGAACTTTTACCAAATCTAATTGTCCGAATTGTAAAAAAGTTGCCTAAAAATCGTCTTTATCTGGATCTTCCAATGTATGAATTGCCGGTTCATGACATTTATTTCGCAAAAAAAAAAAATCAATCATCAAAATTTATAAATGAAACTGCTTATCTTACTACACGGCATCGCCCGATTCTCCGTATAGACGACACAATTTTCATTCTTTAAAGATATAACCCGCACTCAGGGATATCTGTAATGTCTATTATTCCTCTATGAAAGTTAGCCGCAACTCAGGTGTACACGGTGTTCAGGGGATAATTACAGTTAGATGAGGGTGAATGGTAACGTGTCCACGTGGGTTCGTGACGCGAGTCTCGGCAAACACGTTAGTAGTACCACGAACGGCTTCAGGATTGAAGCGTATTATAGAATTGTATATACACACCGTTCGATCTACTATGCCGGTGTACAAGCTCCGCCGAAACTTTTGCGTAATTATTATCGGGGGATTGCCATAACCGTTGATTATAGCCATTACGAACTGTCGGTTAAATATAAGAAGGTTGGGCGGTCGCGGTATAGTTCGAAATTAGCGGTGGCTAGGATCGCGGCCTAGAACTATCTTCTTGGATATACGCCGCTGATTGCGGAATTAGAATTTATATGGATCCGCGCACGCGAGGCAGGGGTTCCCAAGCGATAGCGTTTACATCGCGAACCGCGCCACCGCGCCTCTTATTATTCTTCGTCGAAGACCCCCATCGGACCAGCGGCACAACCCACGGAAACCTTCGATCCCGTGATGCATAACGTGCACGTTCGTATTTAATATCTTCACCTAGATCTTTGCCAAATCAAACAGTGAACTATTAGCCGAGACAGCATAGAGTCATTACGATCACTTAATCGCGTTCTTCTATTATTGTCTCGTTCGTTTATCTTTACTAATCACCCGGAGAATGATAGAAAGAAATTTGTCATCCTCGTGTCGGGATAACGAGAGAGAGAGAGAGAAAGAGAGAATGAGAGAGGGAGAGAGAACGAGAGCCGCAAAAAAATGCGACATAGTCGTTTCAGCGCGATGTTTGTCAACGTGTCCTTTTGCTTCGCCGCTTGCGACGTCTGAGTCGAAACTCGCAGGGCGTTTGCTCGTCCATACAAAGCAACGTTCGATTCTCTTATGCATATGTATAAGAGACGAGTCTATATACGGCACTCGAATTGATGAAATTTCCAACATTAATTGTATCACAATGGTAATTGAATCTGCGGAGCGCTGTTCTATTTGAACAATAGTTGGTTATATTATGCAGATTTCCTTCGTAGCCTGCTTCTCTTCTCGGTCTTCCACCAGCGCCCCCTCTCCTCCCATCTGCACCACCCCCTGCCCTTTCGTCTCTATCGCGTTCGCTACCGTGCTTTCTGCACCCCTACTTCCTTCTCGCTCCCTTCTAGCGAAGGTTAAGCCAGAAACAAGGAGCACATCGCAGGAAGGGAGGAGGAGGCGAGGACGAGAAGTAGCTGGTGCCGAAGAGGTAGAGGAACCCGTTATGGAAGAGAAGGAGCAACGCCGATGCGGTAGCAGCAGCGGAGCAACCTCGCCTTGCTGTTTAAACACAGACGATATCAGAACTGCCCGAACTAACCGTACGCCGAGTTGGCGGGGTTAGGTGCCTCGACAAGGTTCTCTCGCTATTATCATAATTGCGCGTAAAGTTCAACCAAAGTAGCGAGAGTACGACTGAAGCCCCCGTCGCGCCATAGTTGTTCTCTCTTCCAGTGACTGTGTACGCCTATAGCATGCCCTCTGAATCTTAACGCGCAGAACGGAGAGACAACGTAGTTTCCGAAACTCTAGGATTGCGCATGCCGGTAGCCAGTCATTTGTTTCACAACCCGAAGCAATCGCACCGGGGTGAACTTTTCGATAAATCTATCCCAACAACAATACCGGAGACAACTAAGGCGACGTGAACATCGTAAAATGATTCGAATGACTTTCAGTCCCTCTTTCTGCTGACTTGCTGCCCCTAATTTCTTTAATTATTATGAATCGAACCTATTACCCTACGACCAGTGGGCACGTGTGTCGATATATGTAGGTGTCGACCTGACGAACGGCAATCATCAACACTAGTAGCGGACTAACACGTATCGCTTTCGCAGGTTTCCCAACCGCGCTAATCGTCCCGTGCTGGGACTATCAGGCGGTCGGTTCGCCGTAGAGCCCCCATGATATACAGAGTAGAGAGGAGGATGAGAATCGAGTGTGAGGCTGTAGCGAAGGAGGAGGAGTAGAACGACGTAGAGGGGGCTAACAGTATACTAGCTACGAGAGCGGCTCCGGCGGTATTAGGGACGTGTTAGGGTTGTCGAGGGATCCCAACGGCAGAGACAACAAAAGGACCACACGCATCGAGACGTACCGCTGGACAACGTCACATTACGCTGAAATTGCTTTCGCCCCGTTGCCACCGACCTCCAAACTACCCTGTCGCCCTATTCTTTCTCGATCTCTTCATTATTAAAAAGATTATATCATTCCTATTCGCATCAAATCTGTATCAAAGTTTCCAATGACGACTGGATGCTGCGCGTGACAAAGAGTTTCAAAATCGAGAAAATCGGAAATATCTAGCATTGACCCCTTGCAAAATTCGGCATTTTATTGCTGACAACTCTTGGATTATTCTCGAAGTTTTGCCGAAACATCTATTGGCGAAAGGCGGGTGAGCGTTCGACGATAATAGGAAAGTTTGAAAGCCTCCTCTTCCGTGCTCGGAAATTTATCTACCAAGTATCAGAAGTGTTCTGGAAGGGCAAATCCATGTTAGTGCTGTGTGCGAGGGATTCGCATAGAGCAGATCGTAGCGTGTAATGCAGATTTCGGTCATTTTAGTCGCGTTTGACGTCCGTTCCGGTATTACTCGAACTTGTGTTCGGCTACGGCGCCGCTGCGCCCGTCGACGTACGGGGATGACCACGGACTTTGCTCGGTAGCGGCGATGCTACCGCTGGTGTTACTGACGGTGCTCGCCCGTCGTTGAGCTCGTAGCCCTGCCAGCCAACCAGCCAGCCTGCCTGCCTGCCTGCCACCACCTCATTTGAATTTCTAATTAGGAAACCTCCATGCAATTATTGGATTAATGTAAATTACGAGAGCTGGCTCGGTCTCCGCCACCGCTACCGCCGCCACCACCGCACAAGGGTGGAACTCTCACTCATTCTCTCTCGCTCTTACCCCTTTCCCCATCTCTCGTAGTACCTACTACTCCGCCGTTCTCGTCGTCTCGCTCTGCCCTCTCTCTCGCTCGCTCTCTCCCTTTCACCCCGCGATCTACTTCCCTTTTCTCACTCAGTCTACACGTTCGCCTCTCCTCTCTTCTCTTCCCCTACCCCCCGAGAGTCGCTCTTATGGCCCTACTCTTCTCTATCGCTCTCTTCCGCCTCCACTCTCCCCTCCCAGCATGGGGCTGGGGATAATTAAAATCCGTTGATTAATATGTAAATTTAATAAGATTACTGTTCTAGGAATGCCCATTGCAGACGAGAGCAAGGGAGAGAGAGAGAACAGAGAGCTTTGTGAGGTAGGTGGGTGTTCCGATTGTGAGAACACCCTTGTCCCCGCTCGTGAAAGCACACAGCACCCCCCCCCCCCCCCCCCCCCCCCCCTGCCGACTCTGAGCTGTCCACTATATAGCGGATAGTGTAAAACCGGGTGGAGAAGGTTTCATGTAAGAACAGGTGCAATCGTTAACCAGCCGGATCTTCTCTTCTCCCACACTCTCCGCCTCGGCTCAGGTTACTTTACTGAAATTCGGTAATGCCGGAAGTTCTCGATTGCTTCGCCGCTTTAATACCGCCAAACGCGATAACGTACAGTGGCAGTGATTTCATTACATTTTATAATAACGCGCATGGACCTTCCGCGCGACTTGCCGAGTCGAGTGAACCAACCATGAAGATTATCTTCGATGATTATGCAACCCACAGACACTCTATATGGCATTTCTGAATATATATCCAAATGATGATGGTGTCGGAGATTTGAACATTGGAAAGTTGGGTTCTGCGATTTTTGTAACAGCTTTTCTCGCGCTTCGCTTGCGGGGCTCCGGAAACCTACCACCCTTTCTCCCCCGAACTGGACAAGGGGGAGGGGGTGGGCGTCACACAGAAACTTTTGAACCCCTGACCACCTACCCACGCTGACGCTATGCATTACGTTATACGCGATTGTCACACTCGCCATTCATGACGTCGAAATCGTCGTCAACCCTCAGATAGCGAGCGAGCGCAGAGACGAATGAGTAACGGAAAGAGAGAAAAAAAGTTGACGGGAAGGCCAGTGAGGCCGACGACCCTCTACCTATGTACCATCACCGGTTTTTCCCGGGGGCTGAAAATACAATTCGAAAAATCCGACAATAAACCTGATTCGGGAACGGGGATGGGGGAGAGGCTTGCATGTGCCGTGTCTCGATTCCGCGTATGCAACTCTCGCCCTTTCCGATGTGAAACTCCGCTGTCCCATGTGCGGCATGCAGTCAGCAACTCGCGAGAATGTAGGTTCCGCATCGGACGGCACCGGCAGTATTGTTCGCCATTGAACACAATGCGCCCGATTGGCTGGCTAGATTTTTACAACATTCGTCGCCCCGGAATTTTTTTTACCCTCTCGTTGCACGCCATGCACACGGAGGAGGAGAGGAGGGGGGTGTGAGTCTCTGGTCCAGGAGCCTCGTATAATCGTTGACGCATCACTCTGTACCCGATTTGCATACACCGACCAAAAGAGTATGGAGACCGCGGTGCGCTAACCGGCCGGCAGGATCCCGTGCCCGGGGATTGGGTGTGATTTTGCGGACCTACACCCCCCCTGTGCGACTCACAGCCATTTTTTTTTCTCGTTCACACAGACAGCGACTCACACCGAACGAGTACTATAATGCGCCAGGAAAACCGGCACCGACAAATGCCCGAGTCTCTCTCGCACATGATGTTTTTTGCCTCGTTGCCGCCCAAATAAGCCTTTTTCATCCTCTCGACTCGGCAACAACCCAACACACACCTCTCTTCCACCCTCCCGTTCATTCTGAATAGCAACGCCGAATCACATAATCTTTCAATTAATAATACATCGCACGTATTTTCAAGCTTCTGTCAATCGTACCACGTGTTTTGCCGTTCGAACTGTCCACTCTGCCAGAAATGATGCTTTTATTGTTCATGCGAATGTTGAATAAATAGACAGGTTTGCATGGAATTTTTATCCGTTCGGTTCTTGCCTACGCGGCTCGCTCCGAGGTCCGGTTTAGGTGGAATAATTTCGGGTTATCTGTTCCCTGCCTGACGTACAAATCGAATATCAGAACTCTCTGCCGTCTATCGGAGTGTTGCAGTAGTCGTGCATGCGCGAGACGAAAGCACAGAACGATCGAACAGTCGGAGGATGGGAAACGCGTATTTTCTCGATAACTTAGTTATCGAAGTAACGGATTTATCCGGGCGTTCGACAGAATTTTTAGGCAGCAGTCGATGTGAATTTTATGTGTTCTTTTTTTTTTTTTTTTATTCTTCTTTTTTTTTTAGGCGCGACTGGGATAAAACAAAAAAAATTTCAGCGCTATCGTAATCCCCCGATGAGGCCGACCAGTTGGCCCGCGTACCTCCACACCCGCGCCTTCGTGTGCTACCACCGTTCTTGTTCATTTTCATCTTTCTCTCTTTCTCTTTTTTTCCCTGTCCGAAAGCTCGCACACTTGCGTCACACTTGGTACGCGTATACGTGTGCGCATAAACGTACGGACAGACGTCGAGCCACTGGTGCATACGAAAAATTCGGTCCGCTAACAAACCCAATAAAAATAGTGTGCTTTTACGCATTCGCAAATGAACGTTGTCATTGTATTTCGATAGAAGTTTCCGTCGCTGATGCTGCCCAAGCGAGATGATCGAGGGAGCGAGGAAAAAGAGGTCGGGGAATGGCAAAGGGGATTTTTCGGTATATGGTATAGCAATGTCCGCCGGTAATAATTATTATGGATATTGAGAATGGCTATCATTGACGCCCGGTGTTAATGCACCTATCCAGACACCTCTCGGTGCGCTCTCACTGCGGTCGTGCTAAATAAATTTACTTCTCTACCCTCCCGTGCCGTCACAACCCCTCCGGGGCCATGAGGACCGTCAACAAACGCCCCCGCAGTCCACGGACTCGATGTACAACTTTTTCAAGCTACTGCACGAACGGTGTTATGTGTGCATCGTGCATATACTTTCGTCTATATGCTCAACGTATACTATACATCTATTGCGCAGTACAAAAGTACACATATACAGATACGCGTCGGTACGCGTGCAGTAAAGTCGCGTAGAGTTATCGCCCAACAAAATTCAACCACTCAGGAAATTAATTCACGGGGTGGCGTTTAGCTCGCTAAAAAAAAAGATATTCGTTACCCCTTTCCCGCGTAAGCGTCAGCAGACCTCTTCGTGAACGTACACTCGTCACCCCGACGTTTCGGTATTGTTTATCATTATTACGAACCCCGCTACTGTTTAATCGTTTGTAAACGGTAAATCGAGTTTCACGTTTGCTACGTTGAACAGTTTTACGAAATAGTTCGACTAGTTTTGCACCAATGAGAGCACCGAAAATTAAGGTATTTTTATGGTATAATGGTGGCTTCCCGTGTCTAACTGCGTTTTTTAAGCTATTTAAAAAAGTTTTTCAATCAAATGCGTTTTCGATCGTTCGCGACGGAGAGCGGCTTGTCGATCGTAACCGGAATCTAATTACAATAAAGAGCCATCACAGTGGACGATTGAGAAAGTGAAAAAAAAAGTTTAATATCATTAAAATGCTCGTCTCTCGTTGGCTCTCGACGCTATAACGATATTCGAAACTCCTAGGCTCAGCGAGTTCCACAGCTCGGACACATCGTCATAATGGTCTCAACGTACCCAACGACGACGCTTCCCACCGATATACGCACGATAATAATATTAAACTTTATTTAGGTGAAGTTTAACTTTGAAACGTGACTCATAATAATTATGCGCGAGAGAGGCGAAACAATGCCTGCGGTCCGACCTCTCGTGATATACGCGCGTCCCTGACTGCGTACCCGGGTCGGGGCTTTTTTTTTTTTTTTTTTTTTTTTCTTTCAAGACAAAGGCTTCTCGTATCGTGCGGGTGAGTCCATCCTGGCTGCAAGTCCTCCAGACCGTCCAAACCGGCGCGGATCCTTCTCCTCTCATCCTGACTGCGATACTTCCACCCGGCGCGGTCGCCCAACCGTAGGCAAGGAGCCTTCTTTCTCGCGACGCGCCGAATTAGATCATTATAATTATAATTAGCGGTTAGTTTCGTCTCGGGACCATTGCTAATTTTCGAGGGCTAATAAACGTTGAAATTAAAAAATCTTTCTCTGCGAAAGATACAGACTTATTGAATGGCATTACTTTTTGGCGTTTTCGTGACTTCCGGTTTTCCGAAGACAAATTCGCATTGATGCCTCTGTCAAGGCGAAGTCACTCTGTGATTTCGTAGTGATGTGTAGTCAGCGCCACGACCCGAATGGTGTCTTCACGACGCGCGAAAAGAGATTTACAGTTATTTTCAAAATATCATTTTTCGATGGCGGAAGACAAAAAAAAAGTAAAAATATCCTATTAATATGCAAATTGCTCAGGTAACAAACGGGAATCCAAGAGTAAATCCGTTGTTTGGAAAATATCTGCGCTCATCCCGTTGCGAATTGGAGTAAATTTGTTTCTACGATATATAACCACCAATCGTATACCGTCCGATGAAATTGGTCACAATATATGATAAATGCCTGATAGTTTATGTTCAACGTTACGAGAATACTATTATTTTGATTGTGGGATAGCGTAGCGTATTCTGAACGTCCATGCAAAATCCTGTAACGTCCACTCTACATGTGACTCTCGGGTGCTCGCGGCCACGTCATGTTTAATTCATCAATTAATAAGCATATTATCGTTTTGTTTGATTAAAAATAATGATGTATTTCAATGTGTGAGATCGAGAAACAGGTGTATCTCTTGTATTTATATCGCAAGCGTTCGCGCGTAACCAACATGACAACGTTGATATCAATACAAAACTGATTCAGCTGTAACTACGTTCGCTGTCTGACACTGACTTCGGTTACATAAAAACTTTTTATCAATAGAATCGTTACTTTTTGTCCGTTTTTTTTTTTTTTTTCTCTATTCGCCGGTTTGATTGCGGATTCTCATAACGCGTGCATTATTAAAAAGGACTACCGGCTATTATTGCAACAGCTCGGTTCACGCTGTACAAGAGCGGTGCAGTTCACGTTGCAATACTCCGTCGAACGGGTGAGTGTCTGCCGTTATTTTTTACGGTGTTGTCCCGCACACTTCTCTACCCGCCCCGCGGTGTACGCAAATTGCGGGTAACATTGTTTTCTCGCGTAATTAATGGCATTGGAAAATTGCGTATCGAAGTTAATACCTGAAAAATTTGTACCGATCCAACAGTGCCGACTGGTTATACCACCCGGTCGGACGAATATTGTTCTCGACAATAGGCTTTTGACGCTAAAAGTATATGTTATCTTTTTCTTGAAAAAAAAAAAAAAAAAAAAATAGTAAGGTTAGTTGGCATTACAAATTGGATTCATGGAAACGAAAAAAATGATATCGATGTTGAGAGTAAATTTTCCGGAAAATTCGCATATCTCCGAGTTTATAATGAAACGATTCATTAATACGATGCGCGAAACTGTTTGGTGTTCCAAATTGTTCCCCTTTGGCCTATCCGGTATAGGGAAAGTATTAAAAAGTCTCGAGCGAGCGGTGACAAAAAGTGATTGTGAGTATGCGCGATCATCGGGTCCAGCGCGTGGATACTGGACCGTATTCGGCGTCACTAAAAGGTGAAAAGGGGTGAGCGGGAAAGGTGGTACATACGCGGTAGGTTGGTACTACGAGGTCCCTGTGGATGACCCCCGTTCACCACCCCTTCTCCCCCTCCCCCCCCCCTCCTTCCCTCATCCTCTCCTCGGCTCGGTCACTCTGCAAGCGCGGTGGATTTTAATAAACCCCGATGTAACGGCTGGCCCTCACTCTTTGTACCGCCGAGAGTTTTCCAGGAGAGCGCACCGATTTTTAAATATAGCGAAGCCCGTAGTAGGTTTGGAAGCGAATGGAAGCCGACGTGGCGCGAACAGCGCACACGTTGCCACAAGCACCAACGTCAAAGCTTTCCGCAAAAGCTACCGTTTGCCTCGCTGACCCACGAAAAAGGCTTGCCATCCGTGGAATCTTTTGTTTATAATTTTTTGATCATTATACCACCGAACGACTAATAATTCTGTCGGCGGGTGCATTCAAAATTTATCGGTTGCCTTTTTCAGCCGGGGAGGGGGATGGTGGCGGTGGACCCGCGATGGACCCAACCGAACGCGCTTTCCAATACATTTTTTTTATAGCCGGTTTATCTCGTATCTAGGCGTTGTCGCTCAAAGGAGAGGGGAAGGTGGGAGAAGAAACTGCGATATTCGAACCTCCGCACGATATATGCCTACTATGAGGTTGAAAAATAAAGTAAAGTGACAAACGCGCCGGGGAACGGAGACAGGAAAAATAATAAAAATAGATGAAACAAAAAACACGAACACACATTGGCATCTTGTCGCCTGAACGGGCTGTCTCGATATAGCTTGAAAAAGTTCGATATTCATTCAAATTACCGTTCGTGAAGTGAATGGTGAAATGCTCGCACTCTAGTCCTCCGACCCTTTTTTTTCGCCCTTTGAACCTCGTGTGTCCTCCATCCCCCCTTCCCTTCTACTTTCATTTGCTGACCGTCTCCCGCTTTCCGCATAGCTTTTACTCGGCATTCTATCGATAATTTCGACAGTTGAGCTTAATCGGGCGATTAATTAAAATTGCGAGTGATATTCTGTAGATAAATGGCTGACCACAGTCGATACGTTCTCTACTCTATATCGCATTTTCAGCCTGTAGTCAGCTGGCCGGCTGTTTTTTTGTTCGCCGCATCGATAAGAAGTATTGTTTTTTTTTTTCGCATACATAAACTCACCCATCGGATATTTTTTTTAAATGTGATTTTTTGATGTTTCGGAACATTCTGAACATTTCGACATGAAAATTTCACAATTTTTTTTTTTTTTCGGAATTGTATTGGACTTTTTTTTTTTTTGTCAAATTACAATAATTTGCATTGCGAAGGCAAAAGGGACGATAAAAATGGCTTTACAAGTTCGATATGAAATCGGGTTGTTCGGGACGTTCCCCTAATGGGTTTCGAAACATTATCGTTACTCGATACCGTAGCTAAGTAGGGATGCATTACATATGATTCCATTTCTGCTTTTTCGCGGAAAATATCCGGAAGGTCAGAAGTATTATGCTTAGGCACAGGTTTTTTTGTTATTATTTTAAATAACCTACGCGCACCCATTTCGTTCTTCGTCTCGCCCCGCCGATCTCACAGTGTTTTCGTTATTTTCAATGCTTTATGTGAATTGCACTGTGAAATCTCTTTATTATTCGTGTGCATTGCACCCATTATATCCTATGCCAAAAACATTCGTCGTTGCCCCCTCCCCCCTCCCCTCACTTGCACTTTTGCCTCTCTACCTATTTTTTATCATCCATATTCCCCTTTTTTAAAAATATTTTTAATGCCTCCTGCATAAAGAATTGCTAAACATAGATGTATTTATTGAGATACATTATATAAATGTGTGCTTATCGATTGCGTAACAAATCGCCGAAAGGGGTGTTAAAAGTTTCGAGATATTATTAAAGTAGCTAAACTTTCTGGTATCCAAACTTTCCGAAGAATTTATCGTTTATTTTTCTTTTTTTTTTCGTTTGTATACATTTTTAGAAATCATTTACTTACCGCGGTAAAACGTCACGATTGACCATGTATTGCAAATGATATCCCGATTTTTTCGAAAAATTGTTGTTGTTTTTTTTTTTTTTTGTAACTTGGCGTCGAGACGCTATATCAAACGGCTGTCGATGCCACCGATCGTTCCGCTGATAGATATAGCGACCGAGGCGTCCTGTATTTACGGTGCCGGTATGTACCCAACGAAAGCCCACCGGTAAACTTCCCCTCCCCCCCAGATATCTCTTCGTCGTTACTGTGAGCTCGCAAGCTCGTTCACCGGATGGCATCACCGCCGGCAAGGTAAAGAGAGATGGACACACGGTTAAGCTCAGTGGCTGGCAACGCGGACCGAGAGGTTAATGGCGCGTCGTTGCGTATTCCAGCGGTGTTTGTTTCCCCCGCAGTTGGCAATAAACTAAGATAAATGAATGTCGGTAGGCCGGGCCCACTATTATTCCTTCGGCCGTTGCTTACATTAACTTGCATTAACGTCAGGAAACGGGAGGGGCGTTATGTGCGCACGCGTGTGTGTATCATACATCCAGTGTGAAGCTTGCGGAGAATACTGAATTCGGTGCGAGTCTGTTGCCTTATCAAGCTTTCCCCCGTGTGCATCCTTTACGATCATTATAATATTTCGATAGAGTCGCTCGAGAGGTGCCCCCCTCCACCCCCCTCCACCCCCTTCCACCCCTTCTACGGTATATGACGGAAAATTCCAACACGGAACACATATATGAAACGTTATAGCAGAAGCGGTGAAAATCTACTCGCGGAGACGTCTGAAATTCAGGCAGAAGAGGCTCAGCTCGTAAAGCACAGGAAGATGCACGCCGCGGGGATATTAAGGCCATTATCGTCGTTGCATATTCATGCGGTATTATAATGAAAATACAGTTTATTACCGAAGATTAACAGCTTCTTACGGTGACGCGGAGTTGCCGACTGCCTTCACCCTCCTCCTTCCGGTAACTCCCTCACCGGCAAAACGAAAACCTGTCGTCGTCGTCGTGGTAAGTTCCTCATATGGTAACGAAAGGGCTAACCTCACGAAGCAATATTGCATCCTAGTTATAGCCCATTCGGCATCCGGCTATCAATTTTATTCTTCCCTATTGAGTCTCTGCGGATGAATCGTTATATTCCGAAAAATCGAAACATCGTAATTTCAATAACCGGATTGCCGAAATTTGAACCGTCGCTCTGGAGAAAACATTCTTTTTTGGTTCAATTTTTTTAATTTTCATAATAGCCAATGCAGGTATTTAAAATAAACTAAAATCGCCGATTAAAAAAATTGGGTATACGACAACCCTTAATTTTCAAAAATTTTCAAAATTCCTTATACACAACTTAAGATCGCGGAAAACGGGAAAAAAATGACTGCTCCTTTAATCAATGTAGTGAGAGATATCAACATGTTCGTCACAGTTGTGACGACACAGATATCTCTGATTGCGTTGAACACTGTCGGGATCGTCGCGACAAGCTTTCGCCTCGCGAACTGACGAGTCGAGAAAGCAGTCGTAAGTTATGGTGTTTACGAGCTGTAAATAAGTAAATAATTTACACTCGGCGATTCACGGCTTGGTAAAGTGCTAGAAATAGAGAAATAAGAGAGAAAGAGAGAGACGATGGAATCGCTGAGAAACTATGGGTAAGAAATAAGGCAAAGGAGGGGTGGGGGTGAGGGGAGGGGGGGGGGGGCGAGGGGTGTATAATGTGAAAAAGAGGAATGAGAGAAAGATCGGTATGGAGTGAGAATGAGACTGTAGTGATTGTGACGAGGAAACGTTAGAGAAGTGTAGAGAGCGTGAGAAGTGTAGCAGAGGCTTGGAAATCTGCATAATATCGGTAATGTTCAAAATGCGAGTCGCGTAGCTTGGCTGGCTGGTTGGTCTCAGGCGTTGCCTTGCTTACCTCCCTCGTTCCCCGCCGGCGCCACCCCGGTCGCATCAACTAAAACTTAATTATAATTAATTAATGCGACTGCCAACCGAGTCGGAGGAACAACTATTGGCCGTTAGCGCGTAGAACTGCCGTCTCTGACACTGGATTTCCGGTTTTCTCGTATTGCATCCACCGATCGTGAATCCACCACCGAATATAGTTATTCGCTAAATTGGAAGGATCGATATCGAGTGTCGAGGACAATTCCGAACAGATCGCTTCGATGTCGCTTCCGCTTCGGATTCGTTTCTGCCGTCCGTCCGATTTTCAAGGACGAAACGACATAACATCTCCATCCAACGTGTCTGAGCCGCTAAGTCCGCCGGGTTCTATACACCGTACGTAATTAGAAACCTTTGTGCAAAATGAATACCGTTAATTAACATCCCTAAAAAGACATTACACCGAGAGCTGCGAGAAGCCGCCGGAGTCCGGAGTATAAACTAAATATAAGCGTTACGCGCGAATATTTATCATTCAGTTTCGCAACCGGTTTCGTGACGTGAATATAATCGTTATGTCGAAACATCGTCGCGTCAAATTCATGACAATAATAATCATAAATAGTATCAATTACAAGTAATTGATGAATTGTTTTCCGAAAGTTTGCATCGGTAGCTTTCAACAGTAAGGACATTGGTTTTCTTTTGGTTCGCCATTATAGACGCGCGATTAAACGATTCTTCGAGTTTATTTACGATAAAGAAATGATTATAATAAAGGAGCATATTGATGTATACATGTGCCATATATCTATGTATATATGCATATACTCACCCCGATTTCACTCGATCTCCGTTCTTCTACCATCTCCAGCGATCTGTTCATTTCTCTTGCCACGGTCACTCTTGCTCGCGGCTTTGCTCGATTGGCTTCTACGCTCGCGAGTAGAGAACCATGGCGATAAAGAGAAAAAAAAAAGTGAACGAGAGCGAGAAAGAACGAAAGAGACTGGAGGTTCGGTCGCGCTCTCGCGCGCGTCGAGCAATTACAATCTGAAAGGCGCATAAATCAGCTGGTTTAATTAACGCGTTCATTATTATCACCGCGATATACCCCGTGAGTCTCGGCTCTCCCGCGAGTTACTACTACCACGACGTTCCGAGCATTCGCGACGTTGGGATCAAGAGAGAAAAGAATATATAGCTCGGCAGAAGGTGAAAGAACGAACGAAGCGAATTATAATATCATACCGCTGCGGATATTATGATTATTAAACGGGCGGTTGTCCTTAATTTTTTTTTTTTTTTTTTTTTCGGGTCTAAAAAAGTCAAATGCGGTCAATAAACGATATGTATTTAGTATTTAACATTTGACGAATTAATTTACGCGATTTCATAATTCTTGGTATATAATTATAATTTCTGATTGATAAAAAAAAAGGAATTCCCGTATTTGCGGCGAGTTCTATAAACTGCGACATATCGACCAGTTTCGGTTCTCTTTCGATCTATCGGTGAAAATAGTTACACAACCGGTGTGGCATTCCGAAATCGAGTATACGATTTCTCTAGTAGCGTTCGAGTTTAACGAGATTTTTAAGAGTGAAAATTCAACTGAGTCGGGTTAAGTGGACAGCGCGACGAATGAAGCGAATCTTGATGTTCGCGGGATGAGACGAGAGCAACGAAAAGTCGCTAATAATCGAAGCGGAGAATCGTGCGAAGCGGTGGGAGAAGGGAGGAAGGGAGACGAGTACGAAGGTGGATGAGGACATCGCTCACTCGAAACTCATAATCAAGTAATCACAGATGATGCGGGGAATATCGAGTGGTACGTTTCACCTATCAGGTAATTCCCTATCGATAGGTATGCATACCCTCCGAATGTCAGGTGCTCTCAAAATGTGTCTTTCGTCTCCGTACCTCCTCCCCCGTTCGGTTGTGTTCACTTTTGCACTCGTTGATGTCTCCATTCGCTATACGCTTTTCATATCTCTTGCGAATCGCAAACGATCGCTTCCCATCCCATCAATCTCATTCCTGTTGGCCCGTATTTCGCTCGACGGCGACTCATCTAGCCGTCTCATCGTCACGTCTCTTCACTATCGGCTAATCCGCGCGGCATATCGGGTCAGACCAACCGATGAAAACATTTGAATCATGCGCCGCTGTCGCGCTCTCGATGTAACGGCATCGCGATGAGAGATATCCAATCCGTGCGGATACTGGGGTATATTTTTAATTAATCGAATTATTGAACTGTATCGCAATTGAATTGAATTAAGTGTTGCGAACGAGCGAGGAAAGCAGCCAGTTCGCTCGTGCCACCGGTATGATAGCCTGGCAAACGGGCAATTTTCCGTCATTACGGACGGAGAGAGCATTCGTGTTGCGCACAGAGTTGCGAAGCATTCCCCTGACCCCTCTTTCCTCTTCTCCTTTTTCCTCCATTCATTCCTCTCTTTCGATCGCATTCAATTCTACTCAAGTTCGCTCTCTTTCCATCAATCGTATTTCTCTGTTCTTGTTGCGTTCGTACTCTCGAACCTCTCGATCTCTTGCCACCTGTCTGTTTTGACGTCGCCTTTCCCTTCTCTTCCTTATAACTCGCGATCTCTAATTTACCTTCTATATTTCAGTGGCACGAGAGATCCCCTCGACAGCTCGTTCACCGACGCGCGCTAGGGGTTTATACCGAATTGCTAGGCTCTTTCTCACTTATTGCACCCCTTTCTATCGTATAGCCACAGCCAAGTTTTCCCCGTTGCCTTCCGCGACACACCGCGCGCTCTCGCTAATTACCACCTACCCAGTTGGATAAAAGTATACACGCAGAAGGGTTCCCTCACACGACGATCACGTTTCTCGCGCATATTATATGCTACCGATAGTACGATATCAAAGTCATTATTTATTCTTTAGCCATTGACGACCGCGGAAAGTCCATACTGTATAGTTCTCTTTTGAAACTCCGACTATAAATACTCTATGTTTCGCGGCACGGGGGTGTTTAATAATTTCACCACATTTCTTGAAAACTAACATCCAATGAATGTATTAATAGATTTTCCATGGATTATACTGGCAGTGCGGGTTCCCCTCTGACGATTGTAATAATCGTGTAATTCGCTAGTCGCCGCAAATTTTTTCAGTTTTTTTTTTTATTATTTAATTTGAGAAATTTCACAAAACGCCCCCATCGATCTCCAATAGAAAAATAGGTTTTATTTTTATTTATTTTTTGCCGTAAAACAATATTGTGTAGGAATTTCGTATTTAAAAAAATTGCAATCACGCCTACGATTTTGTAGAACAACCCTTACGAAAGATCAAACGAAAGGGGGTTTTTGTTATATTTTTTTCTGCGAAGAGAGAACCTAAAATGCGTTTTACTCGCTGAATAGACTTTTGAATGCTTTGGGTTGAATACAACTACAGTTAAATGGAAAAGCGGGTTCTCTATTCGCTATTCTATTTCTATGATGTCTGTTAAGCAGAACCATACGACTCTGACGATTGTCATACATACCTAAATACCCGTATTATATTCGTATCGTATCGATATACATAGCAATGCATTTGATATCATAATACTAGTATCCTGTGCTATATTAACCCAAACATAGCGCGCGTTGCTCTCTCGCCGATTTCCTCATTCGACCAGAATACATTAATGCCGAAGCTACTGGCCGTTGGAGATCGTCGTTGATGCAACGGCGTCAACCAACAACCCAAAGTATTCCCCAATGCACAACCACCGGCTACTTGACGTACTTCAATTAACCTTATTGCTGTGTGTAGTTATACGCCCGCCAAATGTCAAACAAGCATCCTCCACGTTACGAGAACGTATGTAAAGTACACTTATATATGTGTACATATCATCTATATACGCCGATGGTACGGTAGTTGTGTATTCGCTGGATACCGGTGCATCGGACGGGGGCTGCACGCCGCTCTCCACCCGTTGGCGCACCGCGTGTTTCCCTCAACCGAACGAGGCGTGCGCCCGCGATATCCACTATTGTCTCTTGCTCTCTCTCTCCCCCCCTCCCCCTTCTCTCTCTCTAACGCATACATCGCGGATGTATAATGTATACTATACAGTCACCAGAAACCAGTTGCAACGAGATGCACGTGTGCCGCGCGAATGAGTGTCGAGCGACGACGTGACGAGCTTTTGCACTTTCCCCCCGCTTATCAAATATCGTAATATTAGATACGAGCTCTCGGGTATTATATTTCGACCCCTTCACTCTCGAAAGTCGCGTCATGCAAATTCTCAGTTATCCGGATACATGAACACATTTATTCGGGCAAAAGAATAGCCGAGTCTCCGGAGTATAGGGGTTGTAAGCCGATTTTTTGTGAAAAGAAATTTTCCCCGTTTCGAAAAGATTTTAAGGTCGAGTAAAACTTTATTTCTGCGGCAAGAATTGCAGAATATTCGCGAGTCGTTCGAGTACTCTAGGGGAGGATCAATAAGGGTTAACGGGGGTTGGTTAAGTTTCACTAATTTACACGTTGATATATATAGCTGAAAATTGGAAAATCTTATTTATAAGCAAACTGCGTTTCGAAATATACGGCGACGAATTCTAAATATGGCTTTTTAAAGCTATCGCATTGCCGTGGATCCGCTTTAAATCAACGGGTTGTCTAATACGGTACGTTAAAATTTTTAGGACGTCCCGTTTTTATTCTTACTTATTCGGGTTTAAGAAGTCCGTTGACAATCTTCGTCAACCGCCGAGCGACATTCACTTTTACCAGAGCAACACTCGGTGGTCCATTACGATTTATCTTTTTTTCTTCTTTTTTTTTTTCTTTTTTTTTTTTTTTGCGAAAAGAGAGTAAAAGCCTCCGCGTATACGTAGAATTCTTTTTCATCTCATTTCTGCTCGCACAAGTGTAATAACACACGAGCACTTTCCGTTGGCTCTCGCGGTAGTTCCATACTCACGAGCTTTTCATTGTTCCTCCCTTTGTGCTACTTCTTTCCATTTCTTTTGTCAATGGTGTCGAGGCTGCCTTTACGATAATTTCTCGTTGCGCCCGTTCAACGTTTTTCTCGTGACTCTATTTTTTCTTCATTTCTCCGGTATTCCAGAGGGAATTCAGCATTAACAAGCGTATTAATATATATTTTTTTCTTACCCTTGCATAATCGTAATAATTTATCATCGGCATTTCGGGGGTAGAAAAAAATTCTATTGAATTACCGCGTCGATTTTTCAGTTTCGATGTATTGTTCGAATAGCGAATATTAGTATAGCGTAATTCTGCGTCCATATCGTGGTATTGCGTTCGTAGAATACCGGCTGGTTGCTAAAAGTCCGTAACGGTTTTCGTAACGGAGGGTGGATGATACCGAGAGAGTGCGACATGATTCGGAACACCTCGCAGGGTGCAGCCAAGACCAACCGGCATGAGGAACGACGGGGTGGGAAGTTGGTCTAACCGAACTTAATTGAATCCCAGTCCGAATGTATAATATGTAGACTGCTTGCATAATATCGTGTGCCCGTGGGCAGAGGTTGTCAGAATGCTTCGACGCTTTCGTTGAAACAGAGAAGTCGGAATATAACCGGCTGGGCGTTTCAATCCCATCGACGCCGAAGCAACGGTCCGGCGAGATTTTGAGAACCGTCCGCGGAATTAGATATACAATAATGTAAGCAGAGCTCCGTTGTGGTGTAAGGGTTGGCGGTAAGGTCATGTATATTCATACATCGGCCAGGGCAAACCTCCCCCGCCGATCCTTCGAGCGGTCCCGCAGTGCCCTCTCCGCATCCCCTTTCCTTCGATGCTCTCCTCGCCCACGCAACCCTTCCTCGGTCAACCCCTGCGTTTCTGTAACCCTCATCGACCATCGGACTCGCTCCCCCTCCCCCTCCCCCTCCCCCATCAAACAAAGTCGCGGTAGGCATGGGTTTACGGTGCATTCAACGGGTTTATGACTCCCTCTTACACGATCGTACCGCGTTTTAAGAAGTTCATTCGAGAGTTTCTCTCGGTTGACGCGATACGCGAGGGTGAAGGAAATAACAAAGGCCGAGACGGAGTTATTAACCTCCCTCCGTCTGACAGCATCAAATGCGAGTAAAGAGGCGTTACGCAAAACTCCTTATGAGCGCGGTAACGGCGCGGTTTGTTTTATGTGAATCGGTCAATTTGTTCAATTGAAAGCCGCACCAACGCTTGGCACTTTACTCGCGTTGTGGATATACCAACGAACTTACAGCACATGACACGCCGAACTTTTGTACGCTCGTGTGCGTGTCCGCACGCGCGATGTGTGGCGTACGGACTGTGAAGAAAATAAATAGACCGTAAAGTAACGATGATTACACAAGCGGGCATTGTCATTATTCATTGATTAATGGGAAATATGGTGCATAGGGCAAACGGTGATAACTCGCTGGTCGATCGATTACGAGGGACTCGACGTGTGTATACCACGGTAAAATGAAATAATAATTTTCGTGATACTTATCGTCGACGATTGTACACGAATTTATAGTGTTTACTTTCGCCTCGGATCGATCATTAATTCATTTCTTTCGTTTGCTCGTTAAAAAGTAAATAAATAAAAATATATAAAATAACACGCTTGCGAAATGAATGATATCGTGAATTTAATGAGAAAAAAAATATTTACAAGTAAGATCTCACCAGGGACTTCATTATAGTATTGCGGACAATTTTCTCGCACACTGACTATACACAACCCTCCCACGAGCGCCGACATCGCTGCTTCGCATTCACAATGAGGCGGGAGATGGTCATTCATTTTAATGTCCATTAAATGCAGATTCCGCGAAACAGACGTTTTACCATCGTATTTCGAATCGTATTACTCGGATCCGTAATGAAGTTCTTTCTCGGAAGGGTTTGCCGTTCCACGCTGCCGAGTTATATTCATTTTCTCGATGTTGTGTAACCGCATTAAAAAAAAAAAATCGACTTATTATTTTTATCGAACGTGGCGACAAAACGATTCTATTGAAACTACAAAAAAAAAAAATCACTCGATACACCTTCTAAAAAATAATTACGACGTCAATTGTGACGATAATTTACCTACATAAGAAATCGGCCATTCGCGCTCTACTTTATCGACTATCTTCGTGTTACCGATTATCGACCGAAAACAGTAAAAAATCGTATTCATAGGTGAAAAAAACCCCAATTTTTTTTTTTTTTTTTTTTTTTCATACACGATCCATTATACGAAAATTTGAGGGCTCGAAGATCGCAAATAAATGTATACCGGTCTCGGCGGTAGAGGGAGCTGTATAGGCAACATTCTGCGCAATCTACCCTTTCTATCGGTCCTAATTTATGTTGAGTAAGGTAACAACGAGTCTAGCATCGAGAGCAGTAACACCGCCGCGCGTCTTGGGTGCCTCCTATAGGGCCGTTCGCGGTAGCGCACAGAGGAAAGCTCGGTAATGTTTCAAGTGGCTTGTCTGTTGTTAATTTACCCCTGTGTTCTGGAGCTTGATGGGGGTCTGTCTACCCGCTGCCACGCTCTAGTCGTTACGATAAATCGGTCATTATCTATAGCACGTATACGCGGCGCAGCCACATACACAAGTAAATATACGGTATGCATGTATACATCGTAAGTAGTATATGCTTATTCCGTAGTATGGCTTGTGTGCTGCAAGTACGGGTTATACATTATGTATATAGTTTACAGAACCGCGGCGTGCAGAATTTTCGATCTATTCTTAGCTTGTCCACGGGGGCCTTGGGTGCGCAGGGGGGGGGGGGGAGTAGCAAGGCAAGGCGGCTCGTTAATTAGTTATACTTCTGTGCCCCCCTCAACCCCTCTAGGTATACATACGAAACCTCTCAAGCTAACGTATACCGACTGCAGCTGTTTATGACTGTGAGTAGTTGGAAATTCGTTGCCCCCCTGCCGCTAATGTATCGCGCTTCATTCCCCAGAAGACTCCGAACTTCATCGAAGTACTTCGCGCGGTCGTTGCGTCGGAATATGCAGAAGTCGGATGCGTTTCTTATTCCGGCCTTATTTCATCATCGGTTACCGAACTTTACTTTCCGACAGCACACTGAACTTTGAAGTATCAGAGTAATGTTTCGTCTGTATGTTAAGCGGCCGGAGAAATGAGCTACGAAGCGTTTTATTCATTTTATATACATATATATATATATACATGTTATATATACGAGATATACGAGAGATGTAGCTGAAGGGTCGAAGGGAATAATAAAAAGAAGAGCGTAAAGCATATGAACTGGGGTTGCGAAATGAGTAGGACGAACCCTTTTCCACGTATCCTTGTGTACCCCCCACCCCCTCTTTCTCTTCTCTCGTCGCAGAAGCGAGAGAGTCAACCGAGAGACTCGGGTGGAACATTAATATCGCGAAATGAAGCTCATTTGCATATAAATAAGGCGGGACGATAGGGTTGAGGTGCGAGAGACACAGAGAGAGAGAATAAGGGAGCTTGCAAACCGGTGAGGGAAGAAGCCAGCGAGTGAGCGGATACACGGGGATAGTGGCGGTTCTGCCGCTGCTGCTGCTGCTGGCTCGCTGGATGAGCCGACTCTGCTTCAACCCCTCGACGAGCCAAAACCTCTCTCCGCGCTTTCCTGCGGACTAATTACACTTACAGACAAAGCGGCGGCGTTCGCGTTGGCGTCGACTTCAGCGTCGGCGGCCAGCGCAGAAACCGCGCAGGGTCGGTCAATTCTCCACTCCCGATAACACCGGTTTGCTATGACCACGTGATAATTGCGAGATCCCCCTTCTCGCACTTCACCCCGACGTATCATATTCCTTCTCCCTATATTTCGTACCAGCGAACGCGCGGGAAAACGACCCCGTTACGCGTAGATATTCATCGTAATCCTCGCCTCGAGTATGAACCACCCCCTCCACCCTCCCTGGCGATCTCGAGATATTTCTCTGTCGGAATATACATTAAATGTGGAACACCTTCGACGATTCAACATTTGAACAAAAACCTCGTGGAATCTTCTGCAATGGATTTTCGAAATTATTGTTTAATCGATTCTCACTTCGATATTCGAAATCGAATACGGTATTCGCGAATGTAAAAACAGTGTGTAAAGTATCTCGTATTTTCCTTTCTTGATTAAGGGATGAAGGAAGCTATTCATGAGATAATTTAATTATCGCTGCGATGGTTAAGATTTTAGGAAAAATTTCGATGTGTCGCAAGAGATGCCGAAATTACTCACGTTAAAAGATAAAATGCGAGTATTAATAAAATGGCCGACTATAATATTGCATCAATGAAAAGTCTTCGCTACCGAGCGGCAACTATACTGCGGTATATGAAATTATTGGAAGGTTCATTGTTGAGAACGCGGCGAGTATACAATTCCCACTTAAACCGGCATGAATATGAGCTTAGAACGGTAGAATGTACTTGAATAGAAGCTTCGTGCATTGGAATCAGTGCCTAAACTATAGTATAACGTAAATCCTATATCTTTCGCGAAATATCGCGATCTCGGCTGTCTAACCAACGCGCGGCTTCGTATCGCGTGAATTTCTTCGTGCATTAAATTTCTCGGTGGGCCACATCAGAGTGCTATATATACCGTTGAATCCTATAAAAATCCGTATTACCGATTCAGGGAATACAGCCATTAGTCCAAAGTCCGTGCCGCTACAAGCTCCGAGGCTATCGTTTATTAAGCACAAACGGATATTAATGGATTTTTTACACACGCCAAACGCTCACATGCTTTTGTCTGTGCCGCGATCGTGGATTCTCGTTCTCTCCGTCTCGTTTTTTTTTTTTTTTTTTTTCGTTCGGGCGCATGCGAAAAACAACACACATCGAGCCCCCGCGCTACGGGAGTTCGAAGCCAAATCCAATTACTTTTATTCGGGCAAAATGAGTGCAGCTAAGTCATTAATACTAATCAATGGGCGGAGCGGGAACACGCGCGGGCGCACATCGCCATAGGAATTACCCATAACTCAAACGGTTAAATTACTTTATTGCAAAAAACTTGCGTTTTTGCGCTAACCCAGTACGCCAGCAAACAAACACTGGCGCACACACATGATACTCGAAAGCCTCCCTCCGCCCTCCCGGATAACCCACGGAACATATATATACGTCCGCATTGTTAGAGGCCGGGCGCCGATAAGTAATGTTTATTGTTACATTTCCAACGACTCTGCAGTCACCCCCGGGTCTACCCTTCGCCATGCATTCACTCCCGAAACCCCCGTCTGCCATCCTACACTCCCTGTCGCAACATTTTTTTTTTTTTTTTTTTAACGCCATCGGCCGTTCGCTTCGTTTTTCGCATTAGCGAGATGACCCGTGCTTCGCCGTTGGGTGAACCATTTTTTACCACCGAGAACGATCGACGATTTCAGAGTGAATTTACAATATAATAATAGAAGCGACGCAAGCTGCACTTTTCTCGGTGCTGTCGAAGCTTTATAGTGTGTTCGCTCGACCAGCGTATGCGTGCAATCCGTTCTATATTTCGTCCTCGCGATTTTACTCCCCTTGCCTCACTCTCGCAATATCCGAAATTGGTATTGCTACGATTATGCAAGCCCGGTTTACTCAGACGATCGAGTAAATAGCCGGTTACTTTTACTACGCCCAACGTGCTTCGTTACACGACGAACGAACGCCCACCGAGAATTTTGTTGATTCTCCCAACGTTCAGAGGGTAGCAATCCTTTCTTCATTGACCTGCTTAGCCCCGATAGCTTATTGGTCGATGTACTTTTTCCGGCTCTGATTTATAAATATCATTGAATTACACGAATTTATTTTTCATTAGAAAAGATCCACAGTAAATTGTTGGTTTACCGCGCAAATCGGAATAATGACGTCGCGATCTTATTGCATAAGGATCCGTAAATTAAAAAAAAATGTACGATGATTCCATTGTCGCATAAGTTAAGGAAAAATAATGTGGTCGACTCAATGGCGGCAATTTTGTTCGTATTTTTCACGGTTCGGTCACCGATAAAAATTTCATCGACTTTGATCCGATCAGAAAAACATCGATGGAGAAAACACAATTTTAGGACTTTCTCTGTGTTTTTTTTTTTCCTTCGGAAATGAATACAAAAAAGCAATGAGCTCTGTGCGTCTCTCAATTCGGTATTCGTCGTGGCCGTTACGCCGGTGAAATTTTACGAATTCGCGAGAAGCGGAAGCCCCGGCTAGCATTTATTTTTATGAAAACTGCCGTACACGCTTTTTTTTTCTGCCTATGCCAATCGGTCCGATCAGGTTAGTCACGTTCCCACCCCCTTTCGCATCCCTCGTAAACATACATTTCTGCGGCTTACTACGTCACCCACACTTTTACAAGTAAAACTCGAGCGCCCGTACGTTTCGCGGGGTTAATCCCCCTTGCCTCGTCCATTTAATATGCAGTACCCATATCGCCGCCGCTGCGCGTCGTTTACGAATTTACGCGGGATCGAAAAAAAATAAAGAACGAAAAAAAAAAGGAAAAAAAAAAAAAAAATTGTACTGTTGCCACCGTCGCTGTCCCCCACGTTCTCTCTTATGGAAGGCGGCTTTCGTTCGTTAGCCATTGATCGGGCTTTATCGACGGCGAATAGTGTATATTTTTTTTTTCCTCGCCGGCGAATCAAGTCCACGATTAACGAAACACTCGGTGGAGTGCGAACGGCAAAACTTTGCTGATAAGAATATACTGCCCGCGCACAATCGACAGGTCTACGAGGTGGCAAAAAAAAAAAAATGAAAAATAGAAATAAAAACGTACGGGAAATATTAGGGAAAAATATCGTAAAAACATATTTTTACGTTTATCGATGAAAATCTATGGTAGCTCTTTAGTCTAATTTAGGCAGTGGTGAGTGCGCACGTAGGAGAATTCTTTAACCGAATCGTCGGGTTGCACCTAACGGGAAGGTCTAAAACGCTTAATCTGTATCTAACTATGGCGATACACGTCTCGCGGCATATTTCCATTCCATTATGCAAAGTAGCACTGGTACCGGTAACATTGCCACCCGTATAGTTTCAACCGATGGCTGGGTAAAGCGTCTCAGCAGGACGTGCTATATTAGGTATATACGCCATATACAACATCCACATACTTTATCGATTTATTATAATCCCGCGTTGTCTCCTCCGCGAGTTGCCCCTCTTCTTTGTCTCAGTTTCCCGAAGCGTTATCGAGACAAGCAATTACAATGCGTTTATAAACGTGAAAATAATTATCGTACCGGTTGCTTCTTGCCGTATAATACGAAATTAACGGAGTTATATTTTACTTCTACGCTTTTCAGGATAGCGACAGGAGTAGCGCGGGAAGTCCAGAACCGGCGTCCGGTGTGATGCACGACCACCGGATGTTACTGGAAGGCATGAAGAACTCGCGAAAGCGAAGGAGAAGTGTCTCGCCGGAGAATATGTCGCAAGCAAAACGGGTCGCCGAGGCGCAAGCGCATCTCAATGGAACCAGTAAGCATTAAAAAAAAAATAATTTATTTATGAAAACTATATATTAACATTTCTTAAGCAAATACCGGAAATGAAAGATACATATTTTGATTTTTAAAAAAATTCCATAGTTCAAATAATAATTCGATAATTTGATACATTACAAAAAAAAAATGGCGTCTCATTATTAAACACATCGCAAAGCTACCATTGTCCTTAGAAATAAAAATCCTTAAAAAATCGCGTGTTTATTGAAAATTTCAGTGGCAGGTATGGTGACACTGCAGAGTCTTCAGAATTTCGCGAATCTTCAGAATCTGCCGCAGGTCGCTTCATTGGCGGCGGGTCTTCAGAGTATGTCGGCAGGTCTGTCGAACAGTCAATTGATCAACACCCCGTTGAATCTCACAGTCAGTTCTTCGGGTGGGTTTTTTCGTAATGTCCGAATGGACTAATTGTCAGAATGGAAAGATCAATTTCGTGAGGTATAACCGATGATGTTTAATTAACAGCTGGAACGATATCGACTGCATCGAGTACGACAACGGTGCCGCACCTTCTACCGCCAAGTTCGGCCCCTATGGCGACGTTACCCCAATTACTTTCGCAGCCTCAACCAGTTGCGATGCCTCAGTTCATCCTGACGTCGGGTCAACTAGTCCAGGGTATTCAGGGTGCGCAACTCTTAATTCCAACGTCACAAGGTATGTTTTCGCCCCAATTTCACCGGCCCACCAATGTTCCCAAAATACTCGAATGGCGACTTTCGTATTTATTACGCATCGTCCGATCGCACATTTATGAATCTCGAGAGTGGAAACTACGCGAATAACCGTGGCGAGACGCCTTAATCACACTTGCACAGCTGCATAATATTACTCAATCGAGTTTACGTCGATATATAATATCGGGGATGGTGGCAGCGGCTATCTCTGGCCGGTTCAGACCAGAGACCCCTGGTCGCCGTCCATACTTAGTGGTTCTAGACTGCCGGCAGGGCCAAGAGCGAGCAGGCAGAGAGAGAGTGAGCAAACTCTGCAACTAATTTCAATGTATAATTAACGTCTCACTACCATCCCCTTTCGCCACGAGAACCCCAGGTCTCTGTGCCTTTCCCGGTGGTCGGCCCCAACTCCTACTGGCCTATACCTCTTCGTCGACGTCGTCGTAGGTCTGTCCGTCGGTCCGTTCGTTCCGTTCGTCCGTCTGCCGCCGGCCGACTAACCCCTCTACAATTCTCTACTACTCACATCAGACATCGTCGTTCGCCATCGTCCACGTCCTCTTCGGAACCCACGACCGCAAACCCCCGCAAGGATTCGACGGGTTATTATATCGATTGGTAGAGCACAGATATGTATATATATATATATATGTATGTATCCTCCGCGCTAACTTAGTTTTTACTCCGGTCGCCAAGTTAGTCGTGTTATATAGTAACATCGAACTTCAGAATTGCTTAACCTAAGTGAATTGAAGTTACCGCCCAATGCGTGAACTCGCAATGAATCAACTCGCGGAGCGATTGGTATTGCGTATCCCATATCCGTATGAAATGATAACAGATGCGAGTCACGTTCGTCCTCAGTGCTGAAATGGAATTAAGATGAAAATGATAAAAGAATCATTGTCTTTGATGCTCTATTGTCGTGTAGCCGCCTCTTGCAAATTTGCCGGATCTCGGCGTCTTCTAAATTTGATCTTTCTGACGATCAGTCACGCAGTTTCATTTTTTTCAGCTTAAATTCACGGTAACTTGTGGTTATCAACATCGAGAAGTCACACTTTGATCAAGAAGCGAATCTTATCGAGAGTTTTGATGTCCGTCCGTTTCGTCATCAATTCATTTACGTATCCCTAAATCTAAGCAGTGTAATCGGTTTACGATAGAGTTTACCACGGTACGTGAAACTTTTATGGCTGTTCATAATACGAGATTTGCTTAGCCAAGCTATTAGGTACATACACAGGTACTCAAGATCAGTAATCATATTAAGCGCGTGTAGGAGATAATCAGATTAGGGGGGTAGCTGGAGGTAATCCCGAAACTATTCTAAGTATGATTAGGCAGCTCAGTCCTTCGCGGCCAGGCTGGGCCAAGCCTAGTTGGGAACAGGACCAAGCTATCCACTATCCTGTACATACTATGAAGACGGCGATAATAGTTTGCCAACTACGCTGGCCTCCGACGTAACCTGCCCTATGGGTTGCTTAATAATCCCTCTATGAGACTCTGATAACTTCGCTACGTATACCCGGGATCAACGAAAAGTGGACGTAATACGTATATAGCAGTAGTAAACGTATCGCCATAACGGGTACTCGATAGAAGTCTCATCATCGTACCGCCGGCAATTTCAACTTCTAGAATACTTGACGACCCGTATACATTGTTTATTTGACGACAAAAGTGAAATGATACATTTTTATTTAAGGTATCGCGACGCAAACTATTCTAACGATTCCTGTGAGCCATGTGACGAACAATCAAATGGTCAACTTGGCACTGAGCAATGGTCAAGTGGTAACGACGACCCTCGCGAATCTTCAATCTATCGCTCAGCCGCAAAATATGATGAACACTCCATCCAGCAATGGTAATTACTTCAAGATTTGCCATCTTCGCTATTGCATATATTACTTGTATTCCCGAAATTTTTGTATGAAAAAAAAAAAAAAAAACTATTTGTAACTGATAATAGTAACTTTTTGAAATTTTGACCGCGAAAAATACGCTAAAAAAAAGCTTCGGAAATAATTCGTGATTCGTTCGATTTATGAAAAATGTTACTATCTTATCGTAGTTCCCACAAGTCCCAATCTTGCGTCAGGATTGGGTCTGAATCCCGCAGCTCTGCCGCATCTTCTTGGGAACAGTTCGGCGAGTCAGCAGCTTCTAAACGCTATGCAGCCGCAGCAACTTCTTCAGGCCGCACAAGCGGCTCAAGTTCAGGCGGCGCAGGCTGTTCAGGCAGCTCAGGCATCGCAACAGCCGCTTCTCACCACCTCGATGCATCAACACAGTCATCGGCATACCTCCCACATGAATCACTACGCCGTGAGTATCAAGCAAACAATCGTCTACACTTGTTACAGTAAACAGTTAAACTTTCCTGGGATTGTGATTGAACTATAATACGCTCGATCCGCGGTCGTTTTACTTGGGTAATTCATTATCCCGAGGGATATAATGTCAGGCAACAATGGTGCAGCAATTACCTTTGGACGCGTCTCTAATAGCGACGACGCTGATAATTCTCGATCGCACGAATAATCTCGTTAAGTAAAGTTGTTCGCGTAATTCTCGGGTCCGATCCTTCTCGCTAACTAGATTCAGAAACGTCCCAATGTCCTAAAGCTGCCGCTGCAAGCGCTCCCTTGTCGTTGTGTATCGTTTCAGCTGTAGCGGAGTGTATAATTGACGCAAAAAGAATATCGGTTTGTTCGGAAGGACTTAATCGACTCGCCGGTAAACGGAATCGTATTATTTGTATTCGCAGTCGTCGGAGAAGCATCACAGAGACCGACCGGAACAGTCGTCACCGATGAACGGGCCGGTCGTATCGGCAGCGTCTGCGTTGAACCGACTGGCTGCGAGCAATGGGGAAATTACTATCACCACAACCCATGGATCGGGCGGTATGGGAGGGGTGAAAACATCGCCCAACAGTTTGCACAGTCCGAAGGACGACGAGGAGGATTTGCTCAGCGATTCACCGAGTAAGTTTTACCGTACATTTTCCCCATTACGCAATTCTGTTAAACCGAAAAGACTTTCTCAATGTACGGGGACTTTGAAGTCGATGAGATAATAAGAGGAAAACGAGGATATCGACGGAAACCTCGAATCGGTCGATTGTACATATTTCGGTTAATTACCACCCGATGGGTATTACCCGCTCATTTCTTGTGATTGGGTAAAAAAAAAAATATTATCGATCTTCCGGGTTCAGTGAAGTCCATTATAAAGACGTCGAATGATCGGAACGGTGGTGAAATAATCATTATAAATGCAACAGCTGCTAGAAGCGCGTCATCGCGCTAAGGTATACCACGGTAGCTGCCATTCCGTATATATCAATTATTTTTATTATTATTATATTATTATGATTATTATTATTATTATCAGCACCGACAGGTGAGCAGGAAACTTCGTGTTGGCTGTTTTCACGGAAGCGACAGTCGTAAAACCATCACGATGATTATCCACTGTCGCGAATCGGGGAAAACAGTACGACTCCTCGGAGGTTTTGCTCTCGCGAACTCGTCCGATAATTCACAATCACCGAGCGCGCGGTATAGCTTATTCCGTCATTCCGATTCAATGGAATAATCGTCCATCACCCCGGGGGGAGCCTAACGACGTTCGATAGGCCCCGTTGCTCGGTAGACCGTTGCGTCGACGTTTTTCTTATTTAATACAATCGAGTCGACGCGCATTTCTCGTCGATAGCGGCAAACCTACGCGTGTACGATACACATTCGTTATTTAATTTTTTATTACAGCACCCGAGACACAAACTTTTTTTTTTTTTTTCGTCGCTGTTGAAATTTCTTATAAATCGTCGATTATTTTGTTGCATTTTTATATATTTTTTTTTTGTAGCCCATTGTTTCGGAATTTAGTAGATACGCGTCACTCGCATTCCCCTTAATCGATGAATTGATGATCAAATTTTAGTCCACCGTATCCACCGGTATTATGAAACGCGGGTTTACGGTTTATGACACAATATTTACTCGTCCATACGAAGCGTTACATCGCAAACGAATTTTCGAGGAAAATCTATGAAATTCTTGTCGCGATCTTTTTTGCATTACAATTCACTTTTGAATATTGATCAAAGGATGTAATCGGACGACTTATGAGACTTTGTTTGCAGACCAACCGACCATAAACGAAGCCACGAACAACGTTGTTGATGGAATAAACCTCGACGAGATCAAAGAGTTCGCGAAAGCGTTTAAGCAGCGTCGATTGTCTTTGGGTTTGACGCAAACACAGGTTGGCCAGGCGCTCAGTGTCACCGAAGGACCCGCCTATAGTCAAAGCGCAATATGCAGGTGAGCCAAACATTGACACAAATATATACGAATAAAAAGACGGTACCGATCGAACTACAATAATGCAATGATGGAACGTTTAGCGATTCGTCGTCAATCGAAAGAAATTGAAGATCATCGGAAATCGCATGAGAATATTAGTCCTATTAAAAAAAAAAAAAGAAAAAGAAACGAAACGAAATTTTATTGCTAGGAGCAGCGAAAAAAAAAAAAAACAAAAAATGCATTGCTGCATTCGAAAATCGTGTAAAAAAATAAAAATACAAAAAATCGTAATTAATATAATCGGCAAAACAAAAAAAAATTCTTGATATCATTCCATTTTCTTAAGTTGCGATATATTTTTCGCAACGAATAGGAATTCACGATTGTCAACGATAAACCTTCAGAAAATACTTCGTAATTTTTGATTTAAAGAAATTAAGAGATATACATAGTTTACTGATGATTTTCTATGAAAATAAAGAATTATATTGAAAATTACAATTGTCCTTGGAAAACGACGAAAATTGATGTTTACGGAGAAAAAGCATTCGGAGATATTTTCGAATTGATGATAAAGAGCTGTCTAAAGATAAACAATGATTCTCGAAACTCCAAATGGAGAGCGAACAACGGTGTCAATACATGATTCGGTTTATTTCGAAAATGATTCGGAAAACGAATAATTTCTATCGCGATTGCATTCACCGCGGCGTTATTTGGAGCACCAAGTATAATGCCATTCCAGGGAAGCAAATGAATTTTACACAGCGCTTGGGCCGTTTCGATCGCGAAATTCATTATTTACCGTATTGGCTAAAATTTGCCGCGGTGAATTGCGATCACAGTACGATATATAGCGACGCGTCGGATTCTTATGTTTCGACTAACTTAAGCATTGGTGATTGTTCCCCAGTGCCCTGGCTTCCCAGATGTACACTGTAGCTGCCTCGCAGATTGCCTCTCAGCAGCAAGCTATGTACGTTCAACCCTCATGCTACTTAATTTATCTAAAAAATGAAATTTTTTAAATGAAAAAAAAAAAATATTTAACTCCATCTCCCTGCAGTTATACCCAAAAAAAAAAAAGAAAGTTCGCATATAAAATAGAAAAATGTAGCGAAATGTATTCGTAGACGTCGTTGTCGACGTTCGATTGTTGAAAAATGAAATCGTTATCGCGATTCGGAGGTAAAACACGATTACAACAATGAACGATCATAGTCGTGATAATGGAAATGGGCATCGCGCGAACGAGACGTTGTTAACGGAAGAAAATTTTTTAGCGCTTCGATCGGCGAGTCGATGTTATTACGAATATTTATGAAATCGGTAGAGAAAAATCTCATTCTGTAACTCATTCTTATTCTCCATCTTGCTTCGATGTGCATTAAACATAAATGAATCCTCTCCGTATCACCATTCCGTTCCGTTTGATCCTTTTCGTTAGATACGATTTTGGGTATAGCTGCAGTACGATTCGAATGGTTTTTATTCCTAATCTCGTTCGCGTGACGAATGACAAGGAGCACTCTTGAAATTAATAATTCTCTTTTAATATCTCTATTACTCTCTATCTTTCTCTCTCTCTATATATATTTATATATTATATATATTGTTCATCGAGCCAGGGCATTGGCAAGCTTCGGCATGGTGTCGCCAACACGCGAAAAGAAGAAAAGTCCTTTTATAGCGTTCAGCGTATAAAACGCGCGTTTAAAACATTGTCTTCTATCATTCTCTGTCAATGTTTTGTTTTCTTTTTCTGTCGCAAATACAAAATAATGTTATTCAAAAATGTGAGGAAATTAGTGTCTCGCGATTATTACTTTTAATATATACGACGACACCAGCGTTGGCAACATCATACGCGGTATCACCAAACCTATACGCATGTACGCATTGTCAATGTCCTGTTACCGATTCGATGCATGACTCTTAGTGCTCCTTTATTCAGTTTTTTTTTTTATTTTTTTTTTTCAATTTTTTTTTGGAATATCGTTACGATGAGTCAAACCTTTGATTCGATTATGGGACAAAAAAAAAGGTCTTTCGAAAGATGACCGTGAAAATAATTCGCTCGCGTTGTTAATAACGAACGACTGTTGACTTTAGGTTCGAGAAATTGGATATCACACCG
This sequence comes from Cryptus viduatorius, assembly GCA_964006125.1. Lineage (NCBI taxonomy): Eukaryota > Metazoa > Arthropoda > Insecta > Hymenoptera > Ichneumonidae > Cryptus > Cryptus viduatorius. The sequence goes on along the minus strand of OZ023220.1, from coordinate 32,350,974 downwards.
AAGAGCGCGCAAAAAATCAAACCGGTACTCGCGAGGTGGATGAAAGAAGCCGAAGAGAGGTGAGTTTTTATTATTTTTATTTAATCAATTTCTGAAATATTGTCGAAAGTTAACGGATACTAGTGGTATATTATGGTTAATTTTCGTTTTACACTATCACCGAAGAAACTCTTATCACTGGTCAACCTGATGGCTTAAATCAAATCTATTCCCGAAGATAACGAATTGAACAGAATTTTGCGATAATTACCTCCAATTTATATGAGACATTTTTCTAATTTCAATTTACCGATTTTTTTTTTCTAATTCCGCGTAATCGAAATTATTTTTTTATCGAAATCTTTTCGATACTATCGACGATATTGCGTTTACTCGATGAGGTGGCAGATGCTTTGAGAATAAGCGAGAAACGGCAGAGAGGGGGGAGGGGGAGTTTCCCGACCGTACAAAATAAATCTCGTAAACTCCGGAAAAGCCGTTCACGTGTCGATAGGTCAACAGCGGTGAGGCGTCATCGAGTCATGCATATACTGTTGCATGCGCGTGCATACAACGCACGATAATTTCATTGGTCGAACTGTCGACACGGTGCGGAGCGGAGTCGATCGACGGGCCGCTGGGGGAGGCGCGGGGGGAGGGGGGAGGGGAGGTTAACGTCATCGCGACCGAACAGTACACAGCCTTATCGTATTTCGTGTGCGCGATTAATCCGTAATCATCCAACAGGATCTCGGGCAATGTCCCCAGCGTCGAACAACCGAGCGTGCGAAAGCTCGCGCGTGCGTGCTAATTGGTAATTCGCTAATTGAATCCACCTGATTAATTGCGGAATCGCATCTAATAAATACGGGGGAATGTTAATTAGCGTGAGGAAAATAGTTGCGCATCGACGATACGTACGGTGTGAGTCGATCGCGGTATTGGCGGTTAAATGTTACGCGGAGAATCCGGTATCTTTTTTAGGTTATATCGCGGCGCGATCGTTGCGCGAAAGCGGTTCAACGTGCCTCCGACGCGCCTTAGCAATTCTTTTCCCTCGTTTTCTTTCAATGTTACGAAAAGAAAAGAAAAAAAAAATACATTTTTCACGATTGATTCAGAACACGGGTGTCTAATCGTTAATCAGTTCGATTGTATCGAATCTCACGAAACTAACGGAATCGAAAAGTGTCGGGCGCGTGGTAAATGCACTTTGAGACTTACGATCGCGCGATTGTATTCTATTTGAACGACGCATCGAGATCAGAAATACAGTTATATTGTGGTTCTCTCGCTCTCTCTCTCTCTCTCTCTCTCTCTCTCTCTCTGGAACTGTTACTACATGGAAATATATTCAACTGTACTCTATATCGAACGAGAGATATCCTCCCGGATATCTTTGAATAGTGAATGAAGTTCTTGTTTATTGATTGATATTGCCGAGATATACAGATTCGTAGTATGACGGCGCAAAGAGGATAGATAGCGGAGAGTCGGATGAAACCTGCGGCAACACCATCAGCCGAGCTAACTAGTGAATTCTCGCCTCCGGGACAATGTCGGAATGAGATTAAGTTCGAATAGAATAGTAACAGTGTGTATGTTCGATTATCATTCCGTGTATAGACCGATAGCGATGGGCAGCGCGATGTGACCCGAGGGATATAGAAATTATCGCGGCTCCAGTCGCGCGTAACCCGCGACGATTTGCCAGCCTCGAGCCATCCGCGAAGATGCAATTTTTCAGAACTCCAACTATTATTCGTCTCGCATTCTCGAAGCGTAAAAGCTAAGTGCAAAAGTGCGGCTGTCTTTCTTTCTCTCTCTGCGTTCGGGAGGCTGCTCTCGCGAATCGCGATGTATAAACGTCCAGGAGTTTCGTACACAGCCCCCGCGGTCCAACGCGGAAAAATGAAAGCGGCTGGTTTATGCGGTGCACGTGCACAATTTATCTGCCGAGTAATTAAACTGTGGACTAATTAAAATCAGGTTTCTGATGTACCCCCCCATCGCCGCTGCATTCTCCTCCTTCCACTGGCTTCGCTGCCACCTTCGCCACCGCCACTACCACCAACGCCCGACCTCGTCGACGTGTTCTCTGTATTTTCTATCTCTCGCACTCGCCTTACTTCTTCCCTTCTTTTCTTCTTTCCCTTCTTCTTCTTTCCTTTCATTTTTTTTTTTTTTTTCACGACGGCACCTTGTTCTTTTCGAGGACTACATCCTATCTCGTTCTTCCGAGGCCATCCCTTCCGGTCCATCGGTACCTTCTCCTAAGCCCTCCCCCCCCCCCCTCCCGCACACCGGCGACTTTTGCTCGCATTAGCATATTGTTTTTCGCGCGTTCAACGAAATATCCTCGACCGATGCTAATTCGCGTTAAACTCTTTTTTTTTTTTCGTTTGTTCGTTCGCCACACCCTGCAGTTTACCCCGACAGTTGGTCATTCCTCGGGGCTAAATTAAAAACATAAATTTACGACGGGCCAAACATCCCCGCGAACCGGCTGACTCCGAACTCTCGGGGATGTCTGCACGGAAAAGCTTGATGGCATTTTTTTTTCAATGACACGAGGAATGTTGCGTTCTCGTGTAAACTTTCGGACATTTTTTTTTTCTTCGTAATTTATGTCATTTTTAACACAACGATCTTTCGACACGTGAAGAGTTTTCGAACGTGAGACGAGCAGTCGCCAGAATTTGAGTCAGAGTAGTGTCCATGATTGCAGGTACAAGAGCGGCGCAAATCATCTCACGGAATTTATTGGGGTCGAGCCGAGTAAGAAACGAAAACGACGGACGTCGTTTACGCCCCAAGCCTTGGAACTGTTGAATGCACACTTCGATACGAATACTCATCCCTCCGGTAAGAAATTCAAAATTTTTTTTTTTTTGCGAGATATCACCGTTTCGAAGTAATATTTCTTGATACGTCAACTGTGTCTGCACTATCCGAATGGCATTTTTTCAGAATAAACATCGAAATTAATTTTTTTTTTTTACGTTTGCTTTCAGGTAACGAGATTACGATACTGGCGCAACAATTGGGCTACGAACGCGAAGTAATAAGAATTTGGTTCTGCAACAAGAGACAAGCGCTGAAAAATACAGTTAAAATGATAACGGGCGTCAAAGGAACGACGGCATAAACAGATAAACGGTACCGAGAATAATCGATGAAGATATTAAATGGTATACTAGAAAGAGAGCTTCGAACTTCGCTCCACATCCGGACGCTTAAAGGCTCAGGACAATCTTCGAACCGCGTGTCCTCCGTGCACTCGGTGTTTGTACGATGAGGGAATTTGTGTTTTTTTTTTTTTTCTCTTCGACCATTGCGTCGGCGAACCGGATTCGCGGGTACTTCGCGCGTGTCGGGGTTTATCATAATTACGTCCCGACAATGATCGAGCAGTGAACCAAAGTCTGTTTCGCGCGGTAACGCGGAGCGACACAACGCACGAAGGCGGTTGAGGACTCGAATGACGAATCGATGTTTATCGAACCGTAACGACTGACGAGCCCGAGGTTTACATACGGGCGTTGATTCGCGAAGCCATCTGTTAGCACAGACAAAAAAAAGTGTAATGAGTCGTCTTGAACTTTGCATATGATTGCACGATCCTGATTATCGTTTAAGTTCTTTTTTTTTCTTCTTCCTTCGCCAATAGAAAAGCCTCCGATAAATCTTCTCGCGCGTTATTCAAGGCCGTCCGCAAATTAAAACGACGAATATCAAGAGATTTACGTACGACGCTCACCACGCACATTGTGATCGAAAAAAAAAATAAAAAAAAAATGTGAAAAAACGTATACGCGTGTTTATTATCTGTAAATAATTTTAATCTATACTACTACTCGTGATTCGTATGTCTACATACATTTATGATAGAAAAAAAAACATGAAAAGATGAAGAAGGTGAAGCAAATCGAGAGGTCACGGACGATTATTATTTATTAAAAAAAAAATGTTGATTCTCGATCGATCGACATGCGGAAGTATTGAACGAGTGATAAGTCGTTGCGGGATGATGAGAATTGAATGAAATATAAAAAAAACGGAATAACCGAAACGAAAATTAATGTTACGTCCTGTTTCGAGTGGAAAAAAAAGTACGTATTATGTGTATAATTTGTAAATTACAGTTATATGCAGTGATTTCAAAATTTCTTTAAAAAAAAAAATTAAAATAAAAAAGGGTAATCTCAATCGATATTCAACGTCGAGAAAATTTGTCCCTTCGAATATTTTTTCTAAATTACGGAGCTTTCAAATTGAAAGCTATTAAAGTTTAGCCAATGTCTCTCAATGGCCAAATTTTAACGACTCGTAACTCGGAAGCTATTTACTGTATTTAATTTTTGCGAACGACAAGTTTCTCCAATTCTGAATGTCGAATAACAAGGAGCGACGGTTTGGTTTCTTCTTTTTTTGTAGAAATTCTGAAACACTATGCGCTTAACTGGAATATACAATTTATACTCGAAGTATATGTTCCTTTTTTCATCTCGAGTTAACCAGATCGTCCGGTCGAATACGTTCTGGAAGCTCAAAGACTCTGTAGATTATGCAGATTATTAAGCATAAAAGTGAAGAAAAAACATTGAATAGTAAGTAAATTGCAATAAATTCTTCTGTGAAAGTATGCTACGAACGAATGTAGAGACCCTCATCCTCCCCCCTGCGCTCACGAAACTGTATATCTAAATATCTCTTATAAGGAAACATAGATGACGAGAATAAATGAAAAGTTAAGAAGGAATGACGGAAAAAATCGATTAGTTTTCCCAAACGCTGGTCCGCATTTTGCCATATTGAAAATATCGTGTTTGGCGTTCAAAGCTCCGGTCGTCCGATCGATCAATTTGAAAAATTGATTCTTTCGTCGAAAAAAAGTTAATAAAAAACAAGAAAATCGTTTCGATATCAAAACAGAGTTAAGAATAACTCTTTCGGTTCGACGGTGCTGACGTTGAGGGCTGACAAGTATTCTCTAGTATTTCGCGCGTAGCCTCGCATTATATAATAAACTACCCGTTTGAAATTAAAGAAAAAAAAATCGTAATACCCGTATACTCGCGACTCCCGTAAGTTTGAACTGCATGTCGAAATGTATCACGAGAGAAAGAAACAAAAATTGAGAATAAAAACAAACTACTCGGCATAATTGCCGCCGATTCGCAAAATAGCATGTAAATATAAAAAAAAACACTTAGGTATTGTAATATTGAGATATCTTTTCATATAATATAATAGCTATTAAATAGCTAGACTCGTGCAAAGAAAATTTACATGGTTGATAATAAATTTGCGAAAAGAAAAAAAGCGAATGGGCGATACTAGGAACTCACCGCTTTGAACGAAATCGAATGAAGCAAAAATATGTTCATAAAAAAAAGGGGGAAAAAAGTTGTATTATAAAGAGAGACGATTGTGGCGATATTCAAAATTCAAAATTTTGATCCAAATTACGTCGAGACGTATGTTGTCCTTTTGATAATGAATAAATTAACAAAAAAAAATGTTTGTACAGAGATATTCCGGTTATTAAATTTTGTTATGAAACAGAAAAGAGAGAACGAAAAATGAAAAAAAAAAAAAACAGAACAAAGTGAGTAGAGATCATGTGTATTTTCTTCGTGAACATTATATATATATATATATCTAGCGGTTTATTATGAGAATATCAACGTGAGTATTATTATTAAAGAAAAAAAAAAACAAAACAAAATGTGAATTGTATTCGTGAGTGTCATATTTCTAAGGAAGATAGATCCACGGGCCAATGTTTCGTAGCAGTTCCCAGCTAAATTATCCAGACTGGCGGCAATCGCAAGCTTTTACTTCAAATAACCGATCTAAATTATCCGCTACGACAGCCTGACAAATCGTTATATATACATAAAAATAAATAAATAAATATATATATATATACAATATAGAATATATCTAAAAAACTTCCGAACAACAGAGAGGAAACTGTTTCTGAAACATTGCCCGGCGAAACCAAGGTTCCTACTACGTTTTATAAAAATGTAACGACTAACTTTACTGCGAATATTTGGAATGTAAATACATCGCGCAAGTTCAGCTAGTATTTACAATAAACAATCAGCAAATTTAATGACGCTACGAAATAAATAAAACAAACAGAAAAAAAAGGATTTACCGATCGATATTAAAGGTCGAGTAACTCCTAAAGGAATGAAAGCGCCTCGCGCGCGCGCGTGCGTAGCTATTCAGGAATTAAAGAAGGTAAAAAAAGGACGATGCGAATTACGGGAGATAAAAGAAAAACGAGAGCGATAGACGTTCGTCTTGTCGATGTGTCGAAATGCTCGTAACTCGAGACCACAGGGACCGTGTATACGGCGACTCGGCAAATTCAGCACATAAGTATACAATTAGCATAATGACGTAGTCGATAGATTGAATGTTAGCGCCTAGAAATTATGTAATATTACGCAACGTATTTAATGAAAAAAAAAATGAATTTAGTTGTTAAGCGAATACCTGTGTAAAATCTAGTAGATGTCCACAAGAATAAAATAAAAACTTATATTGTGGTACAAATCCTAAAATATTGGACTCGTCTTCATTTTAATATTAAATTTATTGATAATACTGTTATTGTCAGCATTTTTAATGTCAGCCAAATAACATAACAAAGATAAATGTGTATTAGTGTCGTTATACGTCTCATAATCGATCGAAATTTTAAAGAAATTATGGATTGAGACATTTTAAAAAAGGTTCGGCAAATCGACGATATGAAGAATTAGATCTAAATTTCGGATAGCCTGGAAAAAAAAGGCACGAAATCCAACTGTGCGTAAAATTCCAAATAGATTGTTCGTTTCATTTCTGAGATATTCACCGTTGAAGTTGAGATATTTAAGATCAGTTGTTCCAGAAAAATGGCTGCTTTTAAGTATACAAAGCGTCTTTATGAAAAACTGGATGAAGTTATGTGTCAGAAACATCAATTTACAGAAAGAGATTAATTTTTTGAGTTATTATCAGTAAAAGATCGGTTCTGAAACTTTTTTATTTGGAATGTGTAGATCTGCTGCCAATTACGTTGGTCTTCCAGCGATAGGAAGAGCATGTTATTTATTTACATCGGATAGTCGTTCTATTACACGAATTAATATCGGATTAGCAGGTCATGTCACGAGGCGCCACAAGTTCGAAATCCGTTTTCTCACCGGTAACAACTTTGCGAATTTTCCCAGTAAACTCAATGACGAAATAACCGCAAAGTCCGAAGCACAACAAACCCAACAAAATATAGAGTTTGATATACGTGCAGAGGTAAGGGCTGTACGCATACGCTATTACCGAACCGGTTGCTTCCCACAGACGAAAATTCGAATAAGCCGCCTCTTCCATACCGGGGAACAGCAATCCGCTCAGAGCTGCAAGTGGAAATAAAGGACATTTAGAGTCATCAACGATAGATATTACTGAGGGTTATCATCCGTCGATAGAAAAAATTCCTATCGCCGCGAATAAAAACGTCTGCGAGTTTATCGCAGCGAAGCAATACAGATTTCCACATTACCGACTGTCGATACATATCACAGTTCGATAAAAAAGCGTCGCACAATGTGCCGCGAGTCTGTGATTCAATTGTTTCTACTTTAGGAACAGCAGATGAAAGTTATTACTCCAAAACCCGAAGATCAGTAAAGCGGATAACTAAAATTTCGCGAAAGGGACATTCCACGAATAATTTCAGCGGCGCATCGCATGATACGCGATGTACATGCCAACGGTGCTTCAAATAATTAAAAGACCAATCAATTTTCGGACAATCACTCTGAGAGGTACTCTGAAAAATGCTCAACGTTCATCACGGAATTGAATGTGTTTTTTTGTTGTTGCTGATTACATTGGTTTTTCGTAGCAGCGACAGAGACAGTCTGCAAAAGCGGTCTATTAGGATAAACGGTAGAAGCAGTCAAACCAATTGATTGCGTTGGAATTTTCCATTTAGCGGGTTTTTCTTCCAATTCTTCGCGACACAGACTCGTATTTTGATTAAATTGGTTTTTCGTAGCAGCGACAGAGACCGTCTGCAAAAGCTGTCTATTAGGATAAACGGTGAAGACAGTCAAACCAATTGATTCTGTTGGATCTTCGCATTTCGCGGGATTTTTCCGATTCTTCGCGATACAGAATTATCGTAAGTCAATAAAGTTGATGAATGTTCTGCAAGAACTCACCGTTGACCTGCACGAGCCAAATAGCATCGCAGACGCCCCACAGACCGGACATAAGGAAGAATATCAATCCCTGTTCCGGTGTCGGCTTCCAGAAGAGCAAAGCTATGATGATCGCCAAGTGGAGGAGAAACGCGAACAACATAACGGGCAATCGGCCCGTTACTTTGACGACCGACCCTGTCGTCAATGCGGCAATGGCGTTTGCAACCCCATAGCAGATCATGACGTAGCCGATGTTGCTTATGCCCCAAGCGCACGAAACGAACGACTAAAAAGAACATTCGCAGGTGTATGAAAAGCGCTGCATATCAAGAACGCGATCCATCGTCAAGAATAGAAAAACAACTGTTGGAGTGTTTATGTACGATGAAAAACATGAAACATCATGCAAAATACGAGTTTCCGCAACGCGGAAAGAAATTGACGAGGATGAAAATGTAGTGAACGGTGTAGAGATGATTTATCGTATTGTTGATACTAACCGCATTATAGTCAGCGAAGAGAAAGGCCTGTTCCGCGCCGATAAACATCGTGATCGGTAAGATGAGCAGTTGGCTTCGTTCCTTCAATAATTTCAATGTTACCGCCAGAAGTTTGAATCCCGTACGTCCGGTTGCCGATCCGGTCCTTCCTCTGTCGTATCTGCGGGGAAAAATGTAAAAAAAAATTGGATCTTTCAATCTCTGTTGTTAGGCGCCTCTCTTCAATTTCCTGCCCTCCCGGTAAACGAGGAACGGCGAATAACATTTTTCGAATGATTTTCGTCGTCTAGGGTGCTACGAGTTTACAACCCGAACCATTTTATTATCAGATTCCCATAATACGTACGTAATAATTTTATTTTTACGATCCGTACCGACGGCACTTCTATCGTTATCGCGTGAGTACGAGATATATCAATGCACAATTTTTCATGTACCAATGCGTCAATGAGAATTCTAAGGATGACGATTGGACAGGGAACAGGGGTGGGAGGTGAGGGTTATCGACGAGAACAGCGGAATATTGAAATACGAGTATTCATGGAATGAACGACTCGGTAATGGATAATATCGTGGGGCTTCGGTCATAACGAGGAAAAGCAACCCCTCCAAGGATCCTAAGGATTCTTAACACAACGGGCCAAACGATCGGATCGTTATGTGCATTCATCGGGAGAACGAATGCTTCATTCACATTTTACAGTCCATAGTTATAAAACGCCCCTTCAGGGTCTGAAAAACTCGAGCCAAATTCGTTTGATGATTATTTTGAAAATTGGATCCAATGGTGACACCGCTGTTTTACCGGAAGTCGGCACAATAGACACGGGAAATGGGATGAAATAAGAACGCAGATAGACGAAGTATGAAAATAAAAAGACGCATTACTTGCCTCGACAAGGAATCGACGCCGAACGCGACGATGAGACAAGCAACTATCATGCAGGCCAAGTAGATGCCGGATATCAGATGAATCCTTTCCGGGTCGGGCGGTTGCAAATTTGGATTTTCCGCTTCGCCAGCGGTAACGCCGCAGAAATTGGCACCGCATACTTCAGCGACAATGGAACTATTCAGGGTAACGTTTGCGGGTACAACATCGATTCCATAGGAGAGCACTGCGGGTTATTAAAATAAGTTTAATTGAAGATTCGTCCCCAACGACGCGGGGAGAAAAATACGAAATGTCGACTAAAATGGTCTAAAAATCCCTTTTCTATTATAGCTAAAGTGACGAAAATGGCTTTCCCTCTCGAATTCGATAGTAATGCTTCGATATCATCTTAAATTTGTTTTTTTCATTTCCCAACGTTCCTTCGTGAATAGAGCATTTTTACTACGAGCCGAAATTTTTCGATGGGTTATATCGATCACTTTTATCCTTAACATTTCGCGGTCCCCGTCCGCCCAATTTCGCTCGCGCGTCAATTCATAAAGCCATTTGTCACGTGTCGAAGGTAGGCGTTGCGATCACATACATCATTGTTTACTCTCGTTAAACACCGTTATTCGTTTCTTTTCTTTTTTTTTCTCATACCAATCGATTTACACGCGCCGATATGAATATCTTAGTACCCGGAAAAAAAACATCATCGCATCACTTACCAGCGGTATCTCACGTTTCTGACGTAAGAAAATTTGTCGTGTATCTAATAACTATAATAATATGATATAAAAAGCTCATTGTATTAAAAACGTAATTAATCATTCGTCACTAATGTGTTGAATCGACCTTCGGGCGTTGGGTCTCGTGTTTTTTTAATTCAGCTCCGCTGTGCATTAGCGGAACGTTATTTGCACGTTGAAACACATTAACGTCAACGGTAAAAATATATTTGCCAAGCGTAATAATTTTTAATTATTACCATTATTATGAGTAATATTATTCACGCGTGACACGCGTCGCGCACATGTCGCGCGCGGAAAATCACGGGTAATTATTATAAATAATACGTACCCGCTGACGAAATTAGATTTCCCCAAACTTGCGCCATCTGGTAAAACATGAAGAAGAGACCGAAAAATCTCGTGACAAGAACGTCCGCCCCGAGATCGGAAACCGTAGCATAAGCTTCGGAAACAACAGTGAGATATGTGCACTTTGCGCACCACAACGGTCCACCGCCGAGTCCAACCGCCAAACCTGCCGGTATCATCGTGTAAAATTTCGGATAGAATTGCGCCGCTATGAATGGCATGTATGCGATAAACGTAAGCGATATCGTCCATTTGCATCCCAGCCAACTGAAAAATAAAATATTTCCTTCGGTCGTAAGCATTAATAGGGGAAATTGCGAAGAACGAGAAGCGGAGAGATTAGAGCTTTTCGTGGTTAGAGAGGAGAACGGGGAACGCGAGTATAACGAAGAGATGAATAGCCAAAGATAACCCGGACATCTACCCCTAGCGGTAAAATTTGTCAACGGACAGTCAAGAGACACATAATAATTGCGGCGAGGCTGGTCATTAGTAGTCATAAGAGTTTGCGACAAGCTTTTACTTGTGCACCCGTGAAAATATAGTCCGCGCCGCTCGGTATGGACGCTTGCATACCTCCTTTATTATCCCAACGAATGAGATACGGATATAATTTATCTTTTCCGTTGAATAATACGCTATCGTTAAAGTGAAATAATGCGTATCCGCAGCGAAGAAGGGGAAGAAAGTTGATGACGACGCGGGAGTTTGCATGATTGATCGTATTCCGAGCGAACGATCGGTTCGATTCGATTTATGAACTCGACGAGTGGTTGACGAACAGAAGTAAAAAAAAAAAAAAAACGGGCAGATAGCGAAGAAACAGCTTACCTTATCATGAGTACCGGTAGAAAAATGTTACTGAAAATCAGACTTCCGTAGATCGATGCGAGGGTAAACGTTCCCATCGATTTTTCCGCGTTCACCGAACTCTGAAGATTGCTCGCCCCCATAAATGCTGTAAAGTGTACCATAAACGCGAATCCTATCATCAGGATGTTCTTCATTATTCTCCATCTCTCCGATGGATCAAATATTTTAACGTCTTTGCCAACGGTCACGAATTGACCGGACTTGTCGCTCTTTCCCGCAGTCATTTTTCCGAAGTATTTCGATAGATCGAGAACCTTTCTGGCTGATTAGTAATCTTCCGTTGTAAGTTTCGAGACTCTCAGAGTAAATTGGAAGCTTCGAATGTCGTCTGACTAGCGTCGCGCTGTCATAACAATGTATCGAGAAACATGAATTATGTTCGCGAACACTAGTGTCGCATCGAACGAAACGACGCGCGATCAATCACCGTCGAAGATTACTGAAGTTCAGTAATGAGAAACTCCACGGACTTTTGAAATAAATTGGCTTCTCCGTGAAATGAGTACGTTTCTCTGCAGTATATATATATATTGTGTATATTGTATATAACGTCGTGCACCGTAGTCGTCGTTCCTCTTCAAAGCCGTCGGCGATTATTGCATTCCTCTTTCCCGAGATTAATTTTCTTCTTTTTTTATATCCAACGATATTTTCTCGTTACATTAATAACGCAGAAGAAACAAGAATGTCCAGTCTTCGTCATCGCGTGCGCGTTGCGGATATCAACCGGTCATCGTAAACGTTTGCCGAAGATTAAGCGGATTTATTGCGTTGAAACAATTGTCAGCTTGTATCGCAGCGCCGTTATCTCGCCGATTTTAACTGCTGGGCGTGTCTCTCGTATTCACTGACGAATAACTTTGAAATAACTCGTTTTTCAACTGACTTCTCTTCCGCCCGCATCTCACGGATATTGTGTGCAGTATCGCGTGTCGTGGATCACCGTCGTGGATTTTGCTACGAGAAAAAAAAAAAAAAAGGGAATGAAAAAATAACGAATAACCTTGAGCGCCTTATCCTGCGGATCATGGCGCGGTTAATCATATTTGTAGAGCGTCGGCGAGAGAACGAGGTCGTTGAAAAAAAATTTACTTTCCGCGCGCACGTGCACACGTGTGCGTTGTATCTACGTGTGTGCAACTATTTTATAATCAGGTCAGACTCTCGGGTACCTCTGCATGGAGATCATTCGTCGTAATCTTCCTAGTCGAGGGATGCCGGATGGCGAAGGGCCGAAGGGGAAACGGTATTTGATTGAATTTAAACGATGAACTACGCGGTACTATGCGTCACAATCATATTTACAGTGAAACTGCTGACGGCGTCACGATCAGTTACATTCGCCATTTTATCAAAGTGCCGCGTTACACTGGGTATTTGTTACACGTAATCGAAAAGAAGGCAATCGCGAAGTGTTAATAAATCTCAACTTGAATTTCGATGTTTTACGAAAAAATATAAAAAATGTTCGCGTTTTAGTATCGATCACTGAGGCGCCTGTAAACTATACAGTTTCACGCTTCACCAACGATGCATTATTTAGCATTTATACATTTTTAATCTTTCGCTTATTCCCGATCGAGCCGAATTGTCGCCAATTCATTTTTCAGCGCCTTTTCCGAGAATCGTTCGCGAACAGTACGACGGGAATTCTTAATGTAATTTAATTGATTTACATACCGGTTTACCGAGTACCTGCGAATAAAAAAAAAAAATGTATTTCGCCTATGTTTGACCGGAAGGATAAATACATTATTATGGAGTACTTTGGAATTACATAGACGAAACGCCCTTTTGACTTGAAATCATCGATATTCTCAGTTTTACGTTTGATTAAACATCTTTTCGTGCAGTTATCGAATTCAAGGTTAAGCTAATTGATGATATCGACAATGAGCAGCCAAAGACCCGCCGCTACGGTGATACTTAGACGGCAACGATCCGTGAATTAATTAACGTGCCATTACGCCCCGTGATATCTCGAAGAAAATCAAATATTGCGCAACCGATTATTCTCTATGATAGAAACGTTTCTTTCGTCAGATTATGTTTTACTCGGGAAGATGAATAATTCAATTCACGTGCCAACAGCGTGTCTAATGTTCTTTATTACTTGTTGTTAAGTTTGCAACGCTACGATACGATTATTGGAAATCCTTTCGATCCGATGACGCCACAGTGTTTTCGTCGATCGATACTGACAAAAAGCGTTTAGCAGACCACTCTCGTCGATGGACAATGTACCTTTCGAAGGTTATGAACGCAACCTTCCAATCACTGTACGACGCATATTGTATTTATTTCTCCAATGCGTCACGAAGAAATAGCGCTAAACGTGTGTTGCACATCGCTAACGTTGATACAATCGATGCCGACGTACTATTACGCGAAATAAAAATTAATCTTTCCCTGGCTGCGGTACGCTCGTTTCGCCGGTGTAACAATTTCGCATGTGGAAAATTGCAAAAGTTTCCCTTTTTGTTTTCTATCGCATTGAATATTAAAAGTTCCGGATTGCGCGGTCGATGGCGAATTTTATAACGAAAAAAAAAAAAAAAAAAAAACAGCCCGTGCGGACAATGTCACGGTGGCTGGCGAACTACATGGGAAATGATTGACATTCTTTCTCTGGTTGCTGTGCAGATTCGTAAAAAACGAAAAAAAAAAGTGAAAATACGCCATTGCTTTCTGCGTCGAGGTGAATGTTTCGTTTATTTGTATTGCGAAACATTTTCCGTTTTTTTTTTACGCGATAAGTGTTTTTCCAGCTCGCGAATAAGAGACGTTGAGATAGATTTATCCTGTCAATGATTGATACATTTGCATTTCGTGCAATTAATTAACTGCGCGAGCAAATTTCCGTCGGGTTATCCGCGTCAACCAGGCGTCGGATTTTTCAACGCGCACGATCGAGGTATGTCGAGTTCAGAATTAATTATTCTTCGAAAAGTAATCCGACTACGACGAAGTAAGTGACGGTCGATTATTACAAAACAGAACATCGCGTCCTCGTGAAATTGTTTCGTAAACTATTAGCGCGAAAACATTTTAGTTGAAACAATTTACGTTTAGAATAATTGAAGTATATACATTAACGAAATGCGATCGTTCTCTTACAATCGTATGCAGAGTGCTTTGGCCTCTCGAAATTTAGACCGTACCTGCGTCATATTTCATACGACATATATCGCAGATAGCTGTTCATTTGCATTCACGAAATACCCAATCTCATTTCATCTTCTATGCTTCGGGAATACTGCGCATGCGCGCATGTATATGCGACAACGATTTCCGCGAACATTAGTAATTCTTACAGCTAATTAACTCGGCGTGGCCACGAGAGTCCGCGCCTCGGATTGCATCAAGGATTAATAACCGGTGTTCGTTCATATGTACACATAAACGCGCGTGATATACCGAATCCAGCGACTGGAGAGTAAAGCAAAGGTGCGGCCTTGAGAAATGTATCAAACTGTTCCTTTCACACTATGCGCGTCCCACCGTGGTGCGTATTTATATCGCGTTGCAGGTACACTTCCATATCCAGAAGGGAATAAATTCACGCGTTTTTATTGCACATTTTTCGGTTTTAAATGCATTAAAAGCAAAAGATCGCTTACCATACGATTCCGAAGCGTAGTACACGAGGCGTATTTCCCAACGGGCCGAATTAGATATTTAAATTTGAAGTTATAATTGTGCGTGGAAACGAAGAAGCGGAAGCAGCGTGGTATAAGTACCAAACTCTTTTACTGACCCGCTGCAGTATCCGCGGAGATAGAGATCAGGTGTACCTCGAGAGAACTCGGTTTCGCACTGCGATACACTCGGCATTAGCATAACTGGATTTTCATAATAAGGAAAACCACTCGCGAATAATCACAATTTGCTGCCGCGAGTGCGGCACAGACCTCTCACGAATGTCGGCTATTCGTCTCAACTCACTTCCATTATCGCTGTCATTGTCGAGTCTCCGAAAGCAACTAACGAATCAGCAAAGTCTCCCATCGACTTCGCGATAATAATCGCCAATAAATTCCGACTTTATCCCGCAGAGTTTATAATTATTCAAGAACACGCGCGGCAAATGCGGATCCTATTTTTGCCCAGTGGCACGTACCGAATACACTGCATTGAAAAATTTCGTTGCGGCCACTCCGCGCGAAAGTCGGCATCCTGTTAAAGGCGATAATCGGCTCTGGATGAAAGCTTTTTTCATCCCCTGTTACCGGGTTTAAGCGTCAAAGCCAAAACATTAAGTACAAGTGCTTGTAATATAAAATTCTATGTGTCAATTCGTATATTTAAGTTCCAAATTATTTCGAAAAAAATTTCTGTAATTTTCGAATTTTCTACATTATCGTATTTATATTTCTCGACGATTTTCTTCGGAGTCATATAGCGTTATTTTATTTTTACACCGTGTAACATTACCTTTAATGAATATTAAAGAATATCAATGAATATTTATTTTTTCATATTATATTTTTCACCGATTCTCATCTACGAGTTGATTATTTCCGTTGATGTAAACAATTGATGTGTTTAATGAAATTCATCTCTTGACATCGCTCTCGTACGAGAGGGACGCATGTGCTATTCGTTTTGTACTTTCATCGACACGCTCCATGGGTTCATGAAACTTTCGGCCGGAAATTCACTTGTCTCACTGATCGAGTCGTTTGATGTACATGTGTGAGAAGGTGGATAAAATAATATGCAGATTGAGCCGCAGATTGCGGTACAACATGGACGAACGTATACCGATATAGTAGAACTCCACAAGGGCTCTTGGGGAAAATTATTCGTTGATTCAACTAACGGTACGGTTGTGTTAACCGATTTATTGGTTGGTCCAGCAAATTTATTGGGTCGGTTAACCTATTAATCGATTTAGCCAATCAATTAATTGCTCGGGGCGTATTTCACTATTCACTTCGATGCAGAAACGATTCATTTCTCCGCGTGCATATATAGATTATGTTTATATCCGACGAGTAAGCTACAGTGACATCGCGTACAACGACGAGGAACACACGACAACCGACACCTTGATTGAGATACACCCATTCGAAGGGAGTGGAATTTCGTTGGAAGGTCACTCTAAATGTCGAGGTGAATAATGTATCCACTGGAAACCGCTGTTACTACACCGCTCGTCCCCGCCCGGTGTCGAGAAAAATTGCAATCGCTCCGGTAAAATCGACTCTGCTATCTCACTTTTCTCTTACGAATCGAAAGATTTACCGAGAATACTCTATATTTCCGAAAAAGCTTAGCGATGCACTATTTTGAAAAAGTTCGTACGAAAGTGATAACTATTATTATCGAAAGAGCATGAAATATCGATCGCAGTTATACGAAAAATATCGTCAGTTGACTTTGCGTTTTTCGCGCATCGACGCATTCGCTTTCCGATTCCGTAACCATTGAACGCTTCAAGAACCCCACAATCCGTCGTGAAATACGGTTAAATTGCATTCCAAATGTATATGTTGGTTTGAAATACTCACCGATTTGTCGTATCGTGTATTCTTTACTTGAGACACTAAATCCTTTCATGTTTCGCAAATATCGTCTATGTATACATTTAAAAACATATATAATACTGATTGAAACAGAGTACTGTGCTCCGGTGATAAATCCACGTGCTGAGAGTTAAATGTGACTAACACTGCCAATGAATGAACGAACGTATTTCCACTCGCATCCCCACCCGGACCGCGGCGCCTTTTCACACACTTGACTACCGTCGACATAACCTCACTAAGTATCCCCTCTCGACGATACGCACCTCGATCCTTATCCCACGATAAATACATTCGTTATCAGACTATTGAACCCATCTTAATCGTTTTATCGGCATTTCTTTTAAGAGGATTGTCATTTTTTTCAAGATATCAGACTAACCTAATCTAACTAAAGGTATTGCAAATTAGTTTTAGTCGACGTGAATTCCTCTCGATCTTATGTTGAGTGCATTGATTGATAACATTATAACTTAAAATACGAAAATATCATATAGCGTTTATCAATGCTAATCGTTAATCGATTGTTCAAGCAGTGGCGAGACAATTTTTACTGTCCATAGAAAAACTTTAGTTATTACCCGATCCGTCGAAAACTTCGAAGGTCGCGTTGGTCGTTCGCCGCAATAAATTCTCGAAGAGTTTGAAAGTTACACATCGTTGACGGGTACTTATACACAAAACTTTGCCGGCATAGGCTGAGTGTAGAGAAAACTTCGGCATTAGGTTACCCCCGATGCTGGTAACGTTACAAACACAACCGCATAGAAATCCAAAGAAAGGCCGGTAAGCTAACGTATAATAGATGTATTATACGATTGATCCTTTTATTATGCGTTACCCTACCGACCATTCTTCCTATTTTTATACGCTCGTGCTTATTGGGAACATTGTCCTTTCCCTTCCATATCAGTTTACCCCACGATAGTCCCCTTTTTTTCTCACACGAAGAGAAAAAACGATATAGGAATGATCTTCGGATTCGTATAGTAATCGCGAGGACATGCGCACCGAAAGGGATTCCCTCTCGTCGATTCTTCGAAAACGTTCAGTTTTATAAGTAAAGCCTTATCAAAGTATGGAAAAGGATTCTAGATTCGCACTTGTCCCTCGATTACTATTCGGATATCGAGATTATTCCTATTGTTTGTTTTTCTTTTTCTCGAAGCAAACTACTCCTTAAAACCCGACGATCGGAGACTCGACGGGTTTCTCCGTTCCCATTTGTTCGTAAGTACGTGAAGAAATTTTATAAAAATACCTCGAGAAGTTATCGTCGCGAATATAGACTCCGATATTCCTTACAATCCTCATTTTGATTCGATTCACTCCGCGCAGATAAACAAACGATATTTATCATACATTTTATCGGGAGATTAGCGAAAATCACTTTGTAGGCAAATTGAAGCTTTATTTTGATACCATCGTATTAAAAATCGACACCCGGAGATCGCGCATATTTTATCATAAATTATTGATAAAACGAGGAGACTCGACGCGCACGGCGTCGCGATGTTTTAAGACCGTGACGAAGGAATATAATTTGCCAGAGGTGTTAAGATTTCTTTTCTTCTTTGTTTTTATCCAATTTTTTTTTTTAACTTTGTTTTTTTTTATGGAAAAATGCATTGCGAAATACCGAGGTTCGCTGTAAAAAGCTTCACCCGGCACATCGGTCGTTCGCTCGATAATCATATCTACTTTGGTATTCATGGGATATTTTCCGATTTTTCCATAAACCGCTTTGCCCCACGATAATGATGTATTGTCAAGGCTGCGTTCACCAAGTTAAATAACCAAAAGGTATCGCCTTCATCATTTGTAATATTTGGGTCATAGAGTTTCGATATACGAAAAAAAAAAAAAAAATTCAGGATTAATACCTACGAGCGATTCCCGCAATCCGATGATATTTGCTGTGATGGCATCAGCCATCACGATATTTTTAATCCGCGTATAATAATCGGCAATTTCCGGATGAAGAACATAACAACACTGATTATCGATTTATGTATGTCACTTCGAAACAAAAATATTATTTCAAGGGCTTTGTTTCCTCACAACGGAAAAGCTTTGTTTACGCTTTGTTTCCAATTCGCTGGGTATTTTATTGAAACCGTTGCGACAGCACAGTGGCGGATAAATTATTGTTTATCGAATACTTGCGAAATCATTCAATATTCACGAGGCATTGTGATAAGTTTATGCAATCCGATAGTTAACGCCGAACTTGCGCACAAAGCGTGCCGATGTGAATTGTACTTGTTTCGGTTCGACAACCCAGATACTCGTTACTCGATAGATAATTATCTGTAATTTCATCGCTCTCCGGCTTCGTGTACAATGAAAGCTCGTTGCGGTAATTACAATGAACCTGAAGTTACCTTCGCGGCGCGGCCTGACGTTGCCTTCGTAACTAAGAGTTGCATCGAACGCCAATTATACGATCAATTATTATTATTATTTTTTTTTTACGAAAATTTAATTTTTTTAACCAATATTATGAATATGATATTGGGACATGTAAATTTTTTGTATTTTCCATTTGTTTGTTAGCGGAAGTTATTTATAAACAGAACAACAATACCTGACCATCAACTCGACTATATCAAAAACCCACTGTCACCGTCGTCTTGAGCTTTTCTCGCAAACGCGCGTGTCAGTTAAACTGCTTAATTCAAATAGTAGCTGGCAGTGAATAGTAAGCCACTTGGGAAATGTCTCGCGAGAACGCTACTAAGGTACTATATCCATTCCAACGGAGCGATGCGGTTCCGTTTCGCGTCAAATTAACTTGGTGTTGGTATATATGGTTCCACACTGCTCGTCATTTGTAGCCGGTTTTCCGCTCGAGTGGATTCTTGTCCGATCGGATAACTCGTGAAATACGATTCCGGAAGTATTAAGAAAAAATGTTACCTTTCGAGAAACTGATGGGGGTGGTATAGGTAATTTTACGAGTAGCCAAATTTACACAAATTTTTTTTTTTTTAGTTATTGCATTTCGGTATATATGGTCCACACTGCTCGTTATTTGTAGCCGTTTTTCCGCTCGAGTGAATTTTCATCCGATCGGATAACTCGCGAAATACGCTTCCGGAAGTATTGAGAAAAAATGTTACCTTTCGAAAAACTGATGTGAGTGGTATGGGTAATTTTACGAGTAGTCAAATTTACACAAATTTTTTTTTTAATCTTTGCATGTTGGTATGTATGGTCCACTCTGCTCGCCATTTGTAGCCGATTTTCCACCCGAGTGGATTTTTATCCGTTCCGATAACTCGTGAAATACGATTCCAGAAGTATGAAGAAAAAATATTACCTTTGGAGAAATTAATGTGGGCGTTGCGTCGAATTTTACGAGAAATCAAATGTACACGATTTTTTTTTTTTTTTTTTTTTTTTCAAGTCATTGTTTTAACAGGAAATTTGTCGAAATCCGGAGACGTCGGGTTATAAATGTGTAGAATTCTCTGAGGGCATATAACGTAAGACAGTAAATTGTGCGGAGACTCCCTGTTGTTGCTTAATAGAGACTCTCTATTTTATTGTCATGCAAATGAACGAACTCTCCCACCACTCCGAAATGAAATTGGAATTTCAGATGCACGACTTCACAATGGTAGGTAATATCATATATGTGTGTATATATACACATATATAACTTTGATACGGCTTATAGCGAGATTTCGGTATCGCGACGAAGAGGAAACTGGAGGTTCAACAAATCAGCATTTCTTTCGTCGCCAAAAGGGCGGCCGATTGTGATAGCTACTCGTTCACATGTTTCCACAATCCGAGATTTCGTGTGTATAAAAAATGTCGACATTGCTGAATGTGACCTGAAAGGGGGGAAGAGGGGGGAGAGATCAGGCAAAAGTTTGGTTTGATTGGTTATCCCACTCAGTACCCATTAGATCGCCCATTAGATTCAGGCCTTCGATTGCGTTATTTCGCAATTTGCTCTCGATATGCCTAACCGATAGACGACGTGATAGACGTGATAACCGGTTTTGCCGGACAGATGAGAAATGTAACGGTTTATTAAGCATAGCGCATTGGTATGTCCCATAAGGGTATCGATTGAGTCATATTTCCTAATAACATGATCGCTTAATTCCGTTGCAAATCTGACCTATAGAAATCATTGGTTGATTTCTTCATGGAAGTCAATACCTTTCTATTTCGCTGCGTTTCAAACAATGGAAGTCATATCCGCGCGCGTAAATTCTTCGTAAAACGAATAGTTCCGAGAGGATGAATCGGCAGTTTTGTCGGAAGAAAGAACAGTCAACGAAGCTAATGCGGAATGTTTAATAAAGACGTTGAATAATATATTTGATGTAAGTAACTTTGAAAAATCCCAAGTAATTGTCAAATCATTACCGATGCGAAAAAAAAAAAAAAATGAGCGGAGCTTATCTGCAGAAAGCGTAGGAGGAGGTCCCGACCTTATCCACCTCTTTAGCGATAAGTCTCTTTCCGTTGTATTCCGTTTTCCCCCTTTTTTTGGTAAGGTAATGAGGCTTCTTGAGAACTTACTGCGGCTCATCGTTTCTTATCGCTTTCGCATGAAGCGAATATTCTTCTTCTTCTTTATCTACTACTTTTGCTTGTTCTTCTACTCTTTCAACCTTCAACGAAAGAATTGAAATATTATAGAGAAAATGGCGAGTGTGAGTTGTCGTCTACAGAGGAGATAAATTACGAGAGAATCAACCGAGCGCACCGGTGGCTTGGATGCTCGTTAGAGTCAAGTGGGCTTCCTAAACCGGCAATTAATCTCCGTCTAATAGAAGCTCATCGCACATTACTAGTGAGCGAATTCGGTGCTCACGGATTGCTCATTGAAATATTAAATATTTAAAGGGTTATTATACCGGATACGCTGTTAAACACGATATGGAATCGCACTTTGCGAGCGTTACAATTTTTTGGCGATTAAAATTTTTCGATGTATTTACGATTTTTTTTTATCGGGATAATAAAATTTTTCCGAAAAAAATATTGTGTTAAATGATTACAAATACAGAAAAATGTTTGGTAAATAAATAATTGCTGCAAACGCTTGTTCAATTGCGTTCAAACGCAATTGCTGCGGACGCTTGGATTGATCGTCCGTTAACCTCTGTTTATCAATTCACGACGCGGTCTGCTGCTCATTCACACAACTTGATCCCGTTCCGGTTTTCCCACTGTCAATCACCACTCTGATCGATCTATAGAGGGGGAGAAACGAGCGTCGTTATGGGGGAGAAAAATTATTAATGCGGCATCGCGAGTCTCGATCTTTCGCGCATATCTACCATATTACATTACATACATTGCGAAAATGTGGGAGGAAAATAAATGAATGAATTTACTATGTAAATGTATATCGCATGCAATCATAGATATTGCTCGTTGCGCACACGTGTGGTACGATGAATAATCCGTTTGACGACTTCTTCTTTGCGAATTATATCTCAAATTTAAATGTATAATTTGAGATTATAGAACATATGACGTACAAGTAGCGGGCAGCATCTCGACTTAGAGCGATGAGTATCACGAGCAGTCGAGACACAGCACAGGACGAGTCCTTCCGTTCGACGGTGCAACTCACGTAGGGTAAGATATCTCGTCGAGATGAGTCGCGACTCGTGCTGTGGAGCATTGGGTGGTAGAGGGTCGCTCTCGCGCGCCTTCTCCTCTCTCATGAATCTTAATGAAATCTCCGCTCGACGTCTACCATGCATCGACGATTGTATTCCCACCGCTCTCTCTCGCTCTCTCTCTCACTCTCTCCCTCCCTCTCCCTCTCTCTCGCCGCTTTCCACAGAAATTCTTGAGGGACGAACGATGTTTTGCCATAGTGAAAATACTTTTTGGACACCGAGTGGGATAAAAAGATGGGGGCGCTGTTCCGGTGGCATTACAAAAAACGACCATATCCTACTTAAAAAACAAAAAGAAAAAAATAAATCCATCTGGATTCATGAGATCGTTCTATATTCCATTGTCAGTATATATGCCGATCAATTTTACTTCGGTTTCCACAGTATTGCCATTGCCAAGGTAAATCGTTTTTGTGGAGTGAAACAAATGGATTTGCTTCGATCGTACCGCGAGTTTATCTCCGAGACGTATAGAGAAAAAGAGAACTTTAAGAACTTTACAGATTCTTCTTCAAGCTTCGAGAATCTATGGAGAATTTTCTCCTCTCTGGCGGACCGCCGAGCTGCGCGACGTCGAGCGAAACTTTATCACTTCGCCGTATATGTATAGTGATGTAATTAAAGACCGATTAGAGGTACTTAGCTGTTGCGACTTATGGCAGCGGTGGAGTTTGAGCCGCGGCCAGGTCGTCGAGATCTATAGTCTTCGTCGGGCAGAGTAAAGCAACTCAATAATAGACCACGAAGTACGTTTAACCGTAAATGCAACTCAAATCGGAGGGTGTATTTCACGTCTATACGCTTCGAACATGTGCCGTTCCAATTTTAGTTGAACGGTTTACTCCACTATACAGTGCTGACGGCGAAGAAACTATCCGATGCTTATAGATTATTACCGAATTCCCGAGGAGGAGGAATTATTGTTGTTCCAAAATTTATTTTACGATATAAATTATTTTACGATAAGTTCGTAAATTTCTTTCTATCGACCACAATCTATATATGATAATATTTATTTCGTAATATCGTATTTCGGCATTTTATCATCTTCATTATTTTTTTTTTTTTTTTCAAAAATAATTGTTTTAAAAATAATAATTTTTAAAAAATATGTACGATGAAATAAAAAATAATTTATTTATTACGAATGTTTGAAGCGCAGTGAATATAACACACTTTTACGTTAAGGCTGAGAAATTAGCGGTTAAAATTTTATAACTTTTTACACACGAATGCGTTTGCATTATAACGGAAAACATTACAAAATTTTCAAATTCCATACCAAACAAAGCCCTTGTAAAGCAAAAAGGTACCCACAAAGGTCGCGGAAATATCGAGAATCCTCCTGCTGTGCTACGCATACTTCAAATATTACACGAAACATATAATGAAACCACCAGAATGCAGGAAGTATAAAGCTATATGACACACGAAAGTGAAACGGGATGGGGACACGGAAACGAATACGTATAAATATCCCACGCGAAATTGCCTTGTCCGCCGATATTGTTCGAATGGAAAGGAACTACGGGGTCGAGTGAAGCGGAGGATCAGCAATATAGAATTTAAAATAGTTCGGCGAAACTGGTATCACTCCGCTAGACGACGGTTTGGATGAGGGAATCATAAAATGTAAGATTTTTTCAAAATACCGCGGCATATTTCCGTATCAAATGGTGAGTTAGTATAGTGACTGGCGGATTTGTGATTCGCGCGAAAAAAAATCGTAATTTTGCGTTATTTGTAACCAAAGATAAGATAAACGTGCCAACGTACCAATGGTTACCAAAATATCCAAAAACTGAAAAAAAATCGTCTTTATGTTCCTATAGAGTTATATAAATAGCAAACTTCGAAAAATAAAAATTCTTAAAAATTGTCGAAAACGGAAAAATGTTTATCAACGATATATCTACTTTACGGTTGCGTCGTGATAAAAAATCTGAATAACTGCGATGTCTGTCGGGTTTTGTGGAAAGAAAAGTACATAAATAAAGGATTCATAAAGTTCCGAAACTGCTTTTTCGAACCGTTACGGGATGTTGGTAAGGGTAATAAGAGCTCCGATGGCGGTAATGATTGAGCAAACTAAATGTATTAACGTTTGAAATTTGCTAACGCAGGTTGGACGGTACGGTAGGATTTATAGTCTATTAGTCGAAAGGCCGCGAATTATCGAATCTCTAGCTACAAGGTAACGCATGTGTGGGAAGCTCTCTCAATCGTTAAGTACGTCGGAAACAAAATTCGTCGCTGCGCATCTACGATAGTAGTTGCAAATATACGCAATAGCATACGGACGCGTGTGATGAAGTTTGATCAACGACCGCATCGTTATTTCAATGTACCCGTGGGTAATATAGTGCCGTTTAAATTTTCGCAGCAGCCGAAATGTTTTGAAAATTGGCTTACTGAATCCACTCTCAAAGGTCCCATTAATCCAATTTTCGCTCGTGAAAATTGTATGGTTATCTAGCTGTTCGTGTTGCGTCAGAGCGAAATGTATAAATACTGTTATCGAATGTCACTAAATTGACGCGAGTGAATTTAATTCAATAAAATTTGGAAAAAAAAACCCTTTGAAAAAATACTGCGATCCACAGCCGTGATTAGTGACCCTTCTTCCCTCCGTGTCTCGTGGTCGATTTTTATAATGACACAGGGTGCCGTAATGAGCGATTGATCGACGACCCGAATGGCGAAAGTATTCATTTCTCGAAGCTGATGTGAATCTAATTTCAAGTGGCTCTCGTTTGAACCTAAACAAATTTCAGAAACGCCCTCGTTTCCGAAATATCAACATTTCGGTTGATAATTCGGAAAATTAAACTGCGACATCAACTGCTTTAAAGTTTTGAGAGCTTTTTTTCGTCGGCGTAAACATTCTCGTAAGTATCACATGAAAAATGTCGGCGTGTTGAGCCCGCGATGAGGATCCTCGTTGAATGTTGCGCAGCTTCGGTAATTTAATAGAAGCGCCCAGAAGTGGAGCAATCAAACGTTATATACACGACATCGTCTCGCTGGTCGGCATTTTTTGTACATTTTTTTTTTGCAAGACCCGTTGATAACCTTATTTTTTTATCGAGGCTTCGTTAGCAGGTGGAAATGAGCAGTTAAACACTTAAAGCACCGGAGAAAGTATCAAAAAACAGGGTTAGCAAAACGATGTTTTTTTCCGAGGCCTTTGAATCTACGAATTTTTTTTTTTTCGTCGTAACACGTACATTTTTTAAAAGTTTGGAAAAAATAATCTTTTTTTCAAGGATATCTCAGCGGATGTATCGAATGTTATGAGAAGGAAATTCCTATGTCGGATGGCGATATGTTCGCCACCGTATTTTGGTTACTCCTTGATAACCATAAAGTCTAAAAACGGGAACGCGGAACGCAGCTTATAGCCACTAAACTTCCTAAACCCCACGGAGGCCCTCGCTGCGAATTTAAACCAAGATGACGAAGCTCCTTGCGTAGCATCCCAAGGGAAATCCCGCCAACGGTTCAGACAAACTCGAACGAGCGTTAAGCAGTAGAGACATTGTAGTGGAAACAGAAAAATCGGCCAGTCAAAATAACAAATTTCCATAACTTCGCGACCGAAAATTTGCAATTTTTCCGGATGAGAAAAAAAAATTCATTAAACACGTATATTATAATTTTTGCTCCTGCAAAAGAACGAATTCAACTCGGTAATCAAACGCGGAACATCCCTCTCCTTAGTCGGATTTTAATAATTAAAAGGGAACCTCTCACGCACTTGAAGGCTAATGAGATGTTGCCAACGTCGTCAATGTTGCCACTTTTCTAACATAAGTCAATACAAAATGATCAATCATTTTTTTTTATCGTCGCGTCGTTCGTCGTGCGACGCGTCGCGGCGCAAGGACTGCGACCCGATAAATACCGAACGTGTATGAACAACACACGCGAGTCGATCTTCGAAGCAAAGTCGATTAAGTTATCAAAAACGGTGTTCGATAAGGGATGCTGTGAGATACAGGACTGAAAGCTGAAGAAAGAACGCCGTAGTATACGCTGATAAGAGAATGCGCGTGACGAGAAGCGCCGAGAAAGAGGGGTTGGTCGGTGGCTGTTGAAGCCGGCGTCCTCGTAGCAAAAGTTTGTTCAGTGTACGCGCGTCAGTACATTCGGGCGGAGCGTTTCCCAAATCCGTTCGGCGACCTTGTCGTGATACATTTAATCGCGTGACGCGTCAATTAATCACTAATACAGTTAATTGTATTGAGTCAACTAAACATTTTTTTTTCTATCGTTCGTCTATCGAGCAACGGGGACGCGAGTGCCGATAAAACTCGAATTGTTGACAGTGTTCTTAAACGAAATTTAACAAAAATACGTTCTATCGATCGTTTTTCAAGTACCAAGTGTTTGTTAAAACTTCGAAATACCCGAAATTTTTTTTACTCAATCGAGATATATTCGTAAGATTTGAAGTTAACGACATGTGTGCGAATTCCTGATGGCTGTTTAGCGATGAACATTACGAAGAGGAGGCGAAGCTAATTGACAATGTCGTGAAAGTAAGTTTGTTGGATCACTGTTTTTGTTGTCGTAAATTGAAATTATTCTATTGAAAAACACAAAATAAATACTTCCTAGGCGTTCGTTATCTGTGGTAACTCCGAGCGCGTAAATTCTCGTTGTCGTTGAAATTTCTCATAGCTGAATTTGCTAGCGCCTGAGCGACTTGAGATTCAACCCCCAGGGTCGTGAGAAACTTCGGAAGAAATTAATGCGCCGGGGTTGCACGTTGAGAACAATACCTTTCGGCGTTTCACGCTACCCTTCACTTCTCGTAATGTATTCCGTCGTAAAGATTAGATATGCGGGCTTTTATCATTTTTTTTTGTTTTTAATTAAATCCGTTATTAGTCGCGAGGTTTAACTTTTGCAAACTTCATTTGAGGGGCGCAAGTATATACGGGCCATCTATCGGAAAAACTTTGTATCTTGGTAATAGAGTGAAGTTTTGAAAATGTTCAATGAGTAGAAGTTTCGAAACTTTGACCGGAACATACACTCGCATTTTATGTTATATAATTATCGGCAGCTGACTATTTTTCACAGTAAAAAAAATGTGTAATTCATTCAATATCAGCCACCGCTCTCGAGTCACAGTATAAATATTTTTCTACAGAATAATTTTACAAACATTTTTTTAATTAAATTTTTTAAAATTTAGTGACGTAACTAATTATTATTCGATTGCTGCATAGTCGCGAGATTTATGTATTATTAAGTGTATTGAAACATTCCGACTGTAATCTGGTAATAAATATTTGTTACTTCATTCTTTTTGTTAATTAAATTTATTTATTAAATTTTTTTATCAGTCAGTTTTTTTATTTTTGGAAATTTATTTTTAGTTCATACTTTTTAAATTTGTAAAAAAAAAAAAAACGAAAAGACTTTGTTATAAATGAATAAATAATACCCAGTTTATGGTATAAAAGCACCGCGGCCCATTACTTCGCATATTTAAAGTTATATACTTTACGATGGCCAAGTTAAACGAGGTTTTCGTGTTCTTTTTCCTGGTTTTACGCCCGGCGCCAAGTACCAAAGTAAGACGAGATATTGTAGACACAAATCCTCGTGCCGTCTGCTGTACGCAGTGTGAAGTGAGTAACAAGCTGTACCGTGAAAAAATTACGCTGACAATTCGAAATATCTGAATAAAGTTTTCACTACGTTTTTCGAAGTTCTTTATCCCTATGAGTTCGGGAATAATGTTCGTGATTTACCGTCTGAAGGACACTTCGTGACTCACAGAAATAATGTATTGAATCTCGTTAAGGCGTATAGTGCCGTTTTGGCAAAAATGCATGACAACGAAACCGATAAAAATCGCGGGTTCTCAATGGACCTCATAAATCCCATTTTTATCTCTGCTGACGAGTGAGAAGTTAACAACAGATAAAACAAACGAATTGATTTTCATATGTACCATTTAATATAATCGTATTGGACTCGATATTGATGTTTTGACGTACGTAACAACATAAGTCAAAATTAGTGTTGACTGTTCCATTAATTAAAATCAGTCCATTAATTATTATTCATTGCTTTGTATTGAATTAAGCAACCCAACGTTTCAAATCGTATAACACGCGACATCGCAATTCGACGGATGAGACCTTTTTTTTTCGCCGAGGATTAATGTCTGACCCCCGACCAATCGAGCGATGGTCCTACAGTTTCCTCGAATTCATTCGTTTTTTTTTTTTTTTTTTTCATTTTTTTTTTATTCGTTTTCACGATCAACCACCTAATCCGACGGACACTCAATTTCAACGCAATCCAATCTAAAGGAGGCCACCACCCCTTTCATTGACCGACTCGCTCGTTCGTTGCGCAAAAAAAACTTTAGGCGCCACGATAAAGAATGTGCGAAGGACATTCCGTGCTGTAAGACGATTCTTTGCGTGTTCCGCGAAAATGCGGATATATACCACAATTTCAACGCTATTCCCCATAAATCGTTAAACACTGCGAGGGGTGTGTGCTTCTCGAGCGTATAAACATCACTTTGCAACGCTTTATTTGTATGATACCTCGTATTTTTGGTACGATACATTCGTTGAAAGGAGATTCATTGCGGATTCTACAAGAGTTACGGAGATTTCAGGAGAGTTCTTGGGTTATTTCTTCCGGGGTTAAACGGGGCGATGTTAAGAAGTGCACGCGAAAGAGGCGTTCCCACGATGTGGTCTTTGGCGAGCAAAATCGAGACATCGTTTACTTTACTACCCGCTCTTCTTTTGCTTACAACTTCTCTCTATTGTATTGTGATATTCTACATTTCAGTAAAAAACTGCATGTCACCAACTTTTCTTTTCATTCGTTTCGTAACTTCGTAAGAGAAGTAGCATCTGAAACTGTTGAATTAGGGAAACTTCCGCCGCTGTTTCAGTTGGTTTTCGAAAGTAATGATAGTCAGAGTCGTATTTTGGCATGTAATTTACAATATGTAAGGTCCATGTAGGTAATGATAACATGCAACTAGCCGTAGAGTAGCTGTTATTGATCACAGTATGTCTTCCGGACCTCTGCCAATTATGCTGTCCTTTGACCGGATACATGGGAAACTGGCAGGACGTGACCGAACTGATTCCACCAAAAGCGGTGTCCAGCATCAAAGGTTCTAATATGGCAAAAGCGGAAAGCAAAGGATGTTGAAGCTCTACGCTATTTCTACTAGACGGCTCTTAGAGCTGAGACTAGCGGGTTGAATACACAATCTGTATAAACTCGAGTCCGTATAAGTTATCGAGGCATGCATGGCGTAGATGACTCTAGAATGACCCATCTTCTGAAGCTTATAGCAGCGCCATCCGCTAACCTGTTGAGTATAAGTATAGATCGCGGCATTCAAATTTATGGAAATGTTCTTAACCTGCGAGGGATTGAAAAAAATCTCGTTGATCAAATTGAAAAATCTTGTTGATCTTATTGAAAAAAAAAAAAAAAAAATAGGATGCTACCAAGCATTGACTTCTGTTCACTGATTCCCTCTGTTTTACCGACGGAAGGAAAAAATTTAAGATTTTTTTTTAATATAAAGCAAAACAAATCTGATGGCTATCGATGTCTGCTTCTTTCAGCACCATTACGATGTTTTTTTTTTTTCGAAGTAATGATATCAGGGACATTAATTCTGAGATATTGAGTTGCAGGAAATTAATTTCTGGGCGTTAGTTTAGCATTGCCGCTCGATTAGGCGTTAGTTACATTTCGATGGCATCAATGAAGAAATTACGGATATATCAGACACCCAGAGACTCGGTAATGTCTCGACGGTACTTTGTTTAAAGGAAGAAAAAAATGCACGGAAATCCGCAATTATTAGCCCTTAAATGTTCCAATTGATATTTCTGAACAACGAAAAAAACAATCGAAATTTCAACACCACGCAAAGGCCAAAAAATTTATTGCGAAAAAAAAAAAAAATCGTTATTCTCGAATTCCCTACTGTAATCATGAATACGATATGCAATTTTTTCATGAGCCCTGATGCTGTGGAAAATAGGTGGTCATTTGGGATTCCGGTGCTGAAACCGACCGAGCGAAATAGAGAGAAACATGGAGAGCGTGTGCGTATAGAATTTTCAGGCTGCTCGGTTTAAACCGAAATTATATCGGAATCCTTTGATAAGCGTTGTATTGTAGTGAAATTTACGTTGGCTTTACCCTTCGTGCAGAAATTGTTGTTCACGATCGGAACTGTTAAATTAACGCAACGAGTTTCACGAATATTTCGGTGTTACGTGTCGTAAGTCCGAGGTAAGGGCGGAGAGATCGAAATGAAAGAGCTTTGTACCAGACTCGAGCTTAGTAGTGGTTCAAGAGGGAAAAAAAGCATTGCCAACGGATTCACTCTAAGTCTGATCTTCGGCAGCACGTACCAACTGTCTCAGACTCAATTATCCTTTCGGCAACTTGGAAAACGCCGGTCGAACTCCCTGGGGCTCATACCTCAAAGGTTTTGGCACAAAGTATTCAATGTGGGTGGATTGTTTAGCGAACGTCTGCATAAATAGCCGAAACACTTGTAGCACACTGAGAAGAGCCTTTCCGATAAAGTCTATATTTTCTGCTACCTCGCTACATTAGTTCTTTCTCCTTATGTCGAATTTCGTCTATTTTTTTTTTTTTTTTTTTTTTCTTTCGGAACGGTGATGCAAGAAAACCCGTGTATACGAGTTCTTTGTCGACGATAACAAGTTACCGGAGTGCGAAAACGAGTGAGAAGCGAATAAGAATGGTTGAAGTTATTACCCTTCTCCACAAATCCCTTTTATTCTAACCCTTACTCGACAGGTTTTATTGGTTTCGCAGTGCGGTGCACAATACGCGATCGCTCTCGCTATTCGAATATGAAGTTTTCCCTGCTGTTTTTTAAACTAAGTCTTCCTACTTGCCGATCGTACGAATCGCCAGGGATCTTAACAATACTACCTGAATTTTGCATTACACTTTGTCATGTGTATCGAGGATCGCGCAAATGAATTTGCATCTTTTATACGAAACGGGCTGAGAAAACAGAGAATAATCAATCCAATACGTCTTCGCGTGAATATACGAGAACGAGCATTGTGCGACGATAATGTTTGTAGCTCTTCCGGTCTCTAAATTTGTGTATTATCATCGCCCTCTGTATTATCGACTTAGTTTCGACTGTAAGGAAGATAAATAGAGCCTCCCGCGAAATCCTTTTAAGATCTACGAAGAGTATTCTCAAACGAGGCGGGTAATTGACTGACGGTAATTTCGTTGCAATAAGTTTCTACCCGCTGGTTTTAGCCTCCTTTTCGTGAAAGTGAATTAAAGATACTTAAAGTGGTAAATGTTTATCGGGTTTGCCGCAGCACTGGGCTGCTAACTATCAAATACATTATTGGCTACTCTAGGCAATCATTCTTAGCTGTAATATACATCAAGAACAGCGGCCGGTTATTTAATAAATGAAATTATTCTATTTAAATTTTTTTTATAAATTAAAAAACCGACGCTTCATGATACCTTCCGATATTTTTAGCCTCTATAATTCTACAGATAAAAAAAATCTTAAAATTTTTACATTTTTACATGACTTCCTCATTCCTTTGTTGTATTCACGAAGCTTTCTCAACGAGAAAACCAAAAAATTACGAAAGCTGCACAAAGCTTTTTATAGTAAAAGCTTTGTGAATAAAAGAAATTAATGAGGAAGCAATGTGGAAATTTAAAATTTTCTCAATTTTTTTTTTATCGTGTAATTAGTTACAATTCAGAAGGCATCTCGTATTATATGTATTACGTGTGTTCGTTTCTCACCGGACGGCAACAAATGAAAAACGTTTTTCGTTTAAACGTAAAAAAAAATCTTCCGCTTCGCTTTTGTTCCCACATTCGCTCTTTAAATTTATCCTCGTTCTTCCCTGCAATTCCTGCACGCTACATTATTATCTTGCCGTAAGATATTATCCCACACGTTCCCAATTCTTTTTTTTTTTCCTTTTTTCCTTTTACCTGACAACACAGCAGTTTTTCTGCCACCTGCCAATATTGCACCGCATGGTTAACGTATTCTTTTTCAATATCTCATTCAATGCATGTCGATCATCCGCTAGTTGACGCACTTTAGTCTCACAACCGCAACTCCGCTGGCGCTCACTCTCCGCGCTTCCACTCACTTCCATACACTCGAGCTATTTTATTGTCTGTTCTTCTTTGTAATCCCCTGCGTAGTAGTTGGCCCTCGTAATTCTCTACTCATCGACGTGCACTCGTTCTATCTTATTTTTCAAAATTTCTATCTTTCTCAGTTCGACGCTTCCCTATCTTTTTACTTTTTGCGATCCCATCTCACCCTCCCGACGCTATTCTCGTCGCTCCATTTCGCTATCTCTGCGCCACGTTTCTTCTTTGCTGTTCGCGCTTTCCATTTCCAGGAGCTCCGTATTATCTTCTTCGTATTTTCTTACCACATTTTTTCCTACTATTTCTCCGTCTACTTTACAAGATTTCTTCTTATCATCCATCTACCAGTTTTTTCTCTCATCGCGCAAACCAACGCGAGCTCTGCCACTTGTATGCAATTACCAGCGATGTAATTAATTAGCTATTCAGGGGAAATTTTTATTTAGTTATATGATCATAGCTATGCGCCACTAATTTTATTCCAAGTAATTGTTGTACTACTTGACCTCTCTTAATTTTCCGCAATTAACAATTTCCCGGACGTCGTGTAAAGATTAATTACCCGCATCGTCCAAAATTCGATAATTAGTTTGCGGCAACTCGTCTTTGTACGGAAGGGGTTCTTATTATATTAAGGAAAGTACAATCCTCAAAAGGAACTAAGAAATAAAAAAAATGTTATATAAATTAAAAAACTTCCTATTCGAAAAGGAGTGTCATAAAGAAATCGTATTAACAAAGAAAGTCGTGCCAATTACATTGGCATATTGTTTCTTTTCTTTCTTTTAACACAATGTACCCTCTGTTTGTTGAAAAGTACGATTTTGGTTTTCTCAAGTAGCTTTTTTCAAATCATAACCAACTTCGAAAAAAGCGGCTATTAAAATAGTATCCAAATCTCAAAAAATGTTGCGGTTAGAGCGCCACCACCAATTTTACCAAAAATTTAAAATGGCGTGAAAAATAAACGACTGTATAGATTTTGCTAAAAATTTGACCAAAGATGTGGAAGTGACTCATCAACATGTGATGCACATTTCAGCTTGGTATCTCGAGTCGGTCTCAAATTATGGGCTTAAATGATGAGCACAGACGCACACGCATACACACACACATACGGACGGACTTTTTTTCTAAATGCCATTTTTTCGATATTTAGAAACTTTCTGAACACATTTCCATGAAAAAAAAAAAAATTTGTACGAAAATAAAGCTTCTTGAGGAAGCAAAAGTGAAATAGAGTAGGAGGAGAGGGGGAGGCGATTTCTTCCTTATTGAGTATGAAAATCTTCCGACTGTCAAATGTGAATAATTAATTGTTTTTTCACTCTTTTTTGTTGACACGATTTGTTTATTGCTCTCCTTTCCCAATCGGGAGTTTTTAAATGCTTATAAAAGTTTCTTATTTCTTTAGTTTTAAAGGAAACGAATTTTAACAAAAACCTATCTCTCCGTGAATTTAATTTTTTTTATTTCTGAACATGGCGCTCAGAAGCGTACGCCATACCGTTTCATTAGAGGTTACGGCGCCTAATCTTCGATATATTCAAAGGAAAATTCCGTAAAATGCTATTGTCTGCACCAACAATCGTCTGTTTTAAGGGGCTTCCAGGGGTCAACAAGGGATAAGATCTTTGCGCGTTAAATCGCTGTTATATGATATTATTTGTATTGTTTTGCCGTATCGCAAACTCGAAACAATGAATGTACAGCGATTAATTCATCTCGACTGGGATACGGAAGTGGCAGTTTTTGTTCGCGACACGTGCTGCGGTACGTTGCGGTATAGTTCGCGACATTTCCGTAAATGGCGTGATAAATTTATCGTTCACATAGCAAAGATGAAATTGAAAGGCAGTCCGGTAGCACGGATAGTTTGCACGCTGTTCAACACCATCGAATAGCCGATGTTGCGTCATGTATTTATCAACGCCACCTGAAGCCGTCGTCTGGAGTTCGTAAATAAAACGACGTTACGTGCAAATCGTTTCATCATCTGCCAACGCGGAATCGTTGTATTTTAATTGATTTCACGATGCATTTTGTAAGTGCCGAGCGTCGAATAAGGGACCATTGGCTCGATAATTCTGAATCGGTGATGCTTCTCTACTTCTATAATTAAACGTAGACACGAATCGTGATATAATCATTTGCGTCGCTCAGCCGAGGGATCCATCGGTACCGAGTGCAATTAGGATAAAGTTTCATGATTATTACGCTCAACGTCGTTATAATGTATTCGGAAATCGGGTATAATGACGTCCCCATTTTCTCACCAAGTTATTGAATTGCGATGCCGTTGATAGCCGATTTGCAGAATTTATAACGAGACTCATTCCCGGTGCATTCCGTGCGATTATTATTGTGCTCGTTGGCTGCGATGTTCAGTCTTCGAAAGGTTTCGTACAACGAATGAACCGAAACCAATAATGAAAAAAAAAAAAAAAAAAAAAAATCGGGCGCCACTTTTGAAATCATTCTCAACCACTTCTTTATAATTATATTATTCTTTCAATATGAGTTTCAAACTTCGTATTTATCTTCCATACGATTTCTATTTATCTTGACGAATCATAACGATTTTTCGCAATACGCATTATCGTAGTTTTTTGAATCCATAACACCGATTTTTTTTACATCGAATTACATCGCGCTTACTTCCGGTGACCTTGCAAGTAATATCCGTTTACGGAAGGTCGTGGGTACTCATCGGGGGTAAACCATCATCAACGATAGACGATCCGTCTGGCAATCGATCTGCTTGATACCAACTCCAAGTTTAGATATAGGGGATGTTACGTAACTGTAGTATACTACGGTAGTTTACCTATGTACCATTAATCTGATTCAGTGTGGAGGATACTGATGTTCGAAGGGGTTCATGGCTAATGGGATGTTCTCTTATCATAATCTTGCAACATCTCGTCTCTCTACCCATGCGACTAATCCATGCAAATCTGCACCCGCGTTGACCCTCCGAATTATTATCAAGGACGTAGTTTTTTGAAAGTTCATCAACCGCCATCGGATAAGTGCAGAAACCGGGTGCATAATAATAAGTATATAATAATAATAATATAATATATAATAATAATATAATAATAAGTGCATAATAATTGGTATTTCGTAAAAAATGCAGTAATGTAGACGCCGAAAAAAATGTGCCATTTCGCGAATATTAAATTTAGAAAATTTAGCAAATCTTCGCAGTCAGTATATTCATTAATTTCGTACCGTGTATCGCAGAATCACCGAAACGCAGAACTATACATTTTCGTAATAATGAGTGACGAACATTGCACCGAATTTTGAATTAAATATATCCTGACATTGATAATAATTACAATTATCCGAAATTTATATTAACATAATCCAATTATTATTCCGAGATAAATAGCACGATAAACCCAATTAGCATATAATGTTTCTTGTTAATTACCCTATACTGACTCGACGATACTATATTGATATAGGTGTACAGTATTACACAGTATAATTGCACCGACATTCTCGCGATACCGCGCTTCGCCGTAACCGAATTATCCGCTATGTTGGAAGCGGTACAGTAGCAAATACCTGTTGAAAGGACGATTACTCAGAATTTCCAAAGACATAACGCCAACGAGATCTTATCGTCGCGTCTCTCACTATCCAATCACGAGTGATGCATTATTGCGTCTGCGATATTCGAATTAATTAAAAAATTCTATTCACTTTGTCGGGAACGTAATAATGATTGAGTGAAATTAAATTAATTTTCCGTCTCATTAC
Source organism: Cryptus viduatorius (assembly GCA_964006125.1). NCBI lineage: Eukaryota > Metazoa > Arthropoda > Insecta > Hymenoptera > Ichneumonidae > Cryptus > Cryptus viduatorius. The sequence goes on along the minus strand of OZ023220.1, from coordinate 32,314,276 downwards.
AAATGAGTCTCGTCGATTCTCTTCATTGTAAAAATTCTCTCAAATTTTCATCTCAACATTTTCTACGTCTCTATAAAAATAAAAAATCAAAACATTAATTTGAATCCCGAAGCTACACGAAAAGTAATAATCAAACGATTCATATGTCCCCGCGAAACCCCTCGCTAACTCGGCGCGTTCGAATATTAATATACGAAAGTCATTAAAGCACAAGCCGGTAGTTTTAACGAAATTGAGAATATTCCGTAGCCTTTGACAACGCCTGGCGTCTGATATTATGATCATCAGGACCGAGCAATTAAATCAGACTTCTTCGTAATGAGAAGACCCCGAATTCGAAACGGATAAAACGTCTATACGTTGTAACTGATGGGATTCTTTTGTTTTTCCACAAACTACCCCTTGGCTTGCTAATGAATTATGGATATCGTCTCTTATCCGCATGAGCGCCTCTCGGTCGGATTTCCACAAATTGATTAACTCTCCACCCGAACTTCGTACTCGTAACTCATTCTGCATGCTGTGCATGCGAAACGGACCCTTCACACATCTTGTATTACAGGAAAAACCCTTTTTTTGTTGTTGTTGTTTTTGTTGAAGAGTTACACTTCTCTCGAGCTGATGAATGCGTCGAGAATGGATAGATACAAAACCACCCTTCATATTGTACCATATTGCGTGTACCGGAATTGTGCAAGTGTTTTAACCCCCTTAAAGCAACATCGAGGTCAAAGTATGCTCTCGGCTACAATAATGTCGACAGCATGGTAGCGCCTCGAACCCCCTGTCCCTCGTTCATACCTAAAAGCCTGCCAGTACTGCTCCTGCTGCGTATAACACCGTCCCTTCTTGTGGGTCACGGAGAATAGCAGTCGGAGGGTTTATATTAAACATAATATATTTAACGGTAACACTTTATTCATAATATAGTTCCAGGGGAAAACCTTCTAAAAACCTCTGAGGTCTTAACAGAAATAAAAAAAAAAAAAAAAAAACAACCCTCTGTACAGAGGTAAGCGGTAGTTGTACGATAAGCTGTAAAAGTATTTTGCTGATGCTATTTCACGAATAATCGATAAAAAAAATTATTAAAAAATTAAAAGATCGTAACCTTCAAACAATTTAGTTATACGGAACATTTTTTTTTTTCTTCGAAAATGAAAGAGAAAATTGTTCGTTTACATCAAATAAGTGTAAAAGTTATAAAATATTTTTCATTATTGCGATTAACATACTGTACTTTACATAAAGATTTTATCATTGTCAGCGGGAAAGGTACAGCAAGGTCTTGAATAACAAAATCAGCCGTGAGCGAAATTCGCCAAAGTTTAATAACGCACGTCACGCCTGAAAGTCGTTAGACGTTCACTGTGTATATACCCGCGTGACACTTCATTTCGATCCCGAGGCGTTTTCCCGGTGTGGTACATGGGGTGGCTGATTACCAAAATTTAATGTTCCAGACGTGCAACGAGCAAAACCAAACTACATTTGCGTATCTCCGTTGCGTATCGTTCTGAGTTATGCCATTGTCGACGCGATAAACTCCGTTAACGCGGCCAAATTTTTGATGACTTCACTTTGGCCGATGAAGCACTCATCGCTTGCCACTCTAATTCATTTACAAGCCCCTTTCCCGAACACGTCTACCGCCCTACAATTTCCAACCGATGAATTCTCATCGCTGTATGGAGTCTCTTCCGTCAATGAAGTTTATGAAGCTATTTAATTCAAATAACAATTACGAAAATTTCACTTCAGACACGAAAGAGAGAAAAGAAAAGATCTCATTCTGTTCGTTCTGAAGTCAACGACACGCGACGATGAATCTTTAACGCAATAAGCAGCGTAGAACAAATTAGTCAATCTAATCAGTGATTTGAAAAATGAATGCAAAAAATTTTACGATAATGAAACTGTTTAATCATCGGATCCTTCTGCAACAGGATATTATCGACTCATCGGCTCTCAACTTTCTGCCGATTAGAATGACTTTACGCTGTTTTTATAGGTGAAAAAAATATAACGATTGTGTGAGTCAACGCAAGTTCTGCTTTAAACTGTGTCAGAAAATTCGTCTGTTTTTACCTAGAGATCCGACAATGTACATAACCAGCAGCTACACAAGACCTTCTCAATTATTTGATGGTTAGGTACAATGGTCGCGAGCCCCAGTATTCGACACCAGAGCACGAGCCGGGAGAGGGTAGGGGAGGGTAGGGTTGTGGAGGAGTTTCTTTAATCAACAAAATTGACATACCCCGGATAATTCACCTCTGCAACGTATGCTTTACGGGTCGTAATCAGGGGGTTGAAAACCTCGAGAGAGCGAAAATAATTCAAGACAAAAGCAATGCTGCTGACGGTGGAACAAAATAATACGAAAAAAATAAATCGGAACCGGAGCTTTGCACAGCTAAGTCAGGTTCTCTTAATTCTCACCACGTGAATGGCATCCATTATCCGACCCGGATATCTACTACTTCCGTCCTGGTAATTTATCTTCGTGATTCCGATGTGCAAACCTAACCTAACCCCTTTCTCGCTCGATTGCAACCGCATAATTCACTTCGTTAATCCACGAAATCTTTTACTTCGAATAAATTGAATTCTTATCGCGGTATATCTTTGAAAGTCGGCCACAAAACAAAGATTTTAAATTCGCAGGACCACTCTTATCGACCGTAGATACAACATAATATCGAAAGATGTGAGTAGACCTTCCGCGGATTTTTTTTTGCACCGCATTCTAATATTGAGCAATAAATCCAAAGGAAGTGGGCAGCTTAAATTTATTTGTCGTTGGGTTGCATAATAAAATCGTATAGTATCGCACCCTCCACATCTTCGTAACGCCGCTAACGCGTCGCTACACAGTTATACCTCCGCATTCCTATACGCGAAATTCCTCAAGTAGATAAGTCCCCCGAGAGTAGTAACTTCCCTCAAGAGCCTCAACCTTACGTATTTTGTAACAGCTAAGTGTTACGGTTCAAGATGTGCGCCGATTGTCGTGCTAACGTTGCAAACTGTCTTGAAGGATAAGAAAAAGTCGCTCCGAAAAACGGAGATACCATCTCGAGCTTTTTACCGAATCCGGAACATTGTATTTATTTAGCTCGGTAAGATGCCATTTCCTCGGAGAATCGAACAACACCGGACAACGTCGTTTAGCGAGTTGAACAGTTAGGTGAACGGCGGAAAGAGCACAGTACCGTAAAGGGAGTTACGCCAAAAGTTTGCAATAGTATTTTCCCGGTGGTGCAAAACGGCGTCTTAGTTGTTGACGTGCACCGAGGATCGAGTGAGAAATTGGAATGAAAGCAATCTTGACACCGTTGCAATAGATCTATATACGAACTGATAAAAGTTAGAAGAACGTAATAACAGTGCTGAGCGATGTAGAATACGCTTCACCGACTTCTGTCCGATACGTCAAACGTATCTATTCATATATCTTCGCTGATATGTCGAAATTTCGTGATCGATTGGATGAAAAAAGTGAACATTGGGCGCCTACGTTCGGAATGGCGTACATTTTTCGATGTATAGAAACGTAATATACCATATTGTGTTTCGAGATATGCGAGGACCTCGTTTCGATTGAATTCGGAACAATGTGGTTTGTTATGGTCGAGGAGAGTAAAAATGATGAATATGCCCATCTGATTCAATATACAAGAGGGTTGATTTCGTATTTTTCGCATTAACCTACTTTACCTGTTATGATACAGGTATCCAATTTCACAGACCACTAGTAATTAACTAGCAAATACACCGAGCAATATTTACGATTCGAGATTCTAACCGGAGGTTCGTTGGCGGATGAGAGAGCGTGGGAGATAAAACTTTTCAAACCAACTTCTCTGATATACACAGCATGCGGTCGATTAACTCTCAAACCCGCCACGTTCCCTGCAGCTTTTTTTTTTTTTTTGCGTCAACGATATATATCGAACTTCCGCTTGACTATATACCGACTCCATAGTTTCCAATCGGAAAGTTGTTAGCTATTGAAGGTAAAGCACTTCGATAGCGAAAAGCAATTTCAATAACAAAATCGTAAAGTAGAGGAGAGGACATTCATCGTTAATTCAATGATATCTTCGTGTGTCGAACGCCGGATGGATGAATAACTCTTACTTATGGTCCCCATCGATGAGATTGAAAACGACAGAAAAACGTAAAATTAAAATAGATCGCGGAGTGCACACTACTCGACACATATACACTTCTATGAACTTAATAAATAAAATAATTCAATCCGATTTGATTTCATTAATCGTAATTAATAAATTAATGAAAATAATGACAAATTTGTAACTCGACCGAAGCCGACTAATCACGTGACTACATAGTCACATGATTAGTAGAAATTCGTAACTCGTGCGAATCACGTGACTACATAGTCACATGATTAGTCGGCTTCGCACGAGTTACGAATTTGACGGAAGAAGAGATTAACGGAACTCGGCTTTCGCCTTAATCGTGCTAAGAATGTAAACAGTAGTTACGTATCTCGCTGAATCATCCATTGGAGTTTCAGCGGATAACTTACAGTAGAACTGAAGTTATGTTCGGTTGAACGAATAATTTGGATTAAGACAGAAGACTCTGTAAATGGACATGGAAACTATGACGGGTTCTTCGAAGCAAAAGCGAATCCTCTAACCTCTACATTTCGCCATCTTTGATACAATGTTTATACGTAATAAAACATAAAAAAAATAATGTCGGGTAGTGGATAATAGTTACGAGAACCTATTTGAAATTTAGGGTTAAAAATCATTTCTCCAGAAAATCGTCGACCTTCGATAATTTTATGTTTCAGCGGTTCCGCTTTCAATATCCTGAAAACCTTAGCAAATATTTTACATGTAACATATTGAAAGTCGTTATAGCGCGGAAATGCGTTTTACAATCTTATTAACATATGAAACCGTCAATACGGCTTATTCCGAATTTCATCTTCTCGGAAATGAAGGGTTTCCGCATATCGCTGACGATTAGTCCGGTTGCGCACTCCGTTGACTCCGCATGATGAAGTTCTCACGTACTTCGAGAACTGAACTCAAACTATCGACGTTGAACGGCATCTCGCGGGTATTCATTTGAACAGGCAAAGCTATATGGCCTCAGGGGCTGGTGGATAGCTAACGAAATGCTAACAGTGCACAGAAGTTCCATCTTCAAAGGATAAGATCGTCAAAGTTAACGGAAAAAATGTTCATTTCCTCTCTATTATTATGATTTCTATTCAGTGTATTACGCTTGTGGCTTTTCAGTGAATATATGATACAGTGAATATTCATAGTCGAAGTTTATCCAAGAATTTTGTATATTGAAATTTTCTTCGAAATCGCCTCTCGGCGTTTCCGGATTTTCTGTACTCCGATCGAGTTTATTAAATTCTGTTGCGCATGAGATCGCGCGCTTGGAACAGTTAGCGCGCTTGGAATGATGTCATCATTTTTTATGTAGGGAGAGGAAGAGCTTAAGATTGTTTGGTCGCTCACATTTTCCGAAAATGGAGACTTGTCTCGTCATTAGCTTCCGGATAAACTAGTAGGCGTACAAATGATTCTTTAAATTCAGGAATTCGTCCGGCAGAATTGTCTATTGTCTATGAGAACTTTGTTTCGGAGTAAATTGAAGAAAAAATCCTTAATTATCGTCGCTTGACCGAGTGCTCGAGTTGAAACGTATGATGTCCTAAGAATTCACTTTCATCGAAATTAATGATTTTTTTACCGATTCGCCACGATTAACCAAAAAATTTTTTTTTAGGTGTTTTTATGATTTCAATTCAAAATTCGATCGTATCACAAGCCGCAATGACGTAATTCGTGTCGTCTCACGTCACTAAATCAATTTTCGTCACATTAACAATTTTTAAAAAATACGAACAAATAAAATCGAAAAAATGGAAAATAGAAGAAAAAACAAAAATAAATAAACGATGTTAGGTAAAAAATGAATAATAAAGGGGAAGATAAATGAATGAAAAAACGCAAAAAAGTAATAAATACAATGCAATGTTAGTAGAGACGGGTAGAAAACAATCTGATAAAAGAACGAAGCAAACCGGATGGAGAAATTGTCAAAGAGAATGCGACAGTACGCGTATTCGCTCGATGTTATCCCAACAATGTGTTCTCGAAACTCTTTCGCGTTATTACATTTCCAGCGCTACCGATAAAAATGTGCATTCTAAGAGGCAGCTATTAATTTACGCGTTGAAATTTCGTCGGCGTGCAGTAATGCCGTATTACAATGAGAGAATATAAAGAGCTACCGCGTCGAAACGTCGTACGTTATATATGTATACGGTATAAGTTGCTATTGTGCCAAAGTTTGCTATGACGGTGCCTTAAGTAATTACGATAAACGAGCTAAAACTTCCACAGACAGGATATTTTCGTCTCCGAAATCAACGGTAATGAAGACAAATTTAGGTCCGTTTGATCTCCACCTCCGATTTTATCCGATTCATTCTGCAGCATTATTTGGCAGCGAAAATTCTGTTCGTAACAATAAATAACGTAATGATTAATACCCCAACGGTTTTATGCCAATTTTCCGATTATCCATAGAGAAATGTTAATTTATTCATTGTCACGGCGTTGATATCCTACAATGGAATGCGAAGAACGAAAACGTTTATCCGTATAAATCACGACATTGCATAATTATAAACTGAAGGTTCGTTTGCATGCGTGTAGAACGTTGAAGCATTAATCTTTGGTTTTCAGGATTCCACCTCTGTCCTCACACTGTAGGGAATTCATCCTGCATAATGCCCGTGGGATGCCCGACCACTCGCGGAAGCTTTACTAACCTTATTGTCTTTAGCGGAAACATCTATAGCTTATTAATGTGGCCTACAAAGTCCATCGTCCGCAGGAAGTAGAAACTATGACATCGTGAATTATGCGCCAACTCGCTCTCGACATCCCTTCGCTATTTTATTAGGCTGTACGCCCGGGATAATTTAATTTATGCAACTAAAGTAATTTAAAAACTCTTATGACTTCAGCGCCACCTGCAGTGTTCGATTCAATGATATTCCCGGACGTAAACCGCGTATAATAGTGAGAAAGAATTTAAAAAAAAATATGAGGAAATACGGTGCACTGCACAAAAAAACTCGAAAAAAAAAAAATACAGTGGATCCTCTCGTAATTGGCGAGAAAAGAACACTGCTGGCTGAGCGATAAACTCGCCGCCGTCGTTATGTGCACCTAATTGGCCACTTCGGTATTTCACGATGTTTCCGAATTGCGTCAAATACGATAGGTTTCACTGTAAAAGAATACTTGACACGTCCTGGGAATACGAATCAATTTATTTAAATGTATCGATCATAAAATGTACTTTATGACACTCGTCTCTCGGGCGAGAAAAATTGGTTTCTTTCGCACTCGTCGAGAGTTTCCTCTTTTCACGCCCTCGTATTCAAAATAACTATATTTTTAATTGAAAAAGTAGTATAAATACACAAATGAATGATTCGTTTTCTCCAAAATACTATATGCTTCAAAGGATTAAAGAAGCCAAAGCGAACGCGTCTAGGGATCAACGGGCAACTGCTGGGATTCAGCAGATAACCGTTGAGCCGCGCGGCGCAATTATCAGTATAGTAGAATCCTCACGCACCTACGTATTAACGAAACCTTTGTGTTCTCTGAAGATAGTTCTTGATTTTCTAATATTTTCACTCTCCTGCAGTGCCATATCGTTCCGAACGGACGAATGGCAAAAAATTACGAAACGCCAATCCATTTCTAGATTTCAATTTTTTTTCAACAAAAGCACTTAATACTTTGCATATACCCGCAGTTATAGTTCAGAATCGTTCTTTGAGTTCGCATTATAGAAAACATTATTATATATCATAAATAGTACGACTTACGAATAGCGAAATTGCAGATTTGTTTGGATAAAAACGCCATTTTCGTCTTTCGTTCTCGAATTACTTTCCGAATCTGAGAATTTTACCATATTTTTTCACCGTGAAAGAAGTGGCAGCGCCTCGACTCGTCACGTGCTAAAAAAAATTGATGAACTCGGCGATGAGACGCTGCCGCGTCTCTTGGTATGCACATTTCTTACAGTTACATCGTGCGGCTGTTGAATTTCAGTAAAAAAAAAAAACATACATACAAAATGCTGCTATTCTTTTCCCCCCATTTTATAGGTTTCTCCTGTTGAGAGACGCTCTCGTTGCGCGAAGACGTTGTTCGCAAAGGGGCTCTATTGTTTCTCGAAAATTATTACTGTAAAGAAAAAAAGAGACCCCCTGCTACGTAACGTTTGTCATTTGCACTTGCAATCTACGTGTTTACCAGACCGTGCGCGATACTCGACGTGCAAAAGCTTGTACTTACGATTTTCACGGTGTTACAGCGGAAACAATCCGACCGTTAATAACCCCGAATCGACCCGACTTACGGCAGAAGACTAACGATTAAAGCTGACTACGAAATCATTTTTCTGTTTTACAAAAAGAAACTTTGAATTAGAATTTGACTTTAATTATTCTCAACGTCGTCGTCATCGTCGTCGTCGAGAATGTTAGGTTAGGTTAGGTAGTGATCCCCTCATTCCGCTGTTTACTCTTCCGGGTCTTTACGCGTCCCCTGCCCCTCTCCTAACATTCCCTACCCGCACCCAGCTAATCTACCTAACCTTTCCTGTGCGTCCACAGCCTACTTAGCTACAATATACTGCATTTGCCGAGGACACGAGAAAACTGTGGAAAACCCGTACCGATACAGACGGCCATATTCTACTGATTCTTCGGTATTTTCTGCACCTGCGTAAAGTCCAGAAAACGCCCAAGTCTCAGAAGAATAAGCGTTCCGCTCAACGATTAACGCTCCAGCCAGCGCGCGGCTAAGCGGTCACCCATCCAAGTACTGGCCGCGAGCAAAGCTCCTTAAATTGGGTGATCACCGAAGCCGCGCCAACACTGCGCATCCATCGTTGTCAGTTCGCGAATGTTAAATTGTCATTCTTCAAACGAAAATAGGTCCAGATGAATTTCACAAAATGTCTTCAATCTTTGAAGACATTTGACATTTGACATTTTGTCATTCTTCAAACGAAAATAGGTGCAGATGAATTTCGCAAAATGTCTTCAATCTTTGAAGACATTTTGACTTTGACATTTTGTGAAATTCATCTGCACCTATTTTCGTAATTTAGACCAACTTGGCGGAGTTTTCTCCACGGCGACGTCAAAATTGGTTGCCAAACTTTCTTATACAGAGGGTTTAGGGAACACGTATAAAAAAATTTGATGAAACAAGGTGCATACTTTTTGCTTCTTTATAGAGACAGCGATAGTCTTGAAAAAAAAAAAAAAAAAAAATTGAGATTTTTATAAAAATGACGCTATACGCCGCTGTAACCATACGAAGGTCTCGAATGAACAATGTTACATTCTTATACACTTTCCACGCAAGATGTCGTAGATTCTTGGGGCGCAAGCTTACGCGAAAGCTTCTGTTGACTGCATAAAACGTGTGTAGCATACCGGAAGACCCGAGCAACGGGCTCAGCATTGGTTCTTTCTCAACACTTTACCACGAAGTCTTAGACTCCTCGATGAGATCACACGCATGGACGCAGAAACTCGATACAGTTTTATGAACCTATAAATCTCGGCGTGAAATATTATACAGTTCACATCTTTTCAGCTCGCGAAAGCTCGTGCGCAGCTCAATGAAGGATTCTCAGCTCTATTCTCGCGTAAGCAACCTTGACGCCCTTCGATCGGACGCACAAAGGTTGTTCCACTTAACTTTTATGCCTATATAAAAATGTTGGTGTGTCGGTCGTTATCCCGGAAGTTGGTTTCTCCACAATCCAATATAATGTGATCACTTTCTCGTTCTTTCACGAGCAAAATCTCGATCGATAGAAAATGATCAAGAAAAATGATTGTCTTTACGATAATCTTGTATTACTATTTTTTTTTTTTTTTTCGTTCCAAAAAATGGGAGATTACCATTTTTTTTTTTTAATCGAAAAATATCTTATTTCCCGTCAAATACAGAATTATTTATTCAAAGGTATAATCTGCATCGGAACTATGGAAATATTGTATGCACCAACGTAGAGTAATACTAAGTCCAATGCACTGACGAAGCGCCGAGCTTACGATTGAAATGTCAAAGGATAATTTCAATTTCAATAATTTGACTCGGTGACAGATATGACTACAATTGTCCGTCGACGGCAATAATACTCGCAGCTACTTCCATTATGCCGACCGAGGGAGTGTCACTCAGTCTGACGACAATCTTCACATTCCCGTTGAGGATACAGTGGAATCCCTCACAGCGTTCCTCGATACGAAGGACGAATAAGCTGTGTGTAATGGCAATTACAGTCGTGGAGCCGCCCGCCTTCCTCCCGCCCTTTCAAACTTCAATACAAAGCTTGTTCCCGGCACTTATCCTCGCGACTCGGGTAAAGTTACGCTGTGGGAGATGGCACTGTGGTACGTTCAATACCGAAAGAGCTTTCGCAATTTTCATTGATTAAATGTATGCCCTCGATACTCGCTTCGAAAGTCCCGGTGTCTCCCATGCCAATTACTTCTTACCTTCTTGAAACGGAATTACGAGGCATGTACCTCATCAAATTTGTATAAAAGTTGACCGTCTTCTCAAGAGCATTGTAACTCAAAATCGGACTCGACGCCGTGACGAACGATGAGCCGTCGTGCGACTCTACGTGATTCGACGTCGAAATGGGAAAAGTTGTGAAGACTCCTACTCCCAGAGCCCCGGATACTGCCACTAGCTGGTGTCGTCATTGTATGTTCCATGCACCGCGATAAAAAAAAAAAAAAAAAAAAAAAAAAATCCCATGCGACGTGGGCACCTTCACCGGCGTACGTGAATAGGACGAGATCCGTCGCAGTTCGCGTTTTCGTTTTCTTTTCTCTGTGTTCTTTTCCTCTGTTGCATAGCACTCCGACAAACAATGCATACAGTGCAACTGGTGGATATACCTTACGGTCTAAATACATATTTTTTCCCTTTATTTTCTTGCCATCGTTTCTACCGTTCTTTAGTTCGCGATGCTGCGTTGCGCATATGCGCATCTGTATCTGTTATTGTCGTAAACAATGTGATTTACAAATATCAACCAAACATTGTTCCATAGAAATAAACTAATTGGATACGAGTATTGGCGGCAAAGAACATCGGGATATCCAGACATTGAAAGCTTTAAGGTCCAACGGGTACCCATGAATACCATATACAGTGGGAAGGAAAATCCAACTTCAATAGAAGAAAAAAGATTTTATATTCAACTCGCAACCATCATAAGCACGGAATTTTTTCACGCTATTTTGCATATATACATAAATGAAAGTACATTTTATTTAATATATATAATTTTTTTTTTTTTATTTTATTACGAAGGAAATTTCATGGTTTTGTTACCTGCGAATCAGAATAATTTTACTATTAGCCCTCAACGATATTGCGCTGATAATATGAATATAGGTGGAAAACGAGAGAATGAGAACATCGCTTGGAAAAGTTTTTGACTATTCGGGAGAGAGAAAGAGAGAGAAAAGCTCGAGATCGGATTTTATTATCCGCTGTAGCGATAGCTATACGAAGTCAGCTACATTGAAAGTTACCGCCAGTTGGAGCGATTCGAAGAGATTATACGAGAATGGAGCAGAGGTCAAGCGACAGCCCAATATTTTAATCAGCCAGCAGTTGATTTGGTTCCCACAACTGTAACATTACACACGCAAATTGGTAAAGTTGCGGAAACGAAAAACATTATTATTCTCGAAACTCCGCCTCTTTCGCTGTGTCGGTTGTGTTTAACGGCGTCACGTTTTTACTTTTATCCATTTTCAACGTTAAATCTCACGAAGAATTGCATGAAACTCATCGTGACGTTGAAATATCGTTGCACGCTTTCTTCCCATAACCTCTTATTTTTCTATGTACTATAAATGGGGAGAAAGAAGGGAAGGAGCGCTTCCTTTCTGCGGACGACCGACACTGTTTGATTAAATGGTTCATAGATAAACGAATGAACTGCTTCCAAAACTAACTTCCGTGAAATAACCGTTACTGTATATAAATAATCCAAATAGATAAAATTCTTTTGGATTTAAATTTCGCTAAGATAGAAAAAAAATCACAATGCTGATTACCGACGTGTAAGTAATAAAAATTACAAAAAAAAAAAATCGCAACGAAAATTCGCAATATCTGAAAAAAAAATCTTCAAAAAATAATTTTATAAACTGTATGAACAAAAAAGAGTGAAATAACAAAGAATTATTTGTATAATATAATCGAATGATTTCTTCGTCGTTGAGTATGGAAATCTTCCGACTACGATGCGGAATCTGCTTTCAGATAAATAAAAAAATAATGTCGGCATATATCGACGAACTTTCGATATATTGAAGCCCATTATTTTTTAACCGTTTAATTTCTGTCTACTCGTCACTTAATCATAATAAAATAAAATCTGAAAAAAAAAAAAAAAAAATTTCGCGATACGAAGGAACCAAATTTTGTTGAGACATTTTCAGTCATTTCAGCGAACGTCGGTTACCAAGAAAACGCGCAAAATTACATCTTCACGATGAAAAGCCTAACTCCCGTCTTGCCCGGCGGGTAGTCGGCAGTCAAAAACAAGTATTTTCCGTGAGTGGATTTATAATTTTTTTCATAGCCCGGAGCTATAACGGTTAAAATATAAAAATATAAGTATAAAGAAAATAATTACTTTTGAAGCGCCGCAAATTTTGGGACACTAAACGATTTTTAATTTTTAATGCATCTACAATTTTTTGGTCACCAGAAAATGACCTCATTACTCTTTGTACCTTCATTTGCGGCAAAGGTGGCGGGTAACTGCGAGAACATCTTCCGGATATGATGCGCTGGACCCGCGATGTACGAAATGCATAGAAACGTCTCCTTAATCCAGTTTATCTTTTGCTTTAAGAAGCTATATCTTCACCCATGCTAACGATTACGATCTCGGCATCCGAATGCGCGTTTAATAACGAGATTTTCAAGCTGAGAGGCACGAAATCCACTTTTGCATGTTGAATTTATACGCGCGTAGCAAGAGGATAGCGGCATGCCTGTTACAAATGTAATTTCGAGCGTCGAGCGTGACTTTCTCACAACTGTATGCGCCAGTATATACGTTAACATATTCGTAGCCAGTACAGCATATTCCTGAAACACCAGGAAACAAGAACTATTTTCCTTCTTGGTCCATACTACGATATCCGTTCGCCTGTGTTGCCAACACTATAGTATCGCCGTTTCAGCTTCGCCACGCCTCTGTGTCTTGCGCCGTGCTGAATCGCTATAACAACAGCAAGAATGCTGTTTCTTCGTCGGTAAATGTGAACCGAAGTGTGTACGAGTTGCAAGACTTGCAAGTATCTTGATAGACTTAACATGTTTCGCAAAAGAAGGGCTGTTCCACAGAGTCGAAGCGGAAAGACTAGAACCGAAACAGCAACGCTGCGGCTGTTTACATTCAACCGCATCACCGAACGAAATGGAGGACACATTCTTAACGATGCATCGTTAACCACAGACGCAACCTAATGCGCTCCGGTACACCCGCGCGGTGGTTGCGGTGCATGAATAATTTTCCCTCGTTTTCCAACACTCTCACACCTCGGAAAACCCCAAAGACAAAATTCTCCTACGTCCGTGAGCTTTATGAGATTTATACCTGAGGCGAATCCCCTCCCCCTCGGTGTTCTGTCGTACCGTAACTCTCTTTCTTCAATAGACGACTTCTACCATAAAAGACCATTAAAGCTTTTTCGGCTACATACTGAGAAACTGGAACAGCCAGAATTGCCAACAACCCAAGCGGAGCGTCAAAGACACGAATGAAAGAAGAAAGCAAGTGCCTCTTCGCCCGGAAGCTAGTTACTTTCACGATGTCCACTCATCCGCGCCAAAGCTCTTTTTTCTGCGTACGTTGAAAGTGGATAAAGAGTTATGAAACAAATCTTACGAGATACACAAAAAAAAAAACCGTTTTTGCACGTACCACTTGGATAAATGAAGAACGTCCGCGAAAGTTCGTGAATAAAGTGATTTTTTTTTCGTAACTAACTATACTGCAATTTTCGATATGTTTCGCGAGTTGGAATATTTTCGCGAATGGATACGCGAGGATTTTCAGCATATATTTCCGGACAGATCTTCCGATCTTATTTTTCAGTCTACACTATCCGCAATACAAAGGAAGATATATTCGCGTCTATTTCTAGTTGAAATTTTATTCTATTTCGAGCGCCGGTTGCCGAGTAAAATGTAGAACTCGGTACGAATATACAGTGTGTATATATACACCATTGGGTTTTTGTAGATCGGAGAGTTTCGCACCCTCGCGTCGGATCGCACAGGATATTGGACATGTGATTTTCACTTTCCATCGAATGTCTCTGTTAGTTCTGGGATTCCTATCGTATACGTTACGATTTCAATATTTCATTCACTTCCTTTTTTTTTATGGTTTTTTTTTTTTTTTTGCAGGAGTCTATATCCATCTTGATAATACCCCACTGATCGTCATCAGTCGTTCTTCTTTCTCGTCAATCCCATTGCTTCACTGTTTTCTATTGGTTCGATCCCCTATGCCGTTTCACCAATCGCTGTCGAACTTTTTCTAGTATCGAATTTCGTTCTTCTTGCAATATCTGTCCTGTCGACAGTCCTACTCGTTCGCATCAATTATTATTGAGAGTTCCGTCTTCACTTCGTTTCATTCCGACGAGTTACTTCGATCGTTTTTCTGTCGCGTATTCTCTTTGACTTCCCGCTTCGCACGTTGATCGGACGCTTACATTTTCTCCGATAATTAATCCTTTCGCTCATTTTTTAACCTCCTTCGCGAAATTTTTTCAACCAATTAGATTCAGTGAGAGTAATGCACTATTCTCCTTTATTTGCAACCCTCCACCGGTTGCGTACTCTCTTTGCTTCCCTCCTTAGTCGGTTTACCAAGAACGCTTCCGATGCTGGGTGCTCTCCTGCCGATTTGCATTTTGTCACTTGGTGACTCGGAAGATCTCGTAAAGTTTTATCACCCAAGTTCGGGCGAAGCGAGATTGGGAAGTGGGAAAGAAGGGACGAAAACGAATATGGAATAAAGAAGGGGACTGATAAACGACCACTGAGATTCCACGACATTGGAAGCTGCGAGTTCTGTATGAGCGGAGTATTCATTGAATAAAAGGCATTCCTCGCAACGAAAGTAAAAGACAGAGACAAAACATCCAAGAAGGTTGGATCCGAAAATATATATGGAAATCGAGGTTTTCTTTCTTTTTTCTTGCACAGGCGATTGTCCTTCGCCATTTTCATCAAAATGAGCGATAAGCTTTCACTAACAGAGGAGTACCATAATGCATGCCATTTTTTCCGCTGGTCATGACAATCGTCCAAACGTAATCCGGAGCATTTTAAAGACGGAGATCTCGTAGCAATGATCGGATTTGCTGAAGTAAGGGTCATCCTAGCCATAGGGGATGAGAATTAACGGGCCAACGGGGACAGACCATGTCGAAGTCACATTCCCCTACGAATAGAGTCGTCTCGTCATCGACATGGTTGGTCGTTCCATGGTTGGACCGCCGAACCAAATTACCACGATCCGCGCAAACACTCGAGAAGTTCTTACTTCCGGTCATTTGCCTTGAGGCTTGTCGGTCGGGGCGGTTCATCCCCGGAAGTCCCCGAGTTCTGAAACAGTAGGGCAGCTGCTATCCAAACCTCCTTAACAGCTATCGCGGTGGCGGCAAACTTTGACGATAATGGTTACACGGATAGTCACGAGAATGTTATATGCCGATGACAGTATAGCCAAAAGCTCGGAAATTTAACGACACACATCTCTCTGTTCAATGGTTTAAGGCAATTTAACTTCGTTGGATTTTTCGATAGCGATTAATAGATTATTTCTTTTCGATATTACCGTATCGAAGGCTGCGAGGAGTGCGAGAAGCGCCACGGATTCTAGACATACTTTCGTTCGATTGAACGATATCGAACCCCGTTGAATATATATTAAGAGAGAAAGTTGTCAGCTCAAGCGATCCGCGTGAACTCGAACATCGCATCAATATATATTCCATAGAGGCGTAAATCGAAAAGATTCGAACGATGCATTGCCGCCGGCAATGGGTGTTCACGTTTCAAGAGTGATTTATAAAAACTTTTTTTTACCCTCTGCCACCCCTCCATTTTTCTCTGTCTATTATGCTTCTTCTCACTCTACAATACCTCCACGAGAGCGAATTATATAAAATCCGGGCGACGAAAACAGCGCAAATGCAGAAGTTCTCGAATTCGGACGGAATTCGTTTATTGCTTTCAAGAAATTTAATGTACCGGTTTGTGGTCTCAATTTTCGTGCTTCGCGGTAATATAGCTTTTGCATACAGTACGCTTTATGCATGCAGGAAAATTCCTCAATAGTTTCAACCCCTCCAGTGATAGTCCACTCCTCGGTAGTCCTTCTCTCTATTATCCCATTGACCCTTTCAAAACTCTTAATAAAGGGTTATTTGTTCCCGATTTTTTTTTTTTTTTCTGTGACCAAATTCATTCGAGATTTTGGTAAAAAGGTGGTATTTCGAAAGAAAATGATACCGTTTGCCACAATGAGATGTCGTTAAGCGCAGCGCCGTACAGGAGGTATATATGTATATTTACATACCACGTCTAAGCGTCTTTATATGTGTTTAACTTCCTCCGATAGTTCACTCCTTAGCGGTGGAAGGTATTTCGTAATCTTGTAACTAATGCCCTACGGTAGATCGCGTAGGCTCTGGGTACAGGATACTGCACGATATTCGGTGCTTCGCTCGAACACCTCATAACTAACGTCTACTTGGCCCCATTTCTGGAGATTGTCGCCACCGAGATTGGCCATACTGTAGGGAGGTTACTGCTACCGGAAGTGGGTGGGTGTTGAAGAGCTTCGTTCGGAATCTAAATCAACGATCAACAATGATTTTAATTGCTGTTACTCCGCCGCGCTAGACGCGAAAGCAAAATCGTATACATAAAACACGTTGTATATATAACCGAAAATGGTACCGTTACGAATCGCAGCGGAAAATTCAGTAACGGAAAAACGTAAAAAGTATAACGGTCCTATACTCAGTTAATTTCAGCAAGCTGTGCGACCATTACAGTGCAATATTTCCATTAATTTTATTCGTTTTCGAACGACTACGGTTGCCGCATTCCATTTTACTTTTGCCAATGTTAGTCGGAACACACGTGAAATCTAATATGAACAGATGCGTGTCCCCTGTTCCATTTTTTTTTAATTTATTATTTATCATGAACATAAATGCGCATTACGAACGAAATGTCGACGCGGAATTCTATTAAATATTTTGCGAATCGTGCAAAATACTACTTGCGGATATCAGAATACAAGAGGTATTCAGCGAATTCTTTTTTTTTTATTTTTTTTTATCAGTAAATATCGCGCTCTACCCAGTGGGACATTTATGATTCATCGACGCAAACTTTTCGCCAACGCTGAGCGTAAAATGGCGCATATCGCGATATCCTGCCACCTGAGGAGGTCATATATAGATAGAAAAAGCCGAACCGTAAAATTTTCTAAGAAGTAAAAGCGAGTTCTCAATCCACGCTTCGACACGGCAATATATACATATGGTGCACTCCGAAGCTTTTAGAATGGCTGCTTCTCACGTTGAGGTGGCAGTCCAAGCACCAAGTTCACCCATGTGAGGACTCGTTTGGCCTCCGTTCTCTCGATCCTGTATCTATCTTATCCACCTGCTCTTTCATCCATTCGCCGAGCGCACACTTGCGAATCCGAGACTTGAGGCATCTATCGGAAACGAATTTTCTCCATTCTCTCCGCGTTGACAAGGCGCCGATTCTCGCCGAACGAACGCGTATTTCGTATTCCGTCGTAATTTGTCGTAAAATAATTGCACCATTTGGTGCATTTGGATGGAGGCTGCGGTATTTCGTACGGATTACCGCAGCCGGTTGAAACAGACCGAGAGATTATTGAACCACAGGGGACATGTGCCACGTGAATAATTGACGAGTGATTGAACTGGTGCGTTGCAACGACATCGATCGAAGCTTTACACGCGTGAATTCTTATCGATATACGGAATTTTCGCAAGAAGCGTACCTGCACTCGATTGCTTTACGGAAAACGGAAGGGTATGAAAGATCTGGTATTGAAAGTTACGTCTAAATGTACTCGACGTTAATACCGACTGAGTCGCTTTTTATTCAATCATAAGGCGGATTAGGAGTCGACGAAAAAAAGACGATAGAAGGCTGAGTCTCAAGTCTCAATAGTCTCTCGATAAAAGACGGAGTCTCACGTCTCAATAGTCTCTCAATAAAAGACGGAGTCTCAAGTCTCAATAGTCTCTCGATAAAAGACGGAGTCTCAAGTCTCAATAGTTTCTCGATAAAAGACGGAGTCTCAAGTCTCAATAGTCTCTCGATAAAAGACGGAGTCTCAAGTCTCAATAGTCTCTCGATAAAAGACGGAATCTCAAGTCTTAATAGTCTCTCCATAAAAGACGAAGTCTCGAGTCTCAATAGTCTCTCGATAAAAGACGGAGTCTCAAGTCTCAATAGTTAATAATAGATAAACGTTAAAGCTGACACCGTATTTGGATCACGCGTAGCTCGTCACGCGCAGTTGACATCACTGCGAAGTAAACTCATCTGCGAAATTAGCAACAGCTCTCTGCATGCTTTAGTAGGGAAGAAGTTTCTAGCGCGCGGAGTATATACACGGAATGCATAATTATTCCGGCTCCATTTTCTGGAGTTTTCGAGAGAACTGGGAATAGAACGGATTTAGACATTCGGGAAAAACGTTACCAACAGAGCATAAAATTTAATGCATCTAATGCAGCAGTCGGATAATGCGATGAGAACTTAACGGTACTAAGCATGCAGTTACATTTGTTTCCGTGCACAGTAAGCTTCTAAATCAAGAATAAAATCGCGTGTAACACAAGAAAGAAAAACGAAAAAAAAAAAATACAGCGAGAGAATCCGCAGCAGCATCAGCAAAGCAAATCCCTAGTGAACACGAAACGATGCACTCTGTAGAGGTGCTTGTGCTCTGTTCCAAATTGATCGAAGCGACGAGGGCAATCGGTATAAAGTAACGAAGCGTTCACAAAGCTCATTTCGATTAATTCGGAATTTTGTTCTCTAATTGGGTCGATTTCTTTTCGTTCGGAAATCCGCATTCGGCGTACAAGTATCGATTTCATGTGGTTTTATCATAATTGCGGAATAGGTGTCACCCGAGCGTAAGTACGTCCGCGATTTTCAAGCCGCGCGTGAAAGATCAATATTCTCGTTCCACCGGTATGATCTTCGTAAGCAGAACGCGAAATTCGTGAAAAATTTAGATCAAGAGACGCGCCAGCGACTCGACGCTAAGTACTTAAAAAAAAAAAATTCGTGTAGGTTACCCGAGAGGTCTAAATATAGGTTACCCTTTGTCATAGAGACGGTTTCCGAACGAAAGATTTTCCCAAAATTTGCACAATGAGATTTTTATACGATATAAAGGAACAGTGGTTTGTTCGCGGAATAATTTTCTCCGCAATTCAGCTTGAAAATTTGTATGTTTTTCGCGACTTGTTAGTTTATTCACGACTATGTCCAATGTATTTGTACTATCGTTTGTAACAAATCTGCGACTTATTTTACTCCTATAGTTCGATATTTGACACGAAAGTGCTCGTGAAAGAGAAAAAAGTCGAATTTTTAAAATTATTATGTTGATACCTTTTATAAGGAATTCTATAATTCTTGTGCGCGATTTTTGTAGCTATTCTTGTTACCCGTGATAATCGATATCGGCCTTATTATTTTTTCGTTCTTTTTATTTATAGTATAGTATGAAGCTTAGCGTGAAGTAAATATTTCAGTTTAAAGTTTTTTCTGACGCGGGTAAGAGATGAAAATTGTGTAGCTATGCGGCAACTCGATACTACAGTGAAAGGCCAAGCGTGGATTACGAGGATTTTCCCTATTCTTGCGGTAACGCCGGTCTCGCGTCTGATATCAGCGACGTACCAACGCGCGGACGAGAAAAACAGAGAACAATCCTCGCGAAATGGCTTAAACTACGTTTACAACCGGCCCTTGTATACTTCTTTTAAAATTATTTTTTTATTATTTATCATAAAACTTGGGTCTGTTTTCACTGAGTTTTCTCCGGTGAAAGGTCGTCGGGGCCCGTTGCGAAATATTCGCGTAAATTTTTCATAACTCTACAACGCGAACAATATAACCGCGCGAACTCCAATTTTCTGCCAGTATATTCACAGCCACCGTAAAGCTCGTCAAACTAACTTAGACTATAATATCGACACCGATATTCTGTTTGACACCGAAAACATCGTCGTTGGTGTTCTATCATATAACAATTGAGCGCATAAACATAAAAAAGGTCGCAATGGATGAAAAAAAAGTGAAAAACGATGGTCTATCTTTTTGATAGCTTCTCTACAGATATACGGACTGCGCATGCGCTGCGTCGTCGCGAAGTATACGGACTGCTGCTACTCCACTGTTACTGTGAATTGCGTATTTTTTTAAACACCTCTGAAACTCGTTTCTTTAGGATTTCATTTTTTCTCGTCCTTTAACCGTTTAGCGTTTTTTTATTTTTCGAAATCATGAATCCGTAGTAAACAGTCATTTAAACACAGAGAGAAAAATAGCGGATGATCTCCAGAATCTTTCCGTAATCGTGGGATGAGAGCAAAGTCCGGAACTTTGTCCTCTGTTTTGTGAGATACTCCATCACAATACCTACGTAAAAATTCTCATATTTTTCTCTCATCTCACTACTAATATGTGAATCTGGTAACCATTCCCACATTTTTATCTCCGTGAAGAGTTGATGAAACAACCAAGTCGACCCTCGCCTCTGAACGACTCGATCGTTGTATCCTGTATTGTCGGTAGTTACATTCCCATCGTATTTTCATTATTTTTTACGACACCATTTCACTGCATTAAAAAATCGATTTAACGCGCCATTTTTCTTTATATGTGTTGAAAAAAATATTCGAACGTAAAAATGTCGATGCATTTGATTAAAAGGCATATACGCGGAAACACGGAAAACGATGGCACGATCCTTGAAAAAATTGTAACTTGTTCGTGATTCTGGGTATTTCGATAATATTTTAATATTTTTTTCACAATCATAACCTCCAATTATTTATCTTCCGATCGACACTTCGGTTGTTATTCGTTTTTATGATTGTACGTATGCATGGAGCGGCTTCATACGTAGAGCTTCCGGCAACCGTTGCGACTGACCGAGATAGATGTTAAAAATATCGGAGATAGGAGGTATCAGTAAGCTTGAACGAACGTTCAACGAATATAAATTAATAAAAAATAAAAAAAATAAAAGTTAAAAAATCGGAGCGCTCATGAATAAATACCGGATATATTTGCGTTACGATAATGCGTTCACCCGTTCCGCGTAACACAACCGTAGGAGCTTTCAGCCGTATAGGCGCGCGTCCATGCGTTCATATCAATATGACATTTATACCGACTTTATTGCTTGCCATAGTCGTTCACACGAATGGAGAGAGCTGCACAATGCACACAGCGACAATTTATTCGATTGTTCAAGTTGTGTTGGCGTCAATAAATTATAACAAAATTGGATATATATACGTATCACTGCAGACTCTCGTGTCCTCTATATATTTCATCGTTGCATAGAAATTGGAAAACCCATTAATCCGGGCGAAAAGTCAAGATGAAAGTTTCGATCATAACAAAAATCGCGTAAAACGGCGAGAGTCGGGGTTACGCAACTTAACTCGATTGGAGGGTCGATCGTAAAATCAAACCGCGGGTTAAGCTCCTCATATTATCCGCATGGCGGATCTGGTATCGCTCGGCAACTTGCAATAAAATTGGAATTATTATTTTCTCTTATTCCCGTAATACTGTTATTTTCTCTCATCCTGTTTCGCTGTTTCCCAGCAAAACTCGCGGAAAGGGTTGAGTGTGTAAAATATTTCGCTAGCAAGTTATAGTCGGCTATCCGTTTATCACGAAAACATATATAACTCACTTCGTGCGCCCACTTTGCACGTTTTTCAATATTTATTATTATTTACTCTCGTTGTGAGAATAATAAAAAAAATGGTAAGTATGTATTTTACCTTTGCGGATTTTCTACGAAAAACACATAATTGTACGACAGAAAATTTCGCGCATGAGACTACGAATTTGAATGGACAACAGAATGCGCCGACTGAGAAAATAACGTATACGATATTCCATAAGTTTTCGCCGGAGTTGTTCGACGAAGCGTCGTATACAGCAAAATAACGTTTGGCGGTGGTATATTATAGCCGACGACTTTACTGAAATGGCCACTTTTATCCCCCTACTCGGTTTCCACGGTGTTTTACACACGCCACGCAACTGCGTTGTTTCGTCTCGCGTAGTAAACAATCTAATTTACGAGGTGAAATTTCGATGCAATATTTCCATCATGCATATGAAAGCATTTTGGCATCATGAACGTATATTTTGCAATCCGTCCATGTATTCAAATAGCTGTCGGCGCTATTTTGACGAAAATTCAAATTTTTCGTAATTTTTTAATAATTTATTATAACGAAAATTATACAGCAGGTAATGACGTGGACGGTACGGACGGCAGTACGAACGTGAGCGGTATGACGTGGCGTAAATAATAATAACGTTACTAATTATAAAAAAAAAATTGGAAAAAAAAATTAGTATCTCCGTGAAACTTATTTATTTATTTTTTTAATAGTAGTATTTTCAGCTCTAAGCGATCAAAGTAGAGCTCAATGATTAAAACTTCGATCGATTGCAGTTCGATAACTCGCGCCGCTAAAAACGCATATTTGGTGATTCGAACGTTTTATCAATTGAATTGAAGGCATGAAAGGCGTTAGACATTGAATGCTTATACACGCGGAAATGTCCTCACGGAACATCGGAAGAATCGACGATGCATGCAAGCGATGAATCTCTGACCTGAAAGTAATGCTTGAGCAATAGTACCGATGACATAAACAGATCGTATGTAGATACGGAACGCGTCCTCGCGATGCTTCGATGTGTTTTCTTTTCCGTTGGATGCCACGCATTCCCTCGAACAAAAATGGACATTTTGCAAAGATATTCTCGTCGACGTAACGGCAATTCAGCAGTGCAAAGCTTGTTGCTGCAGCATCAAAACGCGCAGAATTATCGCACTGATTGAGCCTAAGTACTTATTCTTCTCGGCGGATTGACGGAAACAGACTTTCCGACGAAGTTGAAGCTTCGAACAGAGACATTCACATTGCAATGCGGAGAGCAATCAGAGACTAGTCACGGTTACAAACTTCGGAAAGTTCCTCACCCCGAGTTGCATTGTTCGCATTCCGATGTGAATAGAATGCCGAACATCGGTTTTAACATTGCAGGAAGAATTTACGAGGTGTGAAAGTTCAAAGCGTTGGAATTGAAGTTTCGAGCTTAATAAGCGTTTTATTAGATAAAAATAAGTGAGTATCGTGTTGGTCCGCAAGTATTTGCAGAATCAATAATTTCATTGCGTCTTTATCAACACCGAAAGGAAGCGAATAGCTTAAAGCGTTTTAAACTTTTTACTAACTTTTACAATTGTTTTATCGTTCAATGGTCGGACAGTTTCATTGCACAAAGGATGCTAAATAATTCTGAAGGGAATTGGTCGCGTCTCAGTTCGCTGAGCTGACGGTATTTATCGTTAGATCCCGGATACCGAACAGACTTTGAGAAATCTCGTTTCCGAGACTCGGGTAATTTATCTCGTACAACGAATAAAGAGAGTTCCTCAGGGATATCGGTGAACTCGTCAACGATACGGAATAATTGCCGAAAATTTATTTCGTTTAAAAAATTCTTACGAAATTAATTACAGTATATCGCAATATCGCTTAATTAATGATCCAATTAATGAGCAATTAAAATTTTAATCCAACAACTCAACGTATGTCTGAGAATTAAATGTTCATTTCGTTTAGAGATCGAAACTTTTTTCGTGGCAGCAGATGAGAGTCTTAAAAGAGAGAGAAAAATGAGAGAATAAAAGTCTTTAAAAAAAAAAAAAAATCGAACGCAAATCTACGATGAGTCATTCTTCGATGTCAACTCGTTACCCGCGCACTGTTTTACGTAATGCTATTAATGTACGGTATCGGGTGGTACGTTAACTTATAAACGGTTCGAAAGGTTATTCCGACTCCCTACTGCAAATGTAATATTCAAAGCAATTTAATTCCGCAGAAGACTATATAATTCGTCATAGCGACGAAGTCGAATGTCTAGTCGCGCATGAATCGCTGTACAGAAAATTTCTCGATCTCTTGACAATGAACACGAAACTTGGTGGATATCTTTTATTTTACTATAACGTCTGCAGTGCGGATAACTGGATGAACGTCGTAGTAGAGAAAGCGGCAAGAATTGTGTCGCCGACTGGTGATAAATCTTGTCTCGTTGTTCTCTCCGTGATTCCGGCAAAGATCTTAATACACTATTTTATCCGCGACGCTTGCCTTGGCGTGTACTTACGCGGATATACAATTGTCTCCGTATAGTATTTCGCGATTTTCTGTACTCGAAATGAAGTTTTCCGTCGCTGAATGCGTACGGTGAAGACCGGAACCTCGTCTACTCTGTGCGCAATCAAGTTTTTACAGTTTCAACGAAATGTCTCGCTGCAAAGCTCTTTCGTACGTGTTTCTCTAAATCCTACACCATTTCCTGATGTCGTGTACTCGGTGTCGGTACTTTCTTAACGCAATTTATAGAATACTTTCGAAACGGCGGCAATGAAATTTCCGCCGATTACGCCGACGTCAAATAACATTCGGACAAACGGTACGAAATCGTATTGTGTAATGCCACAAATACAATAACGTGACACGAACGATGAGAGTTTCGCGTCGCGTTTAAATGACCGCTTATAACGAGAAACGTAACTAAACCGCGTTTGCAGCACCAATTAGCCCGGCGCGATAAATTATAACACTGTGACCTGTGACTCGCTCCGTTACGTCGGATGCATTACGTGTGTACATTAATCGAAACGATTCTGTAGTTGATTTCATCCGATTTGTTGCGACGATTTCGGTACGAAACATCGTTGCAACGACGAAACTTAGTTACCCGAAAAATTTATTCCGATCTCGTTCGTGTGTACAAAATGCGTACGGTAATTAAGTTAACAATTGCGACACTCCAATCAGACGATTTCGAGAGGCCAAAACGTGATGGAGTCAAGAGGAAAAATAAATAAAAATCTATTCGAATAAATCGAAAAAAGTTTCGAACGAAGTATCGACTGAAAATTCGGATTGCTGTTGTACCGGTTGAGTCTTTTCGCGACTAAAAGTTGTTGTAGCGTCCGCTCGGACGTTATAAACAAAAGATTTTCATTTATTTTTATTGTTGGTAGACAAACCCCACAGGCCGTCGGTGCGCTTTTAAAAATTGGGTTATTGCTGTGAAAAAAAAAAATTCAAACGAATATACTTCCGGCAAAGTATACTTCCGACAATTAATGAAAAACTCGACCCTCTATGGCTTTGGGCGATTTTTCCACTTTCAGCTCCGACCAGCATGGAAACTTGTTCCTCGCGCCAACGCCCCCCGGCACGCGGACGCTGTTGCGATTCGACGGGTTAATTACTTTTTCGTGTCCACTCACACCTTTAAATTTTCACTCGCCTCGCCTTTACGTATCTCATATTTAATTATGGTACATCGGAAAAAAACGTAAAGCATAATCCGTCACCGTACAACGTATTTTTTTGAGCGTTAGTAAAATAATTCTTAATTCGCGTTCGCGTGTGTTCTACTTAAAAAATGCATCAATGTTACTTTTCGATATTTCCGAAAAAAAAAAAAAAAAAAAAAAAAATTGGTACTTTCATCAACCCGATATTGTGTAATTTTTTTCTCTCGATGTAATTGTAGGAGAGAATTACGTTTAGAAATAGAAATTGCTTCCCGGAAATTACACACGGCGAGTGCCCATCATTTTATCTACGGAGGTTAGGCCACCAGTCCCGGTGGACTAACGTCAGACTTCGGTCCGTCGAAGATTGGCAATTAATTAGGAATTCCCGGCGGTCATTGATCAGATCGGAGATCATAACTCGATATACGGAATTCCGGAGAAGCAGAATTTCAAATAACTCGAAAACTCTCTACGTATCGTTTCTTTTTCCTGAGATTATCGATTTGTGGAGATTGCTTCGAAATTCAGTAAATGACTAAATGGAAAGGTGAAAAAAAAAGTGTATCGAGCGCAATAAATTTCAATTGGGTCGCTCGAGTATTTTACCTCTATGGCTCCATGATCCCTGTGTACACTTTGGAGTGCGACGTCCTGTAAAAATCGATTTACCTTCTCGTATCTGTCGCGTATCTGTGTAGCGGCAGTACACTTTCGTCGCGCTATGTGTGGATTATTGGAAATATCTCCGGCGTGAACCAATTTTAGAATGGACGACATTCGTCATACAGCTACGCATAATACCAGCGTTGGTATAATTCCCGTTTGAAATATAGGGTATCCGATGAAATTTTGCTTTTGGTGCACATTGAGACGATATCGGGTGCACATCGCGTCTTACATACGACGGAAAATGCGACTTTAATTCACGAATCGGCGCATAACCATTCGACGAAAATTTCTTTTGTTACCGCGGCTCGAGGATTGAATACAATCGTCTCTCGACATAGTATAATCGATAATTTCGAACAACTGGCAAAATCGAGAGT
Source organism: Cryptus viduatorius (assembly GCA_964006125.1). Classification (NCBI taxonomy): domain Eukaryota; kingdom Metazoa; phylum Arthropoda; class Insecta; order Hymenoptera; family Ichneumonidae; genus Cryptus; species Cryptus viduatorius. The sequence goes on along the minus strand of OZ023220.1, from coordinate 32,287,373 downwards.
AATACCAGTACGATAACGCAGTGAGAAGACATTTAATTATCTCATTGTCGCACAGAGACCGTCGGAAGCGTTCCAAGTGCAATATCTGTTGAAACTCGCAAAGCTTTCGAATGACAAAAGCCGACTACGTCGCGCCGTAGTTTCTACCTCCCTCGTGGTTTCTATATCTATCGACACGCGCTTCTCAAACGTATTAATTCATCACAATGCAGATACGGGATTGCGGTCTACGGTCGAGAAAGAGAGAGAGAGAAATGGATGGTGAGGCTGTGGCGCACAGGGTATAAATTTTTAGCTTCGTTTCTTCGTGTCTTGGCCTCAATCTCTCGCGAGAGAGCTATAAGGAAAAATCACTCGAGAGTTAAGTCGAACGTCGGATTGAAACATATGGGGCAATTTCAGGGCCGCTGAATTGCAGACTCCTCTCACAGCTCACGTATGACTCGCGAAGTGGATTCGAAAGGATTGAACTTCGCTGGCGCACTGCGCCCGTTAAAGTATCGACGAGCCCCGGATAGTCGGAAATGAATCCGCAATTACAGTTTTCGAACCGATGCAGAAACCATTCGTCTATAAATCTGTACATTATTAATCTATTTATTTTTAACGCCGTGGATATCTTTTACGTCCGACGGTGAGAAACCCTCATATTTTTTCATATCGTATGACTTTCGAACACGAAAAGAAGGATCTACTAGAAATTGCTATCTCATCTGGTAAAATTCGACAGTGGCGCCACCTATGTCAAAAATACCCGATATTATGGCCATTTTTACCAAATTTATGGGGATTTTTATCATATTCTATAGTAAAAATGCGTACAGTTCCCGTAATTTTCAACAGGTGGCGCCATTGACTCCGCACTACCAGAAAATTACGATCTTTTTACTAGATATATGGTAAATTGTATCAGATTCTTCTCTCCGTGAATTCTTCAATTAATTATCGGATAACCAAAACAATAATACATCGAAGCTAACATTAATTTTTTTACTCCTTAATATAATATTATTAATTTCCTGATCGATCATTTTCAGTACATAGAATATGCATAATTATATCATACATTCCGTTTAACTGAAGACATCATTTAATAATGATAATAATCATAATAATGTAAGCTATATCCTTCTTATTGTCGACTGGTAAACACGTTTAACACCTTTGTCTGAACTCGTGTCGCCGTTAGTATACGAAAGTGTTTAATTAACGAAAACAAAGAAATTAGATATGGAACTCTTGAGATGAAGAGGAGTATCATCAACGCCGCGCTCGTGCCGGTGACGGTGGAAATGTTTCAACTGCACTTTAATGGTATATTAAATTTCTCTAGGGGCTATTTGATAGCCCATTAGTACGTATCCAACGAGCTTTGTTAATTTGCTTTACGGCTTTTATGCAAAAAACTGACTATCGCTGTGCTGAGCTGAAATAACGGATAGAACGATATAAAGGTGAAGCAACGTTTGGATCTCAGCGCGTTTTTCCACTGCTCTTCGAGGAAAATGGGTTCGGGTAAACGAATATATGTATATCCGTTACCGGCTCTACGACAGCAGTGAACGAGATACGAATAAAAGAAACAAAAATTAAATTAAAATCGTTCAATGCAAAAGATCTTTTATTTAAGAAACATCGCCGCGGAGAATATGCGCGAAACGTCGGAAAATCAATATCCACTTCTTAAGCCTTTCGTTTTATCACATCCGGTATTACGTGGATCTCTCATATGAACTGAATACGTGGAAAGACGCGATTGTTTCCGAAATAGAGTAACGAAATTCTGTTTTTATAAAAAATCAACCTTCGCTCCGTCATTGCTTTCCAACGCAACTATTGATGCCGGAGTCACGTTCTAGTCGGCGCAGTGAGTGAGAGGAAAGTGACTTAGCTATTTTGTGATTCTAGGCTATGGGTCAAAGCACTACACAGCGAAAAAGATCGCTGAAGGGCGCTCCATCAGCAGCACAATATGGCGTTCGGTAAATTGAAAAAATTTGAAGGTTTTCGTGATAAAGGATATAGATAGGTCAGTCCACGTACCATGGGTTAAAAAAAAAAAAAAAAAAAAAAAAAAAGACCGAAAAATTCTCGGCCATCGGTGAGAGCGATCGATGCGTGAAAGATTGCGGCCACGAACGGCCGTCGATACTTTAACAGAAATCGCCTGTTGGTCTGCAAGCATCGAGCTACGAACGAAATAATACCGGCATTGCTATATCGTTGATATCCTTTTTCTACTTTTGTCCGTCCACTTCTCACGTTGTTAACGCGGACGTGTAACGAATGTCAAACAATTTTTATAGTAGAATTGAGGATAAGAGAAAATCCGTAAGATATTGCTCGTCATAACTAAAACCGGTAAAAACATATACGTATATATATATATATATATGTGCACGTAGATATAAGTAAACTCACAGTAAACTCACTGTGTACCAAAAAAAAAGTAATGTTGTTAGGTTGGTAGTATCCGAAAACGGCATCGTGAAAAAAAAAAAAGTTGTTATTAAAAACCGACGCTACCGACATCTTTGAAGTTTCGAACGCATTATCGATCGAAAAAACTGATGTTTTATCAATGAAAATTTTAATAATTCATTATTTAAATAATTGACGACTTATCAATTGAAAAATAAATAATTTATCCTGCGATCGTTCGTCGGCAGTTCGATAGGTCGAACAATAACGAATTCCCGTTTATCTGCCATCCGTTTATCCAGTGTTCCTATTAAATTATTCGCAACAATATTTTGACTTCTTTAAATAACACATCCGGTGTTTTCGGCGTTTTACGCTCACATGGATACGGAAAATTCGGACGTTTTTTCTTCCGATCACAAACGTTTGTTTCTGACTGTGATATTTACGTTGGAATTGCATTCATTTCCTCGAAACATCCGTTCCTCCGGCGGAAGCTCCAGTTATATGAAGCCACCTGAACTCGTTTCCAAGCCGAAATTGGTTTGATCGTAAGATCCGACCAATTTCACTATGCCCCTCGACGTGAACGGACATTCGTAAATTTATTCACGGATTCAAGGACATTGCCAACAATTCTATCAGGAATTTCGAATAAAATAGCCCGATAAATTAACATTTAACTTTACCTTCTATCCGCCGGGAGCTCGTCGTGCAATGGACGAAAGTACTGAATGGCACGTCTTTCCGTTCCTTTCTTCAGTTGTATGGAACTACCGGTAGCTATTCTGTGCCCGAGAAAGCGGATGGCTTCAATTTTATTTCTAAGGATAGAACGGAACCAAATCTTCCGCGCAATCACCGAAAGTGGAATTAGGACTTTCAAACTTTCGTCAAAGTAAATACTTTTTCGCTTATGAAAGTCTCGAGGATTTTGAGTCAATCTCTTACGCTACAAGTTTATACTATGGAGAAGGAACACAATGACCATAGCGAATTCGAAGCATTCGTAATTAAAAAAAAATATATGTATATGCTAAGTAACGCGACGCTTGTAGACCGGAAGTAGTTGATGTGCTTCAATAGTCAGCCGAATGTCCGTTGCGTGCTGATGCGGTCTTTTCGCAAACTCCGGGGTTAAGGAAACGACTGAAATATTCATATATCGCTAAGTGGCGAAATTATGGACGTAACTTGGTAGCTGCATCGCGACTCAAGAATAAAAATTTAATGAGAGAATGCATTATGCAAAAATCTTGTATGCAAACACAGAAGCGGTTACAAAAGTTGCTTATTATGCACAGTTCGGCATTAACGCTGGCAGTTTGGTGGATGCACTTTCTTACGCGAAATTACCTCGTAACAACGTCGTTATCGTCGTCGTTCAGTGCAGATGAGTACGAAGAAACGCGACCGAAACGCCGATCCTTGCGCGGCAATAAGTAAATACTGTAGGTACTGTTTAAAGTCGCATTTTATTAATGCCAATATCGCGATGAAAGTCAACAACCTGTTGGATCGCTCAAACTTTTCTTATCCGTTTGCTGTTATCCGCAATTACAGTCGGGGATGAAAATTATAATAAGCTCGATCCGGACGAGCAAACAGCGCGGTAAATTTGAAATGCAAATAAGACGAAATTTCATAAAAGTGATTTTCATAAAGTTCGTAGCGTAGATGTACTCGGATTGTTGGGGCTTTATCTCGTATCGGATAGGGATTTGTTTGAAAAAAAACTCGCCGACGTGCTTTTCACGTAACAGGCGAATAAATGCGGATAAAGAGAATATATATAACAGCCGACAAAGCAGCTGTGTTGTTCCGGATATATTCGAAGGCGTATACATGCCACTAGTGAAGCCTTCTCGGTAAACCTGAGGGCGTTGGAGTAACCATGATCGGTAGGTGCACAGAGAGAAATATTTCATAACTTCTCTGGCATCAGACCCTTCGACCGTTGGTATTCGTTCATTGTACCACGAGATATGATCACCCCCCACATCGCGAAACTTCCAACCTACTCGCTTAACCCGCGGGGCTGCTGCTTCACTACTACGACACGCTAGTGGAGCCCTTCGCAGGAGGGTGGAATAACGAGGGGTGAGAATGAAGATACCATTTTCACGGGTGTTCTCGGGCCTCGGGCCAATATCGTCAGCTGCGGTCGTTGCGAGACGAGCTGATCGGAAAACGTGTCACGCTGAGACGGAAAAAAAATACAAAGAAAAATAAAGAAACGACAACGGAGGGTTGGACTAATGGGTTTTTGGGGATTGAGGAAGACAAAAAAAAAACAGAATAATCAACGTTTTATCGCACGTATGATACGGGACATAAGTTTTCGGACAAATACACCAATTCGTGTGATGCGAGTCAATAAATTTTACGAATTTTCTGGACAAAAACGAACTGCGAGACAAAAATTACGATTGGCCCATTCAGCATTTTTATCTCCCCTAATCTTTGGACGTCCGGAGATGGACTTTAAATTAAATTTTTATTGTTCTTTTTTCCATTTACAAAAAGACCAAATAAATTCGGCACCCTAAAGATAAATGCCATTATTTTCGTTGTTAATCAACCGATTGATTGCAAACTTTGCCATTTTACTGTGCAATGAGTTATGAAGACAATGCAGCAGCGCAGCAGCGTTTTAATCCAGTGGACATTTTTTAGGAATTCGTAAATTTTTGAGACATTCAAATTCGTATTTTGATAAACTGGAGACCTATGCGCCAAAATTGGTCCGTTTATTTTTATTCATATTCGGCGCCGATATGGGTATCGATACTCATAAAACTCACTTCATAACCCACGAAAGTAATGCACCCAATTTCGTTGAGTTATATGAAACCATCTCGCGATATAATTTTTAATCTTTTTCACGTTAAACGCGATTTCCGGGAGTTCATAAAAAGAAAAATATTTATGGGTGCCATTTTACGCAGAAATGGGCCACTGAAGTGTGGCTATTATCCACCACTTTCCTACTTTTCATAAGCGCGTTGTACTCCCACCGTGGTATAGCGCGTGCAATTATACAGTATATATACACAACAGTCGGACTGCATCCGTATCATCGAGAGAATGTTTTTTCAGCTCCAGCATAAGACAATGTCAAGAGCTCGAGTTCATTTTTCGTCACTGTATACGGTTGCAGGATAATTCTTGGTGATGTAGACGATGGTTACATTTCAAGAACGCAATACGGGAAACGCTCTTTGAAACGGAAACGGCATTGTCAGAAGAAGAATATTAAAAATTGGAATTTTTTCTCTTTTCATTTATGGTGCGATAAGAAATCTTCTTTTCAACGCGTTCTTATAAAGGACGGCTGGAATCGACAGTTTTCCCAAGTCTCGAAGCCTGTGCTCACAACTCGCGATCCCGGGAGAGTTGGGTCAATGCTGAGACGACGTTCGGCGACAGCACTACTTTTCTTCCCAAGCAACAACTCGGCGACTTGGCAAAGGTTCGGATAAACAAAACAAAAAAGTACTTTGCCGGTAAGAACCCCTATCGAGATTTATAAGAACGGAAAAAGACTCCGATCCCCGAGAAAAGAGTCAAAGAAAGCGTTGAAATCCTACTGATCATAGTGGGAGATACGCCGTATCACGTTTTAACAATGAAAGTGTTCGTCAAACTATATAAGAAAGAAGCGTATCGCCTACAATGGGAAGCGCAAAACAGAGGATTAACATTGAGAAACTACAGTTTTGTATATATAGTACATAGCACCCTTGGCATGTATATAGGCAAACATTTCGCAAATCCGACCATTAATCATCCAGCGAGTGCTGTTCGGACAGTCGCACAGCACGGAACTTGGGTTATAGGAAGCGAAAATGCGAAATACCGTACAGTAAACGCTCGGACACCAAATCGATTTTGTTTGCCGGAAGCGTTTTTCATATGAGTGGTCTGAAGAAGAGTACGGTAAATCGGCTTACCTATCGCAAAAGCCTTTCCGTCAATACGCGAGTCATGTTTTCAGTCCGGTCGGATTCAATTTTATCGATCGTAGGTCGGTCTCTTAACCGGGAGAAAGCCTCAGGCAAACACTCCGCGGTGAGCGTAAAAAAAAGTCAACCGCGAGGTTTCGGTATTAAGCCCGGTTCGACGAGCAAATAGGTGAAAAGCTCAGATTTTTTTTCTTCGATGAGCAAAGTGTAAACGAACCAATAAGGCTTAACGGAACCATCGGGAGAAAAACGAAGTGAAGCGAAGTAAATCAGCGCCCGGTGAAAATTGTTGTCCCTGTCGCATCATCGACATCTTTTTTAAAGTGATCGAATAAATATAGACGAGTAGAAATACATTGACTCTCGTAGTCCGAGAATTAACGAGTATTCTGGCAGAAAAAAATTGATATCAAGTGGCTATTTTATTCGAAGTTCCGGGGATTTTCTCTATTATCAATAATGATGAAATTCTCACGGGACTCGTTAAGTTAAGTCCATTCGAAACAATTGCATATTAGATTCGCATCTATCAGCTGCATAATATATTTTGGCGGACCGACAACGTTGGTTGCGCGGTCGGCGGTTCTGATGATCACCCAAGTCAAGCAGCTTTGTTCGCGGGCAGTACTTGGGTGGGTGACCTCTTAGCCGCGCGCTGGTTGGTGCATTAATCATTCAGCGGGAGGCTCATTCTTCTGGGACTTCGGAATTCTCTGCGCTTTACGCAGGTGCAAAAAAATCCGAAGAATCAGTAGGATATGACGGTCTGTATTGGATTTTCCGCAGTTTTCCCGTATCCCGGATAAATGCGGTACAGTGCAGCTAAGTCGGCTGCGGACGCGCAGGAAAGGTTAGGTAGATTGGTTGAATGCGTGTAGGGAATGTTAGGAGGGGGAAGGTTAATACGGCGGAATAAGGACCTCCTTACCTAACCTATATTTTGAAGGAATTCGCCCAGATAAAAGTCGTCAACATATTGGAATGAAACGCAAAAACCGGAAAAACATTCAGAATCCGGCCAAAGCAGTCATTCGCGCTACTTGACTTCATCGTATAGCTCCTCAGAGACTCATCTTCAAAAACTTTTCAAAGTTCCCCGCTCGCCGCGGATATCCGTACACTATGGTACCATATTTCGATTTAAAAAGTTCCAACGGCAAAAGAAGAACTTGGACAGATGAAACCAGTATGAAGTGTTGAGCTGAAAGTCATGTCGTGTACGTCGTTTGTAGTGGAGTTGGCGCCGATATCGAACATTGTTCCTCTTCTGGCACTTGTCCACAGAACTTCCATGCACAGAGTTGTGTCCCTGAATGTTGTCCAAACCATCATTGAATAGATTCATAAAGATCCACGTTGTTTTGCCGTCTATCACAATCTCTTTGCGCAGCCAGCGTTTATTTTTCATTGGTCAGTATACCTATTGTGATGATGTCATTCGTATGGTCGTGTCATCAAGGCTATCCGAATAAATTTGTTGTCTCCAGTTCTTTACTTGTACAGAAAACGAATGACTGTGGCCACCAAGTATCAGCATTGTTTTCTGTCCCCCGAGAACTAACACGATAACACACGTTTCTCCCGACAATAATTTCCCAGCGCAACAGTTCACCACGTCCCTATCTGTGCCGTCGGAGATTCTTGGCAGTTTTATCGTTGCTGCTCTGGATGTAACGTACCACTTAAGGATTTCATGTCCAGATTGAGTGATAAATTGGTAAGCTGAGAGTCTGTGTTCTTGGCGGTAAATTCAGAAAATATTGCGGCACTCGAGTGCAGACAGACAAACAAGACCATTGCGCACCGTTCGTGGTTTATTATATTCCTCGCCATACTCTCAGTTCCCTTGACAACTCATCCGCTATTATAAATTTAAGCTAAATGACTAAGACGCATTGCGAATAGAAGAATACGATCGCGGATGCGGACGTTGCATTAAACGACAAGCCAATTTATTCCGAGCGGTGTTTCAATTATTGCGAATCATCAGCCGGACGAGTATTATTAAATTCTGAAAGGCTCTTCTTATGAAAAGCACTTTTTTCTTTTCGTAAGAGTGACTGAATTTATTATAGAATATATGTTTCATCTCGGGAATATTGCACAGAAAACGGAGTTTCTTTGATTGCGGTCTTCCATTACGCCATTACAGTTGTTGTGATATTGTAACTCATGAACAAGTAATACCACATTAATAATTATTAATAACTTCCGGGATTGACGTAGAGATTTTCTATAAATCTATCCGATACCCTATCCCCTATCCCCTATTCCTATCTATTATTTGGATAGGTTTGATGTAAATTGGCGGATGTCATGCGAATATGTAACTCAAACAAACAAACACGGGGTCCGATTCAATTATATAGCTGGCGTAGGTACGGTCGTTTCCGACTCCCTGTCCCTTCCATTCTCGTTATCTATGCGAATTAAATTAAATGTATGCTGGTTATCTCTACCACGTTTGATGTACATGTCTCGGTATAGACATACGTTGCATGATACCGGAAACGCTATTAAAAATCGGGTAATTGCAAAACGACGCAGATAATTAAAGCGATAATTCATAACTACTCCTGAAGAAAGTACATAGGTGATGGAAGTCCGATCTTCCAAAATGATGACTAAAAAATGTCGATTCAATGCCGGTTTTAGGTGAGCAAACTACTAAAATGGAACGATCATTTTTGTTCTGTTCGTTTTGTTCTGATAATCGTAATCATGCAAACTAATGAAAAGATTCAACGTGAATCAAAACGCCCCGATGCGAATGACTCCAAGGTGATCGTCTTAGATGAAGATACTCCTCTTCACACTGGGGATTGTCGTATTCAAGAGTAGTTGTGCGAAGAATCGTGAACACGCGTTCCTTCTACAAAGGGGAATAACCCCCCTTAAAAGCTGCTCTACGCATAGCACTGCTTATCGACGCAATGAGAGGCGATTGGCAACCGATATATGAAGCCAGTAAATGGATCAATCGTATGGCGTGTTAACGCATAGTATGGCATTGTCTGTAGTTGTCAGACATGGGATTTTACTGGGATCGGAAAGTGCTACATGTTGGTCTAAAGTAAGCCTCATCGATCAGCGCCAGTGAAGCTTGTTCACCGCTTAAAAGGGTCCTCCACGACCTATCGCCCGGTACACGTTTCTCAATCCCTACTGTGAGTTATCTACTCTACTAGCCAGCAGTCGGTGGTGGGAATAGTCTACGTTTCATCGGAAACAACCAGCACTTAAACAAGTCTTGGGCATTAACGGATCCTTGTTTGGATTGCTGTTTAAAAAACTCGACATTTTCCGGGTTACAAACCTGCAAACCTAATGCGATTTATCAACGAATCACATCCGATTTCGATGCCCGATACACTCGCCAAACGACAAATGTAACTGCGATGTGTTAGACACTGATACAACTGGGGTTTTGCCCTTTTTTCCGTTCCTTGACTTCCGAATTACTAGGGAATGATGATTTTTTGCTTTTGGTCAATTTTAATGAAACGGTACAAATCGCGTCGTCGATCTGATGAGTATCTATCCAAACGCACACGCACCCACATACGGATATACAGGAAAAAGCTTCGTTTGGTCTGTATCCACAATAAACTGCCCTGGGGGTCATATGAGAACCTATGTAGAGGTCACTCTGTCTATGGTTCTGAAGAATCCATTTGCGTCAGGATACGGGTTACATACTATTTTTATCTTTTTTCTATATATCACCGTCTGCATTCGCGCAACATATTTTATAGTCAGTTTGATCTTCTACGCTGCGTCTTCACATGCTACTGGTGTAGATCCTATGCGGGTATGGGCGCGGGGGAGTATCGGCGTTCCACGTCGTAGAAAATATATGATCGAAACTCTCTATAAAAGAACGTATTTCTTATTCTGTCTGAGGAGGAGCATAGGTCTTCCAAATGGAGGCTGAGTTTCTCTACTGGGCGGGTCGAGTTAAAAAAAATAAAAGCGGGGAAAGTTTTGAGTAATATACTGACTTTAGAAGACTATACGAAGGACAGATTGTATGTGTACAGGATGCGCACAGAGCGCCGTCGCTCATTGAAAATACTGCTCGTTCTATAATTTGATTTTTTTTAAATACGGCACGCTGCAACTGCGTTTTTTTACGAAAGTACGTGAGCAATCCATTATGCCCTTGAATTGAGAGAATTGCGGTATAAAAAAACTTTAAGTTGTGTGTGTTGAGAATTTTTTTTTTTTTTCGCGAATACACACACCTGAATAAGAACTCCCGATTCGGCTCGGTGCCAACCAGTCTCTAATCTGTACTCGCGACGCGTTTTTTGTCCTGTATGAGATGTTTGCGGGGCGAATGCGGAGTAGGAAACACGTAGCTTTCAAACGACTGTACGTGTGCGCGATTCTCGAACTTCTATAGATTAAAAATTCATTCCAGTTGCATATAGCTACTTTTTTGCTTGCAGGAATGAGCGATGATCATCATACCGCCAAGGTGATGCGAGGACACTACAAGTGGATGGTCCTTGTGACCATTGTATGGACAATTCAGCTTAATGTCGCGGCAATTAAGTACGTACCGAAAGCGCGGAGGTTTGAGAAAAAAGCGATTGAAAAGCTCGATACAGATGTAAGTGAAGACGATAGTCGGCGAAATGGAAATGAGACAGACGATGATAGAAACACAATGCTAAATAATGCAACAATATCGTTGGACGATACTACAAAGCCGCTAATTAATACGAAGAGAGATAGAGCCGAAGAAATTGAAGTTACCGATTCAATCAATAATCACATACAAGAAAATACACGGACACGCGATACCATATCACCACCGATTGCACAGCATAGCATTGAGAGAAATACCGACATTAATAAGATCGCAGAACCTCATCAATATGTCAGTAACGAAACAAATATCTTTCACCTTCTCTTGCACAGAGCTTTTAGTTTGGTATCATTAATGAAAAATATGACGGTATCCCGCGATAAAAATGAAACTGCAAACTCCTTAAATAAGTTTGACGCAAATTACACGAAAGTACAAGTTGCATTGAACGCGAATATAGAAGCCATAGATTCTAATAAATCTGCGCATCGACAGTTTACGGTCACAGACCGAGCGCCGAATCTCTCTGAAACTTTCGAGCATTCTGCATCGGTAATTACCAATTCAAATGCTTCGCGCATGAATCACCAAGCGTCGGTTTTGCGTCTGGAATCTCGAATCGACAAGTATGATAGTTCTTTGAATGATATTAAACTGCCGACGAGACATTCAAGCGGTGATCCGCAACGGATGGGTTTCTCATCGCGAAACAACGATGCTACCGTGGAGCGCCGGTTGATTGACGGAATAGCAAGATCGTCGGGCAGCAACGGAAATGGCAAGCATGATAGGTTTTCATCACCAGACACGAGAGGGAGGATATTCAATTTCTCCCTGACAAATATTGCGCCTGCAAATCATGCCAAAGGGAAAGAAAGGAAAAAAAAGCGTTTGCCTTCATCTAGCCGAAGCTCGAATGATGAAATGTCAAGGATATTGGAAAACAAGGATGCAAGGAACGTTATAAAAACCATTAAAGCAATCACTGTCACGGAAAGATCACGGATCAAAGGAATCGTCGATGATGGAGGCACGTTGTCGCCACTGTTGCGTCGATCGAACGAGATAGAGGTTTCAACCGTAATAAATCCGTTTAATAAGGCAATCAAGCCATTTATGAAAAACGACGATACGAGGAAAATGGTCGCCAAGCGACAAATGCACACTGACGACGTGGATCACTCTGGAACATTGGGTTTCTTTGCGAGTCCCGAATATTCGACACAAAAAATGGCTTATCAGGTTACTACATCTTCGAATGTCGAACACCAAACCGCAGAATTCGACACAATCGGCAGGAAAAACAAGGTCAACCTTATACCCATCGCTGATCATATTCCACGGACATTGTTTAAGGAAGAATCGGCTAAAAAATCACAAGCGGTCGGTAGTAGTATAGACAACGATGAAATAAGCGCTTCAACAGTGAGCACAGACGAGAATTTTCAACATACAATTCCTCCGACCGTAAATCGTCTATTGAAAAGCCCCGCGGACCCGAGATCCGAGATGAAAATGGTCGACGAGCAGCAGCAAAAAATGCAGCGCATTAATTACGTCGCGAGGACGAGAGCTCAGCGCAGATCTTACTTATTGCCGTTCGCAAGTAACGAATTGAACGAAATAAACGTTGAAAAAATTGTCGTTGCTAGGAGACGCGAAGCAGTGGACAAAGGAATTTCTTGGATAAGTCTATCAGGTGACACGGAAAATAACGAAGGTTTTGAAGCGCCCGATGTGAACGATGGAACGAAGAAGTTTAGCACTGACGGAAAATTCGTCGATAACGCGGCAAATCCTGATGGCAAGACGGGCAACAGGATCCATAGAAGTGCCGTTAACATCGGTCTCACCGGTTTTCAAACGGATCAGCGGTCTCATAAAAGTGTTATCGCACAAGACTGTACCGGAGGGAACATCCTACGGAAAGATGCGAAGCAGGAGCATGTGCAAGAGCGAAAAGAACAGGAGCGAAAGCTTTCTTCCGAGATGGATGCTCCGGTGATAGGTGGATCTCGCCTCGCGGAAAATGGAGGTTTGAGGTCGATAGCACTTGAGAATTCAAACGCGTTTAGTTCTGTGACCGTGATGCAGCGGGATACCAACGTATTGAAGCCGGCCATGGCTCAGAAGCAATCGAGAAGAATAGAATGTTCCCGGAGCGACACCGCCAACTCTCGGAATTCGAGAAAAAAGAAGACTGGCGAGGATGACGTTATTTCGTCAAGAGGTCCCACGGAAATATCTACAACATTGTTCCGAGACGGTGCAAAGGATCGAAGCCGCCGCATTGCCGAGAAAAATCTGGCGAAACCGATCGCAAAAATTGATTGGGATATGGCCGCTGATGCGCCTTCGTCGATAGGAATTCCGCTCCCGGAACAACACCCAAGGGATTACGACCCAGACGACACTGGGGAGGGCGAATACGATTGCAATGGAGATGGAGTAACGGCCGACATTGTTCGTCTAAAGGGATCTCAGGCACAACACGACAAAGCAGTGACCCGAGACCGTGACAAAGATAACAGCGAAAAGAAATTGTTAGACAGTCAGTCAAACATTCTCAATAAAGATATCGCGTCATCCGTAGCGCCCGCGGAAATAGGAAGTGTCGATAACGATGCTTCTGTTCCTAAAGTCATTCCCACTGGAAAGGGAAGAAGTATGAGAAAAGATAAAGCCGTAGGCGTCCAACTCACGGCAACCAATCGAATTGTCGCAATATTAATGAAAAATCATCCCGGCATCAACCATGGTACAAGTGTCACGCGTTTTTCCGACCACGGCGACGAAAACGATGAAACCGATAAGTTGTTAAGATACAGAAGAAAACTGAAAGTCGATAAAACGAATAGCGCCACAACCATAGCTACTTTAAAGGTCCGTGACTCAGCTATAGGAAAGAACGATTCGTCGAAAAATCGAAGAAAAACAAGCAATCATACCGATGGTAAAACGATCGACGCCGAACACTGTGAAACGTGTCAAATTGTCGGAATCGGTGAAAACACCACCGACGCACCCAACGAAAAAGGTATTTCGAGTAGCGAGCATAGTAGCCAGAAAAATGTCCATCATCATACGGAAAAAATTGAATCGTCAATCACGGATTTTCAAGAAATAGAAAGCACGTTTCGTACCAGGAAAATAAACGATATAGCGGTTGATCCTGCATTCCCTGTTGGCTCCTCGTTAGTGCACACCCCTGTCGAGTTTAAAGTGATTGATTATTTAGGACCGGAAGTACGTGTTGGAGAACAATTGCCGCACGAAAACTCGAGAATTTTGATACGTGGCCAAGAAGAAACTTCCAGTGCGCTGAAACAAGAGAATTTAGCTCCCTCGCAGGAACGGGCCGTTAAGACGCCCTTAATTTCCTTTAAATTAAATATCCCTGACGTTGCTGTCTCATCAGAGTTAATTGTTGACCAACAAAATGAATACAATGAAAAAAGCATGCCCGTTCATCCTGATGCTGGATTCCAAATAGGCCATCTTTATTCTCCGCCGAGTAAAAAGGCTTACGCGGGACATACTCAAGGGCCCTCGATCACACGGGTAATCGAGAGTTCCACCGATGGAAGAAACTCGAGTCCCGAGTTTTCCGATAATGCACTTGCCCTACCTGGGAGTCTGGAAAATATCAGCATACATGCAACTGCGCAAACTGGATCACCGTCTAGTAGCGGTAGACGTCGTAAAAGCCCGGGTCATGATGAGGTGACGGCAGGATCGACAAGTTCAACGAAGACCGATAGCAGCATCTGGTCTATCGGTCGAACTTCGGATGATGACAGATACTCGATGAGAAAAGAGCTTCTCCAGGTCTCGCCGCCCGAAGTTTCCAGCGTGTCGCCTGTGTACGGTGAATCGGGGGATGGTGTCACCACGGAACAAATCAAAAGAGGATTTACGAGCGAGGATAGTATTACGATTTCCGTAACTCAACCTACAACTAGACGCTATACTGGGTCTACGAATTCTGCAACCTCACTGTCACCGATAGTTCGCGATATAAATCCAACTGAGAATATTATACCAGTAATTGAAGGCAACGTGAGTCAATTTGAGTCGGCGAACAGGGATCTGAATATTATTGAGGCTGGCAGACTATCAAATAACAACGAGACTATTGCGCAAAAGGGTCCGCGTATTCCAGTCGTTGATGTATCTACGGTGCATTCCACTGCTCCGGATACAGAAAGCAACAACCACGAATTTGATAGTTCATTCGAGACACAAAAGACATTGAATTTGACCGCACAACGATCACTGAGCTTGGAACGGCCGCAGACTGGACGGCCGCATGAAAATGGTAAAATTCATCTCAGAACTGGCGATGGCCTATCTCTCAATCACACGGACCGCGATAATTCGACGCGTGTAACCGCAACGTTAAATCAATGGCCGGTAAAGCATAGTGCGGTAGTTGAGGGTGATTTACTACTCGGGGGCTTAATGATGGTCCACGAGAGGGAGGACTCGATCACCTGTGGTCCGGTCATGCCGCAGGGAGGCGTGCAGGCACTCGAAGCCATGCTCTACACTCTGGACTGGCTTAACAAACAAGACCTCGTACCTGGTGTCAAGATCGGAGCTCACATACTCGACGACTGCGACAAGGACACCTATGGACTAGAAATGGCAGTCGATTTCATCAAAGGTAAGTCCTCCGATAAACTCTGATTGTACTAATAAAGTTTTCATCGCAAGCTCTCAGACATTTTTGCGATAAGATAAACCATAAAATTACAACGAGCGTCGGTAAGTAGCCCCGTTTTTTCCATCGAATTGCTTGCACCGAGAGTAGATTAGATTTTCATTAAGATAAAAATAAGTCTTTGCACCGGTTGCTGGGATAAGCGGTCCCATTATTGGCCACCGTTAGCTATTGGCAACCTCAACAGTAAATGGCGCTGCATAGAAAAAGGCGAGGAAAAAGGTGAAGGTATAACAATCGCGATGTATTGAAATGTCGAAAGTGGCCAATCTCTGCATCGTTTTTTCGGCGCTAAAACTGTTGCCCCAAGGGCTTCGCTTTCGCATCACTTTTCGAACGAAACCTCGAGAAAGAAACGTTCCGAACGTGATCTTTCGTTAGGGGCGAAAAGCTGTCATACCGAGATAGCATAGTGATGACAAGCATAAGCGAACCACATAACGCGTGTTATCCGCCTTCACGTGAATGAATCATGTCTGCGGGGTTCACGAACTATAGTGTCGACACTATAGTGCCTTACGCGTTCCGATAAAATATCTAGAGGCTGAAAGCAGCGAGAAGTTCATACAGATCCTGTACACGGGAGACTATCCCCTGAGAGCTTTTTGGCAATGGACCGGCCGTCGGTAAATGAGAGTGAAATATTGCAGGGAACTAGTGAACTTGTGCCGATAACTTATATCGACCGGAATTTAATCTGCTGCTAAAGAATGTGTATGGTATGTCATCGGCTGACATTCACCTCGCGACGTAACCGACCGCCAGCTAATAAAAGCCCCAAAAGTGGGTAGAAACTCCTTTTTTCAACGCTAGAAAACATTCCGACTGCGGTATGGAATGTCAGTTTCTTGAAATATGTAGTATTTTCACGAGTTGCCCGGTCGCCGGACCGTCGATCCTTTACGAGACTGTCGGATGGGATTATGTCATGTCATTATTGCCCCTGTGGGATACGTCCCGTTACTATATCCGTAACACAGTTGTATCTCCTTTTACCCAATATTCCTCATTTGCCATAAAGTGCTCTCTGCAACATGGCCAATAACTGTATTGCTCTGGTCTCAGAGAGGCAATTTTTTCTCCAAGCTTATCGTACCCCGCGCTTGATTGCGACTAGTGCCCCTAATTTTTCTTCCGGAAAATCCGAAGCCTAATAATCTTGTAAGATCACGTCTCGTCTGCCTCGAGAATGCGCCTGCGCTTTTGGCTATCAAACCTGAGCGGAGGAATGATCCGGTCTTGAATTTTTTTTCGTCAATGTTTTCGCCGATGTTCGGTCAGTCGGCCCGAGACAAATTAAACGATAGTAATTTCCAATATATTGCGCGATTGGATGAGGACACTGTCGATTCTGGAAGATCGTCAACATTTTTATTTCTCACTTAGAACGACCTTTTGGGTCACGAACGCTAGTCGACGGTTACCCATAAAGCTCGTTTTTATGTTTAAAGCTTGTAACACTGTATAGCGCCATATTCGCGAAAGCATTCGATAAAAACCAACGAAATAGACGCCTTGATCGTAAAAATGTATAGCGAATACGAAAAAAGGTTGGTGTGTTTCAAAGCCGCATTGTCGTTGCACCGTTCTTGTATAACGCATTTTCATTATTATAAGGCATTCGTAGTTTTCCTGGAGTTACTGGAGTATACAATATTGTTCAGTCAACGCGCCAGTAGCCGCATTGCGGTGACTTTTATGTCCTCTGCCTCCCTATTCTAGATAATTGTAAATAATGCTTTTTTGATTCATACTGTTGCATGACCGCGAAGCCATTAGGATAATGTTACTTTGATTTTTCTCCCGCCAGCGAGTTTCAATCTTAATTCGAATGTTCGCGCGCGCTTCGGTTTTCCCTTTACAATACAACAGCAAACTCTGTACAGATTGGTTTCTCGCTTGGAATCGCCTATTTATATGAACGTTCAATTTTATTGCATCGTACTATCGAACGCTCCACCTCGTCGTCCTGAACTAAAGGTTTAACATTGAGGGTGGATCACGAAGTGCCTGCAAGCCAATAGCTTTAATCAATTGTTCAGCGATGTGAATTCGCAAGCGCCGCCTACACTCGCCAATACCTGTCTATCGTCATTTATAGTTGTTTGATTAAACATACGAGTATCGAAATTGCTCACACGTGTCAATTTGCTTGTGAGTGGAGAAATGAAAGAAAATGTCAATAAATTCAAAATACATATATATATATATATATCGTCGCTATACGTGTGAGAGAAATCGATAATCATACCGAACAACACATTGTTAATGGTCTGCTGATTAAAAAATGAACAAAACTATCAAAAAATATATTTTTGCAACACGTGCATGAGAAGTGCTACTTCTCGTGTCTGCCGAGAGTGGCGTAAGTGGCGCGTTATAGCAAATCGTATTGTAATGTCACGGCGCATGCGCGCATCAGCCTGATTCTACTTCTTACTCTTGCGGGACGGAAGTGTGCGAGAAATCAGTACTACTTACACGCATTTTGGTACTTGTCGCATGCTGTGGTGGCGCCACAATCGGCAGATACGGCAGTAGCACTTATCCTGCACTTGTTACAAAAAGCATCATGCGATACTTGTACAACAAAGCCGACTTCCGACGGCGGTTAGGAAGTAGCCGCACACCTCGTAAAGTCCGCTTTCTCGCACTAGTATCGCAAAATACTATTACTATTCATCGCAAATTAGCGAAACGCTTTTGTAGTTATTTATATCGTCCTTATTATGCGCGGTCCGTGAACAGAATAAAAGTTGAGAAGTTAAGTTTAGAATGCACTGAGTACAACGCTGTAGATAACATGCAGCATGCAGCTTCAATACAAGGCGTACTGTAGTACATTAAGTGTGAGCGCCCGAGATAACCGCGTTTCGTGGCATTGTTCGCAGTAATTTGTCAGGCCTTACATCGTCTACCGAGTTTTGCAATAAAAAGGTACATTTTTCAGCTTTATCTGCAACTCAAATAGTGCGGTAATGGCAAAACCGAAGCAATCATGTGAACGGGTTCGCAATCACGTAGGTTCGAAGCTACGAGGTAATGATAAAATCGAAACTCCGCTGTATCTGCTTCCCAGCCGCGAAATGATTTACGCTCGCATTTGTTCTGTATGCGGTTAGCAATTTTTTTTTTTCATCTATACAAACTTTGGTGAGCTTTGAGATTGGAACATCGCCATCAGAATTCGCGAGGGTTATACTTGTTCGTTCGAGAAATCAAAGGAAAAAAAGTTGAATCGCGTATCAAACAGATCGCGCATCACGCCGGACGAATTGCTGCTTAGAAGACTTTCGCGATAGTCATCATAGCTCCGCAATTACAAATAAACCTTTGTGAATTGTACAGTTACCGCTTTCGGATTATCGGGATAAAAATTTCTTCGTGACTTTGATGCGCAGATGTACCACGAGTCGTTGATCCCTGCGCCGTTCGATGCATCAACGTGTATACGTATACTGAGAGACTAATACAGACATCGATAACCCACGTCGACATATGACGTATCAAATGCATGCACTGCCCTTAACGTACACGATCCGAATATCGGCAAACTAGACTTAGTCATAGATATACACATCTGCGCATGAAATTACCCGAACTCGAGATCACTCGGCGAGACCAGCGATGTTCAGGGATACTATTACTGCATACATCCCGCTCCTCTGGTCACTCACTTCTATCGGACTATACGTCACCTTGTCAGAACCCACCGTCATTCTATCAACTATAAACAAGCAAGCGATCAAACCTGTCATCTAAAGCTCAGGTAAAGTGTCATTAGCTCCGAGTCAGTTGCAGATACATAATTATAACATCGGCTACGAGAATAGATGCTTTATTCGTTATATATTTCGTCAGAAACTATGTCGTCCTCAATCCAATTACAATGAGATAAACCCGCAGCATCTTCGTGTTAATTACTCCTCCGAGGTGACAATGAATGCGCGGTAGGAGAAACCGCATGGCGGACACAGATTACCCGAATGTTTCCATTCATCTATAATCCACTTGTCGCACTCAAAACTCTTTTAAAATTTAGCAAATTGCTTTTAACTTATGATTATTGATATTTCATTGTGCATTGTAGCGATGAGTGATCGGTCACCCGCTGTACGGAGATTTAATTGATTTTCAGAATCGCATGCAAAACTCGGTCTATACCAATTTCGATTGTGTCATCTCCTGCATTGATATTTCCATAATTACGATGGTGTATTTGGACAGCTGGAATATTGAGGCTGCGTCGCGATGTTTCGGCATTTAATAATAACCTGTTAATAGATATGACCATTGGAAAAAAAATTGTTTTCGAGAAATTTGACCTTTTTTTTGTTTTTTTTTTTTTTTTGAAAAATTCTTTACGATTCTCTCTTTACGGATTCTTCGGCTTTAATATCTTTCTCGCATTGACTATCACAGACAAGGCTTTTGCTTGGGACGAGGCTAAAAACTCGGACCTAACTCTCCATTACGACGTACGGGGTTATTGCAAAGCAGAAAAAACTGGCAATCAGCGAAGATAAAAGTATGACACGTATGAACCCCTGGGACTCTAACTATGCGAGACGTGTTATAGACGAGTATCGATCAGTCACGTCGTGAATCGGCTTAACCACAAAGCTTTGCTACGAGATATGTGTCAAACAATAACAACGTTGCCTCTGTGGCCTCTGCAACCCACCCACCGTGATAATTGCGCGGCCACGCAATTAATCTTCCGTTCGTCGTTGTACGGCTGGAGGTTGACGATATTCGGCAAGAGAAGGAATGGATGTTGTCGATTCGTAACGTTCCGCCACAGATTGCTACCATAATAATTGCTCTGCGACTAGACAAACTTCACAGTCTTGAATGCTTCGTACGTGCCATTGCATCTTTGATCTCAAATTATTAGACTTCCGGGAGTAATAACATCAAAGACTTTCGGCTCTGTGGCAAGCAAGATTTCCCTCAGGTAGTCAAGTCCGAGGAGTGTAACTTCGAAGAAAATCATGCCGTCATTCCAAGCGTAAGTTAATCGCCGTACTATTTCATCTCTCAACGGGGTATATCCGGCTCTGTTCGTTCAAACGTTTACTCTCCATTAGCGAGTAATACTCAACCGTCGGGGATGCCGCTTGTTATAAGAGTAGTTGAGGAATCTCGTAATGACGCAGAGAAAAATCTTCAACCGCTTAACGTTTTTTTCGATTCTCTGTTAGTAAATTTTCATGCAGTTTTATGAAGAAATGAGTAAATAAATGCACTGCTGTAAATGATTAATTTAATTTAATTTAATTTAATTTAATTTAATTAAAATTAGTTGCGTAAAATTTATTTCTTTATTTTCTCGAGAGAACAAGTC
This sequence comes from Cryptus viduatorius, assembly GCA_964006125.1. NCBI lineage: Eukaryota > Metazoa > Arthropoda > Insecta > Hymenoptera > Ichneumonidae > Cryptus > Cryptus viduatorius. Next base: position 32,266,323 of record OZ023220.1, on the reverse strand, counting down.
GTTTATTGAGCGTAAAACGGGTGAAATAAATATATTGTATTCAAGAAAATGTTGTCTATTTAGAACTTTTGAACAATAAATAGACATTAAGACGTGAGGATTGAGAGATTAAGTATCTTTCGTGAAGTATTTTTGATTTTTAGTGATTATTAAAAATATCTATTCGTTTTGTTGATTAACGGAGATATTTCATTACAACGATTTCTTATGCCTATTTTTTTTTTTTTTCTTTTTTTCTACGGTGATCCGATATCGCGCGAACAGCTGGAAAGACGCCTACTTAATGACACAAAAGAATTATGGTTATTCCGGATTTAATATCGAACGCAAAAACCATCCCACATAGCTGACCACTGATCAAGCGGCCGGCCGTTTCTGTGTATATTCTTGTTATAAATCACGCCGTACAGCTTTGAATACAACTACACGGCACGAAAAACGTATAAATTGCTTTTCTCTTTCATACGGACCAAAGCGAAATTCCCAATCACGTTTTACCGCCTATCCTCTCGCTTCTTTCTCTCGATGTGTATGCGCGGGTATGTGATTCAAATATCGAATTCGATAAATTTATCTTTTTTTTTTCCTACCCGTGTCCCATGAGCATCGAGAATCGGTCAACTTTACACATATACGCGGAATCGTGTATATTTCGCGGGTCAAACGCGATAAACATTTTCCGTTAATAGATATCAAAAAAATATGCATCGAGTCTTATCATTGGGGGACTACGGTCAGGCAAATGGTCTCTGATTCAAAAAGGTTTTCCATAACGAGAGCAACATAATTGTTTCGTAATGATGTACAGTTATTCAGGATCACGCATAGTTAAGTATCATCCGCGTGGAGTGGCATAAACGTCGACACTACCGTTCCAGCAACTTACGTACATAAATGAAGTAAGGAAAATTGTGGTGCGTGCAGAATCGTGGCATTTACGACGCGAAGATCATAGGTTTGCTGTGTTCGCCATCGGAAAGGTATAACACGACGGAGGGGTTCTTTGAGGAACAAAAAAGAAACCCTGTCGTCGACGTCGTCGTCATCCTTCTGTTCCGTTCTCCTACATGAGTGCACTTGACAACGCGTTGAAAATATATTCTGCGTTAACGAGCGAAGGTTCTATGCACCCGCGAACGACTTCACCATCATAGCGAGCGCACCACGTATCACGATTTCCATACCAATGTTACACACAAGAGGATCATCAACGTTCACGACGTTCCACAAACGATCTTTCCATCATTTGCAATTACGTTACCAGAGATGGGAATGGCTGTTAGACTCGATTCGTGGTGAAAAAAAAAAATTCATTTCGATGTATTGGACGTATTCTTGAATTTTATCAGTTCAGAGATGGGAACGGCCGTTAGACTCGATTCGTGGTGAAAAAAAAAAACTCATTTCGATGTATTGAACGAATTCTTGAATTTCATCAGTTCACAAAAATGATACGCGTATCGTCGCGCGAAGATAATGTCTCAACGAGATCGGTGAAATTATCGGCTGCCGTGAAATTTTAATATGCAATGATACTAACATTATTGAGTTTCACGAGAGAACGTTGAGGTGTATAGCAATAACATCGCTCACAAGCGACGAGAGGATGTATCGGAGAAACAGTAGAGTCTACAAGCGCTGATATTCGAAGCGATCTCAAAGCGGCTCGATTTACAGTCCGTTGGATTAGTAATGTTCTAATGACGATTGTCTGTACATCATATGCTTGCGATGTTTCGCGACCTCTAATCTATCTGCCATACACTCATTACGCTCCAGTGTATTAGTATCATCTCACAGATGCCATGGATCCCGAAATTGCTTTCCATATCCAGACGGCGGCACAGTGCTGGCAGGTGTAATCGGCGTTAAAGTGCCAGCTGTTGCGATTCAATGTGGATGCTGTATGAGTGACCTAACAAAGGCGTCCGTTCTCGTCTGCGTACAAACGTCGCTCAGAGGGCCGCACGGGGTACAAACGTATCTCCGTATATCTCAGTTGTGCAGAGACAGATAATTGTTATACAGAGCGATTCATAAGTGCTTTGATGCGCGAAAATGTTGCATTTTTATTGATCCGTCGTCATTCCGCTGCGGTAACACACTGAAATGCTGTAGTCTATAGTTGCGACGCCGAAAAAAAAAAACAAAAAAATAAAGAACAGAACGATATCATGTCATATACGATCGTTCAACTGAGAAGCGTCACGTCGTAATAACATTTATTCTACTCTCGAGGCAACATCTACTCTGATCAAAGTTATCGATCCTTCGAACAAAAGGAAACAAACTTTAATTTACGACAAGGAGGGATAAAAAAAAGTCGAGGAATTCTACTTCTTTTTCGCTCTGGTTGTCGCGCCATTGTGAAATTTTTATAACTCTCTCCGGTTGTTCACACCGAGGCCTTTACGGGCAGTCGAGTGTAAGCACTTCATACAACTTTAGCCTTCACGATCGTTTATTACCGGAGAAAAAGTTTGCTCCGTTCGTTTTATTTGACGACGTCTCTCACGCTGGTCACCTTGAATTGGAATAATGGAATGACGAAAAATATAAATCCCAAGAAAGTATTTCGCGAGTCATGACACGCGGTATGGCCGGATGAGCGGAATCAAACTGAATCATATTGTTATGCTTTACACGTCAGTCATTACTTCACTGCACATGGAGTTGACAATTTCAATGTCACGTTTTTTTTAACCCCGGAATACCCACGAAGGGGAAAATGGGAGTTTTACGATTCGTGATAATTTTTTTTTCTGTTCCATTGACATTTTTCTCACGATTCTCATCAATGTAATTGAAAAAGCTATGTCTATCGAGCGCCAAATAATATGTAGAAATAATTTTACATGCAGTGGGTTCAACGAAATTCACAAAAAAAAAAATCGTGCCAATTATATTGGCATATTGCTTCCTCTCTTTCTTCACGTTTATCATTTTTGGCTTTTTCAAGAAGTTTTTTTCAAATCACAAACGATTTTGAAAAAAGCGGCAATTGAAATAGTATTCAAAACTTTGTTTCGTAAAAATAAAATACGTTTGTAGAAAATTTTAGCCTTATATCTCAAAAAATATAGCAGTTAGAAAACCACCACCAATTTTTCGAAAAATTCAAGATCGCGTGAAAATAGAACAACCATATAAATTTTTCCTAAATTCAATACCGATGATTGTCTTATAACAGTTCAATTTTGTACCAAACGTCAGTCCGATAACTCAAAAAATGTGGAAGTTAGAGCGCCACCACAATTAAAAAAAAAAATTCAAAACGGCGTGAAAACTGAACGGCTCCATAGATTTTGCCCAAATTCAATACCGATCGTTGTCTTATAACAGTCCAACTTTGTACCAAATTTCAGCCGGATATCTCCAAAAATGTGGCAGTTAGAGCGCCACCACATTTTTTTTTAAATTCAAAATGTCGTGAAAACTGAACGACTCCATAGATTTTGCCCAAATTCAATACCGATCATTGTCTTATAACAGTCCAACTTTCTACCAAATTTCAGCCTGATATCTCCAAAAATGTGGCAGCTGAAGCGCCAGCACAATTTTTTTTTTTATTCAAAATAACGTGAAAACTGAACGACTACATAGATTTTGCCCAAATTCAATACCGATCATTATCTTATAATAATCTAACTTTGTACCAAATTTCAGCCTGATATCTCCAAAAATGTAGTAGTTAGAGCGCCACCACAATTTTTTCAAAAAATCCACGAAAACACAGCTTTTTAAGAAAGCAAAAATGATAATGATATATGTAATCAATGCGAAAAGAATTTTCCATCGATGCCATCTGTTAAACTTTACGATTCTCGGGAATTCCTATAATTTCCTTGGATATTCTCTCGTTTATTTAGATCGAAGCGATCCGTTGAAACGCCAAAAGAAAAGTATAAGAAGTTAAGTTTGGTGAAAAACTTTTCGCTTTTACCATTCGCCCGCTTGGATATTCGTACGAACAAGGTGTGAGCTGCGCGGTAGCTGAGAGTGCACGATTCCAGCCGGTGTGCGCTGAAGGGGTGTCAAAGGGCAAACGAAGAGAGAGGCGGGAACGAGGGGGACTGATTCGTTTCAGCAGGAGAGGGTAGTGTTGTCCAGATGCGGCGCCTCAGTGGGTGCTGTGGCACAGAGCCGTGCGCGCCTTGTTCGTTCAAAGGAATCTCCCGTACAATTTCCGCTGACTCAATCATACGCAGGTTAACCATAGACAAATAAACTATTCCTCAATCACTCGAACATCATTAATCTCAATGATTTTTCATTTTAAATGACTTTCCAAAAAATGTGACAATTTTTTCCGTTTTAAATGAGAATTAAAAAAAATTATTTAAATAACAACGATGAAGTATGTGTGAAACATAATGTGAAATTAAACAGTTAAATAAACAATAATTCTTATATCCGGTAAAATTATTCCAAAGCGCGACACGCGGGTAACTCGTGTGCTCTCGGAATGAACATTTACGGGCCGATAACGGAAACACGTGTTACCTCGTGTGTTGTGTCGACGGATGACAGTTTTCGTGGCATAAACGCGCGTTTGAGTATCGATAGGAAAATGAGAAAATTACAAATAGTAGTGTAACGTAGATACAGGTAACCTATAAATATACCATCATTTGAGTCTTCATATTCATTCAAATATGTAAAGCCACAGAGAGCTTTACTATAGGTGGAGCGTAACGAGTTTTCGATTAAATTTACGTGAAGGATGTGCAGTTTGTTACTATTCATAGGGTATTTTATTTCGTAAATTTATCTCAATATCGTTTTAATTTGAATAAATCGAACTGTAAATCGGTTGCGCTCTATAATTCATTTCGATACGTAGTCTCAACGATTAATACGGAGAAGCTGGTAGCAATGTCATTTGAAAATAAAAAGTTTCATGTAGTTCGCGTGTATTGAACATAAATTTCAATATTATTGGTGAATATAATTCATTGGAAACGAATGGAATTGGCGTGCGAAACGAGTTGCACGCGCGCATACGTAATGACGATCGATTATGAAAAGCTCTGAGAACCACGAAGTAAATTCACTATATGTGCGATGAATAATCATATTCCCGTGTAGTTCAATCTTGTCGTCGTTATTAATATTAATATTTGTCAACTGCGTATCAGTTCTATCGACTTTTGTCACATTTATCGAGGTACTTATCGTATTAAATGAATTGCACAGCAATGTTCGAGAATCGATTATTTAAAAAAAATATTTGTCTCGATTAATTATTCCGTTCGCCGAACCCATATTTTTTTTAAGATCGGAAGATACGATAGCCACTACGGCCCTTTGATAACGGTACCTTTGCCCCTCCCTCGTTGTTTCATATAATTTATTGATAATACAACATTCGGAATTGGTAATCGCGAATCAACGATTGCGTAGACGATCTCTCGGTACCGCTCGTCGGAAAAATTTTTATACACAATTATTGTTTATTAACTATTCGTACGCGACGATTTCTCTACGCCGCCGCGTTTGATACCCATAACTGCGCGGTAGATAGTTGCATAAGACGAAAAGAGAGAGTATTCAATTACACCGGATAAAATTATACCGTTGGCAGAATATGCAAGTTGCCAGGAAAGTCAGTGGCTCTTGACATTCGAAATATCGATATTCGCGCACTATTCGCCGTCACTGTATTCTCTCGCTGTCCGACGAAGACCGAGCTTGACGAGGGTGGCGATGTCAAGAGCCGACTTCATCGAGAGTCAAGTGTGAGAACGAAAAAAAAAGAGACATAAAATAAAAAAAGCTAAGGCAAGACGAGGGGCGGCGTCAATGTCGGCAGAAGGACGGTGATCGAGGCGCTTCTCGACTCTGTACTTCCGTCGCGCCATTAGCTTAATATTTTGCATAAATCAATGAGCCCTTTCCATAAATCAGTGGAATCATTCGAACTTTTTAGTACAGTGGGAGTGCGATATTGGTGAAAATTATAAATTACCGAAAGCTATAACCGGTTGGTTGGTGACAGTTCGAGACCTATAATTTCATAATTTTCCATGCGGACGAAACTCTGATATCTCCACTTCGAATGATCGATATCAAAGAATAACTCACAAATATCGACGAAACGTCCGAAAAAATTCACGTACGAAAAACTTTTTTCGTTTATATACGAAAAAAAATTAAATTTCCGATAGATGCGTAATAAGTTTTTCGTAATGATAAACCTCACAATTAAAGCTGCAAAAAAAGATAAAAACTGCTCCGCTAATCCAGCAGTCCGAAGATTCCATTGATATTGTAATTACTTGAATTATTCATGAAGTTCGCTTTAGTTTCACGTTAGGGAGAAACTCGGAAATATTCCAAGTGTATAATAGCAGAGCGGAAAGTCAACAAGAAGTCCCGAGAAGGGTGATGTTGCCAACGCGATCTTGGAGCTGCATAAACTCGTAGAATTGCCCAGAAGCATCATAACTGTAACCCTTCCATTGAGGAGAATCGCTCGCCCGAGACTCGTGCGATATTTAACATTCTTCCTCAACGAAGTTTTTTTTCGCTCACAATTTTTCCTGAAAGATTCCGTTTCTCGCATACAAAGTCGCTGGAGAATTTCTCTGAAATCTCTGCATTATATATAACCTCTCGCGCGCGATCTTTCCATTTCAAGAAGGGTGAACCGCACTGTTGGATTGCAAGCGATTTTCATCCAGAATTATATAAAGCCGAAAGACTCAAAAAGTTAATAAATTTTTCCTAAGAGGCATTTGATTTTCCTTACACATTTAAAAAATTGCGTCACTATTATTAAAAAAAAAAAAAAAAAAATCGATCATAATGTGCAACGATGTATTTTTTTTTGCATCGTGCTTTTTAGTAAATCGCATGCTGCTCCGGAAATTACGGAGATTGCAAAAGTGAAAATAATATTGAAAAACCGCGCGCAATTTCCGTGCAAAAAAAGTCAGTCGGTTATTAATAACTTATACATCGAATGCGACCGACCGCAACAGGGACCCTGCAAGTAAAGGTTATCGATTTGTTCCGATCGCATTGTAAGGCAGTCGCTGAACTTTTCCGGGAGGTAAGACTGCGACCGAAAAGGGTGCCGGTGAATCGATTAGCAAATTTGTATGCCGGAGACAGAGTGAGGAGTTAGAGTAGTCCTGTCCGACGAAGCGAAATATGACGGGATGGTCGATCAATCTTGAACAGGGTACACTTTAATAACAAAATTTAGTAGACAGCTAGAAGACTCTCTCAATAAAGAGCTCCATCCGTGAGTCGCATAATTGAGTACATAACATCGGAGAGTGCGATTTTATGTTGATTTTTTTTCCTCTGATCTATTCTGTATTATAAACGGTTGCAGAATTGTAGGGGAGGTTTCGTCACGTTTCTGTCTGACATTTAACAAAATCTAATTACAGCCGACTGACGCTCCGGGCTTTGCTGTCCATTTTCTTTCCCTTGCAACACAATGTTCCCAGAAAAAAAAAAGGAATGCCAATAAAGGAACAGACGAGATAAAAATAAGTTTAATAAAAAAAATTAAATGGAGATTTCGCGGTCGGAGATACGACGCGCAATTTGTGAGCAAAATGTTGATCACTTCGCCCCCTTCCCCGCCCTTCAGCGTTTAAAAATTTGGGGATGGAAGACCGCGGTTATAGGTGTCATATTTGTTTGGAAAATTCGCGTATTTTGCCCACTGGTTTACAATAACATTAACTCTGCACGACTGCACTATAAATTCCATTTATAATCGGTCCCTCTGGGGTCTTTCGCTTCGAGAGCGTTTTGTTTAATAGTATTTTGCGATATAAAAAATTTACGAATTTCGCGCTATAATCCTCGAAATATTCTTTGCATGATTTAAAATCGTTTTCCTCCAAAATTCATAAAAAATATACATTTTTTAAAATGAAAATATGGTGTATAATTTGAAAAGAAGAAAACTGCTTTTAGGACGCGAAACATCGCAGTGTCCGCCCAGCATTGGGCGATACGATATAATATAATTATTTTTCTCTCTTTTTCCCGGTCTTGACATATATTCTTCCAATTACTCTACATATTATTCACGAATGATTGGCAATTATATTTATCGCGATTAAATAACTTGACCGTCGGATTAGTAAAATACGATCGCCGCTCTCGGAATAAATCCAGAAATACAAATTAAATGTTTGCGATCTCAGTAACATAGATTAATAGAAATCAAAATGCGTATATATATTAGTAATATTGATCTTTGCGTTGACTGTCAAATTTTTAGATTGCTCAGTGATTGTGATTGACGATGGAAACTATCGTAACAAATTCGATTGATTAATCGAGTGTGCGGAACGAAGCTACGAGCGATCTTTCGATAAGTCATCGAACGTCAGACGCCTCGAACTTTGTGCACCGCAACGGGTGCATTTGTCATGGAACGCGTTAAATGAACTGTATGCTAAATAATTTAAAAAAAAAACCGCGTATACGATGATTCGCAGAAGAATCTCGCGGTGCAACGAACCCATTGACAATACCGTCGCGAGGACAGCAACGACTGGTTGTAAATATACCGACTTTTCGTGTGTCTAAAATCATTGTGATGCGAGAGCATCGAGTCATCGGCTTCGTAATTGAAAACCTGGAAGTATGAAGTCATGAAGTATACGCATCTGGTGCTGCTGGGCTGCGTCTGCTTTATGCTGAGCGACGCTAGACGCGCTAAATTCCCCAATGACTGGGATTCGCCTTTCGTTTCGTATTATCAAGACTCGCGAATCAATTTCGATTCAACGATGGACCAGAGAAATGACGCTGATATCTTAGTCTCGAGTATAACAGAGAGAAATGACGCCGAAACGAAAAGCGCGAAGTCGATACGAAGGTACAGAGAAGCAATCGAAGAATTGGAGAAACGCAGTGATTATCGTCGGGATCGAGGAGCTTCCGGTTTGGGAACACATCGTTATCGAGTCGAAAATCCGGAGAACCATCATCCAATCAGACACGGCGATCGTCTGTTCCGATCGATCGACATTAGTCAACGTACAATAGCACCATTAATTTGGCCCGTGAAGAAGGAAGCCGTTGTCGAGGGTGATCTGATACTCGGGGGTCTAATGATGGTACACGAGAGGGAGGATTCGGTCACATGTGGCCCGGTAATGCCCCAAGGTGGGGTACAAGCACTCGAGGCGATGCTCTACACTCTCGACTGGCTTAACAAACGCGATCTCGTGCCCGGCGTCAAGATCGGCGCCCACATACTCGACGACTGCGACAAGGACACTTACGGACTCGAGATGGCAGTCGATTTCATCAAAGGTGAGTAGGGTTAATTGCGAAAGGATAATTTTCTTTGCTCTTCGAGTTTTTCTTTAACAAGACTCGGAAAGAAAGGAGAGAAGAAAAAATTAGTTTCCAGGACTAACCGCTCAATGCCGCGATCTCCTGAACATCAATTGATTGTGTCAACCACTTTCCGGAGGTTACGACATTCATCAATTGTTTGTAGCGAGTACCCGTTTTTTTTTTTTTTTTTTCGTGTAACACGTTAATTAAACTGTTTGCCTCAGAAAAAAAGACATGAAAACATAATACTTCGTCTAACGAGAGCAATGCGCATAAGCTGTACACTAAAATGTCGTCTTTTCAATTTACGTGGTTTTAGCTTTTTTAAATTTTTTATGGCAACTGTCGGAGGTTCCGAATTACCTCCTATTTCCAGTTGGAGGATAACTCTCTATTCTCGTTTTTCAAAAGCTGTAAATAGAAGTTGAAAAACTTTTTAATGAGAGGGAGTGGACGAGACAGAGGTCGGCAGCCTGCGTTTATATTCAACGAGAGTTCTCCTCGTTATCGCGTACGGTGATAATTAAATCTTTGCTATTGGAGGACTCTCAATTCTAGTAGATCATTGAGATTTCGAGAACCGACGGAACATTTTTTGATAATTTTTGCACCTTTGAATTTGCGTTACAATTCAATTTTTTATCGATCAAAACGAACGCTGATTACGATAATCGGACGGGATGAACATTAATTTATTTAAAAATTATTCTTTGGTACATAAAATTTTATTTTATTTCGTGTTAATGATCGAATCTACACACGACGATGAAAAATCTAACCGGCATTCCTCGCTATCCGATATGCAATCAATCTGTTCGTAGCGGGTGCATACATATCCGGCAAAATCATTTTACCAACATCGCTCTCCCTTTCGCTTCGTCGGATCAATGAATATCTGATGGACACGAAAAGGACGCTTGTCATTTGCGCCATTGTTAAAGCTCTCCTTGTTTAAACTCCACCCGTAAAAATTCACAAACGTTTCATACCCGCATAGACGAGACAACACGGCAAAGCGGTACGCGTAGCCTTCGCCGAGGACTGTTATTATTTTATTTATATTTTATCGCTACGCAGTCGCATTGCTCAGCCGCAGTCTATGAAAAGACTATCATAGCTCTCGAACATTTCGAAAAATTAAAGCTATTGAGAGACGTCATCAAATATGAGAGTTACCAATCAGGCGAACGAAGCGACGAAGGCAAGCCAATCGCTTAGCCAGCAGTTTCCCCCTCCCACTCGCCCTTGTAAGGCAGTAGCCAATAGGTAGGGCTATCGTCAAGTACAGGAGGTTCCACTGTACCCATAAATCACCTTGTGGAAAAAAATAAGTGGGTTCGTTGAGTGTCCTTGGCATTCAATCATTTGGTCCGTATCGTCGTGACCGGAACAATCGACAATTTTCCGATTTCGAAAAGAACGGGTAAGCGCTTTAACTCAAAATGCTGCCGGTTATAATCGATAAGCCAGTTGAACGTTTGGTACGAATGAGTCTGTGTACGAGCGTCCGAGTGCCTCGACTGGTCGGAATCTCCTATATAGAGCTTCGCCCATTGTAGAAACTGAATTCCGGTTCGCGTTCCCAATCGGTTGACCGCAGGTGTCTATGCCGTTTCGTAGTCATATATGTCGTGTGGTGAAAAGGAATTGTTCCGCGCTGTTTGATTTGGCCCTTGATACCCGTCGTCTCGGTGACTTCGAGGATTCGAAAGGATCGACGCGACACAGCAGCATTGAAAGCTCGTTCTCGGGCGTTATATACGGTCTCCGAGACGAATGTCTTTCGGATTCGGTACGCGGACCGGATAAGCGTGTAAACCTCGCATGGCCATCCACTATTCTTGCTCCGTACTCCACTGCATGGTCTGACAGAATTCGCTTCGGGTTCCGGTTTCTGCACACATTGCCCCCGAGCTTTTCGATTTTGGAACGACGCCAATTTCACACCGTTAGAAGTGACCGTCAGCCTCTGTTTCTGCGCTCTCTCAGTAGTGCCTTTCGAGTGCATTGTCACAATGGCCTAACAACGGATTTTACCATACTGTTTTCGAACGACGGAAAACCAAAGCGTACCTGACCTTTTTACTTCATATACTCGTACCAAATTTGTATACCTTTAAAGATCATCGTATGCCGCGGTGAGACTGCAAGCTTTTATCCAACTCGCCTGTTTCATACACCTTTCGAAATCCCCGCCCCCCGCTTTGACCCTAACGACAAATTCACTGCATCGCGCAGAAAAGCCGTCTTCGTTGGGGTTTCATAAACAAAAGCTTTAATGAAATCCTCGAGGCTCATTTTAATGAGATGTTTTCCTGAACTGTCGAGAGATGGGAAAATTTCAATCTCTTACTTCGCTATAAAATGAAATGACGAGCTTTTCAGAGACACTTTGCGAAGAACGATTCTGCATAAGATGCTGAATAGACCATTGCCGGAATGAGTTCGGAAGGTTCTAACGTTTAGCCTTTTCTGTGTGTCGGAAGTAATACTTCGATGTGCAGCATCCGACCCGGTCAAATATCTGTACTAAGTGCATTGTCGAACAACCTCTCGAGTTACCAGCATCACGCGCTCTGTTTTTCTCGAAAAGGCACGTCTGGAATTGGCTTGAGTGACGTAAAAGGCTGTCGACATCTGGAACTATAGGGTTGGTCATAGTACACCTAAGAGCTTTTTTTCTTTTCCTTGATATTTCGTTGCCTATCATTTGCTCGCAAGTTAACCATCCGCTTCGCCGCGTTTCATGTCATTAGGATCCGTTTACTCTGCGCATCTCGCGCAATCTTGTAATCTCACGTTGTAAAAAATTTCAACATTCATCCCGCATCTATCACGAGAGCTTCAATTACAAGCAGGATATTCATTTTTTAATCGAAAAAATCTTCATGTCGGGATGGATGAACGCTGGAAATGACGGGAATAACGAAAACGCCCGCCGGGTAAATCTATACATGTCCAACATCGGTACTCCAATTTCGTACATCCGCGAGAATATTCAAATTCAATATCCGCGTGAGTTAAGAATGAAAAAAAAAAAAAAAAAAAAAAAAAAAATTGCTGTTCTGACGCTGTAGCGAGACACGTAGGCACGTGTTGTCGCTCGCGCCCTCAAGCCTCGTATTCCGGGACATTTTCGTTGTCGCTGTGCTTTCGCGAAATCGAATCACACGACTTTTATATCCGCTTGGCAAGAAGGTATGGTACATGGAGCGACACTCAGACATACGGGTAATACGTGCAACTACTCAAAATTTTTCAACGCGCCGGCCACACAGGTAGGTCCCCGGGAGGCCCCACCTCCGCGAGTGTATTAGATTTTTCCGGTGAAGTTGCACGTATTCCGGAAAAATTGTATGAAACGAAAAGTACTTTGCAGTATTTGTGTGGAAAAAAAAAAATAAAAAAAAAAAGTAGAAAAAAAAATACACGTTTTTCTCCTTACAGAGAAAAATCTATTGTAGCGCACTCGCTTCAGCATATCGGCTCTTATATGGTATATTTATTTTCTTCCTTTATCGTTCCTCGGTGAAGTGGTTTGCCTCCCGACGTTTCCATGTGTAGCAATGCAGTACACCGATATCATTTTATTTCTATACAGTATTAGAATATTTCTTTGCCCGCAAGCATATCGATACTTCGCGACAATGACAATATCATTCCGCGTTGATGTACGGAGTTCGCAAAGCACGAAGATTTTAAAACAATCCGCGATATATCGGAGTACAGACGTTGCGTGGATTGATGTAGCGTTGAGTGCGGCGGTATTGGGGTCAGAGGCGAACATTTATCGATGTTAAACACGTGGCAGTTGACGACGGTTTAGAAGGGTACCTGCGCTTGCCGGTAACAAGCACGACGTAACAGGGTTGGCGCTGTATCGCGGTTACCGCGAAGCACTCAGCGATAAACTGTTAAAGAAAACGTCCATTCGCGCACGATGGCGGAAATGCACGTTCTGTTTTGTTTCTCGGTGAGACGAGCACAAAACAGAGACGAGCCATGCGAGAAAAGGAAAAGAAACGTTGTAGAGACGACTCGAATCGTACGCTTCACGAACCCAAAACCTCCAGAGATGTTTTGTTACACCAACGGATGCTTTTTGCGAAAGAAAAAATAAAAAAAAAAATAAAAAATGAAAGAGAAAAAAAGAAAACAACGACCACCGAAGGGTAAAAGGACAACGTAGATCCCGTGTTCGCCATCCATAAATATACACGAAACTTCAAGTACTGCAACGCTTCTCGATTTCTTTTTATTGGATTTTGTTTTACGAGCCGTGTATACTATGGATTTATTAACTCATTCGTTGTATTTGACAATCGTAAAAACCGCACTTGATATCGAAGACAATGGATTAGAAATCGTCTATTGAATATCGAACAAACTATATAGAATACGCTTTTGTATTTATCAGCAGTCGATACAACGATTGTATCGCCCACAACTCCCTCTCTAAAGTTTGCGGACATTATCTCCGTATCTTGAAAGCTTCGGTAGTTCGAAATTGTCCGGCAAATTCGCTTTGAGAGGGAAAGGTACGGCAAAGCGTGGAGAGAAGGCATTGTTCGTCAGCTGATTGTACCTATAGGACGTTACGACAAAACGGATTCTCATTGTCGGACAACAATGACGGGCATCGGTACAACTACATTTCAAACTAACAATGGTTAGGAGTCTCGAATCATACGTTTAAGTCTATAAGTACTGACGAAAAGAGAACCACAAAGACTGATATGGACCCGAAGACAATGGCTGCCGTCCAACGCGCATGACTAATTGAAGTTTATAATAGTTTCTAATTGTTCCGGATATTCTTCACGTGACAACAGCCAATTTTCCCATATAGATGAATGAAAAAAAAAAAAAAAAAAAAAAAAAAACTTTTTATATCGAAGATACAATAGATACAATATTTCGTTGCCATTATTTCGCGAGTGTACCGAATCTTCCGTTAGATTCGATACTGAAATACTTGCAGCCGCGCCGAAGTTCGCGAACTACCACCATGCAAAATTGTCGCAGTTTGCATGAGGGTTACATATATTCATGAATTTCCCGTTTAAATTACCGATGCCTCATCATATCTCTCACCCAACTCAGCGCCATTATGTAGATAGCCGCAACATGCTGAGATACAGCACGTATACAAGCAGAAACAAAACACAGGTCGGTACTGTTCCGAAGTGTGACTCGAAATTCATTCGTAAAAACATCCTCTATGCATCGAGCATTGCGAAAGGGCTTTATGAGGCCCGATAATGGATGTATTCTTAGCAATTGAAACAAAAAAAGTGGGACAAGGTCCTAACACCTGTCCTCTCCGACAGCTGTCGGGACTTGAAGCTTTCGACTGTTTTTTTTTTTTTTTCGTAACCACGGGTTGGTATGGACCGCATTTAGCCTGCGGCAAGTCGAGCGCGAGATGCGGTTTCGCTCGATACGCGATGACCCACAGAGATAATGAAAAATGAACAACAATGAAATATTACTTCCTCCTCGCAATGACAAACGACTATTTTCATGTCGTATCCCTTTCGTCTCGTAGAATTTATACCCTAAACCGCACCAGCGTTCATACAAAGGGCTCCGACGCGCGCTCGTTTCAACATAAATGGGGGATGCGATGTGAGAATCTCTCCCTCTACTTCTCAACCCTGTGGGTTTAACGAGCCTCGACGACGCACATTCATGCAAGGTTAATCGTGTCACCCCAAAGCGTGAAGACGATCAGATTGTGCACCCAAGAGTCGTCACACCCCGTCTGAGAAAAGCGATTAACTTCGCCGACTATAATTGGTTAGCGGACGACTGAATGACGATTAAAGCTTTGCAGGAAATCCGTAAATTTTTTTATTTATCGCGCGTATAACACCACGTCGCTTTCAAAAAAGTTTTTCTTCGAAACCCTCGGAAGTATCATTCAAAAGCCGAGGAAAAAAAAAATAAAATAATATCACGTTTTTTGCCGGAGATAACACGAGTCGGAACAGCGAAAGTGTGAGTCGCCCCTTTCCACGATCGCCACACGACGTTCGGAGAAAGTAAGGAGAAAGGTTGAACGTGCGGATGAGAAGCAAAGAGTCATGGATTGATAAAATGAGGTGAGAGCTCCCAACGGTGCCACCTTGAATGTCCCTCGGATCTTCGAGTTCGTATTTCAACGTGATTGCGACAGTGGTTCTTCGACCTTTCAGGAAAGCCTTCGGACTTTTTTCTTTCTTTTTTTTTTCTTTTTTTTTTCTTGTTTGTCGGTCCCCTGTCCTCGTGAGACCCTTGCGATAAGTATGCGGTGATACGGGGTTGTTCGGGGAGTTGTTACGTCGGCTAGTGCTGTTACGCTGATTCTTCACGACTCTTGAAAATCCGATAACTATCCCTATTTTTATTTTCAGCAAAAATTTTCTCGACATCGACGATGATAACAAAAGTTTCGTGTTATTTACAACTCTGTATTATACTTTATTATTACTTTTGTTTTTTTTTTTTTTTTTTTTTTAAATAATCTTTAATTAAAAAACATTGTTACCATCGCAGACAGAATCATTTGTGACTTTTAATAAATTGATTGCTGCGAAAAATTGACACAAAAAAGAAGAGTGGCCTTCCGATTTTTACGGGGTAAAAAAAAATTCTTATCCACGCCAACCGCCGCGATGTATCGCGCCAACCATTGCGAAGCCTCGTTGCAATGCCAATTAAATTATTTCCACACGACCTCATTAAAGTTGCATACGAACGATGAAAATTCTCGACAATTTTAATATTATTCAAATTAAGACTACGTGAACGTCAAATTTAATCGCAATTTTATTACAAGAACGGTGAAAGAGTTGAAAAGAATGGCAATTTGTCGTGTCGAGTTCCCGATAATAGTCTCGGGATTTTCGAAGGACAGTCTAAATTTCGTGACGAACAAACATTCTCGAGTTAATGACAATTATGCATCGCAATTGCAAAGCTATGAAACATTTAAGTGTTTGAAATGCACACGGAGCGTCGTTCGTTGACGCGCGCCGTCAGGTGGACCGACAACAATAAACTTTACGATACTTTGGTATCATCTTGATAATAATAACGGCTGTCTGCAGAAACAAGCGTGAAGTATGAAGAGCCAGTTAACCGTCTCTCTCCCGCGAGAGCGTATCTATACCGTAGTTATGCAGTTGTTACGTAATTAGTTTACACGAACTGCCGCGCCGAATAGAATCGCGTGAGCGCGTTATATCGTTTCCATTTTGATGGCGAGGGGTTCCCTATATCAATTACCCTCAGTCTCATGCTTTAGAATCAATAACGAGATTACGTGACCCCCAGGACTCGCGAGCCACGCCGATGCGCTTTTGTGTTCTCGACTGATGCTCCGTACACGTACATTATCATACGTGAATACATTCTCGTACAATAAGCACGCGTCGCTCATAGTACACAACTGTTGTGTGCGTCCATCACCCGTTTGTACGAGATGAAAGCTCTGCCTACGTTCGTATCGCGGCGTGTTGCACGAGATTCGAAGGCAACCCGGGGTGCGCCTAGTAGAGCGATGCCGTATTGCTCAGACACGAAAGATCTGAATAATTTAGCATACCGGACAACTACATTTGTCACCGAGAACTGCGTTTTACGCTGACGGCAATAAATGAGACACGAGAAAATTCACTTGTATCCAGAAATACGGAATTTAATTTCGCAAAAAAAAAAAAAATTTTTTTTTTTTAAATCTTTCATTTGACTTTTACGTAAAACGAACAAAAATTATGTGTTGCAACGAATGCCGAATGACATGGTACTTGTCGAGCGTAGGTAACGCGATACTTTGCATTTAAAACGGTCGCATAGTTAGCGGAGAATCTTCCGCAGCAAAAGTATAGGAGATAATGCCTGAGAAGACTAATACATCGTTTTTTCTGTGGTTTTTTTACCCTCCAGAGTTTTTGCGGAATTTTTTTTCTTTTTTTTTTTTGCAACGCTAAATTGCGCATAATGCGCGAGTACATTGCGCGTCTTTAATATAAGTTTGGATGCATCGACGCGAAGTACGTATATACCTCAACGCGATAAAGTTTTCTTTTCTTATATCAACTACCCTCGGACCGCGAAGTAAATCACTATATTCATTGAAGCCAAGATGAGTTTTCGAGCCGCGAGAGCAGCTTATTGTGTATTACAGCATCGTGTAATGTTACCCCGGCGGTGTAAGGACTACTCGTAGTACCTGTTTCCGCGGTAATAGTACGAGAATAACGTTTGCAAAGCTTTTAATGCACGGAAATAGTGGGTACACGATACACGATACACGATACCTATTAGGTGCGTTCACGTCGACTACTAGTATATTATTCCCTGTGTACTTTATCGTTGTGCTCGCCGAACGGTACTGTTGGAAAAGCTTTACGGCAATATACCTTCATAAAGCAGAGCAGGAGTCTAACGAACGGGAGTGCTTTTAGGTGAAATTGCTGAGCTTGCAAAGAAAATGAGCAGTCGAAAGAGAAAGACTGAGACGAAGTGAGTGCGAGCGGAATGAGGGGGAGGGGGGGGGGGGGGGGGAGGGCGAGAAGGAGCAAAGGACTCGAGCCAATATGCTACAGGTGGTTCCCTCACTCAGTATAATTGAATTATTTAATCGCCCTGACTAGTCGAGCGCGAGAAAGCAAAGAAGAAATCGATATACAGTCGTTACACCAAAGTTTGATATTCTATCGTATATTTTGAATTACCCTGTTGCATTAATAGCTTTATAATGCATGATTGGCCCAAATACCTATAAACATTCTTAAATAACAAACAAATATTTGTTTAATAAAGTTCCGCGGCACAACTTTTTAAATCTTGTCTTCCGGCAAAAAGACGGGAGACAGTGAAAAGTGAGGTTAGGATTTTTCGGGGCGGACAGTGAAAAGTGAGGTTATAATTTTTCGGGGCGGACAGTGAAAAGTGAGGTTACAATTTTTCGCCCCATTGGCCAAAAAATAGACTCCCAGGACGAAAAGTAAGAAATCGCAAACTGCGCATGCGCGAACTCACTTTTCAGTATTATCAAGAAATCATCCATTTTCGGCCCGCAAAACTGTCATGAAAACAGCCACTTTCCATGCACTAATTTCGTAAAAGTAATTTTGTACGACAAGGTGAAAATTTCGTTTCTTTTTTTCGTTCTTTTTATCTAATCCGAATGTTTCGTCAACGTTAGCAATACTGAGAAGCAAGCAATTTAGGATGTGGAGCGACCGAGAACAGATACGCGTATATGGCTGAAGTGCACTTGAGCAATTTATGCTTCACAGAGCGTAACAATTTTCGCTTCAGTGCGATGCTTCAACACTACGGAATCCTAGGCATATAATTACGTTTCAGAATCCGTCAAAGGGATCGAGTCATATCCTTTGGTATCGGAGATTCAACTATGATGCACATGATGCATGTTGCGATGTTTCGATTATTCGCTAAAATTCGAAATATCCGATTCGTCATTTTATGATGAATATTCAATGATATTACATCGTTTGGATTCTGTTTATTTAACAAGGTACATCGTTGTACGTAGTCAATTTTACGAATTTTATTATAAATGGATTATTATTATTATTATTATTATTATTATTATTTAAAAATTTAATTCGTCAATAATACGCGGCATGTATTGGATTTTATATTACATCGCTGCTGTAGTTACGTTGATCTCTTCATTGTTCGACTTTCGTCTACGCGAATAAAAAAAAATCTATTAAACACCTTTCGCACTCAGTTTTTCGCTATCAAGATATCGACTGCGCAGAATCAGAAGGATTCATCCGACACCGTTTCGATTGTAAAACCAATGTGAGATACGACTCTCTGATTCTTAGGAGCCGATAAAGAATATGTAGAATTCCTAGCGGTCTTCCCATTATTGTTTACGGTAAGTACAGTATCTTCTCTTAAGCTCATTCAGGCTTAACGTGTTTCCATTCGCTGCGTCTGTAATGTGACATCCCACCGCTAATGCCAACTGCGATTATGTATGAGTAATTTATAGATTGGCGAGCGATAGGGCAGATAAATAGCACGGATAGCAAGCATGACGTGCCCTGCGGCGAGGGTAATCCGAACGGGTGACATTCGAATTACTATTAAGAAAGGGGGACGTAAATTACAACCGCAAGATTAGAAGTGTGCGTAACATACTCTGCGGAATGTTTGTATCTATCTGCGGCTTATAGTTGCCAAAACGTGTCACCTACTAATCGATGCTAAAACACCAGCTGAAGAGAAAATCAGCACTTTCATTCCGAATTCCATCACATGATCATTATTAGCTGCAAATAGCAGACGATAAACTGCTGTAAGGCTGTAAACGTTTTGCTTCAATAGAGTGCATTGTCCCCCGCAGCATGAATTCGAAGTTTTAGACGTTCCGCTTGGGATTTTTTAGAATTCTTCGAATGATGGGGACGATCCTGATAAGTATAATTTTGAATTGCGCTTTCTTAAAACCGGTAAAGTGGATGCTGTCTTAAATTTCTTATAACTTAATCAATGAAAAGCGGCAGCATCCGGTTGTTTGCTTTCTTGTAAAATGGAAGATAAGACTAAGATTACTCGTCTGAGTGGAACCTTTAAGGTTCCATTTTGCTGAACAGATTACGTGGACAACCGTTGGTAAATTAGGCAATGCGTTGGTCTTCAGCAGCTTTCGGAAGGTCTGTAGCGCGTTTTCAGAGCTCGTCATTGGGAATTCTCTGATTAACATAATAGTGTCTTATGTATACCTAATGTTTTTCGAATGTACTGCTTTTTTAGCACAGCTCTCGAGACTATGCAACTCTCGCCTCGCCTACCTTCGCCTTTGTATATAATTCCTATGAGTAACTGAAGCTGTCTGTTGAAATTTCGTCCCGTTGAGTAGCTATGAAGCTATTTAAAAAAATATAGATTAGCAGAATGGCTGCCGGTCGCGGTAGTGAAGCTGTCGGCTTAAGCTCAGGCTAATGGACACAAGCTTAACGAGCTTTCGAACAAAAGTCGGTGATAATGATTCGCCGGCTATTGGCATACGTAAGCTACCGCGAAACCGCGAACAACTTTGGCACGCCTCGCAGATCTAAATATCCCGAATGATGGAGGCTTCGAGCCGATAGAGCTTCACGGAAATTCGGTAAGAATTATTCCGCCGATAGCATTAACGCGGCAACGGTTCGACATCTCGGACAATTTATTGGCACGAGACTGTCTGTTCGCTATCTGCGATAGGCAGGCGGAGCAAAGAATTGAAAAATCAATACGCAAAACCCATATATTTAGAGCGAAACTGTTGGTGATAAAAGTCGGGAATAATGACCTGCCAATGGCACATCTCTGTCCTACAACGATCGGTAGACCCAACTCTTTCATAGATACTGTTCAGTCGTTAATTATTACAATGAAGCACCTGATTCACGGATGGGATAATACCGAACGCGACTCCATGATGCTGAAATTGGCAAACCCAGTTAGCAGACGCGGCTGGCTGAGCGCACTAAATTCTGGATGGAAATCGCACGCCTCCCACTTCTCTGGTTTAATAATGCGGGAAGACTAGTCAAACGCAACGAAAAGGAAATGTTGTTGTAGAAGTGATAAAGCGTATTGATATGTTCACATTTGTAATCATCTAATGCTAGCGATTTATAACGCTATACCCAGCGCAACGCAATCACATCAGCGCAGTTAGGGATTTATGATTGCTATATCGGTCAAACGCTCCATAACGGACAACAATAGCCTTGTCGAGTTTTATCAATCAAAAACTTAGGAGTTTTCGAGTGAAAACTTTAAGTTGGTTACCCTGACGATAAAAGCGAAGTTAAAAATAATTTTTCTCATCAAGCCTTCGTTTACGATCGAAAGTACTTACGATGAAAGTGAGAAAAACTTTCCTTCGAAAATGCAATCCTCCCGGTTGATGACTGAACGCAGCCCTCTATTCAATCGACCAAAAATGTCTTTCTGGGGTCTCGTAGATGTTGTTCGTCGGAAATATACGAAACGATTTAAGGAGGGCGGGCGAAAACTTCATAGTTTTACGGGGTTCCTTAATAATTTAACGCAACAGTTTTCACGAGTTCGTAACATTCGTATCGGTCTATTCGTCTTCCACTCCCTCTTTTCAGTCACGCATAAACCGCTCCACTTTTGCACACACATTCATGTCGTTTTAACAAATGTTTCAATCCATTCTAAGTTGGCGAACCCCGCGTCTGTGCCGTTCCCGTGTCCGGTAAAGTATGTGCCTTCATATCCGTGGGAGGATAATCAACTTATGTTTGTTCGGCGTAAATCCCATCGGGAGCTTTGGCTTCACGGTTCTGTGAGCAAACGCGATTTCGCATCGGATGCGTTACTCCATTATCTAATTTCTCGATTTGTCATGTCTACGTTTGTTCATCGACTAATTAATTCGTTCATCCTTTCGTAATGAATGCTGACAGCGTTACTCGTGTTATTATCGTAATTAAAAGTAAACTCGATATTATACGAGACCCTCGTTACGAATGTTTTTTTCAAACAGAAGTTACCTTTAATTTCGTAACGACAGTGAGGAACCGACGAGGATTGTATTTATCGCGGAGTTTGTTCATTAGGGAAAGCTCTCCGCGAATTTTTTTTGGTAGAATAACAGCAAAGCAAATAATTGAAGGGTTGGGCGAGAAAGCGACGCGATGTGTTTGGACCATATTACGAATCTCTTGAATTCATACAGCATCGTCATGGTCTCTGGTATCTTGTCCGCTATTCATTCGGGATCTCGAAACGCCGCGGAAATAGGTATTACATTCATACGAATGTCATCCCTTACGAATCTTATACCGTCGCATAGAGTGAAAAAATGATGAATGGACCATCGTCTTTTCCCGATTTTTCCATTAAAGCCATTCAAGTGGATAATATTTCGTTTTTGTCACCGTTCTCGGAAATTGCGTCAAAATACGAAACAGCAAAGCCAAATCCGAACGGATTAATTATGCAGAAACGGATAATTGACAATCGTGTTATAAACATTCCGAATGCAATGCAGCATCCTGTCCGTCGTCCTAACGCGATCGTTCATATTCCGAGAAGGTTAATACTACTTTAGCGGCTTACGGACAACTTGATTAGTTCGTCATTGGGCGTTGTTGCCTCCCAGATTCGGCGGTTCCGCAGAGCGCTCACTTTAATGACTTTATTGATGACGCACACGAGAACAACCGCGGAAATTCGAATAGCCAATATTTCCTAACAATTTCCCGTCCATTAACTGTTGCCGCGTTCGGTTAAAGTGCTTTTTTGTACAAACTGCAGATGGGCAATCATCGCCACTTCGTTTGCCATCAATTTTCACTGAAAACAACGGCGTCTGAGAGCATATTACAAGCCACGTAAACTGTAATGGAGTATTCCAGTTATTACTTACGTATTCACAGAGAGAATATGCGGTCTCACAGGTGGTACGCAATTTAATACAACTCGTCTAATCCATTTAATGGGGAATGAGTAGACGAGAAAATGTTTTACGAATGTCTAAAGGCCCTTTGATACGCAACAAACCGGCGCTAACGTAAGCGCGTAAGTCATACTGCGGACATAACACAAAAACTCTCGTCTCGGGGATGAAAATGACGACGGTCCTTACACAAGACCTTAATAATATAATCCTGTCGTGTCTACGGGACAACGAGATGTGTAAAAGAGAAGGTATCTCGACGCAACAGGAATTCATCTCTACATTTCAAATTTTCGTTCGGGATATGTCGTCACATCGATATATCGCTAAACGAGATCGCGGAGGCAATGCAATCGAAAGATGAAAGACAATTCCAGAGGAAATGCACAATGGCAAAGCAATCGAATAGAATTTTAGCGAATTGGAAACGACGGAAATACGGCATGGAAAATCATGTTATGAAGAATAGGGGATGACATCGTGCAGCGGACGATCATCCCTCTTCTTTGTTCATCTTTGTCGCAATTTACACGCGAGAAGAACGATACGATAAAACCAGAGCAAAGATGAATTTTCAACGCATATTACCCATTTTACGTTTATCTATTTTCACCTCGGATATAATACCGATCGTGATAGAGGGGTGACATGCCATCGTATCGAAATATTATAAAATATCGGATGCCTTCCGGCTCACTACCTCCAACGGCGGCCTTTATACGCAACGTATCATGCAACAGCAAGTATATATAAGTGACGTCGAGCTCTATATCATTATTCTGCAATATCACCGTCGAATCCGTTCGAGTCTCGTCTGCATAGCACAAGCCTACCGTAGAAAAATTGCAAAGAAAAATTCACCGGATTCAAAGAACCGCCGCGGTTTTTCGAGCGGTTATATTGCGAAGAAAGAATATCGGCGAAGTTTTCATCTACAAGAATATGTACATTTTTTTTTTTTTTTTTCAAAACTCCGAGTCAACACCGCGTTCACGATGACGACGAAAATCGTGTCGTTTTATTTGCGTCACCTCGACGCTTCCTCGGTGTAATTTACCCGGTGTAATTTACATTATTCTTATCAAGTTCGCGAAATTTACCCTCCCGGATTATGGCGAACAGTCGAGCAAAGTTTAGGGTGAAATATGGACGAATTTTTAAAAGACGAGAAAAAGAGAGCAGAGATCGTCGCGCCGGCTGTAAATGTCGAGAGTCGGAAAGGCAATGAAAAAAATGTATATATATATATTGGGAATTCCAGAAAGGTGACTTTAGTCGTAACTGTTTTACTGCGTAAAAAAATATGAAATCATCGTGAATCGCAATATTGAAACGCGCTATAGGTCAATTGTTCGAATTTACCTCTGTCGGCATTGGAGGCTCTGGTGGCCTTACGAGCGCTGTAACATGTTGTTGTACTTCCGGAACCCAATTCATACAATACCTACCCGGTTGTCCGGGTAGAACCGGTTACCGCGCAAAAGCTATCGGCATCTGAGTATCGGCACGCCACGGGTTCAGTGGACAAAATCCGCATGCAATACTGCTTTCCAATAAAGCTTTTCTGCCCCCGCGCACTTCGATTTTGTCGTTCAATCGCAACGGAATTTCGACTGGATAGAATCGTAGTAAACACGATGACCGCTTATTTCTCGTGTACCGTGCGATACAACCAAAAAATGTGCCCGCTGTACACGCTTCAACGATGTTTGATCTATTTCGCTCGCTCGATTGAAATTTCTCGGGTAACCGTTTGTCACATTATCGAATTTATTGGAAATCCGAAATAGAACCTTTTGACACAAAGTAACGCCGTCCTACCAGCCTAATTCTCGCGAAATGGAATACGAGACGTCGAATATAATTCCCGATTCTTTTCCGACATTTGTCATACTTATTGTCAATTTTCGTGGTTTCGTTTCGTAGAGTCTGACTAACTGTACTGAAGTCTCTAATTCAGCGTTATCCAATACTGATTCAGGATTCGCAAGTCCCCAATATGATGCCGAAAACAGCAATGGCAAGAGATTCTCAAGTACTCAGATTTAGGAAAAGGACCAATTACGACGTCGCAATTGGTTATCAAATGCACGAGACTAGGATTTTGCAGCCTTTTCGATTCTTTCATTGTTTTCTGTATATATCTCTCCTAATTCTATGTACGGATCTCCTATCTTATCGTTGTCCAAAATTCGCACAGTCGCGCGTGTTGTCGTTCTCAAGTAACCGCAATATGATGTAAGAATAAATACAACGTGTCTCGTTCGGCAATACAATGGAAAAATGCGATGTCCTTTCCGATATATACACACCTTTCTCTATGGAGATACGATGTCTCCAGAGAATTGAAGTGAAAAAGGATCAGAGAGAAAGATATATAAGAGGAAAACCGAGTAGACGCGATGGAAGTTTAGTGGTTCGTGTTACGTCTCTCCGGGGTACTATTATCACTTGCATATACCTTCACCTGGACATTCTCGCGATTCTTACTTTACCCTCTTTCCGTCATCTCATTTCATCGAGGGGGTGGAAACGTGACTTCGCACTTACTCATTCGAAGTATATAGCGAAGTGTTCAGCGTACTATACAACGTATAATACAGGATGATTCATAACTATCGCGAATCTTACGCATGATGACTACAGTCTTTTTTAGATACCTATAAATGCTCTCGGCAATTTAATAAACTCGTGTCGGCTTTTACCGCCCGAATTTTTAATGTGTTTTGATTTTATACTGAGAAGGGAGAGTTACGGCAAAATTTGAGAGGGATGCGTTTTTCTGTGGGCGAAAAAACGCTTATGAAATAAAATTGGCGTAAAATCTGATGGTTTTCTAGTGCTCCGCGGAATCTTTTTTTTTTTATCTTTTTTTCTTTCTTTCGTTTTTTTGTCTTATATGACTCATTCGCTACGTCATTGCGTACCGAAAGATTTCACGAAGAAATCCATCGTCTCGACTGACACCTCTGCGAAGCACATCCGTGAGTATGAAAGGTCCCAGGTGTAGCACGCTATGCGTGTCGATCCGATGTGAGCGCATAAAATGAGACTGTCGGAGAGGCTACGATTGAATACCGGAACGTGCGAGTCACGCGTGTTATAACTCCGTGACTGGCGCGATTGCCACGAGGGCAGCGTGTCGCGAGTGCGAGTTAAGAGCGAGTGGACCGATGATCAAGGGCATTTATACCTTCCATTATGCGACAATTGCGAATAGATGTCTCTCGGTTAACGACCAACGGGAATTTCACCGGAGGACAGACTCTAAGAGTTTACGACATCGGCTCAATTTTATGGCCTCTGAACAGATGTTGCAGCAACTGCAATCGCATTGACCAACAACCAATCGCTATGCGCGTACATTTCTCGACCTAATGGGCAGCAGCAATACTTTTCGGTCGTATATGCCGTAACTCTACTTCCACATTTGATGGCAATACATCGAAAATTTAACTCCAAATGTAGGAATCCCTCCGGCATGTACTTTACTTTCGAATACACGTATACGAGTAGCTACACGATATACATCTCGAAATTCCTCTTCCATGAAAATATTCCGAAGTTTTTCACCCCATTTTGGACAATTTTTATATTCGTTGCAAAACTCGAAAATTTAAGAGATACGAATTTTTTTTATCTTCCGAGATTTATATCGAAGGGGTAAAACAGCCGAACAAAGTTTGGCAAAAAATCTCCGATTTTTTTGTTTTTCCATCGAAGCACTCAACAGATGAATGAAACTTGGAATGATTATATTTCATGTCGGCATGACCCACAAACTATACCGTCCGACACGAGTGCGTCCTTCATCGAGGGCGAACTGTCCTTATCAAACTTTTTTTTTTTTTTTTTCGAAGACGAATAATCCGTCTGAAATAAAAATGCCGAAGAAATATTTTGCGAAGAGCCGAGGCAAATTGTTCGCAACCCGCAATTGTCTCGTAACAATTTATATTGCGTATCGTGTCGGATAGCCGCGAGAAACAATCTCTCTCGTGCGATGTCTCATCCACCATTTCTCTATCCCTGCGCGAGACGCATCATGAATTGCCTGTTAAAAGCCAAGCTGCCTGTATCACTTCCTATATCTTTTTCGCTATTTTCTTTGGGTACCGCTACGTTGCGGGCAAACGAGGATAAAGTCCGATAGAGAGCGGGGAGAGGCGGAGGGACAGACAGTACTCGTTACATGTTCGATTCAATTT
This sequence comes from Cryptus viduatorius, assembly GCA_964006125.1. NCBI lineage: Eukaryota > Metazoa > Arthropoda > Insecta > Hymenoptera > Ichneumonidae > Cryptus > Cryptus viduatorius. Next base: position 32,239,353 of record OZ023220.1, on the reverse strand, counting down.
GAGATTGTGAACGTTACGAGTCTCGATCTTATCCGGGAGAGACGAAAAACGCGCGGAAGGCATTCACCCACTCACTTTTACTGCACAGATATACCGCCGTTGCTATATTCAGATAAGCGCCTAACGCTTTCTACCATTTCTCAGGATGTCCGAGATTGCCGCGACGAAAAAGATAAGAGCACTAACAGTCCCGAACGAATATCTGATTCTTCTTTATTTTTTTTTTTTTTTTATATAAAATAGGAAACAGAAGAAACCGACAAATTGTAGTCGATTATCGAAACGATTCGGAGAAAAAAAAATAAAAATAAGTGCATAATTCACTCGCAATGAGATGAACCGTTCAATTCGAATGGCAGATAAAAGCTGCGAAGCCGTATATATAAGGTATATAAGTTGAATGTACCTTAAAAATTCGATTATACCGAAGATAGCAGAAAGCAGTGAAAATTCTACGGATATCAGCAAACTTCGAGGTTTCCAGTGAAGAAGAGAGAGCAATATCATTCGTTGATACACCGAGCTTACTTTTTTTTTTTTTTTTTTTTTTTTTTTTTACGGTCCACTATAAAAAGTCGTCTTTTGTCGACAAATGCTCGGTCCAAGGACGGGAACACATTTAGAGATTTTCCCACTGTGTTCCTCCTTTTTCTTTATTTCTCGAATAGTCGTCTACCCCATTTCAATCCCAATGAATTTCCATTACGTTTAAGTGTCATTAGACTTTAAGAGCGTTGTGCGCGAGATTCTCTCTTTTGTTGCTACCTGCGTATCTCCGGGTAAAGCGGCGCAAGATTTCAGTTGCGCCAGCGACGCGGCTTTAAAAGACCGGAGAGGAGAGAGTGAAATATCACAACGAAACTGGAAGCAGTGATGACGGATGATGCAAAACAAGTCCTGGACTCACCACCGCTATTTATTCTCTTAATCACAAGGGTTGGTTGGCTTCGCCACCAACGACAAGCTTTCTCGAGGCATTAATTCTCGACGCGGTCATCTTAAGCTCCATTTAGATATTAAATATGTATTTGTGGATTAAAGAGAATGGGCTATACGCCTATTAAAATTATACTTGAGGATTAAGGAGAAAGCAAGAGAAAGTGCCGCAGCATGAGACCGCAATGCGCTCTTTCTTTCTTCTTGAATATGTAATCAGAAAGTGCCTTGGATGCAGTTCCCGACAAAATAAAGCCGAGTGCACCGACGAGAGACTCGCACCCTCACCCACGCCATTTAAGTTTAAAACCGAGCGAATTCGTAAGAATTTTATTGAGGATAATCACACGTTTCGCAAAGGGTAAGGAGCAGGAGCTATGAAACAGTGATTATAGAATTACATGTTCTCTTATCAGTAGGCACAGGCCTCACTTCAAGCTTTGCTAAGCCAGTCGTTAAAACTATATACTGGTGCTTCTGTTTCTACAACTGTAATTTTATACTGATAAGACGAATGAGAGGCTTACTTTGATAAACTTTCGAGAAATCTCGTAAATTCGTTCATTCGAAACGATTATAATGATTTTTTCTCTCGGAGACACGAGCTGCTTGATGACGCGTGTTGTGTGGTTTGTACCTTGAAACGATAGAGGGCGGTATCGCAATATCGCCATTGGTCTTGATGATCGAAACCGATGCGATAACCGCAGAATAGAGTTGTGCATTAAGGGGGGAAGTCAATTATCCAACTCTGCTAATGATCCATTATCAGCAGTGACATGGAACTGGTTGTCCGCCATACACAACACACGCAGGTGAATCATAAAGACACGATTTGCATATATGTGAATTTCAATTTGCATCGATGCAAACGATAGATCATACCGCGCATGAGACCGTTATTACTCCTATAATTTGAATGTCTGCAACGACAAAATGCTGACCAACATCCGGCCACTTGCTTCGTAGCGCCATCGTACCTATAATTGCATTTGTTTGAAGAGTTCTTTATGCTCTGATATCCTGAACCATCGATTAGATCGCCGTAGAGATACGTGACATTTACACTGAGAGAAATCGTTAACGCGGCGGTAATTGGTCGAAACTCAATGGCAAAGAATCACTTTGCACCAACGAACGTATCGCTTTTGACAAAACTCGAGACCGACGCCAGCGCCATCGTACCTAAAATTTCATTTCTCTAAAGAGTTCTTTACGCTCTAATATCCGAAACTATCGATTAGATCGCCGTAGAGATTCGTGACCTTTACACTGAGAGAAATCGTTAACGCGGCGGTAATTGGTCGAAACTCAACGGCAAAGCACCACTTTGACACCAACGAACGTATCGCTTTCGACAAAACTCGAGACCATCCCCTGGATTCTCAGAGCATAGGACTCGACGACACCAACTCAATGAAGAAGGCTTGATTTCGCCAAAGTGCGTAAAGGGTCCAGTTTTGGGCGATGTATTGACCCGGACAGCCGAGAACATTCGATTAAACAACGAGCAGTGCGGGTAAAGCGATCACCCAGCAACAAGAGGTATTGCCGGTATTGCTTTAGACATTTTCCAGTCGGACACAGAATTTGACGTCCTTTGAACGACGCCAACACCTTTCACAAAACGTCATCGAAATACCCCGGAATCGTTTGTACCGACCGATTTATATAGATGACTGTTCTATATTAGACTCGTTTATACGCGACGGGACATACTAACCAACCCTTGCCATTGGATTCCTCTTAACAAGGAAACGGACATAAAACATAGATAACCGAGGATCCTAGGAGAGGACAAGTTCGTCGTGAAAGCTTCAGCTTACAAGCTGTGCACGAAATTTTCATCCTTACGAAAACTTTTCTAGAATCTCAAGGGACGATCGTAACTACACGGTACACCGCCGGCAGAAAGAGAATGAGCAAAAGAAAAACCTGTACAATATTTTTCAAGTGCTAGAACGCCGTCGAAGCGCCCAGCGGGAGAGGTTGAACGTTTTCCAGTTTTCTATAACACTCGATAGAGTTTGATCGTTCAACGGTTTCCTCATGGGCAAACACACTAGACGGGATACTGCCGCTCCAACTGGCTGTTGGAAGCGAGACGATAAAGTATGACCCACTTACTCGTACCCCTTCTTTGCCGAAGGAAAGCCGAGAGAATGACGGGAGGTTACTTATCGTTACAAACGTTTTCCCATGGCATCTTATGGTATATGGCTGCTATCAAGAATCTTGCGAATGTGTGTGTAACTCCGATCGGTATCGGAAACACGATAGTACCGAAAACGGTGTCGACTATGAAAAGGCTTTCGTCGATCGCACACAGTGATCACACAAACACTTGCGACCATTTCTCTCTTGTTGGTATCACCTTTCTCACTAAACGATCTTGCGATACTATATTTGATATCTTTCTATGTCTCTCTATATATATAAACGATTTCGATGCCGTCGTCTACAAGAATCGAGCCCTGGACCCTGGGGGACGTAGGTGTATTGCAGAGCCTGAAAGTAGGGGGAGGAGAAAGGGGGTGACGAAGAGGAGAGCCGAAATATTCTGTCCCCCTCTTGCCGGTGATATCACAAGTCCCCCTCCCCCTTTAAGGCCATTTTAGGCAACGGTTAGTGGCGATGACGACGACAACGACGGCGAGCGTTTCTGGCGCGCGAGCTTTTCGAAATCCTAATCTCTCTATTTATAGAAAAAGGTTTTCTCGCCGCCACTGTCACCACCGCCGTGTATAAGAATTAAGCTCTAAGCCCACCAGTGGTTGACTGCACTGGAAGCTCGGTGGGCCTTGGGGTGTCCCGAGAGAGGGGAGGGGGAGGAGTGGAGAGGGTGGGTGAGGGTTGAGGTGGAGGTGGGGGTTGGGCTCCCAGTCCCTCTTTGGCCCGAAATATTTTAAGTCCCTCTTTGGCTCAAAATATTCCAAGCCTCCCCCCCCCCCTCCCCCACCCTCACCGCAAGTATTCTAAGTTCCCTTTAGACGAACATATCTCCGTAAGCTTTTAGATAAAAGTTAACTAATGTCACGGTACGGATAAAATCGTGGAGTAGGTAATGTCACAGTCCCGTTGCCGTCACAACGGCTACCCTAGCAACGACTGCCATGGAGACCGTTTGCTTGGTAACGGTTTGAATGGTTCCGTTGGCTTTGTTTGACAGTCGCAAGCGCGTGAATCCCGCGAACTCCTATATACAGATACATATATATCGGAATAGTAAATACGTTCCCTCAATCAGATAGGCCTAACCGAAGCAAAAGGAACTAATGCTTATAGGTAAAGCGTTCAAATTGATTGTAACGTCACCCACTGATTGTTTGGTTCTCTATACGCAGAACTCGACCCGATCGAGAATACATTAAACAGAACGCAGGGTCTTCGACTGCGGCGCGAATAGATGTAAATTGCTGTACCGGTACAGCCTCCCTGAGGAGAGAGTGGCTCATTCATTCTTAATCGGTAATGGATCCCAACAGAAAAGGCACTCTCTCCCCGGGATTGGTGGCAATTCGTTGCCGCCATCAATATATCGTTCACGGCTCAAGTATCCAACACGAATGGCAGAGAGAATGAAAACCCGCGGTGTAGCGGAATTTCCAACGTCTTCATGAAATAATCAGTCAACACTTTGTCTCGATCCATTATTCAACGTCTTGCATACTTTACTTACTATTAACGAGATACCTTCGAACGAATTCAATCGAATTCATATTATTTGTCCTTCTCTTTGCAATCGTTGTCGAAGAAAAGACGGCGCGATGGAAAAACCGTTATTGGATTCCTGCGACATACCGCAACAGCGAAAAAAATTTCTATCCGCTCCTATGTACATTCTTCAACTATTGAATTTCACTCAGTGTTATTGAAATAAATAAACAATATTGACGTTATCGAAAATATATTTTACTCGAAAGTATTACGGTAGCCATCCGTGTAGCCATTGTCTTGAAGATCGATCGTTGGATTCGAAATAATAGAGCAAATTCATCGAATTTTAACAGACGGTAATCTGATACAAAGCATTTCGAACTTATGCTCTATATTTGTACAGTTGCAGAGTTCGAGTTTCTTCGGGCGCTAAGATATCACGAAACCGTCAAACTCCGCAACCGTATCTGCGATCGATTGCCACGTACATCAAATCGGCGAAACCGCCACGCGATCGATTTCATTTAAAGTTTCGTAATTGCTGATGTTGCTTCTCGCCGGGAGCAATGCTCATGGGTGGCTTCGGTTTTGTCGATCGTGACTAGCGAAGCCAAACTTAAATGCATGACAAAGTCACAGCCGTAGGAAACTGAATTATCGACACTCTCCGGCGACAAAGCGGGAGGTTCGATTAATATATTTCCGATTGGCTTACGGAGGTGCAATAGCAAGAATATAAAGGACTGAATTATTTTCTTCCTTTCGAAGACTCAATTCAAGTCTTCTAGAAACAATTGCGAGTATATAAAGGGAGACATTATTTTCTACGTTTCAAAGTCTCAATTCAAGTTTTCTTCGAACGATTGCGAGTGTATAAAAGGGGGAATTATTTTCTCCATTTCGGAGCGTCAATTCAAGTCTTCCGGGAACAATTGCGCGTATATACCGACCGAATATCCATGCAAACCATCTTTTAGTCGCGAGGTTTATACAGAGGGCGGCCGGAGCGGCGGAGTTCGAGTTTGCAAAATGGTCCTTTCGAAGTGTGCGACTGCAAACGAATATGTTCACTGCTAGTAACACAATCAATTCCAGCGACGACTCGACAGTCCGCATGGATTCAACCCTCCACTTTTCACGTCGAACTTTCTCCCGTGTGCGGTGAATTCAGAGAGGGTGGAAATGCCTCTGCTATACAATTGCGCACACATTCCTATACAACTTTGGAGTAACTTTCAACCGCAATATTTAGAACTCAAAGAGATCGATGACACGCCAAACTCACGGTCGGCATGTAACACTACACCAGTGACCGACAAAAGGATCCGGGAGATTGCTTCAGTTAAGGGGAATAATACAATTTCGCCATTAAAAAATCATCGTGAAATATATATCTCGCGTTCTCGATGTATCTTCACTGTTCCTATTTCCAAATTTCCGTAATCAGTGAGCGAAAGGGGGAGATGTTTCATGAGAAAGTTCGACCAAAAATTTAGTTTGTCGTCAATCAGAAATTGGGTAGACGTACCGTTAGTGGCCATTGTTCCATTTATGGCCATTTTTATTATAATACTTATCGAATAATTGTTTATTCAAAAACGCATATTGATTCTTCAAAAGATCGCATATAAATTCACCGAATCATCATTCGATTTTTTTTAAATTCGATTATATTTTTTTTTATTGCTTTAAATGTGAAAGCCACAATCGGACCTAAAGTGACCAAAAACGGTACCTCTACCCTATTTTGATTGAGTTTGGAGAAAATTACTATCGATTACGTGTAAATTTCGGCAGAATCCTTAGACGAGACTTGAAATATCGAAGGTAACGATTATGACGATTTTTTTTTTTTTACTGATTATCTTACGCGATCGCAAAAATTTCTTTCATTATACATGAAACAGAGGTTTACCTTGAAATATTAAATAGAAAAGGATAAATGTATCATATTAGCGTCTCGATTTCGTGTCAAGTATTCAACTCTTGTATTATCGACTTTCGCGAAATTACTGTATAGTCGCGACATTATTTTTAATATATTCGCGGAATAATGGTGCGGTACGTTTATCCCCGTAACCGTGTAGCTTCTTTATAACGAAACCTTCCGAGAGACCGCTATATCGCCTTACGTCGCGTGCCCAACGCAAATGGCGGAATTACTTTCAAACCCCTCGATGTCTGGAATTTAGATGGTTATACAGTGGTTTCTTGCAGCTCTGCAAGCCGCAATGCATCAAATATTTGATTAAAATTATTTATTCTTCCGACGGCTCGCATCACTGGAATAACAACATTTTTAACTGCTAAACATAAGCTAAATGAATAACTCGGCGAATGCTACTAAAATGGATTCTCGAGCTGTTTTTACGATGTGTTGCTAACTTGCTGCATCAGGCGTAACGATACCAATCGCCGAATTATACACACGAATAAATAACCATATTATTTCGAGTTTTACTGTGAATATCCCGGTAGAGCGGTAGTCGCTCGATATCTCGTTTATCCACTCGATAAAAAATACTATCAAATTACGGGAACAGAACTGAAAAAGCAATTATTTTTTATTTTTTTATTTAAGCTTTGAGTGAAAATCTCATAGGATATAAATTCACTAAAACGGAAATGCGATATCTGATTTTAATTGTTTTAAAATCTCTTGCTAACGTTTGCATTTCCTCTCAAAGGTGAAAATACGGTTATATTTTGGAAGGTACACCCATGAAATGAATGGAATGCACGTTATTCTCTGAACGTAACTCAACTTGATGGATGCGAAATTTCGTTCAAGGAAAACTTCGTGTTTCTGTTGGGCAGAATCAAAGCAGATTCCAACCCTCTCACCACTGAACCGTCTCAAACAACGCGCTTCACCCTTCAATTAGCACTGAACTCCTCATACAAGGCGAATTTCAACTCTCCCCAAATTCCTTTCGCGAAGTTCAAACAACAGTATGATACTTCTTATGCGAAGTTTTTAACGACTCAAAAGAAGGAGCGCGATGTGTTTGACACTGTCGTCGCGTAACTCTTTTCATCTCCGTACCGCCCTTCTGCCGTCTAAATTGTTAAACAGATCGTAAATTGACCCGCAGCGAAAATATTCAGAGTTATTTACTGTGTCCTCAGCTCGTTTGTTCGTTTACTTCATAAAGTTCCGTTAAGTCAACGGATCAGCGAATAAATTTTAACTTCGTAATGGAAAAAATACAAATAACAAAAAATACGCTCATTCTAATCTAAACAACTTGATAAAGTTAAGGGCTGAAAAAAATTCACATCAAAGATCGATAAATCTTCTACAGATAATAAAAAGGAAAAAATTTAAAAAACTAACTTTACAAACAATAAAAAAATTGTTTTACAGAAAATATTGAATTTTTTGTAAATTTTGCGATTTTTTTTTGCAATTTTTTGTTCGGAACAATTTTGAAAAAAATTTTATTTCATTTTTTTATTGTTTTCTAAACATTCTCAATCACGTCACTTGCAGCGAATCAACAGAGGATGTTTATTTCATTCATTCGCAAGAAAATTTCGGAGTAATATCGTTCCATGGATTGTCATAATTTTTAAGAATCCGCCAGATTTTCCATGCAGATTTTGAAAACATTTTTTTTATACCGCGAAATCAACCCTCGAGGAAATACTGAACTGTATCCGACAAAATCCATTTGATGTCCGACGAGTTTATGGAAGATAATGAAAACAAACGATGGAAGAGCGCTTCAGTCCAGTCGAGTATTTCAAGGCCTCAAGCGGTTCGGGGTTGCGCTTGATTATATTCGGTTATGGCGGCTATGTTGGTATGCCATCACCCGTGACTGATGCGAGACTACAAGCGCATTAGCCATTTCGCAAGCGTTGGCGAAACAGGTGCGGCTTACGTCGACGCTTTATCGGCTTCAAGCTTCAAGCACTTTCCACTAGCGATACAAGACAGTGATGCATGTTGGTAACTTAGAAGGCGCGTCAGTTCGTCAAAAATATATATAGACAACTACGCAGAGCGGTAACGAGGTACGCGCTGAGAATCATATGCCGGATGATTACTGGTTGATCAATTAATGAAAATCGAACTGCGAATAGTAAAAATCCAAAAAAACGATAAAACTTTCAAAAAAACGTCTTCTTTGCAAAAGTATTTTGCAATATAACGCCGAATTTCGGAATTCGAGTCCAATTTTTTTTTTACCCATTAAATTCACTATAATTTTTTATATTGAACTTCCGCTTGCGGAAGATTCAATATTCAGCAAATTCATTTTACACTGTTGTATCGAATCGAATTCCTTGTTGATTTTGCAGATAAACGAGTAAACAAGGCGCGAATTAAAAAAATTCAGCTATGAATATCGAAAAACTACCCGAATTCAACGGGGTATTGTCAGACTCTTAATTGTTCGAAATAACGAGATCATAGGAATGAGTGATGCGTGTTTCGGCTATAAACCGTTGTCATCGGAAATATAACAGATTTTTTTTTTGGTCCTTTGGATCGGGTGAACCGAATGAAAGAATTAGATATCTTTGAAAATTTCGCTGATGCCGTATTATTTGATATCGGTATCGTGTACTGTCCTCATTACGGTTTTACCCCCCGAAGAGTATCAAATGACAAGAGAAAACATTGCCGCCATTACTTCTGCAGACCGATCGAACAATGGCCCGCTGTTTCCAAATTCTCTCCGCCGCACTGTTACCCGGTGTAACTAAACATTTGGGGGGTTAAATCGAGTCAACGAAATGCAAACATACCTCTCCATCGGACGACGGTATAATACGAAGTCGGGTTCTGGTCTGTTTGCATATAACGTGGCTACCTAATGAAACACATACCGCGGGAACATAATCACACGCACACCGCCGGCCGGTCACCGCCGCAACGGTAAATGAGATAGCAAACGAAAGCGTTACGTGCTAATACGCTGACGGGGGATATCTCAACCCCGAATGAAGCAGCGTAAACATTCCTTCATCCGACGGATGGCGCAAAGAGCTGAATAGTTAAATCTGTAAATGGAAACTCGCAATCACGAATTTTAGTGTACGCGCGGCTTTCATCACCCGTCGTCAAGCTTTCCAAGCAAATAAAAAAATAACTTGTCTAATAAAACACCTGAATGCAATGGTTAAACGAAAAAACACTGAATAATCATATGCATTCGGAAGAATACGCGTGATGAATGTTGAATTTACTGAATTCGTAACTTAATCTTTATCGTGCAAATTCTGCGATTGCATAATTGATTGACTCATTAACTAATGAAGCAACCGCATTGTTTTGGTATTCGCTATTCACAATTACTATGGTCATTTTTTTTTTTTTTTTTTTTTTAAGCGTCAATAGTCGATATACATTTTTCTCGTCGAAGGGGAGAAAAATTTTTTTTTGAATATTCCGTGGAATGAGTTGTATTTCAACAGCGAATAAAAATGAGCGTATGAACGATTTTCGTTTGTTCTTTCTTTTCGTTTCGAAGATCATCGCGTAGGATTGACCTCAATTCATCGAAGCATCGAAGTTTCACTGGTTTTCGATACTTCTCATTCCTGTATACACATCACATCGAGTTCTATTCCCGAAGCATTTCCACTGTCCGACTCTACCCGTACATCGTGTGTCCCTCTACTCCACTGCACATGGTTTACGCTCTGGTGACGAAGCGGTTACCATCACACAGTTCTCTCCCCCTCCGATATGGAACACCCCCGCAATTCTGCGGTTATGCGCTTGGGCCACGTAACACCACAGTCCCCATTGTCCAACCGAGTGATCTACTAGGTGATAACTCTAACACACCGGAACAAGCCGAATGACAAATTTGCAAGGTGCACCTGACTATCGCCGTTGTTATATCATATCCTACAATAGTATTCCAGAGTTCGAAGCAACACGTTCTCGTTAAACTTCCCATATGCACTTCCTACGACTGCAATGTCGTGCCGAATCGAGTTCTTGATTGACGTGCCGCGATGTGTACTGAATTTCGCTATATATGTACGTACCGAATGTACCAAAGTGACGCTACATGACGCTTTGTCGTCGTCACATCAATGTACAATGTATCTATGCGTAATGTGTCCACAAAAATAACGTTATACATTTTTTTTTTTTTTTTTTTTCAAAAATGCATTTTTTCGATATTCAGCGAATATCTCGATTCGCTGAAATAACGCGTATTGCTAACACCGAAATCGCATTATTTATTTACTTGTAAATAAATAATAATAGCATGCAATTACTACTTTACAATTTCGTATTTTTTCGATACTGAGGGATTCTTTACATTTTTATAGATATATCCTTTTTTTTTTTTTTTTCAACAATTTCGTACTTTTTCGAAATTGAGAGATTCCCTCGACAAATGAATTTGGGTAATAAATTACGTGATTTAGAGCGATACATTGCAAACTCAATTATATTATCGTATTGTTTTATGTGTAAATTGCAAAATCCGTTAATTAAATAAATATCGAGAAACGTAATTTTTTTTCCCGATAATGTAAATGTGTTGTTAAAATTCTGTGAAAACGATGCGAAATAAAAAAACACTATCGGAAAAGCGAAGTAGTAGGTACAAGCGTAGCAGTAGTAACAGTCAACAGGCGGGCCGATGTACACGAAACAATATTTTTACAGCAAAGCAATTCGCGTCACGAGTATTTCATACACACCGCAGGTTTTTCTCGACTCGTATTGCGGTACGACTGTCAGAAAACATACATCCTGCGATATATCCACTGAAAATAATTGAATCGTCGAAACGATATTACCATTCATCCAGTACGTAACTCGTGTACAACATACGAGACATATGGCGCGTCAAATGCTTCGCCTTTCGGTGAAATTCCTAATGACCAATCGACTTTTCGCCTTTTACCAAATTACTGGCCAAATTAATGTAATGTTCAGCTTTGAATGTGAAGAATATTGATGAGTTGCGTAAAATTGTTTCATTAATTTCTCGAACCGAAAAAGAAAACCTCATTCAGTTTTCATCTATGTTTTTCGGGGTTTTTTTTTTTTTTTTTTTATCATTGTAAGCTAAATATTTTTTTCGGAAAATTGTCGTTCGAAAAGAAGTTAAAATCATCATATTTAGGTTTCGAAACCACTTTATTAATTAAAAAAAAAAATCTTCCGAATAAATAAAATATTCGACAATTTCGGAATTTTTTTTTCTTTTATTTTCATTGTTTGAAGTCTCTTGAAATGTGTATAAACTGTAGAAAGGTTTGGTACACGATAAAGAAAATTGTTGACTCCCGTGATACGGAGTGTCGTGGGCGTGTATAGATATAGAATGAAGGACGAGCCTCGCGCGTGATCTCATATAGGATTAGTCGCGTGATAGCACGCTGCGCGGGTCCTTTCACCATGCAATTGCCGGCTCCGTCGGTCATCGAAGCAAAGGTAAGGTTCATGACGGGCGTGTGAACGATGAGAATATTTCCAGAGTGGTTAACGGGCCTCGCGAAGCATCGGTGATGAGCGTTTCCCCAATCTTTCGTTATACTCGGATATACATGTACTCTATACAATGTGATATGAAAGCAACCGGAGGCGCAAGCTCCCGATATATACACACTAACCAAGGCTCGCTAGTCACGCGAGAAAATCTTTGGCGGTGTACCCCCCCATTATCCCGTCGGGCTTTCGCGAACGGCCACGAATACCCCTTTTTGCGGAGGAAAGTCTCAGAAGTTGGATGAAGGGGAAAATACGATAATGCGAGACAGCATTAACCGGCGCGCTGAATCGGCAAATTTTCGGTGATGAGAGTACTCGTGATTCTACCTCCTCGACATTTATTTCGACAGTAGATGTCGAAAGTTGTGGTATAAACCTGCGGGCGACGATCGGCTTATTCCTCGTAAAAAATAAATTAAAAAATTTCGCGGCTGATTACAACAATCAAATTTTTTTAATTACCGAAGATTCTTAAGCTTATCTCCGGAAAATGCGAAACTGCGAATTATTTTATTGATTATATAGACATTGATCGCATAAATTTGACCGATCGGTAAATCATCCCATCGCATACGCGTTTGCCATGTGTATTTCTACAATCGGATGCAATGGGAATTGCAGCCGCCATTGTTTATTAGCACTTTGTAATTTCACGTGTAGGCAGGTATTTGGTTAAACGCAAAACCGCCTTAACCTCCTACATTGGTTTAGCGATTCAATGCTCCCGACGCAAGCAAAAACAGGGGATGAATAGCGCTTAGTCGCGTTTCACGATTTAGATAACATATCGATTACATAGAATTAAATAACGATGTGTTGGTTCATTGATCAATGAATGTTAGCGAGAAAATCCTCCGAGGTTTGTGGCGTAATAAACTTCAATTGTACAGCCGAATATGGCCGGTGACTACACACGAATGATGTGCGCTTTTCCGCGATCTCGAATTCTGATGGTAATGGAAAAGCGTCAACGTTCCCGTCCCTCTAACCGCGTTGGCGCGTACACAGTGAGCAATGCATATTATACTCAATGCAATACCTCGTAGCGGCGCTTTTGAACGATTCTACACGAAGAGAAATTCGGCAAGCTGTGCCGTTCATTAACGCACCAATTCAAACAATGACTGTAAAAATAGACCAGTGGATTCCGTCAAACATGTCTCATTCAAGTTCTCCATCAGCAGTACGTGATTTCTCATTAGAATACCCATTAAATTTGATTTTTTGGCAAGAAATTTGCAAGTATCCGTAAAAATTTATCGGCTATCGAAGAGAATAACTTTCGCGTAAGAAGGTAATTTTGACTAAAGATTTTGTTGACCGACGGAAAAAATGACAGAGAGATCGAGTTTGGCGCGCATAGCGATGTTAAAATAACACGAAAAGCGAAAAACGAAGATGGTAGCGCTAAAGATAAGAGCGTAGAAAAGTATTAGAAGCTGGGAGCGAACGATAAGACGATCGTTGTCACGCCTCAACGACCAGCAAACCTACCGAACCATATGAACGTTCGGCTCTCCCGTGAACACCATTGCCACGCTTCAAAAACCCGACTCCGAACTTCCAGATATACTTTTCCGTTCGTCGATTTATCGACTGAAGTGTGAAAAAAAAATAGGTATATACGTTGCCTCGTTGGCCGCTCCGCGGCGTGCGAATAATGTCGAGAAATACTTGTGGAAGCCAAGAAAGCACTCATTTCTACGAGTTTGTCTGACGCAAACGTTTCGCCGTCTACGGAAAGGCGGATGGGCGTAAATCTCATCGTTTTGTAAGGTGAGTTACGCCTGTCCAACTTTCAACAATCGTAACCTCGATCGTTACCTTATCATATCGATACGAGACGGAAACCAGAAAAACGTCTTTTATTTCCTCAAATCCGTTATCCGGCGTGGAAAATGTGAACTTCGAACTTTTTTCCAGGAATGCGATTGAGTGGATGTGGTAAAATTTGATGTTACCAGCTGAGCTATAATAACTCTAGTGCCGCGGGGGCTTTTCGTTAGTTTCGAAAAGTTTCATGTTCAATCGCACGGAAATGAATTGCTGAATCGCTGGATAATACTGCTATATACTTCGGTCGTTGAAGCACAGAGCATCAAACGAATTGGACGCTACCATGTAATCCGGCGAAGCGTTAATTCAATGTTTCGAATTTTTTTCGCGAGTGAAACGGAAAAAAAAACTTGTCAAACATTCGTTTTTTCGGGAATATGCGAACGTAGCGCGAGTTCACTGTATCGGAATTGCACATTTGAAACAATTTTCATCGGTACAGATACGTTACGCGAGATAAAGTTGAGAAATTCACGTTGGGGAGATAGATATTTATCCGACCGAATTCCATACATGCCGGGGTAGGTACGCTTCGGAGTTCTTTTGTACCGTCACTGCTTCTGCTGCTTCTCGCACGTTAGTTGCACAGTACACAAGTTACACATTATCACACGTATGTCCGTGTGATACGACAACAGGCTGATGATAACCGAATTAGTATACAAGGTTTTCCATGGTTCCGGACGTTCTAATAAGCCATTCAGAGTCACCGCGAGCTCTGGATCCAGTGGCTCGAGTTGCTCACTCAACATTCCGTTATGACACGTTTCGAGTTAATTCAACCCCCCGGTTCCTTTTTCAAGCCTCACACCCCGGCGTTCCGTTCGCCACCCCCGCGCAACGGGGAAAAGTTCATACGCCACCATTAGCGATAGCATCAGCAACAGCAAAACCTATTCGTATACCGTTGAATTGCCCACAACATGCGTTTCACTCGCTGTTACCCCGAATGAGTTTAACGCTGCATCTGTCGGGTTCGATGCAACTTTATCCGCGACTGCACTCGGCGCATCTCTTCTCTGAATTAATTCGAGTGACCCGCTTTTCGATACATCCGACCGAGTAAATTACTCCATCCGATGGAACGTCGAGCACCGCATGTTCTCGTTCTTGTAATTCGTTTAGTCATTCTGATTCAACGCATTTCACACGTACGATTGGTTGGCCCCCATTCCGATTACCTTGCTAACAACTTTAGGCAAATCGGCAACGAGAAAGAAAAAAAAAACACAACGGAATGATTTGCGGAATTGAAAAAATATGTTCGATTTTTGTAATGATTTGCGAAATTGAAAAAATATGTTCGATTTTTGTAATGATTTGCGAAATCGAAAAAATATGTTCGATTTTTTAAATGATTTTCGAGTCAAAAAAAAATGTCCCTTTTCAATTTTACAAATTTAAAATTTGCGAAATTATTTTAGACCCGTGATGACGATCGAAAATGACTCAGTCGGTACCAAAAACTGCAGTGTACTTTTTTCAAGTATTATAGTCAACAACGAAATTTTTTTATATTCAAGTATTTGGCGTCCCGACGCTGCTGCGTCTCTTCATATTTTAAGACAAATGAAAATAATCGCCATCTTCATCTAACGATTTGGCGAACACAAATCATTGTTTTTCATGAAAAAGTGTATGAACATTGACAAAAAAAAATCGGGTTCACCGAAAATCATCCCGAACATTTAATTCGATAATCCAGAAGGAAGGATTGACTCATGAATAATTTCGCGTTGGACTGTACATCATACAAATTGTGTTAAACCATAATGAATAGTGGATTAACAACTATATCCGAGGGATATTCATATTCTGTCACTAGTGCCAACGAGGTTAACTAGACGTTCGTGCTTAGCGTCGACCTTACGACAAAGTCCCCCAAGCCGTGCATAAGCAATTAAGGAACTTATGCCAAGAGAATCCTCGTCTGCGACCAAGTATCGGTATAACATTTGCGATAAAAGGCTCTTGCTATGTCAGGTGATGCGCGTTCCCAACCCTCTCGACATTCGTGTCCCTTGGGCAATCCTTTGTATTACGTAAGACATGACACAGTAATACCATCCGGTATGTCACAATGCGTTGCCTATGTTCTCCGGTAGAGCTTCAACAAGCATTAGGGACGGGGAGGAAACGACGACACTCCCAGTTATAATCTATCGATCGTCATAGAAGCACCTCGTCACAAATAACATACCCCACTCATATAGCTGTAATATTCGATCCCTCTCAAGCGAATCCCGAAGCATAAAACGTTTTTCATCACGAGAAACATGAATACAGTAGAAACTCGTTTGCTCTGCGGCTTAGACATCTACCGGCTTCACGAGGAGGAAAATGCATTGTGGGAATGTTTATCTATCAGTTCATGAACCACGTGACCTGTTCAAGGAAAATGGCAATTAAAACCGCGTTGCAGCAGAATCAATGCTGCCGAAATCGCGTATCAATTCAGCGTACACCAACGGAGTGTACACTGTACTCCGAGGGTTATCCTTTGCTACAGTGATAGTAACCTTTCGAAAGGCGCGCAACCAAGGTAGGTTAACTCATCGAACATTTCTACGTCGTCCATCGTAAAAAAAATCGAACGAATTTCGTTGATTCATGGCCCTATTGCGAGGTTTTTATGGGCCGGCATGACCGAAGGCCGTTTCAACCGAATTTCGCTTTCTTAGTCGTGCATATCCTATCAATATCTTGAAGATATCCCTCTTCAAGCTCCTCTACGACAATGGGGTACAAAAGCTTTTGAATTCATTTCGTGATCCGTCCTAACCGAATACCAGATGCCTACTTTAGCTATATACTACCTACCGTTCGAACCATTCCACTCTTTGTCCATTTTCAAATCCTATTAGTATCGTCTAATCTTCTCATCCAATAACTCACGGTTCCTCGAGTATACAATCAGACGCTCGAAGTTTTTGACCCTACTTATCAGAAGAAGTCTGTAAGGGATGAGGATAAATTGAATTATTCCAATTCCATTTAGTTCCATTTGTACAGTCGATGCACAGGATCGACGAGCCTACCGTCCTTATCGATTCCTTTCATTCTCATCCTATGGGGCCGGGGGTTTCTCTGCCCGAAGGGCAAATAAGGGGAGGATGCGCGATAGCGGTCAATCCGATAAGGGTCCTTCGCGTCGAGCCTTGCCTCGCTTGGACCTACCAACGGGAATCATCGGCTACCATTTCTTTCCAACACGTGCCAATACTAGAAGATCTCCTGTTTATGGATTGACGTGAAGCTCACTTGAAACAGACATAGGAAGCTCTGTATCGGTCAATCCACGAACGAGAACCACGCATGAGATCCAACATCACAATCCCGTTCGTATAACTAGGACGAGAACCTAATTGAAGCGCACACTGGCGATCGGCGAAAAAGAAGCACGTTTCAGACTCAAAGTCGAGGAGCAATCAATAACGCTAACGAGCGGTACCGCGGGCATCATATAGATAAAGAATAAAGGATCTCAAAGATGTGCAGCGTTTTTATACATCAACAGGGATAATCAGGCATCGAGTGAGTGGCATTTTCATCGTGATTCGAGTTGCTCACGAATGAGTTAGTTGTTCATTCTCGTACTTCAGGGAAATGACCCTCGCGAATATAGATCGAGGGAAAGTGGAGCGTTTAACTGGATAAACTGATTCCCCATTATTTACATAACCTCTCTTTTCGGGATGAAAAGACCTGATAAAGATATTTGATGCATTTAAGGACATTTGAACCACAGGCTTGAAGTTAGGTTAGCAATTCCGACGACCCAACAATTTTACATAATTGGCCGATAACTCGTCAAATATCGTCGTGTTTGCTGTTTTCCTGTGTGCAATATGTTCTGATAAATAGCTGGTACGCCGCAAGCGTGTTATCGGTATAGCCGCATTCCCGTAAAATCGATAGGCGGCATATTTTCTTTTACACTTTTGGGACCAACCAGCATAAAGCATATTGAGAAACAACAACGTTTTCATCGATATACAGCTTGGAGACATTTCGAATACCGTCGCCGAACCGCTAGCAATATCAGTCAGATAGCTGCAGTTCGGTCTGCTTACGTCAAACGTATACGCGGCAAAGGCGGCGTCTGGCACTTTCGTCCACACCACCGCCTTTCGATTCTTTCGAGTTGTCCGTACCCCGTGAAAAATTTGAAGCACCACTCTCACTTTTCAAACTTTTCTCGTATCTATATAACACACCGTCTATAACTATAGACAACGTGACTCGACAGTTTCTCCGGGTATATAGCTATCGAGTTACGATATTCCTTCGTCCCTTTACCGTCGAATTTCCACTCGCGGTACTGTACGACGTACCCGTACGACGGGTACGAACGGATATATTTTATATCCAGCTATCCGAACACCTGAGCACGCGTTGGCGAAACGTTCCAACTTTTGCAAAGGGAATGGTTTATGAAAAATCGGTGTTATCGAAGGATATCTTTGGAGACAACTCCGCGCCTCTTTTATCGGGAGCATAAATCGCGAGTAAAAATCAAAATTAAAAGATTCTCCCTCACCGCTGTTTCACTTGAAATTCAGGGGAAGTCGCAGGGTAGTAACATTAAAGTTTTATCGTAACGAGGAAAAGCACTACCCATCGAAATTTATCCAATTACAAAGTTCGTTCATGCGACACCCACTACCCAGTGACACCATCGTTGCTCCACGCCGATCCTCTCGTACCGAAGTAAAGATCCGGCTCTTCCGAGATCTACTTTCCAACGTGAGTGGATATGAAGTTATTTGCATGATAACAACATGACGGTGTCGCAAGTTAAGTACCTTTCTTACACTGCGGCTTAACGAGCCGCTACGGACCTGTATACGACTCATAGATGTCATACATACACTTACGACTAAACCGGCGTGTAGGTAATCTCAGTAGGATAGAGAAAAAAAACGAAAAAAAAAAAAAAAAAAAAAAAAAAAAACAAAATGTAAAAGACTTTTTACAGTAAAACGACGATCTCTATTCCCTCGGTTGTGGAGACCATTTTAGCGATTCCGGCGCAGCGGAGATTAACAAAGTCGTGGAGAGGTGACGCGAGATTTCGGATTAGCATAAAATGGAGAGGTCAGAATCCCTCGGTCGAGTAGAATTACAGTCAAAATCCCCACTTTTTTTAATCGTTCTCGGAATTTTCGACCGTTGCCATGCTAACCAGTTCTCGGCATTCAATCACAATCGTTAAAACCGCTCACGAGACGAGGAAGAGGAATGGATTTGAAATGTAAATTGTACGCATCAAACTGCATGAGGAATTTGATCCGAATGTATATATTTAAGTCGACTATTGCATGTTTCGTAGTGTTTAAAAAAAAAAATTAAATTCGATATATGTAGCAAAATAAAGAATGAAGAACATTGAATCGATTTCGTCGTACAATAAAACGGAACACATCGGATTTCGATTTTTTTTTTTTTTACGAAACCATTAGCATTGTCTGCGAAAGTAATTGGTTTATTCGTAGGATCTCAGTTCTTGAATTATGTACGGCGAGGAGGTGGAAGGGTCGACTAGAAATTACTATGTCACCTGGTAAATTCGATTGTGTCGCCATCTATCACGAAAATGTTCCATGTTACGAGGATTTTTAGCACATTTATAAGAATCTTTACTGCATTTACAGAAATTTTTACGACATTCTACAGTAGAAATTCGCCTAATTCTCGTAATTTTCGTCAGGTGGCGTCATTGACTCCGCACTACCAGAAATGTACTATATTTTCTTCCAGAAATGTGGTCAATTATAACAGATCCTTTTCTCCGTGTGATTATATTACTATGATGAAAGATTCCGGCGCACGGTGATGCAATCGTAGAAGAAACCCCTTGTAGAATTTGATTCGCAAAAGTTCATCGAGAGTTTTGTGTACAGAGCCGCATAGTTTTTCGTCAAGTTGCAAGGATCAATCGAAGTTCAAGAGTAAGAAGAGATGAGAATACCGGGTTAATCTACGGCGTCTATACGTTGCATCTACGAGCAAAGAGGGCGCTATGCGAGACAATAACTAAACTTAATCAAACTTGAAACGGAGCTTCGGCGAAAGCTGCCAACACCCGAGGAACTCCAACATTGAGTCGGGTCGATGAATAGGTACAGAGAGAGAGAGAGATAGAGAGAGAGAAAGGGGCAGAGAGAGAGTTCAACAGTTTGTTTCAGCCGCCGGGCGATATCTTTATAAAGCATCTTGAGAGATTCTACAAGTTCTCACTCGTTAAAAGTTCCACCCGGACCTTCGGCACAGCTTCGGCACTCTGTTTAACCTTTCTTTGGGACTTTTTTGGCCCTTTCTGCTTTCCGTAGACGAGAACGTCTCCGTTTCAGGAATGGATCAATCGAAGACCGATTATTTCAGAACAAAAACTAGCGGAGACTCCCGATGGAAAGAAAATTATGTCCCCCTGGGATTCCGCAGCTGGACGGAAACCCCGACATCGTCTATATAGCTATAAAGGTCCGGACAGCCCCAGGAATGTCACTGCGGAGCTTACGACCTCGAAAACTCGCTGCTAGTAGAAAACGCTTCTACTTTGTTCCCTTTTATCTCTCGTATACCTGTCTTTTTCTTGCACACACTTGCATTACCGCTAATAAAAACAATATGGTGTATCCCGACACTGTTCAACGCGTGAAATAGTGTGCAGCTTCTTCGTTTATCACTAATCGATATAGATATTCTCGGCAAGCAAGAACCATTCTAAATTGTGTGTCCGGAAAAAATATACGAGAGATTCCATTGGTACACAAATCGCAATTTACGCGAGGCCCACAATTTATATCGATTGCTCCCTCGCCGACGAGGAATGTTTGCCATAAGGTCGGGAAAAAAAAAAAAATCGGAAAAAAAAAGAATTCGAAATAAAGCGGCAGATATAAAATATCGGCTCTATAATTGAATACCAAACCTGCGACCAAACGGGAAATATAGAGAGGGAGGAACGAAGAGTGAAACACGATAAATACCTTGGCAATGATGTTCTCCTGGGATCACTGAAATACCATTGGCTTGCGGCCCAAAGCTCTTTCTCAAACGTCCAATTTATTTCATCGATGTATATATACATTTCTTCGCGGCGAAAGAGAAATTCACCTGTAGAGCGCCGCAGTCAAGTTCGCACTTCTTCATCGGCAATGGGCCCTGTATAGCTCTTGGTATACGAATGTCTATGAGAAACGATTGCTCGAGACATCTTTAGATGCGATAACTACGGCGAAGGAAAAACCTTTTGAAACGCGAGTCGATTGGCTATGTCTATATTTCTATTCTATGGTCTCTTCGTGTCAGATTCCGATTCCTTCTCTTCTTTCTCTCGTTGCTTTGTCTCATCTCTCGTATTTTATTCTACGTCACGGTTAATTATTTGCCTTCTCGAGTTTCACGAAGGTTTCTTCCTTCGCAAAGATCGCGGTGCAGGTTTACACGAGTTTCACCGGGAAAGGCTTTGGGGAGACATTTCACCACATGTGGGATGGCGGGCGAAAAGTCTCTCAATCTCTTTCTCTCCGTCTGGTACGTACCGCCAAGTTGCGAAAGAGAGGATAAAGAGCATTCCGTCCGCGTATTGAACTACCCTCGGCCTTCGTACGCACACGTAACGCACACCAACGTTACCTACGTTCCGACGTAAAAGAACAAGTAAAACTACGGAAACTTCGAGACGGGGACTACCGAACCGGTACTACACTCGTAGATGTCTTTCGGAGCACCAGTCTGGTTTGCTAGTGAAGGAGGTTGCTCCCCGAGGAATAACCCACTATCCCGTCGAGTAGAACGGAGCTTTTTCTCGTGGTCGCACGTTCGCCTGACGCATAGCCTCGTCTCGTCGGGATACTTTTCGGACCCGTACCGTCCACGTCTATTACTCAATTATTCATTCTCGTTCACTCATTCGCTCACTTTTCATAATTTATCTTTTAATTTCCTCGTACCGTAGAGACGAGTCCTTTGCCAAGAAAAAAAATATCGCACGATGCGTACCTCGTTGCTTCGGCTAAATATGCTCGCGAGTTTCGATCGTTTCGCTGATTTCCATCGCATCGAAAGACGCAGTGAAAGCGATTGCGAACCGACCGAAATTATCAAATTGACTTGAAAATGCGGAAGAAATGTATAGGAAAAACATCAAACATTACGTTCGAAGTACACGAAGCCCCTTAACTGTACGATGGAATAAGGATAACGAGCGAAGCGAAGAACGAAGCGAGGTATCGAAGGAAATCAGTCACCAGCGCCACTCTTCCTTTGACGGCTGCAAATGGCTTCGTCTCTGTTTCTTAAAATAGGTAAATATTCATGTATAACGATCTCTCAAAGGTCTTGAAGGAAATTTCTAGAGTGCACACGGGTTCAGTACTCAAGGCGACGGTACCGAGAACGTTGCTAATGAGAACATCGCGCAGAAAGCAAACGGAAAGTAGAAACTCGTAAACCTATTTCTACACTCTTCGATGCTGGTGTATGATTTTTTTTTATTATTAAAAAATAACGTTATTTGCTTGAATTATTCCTGGAAAGACCGTACGTACAATAGAGCAACGCGTTTCACGCGAAAAATATCGAAATACATATACTGCCATCGCGTTGAAATGTAAAATAAAATTTTCTCGCTGAACGGAAAACAACTTTTTCTCGATGCGTATCTGGCGGAAGAAAAACCAACGGTACAAAAGTACGGTCACGTGCACACCGGATGAAGTACTCGAGTCGAGTGCTTCATCTATCGTATCGTACTATTCTTAAAGGGCTGCGTACGAGCGCATAATAATCAACAACGTTCCGTCACGAAATTCGTATTCATTGAATATGTGTACACGCAGTACTTGTCGAGAATAGCAAGCACTCCGCCGTCTGCTGCATCGGACATCCTATTACGTTTCAAGTCGATGTCTTGAATCTCTAATCGCGATTTAATCTCATTTTTTTTTTTTTTTTGTTTTTTTTTTTTTTTTTTTTTTTTCATTTATTTACGCATCTGCGGTTCGCTTGCAATCCGCGGCAATACAGCTTGCGATGCACCGAGAATTACAATCGATGCAAAGTTTGTTTAACTGGTCCCGTTGTCGCGACGAAATAATACCGCCCTGAATAAAATTTCCGGAATAAAATAAAATAAATTCGATGGCGATCGACTGCGGAATAAAAACTCTACTCGCTGTCGCGGAACCTTCGCGAAATGAATTTGCGATTTGGTTGATCTGCGAATTGCTGATCGCCCGAGCGCGCATTTCGTGTCTCGTGTATCAACGGCTCGCGGCGAAAGGCTGCGGCAAATTGGCATCGCGAGATCGCAGATTCGTGGTTAGAAATCATATCTCCGTTCCACTGACTCCGATAAATATTCATTTGAGGTTATGTATCGGAAAGATCGGTAACGAAAAAACACATTTTTTTTTTTCAATGCTCCGAAACGTTTCTCCGTGAACAAAAGTCAAATTATATCAACGTCCGCGTAAAATATTAAAGACCCTTTAAAAAAAAAGAAAAAAAAATGTTTCTTATCGCGATAGTTATTTCGCGTCATCGTAGATTAAGATTTTCCGGTATTTCGCGCTAATTAACGGTTAAACGATTTTTTACGGGTCAATTTCATCGCGGATGAGCGGAGATGTGGAAATAAATTCAAGCCTCGGGGATGAAAAACGAATATCCAATTGTAAGTTTGAAACTCACCTCTCGAGAAGTGTCGGAAAACTTTTAATAATACCTCCGGCGGTATTTGCATTAGCAGTAGTGTGGATGACGGTACGGAAAAGTATGAAAAGATATAGGTAACCTTGGTGTAAGTAATAGCTGCGACACGCCCCAATTCAACAGGTGTTGGCGCCACGATAGCTAACTCCGCGCGAGTTACTTCGATACAAAACTTGTATGCAAGCGCATGCAGTGTCGAGTGTAAAGGTCAAAGATTTCACTCAACTGTAACGCATATATCGGGACAATCTTATGCAGCTTACCCCCCCCCCTCCCCCCCACCCCCCGCACTTTCCGCCCGCTAACAACTGTGCCAAATGCATATAATCCATTATAAACAGACGCGCTAATTTACGAGAAATCCCGCAACGGAGGGTTTCAACTTACTAATTAATACGTAACACGCTAATTAATTGAGAGACATAACCGCAAATAACACCATTTCTAATTACTTATTATCCAATAATATTTCGTCGATCAAATAATCTACTATCACTAATTTCATCTCAAGAAATGTTTATTAATTATGTATCGCGTAATTTTATTTCGAATAGAATGAACACAAAATTTGAAATATTTGTTGATGCAAGTATATCTATAGATTGTAACGAATTTAACTAAAATGTTGATGAAAAATCGAAATACGCGGGTTATTCATTCGCTCAGTCAATATTACGATGTATATATATCGATGAGATGAGAATCTAAATACGTACATTTCAACGATTAATACACTTCACCGAACCCTCCCCCACCCCCCTCCCTCCACTTTCAATTCATTAGAGATTCGAACTAATTATATTGATGACATTAATTGGATGTGCTGTCAATCGAATACGACTCGAAACCGCAAACTAAATTGTCGAAATAGCACAACGATCCGTCGTTTCGTGCTGATATCGCGCAGTATAGTTATAGTATTTTGGTAAAATTGGAACGTTCTATTATTGCAGTGGTCTAAAAAATATCGTATATCAACAAATTTTGAACTACGATTTTGCCGATTCGATTTGTTCGATTTGCTATTTGTACCATAGGTCGCGAAGTTTCGATGCATCTACGGATCCGCGATCGCGTAGCTGTAGTATATCACCGACAATATTTATGGACTTCCGCTGTCGCGAGGGATCAATTTTCCCACATATCTCGTGCCTTGTGGATACACATCGGCGTGACTCGTTTTCATCAATAATATACGGCCGATCGCTATTTGTTTTTTTTTTTTCTCTCATCGACTCGACAGTATCGGCTGACCTTCCGGCACACCATCGGGAATACGCCGCAAACTGCATCGCGGAGCTGCTGACAATCTCTGTTCAAATTTTACGGGTGCAAATAGGAATTTACTGCTCGGCTCACGGATCCATTACGGATCCTTTTGTTACATTCCTTCATATCTATCGATAGCGATTATTACGATGTCGACTGAAAGTTATTATACATCGACGAAAAATAGATCGACGGGAAATCGATAGATCGAAGAATATGCAAAAGTTTCGTAGTAAAATCTCACGAATACAATTGAATCGCGTAGTAAATATCTCCTCTTGTGGAATTTATTAATTCTTCGAGAAATACGATATCGACGGTGAGAGCAAAGTGGCCAATATATAACTTTACAAATTTTCAGTAAAGTACTAAAGCGGAGCGGAGCCGATGTTTATTACGGCTAAAGCTCATCTTAGTATCGTTCGCTTGGTATCTTTATGTATTTATTTAACTTCCCGAGTAATGATGGAGAATGCGAATCGTCGGGAAAATATCGATAGCGCTGTATTGTTGTTCGAAAACTGGTAAAGTAACTCATGTAGCGAAGCCAAGTATCGGACTATACATCGCGACTACAGCGAGGTAACCTTAAAATATTACGTTTTGCAGTTTTTCACAAAATTTTCCTTTAGATTTCAAAATAAAAATGTTTAAACATGTCGTTTAAATATTTTTCGAAAAATGGAATTTTCGAAAATTAACGAATCGATTTCCGCGAAAAAAAAAGTTTGGCCGCCGGATGATTTGTTAAATAGTGTTTTTTAACTGATTTTTGTTGATAACTTTTTTGAATTCGATTTTTTTTAATTTTTTTATTTTTATTCCTTCAATTCGCACGATCGATAAAATATTAATGTCTCGTGACGAATTGTTTTTGCTTTTAATAAAAAAAATCACCTTGAATCGTATTATGTTAATATAACACAAGTGCCATTGAGACTCGTAAAAATAGGGAATGAAATTATAATTTTTTTCTTCGATCTCTGTTCGCAGGTTCCATAAGCAACATCGACGGTGCTGAATATCATTGCAACAAAACAGCGGTGCGAAAAGTCATAAGCGGCGTGGTGGGAGCGGCGAGTTCCGTAACATCGATTCAAGTCGCGAATCTACTGCGACTCTTCAGAATCCCTCAGGTTAGTGTGGTATATATGTCAATTTAAATATCCTTAGGAGTACCGCCGGCCCGGGTTCGCGGTGACGAAGAGACAGTGGAAAAGCCGCAGATCCAACCTGAGCCCCGGACATACATATATATATCCGCTCGAGAGGGTTTTCCCTCTCAATTCGAAAGGAGAGAAAAATCCGAACGCGTCACCCGTCGTGACCCGGTAGCACCGTTATACCATCTGCTACCCGTTCGTATACTAATATTATATGTATGGCTTATCAAATTCTACACACGAATTCGATTAGAGAACCTCCGTCCCGCGTATCCGTATGTTTCTTGGTGTATATAAAAAAAAAAAAAAAAAAAAAAAAAGAAAAAGATCGAATCTACTTTGAAAATTTTGTTCGGTGACCGTAACGACACTCGCAAGTATAGGATAATACGCACGAGTGTGTCTATCCATTCTCATGCAGCAACAACAGTGAAGGAATAGCGAGAGTAGCAACGAGCGTTTTCTCGAGTATCCATAGCAAT
Source organism: Cryptus viduatorius (assembly GCA_964006125.1). Lineage (NCBI taxonomy): Eukaryota > Metazoa > Arthropoda > Insecta > Hymenoptera > Ichneumonidae > Cryptus > Cryptus viduatorius. Next base: position 32,212,816 of record OZ023220.1, on the reverse strand, counting down.
TCCTGTTCGAGGACCAGCGAGCCGTGATACTTTATATTCGCAGAGAGGACTGCGCTACTGGCGGAAAAGTTGCGAAGAGAGAAGACACCGGGGAGAGAGTATTATCAAACCATTGGCCTAAGGGGTGTCGTAGCGTGAAATCGTTTTACCTCCTACTTCCATCACCTTTATCTTATACAACGCAGGCTCTGCCCCCTCCCCTCGCTACCTTGAATTACAATGCTCTTTCATTCTCTTCGATATAACGTTCGTCTGCGTGGATCTCTCTCTTCCAGCGAAAAAAAAATTGTAATAAAAATAATTTTACGAAAAATAAATAACTTTCGAGTGAAAAGAGAGTGCGATAAATAAACTATTAACAAAAAGAATAAAATAACGAATAATGATTTACATGTTACCATCGGAAATTTTTGGTATATTATTCCGAGAAAATACGCAGTCACGTGGTTACGGTGAAACGCCTAAGTCTCGTTTTTTGCCCGGCGGGTAATCGGGAGTTAAAAACTTATTTTTCTTCGATATTATACGAAACACGAGAGACCGCGAAGACGACGAGTAATTAAGAGGAACGCGTGGAAGATTTCGATTCACCACACTGGTTTTGTTTAAATACGAAGCACTTGTATACAAAGCTTCTTATAAAATCGAACTTAATTGGAGCAAAAAAATCGTTTGTATATAATATTGTTTTTGTTATCGCTGTCAATTATAATATAGTTAAAATCACTTTATCGATAATGAAAAGTAAATGAAACAAATATCCATCGAATAGATAATGTTGAGTCAAGCATCCGAGGTATTTTTATCAATCGAAGCAAATCGCATCGAACGACAAACAAAAAAACGGTCTCGAGAGGTTATGATCGTTATAAACAGTACGGTCTTCGGTCGAAACCAAATCATTTCTCTGAATACGCAATCAGATATAATTTCAATCGTATAAATAAAATATCTCGATCAGACTCACTGCTTCGATGTTCTCCATGTCTCGAGTAATCCAATCGTAATATTTTCACCGCGTGATGTAACCTTCAGAGTGCTGTAACTACGTCAAGCCATATTTTTCAGTAGACGTTGACACTTGAATGTAGAAACAACAGAATACTTGAAATTCCAAATCACATTATAGAGAAAATTTCATATTTTTTTCGCGAGAGAAAAGGTGGTACGGTGATATGTTGACAGATTCTTTTCCACGACGCGTGATATGGGTTCGCAACGCATAGTTTTTGCAATATTATTCGATAATAAATACATCGTTACTGTCGGCCATTTTGACGATCACACAACGCGAGACAAAGGAGCACTGATAGAATGGTCACGACATTTTTCTCATTGAAAACTTGACGCGATATTCCGCGACACCTCGTAAACATCGGGGGCCCCCCGTGAAGTTCACGGACGCGGCGTGGTTAGCGGGAGCGGGTAAGGAATCATGGGACGGATCTTGCCGCTAGACGTCGCATCGGTCGTCCTTCGGGGACCTTTGACGTCCGCTAATCAACAAAAAGCGGTGTAGGTATGTGTTTCGCTGCGAACGTCGATGAAAAATCTTTGTGTCGAGCTTTTTTCATGAATACTTATAAACATCGTAGCTATCTAGTAATTCCATTGAACGGTTTTATTAATAGGTATCTCGGTTTCAGAAGTGTTTTTCTTTTGTTACTAAATCGATTAGCTGATCGTTCCGAATAATTACAACAGTACCGTCGCATTTCGTCATGCAATAAGGATTAATATAGCTATTCATAGCCTTTGTTTAGTTCTTCGCATAGTTACAGTGTATTATGTGAAAACTTCAACGGGATATCGTATGAGACGTTCGGGGGCGGGATCCGCCGACAGCGAAACAGTAAGTCGAGTTTAGTTTTTTCTTTATTATTTCGTTAGGCAAAGGGTCTCATATGGTCTATAATCGATATATATATATATTTTTTTTGATTTTCAAATAATTCGCTTCAACAAAGCATTTTCTTCATTGTCCCGTGCGATAATTACATTCGCATTCTAATTTTTTTGTACCAAACATTTATAGTTTACGATCAATTTGGATTTGTGTAACGGCAAGACACATTACTCTAAATACCGTTATTACACGCAATTTTGCATGTACAACTGCACTATAAGATTTTACTCTATGACGCTATAATTATTCTTCCTCTATGCAATTTTCGTAACGTGCTGTTCGCGAGAAGATATAGGTATAGCGTAGATTTTTACGTGTGAATTCATAAAGTAGCCGAAGCCCATATAGCGCCGAGGCATTTTCCGCTTGTCCGAGTACCACTCACTTTTGTAGTCACGCAGACGCTCGGAATATTTATAACCCAATGAATTCTGTTTTAAAATTTTCGACCAAAGGTTTTCGAGGTTATTTTTTAGATCACGAATCAACGATACAAAATTTTTCTATAAAAGCTCGCAATACGCGGATTAATGATTTATTTGTTCGAAAAAATTACACAACACGAAAAATGGCGGCATTCGCAAACATAGATATTGGATAATTTTCACCAAGCGAAAAACTTGAAACTTTTAAAACGCATTCTCTCGACACGAATGGCATTTCAATAAAATTTCCATTTAAAATATTATGCATCGAGCGCTCTCGACAAAAAAACGTTACAAACTATTTTTTTCGACAGGTATTTAACTGATATAGGCATTTCGCATTCGGGCGCATATAATTTTTCGCACAAGCGTCACTGTTCCAACGATCCAATAAAAATTCATCGTTGCATCCACACGAGCCGCGTAGAGTATGCACTCCGAGTTATTGCCAACTGACGTCGTCAAAAATGGCGTAAATGTGATACGTTATTTTTTTAATAATTTTCAATTGTTGCATAGGAGGTTTTAAGTTGGTGCGCGTTTTTCAGCTGAATTCGAGACATTTAAATCTTAAAAACGTCAAATTTCACCGATATACGATGTCTGGAATAGTCGCGCGCATTGGCGCCGCGCGATGTAATCATTAAAATAAAATAACTGTCGCGTGTTTGCGATGTAAATTGCCTTTAGATACAACGGGATTAAGACGACGAAGAATACATTAACAAGCCGATGAAAGTACACACGAGTTGTGTCTATTACGAAATTCTCGGGTAGTTAGCGAAGTGCAACGAGAGAATACCAGAGACGCGCTGAGGTACGGAAGGGTCGTACGCGCATACTGACCTAAACCCGACTCCGTCCTCATCAATCACGTCTCCGAGAACGAGGGACATGCCGACAAGGGACAAACCATAACTAAAGTCAGTACTTACAGTATACAGACCCCGAAGGGACTTAGTCGTGTGATATATATGTATATGATCCGTTACCGAACAGGTGCACTGTGAACTACTAAACCTTACTGCGGCTTTATAATTATTATTATTATATATATATTACTATATATACATATAATGAATAACTATTCATCATCTGCGTACGAAATTAATGTCGTACAAGTTGTAAACTATGTCTAACGTTATTTACCGACCCGAGAGACCCTTCCGACATAATGCGGGTCTAATAAATCTCTGTCGGTAAAACAGAACGGTATTATTGTACAATAAGAATTTTTTCGATAATACTGCAAATAAAAAACTACGAGACACTAAAATACTGAAAAAAAAAATTCGGAAAAATATCGATCTTACAAATTTTCTGTAACTCAAAATTGTTTTTTGATTGGAATTTTGAATGTTTCTTTCAATACCAAAAAAAAGGATCAATCGATATAGAAAACACCGTGAAATAATTTGAAAAAGTTGAACGCATGTATACGAGTTTTTATTTTTATAGAGTCGAACGGTCGGAATTTACTAAAGGTCCCTGCGGCTAAAGGTATTAACATCCCTACGGAAAGTGGTAATAAATTGTTTCCATAGGAAAAAAAAACGCGAGAGCCCTCGCCGACCGGCGAGAGGGTCGATCCGTCCATATTTTTCACTATATTTTTTCTCTAGAGTGCGCGCTCTCGGCTCGATTCGATCCCCCAAACTATTCCATTAAAAAAATAATAATAAAATAAAATAAAAAAAACTACCGAAACAAAACGTTATCCCCTAAAATCACAAAGTGCCCGCGAGCATCTCTCGAATGTATGGAAAATGAGATACAAAAACGATATATGATGATAAAACTGTTGGAAAAGAGTTAAATTGTTTTTCTTCAAACCGACCGAGAAGAGAGGCGCATTTTTTTATCTTTTTTCTTTTTATGAGAAAATAAATAGTCGCCAATCTAATCGTTTCCGCGTTATACCGAATTTCGACATATCTTCCGACGGGGCGTACCGCAGGACGAGAATCACTCGGATGTGCCTCTCGAGTTCCTTGATGTGAATGCAAAAATGTTGTTTTACGAAATCAGAAAAACTCGTAGGGACTTTTTAAAAACATTTCTTCGGCAACTTTCGAATATCATCCGTAAGTTTCTCGGCATATGTTCGGCTAAAACTTCGCCGCCGTCGTCGCCTTTACTCTTCGCGCCAAAGAAAAATCATCTTTTTTTTTTTAGTCGACGGGTTCAACTTTTTCCTCAACGAGAATAAAAACGATCCAATGTAACCGCAAAATAACTATTTGTCGGAAAAACGTAGACACATCAGTTGCGGAGAAAAATATCAAGAATCAGAAACGCACCCCTTCCATTATTCATCATTTTTTCTGCCCGAAAGCAATATATCGCCTGTACAACAGCATTATATCGGACAATTGTAAACACATCAGTCGCGGAAAAAAATGTCAAGGATCAGCAACGCATCCCTTTCATTATTCATCACTTTTTATGCCCGAATGCAATATATCGCCGGTTTCCGAAAAGAAAATCGCAATGAAAAGACGCGGCACGGTTTTCGTCCCATCCGCGGCACCATATGTTTAGTGTATAAATTGTACTGTGTCTTCGAATGACAAGTTTGAGATTATGAGTTTGAAAAGAAGACACACGACAAAAGTCTCGTTCCCGTAAAACATAACGTTTGTTGATTTATCACGTCGGAAGGAAGCAGAAAAAAAGAAATACATTTCTCAAGATCTCACGTAGTTTCGGGGGGTGGCGATGGGGGTGGGGGTGAGGTGAGGGTAGTAACGCTCCGAGACGAGAGATACCTACACTGTTTCTGACAAGAGCACAAGGTACAGCAGAGCCAGAGCTTCGAAATATTAGGGGCAGCGAGGAGAGAGCAGAGAGAAAGTGTATACGAAAAGAGACGGCTGCCGGTGACACTCTCCGGTCCGAACTGTCTTCGCCGAGCGTGTGATTCATCGTCGCGGGATCGTGCGAGTTAAAAAAAAAACACTTTTTTTCGCTATTTATACGGATCACGGGAGAAAAACTCACTGTTATTATGATGATTATTCTCTCCGCGCTTTCGACGGCCCTTAAAAAACGAGATAAGTGTACTCCGCTCGCTGCGGGCAAATCCACGTGATATGTAGAGTCGAGTCACCAGTAGATGGGTGAATAACATTTTTCAGAAACCGACCGCACGTAATGCATGCAAAGATCGATGCATCTATATATCGTCGACGCACAATAGAGATTCCAAACGGCTATTATAAAATTTTATCCCGTACCTCGACTTGTAAAATTCTCGACGGAATTTTGGATAAATTCCATGAGAAGCAAAAGAGTCAAGTTGAATCTGTAAGGGAAGTGAAAAAAAACTACGAAGCCAGCGAAAGCTGTGTTTTACCGGAACAGATCGTAGTCCATTCCGAGTGTCCGGGGAACTATACATTTCTATGCAAAACTCGCACGACTCGGGCGGCACGAAGTGGTCCACGATCGCGAGTCTCAAAGCACTGCGGATAAGAGGACATTTTACGATATTCGTAAAAAAAAAAAAATGCACAGAAAATGAAACTTTAAACCGTTCGTTCCGCGTTTCTCAAGCGTTTTCGTAAAATAACAATTGCATCGGACAGAAAAAAAAATTAGAGTTAAACTTTTTTTTTTTATCCCGTAATAGTAAATTTACGTTATGGGGTTATTAATCTCCGACGGTCTATGAAAAAAACGGAATCATAACGCATCTCTGAACATAATAATAATAATAATAATATGCCGTTACAAGTTTGGAAACACGCTATACCCTGCGGAACACAAATTACTTTCATCTCTGATGAAAGGATGAAAAAGGTTCGATCGTCGGGGTAAAACGGCTCGATCGTCGGGCTATCCACGCCCTCTCGTGTCTTGCTGTTTCTCTGTTCCGCAATAACATACGTACAATCAAAATTAATCAGACGATTGCCCGCGGCAATGCGGAAATGCTGCGCAATGATGCAGGGAAATTTCAGCTTTTGTATAAAAACCGTTTTAAACATTTACGCGAGATTACGAAGGTATAACGGGGGCTTGAATTTCATTAGCTTGCGCTTATCCGTAAAAGACTTCACTTGTGACCGCGATGTACGCCGCACGCTGTGTAACTTAAGCGGATTCATTTTTTTTTATTTCTTTTCTTTTTCCATGCAATCAAAGTTCGATATTAAATTTACAGCGCGCTTCCCGGAGAAAAGTAGGATATCGGAGCCCTTTCGGTGAGCTCCTTGGAACGAGCGATTTTTATTGGCTCTCCAACTTAGCTGTTAATCGCTGCGCGCCGGCGCCCGCAATATACTTCCGTGCGAGTAACTGCACTCGCGATATACCCGGAAAAGAAGAAATAAGAAATGAAGCTGCAGAAAAAAAAAAAAAAAAAAAAAATTCATAAAACTTTTGTTATTAATATAATCGCTTATAATCCGTTATGCAAACCGTCGTAAAATAATATTAAATAGAAAATGATGTTGCGAAAAACTTTGCTACCAACCGCCCTCCATATATAGACCCGACGGTAATATTATACGGTTCACGTTCTTGAAAAGAGGATAAAGAAAATTCTTAATTCGATGTTAAAACGCTATACTCACGTCGTACTAATTAATTTCTCTCCCATGGAACGTTTTCCACCGTAGACTCTGCAGTATCTATGCGACATTTTTATCGTACGCTACATACGTTCGAATAATTTTCATTTATTTCATTAAATAAATTAAATAAATCAACGACTTTCGTAATATTTGTGTCGCCGAATAACATCCTTTCGGGAATTCTCGGTATTACAATTTTCGGAGTATTTTCCGTGGCTCCCGAGAGTGGTAGAGGATTCGGAGGCGATTAATTCTATCCAAAGTAGACAAGCAAACGGATTGCAATGTACCTACAAACGGTCCCCCGACATTGGGAGATTTGTGATCGATAGTAAATCGTACTATTTCCCGACGTTATCGAATTCTTTTGGAATCCACTGCGCGATAGTCGAGCGTAAGTTCAAAAAAGATCGAAAAAAAAAAAATTTATGAATTTTCGTAAAAAAAAAAAGTATTGCAATTTTCGTAAAAAAAAAAAAAAAAGTATTGCAATTTTCGTAAAAAAAAAAAAGTATTGCAATTTTCGATCGATAAGTCAAAACTAAACTCGTTAGTTCGCATTGCGATTCATATCGGAGCGGAAAGTGGAAGATACCCCAAGATTCCCGGGGGCGTGAAATGTTCATACCAGATGCCCGGCCAAAGGGAAGTTTTCAGCGTCGTGAATAGCCTTAAGCTTTGATTGGATCGATTCGGTGTATGCATCTGCCATCGTCAGAATCGGGGTGCATCAGGGTAACCTGTTTCCGTGACACGATATTGGATCTCCGAAGGGTATAGACGATCGGTGAATACACGGCTATCCGTACAACAGATGGAGCTTCCATTGTTGTCGAAGCTCCATGGACGAGGGTGTCATGGACGGTAGCGAGAGGTGACGGGAAGACGCGGTTTGGGGGGATGACTTCCCAACAGGAGCAACAGCTTGATGCCACACTGTTCGAAAGCGCGTAGTAGTACGGGGCTCTCCGTCCGTCGTCATCCTCGCGAAACTTTCCTTTCAAAAGTTTCGCAATGTGATCACCCATCATTCCGCAACTTCATTGTAGCGCGTCGTTAATCAACAAAAAAAAAAAAAAGATCTCCGTTAACAAATTTTACGACGGTGATGAGAAATTCGCGTCTAATATACATATCGCGTTAAAGATCGCGTGTTAATTAAAAAAAAAATCGAACATTCGCAGATTGCGAAAAATATCAGACCGCATTGTATGTAGAACGCCGAAGTTCTGGAATATTGCGTTATTGAAGTCAATGATAGAGCCAACGATCAAAGAAAAGTATTGGAAGCAAAAAAGTATCAGCGATTGACCATCGGGCAGATCTGACGCGCAATAACGGCGAACTACGTCCGTTTTTAAAGCGTTGACTAAAGAGTCGTAATGAAAATATCAAACTAACCGAAACATCGAGAGAGAACGACGTAAGCGAGAGCTCGCGGACAAACGAACGGGAATTCAATTTTTCTCATTTTTTGCGCGTTGTTCACGATGAATTTATACGACTCGTACACGCATATCTATATTTCGCTTTTATTTGCAATAGCCGTGTTTATTTTTTTTATTCCGAACTTAAAAAGCTCGTTCCTCGTATGCAATACTCGTGCTTCATCATACAAATTGCGCTTTTCGATTGTAAATAAAAACTTTTTTTCGATATTTCGCGAAGAGAATCGCTTTTTTTTTGGTCACGCGTAATATTTATTTAGGTATCCATGCGAGACGCTGTTGCTACAGGTCGCGAAAAATAATGAAAAAATTCCATGCACTTTGCCTTGATGCGAGAATGTACCCGCGTATTTTACGACGAATGCTGCGCAAAATACGTGCGCGAAGGTGCAGTAGGGCCAATTCGCTGGGGCTTGGCGTACGAACGAACGAGTTAATACTCGAGAATTGTACCAAATGAAAAAAAAAAGAAATAGAAGTCAGCAGAGAATGTAAAAAAAAAAAATTATAAAAAACAATAGTTAAACACACATAATGCGTCAGAGTTCCCTGATTCGTCCGACTCCCTATGCCCTGCAGCCGGAAAAGCAAAGTACATTTTTTCGTAAAAAAAAAAAAAAAAAAAACGCACTACTCAAATGCACGTTAGCGCAGTACTCTTCTCGTTCGTCTGCTCGTTCGACTCGTCCTACTCACGGTAAAAAGACTAAACACGCTTTTTCGTGATGCCAAAAAATTGTCAATACACTCCAACAATGGTACGAACAATAGCGTTGGTCCGAACAATAAAAATCTACGTACGCTTCCGCATCGTTGCGATATCGTTGAAGCCTTTTTTCTAGTCGTCCTCGACGATGAATGAATCTATGCATATAGATATACAGATGTGTATTGTTATTTTATACTGAAAAGCGAAAGAATCGTAGACATTCCACCGAACTGTAGATACGGCGAGTGAAACAAAGTGAACGTGTGATTGGGTTCAAAGAACAAATCTGTACGTTATTTCTGCATGCATCCGCGTACGAGAAAGAATGAACATGAATTCGCGTTTATTCGCCGTACGGCTTTCAAAGTAACGAGAATGCTTGAAATACGCGTAAAAACTTTGCCTTTAGTTTAATATCACGGAAACGAGCGGTCGACGCTTTTACTCGTCTTCCTATATACGCGAAATCCAAATATTTGCAGTGACTATATGCATATGCGCGATGCACGTGTACGAAGGACACAGAATACAGCAGATGTTTTAACATATCCACCGCTTACGGCGATGTTAAAATTTCGTGGGCAACAGCTCCTGGATTTCTTATTGCTCATTATAATTTTCCATGTTTTTCATTCGCATCGTGACATCACCGGGTGATGGCAACAGTCTGTGGCAACGCGTCCCGTACGTGTGTATCGCTTGTTGTGCATTACTCGTAACATTATGGAAATAGCAGCTCTTGTTGGTTGATATAAATTATTTTACGATGACGTATATTTATCGTCTTTATAGTCGGCTGAAATGCTTCATTCATTCGTTAGACAACGCGTTAAAGTTTCGATCTCATTTTGTAAATTGCACTCCGAAACTTCGTAATTATTCATATCAGAGCGTTCGGTCTTCGCGATTTCCTCAAACTCGCGGGTTAAAAAATTCGTCGGGTTCGAAATTAATGAAAAAAAAAAAAAAAAAATCCGCAAGTTGCGTTTCGGTTGCGGAAAAAATTTAAAGAAAATGTAAGACTTTAGAGATTATAATATTGAAATTTAAAGAATCCGAGTGAATTCAATTTATTCATCGTGGATGAACGATCGTCCGGCATACTGAAAGTTATTGGCGTCGCGCGAGGTTACGCCGGGTGTATCCGGTGAATTTCTATAAATCGAGAACTAAACGCAACAGCGAGTATACCGTAAGCGAAAAACGATGAAGCTGCGGAAGATCTCAAGTTGGATGTGTGCAACTTTGCGCAGTGGCTACAATTTCATTTTGCTCTGTCGATCGAATCTCGTCGACGGTTGTCGTCGTCAACGGAGAGACACAGCCGGTCGGTTTCCATTGACGGTGTAACGTCGTTTCGTTCTCGCGGCCAAAACCACCGGCAGAGGGATTGGCAATTTAGTCGGGACACGAGTGTTGAGCTGCGCGGCAGCGTGGCGAAAAAGATGCTATCGACGTTTATAGGATGATGATGATGATGGTCCAAAATGACGAGAATCGAAGGACGATTACTCGTGAGTGATCGCAAATTCTTTTTCTCTCCAAAGATGGCACTGTACGTCATCCATTGGACGATACATGAATTTGCCGATTAGTTGTTCGCATTAGCGAAACAAGATATTGGGAGTAATACGCCAGCCGCGGCAAGCGGATGCTAATTAAACTTAATTAACTGGAATAATACCGATTATAATGAAACTTTGGTCGTAGCGTACGTATTTGAGCGCTAAACGGCGCAAATGGTCCCCGCGATTTTCAAGTCCCATTAGATACAAACAACACTTTTGGATGTTACACTTTGTGAATTGTAACATAAAATCTACCGCACCAAGAATTTACAGGGGTTAAAGGGGATTGTAGTTGCGATTTTCATTTCTCGGGATATACGACCACTACGAGGAGTCGGGAGAAGTTTTGCAATGTGTAGAGGAAGTAGTAAGCGTTACGTAGGTACGACGAAGGATATGGTCGATATTCACCAGCACCGCACATACCCGCAGTCGCTTCAGCTGGTGCGCTCCACAGGATATAAAGGACATAGACCCCCGGAGTACGAAAAGGGACCGTCGAGGATTGTCGGAGGGACGAACTTCTCGAGTTTTCTCGAAGAAGGGTGCGTACTACCACCTCGTAACCATATAGTTCGCCGTAGAAGCGAAGCCAAAGTTGTCGAACGACGCGAGAAATTTCGGAGAGGGATTGTCGGCGTTCATCGAGTGGGAGGGCCACCGATAGTATCTGCTATGGGTTACAGACAGGCCAACTAAATGGGGTGATCCACTGACCGGAAATTCGATCTATCTGCGAGACACCCACGCGGAAAAGCTTCTATACATATCACGCCTATGAATTCGCATTAAGATAAAAGTTTCCATCCCGCGAACAAAATTAATAAAAAAAAAAAAAAAAACGCACAGTAGCGGAAAACCAATGGCGCTAACCTAATTAAGAAAGTAACAACGGCGTTTCCCTTTTCTACATTTTCTACACTGACATTATTCCGATTGGATTCTACCAGTTGAAAACATAGGTATACATGGGATGCGGAAATAAAGATTGCGCGATATCTCCATAGCCGGAATATACGTGCGATAGAGATAATGATTTCGTTCGCGCAACGCTGCCAACTTTCGTGAGCATTGTTATTCCGCGTTGGATGCTCCGCGATGGGTAATCCGCAATCGCGATTCTACAATTTCTACATCTGTGTACTATATGTATTTGTATATTAACACCCTTCGGACAACTAACACGTCTGCCGCGTAATCCCGGATTTGTGAGACACGTAAAAAAGCTTCCTGAACCCCTGCGAGAACGACGGAGACAAATACGGCGGCAAAAAATCTATCGCCTCAAGGTTTTTATCCGGTTCCCAGACGTTTTTTTTTTCCTTTTACGTCCCTCTTCTCCGACTTTTTGAGACTCTTCTCGGTTTTTTTTATTCTTTCACGTTCCCTGGTGACATACAAGAAGTCCGCTGTGTACTGTTGCATAGGTATTTCACCGCGGGCAATGCGCCCCGTTTGCGCGAAGATTCTCAACGTTTGCTCCTCGTTGAGCGTTTTTTGACGTATCGGTAGTCATAAATATACTGTATACGCCGCGAATTATGTGCCCCTAAAATCGTGCTGTTGTTCGAGAGAAAATTAAACTTTTCGACTGCGCATGCGTCGTTAGCGTAAAAAGAAGGAGAAAAAGATCGAGAGGGAAGATCAAGTAAATCCTCGAAAAGTCGAGGTGCAAGTAGCTTAACAAGCATCTCACGTCAAGAATAAACAGAAACAAAATTCCCGAGAATCCGACACGATATCCCTATCCCCCATGGAAATAATGTGTATATCAGATATATAAAATATAAAGCTATATATATAATATATATACACCGACAAAGAACTTTTATGCCTCATTACCATATATCTCGAATATATCAACCGGTCGTATACCGGAAGCTTTGACGCGCATGTTAATCTTCAAGGGAGAGTGACTAGCAGAAGTTTAACTGCCGTTCCTTCGCGCCCCATTGACACCGACGACTCTTTCCTCTTTCTCTCTTGACGCCTAATCTCACATCCTACCGGATCCATTCGACACTCTGCGTATTCGTCATACAAACGATCGCCGTTATATTCCAACCAATGCAACGCTCCTCTTTGCACGTTTATCATAATTTGAAAGGATAAAAATTATGTTTTTTATCCTTCCGTTTTTTTTTCGATGCAACGCTCCTCTTCACACGTTTATAATAATTTGAAAGGATAAAAATGATGTTTTTTATGCTTACGTTTTTCTTTTTTCGATGTAACGCTCTTCTTTACACTTTATAATAATTTGAAAGGATAAAAATGATGTTTTTTATGCTTACGTTTTTCTTTTTTCGATGTAACGCTCCTCTTTACACTTTATAATAATTTGAAAGGATAAAAGCGATGTTTTTTATCCTTCCGTTTTTTTTTCACGTGATAACGAGTAGTCGAAAAAATCTATGAAACTCTAAAATTTGATCTGAACGTTGGTTTCTTTTTTTCATTAATCATATATATACTGTATATACTAAACAAACGACATGTTATATTATATATTTTATTGTTAATATATACACTATATTATTTTAATTTTTTTCTTAATTCCTTATCGATGTTTTAATGTAATTTGACTTAATTTTAATGCAGCTGTGTCGCAATACTGTTCGATAATTAATGCCGATATCGATTCAATAAGAGTGATATTAAAGGCTGATTATCATTCAGGAACAGTGTTCCAAGTTCCGAAATGCAAACACGGATGTTTGAGTAAATAAGAAGCGTTTGGATGGGTCGTAGATACCCCGCGCGAGCTATGTCCACTATGGGTTTCCGAATACCCCTATTTACATTCTCGTTTCATCTGTCGTTTCGATTCCGGACAATCGGCTATATATGCTCCACTTCACTCTCGTCGAAGAGAATGTCGCACCTCCTCGTGAAATTGAAATGTCACACATTCTCTTGTCGGCGGAATTCACTACGCGAACATCTTAAAATCGCGATGTATATATATATATTACAGAGATCCAAATACAGTGCAAATAGCACTCGTTGAGGACTCTTAACTTGAATGTAATTTCTCCGACACGCCATAAATGCCCGGATCTGTAAGTTTCATGCCACTCAGGGATAATTTACAACTATGTATGCCCTGTGGTTTCACCTCGAAAACTCCGAGGGAAACTTAGTCGGACATCTCTCGGGATATCTCCGGAAGCCATCATCAGGAAATTCTACTTCTGTCCGCTCAGCGCTTTTGCTCACATTCGCCGGGAATAATGACTTTCCCATTGAGTTAGGACCGTCTCCTCGTCGTCCTTCGGATAGATGCATTTTTATCTTATTTTTTTTGTCCACGAGATGGAAACAGCGCGAGAAGATAAGGGCAATCAGGCTTACAGTCTGCGCTTCTTCGTCGCACAAATAATGAGAGAAGATCGCGAGAACTCTGGTTAAGTGATGGATTCGAGACGTACTTTATCTCGAAGTTATTTCTTATCGTGATTTCTCCGAAAGACATTTACTGAGTAACAACGATTTCTCGGAAATATAGGTACAGACGTTCGCTGACGATATAGACAACACCGGTGCAGAAGATTAAATTATTTATTGCCGCGAAGCAAGCAATTTCCCGAGTCGATCGCGAACCGCGATGCTTCCAACGAGTCGTCTTGACGTTATCGATCATACTGTCAACCAGTGGGAAATGCACATTTCCAACTGTCTCCCCGATGCTTCTCGAAGCTCTCTCTCCGCGCGCCTCATCATTGGAAAAAGATATTTATTTCGCGGCACCTTTCTTGACTCTTGGATATCGTAGAGTAGTGCGTAAATATGTTGAGGTCTGCAAATACGCTTATCCGATAAATCAGATAATATCTCATTGTTAGGCACCCCTAGTTATACGCCGAAAGTAACCCCTAAAAGACCGACCCTTCATTTCTCTACTCCCTCGTTTGCTACACGCCACATCCTCGTCTAAAGATTACACGGTTTCGCTTTCGCTGGGTTATCTCTGGGAGACTAACTCTGTGTATATATATATATATATATATCACAATTTCAGTATGATCGGCACCCTTGTTCGACGTTTGCCCGCGCGTCATCCCTTCTTCGCCACTCCGCAGGCCACGGAGAGTCATCCACTGAATATGAATACAGCTTAATCAAGACTTTCGGCGAAAGCTTCAAACTTCAAGCTCTTTTTTTTTCTTTTTTTTTCCTGTAAGAACGTGACAGTCGATGGGGAGGTGCGATTATGGAAAGGAAAAGTTCTTCATTACTCAGCGCATGAACACGCGCAGCTTTATTCATCGTGTAGTCAAATGTGTATAAAGTTAAAATTGGGGTACAAAGCCGTTTTACGATATGTCAACCAATAACGTAATTGAGGGATTAGCATGACTCTTTAATTGATCGGTAATGCATCAGCCATTCCGTATTATTTATCAATGACTAACAAGCGAATCAGGCAGTTGATTGAGATCCATCAAACCTCCGAAGCGCGTTATTGAATTATGGATATTATGGGCATTACGAACATTTTCAACGTGATATAGACAAATTAAATTTCAAAGCGTAAGGCAATTCGGAATAAATGGTCGAACGCTGCGTATCTCCATGTTAACCCACGATGATTATTAATTGCTCTCCGTATAATCGATGTTCGACAACGAAATTGTAGATTTTCGATCTTTTTTTTTTTTTTTTACTTGCCGTCGATAATATTGTTACGTAGCAAAGTGCGGTCACGTCGAAACTCAAATGTCAAATTTCGAAGATCGAACCTATCGAACATCGCGGTAACGTCAAAAGTCATAAAGTTATACTATTCTTGGAAAAGCCATTCGGCTATATACGCGACAACGCACACACACTGCGCTACGATAGACGACGATCCACGGACTGCGTCAGCTACGGTGTCATAACTTTTCATGATGGTTTATGGTGGTAAGATAGTTCGCAAACACGACGACGATACTAAAGTACATTTTAAGGTTATCATAAAGCCCTCAGTCCCTCGGTTAGCGATGAAGAATTGTGCAACACTTTCCGTCTTGTATCGTCTTGTTTTTGAAAAATCGGTATACCTGACTGTTACAATTTAATACGATGCCGAATATAGCAATGTTTTGGAAGAACTCAACTTTGCGAAATAACATCAATTAAGGGCGGAACAGGGAGGGGAAGTACAAGTTTCCTGTCGTTTTTACGCCCCAACTAACGCGGATGAAAGCGGCTATACTTCTCTGCATTAATACCTGCTTTTGGATAGTTTGCTCGTCTGCCAGAGATTACCGGTGCGTCTATAAACCCTGTAAAACTTGATAGAGCTCTGGAGCGGCTTTTGCAACATAAGCACATTGCGGTCTCAGACTTATTCATACTAAACTCGTGGAAACGCCCGCGCCTGTTGGGTCTTCGAAAACTAACGCAAAGTACCAAAGCAGCTTCTCTTCCGTTGAATCGCGAGTCTGATCATTGAGGAATCCAAGATCCTATCTTCTCTGTGCAAAAGCTCGCGAGGGTTTATGGACGGTAATTGAAGCGCAACAAAGTTCGCGCGCCTCGATACTGAATGTGTTTTTCAACATGTGTTTTCTAACCAACTAACAAACTCTCTTTTTCTCTCTATTCGGTTTTTGTAGGTTTCCTTTTTTTCAACGAGTCCGGAACTTTCCAACAAAATGCGCTTCGAGTACTTCACGCGAACAATACCGAGCGATCACTACCAGGTCAAGGCAATGGTCGACATCGTTCGCGTAATGGGATGGAGTTACGTATCGATAATTTACGAGGAAAGCAATTACGGAGAAAAGGTATTTGTCACGTATCCGTTATTTATTAGATAAAGTTATACAACTACGAAGTACCGAAAGGCCATTTATTTATTACGCTCGATGTGTTTCAATGTCTAAAATAGCAAAGTACTATTATCGAAAGATCAAAATTGTTCATCCTTACAGTCGATAATTCAACTTCGCGATGATATATCGCCAAACTAATGTGAGGCAAAAATCGTATTGAATATTCCTAAAATAGTATTGTACATCGTTATTTTTTTTACTATTAACTATTTACCAGCAGTTTTTTTTTTTTTTTTTTTTTTTTTTTCATATTTCATTTCTAATATTTACGTATCATTAACTGCGATAATCCGACGACTCGTTTCCGTCGTCTATATTTCATTACGAAAGTCGACGCATTAAAAAACGATAAAAATTTAAATCCGGTAAATTAGGTTGGGTAAAAAATGCTTTTAATGGACTCGAATTATAAAAAATGCGTGCAGCAAAAGAATTGCTATAAATCATCATCCCTTTTATTACCGTTCAACGCCACAATCCCCCGACTATCATTTAGCACCAAGTATTTCGATCGATAAAAGACGCGGGATAGAGTTGCGTCGGATTGAGACGAGATGCGCAAAAAGGTTTTTCACATCTTTTCCTACACTTATATATGCATATATATACTATATGTATATGTATACATAACAAACATATACATACGCGCGTTATAAAAGAGCCTTTCGCGATTAGAAAGGCAGTCACGGCAGTGGCTCTGCGGTAACGGGAGAAGATGCGCTACGCCCCAAGGATCTCGAAAGGAATTGTAAACCAGGGTAATCGAATTTTCGCCCGAGAAGCCCCCGCCAGTCTCTAGAATAGGGTGGATAGGAGGGGTGGTATGGCATAAATATTTATCTGTATCTCCGCTGTCTCGTCTACCCTTAGTACCGATGCTGCGATAAGAAGACACGAATATTGTACCTTCCACGCCACAGTCACGTTTCCTCTTGTCTATTTACGGCGTACCAACGTTTCGCTGGAAAATTTATCCCCGCGCGCGTTATACGTTCATCCCGTCGACCGGAAGCTCTCCCGCGTATGGGTCTTACAAAAACAATTGGACCTATCGCACGGAGGATTATTGTACTTGACACGGGACAATCTCGGGATAGTCACAGCGTTGAGAAACCGGCATTTTCCTTATTTTAGCATAAAGCGATAGAACGAACCCGCGATAAGGGTAATCCTCGTGGCGAGCGTTCAATTATCAGAAAATCTCTCACCGCCCACTCAAGCGAAATAACCTTTGCATCGCGTTGTATATGTTCCCAGCCTTTCGTTAAGATCTCCGCGCGTATTAATTCGACGCGGGGAGGCGATCGCGAATACATTTTTTTGACCTTTGAGAAAATTAATTAAAGCGAACATTTCGACCGGCGAGACGAGCGTCAACTGGAGAAAAAGAAATTGGTGATTAAAACGGAAAAGAGCGGAAAAATAGCACGAAGCAACGAAACGGCCGTAGTGAGTTATAAAAAAGGCTTTCGGCATAAAAAGCTTTGGAGCAGTGAAGAGGACGGAAAAATGCTATAAACGGGCTCACGGAAAATCGTATTTCGAATCCTTGCCGCCCCGATGTAAAGCGCCGGAATGCAAATTATTTTAATCCTACGGCGCACGACCCGAACGCGAAACCCTTATAATCCAGTTAAAATATTTAACGCTTCGTGAGACATCGACCCATACTTGCCTCTTGCTTACCCGGGACCCAACCCGTACGAGCAACACGCCGTTCAGCTCTTGAACGACGCCTTTCTAATCAAATCTATTCACCCGAGCGAACGAAAATTTAATGTTGCGGTGAGACACCGCGCTGTACTCGGCTTTCGTTATTTCTAATAACTGTACGCAGTTGATGAGTTACATATTTCTCGTGAATACCAAAAAAAAAAAAGCGAAAGAAAAACTGTTGAATGAAATTTCAATGCTCGAAGCAAAGTTTTTTTTTTTTTTCCGCGCCGCATTCGGTGAGTCAATTTAACCTCGAAATAGCGTTGCGCGGGTGGAGAAGCAAGAGAAACCGCTCATGCATGCTTATTCAATTTTTACCGTTCGCGAAATTAAATTTGGTTTTTCCGAAAGAAAAAAATAAAATGGGAAAAAAAGAGAGGCAGAGAGCCGCTGATTACGTGTACAAGAGAATGTAAGAAAGAAAGGCTCGTTTTCTTGCCGAGTCGAAAGAAATAACAATAACGATAACGTCAAGCCCCCTCTTCTCTAATGCACGATATAAATAAAGCTTCATACCACCCGCGCAATGTCTTCACGGCGAGCCATGCCGGCAATAGCCACCTCCGCGTAGCGCACACAGAGATGTAGAGAGGGAGAGAATGAGAGAGTACCGGAGTCTGCGACTGCTGGAGATGGTCTATGGCGTAAGAACACGAGAATTGAGAAATATGAGCGTCGAATCTTTATGACTTAAAAGCCAAGAGATAAGAAAGAGAAAAAAAAAAAAAAAGATACTTCCCGACTTTCCGCACATCAGTTTTCCAAGTTTCATTCTTGATCGAGTAGGTACAGCGGATAGGAGTTTTCATGAAAGATGTATGAAAATACCCGCAAAAACCGTTCTGAAACTCGTTTACCCTCTCGAATTTTCCTTTCCCACCCCCTCCCGCCGACCAGCGGCAAAATTACATACCTACAAAACAAATTATTAGAACTTTGCTTTTTCATTGGCTTATTATGTACGATTCAAGAGGGAAAAAAGTCTATTACCATCCGAACAGCTAGAGATTCGATCGGAGCCGATGAAGGACGATGGGAAAGTTTGAAAACAGCCTTAAGAAGAAAATTACCTTTAAAGACTTTTCATAGAATTATTAATCTCGCAGAGAGTTCCGTTGAGCTTTGCGCGAAATAACAGAGGAACTCACTTCAGATAGTAGCCGAGAAAAAAAATAATACTTCGAAGGAAACGTGCTATTTCTTTCAATATTTTATAAGACTCTGTGCGATCGTTCCGCAACAATATTAAACGAATAAACTTCGAGCTTCGAAGCGTTTATAGTTTTAAAAACTCGTCGCCGAAGCTTTCCACAATTCGTTAAAAAAAAAAAAAAAAAGGCCGAATCACGCAGAATTTTCGATATATTGCTCGATGCGAAAGTTGAATTCCAATAAAATCAATTAAATATGTACAACAGGCATCGTCCGCGAGCCGAGTTAATCCGTTCATCAGCGACAAAATTCCACAAACGACTCGATACTTCTCAATTCTTCGGTGCGCCTTCTCCAATTTTACAAACAATACATCGAATTCTTGAAAAATTAAAATTTTTCATCATTGCTTTGTCGTAACTTTCCCGTGTTCGCGAAGTTTTTCCCCCGCGGGAACGGGTGTCTGCGTGGTATTCAGCAGCGTCGGATCAAACCACATCGCATTCCTTACGGGGAAAGCTATAGCTTCCGCGAAATAATAGCGATCCAATGGTATCGTTGTTGAAACTTTATCAGTTCGCGCGTCACGATATTTCTCAGTAATTTTCAATATCTGTCGTGTTTCGCGAAATCAAAAGTGGCAAGTAGACCGATAAATTCAAAGTTACACCATTAGTACAACTCCAATCGAGCGTATATAACGAATATATCAAAACTGCCGGAGAAACTCTGATATTTCTACTTGCTGCGAGCCGACACCGAGAAAGATATTCTGGAAGCATCTCAAGCGCGATAAATATTCACCACTGTGCAATCTCACCGTGTGCAAAAAGGATCAGTCATCGGGGATTCAGCAATGCCCTCGATTTTTTTTTCCACTTTTTTTTTTTTTTTTTTTTTTTTTTTATAACATGGTCCTCCATTTATGCATGCAAGAAAAATTCAATTGACACTCCATCTAGTCGCTGTGCGAATGCAATTTTTTTCCCGGGGTCAACTCGTCAGGATAGACACTCGGGGACTCGGGACACTCGGGAAAAAGTTCCTTTCATATTTTGCTGTGGCTGTGGCTATAAAAAATCAACAGCACTCCATGACTCGACGCTTAAACACTACGGAATTCCCTTGACGACACTACTCAACGAGGAAAAATCAATATTTGGACTTCTTGCGTACATAGCAATCCTATGTGTAAAAAAAAAGAAGAAAAACGCCACTTACTCCGAGTATCCGACACCGCGTGGACTTATAATAATGATGATAATGGTCGCAGCACCTGAAACGCCATAATAAATGCCCGCGTATTCTTAATTGCTAAATTAGTGGTTCTTTGCTGAGTATACAAATAGATCGTACAATTAGATAGCATATTTGCGGTCAGTAATTTTTTTCTGTTATTGACGCAATTTACTGTCCGTCAGTACACATATTTTTCAGATCTTCCGTTCCGCACACTGCGGAATAGTTATTTGACGACATGTTTAGCTTCTCGAAGTATTCTAAGCTAAAAAAAAATTTCGGGAATATTTTTCAAGATGTATAACACAATAATGGTTATCCTCACATATTAAAAATATTTATTAATAAAAATTTAATTCTGTGGACATTTTTTTTTAATTCAATGTCTATGGCTTCGATTTATCAGTGTGCTGAAAGGAGCTTAAAATACCGCTGATTATTCGCAGAGAAACAGAAAAAAAAATACCGAAAGCCTAAAAGTAATTTCGCACGAATTGTATTAATGAATTAATTTTGCGAGTTATAATACCGTTCTATAAAAAAAAATAATAAAGTTGAATCTCTTCTCTTGATTACGCGATGCTTTCGATGTCTATTAGCGATAAACGAAAAAATCACAGGGGTGCAAAGATGAATTTTACCGTAAAATTTTGCGCAACTTTTACGATCCCTCAAATATCTCAGCCGACCCGAGAATCGAAGTTCTCCGATTCCTCATTTCGCACATCGTGAGCGATGAGGATAAAAATGAAAAATCGTCGTTTCAAAGTTCGGGAACTGGTACTTAGGCTATCCTTTATGCGGATCCGCAATTCAAAATCTTGTGTGCCCGCGAATCACATTACACCGACCCCCGGAGAAGCGGCAGTGCTCTTAGTCACTGTCCCGAGCCGTTAAACGTCGCCGGGTCGCCGAGAGGAACGACTACTAAAGCCAAAATGTCGTCACTAAACTTTCGCACCCGCTTGAGATGATAAATGGCATGGCATCAGCGGGATCGCGACTAACCCGAGACGCTGCCGGGGTGTCTGTTCTACCGCCGGCCACTGGCACGACCCTCGTCTTTGCTTTCAAATCTTCCCGTTAAATTAACGATTTTTATCGATACTCATTTTTTTTTTCATACATTTATTTTCATTATTTTCATTTAATTTCCGCATCTAAAAAAAAATGCTTCGTAAACATCGAACGTTGCAATCTCTTTCTCTTCCGGATTGACGGCGAACGATAATTTAATTCGATATACGCGCTTCCGGATAAAACGATAACTCGCTGATTCTTTTACCGTTCAAGGCTTACGAGGAATTGGAAAAGCTCTTGGGAAAGCATCAGATATGCATCGCGGTAAAGGAAAAGTTATCCAAGGATTCCGGTGTCGCCGAGGCGCACGTTTACGACAACATAGTTCTGAAATTATTAACAAAGCCGCGCGCACGAGGTGAGTGAAAGCTATTGTATTCATCCTCCATATACGCCATATACCAAATGGTATGATAATAATGTCATGATAAAAGAATTTTTTCCGCGTACCAATCCGCGGAGCGGTAATACCTCCACATTATCCCATCTAAATTAACATCGCGCGAAGGGAAGAGTATATGAATATATATACCGTCGGGATGTACCGTAGGCCTCTGCCAGAGGATTGATGAAGATGGTTGCATAAATTACTGCCTCTGAATTCAGCCAACTTTCGTGAAAAGGGGTGTGTATCGGATGCGAAGCAACGCGGAAGCTGAGCCCTTGCCGTGGGCTATACGCGGCGAGTTGCGCCCGAATTCGCGAATTAAAGATTAATTATAAAATTTATCGACTCACCGAGGGGGTGGGGGGAGAAAAAAAAATCAGAAAAAAAAAATTACCACCCCAAAACTTTTACCCTCAATCGTTTTCATTCGATAAAGCGGTGGCTACGGCTTTTCGCGAAGCCAACCGGTAAGACCGTCACTACCCATCGAAAACGAGATACGCGACAGCAGCAGCGCGCACTCTCTCTCTCGAGGGAGTTAATTCGATCTCGCCGCACACTTTTCACCCGCGGAAAGGGGTAGAAATAGAAAAAAAATAATAAAATGAAGGAAAAAAAGAGAGTGAAATCGGAAGATTCCGCGTGGTTGAGTAGAAACGTCTGAAAAACCTCTGGAGCTTCAGAGGAAAACCGAATAAAAGAAGTGCGCCACTCCTATCTCGAGTCACTCACTTTACCTCGTCTTCGAGGCAAAATCTAAATAGATTCCGCGTTACGGGGGCACGCGGTCGTTCCGCTTTATTGATTCCATTAAAGGGCCCCGCGAGCTCTCCGCGAATGCTACGAACGCGTATGCTTCGACAAGGAAAGGGAGGAACTACGAAGACCCCTGACAACTTCGAATAAATGGAGAAACGGCGTTATATAGTCAAATTCGTTCGGGACTACGTATACTTGAGTTGAAGCGGGGAAACGTTACGGCGAATAACGATTACGATTCAACATTAACCGCACTCGGCACCTTCGTCTGAATTGTTGAACCTTATATAGTGATTGATCTATCAGACACTTTCGAACATTCAGCGAATTACCGATATCCCGATGACGAGTCATTCGACGGGACGCAACTCTCAAATCTTAAATCCCTGAAATATTTTATCGCAATGTCAATTTCACAAATAAATATCATAAAAAATAGAATTCAACGATAATCGGTATGAAGAATTCACAGTAAAAAAAAATCGGTTGAACGATCTCAAAAAATTGCTACAGTGAAAAAATAAACGATTGATTAGATTCGCAGTTAATCCGATGATAAATTTGATATTTTTTTGTGAATTAATGAACCATTTTTTTCTCACCTGCGATCGCCGATTTAGTGAGTTTAACCGATTTTGTTTTTTTTTCCAAGAATTTATCTTATTAAACTGCTGATTTTCAGTTCAAATTTTATCAACGATTTGCTCGAAATATGTGATTTTTCGATCTTTTTAAACATTTCCAAACGCATTCCACGTTCACTCTGGTAAATTCGAAATTTTTTATTTGTTCGGGTAAAATTCCGATAACGTCGAAAATGAGAAATAAGCTTCGGTGTAGTTTACTCGCGAACATTCGCTGATTTGTAATCTGAAGTCCACACAATGTAAACTATCGAAACATCTGGCCGTGTGCCTAAATTTCATGCATCTCCTTACTCCCAACTGCCTGTGCATAAAGGGGGCTGAGGATGAGTCTAAATTATGGAAAATCATTACTACGCACTCCGCGATTTACAGCCATCGCGATTATAATGCAACACTCGTAGCTCACGGCTACGCTTCGCATCACAGTTAAGCCAATCAGCTTGTTTGATCATCTTGGTACACGTATTTTCAATTACTTCAACTGTACACGCGGTTAACGTGATTCCATTAGTTTCTCGCATAGATCCGCACGGTAAATTTCAACCGCAAACGCGTTAGTATCGTGTGTATGGCGAAAAAATGCGTACGCGTTGTCCATTCATCGTAATGTGTAAAAAAAATATATATATAGCGCCCTTAACCCCTTGAGCCGCAGGGAAACCGCGAAAACAAGTGGAAAGTATCCGATAAACCAATAGATTTTTAACTAATCCAAAATATTTCCGAATGCTTTGGGAAAATCGAGAAGCTTTGGGACTATTATCCGTGAAATAAACAGAAGTCGAATCGGCGCGACGGTTCTCGTAGTTCAAAGCGTTTTTTTTTTTAACTCGTAGAGCACAGGATCCGATTATCGGGCAGTGATTTCTTCGCGAGGCGAAAGTCTCGGGTTACTCTTTTTCATCCGATGCCGCAGGTGACACCGAGAAACGTTTTCATCGCGGTTTTTCTTTTTTACTTTTGCATCGAGAGCGTTAAAAATGCAAATGAGAATCGTAATTAATGCTAACGAAGAAAAATTGCTCGTGGTAATTGCATTAAGATATCCCGATGAATTTTTTTTTTCTTCCGAATAAAAAATTCGCCGATATATTATAATGGTTTGGAGTCTCATTGTTGTCGTATATATTCTTCCTTGTTGAAATATTACGTCTGCTCTACTTTGCGTACACAGACATTCTGGTCGGTGATTACAGTTGTCACGAAAGTAGGACGAACTTCAATCTCCACGGAGACCTCGTCTCTCTCGTTGTGAATTCAAATACTTCAATTACTAAAGTTCTTCCGTCCCTCGGATATATGTCTGGCCGCAGAAAACTTCAAACCCGCTGTTGCGAAGCTTTCTCGGGTTTAGAAATATAGAGATTGCCAGTGCCGAAAAGTCTTTCCAATCGTTGCGCGCCAAACATGCCGAACAAATCGTCAGAGTAGAGCTTATCCCCCATTAAAAAAAAAAAAAAAAAAAAAAAAAAAAAAAAAAAAAAAAATGGAGAAATTCGCGAGATTTGACTTGAAAAGCGTTAACACAATGAATATAACGGATATAACAGTAAGCTTCGGAATAATTGAGAGTTCGCCGAAGAAGAAAGAAAAAAAAAGGGGGAACAAAAAAGATATAGAGACTTTATAGAGTGAAGAATATTGCCACAAACGTTGTCATTGACATTGTTCGCGAGGTACTTTGATCTTCAAAGGACTTCGAAGACGATATGAGAATCCCAATATAATGTATATAAAGAAAAAGAGACCAAGAAAAAGGTCGGAATTGGGAATATTGGAGAAGACAGTGGAGACCATTGAGAAGCGTTGCGGACGCACTATCTCATCTCTCTCTACTCGGGATAAAGCAGTAGTCCAAAGCAAAAAGAGATGTATATATATATATATATACCATATATATTGCGAAGAAAGGTACATATTCTCCTTTTATAAGAACTCTCGTTGAGAAAAACCCAATCGTGACCGGGAACACCACAATTATTTTCTACCCGAAACGTACAATACGTGGTGGTGAGACCGAGAGAATTCTTCCGCGGAACGGAGTATACAAACGAAAAGAAAAAAGGGAAAATAAATTAAAAAAGAAAAGAAAAAAGGTCGGATTTTTTCGTATTTGCGTAATGTAAAATCTCCTATTCACCGGCCGCTTCTCTTGTTCTCTCGCGATTTGTGTAAATTCCATCTCTTATCCTTTGGGGATTTTCTTCTTTTTTTTTTTTCTTCGTCTAACTTTGCCAACCGGGAAAAATCGACTAAGCGTTCCGCAAAACCGTTCATTACAATGATCATCTATTGTCGTGAACACAAATCGAACGGACGTTAATTCCGAAAGACAGAATTCGGCCGAAAATCACCCGTGGGACAAGTCGTCGAAAAGGAGCAAAGAGAAACTGCACCAAAACGTTACCCGACGCGCTTTTGCTTAATTCTCACGGGGACATCGAAAGAGAAACGGCGAAAGGGAGAGAAACGCGAGAAAACCATCCGACTCTTCCAGTCTCTATAATACATCCTCGCGGGGGAGGCGCCCGGGTGTAATTAAGATCTCGTCGAGTCGAGAAAAAAAAAAACTCGCTTGATGATCCGCGGGACTTCTCGAAGTCTCCAACTGACTCCAAGCTAATCCCGTTCCCGTGCAGAAAAAAAACATCCAACGTTCGGCTTTTTTATTATTTTTTTTTTTTGCTCGCAAGGGACGCTGGATTAATGAAGAGCCGATAAAATACGAAAACGACGGCATTCCTAATTGAGCGCACAATGGATTGTTAGAGAATTTTTTCTGCCGCCCAAAGCCACACGATAAATTCGTCTCTCGAGACCTGTTGTCACTTCTATATTGACAATACAAGAAACAGCATGATGACTGATTCAACACTTTCAATTAAATTCCCATATCGAAAAGTTAAAAAAAACATCGAACATCACGAAATCATAAGTAAAATAAATAATCAGTCGGTAAAATATTTCATATCTTCAATATTTGTATTGCCGTTTTATTCGCTCCGTAACTGACGATCAAAAGGGGTTAAAGCTGTTCGTAATTATTTTATTCGCGATGAAAAAAAAAATCTGTAATACATATTTTTATAGTATTTACGTTCGGGACGAGGAAATCATCGAAAAAAATTGTCATGTATGCAAAGTCGATGAATTCAAATATTTTTTTCGGAAAAAAGCAAAAAAAATATTTTTTTACGAACATTGTCTGTTTTCGTAAATTATAGAAAACATCGATAAAAAATGTATTACACCCGAAAATCAAGAGAATAGAGAGAATTTCATAGAGAAAATTTATGCGCACCGCTGATAGTAGCTTTGGGAATAAATAATATACAACAATAGTTGCTGTATGATGTTTGAAACGATGGTGATTAAAGCCGGACAGAGCGAAGACGATTGAAGTTTCCTCCAAAATTACTGAAACACTCGAGAACTCGAGTAATTTGTAAGCTCACCTCTCGGGAAGATCTTCAATCTTGCAGAAGCACGTCTGCGTATCAAGGCACTATATCTTGTCTTATTACGGCTATAAATCCGATTAAAAGTTAAGATTATGCCACGAAATGCATCTCTGGCAGCGTCGCGCGGTACAGGCGCAGGATAACGCGAGAACTCTATATAGGTCACGAGGTAAGATGAAAAACATATTTGCAAATATTTATAATTAATCTACGATCTGTTTCATTAGTTTATCGAGTACATTGCGGTAAAATTTGTGGTAAAACATTGGCTATATTTCGCAAACCCAATTTACAACGCTCGATTTATCCGATATCGGGCGTTGAGAAACAGACGCGCGTATGGTGCGTCGTTTTACGTGTCTAATGGTTCAAGATACGCCCTTCTGTTTCGCAGTAATCGTAATACGAGAACGTGTCAGATTTAAGAGATAGATCGTGTACCGGCATTTTCGTGATACTTCAACCGCTCTTACGACGAGTAACCGAACAAAAATGAAATAATAACAAAGTGCCTAAAATTTCTCGTAGACTCGTGTCGGTCGGATCAATCACTGTCCGCAAAGATTTATTATTCGCGTAAATATATAAAAAAAAAAAAAGTCGCAAAATCCTTATGCTTTATACACAAATGCAAGTAATTTATCTTGCTTTTTCTCGCCTTAGGCAGGTAATTAAGATACTTCTTTAGCCGCAATATAACTGAGAGCATAATAGCGGTAATAATTTACACGCGTAAATAGTCGCAAATTAAAATTCACGATGCAACGCGAACAATAAAGTAAATGCGCATCGCGTAGACGGAATGTATATTAGTTGGAATTTTTTGAAAATAATTATATCGATTGATATAACAATCGAGAATATGATATTTTTACGAAAAGTAACGATGAATGACAGACGTGAAAAAAACGACTTTTTATCGATTGAAAAAAAACAATGCCTTGTATTGCATAGTTATTCATTTTATTCCGAGTTATTTGGCTCGTTATTATAAAGGGATTTTCTTGGAAAACGCCACAGGCTATTCCAATCCAAGCGAATTTCAATCAAACATTACTTTAAAATGCTCCGAAGAGGGAATTTAACGATATTAAAATATACTGTCGTCTTTAGAATGAAAGATACGCTTTTAATCCTTTGTAGGTCAAGGCTCCGCGGGTGATTCGAATTGAATGAAAATTCGTGAGTTGGCATCTGGTTATGTCAATTCAGAATTACATAAAAAAAAAAATTGATGAAATCGAACTGAAAATAGCGATATTCCCGTGAAACTAAAATTTTCGCGAATTTATCATGAAATTATTTATTCGATATTACATATGTAATATACGTGACCGGCTATCGAAATTATATAAAAACGATGGTACATTAAAAAATTATTACGCGATTTCAATTTGCTCATTGCACGTTTTTATCTTTTTTTCCAACGTTATCTATAAACTTCCGCATAATGATCGACCGATGTCCCGATTGAATAATCCTTAATACGAATAAAAAAAAACGATACTTACTACCGAATAACGATATTCGCGAAAATTTTTTTCGGCCGATATTTAAAAAAAATGTCAAAACTTTCGTAATAAACATTGTCGAGAAAAAAAATCAAAACCCGGCAAACCCATACGCACACGCCGAACCATTTGTTCGAAATATCATTTTTCGACGTTTTAAAAAAATCGGAAAACGCTTTCACTGAAAGCGCATTATTATTATTTTTTTTTACGAAAACAAAACATCCTCTCGGGAAAAGCAAAAAAAAAAAAAGTTGAAAGGGCAATTGTGAAAAGAGAATTCTCGAGAGCTTTTGCGCGCTGAATATTTATGACTCGACATCATACTCTCTATTATACCTAAACGTCCGAGCGAATTGCGTCGTAATTCGGCATGGTAACTAAAAGTTGTAGTTTTGAACACATGAATTCACTAACCCGATGGTGAATTCTCGTACTATTTTCAGGATGTATAATATTCGCATCGGATCAAGAGGTAGCGGGAGTTATGAAGGCTGTCAGACGATGCAATGCGACAGGTGCCTTCTCTTGGATCGGTAGCGATGGTTGGAGCGCCCGTAGTTTGGTCAGTGATGGAAACGAACCGGAAATGGAGGGTACCCTTTCGGTGCAGCCGCAAGCAAACCCGGTGGAGGGATTCGAGGATTATTTTCTCAACTTGACCGTAGAGAATAATAGAAGAAACCCCTGGTTCGTAGGTGAGTCAATATTTTCGATAATACCGACCGGGGAAGAGAAGTGCGAAGCGAAGAGTCTATATTGGTAAATGGGTTAAAGGGTCCAAACCAACAGACCCTATAGTTATATGAAAACATAAACTGCCTAAGTAATATATCGAGGGGGAAGCGATGACTAACGGATACGATGATGACAAAGATAAACGACGAGGGTGAGCGGAGTAAAAAAAAAAAAAAAAAAGAAAAATTGGGAAATGCACTTTGCACGATTTTTAATAAAACAGTACCACCGATGTATCGACGGCATATAGTCGTTCGTACGCCCTATCGAAGTGTCTGTGTCGATTGGTTGGGATACTCGCGAGTTTCCAGGGTCGAGGGGAGACGGAAGTGAACTTTTTCGCGAACGATCGAACGATATTATATCGGATATTGTTTCCACTATAAAAATTCAAACCTGCGACGATTAAAATGCGATAAAAATTCAATCACCGGATTATAGATGGTGTCATGGAATTTATACAGTGAACACCCTAATTCTCGCGGTCGACCTTCTCCCCCCCCCCCCCCCCCCTCCTTTTTTCGTCCCTATCGCAAGCTACTCGTGGGATTTCCCTGTAAGTAAATTTCGCGCTCGTCCTGTGTCGAGGAGAAATCTGGGGCAACGACGCGACAGCTGGCGCAGCAGTGTTTATCATAGTCGCAGAAAACGAGAGTAACGGAATTGGACGGTGCGGATTGCGGGACTGAAACAAATTGGGCGCAATTATCGACGCGACCCGCTTATCGTTGACACGTTACGGTGATCAACATTCGTCACGGTAAAATAATTTCCGGCGAATCTACGAGAAGTGTCTCGCGTGCGGCGACAATGAATTTGTCAAGTATAATGCAACCGCAACACATTTTAACTTCGCAACGCTCGGGCGCGTGCCGAGCGCCGACAGTGAGAAAGGTACGGAGAATTTTTCTTCTTCGCTCGTCAACGTGACGGTGATTGGCAAACGGCATTATACGTTGCCGAGTTGTAAATGCATCGCTCGATGCATGTCGAGAGGATTTGCGGTTTGAAAAAAAAAGGTACGCGAAATCCGTTTTTCACACGGAATTAATTGAACAATGGCGAATCAGATTTTTCGAACAATGAATTAACTTTATAACGAACTCTGGGTCTTCGCTTTGACGTTATTCGCTCGATATCTATAGAAATTCAAATCGGTGGCTTTCGACTAATCCGTTGTTGCGCGGAATGTTTCCATTTTGCGTACTGATTCATCCGTTCATTTTCCCCGAAACATATCGATACATCGATCCGATTTTTCTACGCGGTATCGATGGCCTTACGACAATAAGTCATCGATACATCCCAAACGAATAATCTCTACGGGAAATCGGTGAAGAATTTTTTTCCCCAAATCGACAAGAAATACCGTATTATATATCCATATATAATGTCGATTGCACCTGTACGCCATACGAAAAATACGATTTATACCGCTCTCTCGTTCGTTATAGCTGTACAGTTCATCCGCGCGTGAATACAATCGAAGATAAAATCTAAACGGCGGGAACAAATGAAATAATCGGATTATTCGATTTTCCAAATCGCCGACATTCGGCTATTGTCGAACGGCTTCCGGGAGATTGAATAACTTTATCGCTAAATCGAGTCGCGAACACTTTTGCGAATTCCCGCGTTCGAACGATAGCGGATGTATAACTATATATATAGCCGGTAGATGACTCGAATGGTTATATACAACATGATTCATGGATTGTGCATATAAGTACACACATCGATGTATATCGACAATGGAGCTTTAAATTTACGCGTTACAATCGCGATGTCGATTTCAGAATTTTGGGAGGATCACTTCAAGTGTCGTTATCCCAATGCATCGCAGACACCGTACAACAATTATACGGAGGAATGTACGACTACAGAAAAACTCACGAAACAAAATACCGCTTTCGAGGATCAGTTGCAGTTCGTTTCCGACGCTGTACTCGCCTTCGCATATGCATTTCGGTACGGAATAATAAAAAAAAAAAACCCAAATTTAACGATGGATTCGCGTACTGGTAGTTGATGAAATTTGAGATAAATAAAGTTGTTAAACTCGCGTGTTTTTTTTTTTTTTTTTTTTTCAATTTTTTTTTTAGCGAAATGCACAAAAACCTGTGCCGCGGGAATCCGGGACTCTGCGACGCTATGAAACCCACGAAAGGCACTGAGCTTTTGAACTATCTGCGGAACGTTGAATTTAAGGGTGAGAATAATATGAACTTTTTT
This sequence comes from Cryptus viduatorius, assembly GCA_964006125.1. Taxonomy (NCBI): domain Eukaryota; kingdom Metazoa; phylum Arthropoda; class Insecta; order Hymenoptera; family Ichneumonidae; genus Cryptus; species Cryptus viduatorius. The sequence goes on along the minus strand of OZ023220.1, from coordinate 32,181,438 downwards.
ATATAAACTTTTTTTTGGTTTTGAAAAAAAAAAATGCAAATCATATTTCCACGTCGCTTTCGGCATTTTGATTTTAAGGTCTTCATTTTCTCACAGATGAAGCTTCGTAAACGAATTTATAGACGAAATGACGGAGAAATGTCGATTTTTTTATAAATCAAACAAAAACTAAAGTTACGAAGAAAAATAATGAAAAATCTTGTTTATTATTATTTTTTTATTCTGATCGAAGGTTTGAGCGGAGATGTCTTTCATTTCGATAAAAATGGCGACGGACCTGCGAGATACAACATAATACACTTCAAACAGGTATCGCCGGGTAAATACAAGTGGATACGAGTCGGAAAATATCTCGAGGGCGAGTTGCGTCTAAACATGTCAGGTGATTATTAATCTAAAAAATCTTATGTACAACATGACAATTTACGTTAATTCCGTCGCAACGTCGGGATTGAATTTCAATTATGTCAGTCGTAAACAAACGGCGTCCGAAGCTCACCCCGTTGATCTACGCGCGTTCTCTACGGTTTAATAATGCAGTTCGCTGTCCTCGGCTGTTCCTTGTTCGCAATAGCGATTCTCGAAATTCGCTCCGTTTTCAGAGATCCAATTTCGCTTGGGGCATCCGGAACCTCCTGAGAGCGTTTGCTCGTTACCGTGCGAGATGGGCCAAGCGAAGAAATATGTCGAGGGTGAGAGCTGCTGCTGGCACTGTTTCAACTGCACCCAGTATCAGGTATTCGCGAGTATCTTGGCGCATATGTATATTTACCACCGCAATATTTACCGTGCGCTTTACACACAAAACTGTTGCTTTCCCCGTCGTTTCAAATGCAAATTCTCAGAGTCGTCGTATTAACGAAATTATAAAACATTCACTTCGAAACAATTTGCATTTGTTAGCTACGTATCTCACGATGATATTTAAAACCCGTCGCATCGAATTTACATTTCGAGAAAACTTTTTTTCCTTCAGTTTTATAGACAAATCCTTAAAACTATAAAAAAAAGATTAAAAAAAAAGTTTTATCGCATCGCGATAAAACATTGACAAAATAAGATACGTTTCTCGATTAAAAAGAGGTGTGTAATCTGTGATTTGAAAAATAAAAAAAAAATGAAAAAATTATAATCGCGATATTCATAAAGAAAGATTAGTACTGTACTTCGGAATCATCCAATTTCAGATACGACATTGGACCGATGAAAAACAATGCGTACTTTGCCCGCAAGGGACGGTACCTGACGAAACGCATTCCGACTGTCGCGCGATTCCCGAGGAGTTTCTGAGACCGGAAAGTGGTTGGGCGATCGGCGCAATGTCTTTCTCGTTTACTGGAATTCTCGTAAGATATAAATTTTATTTTATATTTGTATATATAAATTCCGCGAACGATTTTCTCGTCTCGTCTACGAGAGTAAACAAAAGAAAAGTACGAGTCAAGTGTCGCCGGTGGCGAGCGTAGAAAAATAGCTTTGTCTCCCCGCTTTGATGTATACGACAAATGGAACGAAGTTGAGCTTTTTATATCGCCTCCGCTTGTTTCAGATAACATTGCTTGTCGGGGGTGTATTTCTGAAGCACAACGATACGCCAATTGTGAGAGCATCGGGACGCGAATTGTCTTACATACTTTTGACTGGAATACTTCTCTGTTATCTCGTTACTTTCGCATTGGTACTGAGACCGAACGACATCGTTTGCAGTATGCAGAGGTAAAAGTTCATCACCCGTAAAATTGGTTCAATGCCTTTGTAAACATAATTCCGCGGTATTACATTAATGAAACTCATATCCAAGTTTTGCTGGTCGTCCATCGTCTAATTAATACATAAAAGGCTTTCGTACGGCTGGCAAACCCGACGGTTGCACGTTAAGTATTCTAAGGGCTGTGGAGTCGCTCAGGGTATTCATTGTTTCATGCGGAAGGCTCGCGGACCTTTCCACGTTTCTAATAATCCTTCTGCAACCGACTGCCACATGGCTTCTGTCACATATGTATTTCTCAAATCTCCGACTCTATGGTACTCTGCAAATTCTCATATCGTCGCGTCTGCTTCGACGGGATTAGCGGGATATTCGCATTTTGTCTTTTGAAATAAAATGATTTTTTTTTCTTCTATAAATCCGTTTATCGTTCAAATCCGCTTGGATATATATATTTTTTTTTTTCACGTTTTTTGTAGAGTTATACAAATTACTAACGTTCGATTATTAAAATTGCTGAATACAGTGTAAAAAAAAATTAATTTCATTTCCTGATACTGAGTTTTTCTACGTAAACTCGTAGATTTTTTAGAGTGAAATTAAAGTCAATTATGAAAAGTGAAGAATCTCCACGTTTTTTAATTTATAATAAAATTACGTATGATATTAATTACTATTAATTATTATTATAATTGGTATATTAATTTTTCATTATAATTATACATTAAATTTAATGTACCAATTTATATGAAAATTAATCAAAGTGGAAAAGTTGATGAAGAATCAATACCTTGGAAATGTACCCGCAAAATTAACAATCGATTTAGTCCCTCGCGTGCGCAGGACGTAGATATACGTCCGACTGTGCCGACCGTCGTCACCTCCAATTGTCTCGTTTAATTATAAAAAAACGCGAAAAAATGTAAAATTACGTTGAACTGCTGTTTTTTCGACGGTTTTAAGAGATTTATTGTACGCTTTTGCGTATTGTTGTTACGAGTAAACGAAATTAGCGTTCTACTTGGTCAGCAGAAATTCTCTCGTAAGTCAGAAGTTAAAGAAGAAAACAAAAAGATAACATAATTTTAGTCAATTTTTTCCAACCGTACGATACTCTATTTTTCATAAAATCATTTTATTCTAAAAAAAAAGTAATGAAAAATGTTGTTCAGATTTTCCGCAGGTTTTTGCTTCACGGTGGTGTACGCCGCACTTTTGACGAAGACAAATCGTATATCTCGAATCTTTAACGCCGGAAAGCGCAGCGCAAAGAGACCATCGTTTATATCGCCGCGTTCGCAGTTAATAATATGCGGAATGCTCGTCGCCGTGCAGATACTCATCAACATCGTTTGGATGGTTATCGATCCGGCGAAGGCAATGCATCATTATCCAACCCGCGAAGACAATCTTCTTGTGTGCAACAGCTATATAGACGCGAGTTATATGATAGCGTTTACCTACCCGATTATACTTATCGTCGTGTGTACCGTGTACGCTGTTTTGACTCGCAAAATACCGGAAGCATTCAACGAAAGCAAACATATTGGTACGTAGAGAGTTCGCTTGTACGACGAGACAAATGAAATATCGATCGGGTTACAGCGCGGACGTTGTTTCCTCATTATCCGTCATCGAAAGCTCCCAAACAAACCGATCGAATTTCAACATCCGATGGCGTTTAGTTATCGTCCGTATAACTCGAACGAAACTTCGAAACTTGCGGATAACGAAGGAAACAGAGTCTCCCGATAGAAACGCGTGCCGTACGATCATCATGTTTTTATTTTTTTAATTTTTTTTTTGTTCGTGTTACAGGTTTCACGATGTACACGACTTGCGTAATTTGGTTGGCTTTCGTACCGCTGTATTTTGCGACCGGTAGTCACGTTGCGCTCAGAATCACTTCGATGTCGGTCACGATAAGCCTCTCGGCTTCCGTTACAATAGCTTGTCTCTTCAGTCCCAAGGTACGAATTATTATCGATGAAGAAAAAAATAAAAAAATGTTTGAAAGTAAAAAAAAAAGTAAATTAATTGGTGGAAATAATTTTGAGGATTAACGATGTTTTTTTTTTCGTTACAGTTATACATTATATTGATTCATCCCGAGAGAAACGTGCGACCGAATATGATGATGCAAAACCGATACAACACGACGAAAGGCTCTGTGGTTACCGCTACCAACCAATCCAGTATGTTGGCTCCTGTAACTCTCACAGCGGCAACTTGCGATCAAAATAAAGCTGTTAAGAAACACGTTATCACTACTATAGACTGTTCGACGCAAAGCGAACGTAAGTATAATTTGATTTGATTTGAAGTATTAACAAAAATCGATGAAAATGTAAAAAGTGTAAAATGGATAAAGAAAAAGAAAAAAACAAATATGCTTTTGACGATGCAGAGTACGAAATGGAACTGAAGGACCAAAAAAATGGAAAAATTACGCCCGCGGTAATGACTCGAGAGACGCAAACGCTGTTGAACAATAATGGAAAAGAGTCGAGTGGCGTAACGTCGCCGGTGATAAAGGAGAAGATAACGGACGAAAATTTAATATCACCGAGAGGACCCGCTATCGGTAAAATAACGAATGGACCCGTTAATCAGAATGACGTCCCTTTATAGCGAAAAAATATCAACTTAGACACAGCGATTCGTCAAGCGGATCTCAAACCAATTTCGAAAAAAGCTGTAACCGTGTAAATTCAAGATATTCGACAACTATATAGACAAACACTGCGTTAGATATTAATTTGAGGCGAAGGAAAGAAATATCGCGGATTATTCGACTGTTCTGCGGCTCGCGACGGAAACGCATTCATTTTTTAAATTATTCGATTCCTTTTATTTTAAATCGATTTTTTTTCGAACATTTAGTCTGTAGGGTTCCTACTGCGCGATGGAACGTATTGATGAAAAAAAGGAGCAATATAATTTCCAACGGCTGAGTGAAAAGAGTTAAAATTAATCCATCAATTATCGCGCCGGCAACATCTGGATTTTCGTAAGAGAACAGAATAAACGTTCGTAAATCGTTCGATTGCTTTTGTTTTTCAAGCGGATGTCTTCGGCATTCGATCGAAGTTGCATTTGCAATAATTCTTGGGAACATCGACTCTGTAACCCAATTGCCAATCGACAGCAATGTTTCGAAGATTTAACGAATTGTAGAAGAATAATTATAATGTACATAAAACAAGAAAATTAAATAATAACGCATAAAAAAAATGTATATCATTAATTATAAGAAACTCGGAAAGCAAGGAATTTTATCGCGACCATTCGATAATCGCCCCGATGGAAGTTGTAACGTTGCAGCTGCAGAATGATACGTCAAAAATGTGGAAAAAAAATTCACAACGGCTGAACATAATGTTATGTATCATATGCATGTATTAAGAAAAAAATTACGTATAAATTGCTATAAATAATTTTCAACGATTCGTTGAGTAGATAAAATTAACATTACATATATCGTCGTGAATATATACATATAAATTTAAAAAATATGTTATATCGACTATGTCGCGATGTGGGCTTTGAATCCATGAGAATTTTTTACGTGATTACTATTAAGACGAAAAAACTCGACGAGTTGGCTGTTATTAATTAATAATATTAATGGTTGTTCGATGGTGAGCTTTATGCGGATACATCGCGAAATACAGTATAAACGGATGAAAAAACTATCGCGAGGCATCGAGGATGCATCGATTACGGTGACAATGCAAAATCGTAATGCAGCAAAAAAAAACGAAAAAAAAGTAAAACGAATACTAATCGATTATATATTGTTTTATGGAATGCCGGCGAAATAACGCCGATTACTTAAACGGATAAGGGGGGAACAAAAAATTCTGACCGAGGATCAATGTAATGTAATGTCCTATATGGATTTAATATATGTAATAGTCTTACAGGGTTGTAGAACCATAAATAAAATAAGTGCGGTCATCACGTTTGCCTACGTGAACCAAACGAATACTTCGGACGGGTGACGGGCCGCGTGCAATTTTGAAATTTTGTGTGTTATCTCTCGTTACGCCGGAACACTACGCTCGTGACTATAAAAATTTCGAGAATTACGATCTCCACCCGTGCGCACCGGCATGTTGCGCGCCGCCGCATTTAGCCGACCGTAAAGACCGGCCGCGGCGCACTGACAGACGATTTCTTTCGAAAAAAAAATTGTTTCACATCGGAATACAACAAAACGAGACGAACAATAAGTACGATCAATTTCTTTTTAACTCTCCGCGTGCGGATTTCACGTATACAAGAAAGATATGCTTCGAAATATATATTTAGCGATAAGGAAACATACCAAACGGAATGTGACTGGAGATCGCGATTTGAGGTTAAGTTCCTTTTTTTACAGTTTTCGTACGTATGGATACGATTAATTCGTCTTTTGAGTCGATATACTGGCCGTTATGATAATTTGCGAAATGAACAGCCCGATACGCGGAGAGTTGAAAACGATAAAGTCCGAGCGACTCTGTGATTATGATCCGTATACATCTTCGTAATTGCGTGACACATGAAATTTGCGACACGCGTTTTATACTTATCTTCGGTCCACACTTCGGTTGCCCTACTATTAACATTAACGATGATTATAATCACAATGCTCATTAATTAATCAATGTTACATGTAAATATTACGATTTTTAAGTGATGGAAACAAACGAAAAAATAAAGATATAGAATTAGCGATAGACGAAGTTGTTACGAAAGAAACTGATATACGTAGATATGGTGGCCAAATATACATCGTTACGTACATATACTTATATCCTCGGGGGGCACACGTGGACCGTCATATTAATAGTATACAAAATATCGGAACGCTTTTGTAAAAAATTTATTTTATTTAGCCTTTCTGTGAAAAAGCAAAAAGAGAATACTGTATATACGAAAAAAAAATTCTGAATCAGATTCGATTTTTTTCGAATTACTTATAGGTAATTTAATTGAAGTACGAAAAAGATGAAATGCGTACGAAACTGCGACAAGCGAGTCAACGTTTTAGTCGTGAAACGCAGTTTATACTCGTAAGTTTTGATTTATTTGATAATTATCTCTGCAGGCTATAGGAATTGCGGTACGACGAAGGAAAACTCGCGAATGCGAGTCATTTTGAGTCATTAGTTTTATAATTTCGATCTATCGGCATCGAAGCTATGATTTACGTCGGATTAATTATCCGGCATATCGAAGCGATCGTCTTCGCAATATATTTAATAGATATTTCCATATACGCAAATATATACACTATGTAATATATATTTGTATATATATGGGTGTATATTAGGATAATTGAGGGCATTAGCCCTTTGTGTACGAAGTCAGCGCTGAGCGTCAACTTATAAATATCGTTAGTTCCAAATTTCAAAATCATCGTTTACGAGACAACGGGTCGAGTGGCACAAAATTCATAAAACAGTAATTACTTCCACGATGTGCGGTAAAATATTTCATTCTAAACATCCGTAATAGTTTTCTAAAAAAAAAGTAGACGACAAAGTTTCTTCCCGGCCAAAGAATTTCTCGCGCGGGAAAGGTTAATGGATTAAGTACGACTTTACAAGAAATATAACGCGTAAAAATAAGAAATCCGATAGACAGACCGGCATCAACTTCGATAGTCTTATAAGAAATACAGACACACCTTCGAGTTTCACCGAGTAGATACGACATTTCTTTCGAACAATGAAAATTAAATGAAAAATTCAGTAAGCTGAAAAGTTATGATCGGAAAAATTTGCCACTACGGCGTGAGAGATTTTAAGGTTAAGATGTAAATAGGAGAAAGTGATATGATATATATATGAAAAAATTAGCACGAAGTGAACGAACTATTTGAATTTGTTGATTATTAACAAAAGTAATTAATAGAATTGTGTAATCAGACTTTGAAAGTTCACCGCGACTAAGTAATTCTCATGAATCGACGAATTGTCACACGACCGATGATTTAATTAATTCATCGAATCGATCGTCTAGTGAATCCCCTACGAGACGCGCGTCTCGAAAGAACAGACGTTTCAAAATGCAATGCAAACCAATGTCAAACAAACAAAAAAAACAATGTATAAGTGGAATGTTACGACGCAACGATATTTTAAATACATACGTGTAAAGCCTGAGAAATATAACGAGGCATTGTGATGTATCTTGAGAATCTCCGAGAGGATCTTAATAAAATAAACAACAATGATCCCAATCGACGAAGACTTCTTTTTTTTCCTCATCCGTAAGTCTCGTGAAATGTCCAATTACTGCGAACGATTGAATCGCAGCGACAATTCAATAGCAATCGGTTATGCGATTTCGACATTTCGATTATTATGTCTTTACGCATAAATTTCAAATCTGCGTGAACGGCAGACGAGTATCGTCCGCATATGCGCTCCACTTCCGTTTCACCGATTAATCTCTTATACCAATTGTTTGTATATGTTGTATCGTTCGTTAATCGCGTCGATTCGAAAGAACATTTCTGACTCCAATGTAACGACCGAGAGAATGAATAACACGCGTATTTGGTTTTGGGGCGTATACTGTTAATGATACGAAACGTTAATTATCCCGATCACGAAATGTCACACATCTGTTTGTCGTGACGATCGATATAGTATCGATCGCCCGTACTTTTGTCTATTGTCAACCTAACTAATATCGTGTGTCTTAATAAATAGTCAGCTATATTTGTTACAATATACAAATATATACAGTAGGCGATCACGTATTTCTAACTTGGATAATCCCAACCATCAAGTAAGTTGAAGAAAACACTATCAAGTAAGTTAAATTCCAACCCTTTACCGGGTCCGTCTACCTGCTCGGCGAGGCAACGGCGCGCTCCTTTCCTTTTCATACCGACCAATGGAATCGTTGCTGCCATTTGTGTGACGAAGTGCAACCCGGCAGAAAGAGAAATTTTTCCGGCGGAAGGGACAGTGGACATGTACTCCAGCAGGTATTAGAATATTCAACTTATCTGATGGTGCCTAATTGGCTGGGTCCCGAATCTTCAACTTATCCGATTGCCTACTGTACCAGATGTTCCCCGGACTCGCGCGCTCCACGCGCTCGGTGTTAAAATTTTTGTCGACAACGGTGCTTATTTTCCAAAAAGCTCGCACCGACGTCGGGAGCGAAAAAATATTTCAAGTTCCTCTAAAGAAAATGAAAAAACTAAGTCTTACTAAATGGAAACAATTCTGAGTCCTTCTAAGGGAACTCCCCCTTCCCTTCTCTTCCTCCTCCTCTCTAAGGGGATTCCCTCCCTTTAGAAAATTTTACTTTTTTTTACTTAGTCCCCCTTAGAGGGACTTAGGATATTTCAAGCTGTTGGGGATTTAGAATATTTCAAGCTGAAGCTCCCTTTGGGCACTTAGCACTGTTTGAGTTAAGTGCTAAGTACCCTTTGTGGGACTTAAGTATTTTTTGCTTCTTCCTCCGCCGCCGAATACCGCGGCTGACTCCCTCGATTCTTGTACCTTGGTGGCAGCGGCAGCCGCGGCGAAAACGTTTTATGTATATAGAGATATTGGAAATTATATTTGTCAATTCGAATCGAGATATTGAAAACATGAGATTTATTATTATTTCAGAACATACAAAAATGATGGAAGAGACGTTGCGCATGGTACAACATCGTGGATAATCCAAAGACCTCAATACCGATGTAACACTTTGCTTAAGTTGCGCTTGAATCTTCCCAATTTCTTCGATTGATCAGTTCAGAGTCAGTGTCAGCGGATTAGTAGAAGATCCTGAAAATCCCCATTAGTCGTATAATTTGTAGTTTGTTAATCAATCGATTCAATGGAAAAAAAATCAAAATTGCATAATACATCACCAAAAAAACTATTCTACAAATTTCCACTCCAACATTGTCTAAAGAAAAAGTAACATTGAGTTGTACTTCTAGCCAATCCCATCAGCGAACCTTCCTTAACGATTTTTTTTTTACATATGAGTAGAAGATCCTTACATTATGTTACAGTCCAAAATTCTACAGACACCCTCTGAAAAACCCAGAAATTTGCTGGACACAAGGATAAGGCGTTGAGGGTCCAGAGAAAGAAAAATTTTCACTAAAATAAATTACTTCCTTTTTTTTATTCCATTCAGCAGTTACAACGCTTCTCGGATAGGCTAACATTTTCGTATACTAACTAAATCAACAGTCTAACGTTCGTAGCGTGTACTGGAATCGAATCGCGTTGTTTTCTTCGTTAATCAGACTAATTTTTAGTTTGCGAAAATCATTGGAGACTCAGTTATTGCCGAAGAATCGAAACGTATGATTTTTGTTTCGCTCCTTTTATACGGGACACACGCGTTTACAAGTTGACGATAAATTGCAAGAACGCAGTAGCAGCACGAGGCTGAAATCTTCATCGGACTTTGAAAAGTCCCACAAATATATATATATTTATAGTTTTTTTTTTTCTTCAACAGACATATCTTCTCTCGTAATATATAATTATACTCGACAAGAAATGAGAATAGCGACCCGCGCCAGGTACAAAAATTTTCCTGAACTTTCCGTCTTTTTTTTTTCAGTGATGTTAGTCATTCGAAGCGATGGATGCTTCAGTCTTAGGATTGAATAATGAAAAACGAGAAAAAATACAATCCTTTTTGTAACACGCTTTGCATACGATGCAAATGCAGTTTCTCGATCCATTTGGCTAAGAGCCAAAAATTAACTTCGAAACAAATTAATTTACCCGGTGAAGTTTGGATAAATTAAATTACGGAATCAATGAGCGCCGCGATTGATTGAGGCCGGATGCAGAAAACATTAATTTCTCGTGTTATACATTAACCAACAACTTTATAATTTAGGTCTTCCAAAACTTACCACTGCCTCTAATACCTTTGCCCTTTTGTTGTTTTTTCTTCGGATCCGGCGGTACTGGAAGAGCTTCTCTACCGGATTCGCTACCTCCTGCACTCGTACCACCCCCCGCGGCATCGGCCTCTTGAACACCGCCACCAGCTGCTTGTGCGAGAAACGATTTCTTGATATTCGCGATCTTTAACAGATTAAAAACACACCATTAACTCTCAGAATCGTGTATCATTCCATAATTATCTGTAAAAAAAATAGAAAAGTAAACAAAGAGTAAAAAACAAAAAAGTTTTTAGACCGGTCTGAAAAATTACTTTTAAACTTTGCAATGTGAAAAAAAAAAAAATCGTTTAGAATACATCATTCGAAAAATCGTTCTTATTTTTTATGAAACTTGGATAAATTTATCGTTTTTCAACTATCATATTTTGAAAGACATTTTTTTTCGTTTCCTCAGTCATCCAAATGCAAAGTTTGTGAATCGTTTTTTATTTGTCCGACAAAAAGTCGAACTGCTGATGAAAAAAAATTATTATAAATTAACTCTTACGTCTTGCTGTATTTTTTCCTTGTGACTCGTGGCTTTTTGTTTCTCATTATTGGCTCTAATGACTTGGTGCTCAATGCACGCTAAAACCGCGTCGCATGTTTCTCCCCAAGCAGCCAAAGTTTCGGCAACAGCACGCGCATCTGCGGGGGTCACGTCACGTCCCAAACCTGTGTAATCGACTTCTAGTTGAGAATTTTTTTGGTCCAATTTTCCTTGAATAATATCGGCATAAACGGCTTCTATGATGAGATCCTCCAAATCTCTGACGTTCTTAACGTCCAATTCTTCCAAAAGTATTGCGTAAGGTATGCATTTGGTTTTCTCCGCCAGTGTCACAATTGTCAGATGCTGTAACTTTTTCTTCTGTATCGGTGTGAGATCCAAGAATTTCTCTTTATTTCCCAAGTACTGTCTGTACGTGCCGTACGCAAACAAATTCAACGTGTTCCAGTAAACGGCGTGCGGACCATTTTCCAATTCTTTTATATTTGGCATATCCAATAATTCGCCGAACACGTGAACGCCCGGCGTTTCTATAGCTTGTTTTATCAATTCGAGTGCCGCGGCGCCCTTCGCCGTTTTCGCCAAAAGAACGAATTGTTCCAACGGATTGTTCGATGTTTTTTCCGTTGTAGAAGTGACGTTGGCGTCGGCGGTCGACGTCGTCGCTGGACCCGTCATATTTCAAGCTGCTGTCGACAGACAACTTATTTTTTCACGTAAACAAAGCACCGCGAATAAAACAGAACAGGGAAAAGTAAAGAAATTACGATCGATTTTCTTTGAGGTTAAAAACAACACAACGTCTCGGTGATTCGATATTTCGCAGGGATATTGTTGGAAGATGGTATATGGTCGAAGTTTAGACAATCAATGAAAGCGCATTCGGGTATCGAAACAAACATGCGAGTGATCGTTTGATTAACTTACATTGATGATAAATATTAATGACAGTACATTAGTAGAACACTGATCACTGTGCGAACGAACTGTTGCGAACTATGGTCGAAGACGCATAACGAAAGATGTTCACGCTTTTACTATCGATTCGACGTTTCTTTCGCTGCACTGTTCAGGATCAGCGGTGCTGCTGCTCGTTCCTTGTTCGCTTATGACACACGTATTTATATTTGTGTCGTGTTTAGCACCCACACATCGATTATCGGTGCGAGTGGCGCTCGACTCCGATAGCTCCCCTAAGAGCCAGTAGCCAGCCAGTATTATATCTTGACACTGCTCGACCCGACAGACCGTCACAAGACCGAAGGCCATTGTCGGAGGTCGCCCAAAGTAGAACAATTCTCGATCTCCCTGTTGTCAGGTGGTCGGGCTAAACTAGTAGTTCTTTCGATTTCGTAGTTCTGCGCGCTGCGTTTTGACCACGCGAACGATACACTTCATCGATATTATTAGAATTTTTTTTTATCTTATATTTAATACAAGCAAAATTAATCAAAGACTATTACAATGTCTAACGAAAAACCCGCACCCACTGTGCCGAACGGCATAAAATTCCTCATTGGCGGTACTTCAGGGTAGGTTTTTTTTTGTTTTTCTCATCGTTTATAAAATTCCGGTGTTTTCGTATTGTCGGAATTTTACGTAAATTGCGACGATTCTGTTTATCTAATATTGACCCGATGGCTTGTTGCATAATTTCTTATCATTTATTATAATAATAACAATAATTATTATTATTACTAATTGGAAAATATTTTTGATCATCGGTACTTTATTTTGGTTTATTATTGTTTAAACAATTTTGCAGAATGGCAGCTACGTGTTTCGTACAACCGTTGGATTTAATAAAAAATCGTATGCAATTGAGCGGCACAAAGACGTCTACCGTTGGCGTAGTATCGTCTATATTAAAAAATGAAGGCGTAATGGCCATGTACTCCGGACTCTCTGCTGGATTGATGAGACAAGCTACCTATACAACAACAAGACTCGGGATTTACACATGGTTATTCGAAATTGCTTCGTGAGTATCCGCATTTTTTTTAGAAAATATAATGAAAAATCGAATTTCTATTTCTTTTTTTTATTATAAAAATTTGAGTGAACATTTTTTTTTATTTATCTAAATTTCATTTTTTTCTTTTTTTCGTTTATAAAAACTTAATTTTTCAATTTTTTTCGCTGATGGAAATTTCATTTTTTAATTTCACCGTTTATAAACATTTTATTTTACAGAAAAAATGGACAACCGAATTTTTTGGTCAAAGCTGGACTCGGTATGACCGCCGGATGCATCGGAGCTTTCGTGGGAACACCCGCGGAAGTTGCACTCATCAGAATGACCGCCGATGGCAGATTACCGCTCAGTAAGAAAATGCTATTTTTATAGGATTTTTATAGGATATATAAAAATATCTTAAGTCATTATTATCATTATCATCGATTTTCAGACGAGCGGCGTATGTACAAAAATGTGTTCGACGCGTTATTCCGTATAACGAGAGAGGAAGGATTATTTACCTTGTGGAGAGGAGCAATTCCAACAATGGGACGAGCTATGGTCGTCAATGCCGCGCAATTAGCGTCTTATTCTCAAGCGAAACAAGCATTACTTGACACAGGTCAGGCGACGATTTATTCGACAAATAAATTTAAAAACAAACAGAAAAGAACAAATAGTTAATAGATGAAAAAACGTGAAATATGAATTGTTTTCTTTCAGGATATTTCGAAGAGAATATAATGCTCCATTTCGTCAGCTCAATGATATCCGGTTTAATAACAACCGCGGCGTCGATGCCGGTAGATATCGCAAAAACAAGGTAACTCGATCGTGTCCGCAATTGGTTCAACTTTCGTTGCGAGCCGCGAAACTAATTTGACTTCCGGTTGTGTAACGTGTTTTCCTCATTGCTGAAAATATAAATGAATAACCGTGAGGGTCGGCAACGAATTCCGAACTTTGGACCCACGATGCGCGATCGCGTTTATTTTCGAATGAAAACGAATTTTTTTTCGCAGGATACAAAACATGAAGACGATCGACGGCAAACCAGAGTACAAGGGTGCATTCGACGTTCTCGGCAAAGTTGTACGAAACGAAGGACCATTCGCGTTGTGGAAAGGATTCTTCCCGTATTACGCGCGACTGGGACCTCATACAGTTCTAACATTTATATTCCTCGAGCAAATGACTGCCGCGTACAAGAATAACTTTGCGTAACCGAGCGAATTAAATACGGATTAAACGATTTGCGTGCCAGAATTGTGAAAAAAAAGGAAAAAAACGGGAGACCACTCAAATCTCATCCGTTCAAAAATATTTCGAGTTTTTTTTTTTTTTGTGATCGCATTTTTTTAACGAAAATAGCTACATATATATATTTTTTATAGCTTTTCAGAATTATTAGCGATGTATATAGATTTGACAATGGACAATACGTACATTTAATACGTTCGAAATATTGTAAATACGAAAAACGTACATTGACGAACGCACAATTCTCGACAAACTATGGAGTCCCGTATTATTTTTTTCTTAGCCTCGTATTTTGCGAATGAAAACACAATTTCTCCGGTTCACGAACAAACAAACCGCACCGAGTAAACTGCACCGTTAGAACATTTCATTATCTAGATAAACCCAACGTTCGTCTTCCGTATGTACAGTAATGATATTTTCCATTTTGTTTTTCTGTGACAAACGCTACGTTTAAAGTAACAAGTACATTCTTCGAACATTCTCAACGGATTTTTCGAGTTCGTCTGGCACGACTCTTGGACCTTTCCTATTATCGTTGTTGATATTAAATAGAAAAATCTATACAACTGTTATTCCATTAACGAACTATACATTGTCATCGAAGATATTTGTTTTGGTTTGATTGTTATTTGAATGGCGATGCACATATACACAACACGCCAATATTACTCGTCATGTACAGCGCAATAATTTTCTTAGCTTTCGATAAATACAAGAAAATAATTAATAAACTGAGTTATATTGAGATAATAATTTTTGTGCAAATAACAAAGAAACCGTATCCTCCCCAAGTTTTACGATTACTTTCAGTACCCTATCGCGTACCGGAAAACCAGTATGCCGCGTCGATCATTGGTTCCCGTTGAAAGTTTCGTTACGCAGTTCGATACTTGTGAAGCAGCGACGTACCTCGATCTCTCGCAGCTTGTGCCGTGTAAGTAGCAACGGCGGGGCGTATCAATACCGGGAGCGACTCCCGAAGTGTACCGAAGCGTTGAACCTAACCTACGAATTTTGTTTGTACTCTCGTTGCATCGTCGACTCCGATAAATTGATAAATTTCATTAGTTATGATATAATGTCTAACGGTTTTGTACATTCCGTGAGAGTCCCGCGACTCTACAAGGTCACCGCGAAAACGGTTCAGACAGTCGAGGAGCAAGGAGCCAGTATAAAACAATTGATTTACGAGAAGAAACATCCCGTGAGTAATCCCCGCCACGTGACTACGTAGAAGTTTCCTTATACGCAAAAAAATTTAAAAAAAAAACGTGTCAATCAAACTGAATTTACGACGATACATTGTTATCGAAGTTTTTTCCATAATTTATCGCCCGTTTCGTCTCTAATAATTCACGTGTCAAATTTCTCGTTCGCCGATTAATCGCAGATCGCAGCTATTTCCGCGGCAAAATTGTTTTGTCGTACGAATACGAATGAAAATTTTGTTATTTAGAACCTTGCAGCTACGTATGCTTTGGCACTGACGACTATTCAAAATGGACCAAAATTGGATCAACTGCTTCGCAAGAGCCAAATACTCGTTAAAGAGCCCCGTCTTGATCCGTGGCTTGCCAGAGTCTTGATAACGGAATTGTTGTGGGGAAAGAAATCGTTGCAATCCGAAGCTAAACCCGTACTCACCGTTCTCTCTTACGAAACTCAACTTCGCAAAGAATCTGAGAATTTGGCAAACTCTGATACCGATGCTCCATTAGTCGCTAAAGGTAAATAATTATCGTTACCATAATTCAGCGAATGTTTGTTATTCTTTCAGATGTGAAAACACAGGAGACGTCAGGGTAGAGCTATCGTACAATTCCACTAAGGAAACAACGGAAATTCGGATCTTCATGGTTTTGATAATACGTAACAACCGCATACAATCGAGAAGAAATACGCGATTGAAGAGATTACTTTCGCGCGTTGTACCCGCGAATAGAGAAAATTATTTTGCAAAAAATCGTCGTGTACCCGAGGAAAATAAAACTGTCGCGGAAGCAATGACTCTCGTCGCGGTTATGGGAACTCTGTTCCTCTACAGCGCGGCAATGTTCACTCTGCCGTTTGCCGCGTTTTACGGCGCTCGACATATCGTGACGAAATACGACGCGGATAGATTCACAACCAATTGCATATCGGTATTGGCTGCCGTGATAACGGTCAATGTTATTATCGGCTGCTATGCCTACAAAGCGCTTACTGAACCGGACGACCCTAAGGAGACTGACGACGATCGCGGCGACGAAGACGATCCCTCCGATCAGCGATCGCATGGAAAAACTGATTAGAATACTCCGAAAAAAACGCGTTCTCGCGATTTTCTCGAGAACCTTATAACAAAACAATGTGGCATTTCGATTTCTTACGATTTTTTTTTTCTCTTTCTTTTGATACTTTGTAACGTTACCGAGTCGATAATACTTTCGTAACGACAATAAACATATATACATATATAAAACGTTGAGTTTTCATTCGACGCAATGCTTTACCCAAACGCAATTGTATTGTTTTTGCTTATTTACTTTATGATTTCACGGTAGTTTAGCGACGTAAAAAGCGATGAAAAGTTTTAAGTCAAATTTAAAAGCTCAAAAGTTCATAAGTAAAAAATTAATCGCATTTCATTGTGAGATATAAGCCGCAAATATTTTGCAATAAATTGTAATGAGCTTGTGGGAAGAAAATAAAAAAAAAATGAAGTTGAAAACAAAATTTACTTTTGTAATTTCAGTTCGAAAGCCGAGATACGTTCGTATAAATACGCTGGTCAAGACCGTCGATGAATCGATAAAATCCTTTACGGACGATGGATGGACGCTTCTGCCGAAAAGTCGCGACTACGAGGCTTTTCTCAAAGTTCTATCGAAATTGGCCGATTCTACGTTCGTTCAGGATTTTCATATACCGGAATTATTTGCATTCCCACCGGGAACACAGTTTCATGATCATCCAGGATACAAATGCGGCGCAATTGTTCTGCAGGACAAGGTAAACTTCGTTGAGACGTCGTTGAGACGTAGAAAAAATCGTCTATCGATAATTATAACAAACTTTTTTTGTTTCAGGCGAGTTGCTTCCCGGCGTTTCTATTAAACGCCACGCCGGGATCCAACGTTTTGGATATGTGCGCAGCGCCCGGAATGAAAACAACGCATTTAGCTGCAATAGTAAAGAATACCGGGTACGTCCGCCTTTATTTATACGACGACTCAATATAAGAGTATTTATATCCCTTTGCAACAGATCTATAATAAGACACAAAAGTACCAAAAAATGTAATTCCCTTGTGTAGAGATTCCTGAAAAAAATTATTTCAATTGTGGGGATAACTATGTTTATCGTTGGGATAAGACAAACATTAAGTTTCAACTTTGTTTCGCAGAAATATCTTCGCCGTAGAGAGAGACCTCCGACGATACCGTACGCTCTGTAAATTAGTAGAAACGAATGCTGCCAATTGCGTGAAGACAATCCATGCGGATGCCATGACGTTGGACGCAAAGAAGTGTCCCAACGTCGAGTACATTCTCGTTGATCCAAGTTGCTCCGGATCAGGTAAGACAACGGGAAAAAGGGACAAAATGGGCAAAAATGCTATCGGAACACGAAAAATTTAATAATGTTTTTTATACAAGTTATAGTTATAATTTAGATCCCCAATACTATTTCTCCGCGATTTTTATTTTAAATTATTAATTCTTTTTGTTCTTTTGATTTTCTCAGGTATGTTGGATCGCGTAAATTTGGGAAAAGGGGACGCAAAATGCGCGCCCGGACGGCTGATAAGTCTCCAATCGTTTCAAGTACTCCTTCTGCGCCACGCGCTTCTGAATTTTCCGACGGTGAAGCGCGTAGTTTACAGTACTTGTTCTATGTATCCGGAAGAGAATGAGATGGTTGTGGACGAGATTCTCGGGGACATCGGTGACTCTTACAAACTCGTGTCTGTAAAAAAGCTACTCGGTTCCAATTGGAAAAATTTCAGTTCGAAAGAATACAAATGCAAAAATAATTGTCTGTATTCGAGACCCGAACACGATCTCAGCAACGGATTCTTCGTCGCGGTTTTCGAGAGAAACTTTGATGTCGAATTGCCGGAATACAAACGGAAGATAATTGCCGCTAAGCGATCACACGACGACAAAACTAAAGGGTCGAGTGGCAAAGGCGACGACGAAAAGGTTGACCAGCCGACGAAAAAGAAGAGAAAAAAGAATAAATCGAACGGTAAATCGGAAAACGAGACGGAGACAATAGTTGAACCATCCGACGAAACATCGGAGAAAAAACAGAAGAAAAAACGCAAGAAGACATTGGAAACTGAGGAAAATAACGAAAACATCGAAGAGCAAAGTGCAATAAATGTTGACGAATCTTCAATTGAAAAGAAGAAGAAAAAGAAAAAGAAGAAGATATCAGAATCGGATGTAACGAACGAGGAAGCCACGATAATCGAGAGTGTACCGACGGAGGATGGAAAAAACAAGAAAAAGAAGAAGAAGAAGAAACAATCGGAATCGGAAGTAACGGAAGAAATTACCGAGAATCGACCAGTCGAGGGTAAAAAATTAAAGAAGAAGAAAAATAAAATATCGCAACTGTAAATCGGCGATTAATACACAGTTTTCTCTACAATCGCTTTTCTCGTTGAATGATTTTTTTTTCTTCGATCCTTTTAAATCGGCAAAAAAAACTTTCCGGATTATGGTTCCAAAGGCAATTTGGCCGTTGAGCTCTTTCGCGGTGTTGAAGAAGGGATGGAGAGACTGAAAGTTTTATCGCGTTTAAGTGGGTCGCCGACTACAACACAAACTCCACTTAATTCCTCTCGTTATCGCCGAAGAAATCTGTAGATAAATATAAATGTCACCGGACGTCAGTATTTATGATCGGAGTACATGCACTTGACCGTTAAAACTCATCCGTTAGAATCTCTCGGGACGGGGGGTGTCTTCACGTCGAAGACTTTTCGGAAACCGTGAAATCATATCGGATACTCGTGAATCGATATTTGGCGTTCTAAAAAGACCAATAGATGATATATCGCCGAGTTATTCTTTGCAGAGTTAATCGCCTCGAAAAGCAGCGATAAAAGAGCGTACGGGACGGCGAGTCATTAAATTTGTAGACTTTTCGTAAACTGTGAAATCATATCGGATACTCGAGAATCAATCTTTGGCGTTCTGAAAAAATCAATTCACGATATACCGTCGAGTTAATCGTCTCGAAAAATAACGGTAACACAGTGTACGGGACGGCGAGTCACTAAATTCGGAAACTTATCGGACACTGAAATCATATCGGATACTCGTGAATCGATATTTGGCGTTCTTAAAAATCAATTCACGATATATCGTCGAGTTATTCTTTGTCGAGTAAATCGGCTCGAAAAGCAATGATAAAAGGGCATTGAACCAAAATCTTACAATTTCGATTACTAAACGCTTTTCACCAATTGAAAAAAAAAAATTACCAATTTTAATGCTTTATCATTCGTCTTAACGAGAAAAACCCGTAAATCCGTTTATCGTCTTCTCGACATAAACATATGAAATACTATATATAGAAAAGATATTTATTTAACACGTCACAAGATTGTGTACAATACGAATTGAAGAGAAATGGAAAATCTACTTTTTACATCCCAAGCAAGTTGCACGCTAGAAACTCGTTTCCCGCGGTATCAAGGGGCGGGGGATCCTTGTATTCTCGTAACTTTCTTGTAAGCCAACGGCCCGAGGACCGATCGAAGAGAGCCCGAGAGCGAACGCGCGTCAAGTTGCTGCAAGAAAACTCACGCTAGCAATAGACTTTCTATGATTGATTAAAGCAGCGAAAACATTAATATATTTTCCAGTCTCGCAAGATGAGTGATATCCTGGTGTACTTACGGCGGGGAGAGGAGAGAGACGAAGGGTCGGGAAACAATATTCAAGCGACTCTCGTTTATTGGTAAATCGTTCGCGTTGATCGTCGTCGAAAGGGGGCGGGAGAGGGTTGAAACTACGCGAGAGAGTGAGGGGTGCGTGACTCGACTGTCGGCGATAATTTCTCAGGGCACTTGGAAGCCACACGGCTGCTACACCCTTGTATAACTCTCTACCGCACGATTGGAGCACAAATTTTCCAAGGAATTAGCCGTTATCTCACGCTTAGCCGGGCCGCGATTCTGGCGCGAGGTCTGATAATCGCCTCATTATATTAAGTACACGGCACTCCTGATACTGAACACAAACACGCACTCTACACACATCTACGTACTTTTGCGTCCATTATTACGAGGGGGATATATTTTACCCTAATTTCTGGATGATATCGAGGATACGGATATAGCCACATTAAAATTTCATATTTTCCATATTTCGATATTTTTTTTACGATTTTTCCGTTTTTTCAAAATTTTATAAGATCCGCCAATTGAGCAGTCAATTCCGTAGAATTCATCATTTTTCGCGAAATAGTCGAAATCATTTTTATTTTTAGGATTTTTTTAAAACAGAATTTCGAAAGAGAACAATTAATCGTGTAGAGATCATATCAAACGGGAGACCGGTATCGTGGTAAACGATCAGGTCTTTCATTTCATTTCATTTCGTTAATTTACTATTGCCAGTCACTGTCGTTACGTTTTTTCGATAAGATAACCAACAAGATAATTAAAGAAAATTTTGGTCAAAAAAATAAAAAGCACAATTAATATTTCGAAACGAAAAAAAAAATTCCGAATGGACTTCGAATGGCTCTGAAGAACAAAAATTCTTCAATGCGTCGGAAAACGCCTGTTGAATTCTCGCCTTCACCTTCCCCACCCTCGTCAGAGCTTTTTCCCCGTTCGTGGAAAATCATCTCAATCTTTTCGTATTTTTTAGTGCCGTTTGTTTTATTTTCACATTTGTTTTTTTACTTATTTATCAACCATCGGTACTTTCAGTTGGTAATTTTTTTACTGCCGTTCGATAGTATGCTAATTGCGAGTGAATTGTGTGTTTCTGCCCCTTGAATAGGAACGATTTACATATACTTGATCCCGTCGTGTTCGGACGTATCTTTACGATAGATATCAGTTAAGATAATACTAACTCTCGTTTATATGTAGTTGCCGCTTGGATATCCGAATAATTTGTACCGCCTATAATTAACTTTACTATGGTATACGAATACAACGGAATAAATGAAATTTAAGTAGAATAGAACGATATAAAGAATAAATTTCGTGATATTCGACACCGGCAATATTTTCGTATAACACGTTAGCGACCATCAAATCGATCGAAACCCATTGCAGCTCCGCGTAAAAAAAGTGCATACCTCGTCTTCCTGTGAGTTCTTATGCCAATGATATACATATATATATGTATATAAGTACTAAAACTACACATCGAAAAGTTTAGCCCGTTCGTGTTGGCTGGTCACGAGGAAAAATTACTGGGGCATGGTCACTCGAGTTCCCGCTGCGTGTCTCGAGAAACTCTCGCGAGTTGTGTGTAATCCCCGGAATAGTGTTTCTTAGGTTATACCGGGCCATTGGAACTTTCGTGACTCACTCAAGCCCCAGTATCGTATTCCCGCTCGATTGATGGAGCGGAGTGCAAGACACGATCATAGATCCGTCCTGTTTCGTCGAGATTTGCCAACGTCATCCTTGCGATGTATAACGCTCGGCGCATCACGAGATGACCGACCGTACGTACTCACGGTAGGTATATATATCGATGTTTTATGAAAGTTTTTTTTTTTTTTTTTTTTTTTCTAAGCATCGAAAAATGATTGATCGAGCTGTGAAAAGTGGTGACCGCTTAAAAAGAAGGCCACTTGAGTGAACTATATTAAGATGATTACACAGCGAGACTTTACCCGTTCACCGACTTAGGCTGATTCACGTTCGGCACGCTGCACGTGCAGCTTTACCAGTAAAGCACTCGTTCGACCGCTCGATCGTGCAAGTAGTAAAAGTCTGCACGCGGTCAGCCGTGTTCGGTGAAAAAGAGCAAATATACTTAAAGTATATCCGCGCGTCCGACTGTAGTCGATAAGTCGATAAGGTTACCTCGAGCGACCAACCGAACTCTTCGTAAATATTGCCGCTATTATAGTTGAATAATTATAATAGCGGCAATATTTACGAAGAGTTCGGTTGGTTCGGTTGGTCGTATGATTACGACAAAAACGAGTACCGCAAGAGCTACGGCTGCGAGCGGCCGTCGAGAAGGCAAAAATTAACCCGACTCCGATCGAAACCTCGTTACGACTTCAACCTTTCGATGAGATTGCATCTTTTTTTTCCATTGTTCATGCGCACCCCATGTAGACTTGTTAACTTTAGCTCGGATTTCGCGTTGGAATTTTTCGTGTGAGTGGGTGTCGCGACAACGTCGCGAAAGATTCGTATCTCTGTTTGCAAACCCGTTGTTCTCCTTGCGAGAGTACTGAGGCAAATACCGAAGAAATATAACGAGAACTCGTTGGTGCAAAATTTTTCACGGCTTTTGCTTAGAAGTGCAGATATCTTACGAAGTGTAATTCGTCACGCGAAGATCCTATCTTTTTGACATTTCTTACGTTGCTAACCGGTTACAAGAAAAATTTTGTCGTATAATACGCATTTTCGCATAAACGGCGCGAAAAATAGACATCAAAGTTTTAGGGTTTTTTTTTTTTTCTTACGTAAAATAAGAACACCGATTTCCGCCAAAAATCCGATTGATTCGTTTTGGAATAACATGAGAAAAAAAATTAGAATGTAAAATTACAATCGCGATCTTCGGAACGATAGACCGATGCGTTAAAGGGGCGTCAACACAATTTCGAGTTCATCGAATTGTGTTGCTCATTGAATATTACTCCCAGAAACGATCAGAAAGATCGATATAACGAGAAAAAATTTAGCAAACGCGTAACCTTTTCGAGAGTGCAAGGGGTCAGAGGGTTGCGCTTTTAGACGGCCATTCCGGTATCCAAAGAGATTCCCCGGAAGTGGCCCAATGCCGAGTAAGAGGGTTGTGGCCTCGAGACCGTTTGGATTCTCCTTTCTCCATTCCGACGAGTGTTTCAACGGGGGTGAACGCAGTGGTAACAGCCAATCGGAAGATCGAGTGAGGAGTTCCTTCGCGTCGATACGATGCGAAACCCGAGGGAGCAACAAGTCCGAGAGGTTTTCTCCCTCGTTGCGCGCGGGCTGTACGGATGAAACGCGGTGGAGTTATATCAAAGTCCCCGAGGTCTCTCGCCCGAGGGTTTAACCGCAAAAGCCGAGTAGTCCAAGGAGTGAACAGTAAAGAACCCACCGTCGGTTCACTGACACGAAACGTCGACGACGCCGCGACGCCTACGACCGCAAGCCGCCTCTCTACCACTTTCAACAGTCAGAGCGACACTCGACGTTCGGACGCCACCGTCGAAGGACGCGCACGATGAATATGTAATAAATAACATTAAACACGTCGAAAGTATCGACGACACGAATTCATTTCGATAATTATCGCGAATTTTTCATCCGAATGGTTTTTCCGCGGATCTCACTGACCAGTGTCGGTCCTATTCTCGTCGTTGAAAAATCTTTACGACAAGCAAGAGAAGACGATAAACCAAATTCGTAAAAAAAAAACCGCAAAAAAGTTTCAACTTTGTTTATAAAAAAAAAAATTGCAAAATTTTTTCTCGAAGTCTCAAAAAAAAAACATCGAAAAATTCCGATGATCGAATGGTGTTTTACTTATTTTTATTTTGCCGGCAACAATAATTTTGCCCTTGAAAAACGGGAGTGAGTTGATTAACCAAAGGACTCATTTATTCTCGTCTTCAATCTGAGACTGTGATTGGATCAGTGATGCGAATGGTAATGAGGTGCGAATAGGGGGAAGGGGACGGCATTGACGGACATCGGATTACCGAGTGGCTTGAGACACTTCGGGGAAGTGCTTTTAGCATAGCGGTGCATCGACAGTGGAATGATAAGCGATAAACTCGAGAAATTTTGTGATTAATTCGTTTTGCATCGTTATCGGTAGATGGGAAAGTGGACGTGGCCGTGGCGTGAAGGTTTTTGACCCGACCCTGCTGGTGAGTTCTCCGCGCGTATAGCCGGCCCTCCGTTCTACGGTCACGAGGAATTGTCAGTGAAAAATTAATACGGTATCTCTGCGGAAATTAACGAATTAATCGAGTTTAAAAAAAAATAAAAGTGATAAAGCCGCAACAATATAAGTCGCAAGCCTCCCGTATTACGATTTTCCGTTTTTTAAATAATTATTTTTTATTATCGTAAAAACCCCCGTTGCGTAGAACGAGCAATAAAACACGTGAATCTTTATCGTGAGTATCAGTCCGAAGATACGATCCGCAGTGAAAGGCCGCAGTTGTAAAACGTCCACGAGTTGTCGGAAAGGGGTATAGGCGTAAGGGCA
Source organism: Cryptus viduatorius (assembly GCA_964006125.1). Classification (NCBI taxonomy): domain Eukaryota; kingdom Metazoa; phylum Arthropoda; class Insecta; order Hymenoptera; family Ichneumonidae; genus Cryptus; species Cryptus viduatorius. The sequence goes on along the minus strand of OZ023220.1, from coordinate 32,156,676 downwards.
GAGCAATTGAGAGAGCGAGGGAGAGAAACCGACCCCCTGCCGCGAGGGGGAGGGGTGGTCAATCGATTCGGAATATCCCGCAATCACGCGACACGTGACTCGCGATTCGAATCGGTTCGAAGGAAAGGACTCTTTCGCTCTCGAAACTTTTTTTTACTCCGCGAAAGTCTCGCAAAACTTGTATTTTCCATTTACGAGTGGCGGAGTGTAACATCGAAAAACCTTGAACGATCCGGAGCCCCTCGTGAACTCGACGGGGGTGGAGGGTTGACCACGAATTCAAATCGTCCGGACGTCGTCCTCAAGAGGGTAACTCAAGAGTGGAGGTCATTGGATTTCAGCGTGAAAGGTCTCTCGGCATAGCGCACAGCCGAGGAGTTTATTATTTCGCCGTAAGCACTACGCTACGTATTGGCCTATCACGCTCCCGGCTCGACAGGGCACATTAATTTATGCAAAGTAAATCGCAGCGTTTCACGCGTTCGTAATCATAACATTTTTAAACAAACCTAATTAACAATTTTGTAATACGATAAAAAAAAAATAAAAGAAACGTATTTTTAAAAAGTTCGAATAATAAAAAATCCGGAAATTTTAACAAGTTTTCGTATTTCGTTTTTTTTTCTATTTAATCGACAATAATACGAAGAATACCCGATTTATCGGGTTTCGAGATGCTAGCCGCTCAAAATCAGCAACAGGCAGCGACATCGCGAGCGAATTCACGTATCGGTCAGTACGAGGAAGCGAACGGTGGTGCATCGACGATGAACGGGATCGTTCAGGATTCGGTGGTCACCGGTGAGCAAGGATTGCTGCAAGAGGCGCCACATCGCGACGAGACGACGAAGGCACATCGCGCCGTATTGAACAACGGCAAATCGGCCGGTAGCGGTGGTGATAATGCGGTCGAAGAAAGTTCAGCGCATGTGGCGACTATTGCCGACGACGATGACGACGTCGAGGACGAGGAAGAGGAGGACGACGACGACGACGATGAGGTTGGAACGGGAAGAATGCGAGAGAGGGACGAGGATAACGGCGTGATAGGCGGTGGGGCTGTACACGGACCGGCGGAACACGAGGGTCGCGAGACGGCGCGTACGGGGATTGGAATGATGGGGATGGGAATGGGAATGGTAACCGGAACGGGGGTTAGCGAGCTCAGTGGTGGGGGTGGCGGCGGAGGCGGCATGGGCGGCTACTGGAGGCAGAGCAGACCCTCCAGTCCCCGCATGCCGCCTCCTGAGCAGCCGGAGCACAGGCCGAAGAGCCGACACGAGCAGCTCGCTAACGCCACAACGAGATACAACAACCTCGGGTATTGGAGAGCAAGACGTGTTACATTCTACAAAAATGGCGATCCTTACTTTCCCGGCGTTGAGTTCAGGTATGTTAAAAATTTAAATATCTCCGATTCGATAGCCGCGCGAGGGGTATATAGGGGTGCACGATAATGCAATGCAAGAAGTCCTTTAAATTGTCATAACTACCGAAACTCGTGAAATTTAACGAATTTTGTGCGCAAGTTAAAGAGGTCGAAATCGATTCCAAAAAGTGAATTTTCACTGTCAAACCGAAAGGGTTAATTTCGCGTTTTTAAATTGACGCAAAGCATCGAATGAAAATATTTTTCGGCATGTCTGATCGCGATGGTTTTTACTACTTGCTGGTGCAAAGTTGCGATTATCACTCTCGCGAGTACAATCAACGCGCGTTCAATCATTCGGTAATGTTATTACGCAGATTCAAACCCGGTCGAGATATCGGATCATTGGAGGCTCTACTGGACCGACTGTCTCAGCGTCTCGATCTTCCGAGGGGTGCGCGTCACATATTCTCGATGGATGGCGACCGGAAGCTCAATCTCGACGAGCTCGAGGATGGCGCCTCGTACGTTGTATCGAGCTACAAAACCTTCAAGGCAAGTTGTGTATATCAGCCGAAAAAAAAAAAAAAAAAAACGAAATCGACGAAAAAAAAATCTCAAATTTACTCCGGAGAAAAAAATTTCTCAAGAATTACTCGATCGTATTTGGTGGCAAAACTCACAATGTTCATATGAAAAAAAAATGGTACATCGTTATTCCAAGGATTTCGATATCGATAAAAATCGCTTTGTAATAGCGCCACGTGTATCGGTAAAAATGAAGTTTCTTTGAGACCTCATTGCGTACATCACGTTGGTAAGTTAAGCTCAGTCTCGATAATCTCCAATAATGATCGTCGCGAAAAGAAAAGTAGAACAGGGCAACAAGGCGGACTGACTCATCGCTCTTCCAGCGCGAATTGTACACATATATACGAACCAAAGATAAACGAACCGGCATAAGAATTGTGAGATTGTGTACACTGTAGAGAAAGAAAAAAATCAAAGCCAAGATCCTTCGTGTGTGTGTATTAACGATCGCGTGAATGTGACCGGCGTTGAGGATCGCGCCGGTAACAAAGATCGATTCGAACGCACCGCAAAAGTGGATCGTTAACGATACGATCTCATTACGAGTCTATGCGACAATTCGATTTTTCGTAAGTAAAAAATGAAATTTCGAAAGATTCCGTCGAAAATTAACGAAAAGCGGAAGGGAGGGGGAGGCGGCCGTGTAAAGGCGAAAAGTAAATATCCCCTCACAGCGTAATTAAAGCACAACACAGTCACGTGTGGCCTCAATATTCATGAGAAGCTCGAGAGAGTCGTAGACGCGTATACGTAAGTTTTCATATACGTACACAAGGGTGCGAATTTTTGCCCGAGTGGATTACGCTCCGTATTGTACGCATACAAAGCCACTGAGAATCTCGTTCGCTCCTCTACTTTCTTGCCGCCCCTCTTAACGTTGTATTATACGATTTTCTCGGGTCGGTAAGAAGTGTTATAAGTAAAACGAAGGAGCGATTTATAAAGGAGAGAAAAAAAGTAGCTGCGTATAATAACCTCGGGAGTTCGGGGGGATGGGAGCGAAGGGGGTTGGTATAAGTGTGTATGTTGATCTGGGGCAGATCAACGTTAAGCAGGCCGCACGCAACTCGAGTCTGTTTGCTGGCCGGCTGGTAGCTCTCTCTTTCTCTCTCTCTCTCTCTCTCTCTCGTAAGAACGTCTGGACAATCTCTGATGTTTGAGGACTTAACCTTCGTTCCCAAGGCGAAACAACTCGAAAGAGAGCTTCGGCGATCCAATACCATTGGGGAATGAAACATTAAAAAAAAATAAAATAAGAAATACAGAATGAGGTAACACCGGTCGGTGTTCTCGAACGATACGGCGATTTTATCGGATATTCCGAATTTCTTTGCGTGTAACAGGTTACGGTTGATCCGCATTATCAATTTAATTCACGAAGGGGGAAGCGATTAAACTGAATTTATATTTTTGGCTTCATTGTACTTCGCCGAGATAACGATATGACGTGAGGATTTCTATTACACGAGGATCAGCATCGTTCATTCGTGATGGACGAATAACGAGAATTAGTGATCGACGATCGCGGGCGCAGCGAGGTTGATGTGATTTGTGTGTTTCAGAAGCACACAGCGCAAACGGTACTTTCGTATCCACTATTTGGGTTGATTGTGATTCATCGTATGAAAAGCAACGGGTCACACCCGATTTTGCAAATTTCTAGGGCTCGGGGCGTGACTCGACTTGGTCTCTCGCGCTCCGTTATAATAAACGAAGAATCGCGTCGATGCACGATCGAATTTCGATCGGTTTATGGATACTGAAATTACGATACTTTTCTCGTCATGGCAAATTTTATCGCTAAAACATCGGGGTCAACCATTAATATGATTAAGTAACATTGGGATTTTTATTAGCCCCGCGCATGGGGATGTTGAAAACACGAGCTTCGGGGATCGATGGAAAAATGTCTCATTAACGTTCTTAAAGAAAAAAAAAATACCAATTTTGCTGACGCTCAGAAATTCATGAATCCAAGTTCATTTTCTCGTTACTCGACAATTCGTAGTGATTACGAAATTAAAAAAAAAAATGTTAACATTATGCGAGAAATGCGCTATGAAAAATTCTCCGCGAATCAAATTAACGGTATTGAGAATTGCTTTGTTTACGATATATCGCGGAAAATGGTTTGTACACACGATTATTTCCCGCGATAAATTTCTATCCTCATCGTGAATTGAAAAAAAAAAAAAAAAAAAACACGCATAAAAGTCACGTGTTAGCTTTGGAACTTACAGCTGTGCGATTTAACGACCCGTATTAGTTTCTCGGTCAATGATTTCCGAAGCATGACTCCGACTCGTGGGCAATGTTTACGGTCAACCACGTGGCACGGGCACTCGCGCGAGAGGGTAGCTTTGCTTTGTACGAAAGGAAAGGGGGTAGAAAGGCAGCGGGCGGTGTAGCGGGTGGTCGAGTCGAACTATAATGGCCGTGAGTGCCGTTGAAACTCAGCAGCACCCTTTGGGTAATTCTCCCTCTTGTGATACTCAACTAGGTGGCGTGGACAGGTTAGAGGAACAGAAAAGTGAGTGAAATTGAGTCGGACTTGCGCAGTCTCTGTTACCCCCGTAATCGTCGGCTTTCGCTTTCTTTTTTTTCCACTCCCCTAATGTAGAGGCGATCGTCTTCGACGAAATTAACCGATACTATTAAACTTCTTCCTCGAGAATTCATAATCCTTTCTATGCTGTCGATTAATTTTCGACATACAACTTTTTAAGAGCTCGTCACATAACCTTAAAACGAATGTTATAATAAGAATAACGTTTCCGTGCCCTTTATATTGGGTTTTTTTTTTTTTTTTTTTACGAATAACAATCTCGTGCGACTAAAATCGGATGGACGGAATTTTTGTGTCCAAGTAGTCAATATGCATTCATCCCCTTTTTCCTACGACTATATCTATGATTAACGATTTTTTTTTACGAAATTTAAACGGATCGATTTTTTTTAAACGAGACAAAATTTGCGTCGATATTAAAAAGACTTTGCACAGACGCAACAATAATTCGTTTTTGCCGATACAAATTCATTCATTTTAAGAAAAGTATCGATTTTATCGTTTTAAAGTGCGTTGAAAGTTCGGTATGTAGTGTGACCGGTCACCATAGGGTGTGGGCTCTCGAATGGATCGCGCGTAGGGGTGTATGAATCACGGGAAGTCGAGTCGAAAGGGAGACAGGCTATAGGGGAGGCCGGGTGGTAACTTCCATTCGAGAAGTCAGGAAGTACGTTGTGAGTTTGCATAGGGGGGACATAAGCCGCGCAAGACGAGAGCGGCGGGCAAAGGCAGCACTTCGGATAGACCGTATCTCATTGACCGCCGGTCAGCGACGGCTGTGGGTGGTCAGCGGCGAGGGGATCAATACGCCGCCCGCCTCGTCGTCGGTGTTTCCTCGCGGACGATCTCACTTCTCCGCGAGTTTACAACTTTGCATTCGCCCGACTGCCTCTCGCAGCGCGATGATAGCGGCAGTATGAAAAGCAAAGGGCGGGGGAGGGGCAGGTAGATGGACGAAGAGTTCTCCTGGGAATCGATTTATAACAATGCACGGAACATTACTTTACCTATCCTCTCCAACTAAATAATTAATAGTTGCGGTGTAAGAAGTATTACCGACCCAAAGTAACATCGAACTATGCGGTCGTTACTCTCTCTCTCTTTCTATACTATTAAGTTTTCCCAGCGGAGGTCCTTAACGATCGCGTAACGAGAGGTGTGCCCCTTTTTCATAGCAATACTATTAGTTATTCACGACACTATGTCGTGATTACGTAAAAAAAAAACAAATTAGCACTTAAGAAAAAAAAAAAAGCTAATCGCGTCTTTTTCGCAAGAAGTACGCGTATAGATGAGATGAAATTCCACTGAGCGCTAATCAGCATTCCCATCGTCTGCGTTGCTTGTCCGTAATTTTGCATCCATCACCGTCACCGACGCCCGGTCATTACTCGGCTATTATCGCATCTCTGCGATCAAATTTTTCGGTTTCGGCAGTGTGGTTATTGCCCGAGAAGTAGGGTATTGCGCTGCCAAAAAGGGTGTAAATGCAGCGGCGCTTACACTCGTTTTAGCAATCGAGTACATCGATATCTACTTTCATTGCTCGTAGATTATACGGAACTCGGAGCTCAGAACATTTCGTTTATCGCTTACAACACTCGTTACAGCCGCGGATATGTTACAGACGTTATATAAGGTTTATTACCGCCGCAACACTTCGGAAACGATTATTCCACCGCTGTTGAGTAAAGTAGAGGGTTAACCTATTCATCCTGTCTCGTCGGTTGATAGTTAATTGGGGGTTTGAGGGGGTAAATGCGGTTCTTGGCGTACACATCGCTCCTCCGGGCATCGATGTCACCCACTCGTTTTACTCGCGACCCCCACTCGCCCGCGATGTACAGAGATATGAACGGAAGCCGCCCCTGCGTGCCGACTTGCGTATATTCCGCAAAAAGTATCGTTTTTTTCCCATTCCTTCTCCATTCTTCGCAAAGAACTTTGAATTATTCTATGTAAATGAGGGTGAAGAAAGCAGTTTATGAGCTCTTCTGCTTCTCGTAATCATATAATTAGCTATTTCGATCCTTCAGCGAAGAAATGGGGAACACATATGTTAAAAATGTATTATCCAAGCCGATACTTTATCGGTGGTTAAGGGTTGTTAACCGGTATTTTAAAAATCTATTTACTCTATTTCTCCGGAAGAAATAAAGCTTCAGTACCTACTAAATACGGTATTTTAACGAGGTATCGGGATCGGTATACTACTGTTGTTCAACAGACCATTAACAACGATAGATCTTTGTAACTGGAGTCAGGAAATGTTCCTTCAACCCTTGCAGCGCCGGTGTATTCCTCTCGCCGGCATTCAATCTCCTATCGCTTGTCCAAGACGTTCCACATCTTAGACGCGTTCGTCCTAAATAGACGCAGAGTCGTGAATCGTCGTCGGCGACTCTGAACGTCCGACACTCGGGTTTACTACCCTTATATCCCATTCTCCTGACTCGAGTTCTCGTCTAAACTCGATTCAGGCTATATAACTCGTACCTCGACTAATGTCGGTGTTGGATTGGTATATTCATTGCTTAATCGCTATCCGAAACGATGTTTTAACATTGTTGTGTCTCGTAATGGTAAAATGGTACTATTAGGGTAAGATAAGGGTAAATAAGACAGTAACAGCCTCCTGCGAGAAAAACCGATCGTTAAAAGAATAGCTCTTCAAATTGATTGCCTGATCCCTGTCTGATCGGTGTCGATCGGAATCACCGATTCTGCTTCGAATCTTTCGATCTTATGGCGAATTCAGCGCCTGTGCGACTTTGATCGTCTTAAAGTAGTTTTGGATCGAAAAGTGGTGTCATTGGAACCGCCGGGTCGGTATTTCGCTTCACCTTAATACCATAGTACCCTCTCTTTTGCTACTTGTCTCGACCATTTCTACTGGTCGGAGACCGCGATAGATGGTTATACCGACTATTGCAAAACTTTTTACCTCCCGATTAACCCAATTTTTAAAATTTTTTTTTGATGCCGTTGTACCCTGAAGGAAACGTAATTATCATAGGGAATTCGTACTTTGCGCGCTCCATCGGATAATAAATATTTATAATATCAGTAATAATCGTCCTGATTTTATTTCACGCACTCACGCGAGTTTCTTCCGACAGACGATGTAAGGCACTCTCGTTTATTTAATAAATTCTTGAATAAATCTCGAAGCATTTTCACGTATAATGGTATATGCCAGTAGTGATGCATACTTAGAGACCCCGCGGCGTAATCATACCGCACAGTATTTTCACCAGTGTACGCGTGACGATTCGTCACGTAAGTGAACGTTCTTCATTTCCATATCTTGAGAAACCCCGCTGTTAACGAAGCCGAGGGCCTCGAACGCAATTCGGATCAATTAATGTTGAAAGGATCTCTCGGAACGCCCTACGAGGAGAGTTCAGTGATTTCGTTGCTGATATACGATGATTTTTTTTTAAACAGTTGCAATGTACATTTACGACGAATTTTACATCTCAGCTTTGACTTTGTAATTAATTTATTCGGTGGTTTGTTTACTGTTTTCTCTCAACTAATTATATTTTTTTTATTAGTTTAGTTCAGTTTATTTTAGGTTACGAAGAGTTGTATATTTTTTCGAATTTTATTTATCGTTCTATATCACTGTTTTTTCATTTTCATTTTGACTGCAAAGTGACCGAGTCATTGTCATCGTTTTTTTACCTACTTGTCGAGTAATTCGTACGCTGCGCATGAAACGCGCTTTCTAAATACACGCAATTAACGTTCATTTTCCTCGTATCAATTATCGCCATGCATGACGGTCGTTAATTAGTAGCGTAATTTTATTTTGGATTTTTCATATTTTTTTAACACGCGAAGTTACGTGTAACAAGACGCGGGATATATTTATCTTTTTTTTTTATATATTTTTTTTATATCGAAAATATATTGTTACACATGCAAACTAAGCTTTCGCGTGGATCTCCGCTGCTTACCATAAACCAAGCTCTCACGCCGAGTCCCCATTGCGTTACTACTGATTCTCACGCAAAAATGGGGAAAAAATGTACTATGGGGGTATTTTAGTTTTTTTTTTTTTTTTTTTTCAAAAAAATTTCATAAATATACGAAAAATACCGATTCTAACGAGATATCCGTTTCTCTTTCGGTTCAACGACGTCAACTCGAAGACGCTAACACGCGAGTCCGCATTCCTTTTCTAATTACCCAACTTTGAGTACCAAAGTGCCTCCCGGAGAATCCGGAGAATCGACGGTTCTTTTTTAACGCGACAGTCGTCCCTCGGGATTTCCGCTCATTTAACCGTTGCTGCTTCGCCGTGTGGTGGTCAACATTGTTGAGCTGCGAGACTTATTAGCATTTAATCGTAAGAGCCGCACGAACGTGCAGCGAACATCGTGCGACGAAGAGAAAAAAAACTCTCGTGTGTCACGAAGTGAATATTTACGTAAGAAAAGTCACACTCGCGGAGAACGCGATTTGAATCGGTCGGTCGGAGTTTTTCCTTTTTTTTTTTATTTTTTTTTCGTCTAAACCGAGATAAATATTGCTATTTGTCGAGCGCAAGAGAAGCTCCTAAGATTTTTTATTAAAAGCTCGCGGCAAGGCCGCGACCCCTGCCGTCAACGGGTATAACGAAAAAGTAAAGACCTCTGGACCTCCAAGGAATTAAAGCGCCGCGGGTCGTTCTTTCGCGAAAAGGCCACAGCTGCATGCTCGCGACAACGATCTCCTTTAATTGATATTATTAAGTTCTCGATGTCGTCGAGTGATATAAAAGTATATTACGGCCCGAGGTCTAATCATAGAGCTTAACTCTCGACACTCAACTACCCCCGTGGCCCCGAGAAACTGTCGAAGGCTCGTACAATTTTCATTCGTCCTTATCCTCGATTTTTTTTTCGTCGTTATATCGAATTGCGAATTTATTCCACGCACAGGGAAAACCCGCTATCGATTTCTGAGGAGCGACAGGCGTTGAGATTTCGCGAAAAAAAAAAAACTGCTCCGTAATTTCGAAGAACTCTAAACGTTTTGTCACGCTGCCACGAAAAATCGTCGATGAATAAATAAACATATCGCGGATTTATTAGAATCTTAAAAGTAATTAGGAATTCTGAATGAACAATGAAACACGTCCAGTTGGAATGAGGCATTGGCGTACGATTACGTGAAAACGATAAAAAAAAAAATAATAATAACGAAAAATAATAGCCATTTTCTAAAATACACGAAATATAAGTGGTGAAAGCTTCCCGGCCTTACATGGTAGTTAAAACTTTAGGGTCTCTTGCTTGCCATATTATATCGTCATGTTTAATCCGTGTAGTATACAATCTCTCTTACCGTCTCTCGTTCATCACGCGATTACTTATACGGCCCGGTTGGCGCACCCACTTCTCTTATTCTCGGCACGCACTCGTCGCCACGTTGAAAAAATAAATAAAAAATAATCTCTTGGCGCGCTAATACGCCTTCTCGGATTTTTTCGCTGGATGAACCCCGGAGGCACGAGTCAATCTCGCCGCAATCGTTACCTACTAACACTCACCCCTTGCGGACGGTATCGGAAGCTTCGTCTAACCTCTTCACACTCGTCACGCACGGGCCGTGTGACGAGCTCATTTCAATGATATGCATCGAATTTCCATGATTAATGTATTTCAATTAGCTGTAACGTTTCGAGAGACCATTATGCAACCGATCCATCCGTCCAACGTCGTTAGTTATCGGTCCGATGAAAAACTATTATTACGACGCGCGATCGCGTGCAAAAAAAAATAATGGATTTTAATAGTTTTACAAGCGTCCGATATGTACGGACAATTTTTTTTTCACTTTTTTTAAGGTTAGTAAAGTTTAAAGTTAATTAACTTCGCCGAACGCGATAATTAATCCAAATATATCTTTACATGAAATCGAAATTTTTCCGATACCGCGAAAATTTGTTGGTTAGAAAAATACGAATTCTTGGGATTGATTTCTTTTAATGTAGAATTTTCAATTGTTTTTTCTTTACGTTCAACAAAACGGATATTATTATTCTGCAAAGCCATAATTGTCCATAACTTCATAGAAAAACTGCCAATAACCTTGCGCTATAAAGATATTACAATGTTTCCTCAATTTCTCCGAGTCGCGTGCCGCTGTGCACAAGTATAATCGAGTCCCGAGCTTTTTCAAGCGAATTGCAGTTGAGGACATAAAGCTCAACCACTTCGAGTTACATTTATTCTTGGATAAAAATTGACCCCGTCACAGGCCGCGGACCCTATACTTGACCGCGACAATCCCTTGCAACCCAACGCTGCAACCCTCGTCCTTACGTATTAACTCTCGTATCGTGTATGAACACTTTACACGACATCATACCCCCCAACCGAGAAAGCTCTGTGTGTGCTTATCACTTCAACTTAATTGCACGGCACCCTGCCGATTTCGTGCACGTGCCATTTTTCACAAACATATCTCGACCCCCAGCAAAACGTCCGAACGCGTTAAGGCTGCGAAAAATGGGAGTAAAAAAAGAAAAAAAAAATCCTCGGCACCCTAAAATCGGTTGCATTATCGGCATCACGCACCCCCCGTAAAATATTATCCGAACCTCTGACTTGATGAATAAATACCATTTGCGCCGAAGCAGAAAAAAAAACAGCTGAAAAATCTTTGCATTTAAAATTTTTCTCGATCGCGCCATTAATTCGTCACCTCGAAGATATACGCTATAGCTACGCACCAGTTCGTGGGATATGAAGTAACAATCTTATCTCAAGGTTGCGAATCTTTCGCTGAGGGGGTGAAATGAGAATTTCACTCAAAGTGAAAAAGTCTCAAGTAGAGTCGTCTTCGTATTTTTCGAGGGGTTTTTATGCGTAAAGAACTCGAGTGGCGTATCAGTCGACGATGGCTTGTTTAATGCGGGAAATTTCGAGGTAGACGACCGTCTCGTGCGTCGAAAGGTTAAGGGTTGAGCACCGATAGTGACCCGTCGGAGTGTCGACGGAATCCGTGGCTACTACACCCACGTTCTCTCGTACCTGTTTGCCTCTCGAGTAGCGAAGTACTCGGGAAGGAGTTTAAACACGACGCGTGTGTTTGTCGGTAGGAGTCGTTTCTATGCATATCGCATACAAGAGCACCGCTTGCGTCGGCATCGGACGGTGTGGACATGTGGTGCAACAGCAGTTGCAATCGGTACGACGCCGTCCCGATCTCAGGCATCGTGTGCAACGACCTTGACATTGAAGGCCGCAACGAACGGTAACATGCATATCCTACATGTGTTTTCTACCGGGAAGGCGACATCGAGTCAGCGATTTACGTCGAGGAAAGATGTAAATTACAAACTCCATATACCCGCCTAACCTATTCTTCTCTTTGCGCACTAACCGTGAATGGACGATGGCGTACGTAATACGCGGCACAATGAGTGTTCTGTCTGTCGTTGATAAGAGGAGAATTCCTTATACAAGATAATAGAAACATATTACCCTCGATGTGCGGTTATTTATCATATAATGTATTATCTCTCCGAGAGAAAGAGAGATTATTAAGTCCGAAGTTTCCGTTTAGCGCGATGAATTATGGTTAAAATATTTATAATACTAATCTCGATCGGTGGAGGAGAAGGGAAAGGAAGAGCGCAGAATATTTCTCACGCCGCGGCAAGTGCGAAACTTAATGAGAGATACGACAGGATAATGTGTATTATATTCGTATCTAAGATCCTTGAGAATTCGACCTCTTTAATTCTAATTTTCTTCAACATATATCAAAACTGTTAAAATCTTACGTGAGAATATCTAATGGTTAATTGTACTCGCGGGTTTGTTGCATTATTATTTTAAATAAATTATTATTATTATTTTTTTTTTTTTTTCGGAGTAATGTAATTGAAAAATTAGAAGGTTTAAGTTGTATGCGCGTTGTGTATACATCGAAACGAGAGAATTCGTCGATTATAATTAAATCGACGCGATTTTTTTTTTCGTATATAAAGTTTATTTAAATTAAATAAGGAGTTTTGGAATGTGTCACATTGTAAACATACCTTTCTCTCTCGAGGAAGAAAAATGGGGACATCTCGATAATACTTCGATTGTAATTTGTTCTTTCCGCACGCGAGTGGCCGGTTGAGCCCTACAGCAGGTGAGGAATGTGACGGAGGAATGATCGAAAAAGACGTCAGATCGGTTGACTCGCGAGTGATGTATCGTTGTAGGAAATCGCGTCTCGGTACAACGACGCGTAATATACGTACGCGCCCCCTCGGCCTCGCTGCTTCGTTGTACAACTCCGTAATATCAGTAGCCAACAGCGAACCCCGAACTCACACGATTGCTGGTACTCTGTCCCGCGATAATCAACCGCAATCGTGACCCAAATTACCTTCTTTCGTTGCACGTTTTTCCAGAGCGCAAGGAGTCTCTTGTTTCTTCGTGCGGAGTATAACTCGTGCTTTGGTTCCATTATGCACACCACATTACACACATACGATACAACCCCTTTTCGTTTAGTGTAACGTATTATCATAAGTACAGTCAATCTTTCTCTCCATTTGTAATAAGCTTTTTCGATTTTCCGGCTCTACTGACGAGTGAAAAAAAAATTATTCGCGATGATTTCTCGATGATTCGCGGAGAAATGATTCCTCAATCTATGCTGAATCTTCGATTTTTTGGTAGATGCGATCGATCGTCGATAGATTTTCGATCACATTTTCCGAAAAATCGAAGATGCGATTGACTTTTGATCGATGATAATTGATGTTTACCGAAAAATCGAAGATTCAGCATAGATCGCGGAAATTTTTTTTTCGAACTCTACAGACGTGATAAAAAAAAAATGATTCCGCGATTTATGCTGAATCAGCGATTTTTCGGTAGATGCGGTTGATTTTGAATCGAAGATTCAGCATATAGATCGCCGAATAATTTTTTTCGAAAATCGGGAAAAATCGAAAGTCGATCGCATTTACCGAAAAATCGAATATATTCGTGTAGCGAATTTAAAAAAATCGTTTAACTATGCAGACTACTTAACATTCGAACGTTTTAACTCCTTTCGCTTAGGGTAACGTATTAACATAACTACATTCAATCTTTCTCTTCCTTTACAACAATTTTACGATTTTCCAAGTCTAATCTCCAATTTAAAAAAATTTCTCGATCTATGCCGAATCCGCGATTTTTCGATTACTTTTACCGAGAAATCGAATAAAATAGAGCATCTAACAAAAAAAAATGTCTGTACCTCCGGAAAAATTATACACGATAATAATTTGCGTAATACATCGGAAACAACGCGACACTATCGTATCTACAAAGATCTAGTGCGCGTTTAACACGTACATTGACTATACGCAAACAAACAAGCGATATATCTGAGAATGAAGAGTGTGATTCATAGTCGAACGTTTGTTGAATCGGATCGCGATACATAGGTATTCGATAGTACATTGCGAGGGATCAAGAGGCTCAAGGATTTTGAAATACTAACGACCTCCGTGTATTGCCGGGGTTAAGGCATATATGAAATGGAGGAGGCGAGGGGAGAATTGTATAGCCAGCCATCGGGTAGCAGCTATACAACCGGAAAGCATGTGCTCGAGTGCTAAGAGCTATGCAGGAATACGAGCTGTGCGCTCGAGGAGACGCGAACTGGACTACGAAGTCAGGTGCAGTCGGGACTGACCTTCACCCTGTGTTAATTCATGCTACCATTATCATATCCTTCGAGAGTTGGACTTGGAGTCTAACCGATGTGTATGTAAACCCCCGCAACGTACACAATCAACCGCGGCGCCCCCTCCCCGCCGCGCGTCAAGCAAATGAGGATAGGTACGTGCAAAAATATGGAGGGGATACATTAATTAATTGTCGTCTCGTATATACGAAAATTTGCATGACATTAATCTTTTTAAATATTTTTGAGATATATTTGCGCAGATATATAGTTTTTTGAAATATATTTGGGATATATATCTTCGCAAACGTATATTTTTCGTACGTTCGTAAATATGGGAGTGGAATACATTTGAAGGTTATGTTCATCTCGATGTCCAAACGCGCAAGTTATTTCGTCAATTTTCGAAGTGATAGACTAGAGAATCGGTCCTCGAAGATTGATAGGACATAAATGGTCAAAGTCTCAATAGTTCGCGACATTCATAAGTCGTTTTTAAAGTTTTTAGCGATATTTACGAGAGTATCGAAAACACTGGGTGTCGATGTAATGGAAACAAACGAATCACGGAAAATTGTTCCGTTTACCCGCTCCGTTTAGGCTAAAATATTATTATTTCGTTGTCTCTATATCTATATGGTAAAAAGTCGTTGTGGAGAACCTGCGAAACGATCGATCGTCCACGGTCACTTTGTAAATTCTGCGGTCAGAGAGGGTGAAAAGCGAACGCGCGAGGCGCACACAAACTTGCGAGAAGACGGCTGATACAAGAAAACACAAACACGGATATACACACACACACACACTACGAAACGGGGTACAAAACCGGCGGTCATAAAATTCCTGGCATTCTGCCGATAGCCTTCAGACTCCGTGCGTGTTAAAGATTCGTCGGTGATGCCAGACGCGAGTTGTCCGTCGATTTGACGCTTCGTAAAGACGATTCGCCGGCAGATTAGTTTCGATAAACGTACGATGATTGATTAACCAAATGAAAATTACTTCGATAATGATACTTTCATAGGAAAGGGTGATCGTTTAACAGAGATTCTCGAATGCGGGTTTTGTATTCAGTTTATTACGAGACGAGTGGTGGGGGGAGAGAGAAAAAAAACGCGGGAGGGCTGAAAACAGGGCGAGTTTTGATTTATGGCGTGAGGACAGGGGATAGAGCAATTTTCGGATGAAAAAAAGGGGAAAATTTATCGCGTGATTATGAGACCTTTTGCTGCTTCAACATCGAGATTAATATTCACGGTGAAGCCATTAAGCTAATATATCCCATTAGAATAATCGCGATCGAGAATTTGAAATTTCTGATCAATTCTCCCGCGAGAGGTATTCACCCGATATGATATGTATACCTGTATAACGTTGTCGCGTTTCGTTAGGTAGTCGTATGAAATTATTTAGCACAGGGTCGACACGCGTGTTATCCGATAAGAGGGACGATTCCCGTTTGCGGAATGTCGATTATCGCGGGAGTGGCTACGACCTGCAGGCGTAGAGCGCGCGTCGTCGACAAAAGCCCTTTTTTAATCATCAGGAATACCGACGTGCAATAACATCGATCACGATAGATCTTTTGGACATACGAACGATTTCTTTTTAAGGGCGTGTCGGGCGTTTCGCGGAAATGTCCCGATGCAGTTTAGCAAAGTAACACAAACGAATGGAAGACACAGATTTCTCAATGGCGCACCTCGATATTACGACGCCGCGATAACCAATGACAAACTGTACTTTTTCAGCAATGCAAAACTTGCCTACCAAATATTTCATACAAATCACTGTCGAGAAACGTATATTTAACCAATTCATATTTATTCGCCATTTTGAATTTTTTAAAATTTTAACGATGTATAATTTTCGAAAAAATACGCTACGACCTTCAGTACCAAGAATTCAGGTCGCATTAATTAGGTTAGTTGACTTTTTCATATTGTAAATGTCAAGAAATTCTTTCGGAAGACATTGACGTCGGTCTTTGAAATCAACAATATCGAAAACGACGAAAAATAATCAAAATTTTCTCCGATCTTCATTTCGCTCAAAGCGATTAAAAATCAAAATCAGAAATTAAAAATCATAAGAAACGATTACTTCGATCGCCCGGGCGTTGTCCGAATTCGAGTCGATTACTTAAGAATTTTTGCGCTACCTCCATCCCCCGCCGTCTTTCCGCCCCCTCTCGATCGTTCACGTGGTTTTGTGGTTCAATCGGCCCTTCGATAGCTGCCACCCCCGGGGGAGACGGTTGGCCTTGGGTCGGCCTCCCTCCCCGCATCCCTCTCGCGCGCTGCATGTACCCTCTACGAGGGTATACTACAGAGGGGCCGATGACGACGACGAGGAGGGGGAGTGCAAAAGGGGGTAACTTGGCTGGCGAACGGCGAACGACGACGATGTTGGGGCCCACCGCCGTCGTGTGCCGAAGGTAGGCCAGGGTGGCACGTTCTCCAACCCCATCAGTACTCGATCGAGGATCCGAGTGTACACCTCGTCGTCGTGTACACCCCGCGTTCGTAACTCGGCAGCGTCGTGGTCGCGTGCGCTCAGCGGAAGGCTCTCTCGCCGAAAGATTGAGGGAGAAAGATCTAAGCTGTTATATCTACAAATACCATCTATAACAATTTGCCAAGAATATATCGTATAAACACGAAACCAACCGGACTTATCGTCACACTATAAAAATACCATCGTAAAATGAAGATAAAATAGGAAAGCAAAGAAATTTTGTTAAACGAAAAAAAAAAAAAAAAAAAATTTGGGGGTTGAAAAAAGAATTTTGTGTAAAATAGACGCGGAAAAAAATCGAAACAAGCGGAATAACATTCAAGAGCAACACCGACGACAAGGGTAGTCTGAGGCATACGTATTGTTCGCCTCACATGCACGAGCCAATGAGATTCCTCGGTGTAACGGAGAGAAGATAATTTGTAGGTCGAGCAGTGGGCAAAGTCCGGGACGGGCGGCAATCTAACTATACGGGGGTAATACATAAATTCAGAAGGGGCGCAAAACCCTCGCTGACCGTCCGCAACCTGTGTTCGCGATACCGTAAGCCCGTTGACGTCACGACGCCTGTCACCCCGGGGACCTCGGAGCGTCGTGACCGATCCGCCAAACGGAGTATCTCGCACTTCGGTTACGATCGTCAACTACCCCCGTCCGGACGGTTCTTAAAGTTTCGTTGTAATCGTGGATGGCACTGTTTACGTATGACGATGCTAAAGCAAAATCCGTCGATTCGTTAAATCGTTCATTCAACTTCGACAATAATATCGCCAATAGATCGTTAACGATAATACCGAAGATCGCGCGAGTTCGTCGAACGCGAAAAGAATTGTTTTTCGAGAGATCGAACGCGAAAATTTCACGACGAAAAATTGATATCGCAAAGTTTATTAAGTTTCCGCGATTGCGATCGTCGCGGGTGTAAATAACAATCATTCACCATTGAGTCATCAAGCTTCTCTTATCGCTCGGAGTTTGGCCCGGTACCACCGGGTACCGCCGATTCCTCCTGCACCGAAGACGAATCCGAAATCGGTGATTACAACGCTACACTTGCAAAATCGCAGCACCAACCTACCGGCTGGCAGGCGAGCTGCGACAGTTTCGTCGTGTTGATGAGCGACTCTTTTGAGGTTATATCGCTGCCGGCAGATATGCTCCAGGTGCATCTTCCGAAAAAAAAAAAAAAAAAAAAAAAACCTCGAATATCGTCGTCAATATTTCTTTTTCCGCAAAATCTTTCGATTCAAATGTTTATACTTCAAAACAAATGATAATGAGAGACGTTATTATTTCGATGAATTAATTTTGGTTTTCTCACGAGTTTAATCGATTATTCACGAAAGTTTTTTTTTTTTTATAACGCGAAACAAACAGAAGAAACGGTGTTTTGCGGATTACGTATGTTTAATTAACGCGACGGTATCTTCGATCGGATTTTAGCCGGCGAGCTACGGAAAAAAGAGCAATACCTGGTACACCACGCCAGCCGGGGGCGGGGGAGCCGGAGGCGGCGGTAGTCGTGGTGGCGGTGGCGCGACTGGGGGTGGCTGGCAGAGTAGACCACCCGCGGTAGCGAGTCTCAGCCGGAAAGCCTCCATCACCGAAGAAGCACCGCCGCCCGGAGGTGGAAAACCATCGTCCGGTCGGGTCATCAGAATCGTTAATAATCTCGATCACACCGTTCAGGTGAGTTGTTAACATTTCGAATTTTTATTTTTTTTTTTCAAATCATTTCGAAAAACGATTGAAAAGGGTTTTTCATTCATTTCGATGTTTAGACGACACGATATATCGTTTAATTTTTCATTTAATTTGACTTTAAAAAAATTCTAAATACATCGAAGAAATGCGGAAAGAACTTTGAAGGGATATTTAACCCCCAAAGTTAAACCGATTATTTCTCACACAGTGTCGAGTATTGCTGAATCTACGAACGTCGCAACCGTTCGAAGAGGTTCTCGAGGACTTGGGTCAGGTGCTCAAGATGAACGGTGCCAAGAGAATGTTCACCGTGTCGGGACAGGAGGTCAGTATGCGAATTCCGATAGTCAAGAAAATCGGTTCACGGCTATCGCCAACGCCGATGCCCCGTTCCCGCACCCGCAGTGAAGAGAGTGCGGCTTTGGGCGGACAGTAGTATTAGCGTGTGTACCGTTGATCAGCCGAGCATCGTGGCTCGCAAGATAGGAATAAGATACCTTAACCGACGACGAACCAATGTCTGTCGCGTGAAATATCGTATGCCGCGAGACGATAAAGCCACTGCCGCTGCTCTGCTCTCTGCCACTGCGATAATTCAACATATACCATCACTCCGCACGTTACACTTCCAAATTTTGTTGATTTATGATAAAAACGATAAAAAAATGGTTTTTAGCACATTTTCTTCATTAACTTTTCATTAATTCATCGCCCACTCGATTTCTTATCATTTCCAATTGAATCGTTGAATCTCCGTATTTCTATGATACGCTTCATCATCGCATGTTGATTTTTGCTCGTTGGTTTTTTTTTTTTTTCTCTAAAGGAGAGAGGGTGCGATATCGGCAACAGCTCTTTTTCTTTCTCACCCCGAATCCTTGACCTCATACACGATTCAAACACATCGTATCCTTATTCTTATATCGAGTATAAGTTTCACAGCGTGAAATGGAAAGCCGCTGTAGATTTGTATCGTGTCACCATCTCGTGTTTCGATTACATATCTATGTATACCTAACATTGTAGATATTCATATATATATGTATATTAAAATATATATGTATAAAGTTACCAACATCGTTGATATTACGTACATCTCCTGGAGAGAGAGACAGAGAGCCTCTGCGGCGAGTGTGTTTGGCTTCGAAAGTTTATCAGTTATTTATGCTAATGCAGGGAAGACGCGCGGGCGCCGCGGCATCGTCCTTATATAAAATCAGTTTGAATAATGTTTTTCATAAATATGCATGACTGACCTGACTGGCGGTTGTGAGGGGAGGGGAGGGGGCGTCTAAGAAACTCGAGGGTTTCAAGAGGGCCGCAAACACACGCGGCGTAAGGGAAAACCGAGGCGTGACGATCGGGGTCGGCCACTCGTTGCCCGTTAGCCGAGACGAGATGGAATAAGGTCGCGGCCTGGTAAAAGACGACCGGGGTGGGTAATCCGAACGATTGTCGGCCGCACCCCCGACGCCGCGCGTTCTGTGCCACCGCCGTCGCACTAACAGCGGCAACGAACGCGATAATTCTCTTTCTCTCTGTTCCTTTCCCCCTCTCTATCTCTCTCGCTTTCTCTGTCTCTCTATCGCTCTCTATGTATTCGGAAACGTATGCGCGTATCAAACACCACGTGAATTGCGCGAAAGTGCACCTATACTATCGTCGAAGATATCGCAAAGCTATCCCTTCGCACGTGTCTTCGCTGCACTGCTGAATTTTCTGTCTTTGCTCGCGAGAATAAAATTGCTCACTTTTCGGGTCACTACGGGCTCTCCGTTCGTATACATCATCTTCCCACGTTAACTCTCGTGTATAATCGGAACATCGTGACTACCGAGAGCCGCAGATAACGCGAACGGACCCTTTATGCTCTATGCACACGGAAAAAATTTCGGTATCGATAGCGTCTAAATATACCATTTGAAATTAATGATTCCTTCGATCTCTTTTATATTGAGTAAAAAAAAAACGCGCGATTATACTCCTACGTGTCGCCCACGATGAGCAATATAGCGGGAACGGCATTATAAAAGATGCGCCAGGAAAGAAAAAGCTGAACGATGGAAAAAGGTCAGAGATCCATCCGTCTTTTCAGGTCACTACTGAATATGAATTACAAATTGGCCAATTTCCACCTTCCAGAAGCATTACGAAACTCGTCGATTATCCGTGTGCGTTCGCTGCACATTGGTGTTTTTTTTTTGTTTTCGACTCTGCGTATTGGTCGCGCGGGATACATTGATCGATGCGTTTCCATCTGTGTCCGCAGAAACGACGATACTTCCTGTTTTTTTTTTTTTCGAGTTATAAATATTTTACGAAGGATTTGTAAAGATTTTTTTTCTTCTCTCGAATCGATTCTATTAGGTACGAAGCTTTTCTCAATTGAGAAACGAGTTCGCCGATGTGGATACGTTTTATCTTGGAGCCGGCGCTGCGCCATTGGGCATCGGTGGGGTCGCCATCGCATCCTCGCCGGCGAGGAGATCCCGATCTCGAGGTCCACCGACCGTACAAATGACCGGCGCCAGTGAAGATATGGGAAGACAGCGACGCGCCCGTAGCAAAAGCAGACCACGAGCTCTCTACGCACCGGAGTCCGAAGTCGTACGGGTGAACGGTAAGTCGTCGACGAAGTTTCGGCGCCCTTTGCAAAAAAAAGTGTATTTCATTGCTGGAAACACCGAATTTATCTGATTTATCGCTTAATTGTATATTTCATCAGACTACAGCGTTGTCGAAGTACTGCGGGAAGAACCGGCCAGAGTGACGATTCGGGGTCTCAGACGATCGTTTTATCCGCCATCACATTTGCCACCGGTCGACAATTCACCGCCGGAAAAGAAGCTTCAACTCGAATGGGTTTACGGCTACAGAGGTACCGATACCCGAAGAAATTTGTGGGTATTACCGAGCGGTGAACTTCTCTACTACGTCGCTGCTGTGGCCGTTCTTTACGATCGCGAGGAAAACGCTCAACGTCATTACATCGGCCACACGGAGGATATAACTTGTATGGAAGTACATCCGAGTAGAGAACTCGTGGCTTCCGGTCAGAGAGCCGGTAGACACAGAAAGGCACAACCACACGTTCGCATTTGGTCAACGGAGACGCTTCTCACCCTCTATGTCTTTGGGATGACTGAGTTTCAGATGGGCGTCTCGGCTTTGGCTTTTTCACAACTGGTGAGATATTCTTTCGATCCGCAACACTATAAGGACAATATCAGTCGTATCTCAATCGTAAAAATACACAAAATATATTGTCCTCTGTAACGTAGAACGGTGGAAGTTACGTTCTCGTCGTCGATTCCGGTCGCGAAGCTATACTGTCCGTTTGGCAATGGCAATGGGGTCATCTTCTCGGCAAAGTAGCGGTAAGTTTATCGCTTTCATCGCGACAAAAGAAATTGGAAAATAAAGACTCATAATAATATACGATTAATTAGATTTTAGTGAAAAAATTTATAAATTCTAATATATTTACTCTAATATATTTTTTTGCTCTCAGACGTTACAGGAAGACTTGACGGGCGCCGCTTTCCACCCTCTCGACGATAATCTCCTGATAACTCACGGTCGCGGGCACCTCACGTTTTGGAACCGCCGTAAGGACGGATTCTTCGAGAGGACCGACATAATTAAACCCGTAAGTAGTTTACTGAAAAAATTAACAAAAATAAATTATTAACGATTTCGTATCATAAAAAAAATATCACGAATGCTTAATCATCGAATTTTATGATTTCTTCAGCCATCGCGAACGCACGTGACGAGCATACAGTTCGAACAGGACGGCGATGTGGTGACCGCCGACAGCGACGGTTTCATCACCGTGTATTCCGTTGACGCGGACGGTGCGTATTTCGTTCGTATGGAATTCGAGGCGCACAACAAGGGAATAAGTTCGTTGGTTATGCTATCGGAAGGAACATTGCTATCGGGCGGCGAAAAGGATCGCAAGATCGCTGCGTGGGACTCGTTGCAAAATTACAAACGCATTACGGACACGAAGGTAAAATGCGGATAAAGCATGTGGAGTCCCTTTGTTCAAATGTCTTTGATAAATTCGAAGAAACAAAAAAAAACAATACAAGCGTTCGAGTCGACAAGGAAACTCGATACTCCGGCGTAATCGGAGAACATAGAAGAAATATAGTGCTAATGAGAAAAAAAGTTGATATAGTTGCGGTGGTCAAGAGTCCGGACGAGAAAAAGAAACGTATAATAGTCAGAACGTTCGTGACGCTTTCTCGTTAACATATATTTTTCCTGAGCGGCGAAGTACCCTCGGAATACGTTAAATACGCTCGGGTAGTAAGATGGAGTTAACGCGCATTGTTCGGGGAAAAAAACGAGTTTACGCGCTATTATAGATATATATGACTGTCATTGTTCCGACGTTATATAAAATAGTGCGAAAGACCACGATAACTTGCGGACAAAAAAAAGCAAAGAATCTTTGACGCGGATGTAGTTGTATCGTAATTTTGGTACCGCGCACAATCGAAAGGAAAAATATTATACGTGAAGACAAAAGGAGTTATCGAAGTCTAATTTACTCCGCATATCGTTTGTTTGTAATGATAAAATGGAGAATTTATCTGATTCGGTTTTATATTGTTTTCATAGTTACCGGAAGCCGCGGGTGGCGTACGAAGCATTTATCCCCAACGACCCGGTAGAAACGATGGTAATATCTACGTCGGCACGACACGAAACAACATCCTCGAGGGCTCATTGCAGAGGAGGTTCAACCAGGTAGTGTTCGGACACGGAAGGCAGCTGTGGGGTCTCGCCGTACATCCGGACGATGAGGTCTTCGCAACTGCCGGACACGATAAGAATATCGCCCTTTGGCGACGACACAAACTTCTTTGGACGACTCAGGTCTCTTGAAACGGTTTCTTCTTTTTTGAAAAATAAAAAAAAGATGCGATGGATGATTAAACTTTAACGGCAAATAAAAACATTTATTTAGGTCGGTTTCGAGTGCATATGCATAGCTTTTCATCCCTTCGGCGTCGCTTTGGCCGCTGGTTCTTCGGAAGGACATCTTCTCGTTCTCGCCGCCGACACCGGAGCCGCTGTAGCGACCCTAAGAGTCTGCGGATCTCCACTTTCCTGTATCGGGTACAATCCCAGTAAGTCGCGTTTCGAATTTTATCAGACAAACTTTCTTTTTCGGAGTTTCTTTTCTCTGTTATAAAGCGCATTTTTTTTTCTTCACAGCCGGCGAAATCGTCGCGATGGGCTCGCAAAACGGTAGCGTCTATCTCTTCAGAGTATCGCGCGACGGTTTCTCTTATAAGAAAAGCAACAAAATTCGGGGTACGCAACCGCTGGTGCAACTCGATTGGAGTTCGGACAGCAGATTCTTGCAAACGGTTACTCAAGACTACGATCTCGTGTTTTGTAAGTTTTTCTTTTTCGTCGTAAAGACAACATTTTTATGACTTTTCTAATTGCGTTCGATTTATCGTAGGGGACGTCAAAGCACTTTCGTCGGAAAAGAGTCCACTCGTCATGAAAGATGTTAAATGGTACACTCACAATTGTACCGTCGGATATATGGTCTCCGGTGAGTATCGAGTTGATTCGACTCTTCGAACAATAAATTAAGCAAAGAAAAAAAAATCCATTTCTTTACTCACTATAAATAAACAAAAATTGGAAACTATATGATAAAAGAAAAAATTAATAAAATTAAAAAAAATTCCGGCCATAGGAATATCAGGAAATTGCAATTGCAACTTTCTCCACAGTAATCGAACATTTTTTTCCACACCTCATATATTTTTTTTTTTTTTCAAACTGAAATTTTGCATGATGATTTTTTTTTATATTCCGTCGGATTATCCCAAAATTAAAGTGTACCTGCGTTGTTAATATATTAATGATGGATAATATTTTCTTTCTACTTTCAGGAATGTGGAACAATCGTTATTACCCTTTGACAACAGTCCTAACGACGTCGAGTCGCTCGGCGGCGCACGACATGCTGGTGAGCGGAGATGCCGAGGGTTACCTGAGGCTCTTCCGGTACCCGTGTACGAGCGCAAAGGCCGAATACGTAGAGGAGAAGGTGTACAGTTCGCTGGTCGCGTGCGCGCGTTTTCTTTACAACGATCAGAACGTAGTGACCGTCGGTGGTACCGACGCCGCTCTGATGTTATGGGAGTTGGTCGACGAGTGAATCGTTGTTCAGCCGCGTGCGGTTCTTCGGTAACGTTGAAATATACATATACGCGACGGAATCTCTCCCCCGAAAGGGCGCCAAGCGTTCGTGGGGTCCCTTAATAGCCGTCTCGATCGTCGATCGAGACGGGCGTAACTGCCGTTAATCCTGTTGATTTGTCGATTTTCCGTTTCATTCGAATATTACTATTATTACCCAAACGATTCGTAACTCAAAAAAAAAAAAATTCGCGATAAACATTATCGCCGATATCTTCGTAAAAAAAATGATAAAGGAAAATTTGCAATTTCTAAATTACCCAATATCCTAAAGGTTTTCTATCGGACGCGGAACTGTCGAACCGGTCTTTGCGTCGTGCAGTCGATACGAAAAATTAACAATCCCTTCGTTTATTGAATTACCAATATACATATCAACAAGCGTTCGGGTCTAAAGTTACGATATATTTACTACAAATATATCGAAAAAATGTGTTTCTACAATTATGGAGACAGAAACTTTCGGAAATTACGTAAAAAAAATATGCGATAGCGTTCTACAAAATTAAAAATTCTTAATGAGATATTACTATTAAATTCCATTGTAAACTTTTCGATTTAAATAGTTAAATGTTTAAAGTCAATAGAATTTCCAATATCATAGGAGATATTACGTTTTTTTTTTTAAAGATCCAAGAAATTGAAGAAAGAAAAAAATAAATAATGCTAAACGGCCCTTTCTAAAGGAATCGATGTATCCATTGTTTAGAAACAAAAGGGATTATCTCACTAAATCTTTTTTTAAATTAATTTTAAATTTGAAAAACGCTCGACTGACTGTAACGCCGGTATCGAGAGATCCATTCGCAACCGATATATTGAATGTTTCGCCAGTATGGTTACGAAAAAAACGATCAGTTGCGTACATCTCGAACATTGTCATGACGACAACAATAATGCCTTCGCAACGTTCGACAAACTTTTTGTTTATTTTTTTTATTTTTTTTTAGTTGATATACTTAATTGTACGTTGGTATTTAGAAGATAATACACACCCGGTAGTTCGTGATCCAGTGTGAGAGTAGAGGGGCGCGGGCGTCCCTTCCATAGTTCGTAACGCATTTTTTTGTGATTAGCTTCGAAATGCACTCCATTAATCCAATCTCAGCGTCAAACACTCTCGTAAGAGCGAACCAATACCAGCAACGAGGGGACCCACGTAAAAGTTCTGTCAAAATACGAATTCCTGAAACAAAATGAAAAATAACATTAATGAAAGCGAATCGATTTCTTGTTTTTTTTTTTTTTTTTTTTTCGAACTTATAAACGACATATCGATAAATGATTAGTCTTTGATACTTGGGACTCTCGTTGATAGGCGTCGGTTTCGCGCACGCGAAAAATATATATGTGTCGCTGGTCGACGCGTAGCATATTAATAAGTATGTCCGACACCTTCGTTTGCATACATACATAATATATATAAAATAGACGATACGAATATATTTATAGTTATTTAGATTTGAGGTAAAATAAAAATAACGAATCGATCGAGTTAATCCTCTCGATCGCGCAGTGAGCGAATCTGCCGTCGGTGAAAGTATTGAAATTATGTACTTACCCTCCCATGCGCTCTCACGAATAAAATACTTCTTGAAACAAAAATACCGCATGGCTTCTCGTTGTGACGAAATTATCGCAGCATTTTTTTTTTCTTTTTTTTTTTTTTCGTTTTTCCACGCAACGAAATTGCTGAAGGAAGAAAAATAATGCGTAAGTGGGCGATTTAAAACGATATTTTATTATACTAATCAATATTCCTCACAGTTTCCATTTTATACAGTATGCATTTTTTTTTCCTAGTAAGTTGTCTAAGTAGCCTATTTTTTTTGTTTATTTATTGTTTTGCTTCTGTTTTCCGTTATTCTCGACGATCGAACGACAACTACATTGTGATTGCGTCCAGAATCGATCTTGTGCTGCCGTTGAATTTACTTCGCGCTCGCGATTTCCCCAAAATTTCTTTGTGTTTCTATTCTCATCATTACCGTTGCTATCTTTCGGCCCAATAGTATCTATGATTGAACAATCATTATTTTCGTGACACGGAATGAATATCCCAAACGATGCGAATCGGGTCTTCGCGAACGTGAAATGCGTATAGCTTTCGAATTTTTTAAATTATTGTAAAAATTTGTACGGCGCAATGGCTGCATAATGAGCAATTTGGAGCGTAAGACGGAAGCGCGCAACAAGCGAAAAAAAAAAGTATTTCTTTCGGCAGTTATTTGATACACGGATTCGAGCGGAACGCCATCATCAATAACAAAAATCTCTTCCTTTGTCGAAAAATCATCGATTTTACAATCGCTTTATTCCGGTTTGACGATGTTACGCGTTTTTCCTTTGAAAAGCGAATCTAAAAAATTTATGACTTCATTTAACAATTGAATCGTTAACTTCTCGTACACTTTATTCGCAGATTTCTAAGATTTTTCGAATCTAAAATTTGGTGAAACGCTATGCCGCTATATGTCGTGCTTTTTGTTTTGTTTGTTTTTTTTTTTCGTGTTATACAATTTTTATCGAGATAAATCTGTATTTATTGTTAAATTTTCATTTTCCATGTTTTTGTATTGTTGTTCAATCGATCTTTCGTGTTTTCTTTTTATTCGACAAATCGAACGAATTTTTCGTATTGAAATCATAATACTTTCGGCACTTCGACCGATTTGGTTTGTGTGCATTTTTTTTTCTTTTTTTTTGTTCGAGGATTATTATTATTATTATTATTTAAAAAATAAATAACAACTATGAAATGATATATCCGCGATTTTTTTCGTTTAAAAAATACACAAATTTACAGTATTGTTTTGTTTTGTCTTTGTCTTCTAAAAACTAGAATTTTATCGCGTTCAATCGTAAGAACATTTACGCATTTACTCTCGAAAAGATTTATCGACCTTTTTTATTTTTTTATTATCGAGCCCTCGGGCGCAGTTTATTCGCTCAATTTAGAAAATAAGATTCCGAAAGTGGAATACGACAGGTTGATAAAAAAATCGATGGATCTCTATTAACGAAATAACGCGTATCGAATCGGACAAATCCCAATGCGCAATGGAACTCGATGTTCCTTTCGTTCGTGGAAAATCTATATACTACAAGGAATACCTTCTATCAAATATCTCCGGGTAAAAGAATTGAGATGATGCAACGAATCGGAGTAATCACCGCGCGTGTTTACTCTCGCTGACTTCCCCTTTAATATTTTCTCAATTGTACGACAAAATGAGAAACGGAGCTTCGAGAATTTCCGCAGAATATATTTTCTCTAACGATAGATAATGTACACGTGTCGCGCAATCGCGAAACTCCGTTTTCATAGTATTTCATTTCATTTTTTTATTCCGTTCATTTCTTTACAGCGATATTTATCGTACAATACCCGACCGATGCCACGGTCAACGTGGAACGCATGCCATACTTTTTTATTATCTCTTTTATTTTATTTTTTAACGTTTTTTTTTTTCTATGACAAATGTCTCAATCGCGCGCTACCGACATAAACGGAAGTCGATTTCCGATTGAACGCTACTATGTTACATATAATATAGACATCGGTAATCTATGGATCGAAGTTGCTTTGTTATAGTAGCGACTCGCTGAGCGAACGCTCGCGCAGCGGGGGGTCCATCGCGCGAAGTGTTGAAAAAACTCCGTACGGATCCATTTCCGCCGTCGCAGCACTCCCGCGGCAGCGCACCAAGCGAAAAGCTACTATATCTTTTTTTTTCATTTATTTATCAACTTTCGTGGATTGCTTTTCTTTTCCGCGATCGTTATTCGGTTTTTTTTTTTTTTCATTTTCATGTAAAGCCAAAAGTCAGTCTTCGGGTCGAGCAAATTATAGAGACAACGCGATGTGCTCGTAATCGCGATAGTGTTGGACACGAACTTTTTTTTTCAATTTTTTTATCCGATATCGAAACGATCTTATTGTTTTATATACAGGCACAGCAGGTGAACAATGCGTT
Source organism: Cryptus viduatorius (assembly GCA_964006125.1). Taxonomy (NCBI): domain Eukaryota; kingdom Metazoa; phylum Arthropoda; class Insecta; order Hymenoptera; family Ichneumonidae; genus Cryptus; species Cryptus viduatorius. Next base: position 32,128,043 of record OZ023220.1, on the reverse strand, counting down.
CGGTAGAAGTCTTCGTACCTGAGAACCGACCAAATGCAGCGGAGGAAAGGATACCGATTTTTCATGCCAACAAATCAAAGTTTCAAAAAAAAAATTATATTCTCAAACATCAAAATTTGCGGATATATTCGCGTTAATATTGCTGTCAATACTTTAGGGAAGAACTCATCGTAATAAGGCGAAATCCAAAGTCACCTATTTCAACGGACGATATATATAAATTAAAAATTTACGTTCAATGATACGAATTTGGATTAGCTGCGCTGTTTTTACTTTGGTCTCTCGATCGGTATCGATTATGCATGACAAATGATTGTTGTTATCCGCGGAAAATCAAAATTGTTCGCTGTCCACTTACGTTCGACCGATATCGCTGCACCGATCTCGAAGCGCGCGATTTGGCTGAAACTCCGAATATCGAAATAATCGTTCGTACGAACTAAATACGCTCACCCCGAGTTATAAAAAAAAAAATGAAAAAAGAAAAAAAAAACTGTATTTTGTGAAATTACATTAAAAGCGTTTTGAGGAAAAAAAAAAGAAATATTAAAGATAAACCAAAAAAATACCTCTGCTCACTAAATGGGACGAGTGTCTCAAAACTTGTGAATGATTAGGCTAAGAATCACAGCGAGTCTGCCGACGCACAATTGTACTGTCGGTGTGTGTGTGTTGAAAAATTAATCGAACAAAACCGATTTACGTTTTTTCGCTATTCGATCCAACGGTACATAGACTCGTTTGAACGTTTTGCAGGGATAACTTAATTTCGTCCTTTTGTTTAATCGGGGGTAATTCTTCTTTCCGCGATGCGACGTTCGTTGGCGTTAATTTTTCGCTACTCGACTCTTCGACTTCGTTATTTTTTGTATCCTCATTGGTAGCTTCGCGAACGGCATTACACGGTCGTTTGAGAGACGTTTGATCCGACGTTTCCTTGGATTCTGTGTCGCCGTTGCAGTGTCTGGTCGTTGGTAACGGTACATCGACGAGTTTCCTTTTACGCTGTTGGGGATTATTGCTGTTCTCGATTGTTTGCGATTGTTCCGTTTCGATTTTCTCCTTCGTTCGCGATTCCAGATTCCTCGATGTTGACGGTATCTCGTTTTTGCTGGGATCCGACTTAACGTCGACGTAACACATTTTCTCGGGTTCGAAGGGCTGACTGTCCGCGTTGTGCGATGGTGTGTCGTAACACGGAGTCGCGCTCGGTGCGTATATATTCTCGAGTTGTTCATACTGACCGAACGATTCGGCGCTACGTTGACTCAAATCCGAAAGATTTCCCATTTTTGGAAGCTCGTGAGGAAACAGATCGCGTTCGAAGGCTCGACGCTCGAAATCTCTGTTTCTCTGTTCGCGATCAATGAAACGATTTGACACGGTCGACGGACCGGGCGTCGCGTTGACGGGACTTGTTCCGGCTTTCGTGAACAGTTGAATTGGTCGCTGAAAACCCTTCGACGGATGCGCCGGACTCGAAACAACTTCGCACTTGTTGAAACCAACTTCTGACGATAACAGATATTGTGTGAATTTTTGCGGAAAAAATTCGATACTCTGATAAGTCTTGTAAGTTCGCTCCTGAAATTATACAAAATAAAAACGATATGGTGTGAAAAAAAATCCAATAAAACATTAGAATAGATATTATGAAACGATAAAAAAGAAATTATTATTTGCGCGACATCGATGCATATCGGTGTGTTAAAATTTGCGAAAAAACACAAAAATTGCGAAAATTGCATAATCGATTATACAATTAATTTTAAAAAATTGCGAAAATTGTATAGTCGAATATACTATTATTATTTCATAGCAATAATTTTTTTCTGAATGAAAAGTATTTTTTTTTATTATGGGCATCGATTTTTCCGATAGCTCGTAAGTGCAAAGAAATTTGAAGTACCAATATTCCACCGATTCGCGTTGCGATAATATTGTGTAACAAAGAATATGAAATGGAATGAAAATTTTCCAATGCTTACGGTGAGATTCTTCTTTTTTCCGTAACTCGCCCACCCCTGTGCCTCGAGTACCAATACACCGCCGGGACGCAACTGCGCATGCATTCGTTTGAACGCTTGTTTGAGGCCCGCGTCCCCGAAGTTAAGATGTATCCATTTGGTGATCGATAAACAAAGTATCGTGTCGAATTGCGGTTGTTCCGACGTGAGTAAAGCATCGTCCTCGAGAACGTAGTTCCCCTGAAAAACAATAGTAAATAATATAAACAAATTTTTCTCAATGCGACAATCTTCGAGTTAAAAAATGAATATTGCAAACGGATAGATTGTCTCACCTGAACGAACGTAACGTTATGAGGAAAACCTTTGTGATCCTTGTTTTTGGTGAAACCGGGAACATCGATGGGCCCGTAATTGATCGGCATTGAGAGGGGAAAGAAACTCGCATCGCCATCTCTTCGTCCGACCGCCGCGTCGTCGTTACTCGCCGGTGAATTAACGCAATTTACATAATGTTTGATGTTTTTTCGAGCGATGCAGATGAGTTTGCGATCGATATCGATACCGGTGACGCTGCGAGCAGCGAGATCTCTCGCAACCGATAAAGTTATGTGTCCGATATTGCAACCGATATCGAGAACGTCTTTTCCGAAAAACAATTCCGTGCGTTGCGCGAATACGGGAAGTCGTGTGTCGACGTCGTGATGAGGATTTCTGTATCCGTAATACCTGTTGTAATTTCCATACTGATAACGCGCATCCTTTTCACGGAAATTCGGCAATTGCGCGGTTTGCTGGTGTTGTTGCTTCTTCTTTTTGTCTTGACTCGGCCGATGCGGTAATCTCGGTTTCCCTGCTCCCGGCTGCGGCGTAACGGGACTTACGACTTTATCTTTGATGTCCGTTTTTCGCAATTTCTTATCTTTAGGATCGTCCAATCCCTTGAGACGCAATTTGTTCTTGTCCTTCTGCGGACTCTCGAGTTTCATCTCGAATTTCGGTAAATCGCAAGGCACCGGTGGCGGACTCGCGGCTTCGGGAACGGTTTCCTCAGCGGGTAAAATTTCCATCGGCGTCATTTTGGCTGCTTCCGGCGACACGGCCGCTTCATCAACGATTCTGTTTTCAATCGAATCGTTACCGTCGTCTTTTCCCGATCCGGATGACGCTCTCTTACGCTTTCTATTTCGTCTTTTGGCTCCTTTTTTCGTTGGCGATATCAGCTGCTTCTCGTACTCCTCGTCATCATTGTCATTGCAATTGCAAAGATTCAATGGATCGCATATGTTTGGCGGTATTATTACCTCTATAGCCTCCTTTCTGTGCTTTGGCGTCGGCAGAGGACTCGATTTTGGTGTAACTGCGTTCATCGCTCTGTTTATCTCCTCGTCTTGCATACTGTTCAGGTTCAACGGATCACAAATGTTGCCGCCAAGGAGAAATTTTGTGGGCGGTATTATCGCACCCTCCTTCTTTCTTCTTTTGTGAGGGGGAAAAAATTTTCCCGCTCCCGTGAAGCTCTGCAGTCTCTTGCGGCCAAACTTGAAATGGCGTCCTTTGTCATGCTTGTGCTTCTTGTGCGTTGGATTGAAAAGCTTGTTACGGGTTTTTTCGCTCTCCTTCTTGTTGGCTTGGCCAACCTTGGTGGGACGATCCACCTGAGTCGACGACATGGTTCTTCCTCCCTTCCTGCGTGTCGAAGAAAATAAAATATTTATTCGTTATGATAATATGGCAAATATTTGTCGAACTTTTTCGAACGACGAGATATGAGTGTTTATATTAATGCAATTTATATATAATAAAGTGATAAAAATAGGAATATAAATGCCACAGGTAATTTTCATTAAAGTTTGAAACGTCGTGATTACGTTCATTTCCGAGAAAAATCGCAACGATGACGATGATTTCAGACGCGTCACATTGGAATTTCTCAACGATTTTTTTTTACGAACAACCGTTCGAACTACACGAACCCGATACAAGTGTTTAATTATTCCGTACCGGCTTTACTTTTGGTCGTATTATTATGAAAACCGATCGAGGGTTCGTACCCACACGTAAAATTATCGTTCCCGCGTTCACGCATGCGCATTGCATAGTTTATATGCACGTAAAGCGGATGGTCCGTATAGCCTTAACGTTTCAATGCGTATTTTGTTGCTTCTGTTCAACGTTGAGGATTCAAGCTTACCTTTAACAGTCTCCAGATCGTTTGCACTCGATGTATGACACGATTGTTGGTTGCATTAAGCACAAAAACACGTTAAATTTGGAAAATATCCGGCGCGCCCAGCTCAGGACACTCTCGTGCGACCATCAACGATGGCGAATAGCTGCTTCGGTTACTCCGTTGCCCCGATGAGCCACCATTTTCCATGTGGGCATCGCTAGGGAGACTCGTATTCACACTCGGCGAATGTCGGTTCTATTCGTTAACCGGCGGCAAGCGCCAAATCAAAGAAAAGCTTCGACAGTAAAAACATCGCAACTGTGATTCATAAAGAGTCTTTAATTTATTTCATCGATGATAATTCGTATTGTACATTAATTTTACAAATACAATTAATTCACGTACGACCTCGCGAAGAGGTTACGTAACACGAAAGTAAGCGATGAGCAAAAAATATTTGTCATCTGTTTACGTGCGAATAATAATAATAATAACATAGCAATGTTTAAGCGTTTCAGTTCCTCGCACGATGATACGAGAACCCCGTTTCTAAACAAAAAGCCGTTAAATATTCTTATAGTCGCCGGTAAATTAATTTCTTAATGAACTTTACAAATAGAAATGACCGTTTATTTGATTTTACACAAAGCTTAAGGAATGGAGAGTAAATAATTAATGAAATATTTCTTCAATTGTTTATTTCCCGAGTAATAAAGCACATAGCAAAGTTCAGTTATAAACGTTGACCCGTGGGAGAACGCGTGAGGACCCCGTTCCTCATGTCACTCGTAAAATTGTATTTGACCGTTAAAAATACGTTAGTTAATAGTTTTGCAACCGTCGCGTAGGTGTTTGGACTCGCGCGTACTCGCATATAGGAAACGGTGAACGAAATAATTTCATAAATTCACGGAGTGAACAGTACCAAGAAAGGTATTAATTGAGTAATCATATAATAGATAACATAAACCCGCGACGACAAGAAGAAGCAGATCGAATGGCAAAAATCGGTGGAACGTCGTCGACGAGTTTCAAAATTTGGGAGAGTCCGGAGGAGGTCGATCGGAAGAGATTCGTTCAATGCGTTTCGGATAACGACAAGCGTAAGACATCCGTCGACGAGAAGCGAGATAGTTGTAGCGCGGATAAAATTGTACAGAAGGTACGTAGGTACACCGATTTATTGCATTAAACAAACTGTTAAGCGATTAAAAAACAACCTGTTTATGCGGCTTCACCCGCCAACATCGTTATCAAACAATAACGACACTGCTTGATCGAAAAATCTCGATGTATTTGCATCAATGAATTACTAAATAATCACAATTCAAAAAACAAATTAATTAAAAAATCGTTTATTCATTTATTTATCTTCAAATAATAAATTCTGATTAAACGAAAAAGAATTTTCTAATGAAGCATTGACTAAATTGACGAAACGTCACATATAAAATGAAAGATACAAGAGAAATAAAAAAGGGTACATCTATTCGGCAGATTACAAAATTTCCACGGCGCTCAAAGTTGCAAGAAGATATTGGCGGCACGGAAATCCCAAAGAAAACACCTGAAACCAGCAAAATCCCATTGGATATACCGCAAGCTCCGGTCAAAATGCGCAGAATACCGAAGAAACTTGACGCGATACCGAAGCGACTACAATTTCTGGAAGCTGAAGATGAAAACGTTGAATCAATGGATTCTGGTTACAATGAAAGCCACGTAGCAGTTAAACATCGTTATCCAACGAGAGGAAGTCTGCAATGCCAGACATCTCAAAACACGATTCCATCGAAGGATTCCGATGCAAAGCCGAAAAGCAAAAAAACCCAAAAAGAAAAAAGCAAAAAAATGCCAATAGGTTTGGATAAGGAGAACGATATGTATTTGGCAAACGGTTCACAGCCCAGACAGGATAAATTTTTTAATAGAAAACGCTTATCGAAGCAAACGGTAAATTTGCCAATTTCGAAAAATGTGGAAACTCCCGAAGGTGAATTTGCGCATATTAGAATATAAAAAACAGTATCGTGTGTTACCAATAAGTTTATCAACAATTTCATGTACTTCAGTCGATAATATTTGCATGTTTTTCTATCGATAATAATTGCATGTACTTCTAGTAATGATAATGCATGATGATGATGATAGTGATGATAATTGCATGTCCCATTAATATTAACGTTTGCATGTACCCTTATTAATAATGTTTGCATGTATCCTTATTAATAATGTTCGAATAATGTTCGCGTGTACCACTTTGCGATTGAATTATTGTCCTGTGAAAAAAACGTATTTATCTCTGTACGATGTTTGTATAACACTTATAACATAAAACGCCCAATTTCTTTACAATTATCTCAATCAGAGGTTAATCGTCTCGTATTAACGAATTTGCAATTTCTCTAAAAATTTCGAGAATAAATGTTATCTTTACTCTTGTAGCAGGAAATTATCCGGGAAAACAGCTTCCCACGCGCGACAGAGACGATTCGGCGATAGATTCTGTAGAATGGATTCAATCACAATGGGATGTCGGTGGTACATGGATCGAGTGTAGCCATAAAAATTGTCGCAAATGGCGTTTTGAGAAGAACTATCATGATACCCTGGAAGTACCGGAAGTGTGGTACTGCAACATGTGCAGCGGTAAGAGATACTTTTTTTTACAGATTTTTTTCACCTTTTTTCACGATCACACATTGGAAAAATTCACTTGTTTCGTGACTTTTCGCTTATTTCGCAGATTCACGATTTGCGAATTGCGCGGCACCGGAACAACAGTTACCACCGGACGACAACGTGGTAATGAACAAATACAGTGCCGGAGGCATCGTCTGGGCGCGAATCAACGGATATCCTTGGTGGCCAGCGATGGTGGATGACTGTCCGGATCTTCTGCGATATTACGAAACATGCGGAAATTCAAACGTTCCCGTAAGAATATGAGAAATCTTTTCGCGTGATAATAATTTTTTGTTCAAAAGTACGTAGTTTCAATCGATTGACTCTCTATCGTTATCGTTTTTATTTTTTTCTTTTTTCAGAATAAATATCACGTTACGTTTTTCAACGAAGAACGTGCCGAACACGCCTGGATATCGACCAGGAACCTCAAATCTTACGTCGGAAATCCCCGCGATTCTTTCCCTAAAAAGGTAAGATCGTTTGATCTCATCGGAATTTTTCCGGTTATCGTCCAAATTGTTTATGCAAATCTCGTTTATTTATTCTTAGACGAAATTCGGAGGAAAAGATTACTCCAAAGAATTGGACGCGGTGTGCGAATTAGCTACACTAGCATTGGATTTGACGATACTTGAGAGACTGAAACGATTCTCCTTGGCCTCGAAATTCTTCCGGGGCAATACCTCGCAGCCACCACCGAAGAAACGACGGGTGCCGAAGGACCGAACGACCCGCATAAGATCGAGAATCATAAATGTTGATACGGACACTATCGCAAAGTCTGGAAGTTCGTCTCAAAAACGATTTAAGACGAAAGTAACTCGTAAACCCATGAAACGCCAAAGGCGAATATCGCCTCGGCGCTCAAAAAAAACCTTACCGTCGAAAAACATTGAAATTTCCACGGAAAAAGATGACGATGATTCATTTATCAATACTTCCGAGATGGACAATGAGCGTTTCTTGATGGATCTCTCCGATCCGTCGTCACCGATTGCCGACGATCGACCAACGAATGCCGAATTCTCTACCGGAAAGGAAACACTGGCGAAGCATTCTTCCGATGTGGGCGACGTGATTATACTGACATCTTCAAAGTCACCGGCGAAAACGTCTGGACCGATTCTCGGGAATGCGACGACCGGTTGTGAAAAAGCAAAGAACAACGAGGCTACGAGAAGTGAAAGATATTTGTATGTTGATAAAGATATACCGCCGTCCAATCGCAGAACCGCCGTGCGAAAAGATATAGGGCTACAGAGGCCAGTGATTCGCTTATCGGAATCGGTTTCACCATCGTCGAGCGGAGAAAGATTGGGATTTAACAGCTATGAACTAGAATCTTCATCGATTGACAATGGTTTTGCGAGATCGTCGAAAAATACTAATAATTCATCGATAAGTTTCACTGCCGATGAATTTGCGCCTCGTCCTCGTAGTAATGCGGGATCTCAAGAATCTGTCGCGTATTCTCGCTCGAGTTTCGCTTCTAATTTTGCAGCGGCCCACCGAGAATCTTTCGGAAGAAGCTATCGAGCCAAGAGTAAGTTGGGAAAAAAAAAATTAATCGAGTTAGATTTTTAACGCTAACGATTTCGTACCGCGTCCCAGAAGAAGCGCCGGTTTGTTGAGTAATAATAATAATAGAAATTTGATATTTGCAAAAAGAAAAAAGCAGAAAAAATCCAATAGGTTTGGATAAGGAGAACGATATGTATTTGGCAAACGGATCACAGCCCAGACAGGATACATTTTTTAAAAGAAAACGCTTATCGAAGCAAACGATAAATTTGCCGATTTCGAAAAATTTGGAAACTCCCGAAGGTGAATTTGCGCATATTAGAATATGAAAAGCAGTATCGTGTGTTACTAATATCAACATTTTATCAACAATTTCGTGTACTTTAGTCGATAATATTTGCATGTTTTTCTATCGATGTTAATTGCATGTACTTCTAGTAATGATAATGCATGATGATGATGATAGCGATGATAATTGCATGTCTCATTAATATTAACGTTTGCGTGTACTCTTATTAATAATGTTTGCATGCATTCTTATTAATAACGCTTGAATGTAACACTATTAATAGTAATAGCGTGTACCACTTTCCGATCGAATTATTGTTCGTGAAAAAGACGTATTTATTTTTGGACGATGTTTGTATAACATTTATAACATAAAACACCTAATTTCTTTACAATTTTCTCAATCCGAGATTCAATCGTCTCATATTAAAGAATTTGCAATTTCTCTAAAATCTTCGAGAATAAATGTTATCTTTACTCTTGTAGCAGAAAATTATTCGGGAAAACAGCTTCCCACGCGCAACAGAGACGATCCGGCGATAGATTCTGTAGAATGGATTCAATCACAATGGGATGTCGGTGGTACATGGATCGAGTGTTGCCATAAAAATTGTCGCAAATGGCGTTTCGAAAAGAACTATCGCGATACCCTGGAAGTACCGGAAGTGTGGTACTGCAACATGAGCAGCGGTAAGAGATACTTTTTTTTATAGATTTTTTTCACCTTTTTCACGATAATACATTGGACAAATTCACTTGTTTCGTGGCCTTTCGCTTATTTTGCAGATTCACGATTTGCGAATTGCGCGGCACCGGAACAACAGTTACCACCGGACGACAATGTAGTAATGAACAAATACAGTGCCGGAAGCATCGTCTGGGCGCTAATCAACGGATATCCCTGGTGGCCAGCGATGGTGGATGACTGTCCGGATCTTCTGCGATACTACGAAACACGCGAAAACTCAAACATTCCCGTAAGAATATGCGAAATGTTTTTGCATGATAATAATTTTTGTTCAAAAGTACGCAGTTTCAATCGATTCACTCTCTATCGGTATTTTTTTTTTTTTTTTTTATCAGAACAAATATCACGTTACGTTTTTCAACGAAAAACGCACCGAACACGCCTGGATATCGACCAGGAACCTCAAATCTTACGTCGGAAATCCCCGCGAATCTTTTCTTAAAAAGGTAAGATCGTTTGATCTCATCGGAATTTTTCCGGTTGTCGTCCAAATTGTTTATGCAAATCTCGTTTATTTATTCTCAGACGAAATTCAGAGGAAAAGATTACTCCAAAGAATTGGACGCGGTGTGCGAATTAGCTGTCGAAGCATTGAATTTGACGATACTTGAGAGACTGAAACGATTCTCCTCCACCTTGAAATTCTTCCGTGACAATACCTTGCAACCGCCATCGAAGAAACGACGAGTGTCGAAGAACCGAACAACCCGCATAAGATCGAGAATCATAAATGTCGATACGGACACTACCGCAAAGTCTGCAAGTTCGTCTCAAAAACGATTTAAGACGAAAGTAACTCATAAACCCATGAAACGCCAAAGGCGAACATCGCCTCGGCGTTCAAAAAAAACTTTACCGTCGAAAAGGATCGAAATTTCCACGGAAAAAGATGACGATGATTCATTTATCAATCCTTCCGAGATGGACAATGGGCGTTTCTTGATGGATCTCTCGGATCCATCGTCACCGATTGCCGACGATCGGCCAACAAATACCGAATTCTCCATCGGAAAGGAAACACTGGCGAAGCATTCTTCCAATGTGGACGACGTGATTATGCTGATATCTTCAAAGTCATCGGCGGGAACGTCAGGACCGATTCTCGAGAATGCGACGACCAGTTGTGAAAAAGCAAAGAACAACGAGGCTACGAGAAGTGAAAGATATTTGTATGTTGATAAAGATATACCGCCGTCCAATCGCAGAACCGCCGGGCGAAAAGATATAGGGCTACAGAGGCCAGTGATTCGCTTATCGGAATCGGTTTCACCACCGTCGAGCGGAGAAAGATTGGGATTTAACAGCTATGAACCAGAATCTTCATCGATTGACAATCGTTTTGCGAGATCGACGGAAAGTACTGATAATTCATCGAGAAGTTTCACTGTCGATGAATTTGCGCCTCGTCCTCGTAGTAATGCGGGATCTCAAGAATCTGTCGCGTATTCTCGTTCGAGTTTTGCTTCCAATTTCGCAGCGGCCCACCGAGAATCTTTCGGAAGAAGCTATCGAGCCGCAAGTCAGTTGGAAAAAAGAGAAAATTCATCGAGTCAGATTTTTAACGCTAACGATTTCGTACCGCGTTCCGAAAGAAGCGCCGATTTGTTGAGTCATAATAATAGGAATTTGACTTTGTACCGTAATTCTTCGCGATTTTACGAACCCGCAGTAACGGACGGAAGATTCGTATCGTTCGATAACGAGCCGATGGCAATTACGATTAATTGACAAAGTAATCGACCATTGACCAAACTATGTTTTTGTAACATAAAAAAAAATAAAATCGTAACCCTTTGCTTCCGAAAAAAAAACGGAAAAAAATTTCCATATTTTAGTATATTCGTTATTATCATTAAAAACGGGAAAATATCCGTATTTCTAATAATTGTAAAACTATTTAAAAACTGAGAGAATATTTGTTTATTATTGTAAGATTTCGTATTGTTTAACTATATCACGAGAAATAATAGTACTGATAGAAAAACATTTGCATTAATATTTTTCTATTTTGCTATTGCTATTTTGCATACATAGTACATTATTGTGATATATATATTCGATTAGTTTTTTCTTCAATTATTTGTAGTTTGATGCACGGAGAATTTCTACATTTTGTCGGTATTGTCGGCATCTCCTGAAAAACGGTAAGTTGTCTCCAGTTTTACAGTGCGCCGGAGCTGATCCTCGATAAAAACGAACTCTACTTTGTCGACCGGAAGAAAACAGGAAATCGATTTGAACGTAAATTAATAAAAATTCACATTTTATCGAACGTGATAAACATTACCATCAATCATACGAAGCACAGGGACTTCCAACGAAAAACAGTCATTCATTATTCTTTGCTAATCTGAATTTTCAAAATTAATTGTGTATTTTTCGATTCTACTTGAACGGTAATTACTTGCAATCGTATAGATTTTTTTATTTAGGTATTTAGGAACTCAATTCTTGCGACGATTTTGTTGCAACGATTTTATAATAACGGAACTCTAAAGAAAATTAGTGGCAAAAAAGAATAAGCGTAAGAAGATAAGCCGTTCGGCCCTTTCGGCCGTTGAATTAGGCGAATGGGATATATATACTGTTTATTAATTACAAATAACGATTAGTCGGTAACAACGGAAAATGTCGTTGCCGCGCGTTGGCAAAACTGCGGTGAAATTCGTTGCTGAAGTTTCGATCATACAAAGATAACGAAATCGATGACATTCAAAAACCGATAGCTCTGTGGAAAGAAAGGACTTCGCGATCTTTTGTTTATTTTTTATCACACTTCACGAATTATTATTATTTTTATTAAACTAAATAATTGTGGAGAAACGAATGAAATTTCAAAAAATTTTAAGCGAATGAAAAATTCGACCGATAGCAATGATTTTTTGGTTACTTTTCAATAGTCGAAGCAATACCTAACCTAACAATGTCCGAATGACGCAATCGTGATGATAAATTGATCCGTTCTCAATAATTAAAAAAATATATTCGTTAAACTGTTCTAAGATTTTGAATTAATACATTTATTCGGTAGACGATGAGTCTCAGGGTCAGATATTATTTTGCGCAACAGCAATCGATGCATTCTCCGACCGGTTCTCACCCTTCGATCAAAATATGTATATTCATTTGTCGCCGGATACATTCCCGATGAGTATCCGTCCCTCGAGGACTCCGAGTCTCCGCTAATTAAAATACGAGAGATGAGCGATCATGAGAGCGCCCGAGCAGGTGTTCTCACCGGTCACACGTCGCACCGTGTAATAATAACCGTCATCCCATCCGAATCTCCGATCTCGAGACTCAACTATATTTCGCGCTTTTTTTTCCATATACTTTTTACTATACGAAGAAACGAAGATCGCGTAATCGTCAGATAGTTTTTTTTTTCGATTCTCATTGGAAATATCTAATAATAATTCATTACAATCAGCAGAGATGGAGAACTCGCGCATATATATCGGTGAACTCTCCGACAACCTCCGTCTCTCTCCTCTTTCTGTGCTCAGAGGCATTCGCAATCCCGCGCGATAATTCGTATTTAGGTCGACGACGTAATAAAGACACTGGCTTCGTGGTGTTGCAATTGCGATGATACGGGAAAAAAAAATCGCGACTTCGACCTCTCCGGATCGTGTTCGATGTGGAAAATTTTTTATCGTGTTTAGCGTTCGTTCTACATAAAACAGTCGCATAGCAAAATACCTGCATTATACCGTTTACTGCTGTGCATCCTTCTGTATAATCCATACCGGAAACACGTTTTGTAACGCAACTCATTGAGAAATAATATCGTTATGCAGTTTATCGCAGTAAATAATTCGATTTAAAATAAAGCTAACGAAACGCGGTATGCTCTGTATAATGTAATAAGAAGCTTCCGAGTATAAGTAATGGATGGTGTATAACGGTGCCATAGCCGCGACAACGATTCGAGGACATATTCTCAACGCTTGTAAATCGCTTATGGTAATCTTCACCCCAGAGCTCGCGCAGGGTCGTCGGGTCGTCGTGACGTCACCGGATGCGGTGACCCCGGGAGCGCTGGCACACCGCTAACATCGCCTCGATCGTTTTTCTCTATGTATTCTAGTTATTCGAATTTCCGATGCCCGCGATCGAATCCATAGTTTTGTTTTCAACACGAAGACTCGTGTAAAATCATGCTATACAATCGAAAGCACCCGGATGTCGAGCGACATGAATAAATTATTATTAATTTTCTTTTTATAATCTGTAAATGATTTTGCATAAAATAATTTGTTTCAATCATTTTACCAGCAGCTGCAGCATGTATTAAATACGTTATAATTTTCAATAAAATGTAATTTGTCCAATAAAATTTCGTAGGACTTCCCCCACCTTTGAATTACAAAAATGCGAAGAAAATAAATTATTTAAAGTTTAAGAACAGAGCTCGTGATCGATAATCGCATTGGTCGAACGCATGTCATTCCTTCGTGCGCAATGAGACGGATTCTTCGTGGATTTTGTCTCGCGAAGAAAAGATCGAGACTCGTACTTCGGGGATCCGAGATTCGAGAGATCTCCAGCGGTACGCGAGATGTTTCTCCCCCCTCGAACGATAACCCGAGATATATCGTTCGAGACACGATTGCTCGAAGCGCGATCGACATATAAGTTTCATGTATAGTCCGAAAGTGTATATACGCGGCGTGTATATATGCTTATGAAAAATATACATATATCTCGTTGTTATCACCCTCTCGTGACAGGCGAACCGATCGTGTTGCTAACCGAGTCGCACCCGCGGGTTATCTCACCGCCCTTCGCTCTCCATATTCTATGTTGCAACTGCGCGTTCCGACACATCGCGTGCTCCAAAGACGACGAATACTCTCGAGACTTTTATATAATACAGAGTTGATGTAACGAGGATATATCTTCACCCGAATCGTTATAAAAAAAAAACGAAAAAACACGTTTCTCTGTATACGCGTCCCTCGACACCCCCGCTAAGTATGTAATATCGTACGTAAACATGGGAGCGGCTTATGCTTCGTCGTGTTCCCCTTGGGTTTGTTCCAATCGAGAGAATGAGGGAGACGAAAAAAATAATAATAAAAGTAAAGGGTGGCGCGGCCGGTGTGTGCCGTGGCGAAGAATAAGAGATTGAGTAGCTACCGGAGGGGTTATCGTGTGCGGGAAGCCACGAGAAAGTTTCGAAGAAGCCATCGTCTTTTCAACGCATATGGAGACTCTGATTGACAAATCGAACGAAGTAAGGATATCTATAACCGTACACCATCCCAGTTTTCTCCAAAACACGGTAGAACATGCAAACTATTGAAGGTACTAAACGCAAAGGAAGCAACATAATCCTCGAAGATTTCTCGATCGATGTCATAATTTTAGGTTAGTTTGTTTACTTCAGTTCGCGAATTTCTTCGATTACAAAAATATATTACGATTGTGTGTTATTGCAATGATTTTTGTATACAGTTAACAGTCTTATCATTACTGATATCTTAGAATAATTTCGTTCGTACAAATATAATGTGAAATACGATATAATAAAAACTGTATTATTATTATTGATATGTTCCGAACTGAAAAAAAAAATCATAAATTACACGAGTGATCCATTTTTTTCGCCATTTTCCCTCGAAACATTTTGTCGAAGATTGTGAAGATTTTCGATGCGCAAAAATGGATTCAAAGAAATGAAAAAAAAATAAAAATTATCGAGGAATCGAAGGAGGCGGGAGGAGGGGAGTTTGATTAAATGGATGCCGAGTCGAGGAGAGAATAAAAGGTTAGTTGGTGCAACTATACACGTCGACGGCCACTCCCTGACTTGACGTGCACTCACTCGCCTCTATACTCGCGAATCACCCGTTCGTCTACGATAGAAATATTGCTAAGCGAAACTCTCTTGAGTTTGGATATATTCGCGACGGGGGTTTATAGTTATCCGGTAAAACGCACGGTCAATGCCGCGCTTACGTGTTATACTCTGGTTTCACGCTCGCGATACTCTCGTTCGCGCCGAGGCATCTATTACAGTCTATATAACCCTCGTATTTCGTATTTAGATTATACGCGCCGCGGCTATTTTAACCGTCTCGCCTGGTATTTTCAGCATGGCCCACTAATACACTCGGCGAATTATCCCCCGGCCTAGCGACGCGCCGCGCGAGATCCGCGATGACGCGGCCACGAAAATATGTTTCGCCTCTCGTTCGCTCTCCGCGATCTCTTGGTAGCCCGATCCTCTGTCTCCTCTTGTGTGGCGTAGTATAAAAAAACGTTGTATATATTACATAGAATAAAAAAAAAACAAAGTCGAAAAAAGATAGCGACGCGTTCGGTAGCCCTTGTACCGCATAAAGGTTGCAAGTAAAAGCGTGAGGACTCATCCATACATAAATGAGGCAACTGTGCGCCGCGTCATCGTCGACAATCGGACGACCCTTGAGCCCCTTCGAAATTCAAATTTTCTTTCGTTCTTCCTTCGAATTCCGTGTCGTCCGGTTAGTGGCTATACATAAATACAGGTAACTCGAGCGATTATATCGAGACGCGCGGCGTCTATGGATATATCGCTCGACGAAAGCCACGAGGATCTCCAACGTCTGTACATAACCTCCATACAAAAAGGTTCCCGGAGTTACCGAAACGAATTTCCAATTCCCATCATTATTATTCCCCTGCTATTGTTATTATTATATAAATATACACATTGCCGTAATAATATTCATGTATTTAAGGTGTAGCGATCGCGTCGGTTATTTCAACCGATGGCATCGATGTATTTTTCAACGATTCATTGTTTTTCTAAACTCTTAAATATTCAAAAATTTTCAAAATAATTAATTAACTGCTCGCCTAAGGAAACTTTATAAGGAAAATAAAGATCGATAAAAAAAAAGAATTATCTTTGAATTTTTACTCATTCTGCGAATAGGAAATGTCTGTATGTAATTATAATGAAGCGGTATATTCGACGAACATAATAACGAAACGATGTCGTTTTGCACGCGTGTTGCACTAGCGGACTATCCGTAAATCGCTAATGTAAGAACGACGCGAGTTGGACGTTTGGCGTGTGAAAGAGAATAACGCGAAATGGGCTGTTTTTTTGAAATATAAATAGTGAACAGGTGCTCCCGCGACTCGAATGCCTGGAAGCGTGGCGACGCGCTTCGACGCTGCTACGGAGGAACGGACGGGAGAGGACAACGACGATGTACAGCGTTTCGCGATTCGTCGATCCATTTAATTTTGTCTCCGGAGCCCGAGTTTCGGTCGTAAACGCGACGAATACGTTTCGCGATGAGAGTCCCCGTAAACGAGGCGTGTTCCCGAGAACGACGGGTACACGCTAATTGCAACGTGGCAAGCGATTAATGCATCCCGGGCAAAAGGGAGAAATATATCCCGAGTCAATACAACGATATAGGTAGACATGCGCGTACATGTTGCGCGTCCATGCGAGTAACGATTAATAATGATCTCGTGCTTTCTACGACGAACAATATATATTCGCCCTTCCGACGTTGTAATATTTACTGATAACGAATTCTTATTCTTATTTTGCGGGATGAATAAAAAAAAAATTGAAAGAAAAAATAAATCGACGAACAAAAGTGCACGTGAAGGCATAACTAAAATTAGAATTTATCGAATCGAAGTCGTCGCAAATATAATGAATATATTGGTTCGCGCTTGGAGACTACCGTCGAAAAGACTCGATATACCGAGAAAACACGAGATCATGAGGTCGCGGGCGTTTTGATAACCGCAAGATTGTTTATACATCGCGGCGCGCTCGTCCTGCGCTCGTAAGATGCAATTGTTACGCAAACAACCGGTCTTTCGGATCTGCGATTGCGAGAATATTATAAACGATATTATTTTGATATTAAAATTGGTATTCATCAATTATTCCATTTTATGGGTCTCTATAATTTTTTATTACTGAAAAAAAATGATTTCCAAACCATTTCGATAGTGTCGACTATTTATCTCGATCTAATTTTTCTCCGTGACGTCTTTGTAAAATTAAAAAAATAAAGCAACGCTGAAATAATTGGCATATCCGAGAGTAATGTCCTAAAATCGCTGATAATACGAATCACCAAAGTGGAATATCTTTTTAATGGTTCAAGAATTTCCATTTTCGTATCAATTAAGAACGATGATAAGAACAGCCGAAATATATCTTTCGGACATTGTTAAAGTCGTGAAAATCTTATATATTACGAAAATTCCTGTCGACTCATCGATAATAATGAAAAGGCGAGTGTCGTGTACTTCATTATCCAAAGTACAAGGATGACTCAAATTTGAAAGACTTTCATTCAAAAAATGTCACCTCCCTTCGCTCTGGTTGTCTCCACTGGCGTTGATTTCTTATCGCAGTGGTGCTCCGAGGGGGGCTCACCTCATCCCTGTGTCTCAGTCCCCACCGAATCTATATATACGTATATAAATTTCCTATCCCCCCACCCAACTTTCTTTTCTTTCCCCACTCTCGTCGTCCGGCGCTCGCGTCCCCTTGACTCCTCGCGGCACACACGCGCTATGTACCACGAAGAACATGTACATTAGTATAACGTTGGGAGGCACAACATCGGCGCACGAACGCACGCGGCAGAAACGGCGGCGCTTTTCTCCCCACTACGTCGGCACCCGACGACGACGACGACGACGGCGGCGCGAGGGTGCGCGCGCGCACGCAATCCAGTCGTCGAGTCCTTGCCAGCCTCCGGGGCGCAGCTCAGTTTGCGTCGTTCGCTTTGACCGTAAGGTTGTCCTCTCTCGTTCACCGCGTGCTCGACAACTTATTTTACTTTATTTTATTATATTTTTTTCATTCTTCCCCCCTTCGTCGTTCATATTCGTGCTTCGATAAAGTATATATTCTTCGGTACGATTCGGATCTTCGTCTACGCATCGTTCAGTTTTGCCAAATAAAAAAAAAAAAAAAACTTGAAACACGCGGAAAGTTGCTGCAGTTAAGTAAATTTAAACAAGCGAATAAAATCGGGAACGTAAAAAACCGGAAAAAAAACGAGTATTACCGTGTGTAACTTTAGTCTTCGAGGTTACGTTTAACTACACGATTATTCTTCCATTTTTTTCGATCGATTTTTAGTCAGTCTCAATTATTTTTAACAAAAAAAAAAACGGACAAGGGCGATTCGTGTATCGGCGGTTAAGAATTGCCCGACGGTTCTCGGTTCTTCGCGCGATCTCGACGACCGAGGGGAGCTAGCTTCGGGGGCTCGGGGTCTATCTCGCTCGCATTATCTCGTATTCTTCTTCTCCCTCGCTCGTTCACCCGGCCATTCTCTTAAACTTCCGCTCCCGGAATCTCTCCGGCAACGTGTATAGACTACCATGCAAACGGGTTTATTCTGAATAAGTTTTACGCGTACTTAGAGGAAACGCGTGCCCGACGGCCGGGGGTTTCTCACGATCGAGAGAACGAAAACGGACACAAAAAAATACGAGAAAAAAAAAAACGAAAACGAAAAAAAAAAAATAAAAGAATACAAAATACAAGACGCACAGAAGTCGAGTAGTGTTATTCTTTCGTTCTCATATTCGCGTATTATTCGTACGTCGAACGTGGTCGACGGTTGATCCCCGAGTGCGCGTTATACGCAATTATGTACCACGATGACTCGTTTGTCTCGGGGGCGGAAAAAAAAAAGTTTTGTAACTATTTATCTCCCCATTAAATTATCATGATACGTAAATCGTATAATTTGTTCATTTTTGTCGTGCGGCTCCATTATCTTGTGCTACACAGTGAGACGGTCACGTTGGTTAGTTTTTAGCAAAACTTCGATCGCGGGTATGTTTTCTTGGATGATTTTGTTTTTTTTTTTGTTAATTCGATGCGAAATAAAAATTGAGAAAAATAGATAAATAAACGAAAAAAAAAAGTGCGGAAGATCTATGCGCAACGATCTACGGGTCGTGCGCACGCGCTATCGTCGACCGCTGCCACCGCACGCCGGACCTCAATCCGCCGGATCCACTACGTGGATCGGGTTTGGGGGGGAAACACTCATCGGCCGCGCTATGCCCGCTACTGCTGGCTCTTCCCTCTCGGTCGGGGCATTGCAAATGTGTGTGCTGCAACCTACCAGACGCGACGTAAGCTGGTAACGACGCTCTCGATTCGATCGACGAAGCCCCACAGCCGGACGTCGAGACACTCTCCGCGCAAGCCTGCTGCCTCTTTCACTGTCTGGAAGAGCCACCGTCACCTCGATCAAGGTGAGCTTTGCTTTAACCAAAAAATTTCACATATTTCGTCTTCGATGATATTTCAAACTCGCATTTTCCGACTCCATTCGAGAATCGATATTTTCGATCTTTATTTTTTTTTCATCTTTTTTTTTTTTTTTTTACAATTCAACGGTTATTCGTAACTCGATTTAACTGGCTACGGTCGGGCTTCGTGACGACTTCCGGTTTCGACTGCTCGACGCGCCTCTCCTTCGCTCAATTATCTTCACGCGTTTGTCTTTATAAATAAAAGTTTTCTCGTCATTTCGATCGCGATAATTACATTTGACACCGAACACCAACGGTTTTTTCGGTTTTTTTAATAAATTTCATATGAGAAAAATAATCGTCGAAAAAACGCCGTCGAGGCACTTCCGTCGTCCACGACGGAGAGACCGCGTGGCCGGACGCTATTTTGTAACGTGCGGTTATAATGCTCAGTCACGCCCATCCAGCAATCGTTCGTCCACTGCGATTCGTTTAATTTCATTCATTAATCTTTTTTTTTTTTTTTACGATATTTTTTTTTTTTTTTTTCGCGAATCGAAGTGAAGGATTTATAGGAATATGCATGTACCGCGCAAAGTGACTCGGCGCTTTGAATATTAACTACAGAATAGTAATTATCCGAACGCCTTGCAACGGCGTAAGGAGTACACGTTGAGCGTTTAACGAGATATTATAATACTGTGGGCTTTCGACAAGGGAGGTGGGGGAGGGGAGGGGGGAAAGCCGCGTTAGTCTAGCGATAAATAATGACCGGTACCGCCCAGCGGTCAACGAGGTACGCCTACTGTTTCTAACGAGAAGAACACCCGAAGCTTAAACTTACGCTATTACTATATATCTATTTATCTCCCATTGTAATTGTTACTTCATTATATATATTAAAAAATAAAAAAAAAAATGAAACGCGTGAGATAGGTGTGCGTTCGCTGCGTGAACAATTGAGACTAATGTAATCGCCAATACATCGCGCGATTTATTTCAAACTCATAAAAAAAACTTGAACCGTTCTTCGGCCTCTCGAACTTCCCGTTTAGATGCGTAACGTTCTATCAACGAGTTTTTAGAGATTACAGACGAAATAGAGAAAGCAGAGAAAAAAAAAACGACGGTTATCGACACGTGGCGATATCGACGAGTCGCGTTGTGAAGCACACTTTCTTACCCGGACACGTTCTCGACAATTCCTTACGGAATTTCGAGTTCTCGAATTCTGTTACATACGCGTGTCTATAAAACGAGAAAACCTGAAATTTCTAGTCTTTTGGATTATATAGTCAGACGGCTGTTGGTATTCGAGGTGAATCGCGTTCTCTTGGCCTCGGGGCTTATTTTTTTTTTTTTTTTCTTTCGATATATACATATATACACGTAGCTACGTGTCTCTCTATTCCTCCGAAGCGAAGACTCCATTTTTGTTTCACTCGCGCACGTGCACAGCTGCGTCCTGCTCGCTGGAAGCGCATCGAGTGTTTTTGAGACGACCGATATATCGTCGACGTGCCAGCGGGGCCCGTGCTGCGTGGCTATTCCTGGCCTGCTGTTGCCGCCGCTTCTGCCGCTTTGGCCGCTGTGGATATACGAAGCGAGAGAGAAAAGAACGCTTGGGGCCGGTAATAGTGTAAGGGAACGAGAGAACGATAAAAAGAGAGACCACAAGAGGGGGAGGGGGGGCAGCCATCTTTTGAAAACGGATTAATGCTCATTATGGATATTAGACTCTTGAGCCATTTGCATAAAGGCGGAGAGAGACGTTGATACAACTGGTCGGGGCGATAACGAGCGTCGACTGCCCGAGCGAACGAGAGCCGGTCGTCGTTCGTTATTCTTTTTTTTTTTTTCCTTTTTTTTTCTTTCCTCTTCATTTTTTTTTAATTCTCTCTCGAGTCGCATAGCATCCCCTCCAATCCGTTCGCATATCATCGTCGCGTTACAGATAAAACGGCGCGCAGCCACATGCCAGTTATAGAAAAATCTCATCGTCGCGAATCTTGAGAGAAATTATTGTTCCGCAATGCTCGCGATCGTGAAATTCCTTGATGATTATTATTACTTTGAGTCTATCGCGATCTTTTTTTTTTTTTTTTTCTTTTATTTTTAATGTTTTTACTAAACGATAACCTTCAATTTGGGACAACGGGCATTTCTATCGCGATTACGAAAGTATCGAAACAGTTGCATTTTTTCGCGATAGTCGCCGAAACTAAATCTGCTTGGCGCCAGCGGTGACTTTCGGATATAACGGTATATACATATATACGTATACATTTTTTTGCGATTCGTCGAGACTTTCGCTTCTCTCGTTGACGCGTCGCAGGAAAGTCGCGAGAGTCGCAGAGGATTCGGGAATAAACGAACGGCAGAGACCGCGCGCGTGAGAAAGAGGGACGCGAGTAGACATATACATCGCGAAAGGAAGAAAATCATCGCGCGCTCGAGGAGAAGAGGCCTCGGCCTCGGTAACCCGCTCCCATGACGACACCTGCATGTAAATGCGGGCATTATTCGGGCGTTTGAATATTTAAGAGTGACCGAGAGAAAAAAAAACGACGAAGACGAGTGACTTTGAAAAAAAAAAAAAAAAAAATCGAAAAAAATTACGAAAAAAATCGTCGGGAGGTTGAGAAAAAGAGAGAGAAGTTTCTAGAGAGCAAAGCATCGAGAAAGATACCCAGGGATCGAGTATTTATCTTTCTTTTTTTTCTCTCCCTCTTCTCCTCCATGACGGCGTTTATTTATTGCCAGTATTAATACCAACCTCCGCGGACTCGGTCGGTGATTACATAAAACTTGCTTCGCCGCGCGTTCTTCGCTCGCATCCAGCATCTGTCTTTTTTTTCTCTCGTTTTCTCTCTCTCGCTTTGCGCTCGTCTCAGTGGCGTTACCTTCTCTACCTGTAGCTCTCTGCCGGTGGATGACTCGCGTCGAAGAGTGCACCGGATACTCGCTCGGCACCCTTCGTCCCCTTTCGCGCGCGCGATCTTATCTGCCCACTGGTAATGGGGTCTCGGTAAAACGAATCAATTTCACGAAGAGTGAAAAAGAAAAAAAAAAAAAAAAAAAAAACGACGAAAAAAAAAAAATGGACGCACGTCGCTCAGTTTCACGTCGGATCATCTCCGGATCTACTGTGCGTCCGTTCCAATATTATTTATCGGTGTATTAGGGGAGCGATCGCGCGGCGCGGGACACAGAGGAATGCAGCGACGATGACGAACGAGTATGCAAATTAATCGGAGTGAAAGAAGCTGTATGTTATTTTTTTGTTGCGAACACTCCGCTGGGATTAGACTCGTGTGCATTCTTTTTCGATCCACTTGTCCAACTTATTTCACGCTAATTCAACAATGAAGAAATCGAAAGAAGATACATCGATGGTCGTTGGAACGTTTATGGAAAGAACACCGGAAATCGAAGATCAAAACAATTGGGGTCTTCGGGAAAAAAAAAAATCGCTAAAAAAAACACACGAAAAAATCATCGAACGGAGTGTCTGTTCACATCTTACCGGGCAGCATTAGATTTACGTTCAATTTTCTAATACTGTCAGGTAAAGATGTCGTCAGGATTCCGAGATCAACGAGAGGATAATCTTCGCAATCGCTCGGCGCATCAACATTTTACGCGTAACGGAAGCTGATACGAGATGTACTATCGACGATACATTTTTTTTATTGAACACAACGGATTTTTAGGGGTTTGCGAATTTACGCGCGTGAAAAATTTTACGGTTTTTTATTTTATTTTTTTTTTTTCGGGAGACCGTTGGGAAAACGAAATCGTTAAATGCGCCATAGGAATGTTTTGCGTGACCGCGTGTCTTCGATAGCGCGCGGTACGAAACTCGTAGATCGTAAAAACACAGCGTGGGTCTCCAAGCAACGAAAAAGCTTCGACTTTTTACATTTTTTTTTCGTACGAAATAATATTTCGACACATTTGAAATTTTTTTTTCTTCGAAGTATTAATTTTTTTTTTGGACGAAACCATGTTGAATATCAATCACGGCTGCGACTTATCGCTTCGTTAGATTTATGAAAAAAAAAAAAAAATTGTCAAAGTATTGTATATCGAAGTGTTCCGAGCGACACGCACGCGAACTCATCACGCAATTCTCAATCTTATCTTCGCGGTGTCGCGCGGCCTCAAGCGCAGAAGCGTCTCGTCGGCGCAACAGTGATTTACGAAGTTTTATATTCTATAACTGTAACCGCGAATATCGTGAGATTCTTCTCCAATTTCTTCACGAATATGTAAAATTAAAGTCGATGACGATAGGCGAAGTTTCTTTTTTTATTTATCATTATTATTATTATTATTACTATTTCGTTCGATGATTCTACCGTTGGTCGCCGTTCTCGTGAGTCACGAGATACGAGAAGAGCTGAAAATCGCAGGATACAAAGTCACCAGTCATCGCACTACGCGCTCGTATAATTCAACGGGCGAATTCTCTTCTCGCTTTCTGTACGTTCCTCACTCTGTCGTATCTCTCGCTTACACTCTTACAACTCGCGACGGAATTGAAATTTGGACGGTGGCCAGCGACATTCGTGTTTCGTTTTAGAAAATCCTCAGTCTCGTTGCTCTCGTGTTAATGCGATATTTCTCAAAAGAGATCGACCGTGCGCCGTATTTTTTTTTTTTTTTTTTTTTTTTTTCGACTATACGGATCCACGGAGGTCGACGAAGTCGAGGTAAATCGTAAGGATCGTCGACCCTCGAGGCCTCTAATAAACGCGCAAACGATCGTAAAAAAATTACTGTTCCTCATGCAACGGAAACATCGACGCTTATATCCAATTTTTCTTCCCGGCGGACAGTCGTAATAGTTTTTTTCAAGTGCACGACTAATTGCGAAACATCGATTATAAATATTGCTATTCCATGTTAATTATTTCACATTTACGAAAAAAAATATTTACACATGTTAACAGACGACAGTTTGTCGTTGAAAAAAAAATCGATTATATTCGTTTTTTTTTTTTGGAAAATCGTAATTTTCGACTTTGTCAAAACTTTCATCAAATTTTTCAGTATTGTCGTCAATTTTTTACAGGATTACTATTAAAAAGTATTTCAGCAATGAGTATAAAAAAAATTCTTAAAAATAAATAGATTTTTCGAATTGGCGCGAAGTATTGAGCATTTTTTTTTTTTTTTTTTTTTTCGTTTTTGGAATTAATATTACTGCGATGTTCGTGAGAATATTGAAGTTCTCGGTGTGCTATAATAATTATCATTTATTTCACTTTTGTTTCCATGTACAGTCCATTAACAATTTACAGTGGTGTGTGTCCGATTCTTCGCAAGATATCGTATCGTTCTACGTATATATTACATATATATATATACATATACATTATATTATACGAATCTTTTGCCGGAAACGACATAGCGTAGGCGCAGCAGTAATGTAAAAGAGCAGAGCTCGCGTGCCCTTGTAATCTTTTGGTAGTCTTATACGCGAACGAGCACCGCAGTTCTGATATTCGCGTCACGACGCCGCCGTCGAGGTCGTCGCACCCCCGCGCTCGTTCCCCGACACTGTTCTGGTCGTTTCGGCAAGAGCGATCGTCTGAGAACGCGCCACGAGAGAGAGAGCCCCGTCGTTCCGCGTTATCGAGCCACTGGCATAGCGACAGCGAACGATAACGTCGAATCAACGTGACTAAAGCTCTAAACTGACGAGCGTTTCGCGTACGTTACACAGACATAAGAAAAAAAAAAAAAAAAGTCGCGGCATTTTTTTTTTCATGAATTTTACTGAACTGTTTATTTTTACGGAATTTTTTCTTTTACAATTTTTTTTCTCGATGCACACATCACGGAATACGATAATAATTTCGTCGTAACGACGAAAAAAAAAAAACACTACGATATAATTAAGTTCGATGTTTCGGTCTCCGATCGCGCGAGTCTTTCGCAGTTCGAATAGATTTTTCAAACGCCGCGAGAATATCGTCCCCGACACATCCAGCGAGAAAAACTTTGGTCGTCTATCGTCGCCCACGATTTTGCGCGCGTGTAACCGTTGTACGCGATCGTCGCGTTCGCTAACGCTCACAGCCCCTACAGATATATCGTAAGGGACACACACACGCGCATGCGCATATGTATACATCTATATATTTTACTGTGTTGGCTCTCCCGCACCGGTTTTTCGGACGACTCGCTATAATTAGACAAGTGTACAGTGTTACAGTACTATCTATAGTGAACGTCGTCGTATTCTTCTCTTCGTCGCCTGTTTTTTTTTTTTTCCTCTTCCGTTTCTCTTACTGCGCGCCACCATTTTTATTCATCTTCTTTCGCCCGGTTATATCCGTGACTCGGCCGTTCTCACTCTTTGCCTCACGGATCCTCTCGCGAAACTCGCCTTTGTTTTTTTTTCTCCCTATCCACGGAAAAACTTGTTCCCCTGCGCCCCGGCAGTTTGCGAAATCTTCGCCGACGTCCGCGCCGGTTTTAGTGCTCGATGCGTCCGAGAGAAACGAAAAAAGAGCGAAAGCGGAAAGAAAAAAAAAAAAAAAAAAAAACTTCGAGAGGAAAGGATGTATAGAAGCGATTCAACGAGAAGTATTTAACATTCGCGGCGCGTAACTTTAACGCCCATACGCGGACGTTGAGGAGGACGATACTGTGCGCTACAGTATAAGAGACTGCTACTGCGCTACTATATAATATTGTATTCCGAGTTCGAAGCTTAAAACTCAGGGACGACCCACGATCGCGGGTTTCTACTGGCGCTTCGGGGGCACAGGGTTGCCTGACGAAAAGGCCCGACATCGATGAAACCTCCGGTTGCTTTGTGAGTCGTTAACTCGTGCCGAAGTTCGACAGATTTTTTTTTTCGTAAATATTACGGTTGTCCCGCGATTTTTCACGAATTTCCTAAATAATGGATAAATACATCGAAACTTCGAAGTCGTAAAAAATTTTGCTTCGATTGAAAAAAATACGTAGGCAAAAGAGTTTTCGTCGCTGTAGTTGCGGTTTAGCGATTGAGAAAAGACGAAACAAATTGAAATATCGTCATCGATAGTGGTGAATATCGTCGCGTTTGAGAGGGAGAGAGGCGCGCGCGCGCGCGCGTTTGCTGGTTCCTCATGTCGCAAATTGGCTTCAGGGCCGTGTGGCGAAGGGGGAGAGGGGAGGGGGGAGGAGAATCTCGCGTTCCCTCATCCGCCCTCGTCGAACGAGCCACGAAGTCGCGAAGGCTGAAGCCACCCGTCGAGAGCCGACCGCGCGGCGGTTCGGTGGGACGAGAGAGACTAATAGCGACTCGGCAGCAGCCGCAGCCGCAACAGCATCGGAACGTTGAGTTCAATGAGCCCCGATTTGAGCCGCGCGCGGCACATTATATACAGTACATATACCTTATTCGCAGAAGAAGAGATTCTCTCGCACCCGGTATCGTCTTATAGGTACCAATACTTCGGCACATCGGATAAACGCGGCGATGCGGATTCTCTGTCTGTGTTCTCCCGCCGTTACTTCACGGATATCGATCTACCGACGAAATTACGAAAAAAAAAAAAAGAAAAAAAAAAAAAAAACGAAATGATTTATCTTCGATAATCTTCATTCGTCCAATGAACGAAGAAGATTCATCGACGACGAATTGTGAGGACGCGAATTAAAAATCGATCCAAATCGACTTTCGGAGTAACGGCCCTTCGATTTTTTTTTATCCGAAAATTTTCGCGGACCCAAGAAATTTAAGTTAAAATATTTGTAACGAGTCTTCAATCGCCCATATTTAAACACGAAACACACGAATTTGTTTACTCGCATTTGCTTATTATTTTTTTCTGATTGACGAATTTTTAAATTTATTTATTCGTCCGCTCGCTAACGGGAAAAAAATCAGAGTACTTCGATCGTAAAGATCCCCGTCGAAAAATAATTCCGTTCCCGAAGATTCGGAAGTCTTAATTACACGACTCGCGATATACGATTGACTCGAAAAGCGGAGTATCCTTACCGATCATCCCGCAAAATATCGTGCCGCAAATTTTTCGCGACAAATCTTAAAGTTATTCAACGCTCCTACCATCCGCGCGAGCGATCGGTTTGTACACTTATACAAATATAATAACCGACGAAGAAATAGCTTTGCGCGTTACGCCGTTTCGTATCTTATCACAGCGCGGATGGTGCTCGCAGGCACTCGAGAGTTTACTTATAGCAATGATGAATAAGCGATATTCGTCGTATCTCCGCGTGTGTGGCGCCGAATGCGATGGGACAACTGAAAGATACGGATAGGCAGCGCCGCATCACAAATTCACAAAAAAAAAAAAAAAAACGAATGTATACCAAAACGGAGCGAGTCGAGGTATGCAATTTACGTTTACGAAAAAAAAAAAAAAAAAGTTCATTAATCCAGCGGAAGAGAAGAGTGGTCCATAATTGTCCGAAATTCGTCAGAATTGCGTAATATTAAAAAAAAAAGTTAACATTGAATACCACTTCATCGAGAGCGCGTTGCAAGCTCTACGGATCTTCTCGAGTTCCCACAACAGCGATATCGTAGACTGTCCCTTCTGGTCGAGAAGTCAAGGCAAAGAGTTGCGCGAAGATGTTGGCAAGAGAGACGAGAGAGAGCGAACGGAGCACGAAAAATTCCGAAAGTAACGAAGCAGCTGCCGTGGCTCTCGGGGTTCTCGTCCCACAATCCAACCTCTCTATACGCTCCTTCCTTCTTTCATCCTCTTCTGTCCCTCTCGTTCTTTACCGCTGGAGCCCCCGAGGGCTATCGCACCGGGATACACACTTTTGGATCCATCCTTATCGTTTTTTCGTTTTTGCCTCTCATCTCGATGTTTCTTCCGAATTTTTTTTTTTTTTTTCAACTCCCTCGCGAGAGACTCCGGAGTCGCTGGCTGTAGCCGGGACTCTCATCTTCGCGGGGCCCGCGAAGTCCTTTTACCGAACAGAGTTCCAGTAAGACAGCCTCTCTCTTTCCCGCTCTCTCCCTCTCTTTTTCTCTCGAAGCCCATAAATAAATAGCTGTCTCGAAAACGCCAGTTGCCCTCGTCCCTTGTCGAATTTATTAATGCAATTCGTCGTACGAATTCCTTCCCCTCTCGATCTCTCGTCGGCATAGCCAACCGCGACGCGCTTGCGCGTATGTGTACTGCGGAGTACTTTTGCAGCGAAGTGTCCTCGATGTATATGTATAGCAGAGTTTTTTTTTTATTGTAAAGATGTAATATATACGTAGAGCAGCGGCAGCAGCAGCGCTGGCATATAATTTAAAGGAATAAGCAGAGTACGTAGGCGCAAAGTGAGTCCCGAGCAACGAGAGGAAAGCCGGTACTTCTCCTTCGTCCTCTTTTATCGTACCGTGATCGCTACCTCCAGCTTCGATAAGTTATTGCTAATTAAAAAGAAGAAGAAAAAAAAAAGGGTAACGATCGCGCCTCTCGCCGAGTCTGTTGCTCTCGCACGCGGCGCCGCTCGGCTCGTCTCTCCGTCTGCAAGGTGTACACGTACCGTATAGATACGCATATAAGTACTCTGCGGGTACATAAACGCGGGTTACGCCCGGGAAAAGTGTGCGTAACGGCTCAGACGTGCGAGGAACCCGACGAGACGGTGAGGCCCCGCAGGTTTAATTAGTCCCCGACGCAACGCTCGGAGGATGTCTCGAGGTTCCGCGATAGAGAACACACAGGTGGAAAAGGATCTCCGAACGCTATAGCGCGGCGTGTCGTTATCGTATATCGATCTTCAATCGTAAACGTACGATTTACACGTACCAATAATCATCTCCAGTAGTGCCATAAGATATTTTCCATTTTTTACATATCGCGCGATGTAAAATTGTTGTTTTCAACGAAAATTTGTAAAAATGGCGATTCGTTACTGCGCAGTTTTCAGGACGAAGGTGGGGAAAAAAATTGAAACATCGATAAAATTGATTTATTAATTTATTCGGTAAATCAATCTGTAATTCATGTAAAAACATTTTATGAAACAATAAATAAAATATTTCGCATTATCGGAGTTTTTCGTCGATTTGTTTTTTATGCATTTTTTTTTATTCCCGTATCGTAAATTTGAAGAAGTGAAATGTAATTCTACGACGTTTTGATCGAACGAGGACTCCACTGGTGATTATCGAGGGAACAAATGTATGTGCGCGAGTACTCTTGTAGATTTACACACGGCGTTGACGCACGAGAGGACTCAACACTGAAGTGGACGCCTCTCGTTATTCACTCGATGTTGTAGTCGGACGCTTACACCGCTCGCGAGAGTGTTACAATAAAACGTTCGAAGCTCTTTTACGAAGCGCGGCACTCGAAGGTACGCGATATATCCGAAGATCGGGGGCGCCGCGAAAGATTGAAGTTTTTGAGGTTAAGACGACGCGGGATGCTGTTTACACAGAATTGTTCTTCGAGAGATGAGAGTTTATTGCTTTATGGTGGAATCGGCGTTGCGCGCGCGCGCGGAGACCGAAATGGCTGTTCCGAAGAACACTCGCCGCGGTCCGACGTTGTGCACTTTATACGCTCGGCACACACGAGAACTCCGTGTCTCACGTTACGGCTAATATACATACGGTACTTGGCGTAAATGCGCTCGTATAACACTTGACGCTAAAGTGGTCGTCCCTCTTGCATGAGTTTTCTCGAGACTTATCCAGTAAAACAGCGAAGAACTTCGACTGTAACTACGGTGCGCACTGCTGCGCATACTGAGAAATCTACGAGTACAAACCATAACCCCGAGTCGAGTACTCGCTATCTGTATCCGCGCCTCGCAGGGGGCGCGCTTCAGCCGAACTCCATAGGAGGGATAGAGTAATTTTCTACGCAATGCATTAACTATGGCGCTTGCCGATACGATCAATTCGTAATTATACAAACATCAGACAAACTTCTTGCGCAATTATTTATTTATAACCGCA
This sequence comes from Cryptus viduatorius, assembly GCA_964006125.1. Classification (NCBI taxonomy): domain Eukaryota; kingdom Metazoa; phylum Arthropoda; class Insecta; order Hymenoptera; family Ichneumonidae; genus Cryptus; species Cryptus viduatorius. The sequence goes on along the minus strand of OZ023220.1, from coordinate 32,097,465 downwards.
ATAATAATAATTTGATTTATTCAACATCGAGGAAGCGTTGATTATTCAATTTTATCGTAAAATCAACGTGCGTATCACGTTTATTAAGTTAAATAAGCGTAAACGTGGATGTTGCGATTAATTTAATTTAATTAATTATCAATTTATTCGAAAGGCATTGTGCGAAGAAAGGTAAATTGTCGAGAAAATATTTCATGGATTCGATTCAAAAAGTGTTTAATGAGATTTTTTCGATTAATGCACGAGATTGTCGCGTGTCTCATTTTTGGATGCAGAATTTTTTTTTTTTTCTTTTTTTAAACTCATTCTCGCGTTTCTTCTCGGATTCGCTTGCCGTGGCGGTTGTAACCTCGCCGCTCCGGAACGTTTTACCGTACGCATGGTACTTACCGTACCATAGTACGCATGGAGTGTACACGAGGTCGGCGGCGCGTTGAACGAACGGATACGCGATGCAACAACGCCGATGCGCACGCCGAGCGAGTGGTGCACTTTCAGTCCCTTCTGCACTCGGCTCTGCCATCGAAAGGCTATCTTTCGGCTCAAAGCTTATGCCACTTTCGCAGTCGTCCAACTCGTTTCGCCGCTGACTTTTGCAATGCGACAAAATTTGGGGAGGAAATGCGGGTCGATGATATTACAAACGATCTAAATTTATCGATTTCTAATAGAGGGACTAATTTCTCGCACCGGCATCGAAAAAATCAACGGCGTTCAGACTCGGATAAAAATGTATGTAAAAATAAATACATAATGCACACATATGTAATGTCCGTATGTATATTTAAATGTATGTAAAAAAAAAATTCGACCTGTTGTGCTAAAAAAAATTATCAAATTTCAAATTTTATGTCACACCAAAAATTCCGACAAAATCAACCGATTTTTTTTCCCGTAATTACCGAGCGGACGAAAATAATGAAATTTCAATGCTATGTCCTTCGATTCGTCAAATATTTGTGTACAAAAACCGAATAAAGGATGTTGAATAAAATTACGAAACTTACAAAAAATTTGCCTGAAATTTGATTTAAACCCGAAAATCAGATGTATTCTTCGATGATTTTCCTCCGAAATTGCGAAATTTTTTTTTTTTAATTCTATACATCGAAATCCCTCGGAATCACTGATTCTGTGAGAGAATACAATAATCATTGACGCAAAACGATATTATTTTTCCCGTATGCGAACCAACATAACCTCCAATTGCGCGCACCGCGAAGTGCTCCGCGTCTGCAAAGCCTATTCGACCGATGCGTATTCGTTGCAGCGTGCTTAACGCTCGGGTTCCATCGAGCGTAAGTACACGCGAAACCTGCGGTGCAACTTGTCGACCGACATCATTATCGATGCCGGGAATAAGAGTACACATCGCTGTGCAGTTATTGCAGACGAGGCGCGCGCAACACACAAGTGTTGCCGGACCGGCTGCGCGTAGACGAGAGCGTTTGCAATATAAACAGAATCGGTTGTCGGCATCGTTGGTTCACCAACATCCCGTTTATTGCGAATTCGTTATTTATATCTCGCCGCGCTTCAGCAATAACTAATAGAGATCCTTAGACAGCGAATGGGGAAGTAGCGCGCATATCGCAAGCAAAACTTCGTCTCGACTCCGAAGGACTCTTTTCTTCCTCCACATCGACCACTTTACGATAGCCCCCGCGGCAACCATCTCGATACGGCGCTTCGTGTTCACCGCTTTATTATTCGTATTGTTCTCTTTTTTTCCGTTTTTTTTTTTTTTTTTTTTTTTTTTTTTTTTTTTTTTTTTCATTCTATTATCGTATGCCTCCTTCGCAGGCACGTGTGCTATGTGCCCAACACACGCTCTCTTAACGGAACGCTGCATCTATGCATCGTACAGTTACAACGTTCGGTCACTTACGCGATTACGTGCGCGTATCTGCACGCGATTTTCCGACAATCACGTTTAAATCTACAAACGAAATCATGAAAGAACGAGAAGATTGTGCGCGCTGTGAGGTCGTTGAGGCGGAAGCCAAGTAGAGAAAAAGTTGATTCATAGATCGCATAGATGGCGAAGTCCGCGGATCATGCGAAATCGAGAGTGTCGCGAAGTACGATTTCATTCGATAGTTATATAGGTGACGAAAGATCTTTCAGTACGAAAGTATTTTTTTTTTCTTGCGTGCGGATCCTTCCGACACGGAGAGTCGGTAAGTAACGATCGTCACCGCTTATCCTGTCCTCAATTATTGCCAATAAGTTACACGGAGAAGGAGAACGAAGTGAGTGAGTTCGAGAGACCGGTATCATTCACTCTCCCGCGAGGCTAAACGCACCAATTTCGTTTAATGGCTCGTAACGAGAGTATATGCAACGGGTCTCGCGAGAACTCTCGATCCACATGGATGGAAGCGTGTAGTGTTTATAATATATACGACTCTACAACATCCTATAAGGCAAACGTTCAAGAAACTCGAGGAATTCAGACGGCGAAGAGACAAGAAAAGTATAATCATTTTTTTTTAACCTCTTAAATATTTGATTGTAATGATATGGCTTTTCGATTTGCGTGTCAGAAAATTCTATGGTGTGGTCGCGGAACCACTCAAAAATAAAGCGTTAGATCGAAAAAATAATAAAAATAAAAATATCTTTCGTTATTGATGTTATTGATATCGATGCGCGAAATGATGCGCAATGGATGAGACATTTTACGAGAATACATTTTTCTCCGTTTATTCGTTCGTAACGGCAATTTCATCATCGAAATATTCGGTTACGAATGGCGACTTCCGCTGTCGAAAGATAGACCGCGAGTCCCATTTCAGATTCCTGAAAATTCCTTTTTAACTTCGTTTCCAACGCCAACGTGCCGCATCGGTCTCTTTTCCTCGAGTCTTCGTGTCATTTTAGTCTTTCGCTGTCGCAGTGCGTCGGTCAACTAGCAGTGTTGCGAGAAAGACGAGACTGACGCGAAAAGACGAGGAGAAGCTATATTTCCGAGTCACATGCGGTCCACACTGTGGTCAACTAGACGGCGATACCACAAACCGAGCAAAAGGACTCCATGAGATATCGATGGACGCGATAAGCTAAAGGGGCGTAAGCACCGTTTTCAGAAACGTTCGAATCCTCGTACTGTTTTAAAACCACAAGCGTTGTAGCTTTTGGGGGAATTTATTCGTCGGGAACTTTAGTTGCCTCGACGACGGAAACAAAAAAAAAATGTTTTTTTCGGTAATTCTGAATGTGCCACTTGACTCATCGAAATCGACGACATCCAAACTGCTGTTGAGTTCGTCTTTAACTATGCAAAATACATCGTAATATGTGGACGAGAATTTTTTTTTTGACAATCTTTAATTTAACTTAAAAAATTGCAAAAATACGAAGGATTTATCACACGATTTTGACGATTTTTTAATTGACCTGCGTATAACGGTTTTCAAAAAATGCTGATATTGCAACTGCAACGTAAAGCAATGGTATTGATGCTTAAAAATACCCAAAATTTTATTTTTTTTATGGTCATAAAATAAAAATTCTTGCCTTACATCATTGCAAAACTACAAAACCGACCGATTTTTGTCCTAATAATCACAACTCAACCACTTATTTTTCTCCCGAACGATATAATCCAAATCCTTAATAATTATAATAATTAAATCTTTTCGTTTGGTGATTTCAAAAACGAAAATAAAAATTGAGTGAAATAATCAAATTATTAAACACAAATGAAAATATCAATTAAATAAAACAAAATAAAAAATTACATAACCCCCACCGGGATTTCTGCTGCTCGAGAGAAAATGAATATACGAAAATGCTAATGAAAATTTAATCGATTAAAATAACAACATTTACGAGATAAGAGTAACAAAGGTTTTGAAAAAATCAATGCAAGCCGACCGCCTTCGTCGGGAAGGAGTTTTGCCGTCGTACTTACCGTATATTTAAAACTCCACAACAGGTACCTAAGAATGCGTACCTAACCTAATTCGTAAATATAGTTCGCGGCATGGAGGCGTTCATCACTAATTCAAATAAAGTCGATTTTTTGATAACTTTATTTTGAGGTTAGAATAAAAAAAGTAATTTTCGCGATAGCTATTTTGTATTTTGTGTATCGGGGTTACTTTCGTCGCCGAGTGACACGCTGTCGTGGCAAGCAGCGTTAACTGTAATCCGCGCTCTCGAAACGTGCTTCCGTCGGCATAAGATATCGCTATACGTTACAAGCGCGTGAGCAGTATATGCATAGCGGCAGGAGAAACGCTCGTTCAAGTAGCAGTCTTTCGTATACACATATATATCCGCGTAAAAAATGAAAATGAAAGAGTCGTGGCTGCGGTAGCAGCAACAGCAGCCCAGCGATTATAAGTACAATATAGTGAAACGTGGACATCGGGGAAACAGCATGCGGATATCGCACGCGAGTTAGTCAGAGAAGGCAAAGGGTGGGTGGAAGAGTATATAGTCGTCGTGTACGATATTAATGCACACGACGTGTGTTGTTGCCCCGTGAAAGAAGGAAGCCCCGCCGACGTTGGTTCGAGATCCGGAAAGTCGCGGGGTGCGGAACGCGGTGCCCGCGGGGACGGCCGCACGGAACAACGGGCGCATGTATAAAAAAATACTATATATATATACACAAAGAAAGCTCGCGCATGTGCGTGATGCACGATGTGGAACGTCCGAGTGGTGAGGGAGAAAGAGTTTCGCCGATGCCGGATTATATAGGTAGAAACGAGCGAACGAAAAATTGAAACGGTGGGGGAGAAAGGGCTTTGAAGGAAATATAGGAAAAAAAATGGCCGAAAGAGTGAAGAAAATAAAATAAGAAAATAAGAAAAGAAAAGAAAAGAAAGAAGGGGGGGGGGAACAATGGAGGAAAAAAACGAGAAGACTGAAGTGAACGGTGAATTAAGTCGGACGGAGAAATAAATATAAGACTCCGTATACGGGTAGTTAGCAGTAGTATATACAGCTGAGGAAGTGCAGACACACTTATAATGCAGAGGCCGAAAATTCTCTTTCGAACTTTGCAATTAGAGAACATTGTCCGGTCTCTGGCGTGTTCTTCGGACTTTGACTCTCGTCGTTACACATGGCGAGAGAATGGCGGGATGGTTTTTGTGTGAATGCACCACGGAGTTCTCTCGGTGTGCGAACGAATGCGTTGCACGTTATGTTGCGAGAGAAAAGGAGAAAGATATTGAGTTACAGTGTTATCCATGGAGAGAAGAAGAGATGGGTTTAGGGACGACTATACGACGACACGTGTGAAACACATGCGTTTTCGCTCCGGGAGTCTCACGTTGAACCGTATTTACCCTCTGCACCGACTTTGCCTCTTCCACCTCACTGTATTCTGTGCGACGAGAATTCCTCGGCGGCCCTTCTAATTTATCCATAGATCTTTCTCACCCTCCCGGACGGCACACGGTGCTCATAGACACGTTTTTTTTTTTTTCGTTCGACTCTCGTTACACACGTTCCCCATTGGTTTTGCCCTGTCGCCGTCGACCGATCGAATTTTGAGGTTATAAAGCGTTTTGTACAGTGTTTACGTACCGTTGCGGACGTTTAATTGAATGTCTCTGAAATAATCGTGCTACACGCGAGAAGCAACACGAAAAGGTTCGCGAGAGATAACGTGCAATTGAGAACGAACCTTTTACAGCCCCACGTCTTCAATGGTGCATACAATTTGAGAGCCGCCGGCGGAGTCTTCGCGCTCGGGATCGCCGGGGTTTTTATTTTTTATTTTTTTTTCGACACACGCGTAACTTTGTTAAACGCGTGTTATACTCAAAACTCAATTCCACAGGTGTCATTAAAGTTATTGCCATGAATACTCTCATCCATTTCGACAATTCTCTTGAAGAGCTCCGAACGATTTGGTTCAATGGAAGAAATTCCTATAGTCGCGTAAAAGCGGATGTAACTTTTTTTTTTAATTTCCATTCAATAATTTTAGGTTGTTTTGCCGTAAAAAAAAAGAAAAAAAAAAAAGATTCGATAATTCGAAGAACGGATTCGGTATTCGATTCGGATATTTTTTTATTCGTAACTATATCGGAAGAAAAAATTATATTCGTACGAAATCCAATGGGATCTTTAATTAAATTTCAAGCCATTTATTATCCCGAAGATCTATTGACAAAAAAAGTACAATACGCCGCATGTTACGATCGTATATTGACTACCGTCCGTGTGGGCAACGAGGCGAACTCGTCGAGTCGGGTATCCCATTGGCTACTCTGCGGTCTGCGGTAGCCGACGACGACGACGATGACGACGACGAACCAGTCGTTATACCATTTGTACGTATTATAGGTACAACGACGCTATACTATATTATACGAACAGTGGTTACTGCCAATGGTCCCCGCAAACTTGATGTATACGAATACCATACGCGCGTATATATTCATCATACGATATGTTATACCTACGCGCGCGTCCGGAGTACTCGAACGCGGTTTTCAACCGAGACGCGGGACACGAAAGACGCGAACGCATCGGTCAAGAGCGAGAAGAAGAAAGAGAGATAGTTTAACATCTGCATCCTTCTAGTCGCTCTGTGCGAAGCGAAGCATGATGAATCATCGTTTTCCAGTGGCTGGATACGCGCGCCCGTTCCTCCTCCTCGTCGAGAGACCATACGAGTTCGTGCACTTCACTTTATTGCAGCTTCGTTTGAAGCTCGATCGGCGAGGTCCGCGCGTTCCCATCGTTTTAAATCGTCTACCAGCGTTGCGATTTTTTTTTTTTGTTTCGTTCGGAATATGACGACTCGAATCGTCGTCGTCGATAATACACGAGATGAATGGATATCGTTGCAAAATAAAATGATAAAACATGTATCGCGATCCGACTATGACCCACAGATAAGACGATTATATCCGACATTACGATCAAAGATTAGCCAATGTCTGTTTTTTTCGTTCCTCGACGATTAAGACATTGAATACTGTGATATATCGGACACCTCGAATCTGTGGATATTTGATTAGCTGGGGAATGAGGTAATCACGAAACTTAGTTTAACATCGATTCGTTAACTCGCGGATTTGAGGTCTCATCGGGAAAAATGTTATATTATCAACTAAATAATGTCGAATTTTTTTTATCGGCATCGTTATTTATTTTCGCCGTTAGAAATAAATGGGAAAGTACAGAATTTTATAGAATTTAATGAGGGATTGTGGTACTTGGGAATCATATCGGCATTGATTTATTCTTTGGATATAAAAGATCGATTGACTTATATCGACTATTCCTCGTGAAAGAGGTTCTCAGTTTGTTACAAACCGTCGTATTCACGATTTGTCAGGAGTAATAATTTTTCGTTTGGAAGATTTCATCGCGACTTTGATGGTGGCGATTACTCGAAATTCTTGAATTAATACTTCATTTTCGATCGATGCGTCATCTATGCACTTTTCTTGTTATTCGTCACGAATGGGTTGGCGTATCGATATTAACTAATTAATGCATATTTAACCGAAGTTTTTTCGCGTTTCTTGTCTCTACGAATAATTGACAGAATTGAAGAACGTCGCTCGGCATTGTTTCATTATTGGCAGAAGATACGACGCGTGATGCCGCACCCAGAGCCTCGAATGTCCACCTACATGATTCTTCGCATATTTTTCCGCCATTTTTTTTTCACCCTTCAGTATCTTTTTACCGTCGTTCCCGACGGTGTTGAAGTGTATCCACTTCAAAGAATATAAATATCGAAGCCTAAAGTTTCAAATATCAATGCCTCCGGCTTCGTTGCACCGGCGGCTATTTTGGGGGTGTCGCGATCTATCGATCGCACGCCTGCGCCTGCGAGATTCTCGAAGACTCATCACTTCATGAATAATACGACGAGCTTATGCTACTTTCGTGCTTTCGTTCTTTTTTCTTTACACCCTTCGTTCTCTCGTATCTTCTTACTTTCGAACCCGTTGACGTTGAAGTTTGACCACTTCAGGGAGTCTTAGTATCACACACGAAGTTTCGAATGTCGGCGCGACCCGACTTCGGGACGCGAACGAGCGGTTTTGCGGCGATCTCTCGCCTCTCTTCGACCGCGAGATTCTCGTATGTTCTCCACTTCATAAATAACGCGTATTATCTACGGTACACTTTACGTACGTTTTTAAAAATTTATTCGCGCGTGTATAATACTCGTTTTGGATGCACATGTAGCTTACAGTTGGATGAGAATGGCGCGGAACTCTCGCGAGGGAGAGAATACGGTTCGTAAGATTAATGGTCGCTGCACCTGAGATCTACGTGTCTGTACGCGAATGATCTCAAGAAAGAAATAAGAATTAAATACTCGAGTCGCGCGGAGGGGGCACGACAGTGTATCGGCGCGCAAGGCTGACGCGTAGGTATGCAACATTTGACTAATTGTTCCTCTTTTCGTAAAATATTAGACTTTCGAACTCGTGTAACGGTGAGAGTCATTGATACGATCGTCGTAAAACGTTTATAACATAACATGATTGAACTTTTCTTTATGGAATTTAACGGTTATGTACGAAAATTACGAAGACGCGAATAAAAAATGGCGACCATCGAGAGGTAAGGCATTGTACCCGCGCCGGCGCATTCTCACGACCGTTAACATCGTTGTCTTTTTCTATGATTATTTTTCTTTTTTACACGACAAACATTGATATTTCAGCAAAATTTACGCAGCTATCGGTGGACAATGGCAATTTTGTGTACACGGATTCGTTATTTTTTTCATGCAAACACAACCAACAAATACGAGCAAACATTACGAATTATTATTATTTTTTCTCGATGTACAGTTGAAACAAAATTTAATAGTCTTTATGATGTGTAGAGTCAATATATACGAGGCTTTCAGTTAATAAAGTACGAGAGGACCAGGTGCGCGACATTATGTGCGCGCAAACGCTATTGGAATTTTTTTATTTTTTTTATTTCGCGGCCCTAAGAATTTATGTGAACAATTTGAAGTGAAATATATGTACACATACGAGAGAGGAAAGAGTGAAAGTGCGACACGTGGTAGTGGGCGCGACGTTATTTCTTCTGGCTATAGCCGCCCGATTGACTGGCCGTTCGGTGTGCATCGCGTACGGACTCCGTGACCGCAGACTCGAGGGATTACGTAACTCGATAACGAGACTCTCGCGTCTCCCGGATTTTTTCTTCGTGCGGACGATGGCCCGTTTTTCTTTTTTTTTTTTTAATGTCTTACGCTGATTTTTTTTTTTTTTTTCAATTTCGAGATCGAATTTTTTTCACACACGCATGTTTTGCTCAAAGATATTATTGTACGGGGACTTCGATGAGGACTTAGGTGGCGAAACAGTCGCTAATCAAATACAAGTGTTTGCCAGGTGGAATTTTAAGAGCCAACGTACCGGAGCCGCCGATCCGGCGCGTTTGCACGCTCTCGTCAGGCGTCTAGAGTAACGTGTATGTATAATCTAAGATTACTTTTTTCCGATCTCTTTCACGATGTTGGCGCAAAAATAAAAAAATTGAAGCTCCGCACTACACATCGAAAAAAAAAAGAAAAAAAAAAAAAAAACAACGGAAATTAACAATTTCGGGTGAAAGCATCGCGACCAACGAAACTCTGCAAATATATCGTGAATTAAATTCAAAAAGGCGAGAGATAAGATCGATGAGATTTTTCGATAAGGTTACAGTGCGACGAATTATCGGTTTGGGAGCTCTGCTGTCCGGATAAAATTTATTTACCGATACGGGACGACGGTGATGGAACGATTGAGAATTCTTATTGAATTATCGCATAGCGCTTAGGCATCATCATTTTTAAAAAATGTGGAATCGCCATGAGTCTCAATAATGTTTCATTCGAGATAATCGTTCGATGAACGATAAAATTATTCAGCGCAATTTTAGAGATCTCGGAAAACCATGATTTCGATTTTTATGCCGACTCGTCGGATTGTTAATTTAATTCCATTTATTATGATTATAATATATAGCAATTGCGACACATCGCTTCGTGAAAAATAGCAATTTTGTAATAATCATATTTTACTCTATTCGAAATTATTGTATTTGAAAAAATGTTGTCTACCATTTTGTACCAAAAAATCGATAGATTATCAATAAAATTATCATTTTCCGAAACCATAAGTAACTCTATAAATTTCCTACAACGAAATTATATTATTTCGTGAAATCGAGAGATCGCAGGGGTCTCGTGATATCGACGAAATTTTCATTAAAAAATTCTTAATTCTCATATCGAATAAATGACACAGTAGAAAAGTCTGTTACCTCGTAATATCGTCCGTAAAAACAGCCTACAGAAAGATCAATGGCCCTCGTTTCGTTAGCTACTTCGTCAATGAAATTAACGACTCCTCTCTAACCCCCGTCGAGTTTGGAGCTTCGCAAGTATTTCAACGATGGTTGTCGCATAGTTGAACTTCCCGACTCTATCGTCCGGCAATTGTCGGCTGCCGAGGAACGAAAAGAAAACAACGGGAGGTTCTCGGGCCGAGTGAAGGATTCACCCGAGGCGTGCGGAGAGAAGCGAATAGCGCGAAAGAGAGAAACCAAAAGCCCGCGAGAGAAGCCGCGGCCCACCCTATTTTTACAGCACAGATATTTATCTGGCTAATGGCGGACGGCAATCGGCCGTAAACAATGCCTCGGACTCCGCAGCCCCGTGCGGCTTCTCTTCTCTTTCTCACGCGCGCTTTCGTATGTACGTTCGATGGTTCTCTTCCGATGTTTCATCCTACCAACCGATCGAACGTCCGAACACCACACCGCCACCATCAACCGAGAGAGAGGCACTCTCATCTCTATGTATATATCCGACTCCGCGAGCGCCTCTTATTTCTATCTCTCATTCGGCGTTACGATTTATCGATGTTCACTGATATATCGGGGGTACGCAACCGAGACTCTCGGTATACGCTATATTCCCGCAAATATATTGCTCGTCGTTGCGTCGTACAACCGCTCCTCATCGTTCTTCAACGCGCGCAATCGTTCGGATTCGTATACGATAATCCTACGTCAAGTATACACGGAACATAACCCCACTTTCCGTAATAATCCTACATGTGTTCTCCGTACAGCGCTTTTCACCTTCACCTCTCCAGACGGATAACCGATCGAAAACTCTCTCGAACGCGCATTGTCCACTTTTAACACGAACGCGCGTGTGCGTACGCCCTTGCAATACCGGAAGTCAAGCCGAGACTCGACGCGTGTCCCCTCGCCGATGGTCGCACCGAACGACTCTTCGATTACCAGTGGTTGTCAATACGTTTCATTTTCAAAGGCAAAAAAAAATCGTTTGTATATATAAGGAATTTTATATAGCCCACCGCAAGCGGTAAATTACGAAACAATCGATAAAAAAAGTATTTGAAAATAATAATAATTCTGTTCCGATCATAAAATCGTTTCCGATGCGCACTTTTAGAAATAATATTTAATCGAAAAATAATTCTTTTTTTCGACGAAAAATGTACAAATGTCTATAAAAGTGTAATAAAACGCCCTACGAGTTTTAAAAAAAGTTCCTCGACTTTATTAAAAAAAAAAAAAAGATCGAGAAAATGAAAAAATTTTCGGCAGATTTATCAGACTGCACACTTAAACGGACATTACTTCGAGACTAAGACGATTCGACTGTTAAATGCAACTTGTTTGACGCGTTTTTTAATGTATCTACGTTTACTGCTGCGCAAGATATACGTCGGGTTAATTGCGCCCGGTTGCACGAGAGCGTATACGCAAGTGCAAGATTCCTCGGGGGGGTGAGTGCTCGCGGCAAATATTCCGCACGTCGTGGTTTTCTCGTTATCTCAAAATAGAACGGACTCGCGAGAGTGAAAGAGGCACAGGGCGGGGGAATCTATATAAGCAAATAACCTTTCACACTCAGCACGGGTGCGTAGCAACTTTAATTGTGTCTCTCGAATGATTTATCGATTGAGAAAAAATTTGCTATGGATAACCTATAAATGTAATTAATACTTTACTCCGTGAAATATTCCTACGGAGATAAGATAAGTGTGTTAAGCTTGTGTTATATTCGGACTCAATTTTAAATTAACTGACGCGCATATAAGAGGTACGATTATCCGTAGTCAAATATTTACATTTACAGACTGCGTCTCAATTTGGTTCGAACCTTTTTTTTTCTTTTTTTTTTTCGTGTTTTCCGTCATTCTTCATCTGTTTCCATCTGCTGTTGTATGTGTGCGGAGGATCAGGGAAAAGACTCGATCGTTGATGCGTTAAAAAGCGAAAAAAAAAAAAAAAAACGCGTTGCCAAGCGCCCGATGCTGGATGAGTGTAATATTAAAGTTTGGTGTGTGCCGACGTGTACGCGGCAGTGCGATCGTGCGAATGGCGATTGGGAACTCTTGGGGCCCCTGAACTGTGAGAGCTGAGACGAGCCAAAGGAAGAGATCGTCGTAACAGCTGGTCAAACAACTCGGAAGCCTGTTCGGGGATCTTCGCGGCTTTGCCGGGTTTTCTCGATGGAGTTTCTCTCGTCGCCCGGCATTAATATCCTTGTGTCTCGTACATACCTGTGCGCCTCTAATGTATGCCTATGTACATATCGCCGCGGTCTGTACAAACTAACCTAATAAACGCAATCACGAAGAAGCAAAAAATATCTCAACAATAAAATATTTTTACGAAACACAAAAAAAAATGCTACGAATTGAAAATTAATTTAGCGCAGCAAAAGAAGGAAGAAGAAAAAAATATCCCATCAATACAATTTTTTTACAATACGAAAAAAAAAAATGTTATGAATTTAAATGTAATTTAGCGCAGCGATAGAATCGATAGAACGAAGAAAAAAAATATCTCGACAATACAATATATTTACGATACGAAAAAAAAAAAATTCTTATTAATTCAAATTTTTTAATTTACCGCAGTAATACATCGAAGAAAAAAAGAAATATCTCAACAATACAAGATCGCGAAAAAAAAAGAATATTTTTTTATTTTCCTCGATTATATCGACACGTATCTAAAGTTCCGCAAGCCCTTTAACGACTAAAAATAGTGAGCATCATTTCGCTTCGCAAAATTCGTCCATGTCGACAGGTTATCAGAAATGTAATTTATGGTTTTGCCGATGATGACTTTTTAAACGCCACACGCTACCTCGTGCTTACCGCCTCGCGATATATATATGTATACATATAAACATACGTGAAGACACGCAGAGGAAAGGTAAAAGCTTCAGCAAAGGGACTCTGGTAACAGGGCATCGCAAAATATACATATACCTACGCCTTACGCCTACAGTAGCGTGTAGTCGGTATATACACAAGAGTCGCGAATGCGACGAGAAGTCTCTCTCGTGCAGGACGCGTGTTTCATCTCGCTGTATCATGGATTAATAAAAATAATAAAAAATAAAAACGAGCAGTAAGCACATGTGCTCGATCACACGCGGAGTTTGTGAAATATTAATTAGCCTCGAGTCTCAGTTCTATCGCCATGTATCGAGTACGCGAAGACGCGCGTGGGTTATATTTTATGATCGAAGACGAGAGGAGAAGCGTTGCAAAAAGTCGAACGTCCCACGCTTTTTCGCGATTATATAGCTATATACACAATGCAAGGACAAAATAAAGGAAAAAAACATTTTTTTACGAAAAAATAAAAAAAAAAAAAATTCTTCGAAACTATTTTTGGTCGACTTTTCATCGAAATCTTTCGGATTCTCGCGACCTCGGTTTTTGGATCTAACGGATTTCACGAATAAGTCACGAGGGAGTTATGGGGCGAGTCGTCGAGGGTTCACCGATGTCGGGTGGGCCACTGGGGGGGCGCGTCGTCGGCTATCGGGGGTTGGTTCGGTTAATGCGCTCCTATCACACCATGTGGCGTGACGCCTCGCCACCACCACCATCATAACCACCAGCATCATCGTCGTTTTCTTACCACCAATGTTCGATATTTTTCTTGCATTACGAATTACTGAATCGTCTTTATTTTTCGATGTTTTCTTTCGATACAAATGCAATATAAACGCATAATAACTACGAAACAACGACGCATCGATGTTTTTTTTTTCATTATTTACTTCGGTTTACGGATTGAGATACTCATTCGAAGTTAACTTTGCCTCGCTGACCACCACGGTAAAACGGGGGTCCAGGTAGCGATGGGTGCAAACGGCCGTTGATTATATTATACACATCGGAACGTTGGCTCGCCGAGAACGGCGACCTCGAACTCTCGGCCCTCCTTGCGGATATTCGGAGTTTCCCCGAGAGAGTGGTGTACAGCCCATTATCGGTGAAGCATCGAGACTTTGCGGACTCTCTCGTAGACAGCGGACGGACGCACGAGAGGAGAAAGTCTCGGTCGTGTCCGACGAAGACCGCGCGCCGCTTCGTCTCGAGGTCGTCGCTCGAGAACCGATGCAGCACGCTATTCCGACTCGTATTCTCCGTGTCGCATTGTTTCACGATTCCTAATTCGTCGAAAAAATATTGACGTATTCCCAATGAATTTTCTTGTTGTATCAATTATTTATTATTTTCTTTGGCGTTTTTTTCTTTTTTTTGTTGTTAATAACATTCGTTCGGAATTTTGAAGAGGTTAGGTTTCGTTTCTGTCTCGACGAAGTCTATACTTTCGATCTATTGGATTATACGAAATTTGCTTATTCGATTGAAAATTGGAGACTCCACTGTAGTTTTCTTGGGTGTGTAGTCGATTGTTAGCGAGTTAAGTACATTAGAAACGAGGCTCGCTTTATTGTACTTTGCTCTATTCGCTCGTAACCCTTGCTATGTACATGGGAATATACGCGCTGTGTAGTAACGGTACACGTGAGTTTGAGCTATAACACCCTCTCAGGGGCGCGGCTCAATCAATTACTACCTACGGCATGGTTAGCAGGGCGCGGTCGAGAGCGTGTGCTGTTATACCGCGGGCACGGGTTTCCTCCGCGTCGTCGTTCGTCGTCGTCGTCGCCGTCGACGACGCGGCCGCTCGCATGGCAACAACCCTCTCGAGACCTCCGGCAGGCTGACCGGAGAGTCCGAGTGCGGATGAAGTTGCGATCCGCTTCGCTATCGCAATCATTTCTACATAAGCGAATATTCATATTTATTAAAAAAAAAAAAATCGAAAAAAAATGGCCACTCGGAAGAAACTTGACTGACACGAAGCGATATTGCAGCGAGAAGAGTTTCCGTCAACCGAATTTCTATGCTTCTTAAATACGAATATTTCAATGACGAGCGAAAATTGCGATACACTTAATAATCACACAAACGAACTTCGATTTAATGAATATTTTTATTTCTACCTGAAAGTACAATGATCCAAAAGTTCAATAGATGTATTTGACATAACCTAAAAAAGATCGCGAAAACTTGTGTATCGTGTTACATTGCCCGATTATCCTATATTCATTCGGGAAATAATGGAGATCCCGATCGAAGAGTAACCCTTACAATCGTCATAATAACATCACGCGTTCTTTACACTTCGATAATTTCGTTCTTTTCATTGCTTTCGCATGCTTTCGCTGTCTCAGACACGCGGTATTGCTGCGTTGTACAGTTTCGAATTTCCGAGGAGACTTCGCGTTCTATCTTTCTCTCGCAAGTTTCATCCTTCTTCAAGACCCCTCTCGGTCCCTGGGATCGTCACGCACACACCCCGCACGACTCGCGATGTAACACGCTCTAAATATAAATCCAAGGGTGACACTTGTTTCGAGTAAATCAAGCGGCGGCCGAGACGCGGACACACGCGCACACGCATACACGCGGACTCTCGCGGAGGATAGGCGAGCGAGAATAAAGCGACTGTGTCGAGGTGGAACTAACCAACGTCGAGTAAGGTTGATGCAGAAAGAGAAGGCGGAGGTGACGGGCACGGGGTTAGATAGAGAAAGATAAATAGATGATAGATGCTCGAGCAGATATAGAGAAACACACGTGGAATGGAAAGTCGAGTGTATCCGAGGACCTTAGGTACACCGAGGCATATAAACCGAGATAGACGCATTTATAGGCTTCGAAATAGTGTCCCTCGTCGTAATTTTTCAAAGGATTTAGAATGAATTTCTCGCTCGACTGACGACGCAGCAATAATAATAATAAAAAAACAATAAAAATAAACGTATTCCGGTTCTCTTTGATAAAGTGTATTGCCAATTTATATACGCGAAAGGTAAGTGTGCGTACAGTTGTAATATTCCATCTGATATCGCGACACGCATTAAACGATTAGTACGCGATATTTTTGCGTTTATCCGCAAAGTATTCGCAGTGCGCGAGAGTATCCGACGAGAAACAAAAAAAAAAGGAAACCACTTTTGCTTTTGCGATAGGTGAAGAGCTCGCGGAATAACGATAAACGCGAGCGAAGTGATTGTAAATGGGAAAGCATTGGCCACCGTTGCAATTGGTTGCGGACATTTATACTTGCGATTATGTCCCATATATGCTTCACGATAACGATGAGCGAACGAGCAAGTATCGTTTCGTAGACACGCTCGAGCGACTATGACAGTGTGATTTTTGTTTTTGCAAATACGAGAAAAAAAAAATTCATATATAATTTCGCGATTTTTCAAAGAGATTTTTGTAATTCGTGGACCATGGAAATGGACTCTTCCAGTCAGACTTTCGTCGACTCTTGAGTTAAACTTTCTCATTGTTATCCGCGTAACACGTGTTTAGGATAATCGTTCACATTTTTTATCACTCGACCCATGTTTCCTGTCCGCTCATGCATATCACTTTGTCCGCACATTTTGCATTTCTCTCTATTACTTAAGCGTTACTTGCCGTTCACTCTATTCGCCTGTTCTTTGACGTTTATTTTTTTGAGGTTATGTCTCGTATTTCGAACTATTGAAATAAAATTTCTTAAATCGAATCCTTTCTGATATCTCATGTTGGAAGTGACACAATAATTTTAAACGTTAATCCTTCTTTCCCTCGTAATTTTCACTCTTAAAAACGATTTTTTTCAACTATCGTATACTGAACTTCACTTCGCGATTTACCGAGGAGAAAAATGTTTCACGACACTTTCTATAATTATCACACTTAACTCGTGTTAATTGTCATTCATACACTGTAAAAAAAAACTGTAAATGTAATGCATTGGTACTGTAAGTTTTTATGCGTAAACAGGTACAGTCGATGCATTCTACAATAGTGATGAAAAATTTAAGTACCGTGACAACGAAATCGAAGTAAATTACTCGATTTACGGTATTTTTATCGGTAAATTAATGTAAAGCATCGATTTTCACAGTTTTTATATATTATATATTTTTTATTACAATTATAAATCAAATATAATGCGTCATTTTGTGCGCTTAAATTTTCATCGTAAGTACATATCATTTTCAGTATATTTCGTTCACAGTGCACATGCGCAATACCATCAGATGCGTTACTTTATTTCAATGAGTTTCAGTAGATTTTTTCATTCAGAAATGATCCGACACCGGTAAATTCTTTATTCTATTCTTATCATCCTATTTCCATTTCTCCTATTCTTAGATATCATGAAAAATGTATTTCCGTTCATAGACGGTAAGTTGCATTCGACGCCGATAGAGTAGTACGCAAGACGCCACTACTCCTCGAACTATATCTCGAAATCCTCGCGAGATATATAAATTCACGTCGAGAACAATCCACGCAAAGTTCATCGATGCATTCGTCGTAAGAACGATCGCTCGGATACTCCATAATGCAACGAAGAGTGCCTTTTCTCATGTCCGCTGTTTTTTTTTCCCCAATCCGTATATCTCGATTCGAATAATCTATATACGGCGCAGTGTCCGGATGCCCCGATGACGTACATACACGACTTTTCGAAATTATGCTCTCACCCGTACGTATTCTTGTGCAATTCGCGACAAATTGCATTTCATTTTTGATTCGAAACTGTGACGTAAAGGCGCTTATATCTTCGACACGTTAATGCATTAAATCGTTGTGTTGCTACACACTGGAGAAACTTTGAATCGACGACAAAACGTTTGACCGACGAAACAACTCAGAAATTTACGCGGCTTTCGTTGAGTATAGAAACCGTACGTACGAACGAGAATCGCCAGTAAAGAAATACGAACTTGCGAATTCTTTTGTTGCTGTTTTTTCTTGCGTTTTACCCTGCAGCTTAAGTTATTTTTTACTCCGAAAATTGCTCTCGTATTTCGTCGAATATCTGCGCAGTGAAAAGTACGCGATGACTACGCTGATCACATTATTACGCGATGATCATTATATCGATCGATTCCTCAATTACCCTTTTTTTTGTATTCTCGTAGACAATATCGCAAGTAAAATGTATAATATCGTAGCAATCTGACTAAACTTGGCGTGACGTAGATCAGCGAACGAAGTATGACAGTCGGGGGCGGTGAGAGTCTATTAGAAAAAATGGCGGAACGAAATGGGGGGAATCGGAGAAACGGAAGAAATGAGTCTCGTGAATTCGCGAGAGGATTTACATTATGGCGGAAGGGGGTGAAGGATTTCTCAACGTCGGTAAAACTACCCCTGAATAGAACACGAGTTGGGAACCGCCGTTAACGCGACTCGTGATAACGAACTCGAGAGGTGTGTACCGCGCGCGAGAGAGGCGCGGAGGCCTCGCGTGCGACCCAGTTTACCCCGCGACCGCGGTGAGAGCTCGTCTACGAACAACACCGCACATGTTCTCCGGTGTTTCCTACCAATACCAACAACGCTATCGGCGATCGTACTCCCAGCCCCGCAATCCCCAACGACTTGTATACGTACGCGATATAGGTACATTGCTGCATATGTACCGAACTTTTTGCCCACCAGCGCCACCGACATTGGAGTCCTTTGACCTTTTCGCCGACCCCGCCAAAGTCACTACCACACGATACGTGCCTTTCGTTCTCTTTTTTCACGATTTCCCAGAAAAATCGTATCGCGTTTGTATTGTTTGCGCTTATATTTAACAGCTAAAATCGCCGTGTGCCGTGGTATTCACGCATACGAAGGAAAATCATAATTCTCGAGTTTAAATTCCGGAATGTTATGCAGAAAGGACATTACTTGCAATAAAGTTGATTAAAAAGAAAAAATTGTAAAAATTATAATTTGTTGAGTCATTCGGCCGGTTTATGACTTAGCCTATCGGTAGCACCGCCTACAGGGGGTTAACTACAATCGTACGATATTTGATATTCCCGTATCCCCTGTATGCCGTATAAAAAAAAATTAAATAGAAGTGTATACTTTGAGGACATTTTACATTCATAATATGAGGTAAAGACTTAGCCATAACGGCCGTTTTTACATTTATTCCAAGTCTTGGCGAAGCTTTTTTTTACTTGCTAATACTTCGAAAGAACTTATCGTCTTGGGGTCAGAATAGGAAATAACTATATGTTGCTTATCCAGTAACACGCGTACCGAGAGGTAGGTGACCATTGACATACAACGAGGTTCGGTTCTTTCTCTTTCTTTTTTTTTCTCTCACTCTCTCACAATTCGCTGTTTTACCATCGCGGTTTTTGTGATTCGTTCCCTCTGCACACACGACACTCAGAACTCCGTTTCGTTCGCGAAATTCTCGTGGCTGTCAGCAATCGTGGATGTTAAACGGTAAGCTTTAAGTGCATCCGCGCGATAAGATATTGCGGTTATGTTTATACGCAGCGCGGACGCGAAACGTCACCGACCTTCTATTATCAACCCCCATGAATACTCATACCACTCGTACCAGAAGTACGCGATATATTAGAGAAAAAATTAGGCGGTGGTTGTTGAATCGAATCGATTTCTCGAAAGAATCTATTTACTCACGAGTACGAAGCGTCGATAAATCATAGACATTGCATCGTTTAGTTAGTAGGATCGCTCGCTAATTTAAATTCGATTATTTAGTATCCAAAAGTTCGAACGGAATACAGATGAGTAAAAAGAAAATTTCAGACACGACGTAGCAAATCATATAAAAATTTTACTGATTGCAGAAAAAAGATCGAAGAAACAATGTCATTTCAGATACTCCGGTAGCAAATCATATAAAAATTTTACTGATTGCAGAAAAAAGATCGAAAAAAATGTAATCCCCAGATACTCCGAAACTGTTTTGTAAGAATCTTATATCAAGTGTATCGTTCGCTCTCTTTCTTTCTGTCTTATCTAAGACGAGATTTTATACGTATAATCAGAGCCGATAAGAATCTAAATGATGAGAACGTTAGCGATAAAACGGAGAGACGTGAGAGTGACTACAAGATCGCAGAGCTCGAGAATTAGCATGTTCGGTATATAACGGGCGTCACACTGTACTCAGGACGACGCAGAATCGCGACATTCATGCGCTTCGAAGTGCATATCGTCCGTTTGTGTATACGATTTTTTTTTTCGATTTATTAAAATCACCGTCACTGCTAAAAGAAAACATCTGTAAACTGTGTATATCACAGTTTATTTATCTCCCGATACGATATTCGAGATGAGAAAAACGATTTTTTTAAATGGGGAAATTAAATAATGTAAAGGGTGGAATCAGTACATTGTGTTTCAAGGGAGGGAAGTGCGTGATTTTTGTCGAGTGTGAAGTGTCGTGTGAACAATCACACGCGGCGAAAAGTGCGCTCCCTCCCGAGTAGCATATGCTATTTTTTTCCCGTAATACCGGATGTTTTTATGACTGCAACGGCGCAACGACTTGTCGGATACTTTTTCCTTAGGGATGAAAAGTGCAATTTTTTTACCCGTTGCGGCACTTTTTTACCCGTTGGTCAAGAATCGGCAACTTTCCATTGGCGTTGCAGCCATAGAAAATAGTTAATTTAACGTCATCGGGGAAAAATAGTACATTGTGCAACGAAAACCGAACGTTGATGATTGCGACGGGTACGAGTGTCGCGCCCCGGCGAAGCGAGAGCGATAATCACCTGCGGCGCATTCGTCAATTTCGTCCCGAGTTGCCCAATAATATATTCTTTGTAACGAACGCAACAAAAACGGCACTTTTGTGGCAGTTTTTCGGAGCGGATAGTGAAAAGAGAGGTTATAATTTTTCGTTCCAAAGATCGAAAACTAAATTCCCATGTAACGAAGAGTAAGCAATCGCGAACGGCGCATGCGCAAACCTACATTTCAGTACTGTCAAGAAACCAGCGACATTTGTCTCGCAAAACTGCCATAAAAAGCGCCGCTTTCCATGCACGAGTTACAAAAAAGCTATTTTTCTTATCGCTTTGCACACGATCAGTTTAGAGTGTCATGGATGAGCGAGAAAATGCGCCGGACGAGAGAGAAACGCACGTGAAATCCTATGCCCCATAAAAACGTCTTTTTTTAACTGCCTTCGCGATAAGATAAGAAAAAGGTTGACGTAGCGGCTACCTAAATACCGAAGGCCGTTTTTTTTTGTCCTACGGGTAGGTTATGATTCGTCACAGGGCTTAGGTTAGGATAGGAAAGGGAACCGATGCGGTGCATTTACTTATTTCATCTCTCCGAACGAAAGAGAAACGGAACATAAAAGCGAGAAAACGAGCTAAGGGCCGAATGCGCCCGCGAAAGAGCCTCGTAGAGGTGCTGGCTGAACGCCGACGAAGAGGCAGGATAAAATAAGATGGGAAGGGCCGTGGCCGGTCGACCAACCGGTCCAGCACCTCGACGATTCGAGTTTAGCTACTCTCGGGCGCCCCCAGTCAACGAACTCGAGGCATCCGCTCGGACCATGGCAAACCGATGACGCTGACCCCGCGTCACGAGGGTAAATGTCCCTACAAGCGACGCGTGTTGTCGCGTAGAAAAGCGCAATATCGTGTACATTTTAATTATTTTATTATTTCATGCATGTAAACGGCAATAAAGGTTATGAAAAATCATCGAGAATTCGAGAAAAAAATGTTATTACTTCGTAATTTTTTTCAAATTTTTCTTCGACATTATTGTTCAATTATAACTGTTTACAAGCGCATAATCGACCAACACGAGTCAATAACAAATAAATAAGACGCTGGTACATGTTTCGAGGTCTGCAAAAACACAAACTGAATGGAAGACGGAACGACAATGAACTAAGTATATAAGTGCTAAAGCCTTTCGGCTAGTCGCGTCGTTGCCAAAGATCGAAGCTCCTTTTTTTCGATCATCGGTGGGACTGTACATAGATATATATACAATCAAAATACATACCAAAGGGACACCTGAGGCCAATTTAAATCGGGCCGAAATTAAATTAGCTGACCTTATCGCCGAGCGGTTAACGAACTTGGCCGCTGCATCCACGTGCCGAGAGAATCGGTTCATATACCCCCGACGATGACCAATTCTCGTAAATACGATATTCATTACTCGTTTCAAATGAATAAAAAACAAAATAAAAAAAAAATTATTTTCGAAACTTTAGATTAAAATTGTATTCATTATCGTCTCGAACATTCGGGATTGTGAGACAATCTCGTTGGATTAATAGTATCGATTATCGAAAAAGGCGAATAAATCGAGTGGTGTTAATTGCGGATCGTTCCTTTCGCACGAGTGCGCGCTTCGCTCGCGAGTATTTAACCGGCTTGCGAGAGAAGGCGAACAGGATGGTTACCGATCGAAGCTTCGAGGTCAACGGGCTCGTATCGACTTGTGCCTCTGCCGCTGCCACTACCGCTCACGTTCGTGGCGGAGGGCAAAGTTTCATGCTGGTAGTGGTGATGCATCGGAGTTGCATTGTCGCGCTCCTTCTTTTCGTGCTATTGACAATTATCGCGGCTCCCTAAGGGACCTCGGAATGTATAATCAACGGCGAAGCGACTCTTTCATAAATATTCAAATCGATTGCATTTACTTACCTCCATTTTTCCCCCTTTTCATCGCGGGTCAGAATTTGCTTCGAAACAAACGATGACCAACGACGATCGTTCGTGTTCGATCGATAGCAAAGCATACAACTGAAAATAGGGCATAACTAACAATGACCCTTACGCCCTTGTGACATTGACGAAATTCGATGGAAGAGTCTTTGAAAATCTCAATAAATAATATTGTTATTTCGCTCACTTCTCACGCGAGCTTCCGTGTCGAGTATTAAAGTAGAAACGAAACAAATGGCGAAACGTTAAAGTCGATCGAGACAGTTTTTTTTTTTTCGATATTCCGCGATGTTTTTAACGCTTAGAAGATTGCGTGACGAATGGCCGGCAATTTTTTAGTTTCGTGCATTTAATGGCAGGTTAATCGCTCCGACATCCAAACAAAGGAATATCGTAAATCTTTTTTTTTCTTTTATCATACGATGATTATTATATAAAGTAACGATTGCTTTTGCTAATGTGGGTTTTTTTAATTTGAAAAAAATTAAAAAATTTTCGAGATCGAAAGTTCTCATGAGGCGAAATTTTTTTTTATTTTATGCAAAAATTACCGAAATAAATATCGAATGATTGAAAAAAGTACATTTTTTCGAGATTCTGAAGCAATTATATGCCCGCGGTGCATTGCGAAGATAAGGTTACAGGTGCTGTAGCTGATTGAAATTGGAGTGTCGTCGTCGTCGTCGTCGTATAAGCAGACAGGGGAGCCACCGAACCGATTGGATAAAGACTTAGATGGCAATGATGATCTCTGTGTGGAGCAATCTTCCTCTCCAATGATGCGAAGAGGGGCCCATTCGCGCGGCTCTCTCCATCGCTCGTTCTGCAAATGTATACTAACATCCTATACTATGTTCATTGCTGTTTGGCGTTTCTGCGCTCGTACGCGCGAGGCTATTCCTCGTACCCCGTTTCGTTTCTGCGGTGTGCAAGACGCGCATTGCGCGGCCAAACGTGGCTCTCTCGATTTACGCGCCGCCACTGCACACGTGCAGTTCTTTCGATCCATCGACGACGACCGGTGGCACTTGTATGCACGCGCATGAAATCTTTCAATATTCACCGGTCGTTTACTCGGCGCGTTTCTCCGAAGAAAATAATTCGTTAAAGCGCGCAGTTTTTTTTTTTTTTTTTTTTTTTACGTTCGACGAAATCAAAAAACTTAACGGCAGTTTTGTATTTATTGGCAACGATCAAAAAAATAACTTTATTAGAACGATCAGTGGCGAGTTTTTCTGCACTCTGTACTTCCCGATAACACGAGTCAAAGAATAAGGCTTTCGAGTTATCGAACGAGCGATGTTTTCCGGCCTCCGGTTGGAAGGCAAAGGTTAATCGAGAAACTGTCGGCATCGTAAGTATCCGAGTCCTCGATCGCGGTGATCGTGTGAGAAAAAAAAACGAATAAGAAATAAAGAGACGGACAGTTGCACACTCGCGCGCGCGCATGCGCGTGCTATTAGCGTGGAATACGGCTATATATAAAATGTTTGCAAACCACTAACTCGCTTATTATGAATACAAATATTCACGAGTCCTCGATCGGCGTCGATACAAACACACGGGTTTATTATGCACGCGAGTGAGGTGTTGCGAATAACGAGAAAAATCTAATGTGCGCGTGTGCAGTCGCGAGTCCCGTACCTCGCTGTGTATGCAATAGTACTGTATGCAAACATATGCATCGCTGACTTGCACATACGTATAGAATCGATTCTTCGAGCTCTCGCGATATATACGTTTTGTCGTAAAACAAACGAAAGCGACAATGTTTAAAACAGGGGATTGCGCGTTCCCAGCGAGTAAACTCGGCGCGTCCCGATTGACAAATGCAGAGGTGTGCGACGCCGAGAGGTCGAGGGCCAACGTACATATTCATTGACACCGCGTCATTGGCTTCCGGCGTCACTGCTGCTGATCCTCACCGACAAAATCGTCTTCTTCGAGTACATGAGCATCAAACTCATATATTTTAATATATTCGGCGCGCTTTTGTATTTTTTTTTAATTCGATTATTCGGTATTCGATATTCGAAACGAAAAATCGTTCGACCGTTATATTCGAAAATTATGTTATGCAAATAAAACCAAAAAAACAAACAAATCTGAATAAGAAATAAACAAAATCACGCGTTTGAGAACATAAACATCGATTTACGTCTCGATGTTTTTACGATTTGTCGATTTTGATTGCCGCGACTTTCAACAATCACATCAGCGCCTTCGATTCTTTATCGAAAACGGAGCTGCGAATAATTGTTTTTTTGCACTTCAATATTCGATTGTATCTCTGGGATGTGGTGTTTTGTATACGGAAGGGGGGGCGTCCTTGCTCCCTGCCGGAGGTGAGATTAATAAAGTAAAAGACAATCAATAATCCGCGTAATTGCATGTTTACCGGCTTCGTAGACATTGGTATCGTCGTGGATAAGCAAAGTCGATGTGTTTCAGAAACGGTGATTTAGAATTCATCGAATAAAACTCGCAACGCGGCAGTTAAAGTACCGTTATTTCGCATCGCGCGAGCAAACGGAAAATAATTTGATTTTTTTTCTCCGCGTATGACGTCCGAAGTCGGACTCCCTCCGCGATGAATAAAGTTGAGTCGATGAAATTTCTCACTCGTTAAGTATATGCATGACGGCGCTATCGCGATCTTTATAGCACACGAAGATTATTGGCCGTTTCCATGGGACCTCTCAAAGTAGTCGCATACGTAATATCGCACGTTCCGCGAGTACACATATGTACCCGTCGCACTCGCTGCAAAGGAGATACATCTTTGTGGCGCGAGTTGAAGAAGAAAAGGTTATCGTGTCACGAGTCCGCAGGGTGGAACGATTCGGGTCGCTGAGAAGCACCGAGTAAACATCCTATCTACTCGGCGAGAAAGACTTCAGAGCCGAAGGGGCACTATACATCGGTATTATAAACTTCGCCTCTGTTAACTGATAAGACAACCGCGCGGGAGCCGAGAAAAAATCTTTGCGTAAGCGCGCAGCGAAGCTACGAAGGGATAAAAATAATTCGAAGCATATATTTCAAACGCTTTTGGATAAGCATATATATATTTTTTTCATCGTCTTTTTATTTTAATATTTCGTGTAAAAGACCGTCGCTCGATGATTTAGCTATCTCGGAAAACGGAGTACGAAACATCGAGGAGAAACGACTGCATAACGGTTCACTGATAAATTCGGCGCGTTATCGAGGGCTTATCGATAATTCTGGAGATTGGGTCCTCCGATTAGTTTCGTTTCGACTGTTTTTTCGTCTTTATGATACATATGTTGTACGCTTTCCTCCATTTAAATTTGTAATGCAGTTAATTATTTTTCTTGTTACGCGCCTTCGTTGCGAGGAATTTTTTTCTGTAAATTTTCTTCAATCACGATGTTTGCACGTTATATCGAGAAAATCTATAGGCGTTTAGATATCCTACGGAAGTTCTCGTGGCGAACGTATTCGTTCGCTATTGTCAGACACCTATAAATCTACGCGATCAACCGACGTGACGGAGGGACGTGTACACCGCCTATATATCGCGAAAGTACGAGCGATGCGGGCAGAGATCGATTGATTCGTGCGCATCGTGAGAAACTGATAGAATGATACCAACGAGAGACGAAGAACGCGGCGCTAACCACGTGGACTCTGTACATGTAATACTCCGTCGCAAAACATCGACGCCATGCAGATATCGCTATAGCGGCAACTGTGCCGAGATAATTAAACAATATTTCGCTAAATAATTTGTCCGCACGGAGAACGTCGACTCGACAGAGATCGTTAAACAACTTGGGATATTCCGCGTATACAGAGTCGCGAATCGTAAGGACTCTCAGCGATCGGGTTGCCGAACAACGTAAACGAGTACCGACCACGAGGCTACCGCGGACGAGGACGGGATACGAGGCAAACCGGATAAAAGCGAAGATCGTGTATTCTCTCCACTTCGCGGGACTGTGCGGCGCGCAGTCCAGATTGGTGCAGGTGCGCGCCGCGGCTAATCCGGCGTTGGCTTTTTATAATGTCACGCAGCTATACAGTTAAATAAGCAGACGTATGTGTGCGCATATGTGTGCGCATCTCGAAGGATTGCGCTCGGTGACACGGGACGATGCGTAGCACGTCCTCGACGTGCGTGATGCACAAAGAACAGTGTCAGAGGCTGCAGTTGCAGCGCAGTAAGAACTATCGAAGATCGAAAGAAGAAAAAGAGATATTCCTATTGGCATTCGTCGGACTGTCTTTCATGGTGATTAGTCACTATCTAAGCAGACATTAACTTCACAAAGAATCTCCAGTCGGTTTGCTTTCATCGACATCTCTTTCAGTCACTGGTATTCGATGTTTCAACGATACGACGCCAAAAGCGCCGATTTTACATTTTTATTTCGAGAAATCAAATCAAAATCTCAACGTTTTTTTATTTCGAAAAAAAAAAAAAAAAATGAAATCGGAGCAATTTTTTGGCCGATAAAAAAAAATCGTCGAAAATTCATGACGAAGTTATATTTTTAGTAATGAGCAATTCGATGAAATTTTTTTTTTTTTTATTCGAGAATTTCGAACTATCGAAGAAGTTTAATAGGTCGAGGGGGAGGCGTTAATTGAGCGAGTAAATTAAAACCACGTGTCGAGCACAGTTGGTGGCGACGTTCCACCTGACGCGTGTAGCAAAGCTATACGTGACGGAGCGGAATAAATACGATCGGTGATACGTCGCAATGGCACTATATTGTAGCCATTCTCCTTACGCCTATTAAAATCGAATCCATAGATCGTACGCACGACGAAGAATACACAGTACGAAATTCAATATATTAGGACGCAGCTACTGGTTTATCATTCAAAAATGTTCGCTAATTACGAGAGAAGACGAAAGAAAACCACCGGCGATCGGCACGCCACCGCCTATCCATGGATGTGCGTTGTACCGCGTGTGCTGCCCGCGGCCTCGGCTACTGGATATTTATCTGCTCTATTAATAATATCGGCGTTTCTACCAACCGCATTCAATGTATATTATAATAATTACGAACCTCGCCTCTCTTTTGCTTCACCGCGCTACCTGTGCCCCACTCGCGTATTCATATGCATACATATATATGTATACTCCCGATCACGTGGTATGGGTAGATATACATGTAGTATACAATGCAATCTCTTGTGAGTAATAATGTGCATCAAGATTCGTATGGCAACTTCTGCAGCACCATCGGAGAGTACGTCTCGTCCACCCATTTAAATATATAGGTATACCGAATAACCTCTTGTCTCTCGTGTTTGTGCCATTCTCGATGAAAATGACTTCGGCGAGATGGTGTATAACGCAAAGTGGAATAGCGTGACGACGGCGTACCCGTAATATACGATGTGATTTATGTCGGTGTGTCTCAACCTTGATTCGCCATATCCCGCTGATTCTGCCGCTGTCTCGATGAATATCCGTGATGGCTATACGCAAAGGTACCCAATGCACCGTTGCACTTCGAGACAAGGAACTAAGAGGATACCGTGCACTTTTAAATGCTCGCGACGTCCGATACTCCGCGAAAACATCGTCGCGACGTCCGCTACGCGAGAGACTTCGATAAACGCCGAGACTTCGCTTTGAAATCGTCAATATACGGCAGATGTACCGTTTATGGCCATTTTTATTATTATATATTTCTAATTATTTTTGCTTATAAGTTCTGAAGATTAATGAGAAAAAATAAAAATGGCGTTTTCGCGATATTTCGGGTTTCGGCGATCTTTTTGTTTTTTCTTCCATTTTTCGTTTTTTCGTTTGGTTACTCTGTTTATTCGTCGACGAAAAACAGTACTTCAAGTTTACTTTATATTTTTGGTTTTCGATTTCCGAAATTATCGTCCTATTTAATTTATCTCTCGAGCCGATCTCATCGATGTTTCAAAACACGAATCTTGTATTGCATATAGATCTTTCGTTATATGGTTCGAAATGGTTTTCTCGATGAACGCATCAGTGTTCCAGCTTTCGTTTCGTCTTTTCTCACAGGATAATTTATCGACGATGCCAACGAAAAGAGTGCAACGTGGCTGCAGTACGGATGACTATGTGTTCGCGCGCGTGCGTTTGTGTGCGCGGGTTGGAAGCAGAAACAGGCCCTCCCGTGGGACATCGGCACCCAACCGACCATCCGACCGGTCTCGCCATATTAGTCCGGTCGCGCGGAGGCATGGCCGCGAGGCCGCGTGTTCTGCTTCGCTTCTGGATGCATGATGCTTCTGCGAGCTTAACGATGACGTCAACCGGGGGTCGTCGGGCTACGGCGTCACTATGGTACCTCATGTCGCACCCAATGACAAAACGATGTTGACGATAATACAGAATAATTTTAATACCCGCTGTGTATCGTGAAAATACATATTATAGAAGTAACACGTGATGAAAGTTACGTAAAACGAAAAAAAAAAAAAAAAAGTATCGATGTTTTTCTTTTATTCTTCGGATCCACGAAACCTATTCGCGATGTTCCTAAATCGGTAAAATACCGCAATCGGCCATTTTGGAATCGTATTATTACCTCCTGAACCGTTTAACTCCCTATCCTATTATTTTATCGATCGTCTTTTTTTCCGTTATTCCATTGATTTTCGACATCGTTTCATCGAAACATTTAACGAACTTTATACTCGAGGCAATCGAGAATAGAGACATTATTTCGCGGTCATCGTATGCCGAATGCCGGAGAGTCGCACGCAAGGGATGTGATGTTTTACTGTCCCGCGCCATTTTAGCTCCACAACCGAGGGTGGTCCATAAGGGATGCTGCGCACGGGATACTCTCTAAATTGTCGAATCGAATGACGCGCCATCCAAGATCCGCGCATTTTATTGGACGAACTGAGAACCCTTGCGATTTTATTACGCTTCGACGGAAGTTTCTCGGCTGCGATGCCGTCTATTCGCCAGCGAATCACATCTCTGATGGTCTTTCTATCATCTATCTATATCTATAAATGCTAACGCCCAAAGAAGGAGAATCCTTGGCATCGCGATGGCCAACAACAACGGAACGTTCTCGTTGTCTTCATGTTATTCTCTAACACGCCCTCGCGAATTTGCGCTCAGGCCAGCTGCCCAATGTCTAAAGAAACATCGCGAAAAAACTTCTCGCTATCGTTCCTTCTTTAATGCGCAGTTTCGTCATTCGCGGAAAATCGGAGATATTCAAACATCGACATTTCGCGGAAAGTACTACAGTTTCTTTCCGTTGTTTTTTTGTTTTTTTTTTTGACAAATATTTCCACGTTATCGCAATCTTTAACTTCGGGTGTAAGGAACATTAGCGTGGAAAAAAAACGAGGTGTTCGATATTATGCGCGAAGACCGGGGTTCGTTTTATATTCCGGTGTACTACAGTATACGACGGTCGTTCGTTACACGGTTTACGTTCGAAAAGTCAACTCTCCTCTGTATCTTTTATCTGCAATGGTAAACCTCGCCGGCCGAACCCGCAACGGGTCACGGGGGTGGCAGCCGAAGGGTGCGGCCTCGCTGCTTGCGACCATGCGAAATCAATATCACGCCCGCTGCTCTCATACTTGCGCGCTCTGTCTTTCCCTCTCGCCCTCTCTATCTCATTCTCGCGCGATCTCGCATAACCTGTCTTTTTCTCCCTTCTGTGCTTTGCTCATCCCATCGTCGCCTCGCGGTCCCTTTACGAGTTGCCCTTTCCCGTACCTTCCCGAGAATGATGTAAATTATCGTTGCCGCACAAGCACCGCGACATTGTGCTGATTATATGGCTCGGTACAAGTTACACTCGTGGAATTTTTTTCTTTTTTTTTTATACGCATTATTTTTTTTTATGTCCGATATCAGAAAACGAAGAATAATCGACAAAATGATTTCGATATAATGAGAATCAATAATTCGATCGATTTTTTTTAACTCGATGTATGATAACGAAATTAATAAACAAATTATTCAGTTCAACTACTCGACATTAAAATGAAGGAGTCATTGATATTAGTTATTTTTTATTCTTCATCTTCGGAACTCTGCTCTCGCAGCCATTTCTAAAATAAAGGAAAACACCCCTGAAAATCGTAAATTTTTCACATTGCTTCCTCATTACTTTCTTTTACTCACAAAGTTTTTACTATGAAAAAGCTGTTTCGATGTTTTGGAAAATTCCGAAAACGTTATTACAAAAATCTCAAAAAAAAAATCCACGAGATCGAAGCTTTTTCTTTTTTTTCAAAATAAACATCAATCGAAGACATGAAGTACCCCTATGAGCGTTAGTTGACATATGCTTCAGCTGTACTTCATGCGCATCGTATTTTTTTTTTTTATTTCATAACTGGATCACGCGAATAAAAAGCTTTCGAAGCACATGTACAGGAGTGACGAGGCTAAACAAAGTATAGTCCACTGTTTGCTGCTGTAGCAGTGTCGGACTATTATAGCTGCAGTTATGGTTGCATCGAATTTATGTTCGTTGTTAAAACTATTAGGTGTGATATCACAATTATATATAATAAAGATTCACCGGCATTTCCAAGGCTTTCCCCTTCCCTTCAAATCCCACATCTTTTTGTCATGCTAAACGCGTATTCCATTTATTTCTACGTTGTGGAAGTTAATTTTATTGTAAACACTCCAACCGGAGAGAGATATGCGCGCCTGCGGCGTCGTCGCCAAATATACGCGAAGCTTGTACAATACTTTACCGCCGTTTTTGCATGCATACCGATCTTCACTTCGACTTCGTATTTATTCTTATCTCACGGTAACCAATGCGAAAATCTCCGAATGCGCCTTTTCCAAGATCTCAATATTTTTTCACACCTTTCCAACTCGCGTTTGGAAAAAAACCGGTGGAGAAAACGTTTGGATAAATCGCATTTACAAAAAAAAAAAATTTAATCTTTAATTGCATGAAATAAATTGAAAAAAAAAAAAGATCGAGAGAGTGAATTGAGTCGAATTTAATAAAAATGCCGTTAGATGACGTTAATTTGTTTTTATAAGAAAAGTGTGTAAACATAATTTGAAATTTAGTCAAAAACATGTTGGCGCTCCGATGATCTTTCGTCGGGCATTTTATGGTCGTTGAAATGTAAATAAAATAAACAAATTTATCGTTGTTTTGATATTTTCCGTTTTTTTATTTTTTTTTTGCAAATGCCCTCTTTTAAGGACAATTTATGAGATTGAAGGCACTCGCTAAACTCGGAATGAGGATACCAACGAAACTTCTAGAATATCGAAAGCAGCGTGCAAGTTCTTCGAAAAGCACCGGGCGAGTTGCACAACTGCTAGTCGGTAAACTGGCGCCTCTTATTGTCAACAAAATTCCTAAATGATGAATTCACTCGCTTCGCGAAGTGCCTAAGCATCTAACAATGAAAATTCATCGCGACGGCGCATTGTCTTGGATGCTCCGTTGACGATTCGTGACTAAGGAAAAACTTGCAGATAGTATTAAAATGGATCGCGTGTGGAAATTACCCCTGACGAGAGTTAGTTAATTTTAGTGACGCGATATTCAGTGTCTTCGAAGGATCTTCTCGCGGGGTCGCGTTGCGAAATTTACCTTCGGAAAAGACCTCGAGAAATATTGATCGCCAATT
This sequence comes from Cryptus viduatorius, assembly GCA_964006125.1. Classification (NCBI taxonomy): domain Eukaryota; kingdom Metazoa; phylum Arthropoda; class Insecta; order Hymenoptera; family Ichneumonidae; genus Cryptus; species Cryptus viduatorius. The sequence goes on along the minus strand of OZ023220.1, from coordinate 32,065,019 downwards.
TTAGTTGAAATTTTTTTTTCATTTTTGTTATTTTTCTGTTACGATAAATGAATATACGATTTTTCTATACGAAAGATACTCGCTGCGCACTCGCGAAGGAACATTGTAACTACGAGTGTCCTTCGGTTTTGGCGATAACAACGATACGACTCAGTGAGCTCTGTTGTCAAGGAATTTACGAATTATCTTTAACCTATGGCTAACGTTCGGAAAATATTAGCTTACGGAGTTTATAATGACAAACGACATCGGCGTTTAAGAACTCGCGGAATGTGGGAAGTTCGCTGATACAAGCCGATACCGACGAGTTTCGAATGACCGACGTATGGTAAGCGAAACGTTGAACTACGAACTGAAATTGCAACTGACGATTGACCATCCGAAAACAAAGTGGGAACTCCCATCTCGATATTGTTACTATGATAAATGACCGATATTTGTATATTCGAATGCCCGAACTTTGAGTGCAGTATTGTTGGTCTACAGGACTGTAGAACAAGGAAACGCAGAATATTTCGAACGCCGCCGTTGCAGCCGTTTTCTTTAGCAAACCTCACCGCCCCCTTTAAAGGGGACTTATTTTTATAATTTGAGTCATGAAATAAAATACTGTGACTTGCATTCATGACCCCTATTGTCACGATGAGAATAAACTTTTACGAAAAATACGCTGTCAAGTTTTCAATTTATTTCCTAACTTTTTGTGAAGCCAATGACAAATTACGGACATGTACTATTATTTGTCTTCAGTTTTCGTACATCAGTGATGAAGTTTTTTCTGATATGTAAATTGTCTTCGATATATTACGATTACAGTTTTTCTTACCAACAGACGGTGATAGTTCACCTCAAAAGAGATTGCATAAAAAACCGTTTTGCGGTTATGCAGTCGTGCGCGGCAGCTTTGATCCCCGAAAGTCATTGTACCGACTAAAACCTGATTATTCCTAGTAATGAAAAGTTTATTGATAGGAGGACTCAACTTCCACAATTACAAAGTCATTGACTCGATATCTCTCCCGCCTTTTGCTATCCTGCGCAGGCTTGTGACAGCCCTCGCCGCTGCTGCCAACGGCAGACCGAAAAACTTTGTCGGAACCTCCAAATTGCGTCCGCGTGAGGCGACACCATTGTTATCTTTATTGTCCCACTCTCGTTCGGAAATACATTGTGGTTAAGATAGAACAAGAGTGAGAAGAGTATTGCGCTAATGCATCTCTGTACGAGAGAGACGCGACGTATCCGCGGTAGATTACTGAACGCGCCTCAGCCAATAAGAAAGAAGGGAAAGAAGAAGGAGAGCGCGAATTCTCCCGCCGTAGCTGTGGTACCCGACAGTTTTTTGTCTTCCGTTGTGGCCCTCTGCGAATGCACAAGCAATTTTCTGCTGTAGACTCTTCATTCTAAGATTTACATTTCTAAATAAAATGTATTACTTTTGATAATTCGAACCGGAGCGTAATTTTTTATCAACTTTGCGACGATACTCCCCGCGGTGACCGCAGGCTTGCGCGTGTGTCATTTCCACTCTGCTTCTCTCGTGCCTTTCTAAATAATCGTACGCCTCGACTTCAACTGTCAAAGTAGCGTGTAAATAGTAGAAAATAGCAAATAGTAACGTGCAATTAAATAAAGATGGAACAACGTGATCGCGATCGAATCGATCAATGTTGCCATAAACTTATATTCCAAATAAATATAAAGCTCCTTTGGCCCCGTTTGATCGAATTCGGAGTTTTCAACGAGGATGACGCAAACATACCTGGCTGGGAGGTTGGTAAAAAATCATTTATTATCGAACCAATCTATCAAAAACATAAGAATCTATTGTGTCATCAGATTATTATCGCCTCTACTCGATTACTTTTCAATTATGCTTGCGATGTTACGATATATCGCGGCTTATTAAGAAGACGTTTTTTTTTCTTTTCTTTTCGATTGTTTGCAATCGTTCAAATAATGATTATTTAATAAATAATCCACATTCATTCTAATAGACAAAGCAACACTGAGACTTAATGCATTATGTACTATGTTTTGTGCCGTTATCCACACAATGTACAAATAAATTCGATAAAAATGAACAGTCATAAAATATCGTTCAAAAAATACTTAAATAATTGTTTCAATGTTATTTCACACAATTTAAGGCAAATCTGGAAAACACTGCTACTATTCGCGACATCCTGCTGGCAATAAAGACGCGCGGACCCTATGCATTTGAGAATTTCATACGGAGTCTACGAGAAACGGGACACACAGATGCGCTGAGCATTCTTGGAGTTTCCGACAATAAGATAGATGCCTCAACAAACAATGCAACGGCTGAAGCAATAACTCCGATGGAAGTCGAATATAATATATTGTCTCCCGCGGATGAAAATTTGAACATTGCCGGCGGCAGCGTTGAAGACTTCCAGAGGTGAACAATGCGAGTCTTTTGGTCTTTTTGAAAAAATTTTACTTATTCTATTGTCTCGTGAAGAATGTGCTAATTTGGTAACTGTGTACTTTCAGCGAAGACGGATACTACAAAAATCTTAATATATCGGAAGAACCGCTGGTGATAAAAGTTCGCAAGGCAGAGAAGTTTCTCGACCACCGGGACGCCACCGACAAGAACAGATGCTATCCTATGAGATCGAACCCTCGTGGTTTGGTTCTCATAATTACCATCATTAATTACATGTTTAGAAAGAAAAGATGGGCGGCTGAACATGACGAAGCCAATTTGAAAAAACTGTTCGAGGACATGGGCTTCAAAGTTACGACTCGTAGAGATTTGACTGGAGCGGTAATTTTTGAAAAATTATTTAAACCGCAAAAGACATTTTTTCGAAGTTTACGTCTGGCCGTATCATCATAATAGCCGGCCAGCCGTTTTCATCATAATATAGAAATATGAAAAAAAAAAAAAATCGAATAGCGAATTTATAAAAAAAAAATTTTTGCAAATGCTTTCTTTTTTTTTTTGGTTAAAAAAACTTGAATATAAACTAACGTTCGTCATTCGCGCTTCGGTGATTGCTAGAGAAGTTCCACTTTTTTTTTTATATTTTTCACTATTTTACTCACGAATCGACTATAACCGTTTTTTTCGTTTTTTCGCGAATAGAAGACAAAAATGTGTGATTTCCACTTGAAATTTTATTTCATCATAATATTGAAATATGAGAAAAAAATCGGATACCGAAAATAAAATATTTGTATAATTGTGTATATTTAAAAAAAAAAATTTAATTTTATTGCAGCAAATCAAACAAGTAGTGAAAGAATTTTCGCAACAACCGGAATTCAGCAAAGTTTCGTCGAGCTTCGTAATAATATCGGCCCACGGTGGCGAGACACCCAGACAAGACGGGACGATCAGCACGGAAATTCACGGAATCGATTTCGACGTGTCCACAGCTGAGAAGATTTGGTGCGACGATCTAGTCAATTTTTTCACGGCAGATAAGTGTCGGCGTTTGAGCGGAAAGCCGAAAGTCTTCATATTTCAAGCGTGCAGGTACGCGACTCGCGGTACATTGAATCTTTCGGAGATTCGCAGTGAAAATCAATGATTATAAAAAAAAAAAAATTCTTCGACAGAGGAGATAAATATCAGGAAGAAGTGAACAGAACCGCATCTGATGGATCTTCTCAGGAGATCGAACGAATACATTCCGACATACTGATTGCTCATTCAACAATTCCGAGGCACCGTGCCTTTCGCGACACTGTTAATGGGAGTTGGTACATCCAGATACTCTGCGAGGTCTTTATGAATTACGCCTGCGAGATGCATCTCTTCGATTTGTTCGCTATGGTAATAATTTCAAACATCTATAGTCGAATATATACATATTTTTATACAAAAATCAATTTTTTCCCGACTACGCTACAATTACCATATTTCATACCTGCAACGCGGGTGGAAAGTTACCGATTTTTTACCAGAGGGCAAAAAAGTAAATTTGCGGTCGAAAAAGTGATTGTCGCGGGAAGAAAAGAACTCCAAACGGGAAAAATTAGAAACAAATCGCGTTTTCCTACTAACGTTGCAGCTATAAAAATATCGTCTATTAACGTAGTCGGAAAAAAGTATAATATGCTCCATTCAGCCCTCACTTCGCTCGAGCAGCAAACTTAACACTCAGCGAAACGCACTTCCCTCCTTTGTAGCATAATGTACTATTAAAATGATTTTTCCACAGGTCGACAGACGATTGAAGCACCTCCGTTCACCGTCAAATCAATCGCAAACATCGACCATTACGTCAATAGGATTCAACATGCACTGTTACTTGCATCCCGGTCTTTTCGAAGACGACTGAGTAAAACACTTTGCGTTCCGCGATAAATTAATTTTTATACTTTTTTTACTACTATGAGCTCAAAACCATAGTTGAATGAAATCATATTTTAAATAATGATAATGTTGATCATGGTAAAGATATATAAATATAGATATATATACATATACACACACATGAGATGGAGCAGTCCGGAGCTCGTCTAAGAGTTCATCGTGCCAAAGTGAGCGAAAAAATGAACGTTACATCGACGGTATATTTGAAATAATAAGAACCTATTTTACCTCAAGTAAAGTTTTTTTTTCCCCTCATTCCATCAATCAACAGGAGTATTGCCGATTTGCGATGATATTTCGTAAAAAAATCTTATGGAGATTTTATTAGTTTTTGAAGAGCCGATACATAGATTTTGATGATTGGTTTCTATTGTTTTTTTTTTTTTCAATATAAAAACATTTGTGTAAAGCCAATATATCGAGACACATGGTATATTATAGACACGTTTTCATCGTGTGCATATCGAGCGAATTAGTAAATTCGTGTGTTAGGAATAAATTAATTAATGAAAAAGTTGAAATGATACGGATTGATGTGTTAAGTCAAAAATCGACAATTCCCGTTTTTGTTTAATGGTTTTTTTTTTCAATCTAATGAGCGACAAGGCGCTCTTCGGCGTTCAGAGTCCAATGATCCGGGCGATTTTTCATCTAAGCATTTATTTTCATCTTCGTGTAATACGGGTCCGCCGTGTACCGGTCGGTACAGACATAATACAAGTATCCTCAGTACAACGACTGTGCGTTCGACGAACGAGGCTTTTTTATTTTCTCCAAGTTCTTGATGAGCAGATCGTGTAATGAACAATAGCGATTTCGCACTTCGCTCATAACGAGCCAAAGACTTGCGAATTCTTTCTCGTCGAGTTCCTGTACGGCTCGTCTGTAATCGAGGATATGAGGATATTTCGCAACTTTACTCACCACTTTGCCTCTCGAGATGAAGTACCTGAAAATTCGTCAAATTTGTTTTCTGCATTTTTCGATAACTTTATGCACAACGATCGATGGACCGCGTGAAATACCTTGATATCTGGTCAAAGTACGCGGCAGCCTCACTCTCCACGGATTGTATCTCCGCGAGGGTGTCCTCTTGAATCGATACTCCGAAATTGTTACCGTCTTCGATTTTCGGAATCATAAATGAAATCCACATTTTCAGCTGAAATAAAAAAAAAAAAAAACGAATGCGTTCATTTTCGCGCGCGAATAATGGAAATCGCTGGATTCTCTTTAAAGATTATTCAGTAGCTTACCAGATTGGAGTCTTCTAGAAGCTGTAGTATGTACGGTTTGACTATGCGAATTATATCACAAATGGGTTTGTTGCAGAGTATCGGACCGCTTGGTAAGATCATAACTTTGGTACCGGCAGTTCCGACGCCACCGTCCGCGCTATTCTCCAATTTAATTTTTTTGGTCTTCGGTCCATCTTCGGAATGGTTTAGCAATATCGGATCTGGAATGGGCACGTTGAGCTCTTGATGAACCTCCGTCAGGTCCCTGTTGTAGAAATTCGGCGTTTCCAAAAATTCGTTGAGTTTTACGATCTTTTCGGGAAATCCTTTGAGGAGTAGTTGTTCGGCCTGTAAAATTTTTATCGATTAAATAATGCATTCTTGCGTCGAAAAACTATAGACGCGCATCAACGACGTATAGATTGCTGCGATTTTTATTCAAAGTTCATAAAAATGGTATTAAACATTTGATAATGAAATTTATATATGTATTTTTGTTTTCTACGAAACCGAAATTCAAGTTATTATGAAAGATTTTCTGGAAAAAGCAATCTTCAAAGCCATATCTTGGAATAAATAAATGAATTAAAATAATCAATGTGGAAAATTCAGATTTATTCAATTAATTACCTTCGTCTTAAGGGAGTCCTTGTATTCCTGAACCTGAAAGCAAAATTAAGTTTTTTAGCTTTCTGCATATGAGAAACAAAAAGAAAACATTGTCAATAGGGTTATTCGCTGTTGAAAACAATAAACTACATCCGATAATTGAGACTCCGGTCTACAGAGCCGGTGATCGCTCCCCACAGGGAGAGTCTCCGCGTCGGTGCCAACATTTCTTGAATCTCTCGATTCATCGCTCGGCGTTGAACGAAAGAATGCTGGGAACATTTAGTTTGCCAAAAAATAGGATATTTTTTTTTCAGATCCAGAGAGTCATAAGTACACGTGAAATTTTAAAACCTGTGTTCGCTTCGATTTTGCAAGGTTAAAAAAATGTTTGACGTTGTCGGACAGTTTTGCAATGCGTCATCATAGTCTTATGTTTCTCGCTGTATTCGTTTGTTTCGATATTATTAGTCGCATTTGACAAAACAAGTTGTTTCTTGAAGCGCAGCGTATGCTGTGTTTATATGGTATCCATGCAGGTCTGAGGACCCATTGCGGACAAATTGAATGTGAGAGCATCTCAAAGATGGTTTGTGTCAATGGCAAAAAAAAAAACAAAAAAGCAAAAAAAAAACATTTTTGTTTTGTACCACTGAGGCGTTTAAATCGATAAAAGGGTAGTATCGGGAGTGAAATTAGTTGAATTCGAATAGTCATCATCGAATTATTCGACCGACGGCGTCGGTGACATATTTTTTTTTGTATACATCGAATAATTACGTTGCTGCTGGATGAAAATGCGTTTTGCGTAAAGCTGTGAGGTTATAGACGTGCGACGGTATCGATATTTTCGAGTGCCGTCATTAGCTCCGCGACGGAGCTCAGAATAGTAACGAAAGATTGTGTGTACCAAAGAACCCTTTGGATTTTATAGTGTACACGCATAATTATTACCACGTTCGAGGGGACCATCGTAAAACACAAACAATACTATTGAAAAGTTGAAGGACCGCCGGTTCGTTGATGCACTAACCTAACCACACAATATTCATCATTTTACGGTTAAGAGTCACGACGACCACGAAACGCAGAAAGTAATTGTTAATTCGTTGGAGATTACGAAAATCGTGTAATTTACCTTTTCTGCTGTATTATCGGCCATTATACGATCCGTAAAAAACAAAAACTTTGAAAATATAACCACACTGCCCCTTTGTTGAAACGTGCAACTTCAAACAGGAAGTCACTCTGTCCGTTTATACAACGACGAAATCACGTGACAGGATAATCTGTCAATATTCACATTTTATAAATAACGTTTCATTCATTACGGAAAATCTCGTTAGGTTCGTGGTATATTTATGAACTAATTGTTGTTATAATTTGAAGTATAATTTTTTGATACTATCGACAGAGGCGCGAGATTCAAACGGAAGTTTGTTTTGGATTTTTAGTTAGTCAAATGATAAATAGTCGTGGACCTAATTTCGACGAAACGACTTTTTCGAATAAAGCATTTTAATAAATCGAAAACTTAAACAATATAAGGCTGTATTGCGGCGTTGTCGAAACTTCGCGCATTCTCGTTGTGCAATGAGTCCGTCATTGATTGAAGGATGAAAATTTCGATGCATAGCACCTGTAACGATCTCGTTAATTACGAGCCTTGTAATACGTGGTTCGAATCGATGCAGTCACGAAATTCGAATGAAAATTCTGACCGAGATTTTTGCAACATGCACGGCGGAGAAAGTGATTCGATCATCGAAGATAATTGCCCGTGCAAATCCCCGCGATATTATCTACCCGCTGAAGTTGTTTTGCACAACAAACCCAACGATTGTTGGGTCACGTATCTCGATGGTGTTTACGATCTCACCGATCTCTGCAAAGCGTGGAAGAACACGACGGAAATAAAACCAATAATCGCGCACGCGGGCAAAGACATAAGTCACTGGTTCGATCATCAAACGAACGACATAAGATACTTCGTGAATCCAGTGACCGGTTCATCGGTGCCTTACTGTCCCCATGGACCAATTCCGGATGTCGATCTTGGCGTACCGGCGACAATCCGGCGGCCGTTGGACAGGTGTCCCTGGTGGCTCGACGGCAAATACAAGAAAGGATATCTTACAAAGAACGCGAGACCTTGCAGAATTATCAATGTTCTCACAGGCGACGCAGCGGTTATATCGGTGAGTCATCTCAACCGGTTACCTCTAATCATCGAAGTCACCTAATGACACTACACAATGGAATGGTTGCGGTTAAAGTTGATCATTTTTCAAATTTCGATCAGCCAATCCAGAAAAAAAAAATTTGTTTAGTTTAATGCACGCGGAGTAAAAAATATATTCCGATCATTAGTAGCAGAATTTTGTTGATTTCCCGACAATGCGGCGTTTTTTTAAATGATAATACTGCGAACGGTGAACAAATGATTTTTTGAAAATATTCTTCGAATTTTCATAGAATTGTGACATCATTAGGAATTGTAAGAGTGAAAGGGAAATTAATGAAAAAAAAATGGTTATTCGAATGAAAAAATGTGGGAATAACAAGTTCTTTCGCAGCAAATCCGGTTTGCGGTTACAAAGCTAACAATAAACGCATCCCAACTACGTTTAGGTCTGCGAAGAAGATACTATAACCCGAATACAGGAGCGATTTTTGATCTTCAACGCTCACGGTGCATCATACGAATGGAAATTCGAGAGTAAGAAAATCGATATGAACAGAACTTTAACGGAGAATGGAATTCCGGACGAACGAGATCGATACGTGGCTTGCGGTCTTCCCGAAGATACATACATTCCCAGTCTGCTGTGTTATTACAAAGACGATCTTTCCGAAGCATAAATTCTATACGCGATCTGAAGGAACTCCCATTATTAAATTCAACAGTTTCCTTATCAGCTATTATCGCAATCTTCGTATTTTTATCAATTTTTATTGCCAATTATTCGTACAAAAAAAAATGATCGTTCATCACTTACGACAAAATCGCTCTCTTAAAAAGGTCCTTGCGATATATATCGAATAGATCGCATTTATTGTTGTTACTCATATCGAAGCTCATTGTTGTCGGTTTATTCGTGCCGTGATTGGTCGACGAGTTTTGACAGGAGGTTTCGGGCGCTCTGCGCGCGCCCGTAACCTGCTAGTCGCTATTCTAAAAAGTTGGTGTGTCACGATACTAATCGACTTTCGAGTTTTGCCTATCGAAAGTTCGATATATGTATTGTTGTCGGTTTATTCGTGCCGTGATTGGTCGAGATTTGACAAGAGACCAAGGGCGCGCGCAGCGCGCCCCTGTCTTGGCTAGTCGCTCTCTTAAAAAGGTCCTTGCGATATATATCGAATAGATCGCATTTATTATTGTTACTCATATCGAAGCTCATTGTTGTCGGTTTATTCGTGCCGCGATTGGTCGACGAGATTTGACAGGAGGTTTTGGGCGCGCGCCCGTAACCTCCTAGTTGTTTAAAAAGTCAACGAATAAAAATGAGAGGAGGGGTATCGCCATCTTGAAATTAATGAAACGCGCGTTCGCGATAAAATACCCGAATATATTAAACATTTTTTTTTATTATAGCGAATTACAGTTTCATTAATAATTAAGTGCCGAAAAAAATAAATAAAATCGAAAAATCGTGTCGGCATTAGTAACGTTTGCGATGTTTCGATGGACGAAAGGTATGCACTTGTCTTTCGATGAAAAAGAAGCCCTCTATGCGGTATAATGAGAATGATATTCCACATGGCTGCGCGGACAACTTTTTCTTCAGTTGAACGCGCAATGCGCTATGTATCTATTTATTTCTCGGGACGAAACGTGAACGAATGCTTGGAGAGGCTTCGTCGTCCATACAATGGAAGAGAATAAGCATGAAAGTTGGTACTCACATACATATATATATATATATATATATATATATATATATATATATATATAAATATAAATAGATGCGGTCAGTATACTCTCGGTACGCGTGTTCCTTTACTCGACGTCCTCGCTGGACGTACGACATCGGGTTCTAGTTGTCGTTTATAAGCTTCTTTGGCTCATCCGTGGGCTGTTGTGCGCACCGGTTACAGTACCGGCGGACGCGTGCATCGCGAGGTGAACAGCATTAAACGTCATTACACGACGGGCTGCGCGAACGAGACGAGATGCATCGCGCGCCCGCAATTCCAACACGAAGAGAGACCAGACCCGCCGTCTGTCGGATCTTCTCTGCCCTCTATATAACCGCTCCCTCCCCCCCCCCTCCGCCCTCTCCTCGCGAAACATTGCAATTAGACTCATTACTATTACTCCATTCCTTCACGAATGGATAATGGAAAAAGGCGCAAATGGTCATCGAAACATATAGTTTACAATGTTTTCTTGCATCGCGTGTAAATAATATTTTACGCCGTACAACTTGAAGGGTTAATGCCGGTCAGTGGGCTATGCGGCCATTTAATGTCTCATACAGTAAAAATCAAACGTTACTTACAATTTCTTCGTATCCAATACAGAAATGAATTTATCCATAACATTTTCGACTATTTTGGGGGGAAAAAAAAATGTCGGAAACATTCGGAATTAATACTCATCTGCACTGTTTATTTCGAATGCATTTATAACAATAAAACTTACGATTGCTTATCAATGGGGAATAATAATAGTGTTATCGTCGATTGTTTTTTGTTTTTTTGTTAAAAACGTTAGATAGTTAATGAGAATTAAAAAATTTAAGGTTATAGTGACAGAATTGTTTCGATTATTTTTTACAATAGGTACTATAATTTTTTTTTTTTTCATTTATCTCGATGTTAATTATTGTTGCCATTTTTTAAATAAATTTTCCGTGCCTTTGAAGTATCCGTGATTGAGACATCGACATTCCTTCGGGGGTTTCGCATATTCACGAACGTTTATTTATCGAAGAAATATCGGTAATTCTTCGCCCTTCGGCGATCCACATTAGCCAACATCATCCTAGTAGCGGAGTTATGAAAACGAGTAATAACGATGGTTGTACACTTTATACCGGAGTAACTGGATACCAATCAGCGTCTCGTCGTACTCACGAAATCTTCTTATTTTATCTCCGTGTCTCCACGTGTGCGGGCCCCCCGGAGGTACGCGTGACGAAGAGTTGCGCGAGAGTATACAAGTTCGCTTCGTTGCACGCACATTCATGCCGAATCGAACGAACGTCAGTCATATTTCAATGTCGACGAAGTGCTCGAGGCAATGATGAAAAATTCTACGATTTTTTAATATTTTTTCAAAAGAAAATCTCATCCAAACGAAATGATAACGGTGACTCAACGGTTGGTCAGAGTCGTTCGCCCATTGCGGCGTTATCATTAAAGGTTCGGCGCGTCAAGCGCCGATCGATTGATCCAGAAAAATCGTAATCAACGATCCGGTCCGAATCGCTCCGGACTTTTTACGTACAAATGCATGAAAATACTGAAAATAAAGTATAAAACTTCGATTCTCGTTTTACAACGAATGAGATACGCGAATCTGACGAGTTGACGCGTTAACGAGTTGCCGCTTTGTTTTTCCAATCGATATTTCAAATTACCGTTTTCCACGGTAAATGGTCCATTAAACCGGAATAGAATAAAATGTTCCTATGCTTTCGCACCTGCGCAGTACGTATGGTGTTAAGAATTGTACGCTCATCAAGCCGGTAATATGTACACATCTTCTCTCTATGCGCATTATAAAAAGTTCTCACTACCACCGCCGTCGCCGGCGTGTAGGAGAATCGATATGGCTGCTCGCGAGAGGATCGGCGGTTGGAGGGGGGGGGGGGGGGGGGGGGCAGTAAGGAGGCTACAGTTATCGGTAAATTAAATGTCCCTATTAACTTTTTTTTTTTTTGCGGATGCGAATCACGGTATCGAAGTGATTCACCAAACGTCAAGCAGAAACCGAACGATGTAATAAAAACACTCGCAACGCTCGCGCTTGCGCTCGCTCTTCACTTTCGTAATAAACAATATTACTTCCGGTTTAAAAATCGCTTAACTGTAATTCGTTCGTGTATGAAGAAAGGAAGTAGGAAAGAAAATTAAGTTGTAACGCTAAACGGAATATTTGTAAAATGTTATTGCTTTTAAAATAATTGCGAAGTGTACACTTCGCACTTCGCTTCTTACTACAATTCCATGTTCGAAGTTTTTACAAAATAGAAAAGGAGCGTCTCGGATAAAATCTGCAAGACATATATACAGTTTGCTTGTGTACATTATAGATATAGGATAAAAAATATTGAATTAAGTTACCATTTAATATTCAATAATTCAATTAAATTCAATTTCGATTTCAATTGATCAAATTAATTTATAAATTAAAAGAATGAACATAAAAATAATACTCACTACGAGGAGCGATCGTAGTCTCATGGGCAGCAAATCGCCAGCGGTCAATTGAACTTTGTGGTAATGAAAATACAATACTTTCTCAATCCAAATCTACGAACATATTGAATCGACCGTAAAGTCAGAAATAGTCGATCTTAAAGAGGATCGATCGCGTGGTGCTCATTTCGCCTAAATTCAACGAAATGGAGAATGAATTGCAAACACTTGACGATAGTATAAAAATCTGAAAAAATTCACACATATTAAAGTTACTGAAAAGATTAATTTTGCGTAATAATAGTTGCAAAATGTTATTAAAAAAATGATGAAAAAAAAACTTTTTCTTTGTGAAAATGATTCGTTCATTTTTCTGAATACGTATGAATTTTTTCAGATTTTTATCTTCGGTTTGAATTTTTTTTTGTATGGAAAAAATGTGTGGAAAAAGAAAAAATTCAAACCCAAGATAAAAATCTTTAAAAATTCATACGTATTCAGAAAAATTAACGAATCATTTTTATAAAAAAAAAAAGTTGAGTTACTATTAATTTGTTTAACAAGTTTTTTTCATCACTTTGTTAATAACATTTTGCAATTATTATTACGAAAAATTAATCATTTCAATACCTTTAATACGCATGAATTTTATGAAATTGTTGTACTATCGAGAAGTGTTTCTAATACCCTCTCTATTTCGTCAAATTTAGGCGAACTGAGCACCACGCGATCGATCCTCCTCAACCGATAAAACACGAAGCGTCATCGGAAAAATTATATTTTACCCCATTCTCAGGTGAATACGTTGGAATGACCGAACGGTGTTTCATAACTTTGTAACACGTTTTCTCTGACTGAAAAATTACGAATACAATTTGACACTCCTTAAGACCTGCGTAATTGTGTTAAGACTCGACGACTAATTAGACATTATTTTTTAATTTTTTCATCATATTATCAAACTTTAATGTCTTAAAAATATTATGTATAATTTTAATTTTTAAACGCTTCGAACGATTGCTTCATCATTTTAACGCGATATTGTTGAACCCTTTTTCTATTGCGCTACGTAGGTTTTTATTTCCCCCGAGTACTTTTTTTTTTAAATAAAATCAGATAGTTAACAAAATGTCCGTAAAAACCCGAACAGTAAGTTTCAACCGTCACTATATTGTGAAAAAGAAGAAAAAAATCCTACGTGGCGCGATATTTTATGAAGCTTTTTAGTTTTTTTAAATTTCTGATCATCCGGCTGTTCAGAATTCGTGACGACGTCAATACAACATTTCAAGAAAGTCATGTAACTTCGGCAACGGTAACGGCATTTCCGGTCGATTCATTTTCTTAATATAAATCATTTGACAAGTTATTACTTTTGAATAAAAGTATACTTTTGAATAAAAAAAACCGGATGCTCCGATATCATTCGTTTTTTGAGAATTTTTTTTTTTTTTATTTTTGCCGACTTTTTCGTTTATCTACTTAGTTACAGAGCCTTATTTTTTATCATCAACAACTATTCAATCAAACAAACGTTACCTCTTTTGATATCCTATCGCAAAGCACAATAAAGCCGATGGTATAAAAAAGGTTATTCCACAGAACAATCAGAATCGAGTATTTCGTGGCCATCCTAGAAAATGTGTAGGTACTTCTAGTGAATTCGGTAATAATGTACACACTCCATGTCGCCATTACCGGATCGTACATTTTGTTGAAATCAGCGGCCATGTTGACGAGAATCGAATGAAGAAATTTCAACTCGCCAATAATGAATAATTTACGTTCATTTGTATTCGACGTAAATAATTTAGGTATGAGAGTATTATTGAAGTAACGGAAACGATCGTATACAATATACGTCAGTAGGCACAGATAGATCATCATGAAGCGCATTGCGGTAGCAAATACACATTTTACTATATGCCATTCTATAATAATATAATAATGCATGGTGCCGGAAAAGTTTGCGATTGCCAACGCACATTCGTACGCTAAACACAGCCAAATCAACCAAAATTTATTTTTGTTCTTGTGACCTAACTGCTCGACTCGGTTATCAAAATTTTCAGCGTTTTGATAAAACTGAAATAAAATTTAGAAAAAATGTTTAATAAACGGTGAAAAAACAGACTACGATGATACGCGTATACTTACCGCAACGATTATACTTTGACGAAAATGTGCTATAGACAAACAAAAGCAAATTAGCAATCCTGACAGAGTAATGCTAAACAATTCCAAAGTTTCTCGACCCGCGAGTGAGAAAATCCCTTTATCAGGGTGGGCGAGATTATTGGTCGAGATGTCTATGCAGACAATCGTAGTAACGCCAGCGGCAAGAATAAAACCCCAGATGCGGTGCACGGTTCGAGTACGTTCGAGGCGACCCGAAACGATTTTACACGACGTAAATCCAAAAACCATAAAGACGAGAAGAAAGGGCTTTACGCGTCGAAAAAAATCGCTCGGCATTATCTTCGTCATTTTATTTTGCATTTTAAGTACTTAATTTTCTATTTAACCCTTTTTTCAAACCGTTCTAGGGCACTGCAACGAACAACGAACAGGTTATGACTGACAAGTTGACGTGTTCCACGAGTTGCCGTTTTATTTTTTCAATCGATATTTCAAATTATCGTTTTTTCATTGCAAGAGCCAATTAACCAGCAACAGAAAAAAACGTTTATATTTCTCCGTATAATCGTACAGTATAATCGCGATAAGAGTTGTCTACCAGACCAGTTATCCTAAAATAAAGCTGAATAAGAATCGATGTAAATTCTATTCAAATTTTTTTCATCCGTACGAGCAATGTACGTATATTTGTTTTCCGTGGGCGTAGTAACGATTTTAACGATCTGAATAAAATAAAAGCAAAAGTATGACGAAGAGTGTAGTAAAGGCGCACATGTACGTAGGTAACGATAATTATTATACTGCTTATAACGATATTAACGGTATGTGAAATACCGCGGTCGGTATCATAACCTGTAGACGACTTTTTTAAGCATACTGGCATTTACAGCTTAAAAAAGAGTTTTATCGCCCGCTATGGTGATATCCGTATGTAACGAGACTTTTTTTTAAGCTGTGAATGCCAGTATAGCTGGTAATAGTTATTTTTTAAAACTGTAAACAACTTTTCTGACCACTTTTCCCGCACTAGTGCGGGAAAGTACTCTTTTCCGCACGATTTTTCCCGCACGTGTATCGAATCCGATTTTCTGCTGTTTTTTCCGTAAAAAGTTTACGCGTAAAGTGGGTAGTGTGTTGGAAAAGTACACATTTCCGCACTAGTGCGGGAAAAACGGTCAGAAAAGTTGTTTACAGTGGTGGTGGTGGTGGTGGGAGATTACTCCTACTCTTAACTATGGATTTTTTTCTTCGTTGAATCTTCGGATTCGTTTTGTTTCACCGAATAAGCGAGATTGCGTCGATGGTATGAAGAAGTACGTAAGAAAACATGATTCGACGCAATTGAAGTGGAAACGGGTTAATTTTATTCGGATGATCTATGGTTCGTTTACCTAGTGGTATTTATTGTAATTCCGGAATTCTCCGGTTACGATGAAAAAAGTAAACGGACAACCGTCGATAAAGGCGTATTTTTTTGTTTGTCGTTGCATTAAAAATTTCGTCCCGAGTGAACAAAATAGTACATTATGCTACAAGGACGCAGCTTCGATTTTCCTCTTTTGACGTTCCCGTGACGGAGTTTCCTGCGCGGGGAATGTGGCAAAGAGAAAAGCAGAAGAAGAATAAGCGCGTTCAGCACCGGCGCGTTCAGAATTCGCGTAATAAAGTCCCACGCGAACGTAGCTGGACGTGAACTCTGAACTCTCCGGTTAACAAGGGGTCGGACCCCGAAGAAGTTCGCGCGAACGAGGGATATGTATTCGAACGCATTGCTCAGTTGTGCCAGGCGATGCGCCGGGCACTGCGAAAACGAAGAAAGTAAGCGCTTTGCGCGATCCCTTCTCGGGTATTTGCACCCATGCAAACGCGACGCAGCATCCAGCGGTCCAGCGGAGTGTATTCTCGACTACATCTTTTTTATACCCACACTATCGTTGAGTTTTATCGCCTCAACCTTACTGCTGGCATTCGCGCAAGTTGAATAAATATATCTCGCGGTTAGACGGATCTTCTTCTCGGGGATCTCATATATAATATACAACTAATTAGATCCCGTAAAGTTTTTACTTTACTCGTCTCCATCGGCATTTATTCATAAGGGGCGTTTCGAAAATTTATCTCTATGGATGTTTTTCATTTTTCGCAAAAAAAAATTACTGTTCAAATCGTAATTATTACTTAACTTTAATTAAACGAACGCACGACGATTTTTTTTAATTACCACAGGCAATTATTAATTATTAATTTCACTGGATATTTTCGAAGACTGCGAAACCATTTTGCCCTTTTTGTCGATTAATCACTTTTCGTTCGGATTTTTTGGTTTTTGTAAAAATTTTATTAAGAATTTTCGCACACACCTCATTTTCAACAACGACAATCGAGATGATTGCACTTTTCTTGGAAATTCATCGAAAAAAATGAATCCGTTGCATGAAGAACGCGTCACAATGTATCGTTGTGTCTCCCGTCCAACTGGACAGCGAATAACCTGTCGCTTACCAACGGATCTTTCTCTCTCTCTCTTTCTTTCTCGACTCTCCTTTCGCAACCGTTCGAATAACATTCCAATGGGTGAATTTCACCGTGTGACCCAAACGTTTGCGATAGAATATCTCGAATTCACCTCGACCCCGCGTCTCCGGTATTCTACATAGCGCTGCAACGGCAGCAGTGGCAGCAGTTTCGATCGTGAAATTCCCCGCTTTGTTGCATATCCGGGAAATCTTCGAATGGGAGAAGTCTCCTTTGTTTTAGTTACGAGCCGCGTGGGTGTGTATAACTTGAATTTCATCACAAAAAAAAAAATATATATATATATGCGATTTTTATATTATATGGAAGAAATGAAATATTACGCGTCAAAAGTATATGCCGAGTGAAATATATTTATACGCTAATACGCAAGTGCGCCGATGGGAGTAAAGATGAAATCTCGAAACGACATTACCGATTTGCCTTTCAGCGAAGTTATCTTCACGGACGCTGGTGTACCTCTCGTCGTGAATAATCTATGAATAATTTAGTGACTCTTCGCGCAGAACGAGCGCCTCTCGTGTCTCTCGTCTTTACAGTCGTACGACGCAGCTGTACCGAACTTGAACTCCATCGACCACCGGATCCTGTCTGCCGCGATGTTATCTCGCAACCGAAACAATGGGAAACGAACAAATTTTTATGTTGCAATCGCTACGAAAAAAAAAAAATGTTCGTAAAAATGTTTAACGTTAATAAAAAGCGATACTTCCGAAATTCATGCAAATTACAGCGGTAAGCGACATCAGTCATTGAGTACAACTCGAGTTTTCTATCGAATCTTATGATCGTATGTTAAGGATTGTGGAAAATCCTTGTCTATCTTTCGGCTATAAAATAAACAACATTGAGAAACTTCGAGACATATCGCGACATTCTCTCGTGATCTTCCTTTTTTATTCACCGTAGGCGACAATTTTCGTGGACATAACGGCATATCGATGAGTCGCATTCTCGATGTTTTTTTTTCTTCCGCATCAAACGAGAATTGCTGGGCACGTAAAATGCCGAAGATTCGGAAGGGTCGATCGGTCATGAGAAACGAAACGCATTCGAAGAACATCGCGGACCGTCGTTACGTATTTTTTTCACGAGGACTAAAATTTAAAAAATCATTGGAGCGCCAAGCGAGTCGTCATGCGAGAATCTCCAGTCGGCGCAAAAACGACCGTCAATCGATCATCGATCGAGGAGCGCGACACTCGCCCACGAGAGATTCCCTCTTCGCGAATGTCTTAATTCGATAGATCAGAGAAATCTTCGCGATCGATTCGAGCGAATAGGGTCGATGATTGATTGAGAGATATGCTTTTAATAACATTCGATAGTCATCGATAGACGCGCGCGGTGTGTAGAAACATTGGGAAAATGATTATCATTCGTGAATAAAACAGAGACAGATGCGCGAGTAGCGAACAGAGAACGAATACCTGCAAAACTTACATAGGATTTACTGTCGTGTCACGGGACTAATAAGACTTCCGAGAAATCTCAATCACGTTCAGCAGGGAGCACAGGCCGTTATCGCGATTAATGCCATTGCATGCATCCACACACGTTCTCGCTTCACCCAGTTTCCATTCGTAGAATAAGACGTTACAATGAGCAAGAAACGGAGCGGGTCAATTAGTTGAACCGATGTTGGGTTACGTCTATTACGTGCATATTATCTTAATTAGGCGCGGAGCGCGCGCGCTGTGCACGACGAGAAATCCCTGCACGGTATGCACAGCTCACGGAGGTACTTGCATCGCGTCGATTCGGAACAACTTTCAAATCCGGCAAGTCGACTTTTCGAGAATTACAATGTTCGATGTTCGAATTGCTTTGAATTTTTTTTCAAGTTTCGACGAATTCGAAGAAACGATGAAAAAGATCGAAGGATCAGCAAAGTTTTGTTCGATTTATTTGGGGTTATGTCGTTGTCTTGAATATCGATCCGAAATTAGGCAAATCCTATCGATTCCTCTGATGAAAGGAATTCCTCTATTAATCTGACGAAAAATACGTCATTTTTTTTTAACGAAGTTGTGGTTCGATCTTTTTCAAACTCGCGGGGTGTATTTATTATACTCCGCGCACGTATTATACATTTATACACATTCACAGTCTGTTTTACCGACAAAAATTTATTATTTTTCGTTTTATCAGCAGAACCGAGTACCGCGGCTAATAAATTGCACTAACAACGTTCGAAATTTTGGCCGAAAAAAAAAAGACCGATCTTTCGCTACATTAATAGGACTGCCCGCTTAACGCGATGTATTTGAATACTAAAATAGCAGCGTGATAATTAATTTTTCGAGAATAATGTAGTTGAATTATCCGAAAATTATTATAATTATCGAGAGAAATGAATTACAGATAAAGTATTATTTGTTTCATTGAGTGATACCGGTGTACCTATAGTACTGTAGTCACCGCGTGTTTATTTATCGCATGTTTGCACGTCGCCGGTGCAACTCGAGAGGTCCCCCCGAGCGAATTAATAAAGAATCATATCGACGTCACGTCGAATGGAATGCGTTCCTGGGACTCCAGAGCTGTGAGAAACTTTTGCGAAGCGCAAGAGTCGCGAGCACGCTAACGCGATATCGCGAGAGCCGCAGCTATAAACTCCCTCGTCGACGTCTCTAGGAATCGCCGCAGCGAACCCGGAGACGTGACTGCCAACGATTCTCTTCGAGACTCTCAGAATCCTCGGAACTCGCGCTCCGGTAATGTTGCGGCTGTTGCTGTACCGGTAACGCTATCTCTTTCGATGTACAATGTAGAAGGTGGCATTTCAAGTTCCTCGGAACTAAATAGTATCTTTGGCGGAGTAGCGCGTGTGAGGAGCGAACCGAAGACGAGAATGAAACAATCGTTCGACAACATCTCAGCGCTACGCACGCGAGAAGAAATTGATTCGCAGTTGTTACGGATAACTGACGTTTCTCTGTTTTATACGTCATGTTATGTGGCGCTTTAACCCAAAATTCCGAAAAAAAAATAAAAATAATAATCGATATCAATTATAGATCGCAATTTTATCGACCGAGAGAATGTTTCGTTTTAGTGTAATTAGTTTTCAAAGGTCAATCAGGGTTAACAAGGGATCGATGAATTTTTTCGTAACCTCGATATTCTCCCGAAATTTTGCGATCACATCGATCGCTCGATCGAAGTCGATGAAAGTCGCTGTACTCGGTGCAGCCGGACGGACAGGTATACTGATATCTTTGTTCAGTAAATGGGCGATGGAATTGAGAAATGAGCGATACATTCTACACGAATAGTACAGTTTTTAGTAATTTTACGGTAATTCAGGAAGTTGCCTGTCTCTGTTGCTCAAGCAATCGTGTCTAATCGACGAATTGGCGATTTATGACAAAATCGATGCCACGTCTTTGGCGCTGGAATTGTCTCACATCGACACGAGGTGCAGAGTATCTTATTCGGGAAATTGCGGGAATAGTCTCGGAGAGACACTGGAAGATGCGAAGATCGTTGTTGTGACTGCCGAAAAATCGTGCGATACGGAGCACAAGTCCTCGAGGGACAATCTTTTAGCGAACGCTGATATTCTGATGGACTATGTACCCAATATCATCAAATACTCTCCGAGGGCAAGTTGACTTTTTCGAGTAACTGCGACGATTTATCGTATTTTTTTTTGTAACAGTTTTTCATTACATTTTTTTATAAATTTTCTTTTCGATTTACATTTTTATTTGACTTCGAAAAATTTCACGGAAAAAAAAGTTTAGCTATAAAATTTTGTTTTTCTATTTGATTTTTCGTAGTTTTTTCTAACACTTTGAAAATCGCCTGACATTTCCATATATTCCCGAATAGTGGTCAACATTTTTTACGCGTTTTTCGAGATGTTATGGTGACAATTACTCTTTCGATTAGAGGTCTAATTTCATACTGTAATAGAAAACAACACGAAAAAACGCGTTGCTAATGTACGAAATGCGGATTGGCATGTTTTTCAAAAGTATTTGTAATGCCTGTGCGTAAAAAAAAAAAACTCGACGGACGTTCCCTCGTGTCGCGTACGAAGAATAACATCGCGGCACATACGGAAGTTTCACGCGAGACCTTGAAATCTGCGCATTCGAAGAAGAGAATCGTCGCTGCAGGGAGAACCGGCATTATAGTGACGGAGCGCGAGAATTTCGCGGTTCTCGTTGCACGAATGGAATATAAAAGCATTCGTGGTTCTCTTGTTCTCGCGTACGATCCGGGTGCGTTCCACGCGCGGAGTCTTTTCATTCGCATACACGCCGATGCGGTCGGCTAAGCTGCCAATTGCATTTTTGGTTTGCCGAGAAATACGTCACGTTTCACGACAGAACTTTGCTAGTGCGTCGTTCCCCTTCTCGCCCGTTGTTCTCTCTGCTAAATAATGGGGTTCGCGATGTATCCGAAGAGTCAAAAACGCGTGCATATGCTCGGGGCTCGGGGCGGATGTGGTCGACCTCCGTTCACTTTTTTTTTTCCGTTCGCAACTATTTCTTTCGTCGAACAATTCGGATTTTTGTCAATTCAATCTTTTCCTTCAGAGTCCGTAGCGAAAAAAAAAAATAATAATAATGACCATCGTGCCAATTTGACGCGTTCGGAAATTAAAGTAATTCGTGTCCTTAGGCAATGGTCGCTCTCGCGATTAGCCCGGTGAACGTATTGGTACCGCTCGTCGCCGAGATATACAAAAAATTTGGTGTTTTCGATCAAAATCGTCTCTTCGGAATAACGACGCTTAATTCCGTGAGAGCCAATACTTTCGCGGCGGATACAATGGGTCTCGAGGCGGAGTGCGTCACAGTACCGATCGTCGGTGGAAATTGTCCGAAAACTTGCGTACCGATTTTCTCGCAGACGAAACCGTCCAACGAATTGACGCATGTAATTTTGTCAACGTCGTTATTGATCGATCATTGAGAATGCCGCCATCCCACGGTATGAATAATAATGTACGAATGATTAATCGTCCAGGAAGAAATCAGCAAGTTAACGCACGCCGTCAGAACGGCCGATGACCGAGTGACGCGAGAATACGAAGGCAGAGAAACTTCGTCATTGGCGCTGGCGTTCGCCGTGGCGAGATTTTGCAACTCACTTTGCAAAGGTTTGTTGTTCGTAGTATCGATCGTAAAATTTTTTCGATCGCGCGGATTTTTTTTTTTATTTTCATTTTACGGCAAAAAACCTTCGCGCAGCCCTTCGCGATCAACGCGGTGTCGTGGAGTGCGCGTATGTTCGCTCGTGTGTAATTCCGGAAGTGACGTATTTCGCGGGACCTCTCGAACTCGGTCCCTGCGGTATTCAAAAACATTTGGGTCTTCCGCCGCTAACGAATCAGGAATGTAAACTTCTCGCCGCAGCGATACCTCATCTGCAAGAGGCTATCAAAATGGGAGAGGTGAGTGCATTATGAAAGTTCCAATTTTTTTTTTTTTCGTATTTCATCCGTGCAATCGATGCCGAATACCCTAAATACAGTACAGTTTTCATAATATACTGTTTGTCGAAAATTATTATCGTCTTGAAACTTTTTTTTTTTAATTCGTTTTTTTTTTTTCCTTTTTTCGTTTTCTTCACTTTTTTTTGTAATTAAATTCACTCCTTTCTAATTGCCGGCAATCACGTTTGTTCGACGAGACTAACCTACAAATGCGATTTTATTCGTTCGCACAGTGCATTCACGCGGCTGTCGGTATTCCGACAGCATGTAACACTACGAGACGCAAGCGCGCGCGCGCGTTTGTACCTCGTCGGCACACCGATTGCGCTGAACTATGATAATACAGGCGATGTAGAATAACATCAATGTAGAATACATCGCGCGCGCTGGCAGTGCAATTTGCGGGTGCAAGCAAGCGAGTCGCGTGAATGTGCGGTCGAATAGCCGTATTCTAATATGCATGAGAGATCCTTCGGATCTCTGAAAAAATCGAAAATACATCGCGAGAGAAAAAAAAAAGAGAAAAATTAAACGATAACGATTCCGCGCAATTTCTCGTTTGCTCTTTTTTTCCACTCAGACGCTGGCATTGGGTTCGCGAGAAGTATCGACAGAGATATGCCCACCAGATCCGGATCCTTGCGATCAAGAGATCTCCGGTAAAATGCGAAAGTCGAATAATACCTCTCAGTCGTGTCCATCGTGAAAGATACGGCGAAGAAAAACGAAAAAAAAAAAAACCAGTCATTTAAGAAATTGCGTAAAAAATATATTCCGTGTTCCTTGTTGGTGTGTATATTTTACTGTCAGCACGACGCGATACTGTTTTCCTTATTTTTTTTTTTTTTTTACGCGATCGAAGTGACGGAGACACAGCCACCGACAACCGTTTGGCTTTTACTGTTAATGAGAGATATCGTTGTGAAGTCCGGTCTTTCCGAGCGATTTACGAAAAAGCAGCCGCGACGATGGAACGCGAACGAGGGGAGAGTATCAAATCTGGCGGCCGCGTCGCGCGGTATTAGTATCAGAGTACAGATCAAGAAAGACACTTAACAGTGAGAAATACAAGCACCAGTCGCGACAACGAGATTCTTGCGGTAGACACGATCGGGGCAGTGCCCCTCTTAAAATAGTTGTTCGTTAACCCTTCGCCTCGAAGTACGAAACTCGTTTGTTCGCGACTTTAGTACCCAGGAACAGGGAGGGAGAATATTGCGATAGGGATAAACGCGCATCGAACTCACATTTATCCTGTGGATATTCACGCGTAAGTACTTTTCGCCAAGTTAAAGTTGGGGTTGCATATCGCGACTCTAACAATAATGCGATGTCTCGCGCCGGGAGTATACATATATATACGGGACACCGGGGGGCCGCGATGTATTTTTTTATTTTACACTTTAATTTTTAGTTCAATTATCGTTGGATGAAATCTATTTTCACTTCGACATCCATCGAAAAATGGGGTTTTTGTGTTCAAAAAAAAAAAAAAAAAAGTACGAGACTATCGTCCATTCGTTTTTTGACTTCGGTCCGCAAGTTGAAAAATCCGATGTTTCGATTTGCCCCGATCTCCTCAAGAATTTCCGTTCGCGATCGTTTATTTGCATCCCTTTGTGGATCCCTTTATAATTTAATGGATTAAAGAGTATATCCGATATGTCCCACAAGATCCAGAAAATACAACTGTTCTCTATGGAAATATACTCGCTGTACACACGAATTGCTCCTCGTATAGACGCGCCTCTTGGAGACTCCATAAATTCTCAGTAAAATCCTCCGCGACTTCGCAACCGCTGCCGCTGTGTATCGTTTCGATGTAATATTCGACTCGCTTGTGCAGCAAGTACCACAATCGCGGTACGTCTTACCGCGTATTAAATGTATACGACTTTCCGACGTTTTTCACGAGGCAGAGCTTTGCTCGGCGCGCGAGAGTATCGTCGTGTCTGGTAGCCATTTACTTACATTTTCTCCCTTCGAATTCCACTGTCTGTCTGCGTGGCTTGTATACCCGTTGCGACTTTGCGATAATAGATAGTTTCATGATCCTCTCCTCGTGTTGTTCTCGATGAACGCTCGCGATGGCGATCGTGAAAACTTTGCCGTTCGATGGACTCTGCCTGTGGTAAAGTCTGTAAATATCCTCTACGCGTCACTTGTGTTACCTATCGAATCGATGTTGAGGAAAAAACTATTTTTTTTCTACTTTTATGGTATTGATCGATTTTTATTCAATTTTTATGAACCAATTAATCTTTCAATCGTAATTTTACGAAATTTTTCGGAATTTATACGATTTTTTTTATTTTTGAGGTTATACACGATATTTTATCGCATATTGCAACGACTATTGATAAAATCGCCGAAATTCCGAGATATACTTAAATTACGACACAAGTATAGAGATTATTCACATATTTTTCTCTCGGTGTATACTTCGACGATTTTATTGTTTCCTATTTCGTAGTAACTTACGCGCGGCGCGATAATCGTATTTCGTCGAGGTACTTTAATGATAAATTAATTTTTTTTGGTTAGCTTCCCGACTTTTTTGAAAATTTATTTCTCAAAGATTTTTAAAGATCGTTAATAGGATAGAGTGCCCGATGGAGATTGAAGCATCGGGTTTATTAGCCGCGCCTTTAGTCTCGTGGTTTCGCGCCGTTTCTGTATCGGAAACCCAAAGAGCCACTAAACTATCCCACCGTCTGCTCATATTCGTGCCGCACGGTCGTTTCGAGTTGAGAGTAACGGATGTATGCTTTTCACGAGTGTTTCTCGGCTCTCCGCTTGTAGCACACACTGCGGATCCAAATGTTCTCGTAATTCAGAGGTATCCTAAACGCCATTAGACGTACTCGCCGGTGCATATAACTCCCGCGAAAGCGGTGTACATAATATACACCGGGCGTATTCAGCGTGGCGTCTCACGCGCCGAGCTGTTCTCGTAAATTCTTTTCTCATTCGTCCGCGTATACGCACATAAATACGAAGCGCGTTATAAATCTCGCGGATACCAAGGTATTTATGATCGTTTAAAAATACATATTACACTCAAATACATCGAAAATACATCGAGTTGGGACCGGGTGCGCTGGTTACAGTCACGAGTTCGGTAACATCGAGCGAAACTCGCCGGTGGCGTCTTCTAAATGCGTAATGTTAACACTGCCATTTTTTACGAACGAAAATTCGGCAAATACCTGAGTATGTCGTGTGAACGTTGTTCGCGTTATATCCCCTTTCATTTCAGATACCGAGCGGTTGAGGTTAAAGATCTCATTATTCATGAGATCGCGGAAATACGCGGAGTTCGATTTAAAAAAGTTGACTTTTTTTTCGTAACGTTCACATAAAGAAAGACTCAGTGCTCGTTTCCTTGATTGAACGTAATAAAAATTTCGATTTTGCCAGTACACTCTTTACCCGATTTCCCGAAGATATTGCAGAAATTGTAGGAAGCAAAATATATTTATTATTCTTATCTCTAAAAATAATTTCATAGATTTTTATCGGTGTTTTATAGAAACAGAAAATTTTTCATTTGTTTATTTCATTTTTATTTATGTTTTAATTTTTGCTGCTGACACTATTATTATTATTTTTTTTCATGATTATTAATTTATTTATTTTACTTTAATTTCTTTTTTATAAGGTATATATAAGCAAATGTAAAGACCTGAGAGGGGTGTACAATCAATAAATGAATATAAGAACTTTAATTTTTTTTGTTTTTGGTTCATAATGGCTGAAAAACCAGTGACGAGATGTTTATTTTGAGTGCCACAAGAGGTTGACAAGATTTTTCTTTTCCATGCGAAGAGAACAATGAGAACATTTTTTGTCAAAACCAGAAAAACTAACAAGATTTTTTTTTCTTCGCTGGAAAGACCTGCAAGCAGATTTTTTTTCCTCGCCGGAGAGACTGACAAAAAGACTAACGTTTTCGATGCGAAGAGATCGAACAGAAGATTTTTTTATTCCTGTGTCGAAGAGTCTGACGAAAAAATTTATCTTTTTGATGCCAGAGAGACCGACGAAAAGATTTGTCTTTACAATGGGGAAGAGACCAACGAAAAGTTTTTCTCTTCGGTACCAAAGAGACCGATAAGAAAATTTTTCTCTTCGGTGCCAAAGAGACTGACAAAAGATTTTTTTTTCACTTGAAAATACTTTTCAGATTGATAGTCTGTCAGAAAAATGATATTTTTTTAAGGAAATCGAAAAATAGTATCGAAATCGAACAGAACAAAGTTAAAAAGAATTTTCAATAAAAAGAAAAACGAAAAAAAACGGAATAAAAACGAAGTTTTACAACTGATTAAAAACCTGCGTAACCTTATTTTCATTTTTCCCAATTATCTCGATAATAATCGAGAAAACTATTGAAATACTCACGAAATAATAATCCAACAGTATTATCGTGTCACTTGAATGTTTTTCACGATCCTCGTAAAAAAAAATTTCCCTCGTGCTAAACTATACAAACATTTCGGTGAACTTTCGAACAATAAAACTTTTCTCTATTATCAATTTATCCGGCCTCTTTGCATTGAGACAATAACCCAAAATTCCGACTGCAGCAGACGCGCGAAAACGATAAAACTTCCGTTCATTTTGATTCGTGTAGAAATACGGCGAATACATAGAAACAACAACGGTTTACGCAGCACACTGATGACAGGTCCGCCCAATCGAAGAAGATGAATAAGTAGTTACTTACGAGGGGCGCGAAGGTCGCTTGTCTGTTGTTCAGAATCAGTCGACTAGCGGAAGTGACGCAAGTAAGTACTTCGACGTGACATTTTCTTCGTCCATAGATTCCGCGTGTTTTTCGGATTTTGACGAATAGACTCGGTTATTGGTCACTTGGCTAGTGATCTACAGCCATTAAGGGACGAAAAAAAAGTATCAGAATCGGTTTATTTAAATAATTTCAGAAAAAATGGATAACGAAAACGTGCAGCAGGCGGTCGCGATCGCGGATGTTCGGGATAAGAACGACTTGAAAATGGATGGGGGCGGAAATAATCAAAAAAACAAGGAGGTGCGCGAGGAAGAGCCACGTCAACGTAAGTTTTACAATATTCAAAAAAATGATATATATTCCATTTTTTTTTCTTTCATAAATTACAATTTTTTTTTTTCAATGCCAGAACGACCCAGAGGAACGCGAGCCGGTTGGCGAGTGCAGGAACAACGACTCGCGAATTTCCTGAGGGAGCCGAATAACGCTGCCGTAGTCGCCAAACTGATACGATTAAGTTATGGTGGTCGCGGCCGCGGTCGGGGAGGTCCTCGTGGGGCCCGTGGATGGTGTCAGGGTGCTCGTGGACGCGATCGCGAACGCCCCGACAATCAGGGCGACACTCGAGGGCGCGGGCGCGAACGCCCCGACAGTTGGACACACCGTAACACTGTCCCACACGACGGCAATAAAAATGCAAATGGTACGAATTTTTTTTAATAGTTTTTTCGTTATTAATATTATTTTATTATTATTTTACATTTAGCGATTTTATTTGCAGATTCAGTATAACGAAAAAAAAGCCTTCAAGAAACTTATAATATTACGATGTATTATAATATAAAATAAAGTAAAAAAAAAAGTATTTTCGGAAAAAAATAAAAGCACTCTTTTCCTTCTATCGTTTATTTTCTGTTTGGGTCTTCTTTGATGGCAAAGAATCTGAAAAAAAAAAGCGAAAAAAAAAAACAAATGAGGTTCGCACAGTTTTTTTGTGTCATGCATTTTGATACGCCACAAGTAATCGAAGAGTTAATCGTTGTGACATCGTAAATATTGTTTCCGCGATGCGCGTTCGTGTCTCGACCGATGTGAGTGTTATCCGGGGTTTGTTCGTGTAGAGTATATTATGGAGAATCTTTTGCGGTACATTATAGTGCAATTGACGCTCGAGTCAGGAAGAGATCGATCGTTCAAATCGATCAAGTCGAAGAGGGGGGGATTCAAGGGGGAAGAACCGAAGTACTGTATGCCGCGCCGCGGAGAGCTATTAGGTACGTTTAATCGCATCACGCGAGGGCCGTTGTACACACCACAGTGGCCGATGCCATTTACCATCGAGCTAAACTCATTAATGCTTAATTATTAAATCACGCATTTCCGCGTCGTTGTTCGTTCTGTGATGTTTCATACTTTTTTCTCCTTCTTATCCATTTCATTTATATATATTTTTCTTAACGGTCGGGATCACGGATTGTGTGATGTTTATCGCAACAAGATGGCGTCGTGACTGTCAATTGTACCCGAACTTCGACGCCATCTTGGTCGATACTTCGCGAACGTTATTTCGCGTATACGAAAATAAGACACGACCTTGAAACGAGAGTTTCGAACGAGCGAAAGATCACGACGGTGTTGTTCGTTGCTCGTTGAACTCACCCGAGCGACCACAGAGAGGTTAACGCTGAAATATGACCCACCGAACGATATATCTACCTGTGTATACCGCGAGTCGTTCGAGTGGACTTTCAAACGTGAGAGAAATACTCGCCGCGAACAATGGGTCTGTAAAACATCGGGTGAAGTGTTTCGATGTTCGTGAACGCTAAAGACTTTTGCCCCCTCTTTTTCTTTCTCTCTCTCATTATTTTTTTCGAGACGAATAAGATCGCTAATCGCCAGTCTAACAGCAACGAAGTATGTGCACACTTTTCGCTTCGTTGCTCGGCGAATCGATCGAATCTTGCCATACATTTTTTCTCAATCATAACCCGCGTCGTTCTCGCGTAAAACTTGACTCTGACATCGGGTAGATCGTAGCTTTTGACGCGAGAATTACGAGAAACACGTGTATTCGGGATCTTGCAAGCTCCCGGCTATAAAACACACTTTTTATGCGCGTTAATGCTCAACATTCATAAAGTATCCAGTATTTTGGGAGACCGGTGAAATTATAAAAAAAAATTTTAAAAACCCTTTGAAGAAAGATACTGTCGTCGACGACGGGAAAAAAAGTGACTGAAAAATTGGCAGTTTCGAGCGCCGTGTTCACGGTTACGTGTCCCCGCGAAGCCGGAAATCATATTTCGTTTTAGTGGTCCGAAAAGCGTTTTATCCGTCGTGAAGGCATTTATAGGCAAAGGGAATATGACTCGAGTAAAATTTTACTGCCAATCGGAGATATTTGCGAAGTATATTAGTTTTATCCGTTAACCAATTAGCGAGTATTGCCGTTCGTGTCGGGATGTTGTAAATAAAATAATAACGAATGATTTCGCTCGTAAGTGGAGTCTCGCGATGTACCTTAATTAGTTCCAACGATAACTCCATATCTTTGATAAGTTCTGTTAGTATATAATTCTTCTCTCTTTTTCGATCCGTGACACGGCAATTCACGAAAATAAGATTTCATTTTTAACTTATCAAATGAAATTTAAAATCTAATATTTCATCACAGTAGCAATATATACATTGACGATATTAATATTATTTTTTTAAATATTTTCTTGTAAATTTTTTTTTTTCTTATTTTATTTCATTTATTTTTTTATTCTTATTTTTTTTTATTTGCTTCGATCTATTATTTTTCGTCCAATCAGATTTATCAATATTGAGGAAACAATCGATAGTATATTAACGGAGGTGATCGTCGCTAAGCACGTCGACTGTTCGTGAGTTTTACCGCGGTGCATCGCGTGGGTGTTGGAGGTTCAAAAGCCCGTTATGTACGATCGGTAGGGCGCGCGTTACAACATTGGTAATACTCGCACGAGTAGAATTGCCGCTGCGGCGGGCTGTTGGGTTTATAGAATATCCAGCAATGGGGATATAGCAGCTCTTCTCTATATTATTGGCGAGAGCGAGCAAACATTTACTTTACGTCGTCGTGGCTTATTAAAGGTGCGGCGGATAGCCGATGGTGCGAGAGTACATATACCGGCGGAGTTCGTTTCAATGTAATTGACTCCCTCGCTACTTCTATGCCTTATACCGGTTTCCAATAATTTTGTCATACCGCGTAAGCGCTTAGCGCGAATGCGAGCTTACGATTTCAATAACTATCGAAAAAAAAAAAAAAAAAAAAAAAAAAATTCCGCGAAAAAAAAAATGCTTCTTTTCTTGACTAAGTGGCAAATATCGGAAAATGTTAATGCCACAATACGGTCCCAACAAAAATAAACTGAAATGCAACGAGACGCGAAAAAATCAATACGATCGTTCATAATGGATGCGATTAACCTAAAAACCATTAAAACACTTATATCAGTTGATCGCGGGCGCCGCGGAGACCTTGAACTTGAGGCAACGGAAAATAAGATTCGTTTCACATTGGGCCTATCGCCAGAGTTGCAACGTACGATACAACGAGTCGCGATCTTTTGCGGCCTCGGAAGACATATTTATTTTGGTGGGGATCCGCGAATGCCTCGTGATGCTTGACGAATCGATCCAATTCGTCGATTAACATCGCGCCCTCTCTCTGCTATCAGTGCGATCGCGTCTTCGAATAGCTACACCGTAAATGCTCGAGGCGTCGCGTACACTCATAAATTATTTTGGTCCGAGAGCTCCTATCGCTACAAGATGCGTCAATGCGACAGACTTACGTTTCGATGTTTCGACAGTTCGAAATGATTACGGATAGGTATAGAGTTTTGCGTGTCGGGGTAACTGACTGAACGTGTCCCCGTCATCAAGATAAATGGTCGTGTCAGCAGCAATAGCCCGTCCGCAGGCTTCGTTTCGAAGCCCAAAGAGAAACACTCGCGCATGCCGTTGATCCCGCGCAATCACGCGTCGCTTCTTATTCGAGTGTTTCTTACGCGGCACCTACACGCGGTAACGAATCAACACGGACGGATAATCGAGATTCAAAAGGGAACCGGTCACGTCGAATAATACGGTCTCTTCGATCGGCAAACTAACGAAAACACTTGTAAAGACCATCTCGAATATCAGGAAGATTCGGAGTTTCGCGTCGAGGAGAACTCTATAGTCGCGTCAATAACCAATTCAATATTTCGATTGTCGATTTACGCTGTTGATTGTTACGATTATTATAAAAAATATTTGAAGAACTATCGTGACGAACGGCGTCTTAACTCTTTCAAGAGCCTCTAGTCGATACATCGGCTCTAAGTGCACGAGGTCGACGACCCGATGTCAGTAACAATCGAAATCTCGTATTCGAGACGCCATTGATTCTCGAATGGTAATCAACCGATGTGTTCTAATCGTAACGCTAACGGACATCGATTAAATCTCAATCGGCGTTTGGAAACATTTTTTTTTATCATTTACAACAAAATTAAGAGATCATTATGCTGTTTATAGCGGAATATATGGAATATCGTGGTCAATAGAAATCCGGGTAAGTGGCTGAAGAGAATCGCAAACAAGTTAATCAAAAGCAATTTAGTAAGTTAAAAAAAAAACTTTACACTCGAAATGTCTGCAATTTTCGAAACATTAACGAAATTATCTGTGCATTAGTTACACTGCCAACTCGCTGTTCTTCGATAAACTGTAATTCACCGTTAATCTCGTGTTTCTCGCAAATTTTTTCGAGCATTTTAACTCACAACGAGGCCCGTTGAGACTCGTTAAATACGTGCTACCATCTGGTCGCGTCCTTGCGAAGCTCGCCAACTATCGCGCAACAAGGAAACCCCGTTACGCTACTCTATATATACACTTAATCTTACGAACGTTTTTGTAACCTCTCTCGTTCTCTTTGTACCTCGTACTTTGTCGTACATGCGGTCGGTAACGCGAACTCTTTCGACATGCGACTCTTTAAAACCGCGAGACTCGCGACGTTGGTCCCCTACCATCCTCCTCCGCGCAGCGCGTTCAGGGATTGGAAAGTTACCAGCGCGAAGCGGTGAACGTTCATTTACGGTATGACTCGGGTCGGTAGTAAAGAGACTATACGGCGGAGGGGAGGTGGACAACGATCGACGTAGACGCCTTAAAAAATGCGGCACGCGTCCGCGTATTGTGACAGTGAATAAACATATGAATCACAGTCGATGCCGAAAGAGTATATGCGCGTAGTACCGCCGTTGGACGTACGGGACACCGCCATTGTCGTTGTTATCCCGCAGCATTTGCTTTCTTATTCATCGTCGCGTCGTCAATCACTCCGCAGGTCAGTACGAATTTACCGGCGTTTGCGCACACCGTATAAATTGTACAGTCCGTCATTCTTTGCTTGTGGACAATATAAACTCGATGAAATAAGATGGAGAGACGAAAAACGAACGAATTGTTCGGCGTCGAAGACGCGTTTCGTTTCGGAATCTTTCATTAATAATAAAAATAACGCTAAAGAAAAAAAAAATTAAAATCCTCATGCGCTCTCGCTTTCTCGTAGTTAGTTTTCTCGAATAGTTATGTACTCGGCGTTATACACGAGTATAAAATCGTGTGTGTAAAAGGACACGAATGAGCGGATATCGTGCCGCACTTATAACCTCTACGATCTTCCAGAGTAGTTGGTAATGGTGTTGACGGGGAGGAGCGAGCAGAAGAGCACTGTTCGCTCGCGGGATTATGGGTACAGTCGTGATTCTCGTGATCGGAAAGGAGAAATTCTCGAGGTCACAAACGGGAAGTGAAATATACACATCGCGAACTGAGATGCTATTTACCTACAGAGCTCTTGTTGAAATGGTAGCCACGTGTGATCCACCGTAAACTAACTCTTGCTCTGCGGAATTAACGAGCTCGTGATATAGACGTGAAATGCATACAAAAGGAAACATCGATGGGATGGATATATCGTCGTATAAATTTTGTCGACTTTATAACTTCAATTTCAATTTCCCCGACAAATTGATACCGAATTGTTGTTTTTCCATATTTCGATAGAAATACTTCGCGATTATTCATA
Source organism: Cryptus viduatorius (assembly GCA_964006125.1). NCBI lineage: Eukaryota > Metazoa > Arthropoda > Insecta > Hymenoptera > Ichneumonidae > Cryptus > Cryptus viduatorius. The sequence continues at coordinate 32,031,458 of OZ023220.1, read as the reverse complement.
CAAATGTATAAAATAATAAATTCGTCGTCAACGAAATTTGATTTTCGTCAGAATTCCGTATTTTCGAACATAGTGACTAAATATAGTACCAAAATCGGTACTTCTACCCTTCGAATCATCCAACGAGAGTAGCTATTATTCGGTATCGCATTTATAGCGCAGTTAATAATGATCGGAACTGGCGACGAGAGAATACTTATATTTAAGGTTATGAATATTATCGTGCGCGATGTATATGCGTAGTATATAGATGTCTCGACATAATCCTCTTCGGGACAACACGATGGTATGGAGATGATGAGAGCTTAGAACGAGAACTAAAGATCCTCGAGTCTCTTGGTATTATAATAAAATCGCGCATTGCACCGGTGGAAGAGCGACGCGGTAAGGGGGGGGGGGGGGGGGGGTGAGGCCGGTTCGGTCGTCGGTAACACGAGAAGAGGAGCGCATTCCCCGGCTTGCGATGAAGCCGGATAGAGTATAGAGAATAGTATAGACGGTAGAGGATACTCTCACACAGGATAAAGTCGAGTGGCCGATCGCGGAGGTGGAAGGAAAAGGGTGAGGGGTGAATGGCCCCGGCACGACCTTCCTAAGGGGGACGACCGGCTACGATCTATGCTCGTGAAACATACAGGTATAATACCTTTAGTAGGTTGTATCTGTACTGTTACCACTAACACTTCGATTCCCTTGGTTGGTATAAGCCAAGTGCGCTGCACTCCCCCGCACTCGAGCTTCCGCGTTCGGAGATCCGCTTGCCGGTTAGATACGAGCCGAAGATACGATTCCGGAATTTTGTAGGAAATCATTATGATGAAAAAAAAACTATATATATATGCCGATTTGTCAACATGCGAATGAAAATAGCAGAAAAAAAATCGAAATACGTTTACATTTTTTTTTATCGAGATTTTAATAATAATAATAATAATAATAAGTTCGGAGTGTTCGGAAACGGTGAAACTTGAGATTTATAAAAAAAGGTCGAAGGACGTGAATCGGCGGTGAAAAAATGTCAACTTCTATAACAGAAGAACGTTTTTCCCCCAAATCCAAATCCAAAGTGAAAAATCCAAATTGCAAATTTTGTTTCCAAATTTTAGTAAAATATACAAAGTTATTTTTTTTTAACTACATTTTCGAATTTTGTAAAAAATGCCTATTTATGTGATAACTTTTGTAATTTATTGGACAATGTTTTTAGGATTGGATGGCTGTAGAGAAAAATTATATTTGTGTATCGCTTTCTAATTTTTTTTTATCGCCGTTTACAAAATTTCGAAATTACTTCCACAGTCTCGTCAAGGAGTATCGTAAAAGACGATAAAAAAAAAAGAAGCGGTGTATAAATTCAGTTCTTATATTTTTTCATCGATGAACATTGTATTTTTGTACTTTCGCGAAAGGATAGGAGAGATCGTGAAATGAAAACGCGAACTATTTCCGGTGATAAATATAGTCGTTTATTAGACAGCGGCGTTACATTAGCAACACATTTTCGTGGGACGTTGTGATTTCACTGACTGTATACATATACTTTGTCATGTAAATAAGTTCGTTTGCTTCGAGATTTGCTACGAAGGATCGCGGAAGAGGATGGCAAAAGCAACGCGAAGTGAGAGCTCGTTGAATCTTGAAAATCGTCCGCTCTCACTTGGCCTGTTTAGTTTTAGAATAATCCATGAACTTCCTGGTAGTGTTCCGCGGGGTATCAACGAAACTGTAGTTAGCAGCGGTACGATAAAATTTGCGTTATTTCGCCGACAATACAATGATCGCGGAGCCAATGACGGCCTCAGCGAAGTGTAGTAGACCTCTATTCCTCACTCGAGTTTTGATCGCGCAACTCCCCGCGCGGCGCTCGGGGTTTCTGCTCGTCGAGAGCACATCGCCGTAGTCACGCATCTGCTCCTTCTCGTCTATCGTTTTCTCCTTCTATTTCCTCGATACTGCCGTACATAACCGCGTTGCAAACCCAACGGGTAATTCCTCTCGGTTAGTCGGCCCGTTACCCCCCACTTTTGCAAATTATCGAAAGGAATGTCAGGGTGAGAGGAGAAAGAGAGAGTGCAGCGTACAAGAAAGAAGTAACCGAGACAAAGATTCGAGTTTCCCGCTCGGGACGGATAAAATTGAAAAGACGCGAATCCGCGATCAACGCTATGGAAGATCGGCGGACGATCTCGAATGGATCTTAAAATGGATTTTCTACTCTCGAAGCATTTGTTTCGGGCATAAAATAAGGCAAACCGCAGAAATATATTCACGACCAATTGCGGCAACGTTTTCTTCCTGTCCTATAGTCGTCAATTTGCAACGACGAAGTGCGTATTTGTCGAAGCGAAGGAATAAAATGAAATATCGAGTACAATGTTACCGAGGGGTTTCGTGATGCACTGTATACCGCTCGAAGCATTATCATCATCATCATCATCACCATCACCATCATCATTTTCTTCTTCATCGTTTGCCTTGCGTTATATCGCCATTTTGCGACCGCACGTTCCGCATTGGTTCACAATCAGTGAGAAAAATTTAAGTCGCGAATGATCGAATAAATTTTAACGACATGAGAAATAATAAAAAATGGAAAGTACGCGTGATTGAGTCCCGGATAGGTTAACGCCTAAACCTTCTCTCGCTATACGGGTAGATAATAGAGTATAAAGCACAAGGGATACTCGATGGACGGGGTACACTTATCTGCTTTGCACCTCTCCGGAATTTCTCCACCTCAGGGAATAAAAGCGTCGCGAGAGAGAGAGAGAGAGGGGGGGAGAGAGAGAGTGAGAAAAGTGCGCCAAGGCGCATCTACCTGCTGTGTTGTACACCTCGTGAAGCAGCGAAGTAGATATATAGATAATGAGGGAGAAAGAAGAAGAAGAAGCGTGGAAGACAAGGCCGTCGACGGAAGCAAAGCGAAGGCCAAGGACGCCTCGTGTAACGTCGAGTCGAGAAGGATGAGACTCGCCGGTTGTTACAGAGATGGGTACGCGTATCCTCCTCCTGGATTCTCCGTGCTTTTCTCATGGCATAGCTATGGCTATGGCTTGGAGCGCAACCTACCATAAGATACGCTCTTCTGCCTCTGTGAAATTCTTCAAAAATATTTTAAGAATTCCCTTCGTTCCCTTCGCTTTCGGCGTTGAATACAAATTGCTCGTACAATTGACGAGATATCGTAAAGCAAAAGTTTCATTTACGAAATATCCCGATTTTCAGGATTTTCATTCGCTTCTTCGTACGCGGAATTCTTCAAAAATATTTTTCGAATTCCCTTTGTTCCCTTCGCTTCCGGTATTGAATACAAATTACTCGTACAATTGACGAGATATCGTAAAGAAAAGGTTCATTTACGAAATATTCCGATTTTCAGGATTTTCATTCGCTTCTTCGTACGCGAAATTCTTCAAAAATATTTTAAGAATTCCCTTCGTTCCCTCCGCTTTCGGTGTTGAATACAAATTGCTCGTACAATTAACGAGATATCGTGAAGCAGAAGTTTCATTTACGAAATATCCCGATTTTCAGGATTTTCATTCACTTCTTCGTACGCGAAATTCTTCAAAAATATTCTAAAAATTCCCTTCGTTCCCTTCGCTTTCGGTGTTGAATACAAATTGCTCGTACAGTTGACGAGATATCGCAGAGCAAAAGTTTCATTTACGAAATATCCCGATTTTCATGATACCATTCGCGTGAACGATCGTAAATAATGTTTGTATTAAACAAATTTAAAAAATATTTTCATCCGCACGGTGTCATTTTATCGATTAATTTACGAAACTACAAAATAAAAATTTCGTTGGTAATTTTTATTTCATTCGTAAGACAAGTTGCAGAAATACAATTCGTCGACCTTAAAATTAAATTATAATAAAAAATGCATATTCAGTTTAAAAAAATAATAATTTGGTTTTGATAAATCAATTTTTTTTATTACTATTTTTATTACCCAATTTTCTTTACTATTTTTTTATGAGTTTACCACTGTATTCACGGGCACCGTATCCGCACTTTATTCGTCTCAGTCGAATTTGCGATATAATTTCGCGCGTATCATCATTTTTGTACTCTTGAGACTGTAATTGGGCCGCCAGCCATGCCAAAGTAAACCGGTGTGGGGGTCGCGATGAGAGTGACTATCGCGCCAATAATAATCACCATTCAGATTCGATTTGTGGCAAGTGCTGGAAATTTGAACAAATTATGACATTTAAGATTTGTCAGCGGAGTGTTCTGAACCAATTCTGAACCTAACCTTTGGTACCACCAGCCCCCGTGAGTCATCGCCGCGCAGGCGGCATCATGAGTTTTACCAAAATTCCCTAAATGATCATACGTCGTAAAAATCGGATTTTCGTTACCAAAGCAATCGCCACCGGTTCCCGAGTAACCGGAAACTACGATTTTGTACGAATCTTCCTGCGACATAATTCTGCGTCGACGAGAAACGAAAACGGCAAATTATTTTTGGCGACAATTTTAATCAATGATTTAATGATTTCGAATGATATTCACGACTAACTTGAAATCAGAATATTTAACCCAAGCCGTCTGCTCGCCCCAGTCCTCGAATATGATTTTCAACTCGTACGGTCCGAAGGAACTCGTCAATCTTGATAGGGCAGCAATTTCGTATATAAGGGATTTTTTTCCTCCTTCCGCTTCATTTACGCGCGGAATAGTGGATTTTTGACTGATAAGAACATTTTACCTGTATAACCACTCGTTTCCAAACCAGAATTCTCCTTCGAGATTACCAAAACCTCTCGCATAATCGTCCCACGATCTTGCAAAATTCACCAGCGTATCCGTACTGCGCGCTGTTCCGCGACGTTGTATTACCATCCACCCATCTCCGTCGGAATTGTCGCAATATATTTTGAATTCACCCCACACCCACCCCATTACCTTTAGAAAGCTCTCATCGAGGCAGTAAACATCCGGTCGGTTCCCGTCACTTATTAATGACTCACAAGTGCCCGTATACCGACAAGAAGCTCTCCGTGCCAAACAGGCAAACGGTAGAAGTACCAGCAGTACCCATACCTTCGAATAAACACACAGAATCACTAATAAAATCACGAAAAAAGCATCAAATTAATTCCCAAACCATATTTAACGACAGTCTACTTATGGGTTAAATTTCAGTTCGATATGCCAGAAATTATAGACGTTAGCGAGCTAAAAAAATCGTCCCAATAAAATCACGAAAAAAGCAACAAATTAATTCCCAAACCATATTTAACGACAGTCTAGTTATGGGTTAAATTTCAGTTCGATATGCCAGAAATTATGGACGTTAGCGAACTAAAAAAATCCTCTCACACACGCAAACGTACGGATGCACGCATACTTTTTTTTCTAAACCACTTTTTTCGATGTTTTTTACGATTACGAGAGACCGGCCATTAAAATCTCGAATTTTTGTTTTTTCACGAAGACGAATCTCCACGAGGAAGCAAATCTTGAGTTCGTATGCAATTCGTATGGGTTTATTACAGATCTATAGAAATATATATTTTACGATTCGTTACGCGAACAAAAGAAGCGAATTTTTTAATTAATCGTTCGTTCGTCGCACTTTTTTGGCGCAGAGACTTACTTACTTGCATTTTTTGGGACCGCTGCATCCTTGTCGGATCCAACGATCTTTAAGTAAAATTTGAACGTCTTAGCGATCGGTTAGATTGAACTTTCATCGAGACTCGATGATTTTCTGTTGAACGTTATAGCAAGTCAATCCCTTATATAATCCGACTCTGTGACTTTATCGTCGTATTCGAGTCGTATCATGAAACTCTCGTTGTTATCATGGCGGTGGACTGATGTCGACGCTGGGAATAGGTCAGTGTTATTTATGTTTTTTTAAACTTTGAACTGTAATTCCAAGAATTAATAAATAATGTACACTGTGTAATGTGCGCATATTCGCGATTTATAGTGTAACAATTTCTGCGCACTATTTGTATCGGTATCTGTATCTTTATCTGATTTTTTTGGATCTTTGCGTATAATTCGTATAATTCGTTTACATCTTTAATACGACTTTAAAACAGAGATTTACAGTCGATTTTTTTTTTGGTAGTGAAATACAATATTTCATGCATATCTCTGCGCATAATCGGAAATTGCGAAACTTCTTTAATTTCTGTTTTCGCGAATAAAAAAAAAATGTTTTATCGATTTTAGATTTTTTTAATGTGTTTCTTTTCAAGTTGAAAATTCTTAATAACTGCGAGTACCAATGTTCATCGCCATTAAAAAAACAGTTGCATAAATCTTATTTACATTTTTTCAAACTTATTCGAGATTCCACTGTATAATCCGCGAATTCCAGTAGGATAAATCGAAAGCGAGAGAGTTGCGGTCGAGAAGCCGTTCTATCGTTCTCATCGATTCGCGGATATCGTCCATCTGTTGCCCGGGCTATACCGGAGTCTCCGCACTCCGGTATTCTTCTTTGCTACCACATTCTTCCGTCATTTTCATAACTCTTTCACTTTTCTACCACTGGCCATTTATTTCCGCGCGAGGTGCAAGTATTACGCACGAGAGGATGTATATCTCGTAGAATCTTTTGTCTCTTATTCTTTCGGTCTGCCAGAGAGAGAGAGAGAGAGATAGAGAGAGAGAGAGGGAGAGAGAGGGGGAGCGGGAGGGCGAGAGAGAGATTCTCTCAAGGCTCTCGCGAGACTTTGCCAGATAGATAAAGATAGCAAGGACTATTATTAGCGGTATATCGCAGCAGGAAGCCCCGGCAATGTTCCTCTCGCCCGACGCTCATATAAAACCTTTTATCCATATAGCAAGGCGTAGAAATGCCACGGCAGTTTATATACCGCGCTAGTAGTTGTACTTCTACCCGTCGGTGCAGGCGTATCCTCTCGTCTTCTCCGCGCCTCCTCGACCGAGGCAACGGAGTCGAGCGAAGAAAACGAACGAGGGAGGTGGACGCGTGAGCGAACTCGCGCGAGGACCCCGCGCGCATCCTCCTAGGACTTGTCTCTATGACGGTATCTCGAGGAATCTGCGCGAAGAGCAACGCTGACGCTGCTGTTGCCGTGGCTGGCGCCTCGTGTACAGACGACTGGATCCAGAGCCCAGGCGGAGAAATCAGCGGAAACCCAACCAGATGCCCGACGCGTCATTGCAACTTCGCCAAACCCGGTGTACCCGGCGGCTTCTCCGCGCCTATATTACCCCTATATATCTATTATATACCAGTATACCCGGCGTGCGCATTGAATTCCACGCTCGTTTGATCTTATCACGAGAGAAAATCGCGAAAAAAAAATCTCTTATCTCTTCTTCTTCCTCCGCGCTGAGAGACGAACAAACGGACTCTCTACGATTTATCAATGCTTCGCCTCACTGCCATAAGCCACACACTGTGTCCGGAAGACTACACTTACCCCGCGATAAGACACAAGAGTTCTTCTACTCTCTGGATACGAACTTGCGGAGTACAGACCTTTGCCATCGCCTTTTACCACTCGTTTGCCCTTTTATGAAAATCTTTTGTAAGGTTTCCGCGCGCTGAAATTCGATCGAATCAGTTAGCGGGGGCAGCACTGGCGGGCGAAATCTTCGAGTTTCGATTGACCAGGTGTTGCCCGCAGGTGTGCGAAGGGGACGCGTGCGCATTCCGCATTTTTTTTTTCGCGCCGTCGATCTTTCGAAGTTTTTGGCTTTTTACCGATCAGCGAACATTCGTTGAAGGGTTTCGCATCAGCGACTTTGAAACCTTTCCGCGTCGTTTACGATAAATGCGTTGAGCCGTAAGACATTTTCACTGGATGTTAGAATGCAAAAAGAACGACGAATCGAACGAGTTACGCCCTGCATTGATGCGCGGTAGCAAAGTACTTTTTAATTACGTTATTCGAAATGATCCGCGATATGTACGACTCTCACATCCTATTAGGTCTCCATATAAACGTCCTTGAACTCGAACAAGTGCTCGCTGCTGCTGTTCGTACACTCGTTGCTTCTGGTGAGCACGAGGGAGAGAATCTCCGTCTCTCGAGCACTTGGCGCGGAGCCGTTCACATTTATTCCCGATCTCGGGGCTCCTCTCGTGATGCGTCTTCTGCGATGTTCAACATACCGGAACGCCGATTCGTGCATAGATAAAGAGATACACGAATGCTGCATACACCCCCCCGCCCCCCACCCCCCCTCCCTTCCCACTTTTCTCGTCCTGTGCTCTCGCTTGCAGTACTCACTTATAACTTATAATACAGCATAGGTAATAGGCGTATTGGGATATAAATGCATTGGGAATTGCGATGGAAAATATCTGTGCGTAGAGCAGCAGCGGCAGAAGTCAGGTACACGTTCGATGCTCAATACGCGGAATAAAGAAAGAAAGAAAACGGCTGGAAAATATCATACATATCCGCTGGTAATGCTGCATCATCCCGCACCGTACGAATATATGTGCGTTATATTATATTCACGTGTTAAATAAATGTATGTTAACAACGCGTGTTTTTTTTTTTTTTTTTTCGTATGTATCGTATTGACGATACTGGAGAACATAGTAACCCGACGAGAGAATAAAGCTCGCGGAGAGGGGTCACCGATGGTCAGGGTCGGTACACACACCTCCGTGGCGTGTATTATGGAGATTATGGGACGCGACGGACTCCCTTCGTCGAATAGCGTATAAGCGTGTATTCTCGTATAGTTCTTTCGGATTTTATCTCTCTTCGTTTCCTACTAATGTAATCGTGATATTTTTTTTCTTTTTAGTCTTTGAAAATACATCGATACATGAATTTTCTGTAATCTCGATAATCTGTACTTTGACTTTTGAACGACTCAACGAAAAATTAAATCAATTTTTTTTTTACGTAAAACAATAACCTAAAAAAAAATTTTGTCATAACCTCAAAAAAAGAAAAAAATTTCGAGCGGTAAATACGTTCTCTTTATATGCAAACATTGCAAAGTCTTATGTGAAGCTTGTAGAACGCACTTTATTCAAAATTTCGAACTTCGGTACTTTTTCTATGCGCAATGTGTGTTTCCTTTTGATTGTCTCTGTTTCCCGTCCTTCTCTCGATCTTTCGTTAATTTCGGTAATGAATTCGCAATCGTCTTATTTTCAATCTTCCGTTTCGTCTCGGAGGCCATCCCCGCAGTAGAACTCCGATATCGCGATGTTGTACACACGCATATTTTGCTTTATTGAATTATTGCTGCAAAGTTGGGATCGGCATCGAGGCAAATTATACATCGGGCTTACAATGATAGCGAGATTGAACATGCGGGCGAGAATCTTAACGCGGTTTCTCGCTTTATGCGCTATAACGTCGAGCGCACAATCCATACACATTATCCTATATACATATAGGCATCAGCCGAAGAGATGAAAATCTCATTCGCGGATCGCGGCGCTTGTGAGCAACCGAGAAGAAGCGGTGCATTGCCCTCGAACCCGCGAGGCAACAGCAGCAACAGCACCTCGTCCCAGCTTCGCCGGATACCTTTACCTCTTTTCCTCTTCTCTCTCAGCGTCTCTTATTCGCCTTCGTCTCCTTCGCCTGCTTCTCGCTGGTTTCTCGCGGATATCTTTGTTGCGCGTACTAAAAGTGCTCATGATTTTGCCCTCCCGATGATACTGGCATCGTGGTGCTCGAGAGCAAAGGGTGTTTATTCTCCAATCAGCTGGCCGCGGCGATCTCTTCGAAGAGTTATTTATCGTATTGCTTCGAACTTTGATTCACGTAATGCTGTACCGTTCGCAAATGCGCCAATGCGTGACGTATCCATAGTTTATCGAGCAAAAAAAAAAAAAAAACGAAAAAAAAAAAAAAATTCCAGATTTTGGAAAATGTTGAATTCATCATCGATGTATATTCGATTGCAATAAAATTACGTTGGGAGTTGTAATGTAATGGTTCAGATAATATTCGGCGGAAATGAACGATGAGGCTTTCGTATCCGCTTATGCCGTAATGGTTGAATCTTCGATTACATCAAAAGATCGCAGATCCCAGGCACTTCGAGTTTCGATTATATACCTGTACCACGTGATCGTGTGTAACATGTATGAGGTGTTATCCACGACTCCGAGTGAAATTGCATGCAATTTTGTATACTCCTTAAATCGATTGGAATAAAAAGGCTCATCAAAGATTCGATTTACTAGTAGGTATATGTAGAAAATTGATTGAACGACTAGAAAAGATGGAAACTCGTATTTAACAACCGCATACAGCAGACTTTTCGTCGGCCAAGCAGAACGCTAATTTCGTTCGCTCGTAATAACAATACGCAAAAGCGTAAAACAAATGCCTTTGAACCCTCAAAAAACCAAAAATTAAACGTTATTTTACAATTTTTTTCAAAAAATTTTCGCAATTTTTTGACAATTGGTTGAAACCGGAAATTAAAGGTAACGGCCGGTCGAAAAATTCGGACATATATTTACGATCTTAAATTAGTAATAAAGGATAAAAATGACGTATACACTTATATACAGAATCACACAGAAAACGAAAAAATTTGTCAAGATATCGAGTTTCATGGGGTCTAAAATAAATAAAACAATTTGCTGTTATTGTGGCGCTCGTCATTTTTTTAAATACACTGTAACTCTCTTACACAGTTTACATTATCTCCGAAGAACATAACTTCGAAAATCGCATTTATAATTTGCAAAAGAGTACATTCATCTTACGAAAATATTACGTCAGTTTCGTTTCTATAGCCTTTACTGACTACGCAGTGGCTTTTCAAAAGCAGATTGACGCTTTGTGAATGCGGTTGGACCTCTTTTATACGGAGCAATATTCATTAAGCAGATAAAGCGCGCGCTGGTGTCTCGTGTATGTCGTATATCGTGTTTTTGCGCGCGTAAAGTCTTAAGCAAACGCAAACCTGTGAATAAATACGAAAAAAAAAAATTTGAGACAAAATCCTCGTTCTTTTTTCCATCTTTCACACACTGTAATAGCACCAAAAACGGCTTATTCTCCATCGTTTATTACGCGCGTAGTAATGGAGGAAAAGGAAATTCAGAAAATGTCTGCCAGCGGTTAGCATAGAAAGGAACTTTCTATGACAAAACATTAAATAAATAACTCAAAAACACAAATAAGAAAGCAAATATAACAAAAAAGTAATCGTAAAACAGTGTGCATTGAGACTGTAATAGAATCGCCCGGTCGTTCGTTAAATCATAGTATTGCCATCAATACGCCATTGTTATTTCGCCTTTCGACATTCAGAACAACATTAATATCGCGAGCTATAAATTAACTCGGTTCATTTTCGGAATAGTGTTTACCAGCAAATAGGTGCAAAATAGATTGTTTGCAGCATTAGATTCAGTAGCGACTATAGGGCGGGTTGCTTCACTCTGCCGGCAGCGGTTCTGTTTTTAATAGCTAATAGTTACCTAATAGTTAGTTGGTACAACAATTTTTTCCTTAAAAGGTACTTATCTCGACTAACCATTAGCTTTCCTAACTCGTAATTTTATTTCAGCGTGCCTCGTGCATAATTTTTTTCGTATTACCGTCGGACTACCAACAGTCGGTAAAAATTTTCGAACATTTCTTCCGGGTGGTATATTTCGATTTTTTTTAACGAATAGACGTTAGGAAAGCGTGGATTTCGAAGCGGGAATGTCAAATGCCTCCTTTTGAGTTGAATTTTATAAAGGCGCAGATGTGAAAGGGATTTATATTGTAAGTACTTACGGCCCGAGGTAACTACTGTGTCGAGGCGAGGCGCAATGTCGGCAGTACTTCGAACTGTTCTTGTCGCTGTGGCACCGTCCACTTCTTTAGTACGAACATTTATTATTACCATAGCGTAAGCTCTCGTTCGAAATCTCGAGAGTCGCCTCCCACGCAGCCTATTGCAGCAAAAGGATCAAGTAGTACAAATATCCTGCAATATTCTTACGAAGGTGGGGTACCTTGTCGCGCTATTATACGACATACATAGCGCCTTCTCTCTACATTGCTTTTGCACGATTACGGGATCGTAACGCTATGGTGCATCTCTCTCTCTATGGATCGCGTTCGCCCGCGAGCAAGAAACGTTGTAAATACGTATAGTTATACGCCTTGTGTGAGGTCGCGGAGTGTTCCGAGTCTCCACTCTCTACTTCACGAATCACGTAACTAGGTGGGCTGTTAAATATCATTTGACCATTTGACCGCAGTGTCAATTACCGTCAGCGTTCGAACGAACGGCACTCTACGACGATTAATTTTTTCGAAGCTCTCCGATTATCGTTCGAAAACACTTCTGCGACTTCGATGTTTCTTTTGTCGATTTAATAGTCGAGTTAATAGAGTTTTTACCAAAATGTAATGGTAAAAGTAAGTAATACCGCAAAAAAATGAAACGAAAAAAAAGTTCGGTAAATATTGACTATTTTATGGAATATTTCGATCGATTAACACTAAAAGGAACAAAATCACGGAGAGGTCGAATACTGGCAAAAGTAGGTAATGGCTGTACTTACCTTTTATTAAGGAAGGAAATATGTACGACGAAAAGGACGCCATTGCAATGACGCTGATTCCGTTGTGATAGTAACTTACTGGAGATTACAAATTCGTCAAATTTTAATCGATACCTTTTTTAAAAATTTCCACAATTTTTCACATCCGGTAGTTTGGTGGAGGAAAAATGTCGGTTATAGTCTCAAAAAAATAAAAAAAAAATATGCCGGTCGACATTTTTGTTTTTTTACCGGATATTTTCAAAATGCGATATCTTTGCATACCGACGAAGTATTGTCGAAATTGAGCAAAAAACTCACTAAACGGAGTATTCGGCGGAGTTATAAAATCGTTTTTTAGCGTTTCCAGAGCGATGCAGAATGAAGAAAAGGGTAATTTAAGTTCTTTCCGTGTTTTTAGTTAAATCGAAAGATTCCGAAAAATCTTTCGGGACACGTATTTTTTTTTTTTTTTTTTTTTACAGCGCAACACGAATTCTATAGCCATTTGTATCTATACAAATATCTATATAAATGGCTATAGTCAGGTCGCTGATAGTCTAATATGATATTAGAAAGTAGCAATTTCCGGAGTCTTCAACTCGTATAGTTATCTATAGCCGCTGATATAGATTAAAACGTACCTATTAAATGGAGATAAGATTATTGACGTAATTAGAGCAGATGCTCCAATTACGACTGTTTTTACTACAATGTCATATCAACTTGTTAATACGATTTAAAAAAGCGTTTTAGCATAAATTCGTAATATATTACGATCCACAGTAAAGACGAAGCGATAATTTAATAACTGGTTTATATTTTCCATTTATTTTTAACGTATGTGTCGTGTACTCGTTTGCAAGTGGGTTGTGGTACACGTCTGTACGAAGCGACTAATAAAACGTCGATATCAGAGTCGCAACACTGTTGCGATAGGATGGTTTCCACGTCTCGCGGTATATATACGCGTCCCTTAGTTGAAAATTGGTTTTAAATTACGTTGACACTGGTAGGCGCAGCGTGGAATGTCTCGAAGGACGCAACTATGTTTACATTTGCGTGTAAAGTTCGCGGCGATTTCTACGCGGAGGGGTGGTAAACGCGAAATATTCGCAATTGCGTTGTAACCAACGATATTTATTGTCCTCCTTACTTTTACCGCGATCATTGCGACGCGCGCAGGGAAAGTTGCTTTACACTGTTGCCTCGCGAATTCTCTCGACAATTGCGATCTAACTGATGAGAAAATTCAGAAAGAGGATCCTACGACCTCTGTGCTAAACGCTCACTGTTGGTAAACGGTCTTCGTAAATCAACTTTTATCAACTGGTCAGTGGTTCTCGTGGGCGATATACCGCGAAATATTGCGATGTATAATCGTCATGGTGAAGAGAAAATTGAAGGAGTTCCGAGTACCAATGATCCAAGTGGACACTTCTCTTGTGGCATTCGGCAAACTAAACTGCAAGTGCGGCAACACCCCGCTGCGTAAACGGCTCGAGACGGCATTCGGCTTCTCAACGTTTCAACTTCTTCTCCGTCGGCATCTTCTCTTCCCTCTCTTCGTTCGGCTCATTTCGATGGTCAGCGAAGCATTTTATACCGCATCGTGAAATTACGTTACAGTAGTATTCCGAGACACTGTAGTTAAGGTTTATTACAAATGGAGAGCGTTAGTCAACAAAACTTTGAGGATCAAAGCTGAGGGTACGCGATGGGGAGGAATTCGTAGAGTTTTGGATCTGCGGAATTGCGTTATCGTCGTATTGCTTCTCTTCTCCTCCTTCGTCTCTTTCATTATATTCGCGTCCCGCCGTTCTCGGTATTCTATTTACCGCTTAAATATTATCGATTAATTAACGTTCAGGTTAACGAACCGCAACTGGACGATACTTAGCGTATGTCTCACATGCAATACACACAAAATGAATCAATTTTACAACTATTTGTGTCCATTATAGGAATCGGAAACACCTCGTATTCCATTCGCTGCTTTCTCCAATTAAATTCCAAATATATGACCGAACTGCATTTAAGAATTCAGACACAACACGCTTCTTCCGGTTTGTACAAAGGCTGAATATTAGCGATACTCGTATTTGCGCATATGGAGTCGCATTTTTTTTTTTTTTTCGTAAATCGCGATGTATATTGCAGATTAGCATACAAATTGACGGAATTTATTGGTATCAATTTTCATCGAATAAATTGCCGAATATAATTATACTTCACAGTGTTATTGTTTTATCGTATATCGAATGTTTTTATTTGGTTACACGAAAATAAAAAAATTCGCAGTATCGTATATTTCCGTCGTGTTAGTTAAAGCAGAAAATGTGAAATCGATAAAATACATCGAATTTTTCATGGTGTACCTTCGTTTATTCGTATTTTCTTCGTTAATGCGGAATGCAAATAATTTTCGTAATCCGAGAAAAATGATACGTAAGATCGGTGCGAAAACGAGATTCGAAGTAAAGTTTCTTTTATTGTCGTACGAATGCGGTTGAGCCGAGGAAATGCCTCAATTATACCGAATGCCACTGTATTACATCCGCAAACGCGGTGAAAGCCGCGATAGTCGGAAAGCAGCTGGTAGATTATTACTTCACGATTGTGTGTGTCTTATAGCATACGTGTTTCCGTTCGTAATCGGAATGCAAACAGTGTACATAACCGTATTGTCGTTATTATGATTATTGTTATTATTATCAAAACATTATTATTATTATTAAGATAAGTCGCAAGAAGTTTTATACGACAAGTTTCGTCGTCATTGTAATGCAAGAGACGCGACGACGAAATTCTCCGCGTTGAACGCGGAGTGAACTCTCTTCGATGTACGGAACGGGTTTTACGATTCTCTTGTATGGTCCACTTCACTTTCGCCGCGTATGCCAAGGTGACGAATTTGTCGTCGTGTTCATAACTACGGTGCGATATGTTTGCGTAACGAGGAGGAATGGCGCGCATCGCTCGCGTCGCTCGTCGTCCGCGCGACGACGATCCGCAATTTCGTAATGCGCGTGCGCGCGCGCGCGTGTGTCACGATATTTTCAGGAGGCATTTGTCAGGAGGAGGATCCGGTGATATGTAGGAAGTCATAGTTATTATGTAGTATAAGCGATGCTGTAGGAAAGAAAAAAAAAGTGGTATCGCGCGAGTCGAGGGAAGCGTTTGAAACTCGTTTTCGCAATATCGATGACCGCGCGGTATAAGAAGCAATCGAGGAAATCATTATGTATTCATCTATGAAGAGCTTTCTTCGGGTTTCGTAATATTTATAACCGATTTATGTGTATATATCGGTAGATATGCATGAAGAGTAACGTTGCATTCGGTCGAAGGGGTGATTATCGGGATATAGAGTTATAGGAAGAATTCCATCGGCAAATGAGCAGAGATTTCCGCGTTAATTGATATCGTTTTTATAAGGTGGAAAGCTGATAATAGTGCGGAAGTATTCAACGACAATGTTGCTGCAATGTTGTATATTTGTGACGATGAAAGCTTATCGTAATAGTCGTTAAAAGGAGTCGGTTCTTTCGATCTCAGGTCGGTGATTAACTCGTCATCTTCTCTCGTTTATCTATACTTTGCTGTCCGCGGCCGGTGGAGCCGATTGCGTTGCATTGCTGGTGCCGCGAAGCTACAGCGAGCTCCGCCGCGGTGCCAATGAACGACTTCGATCGCCGTTATTATACGAGTATACGCGGACTTCCGGGCGTATAATATCGAGTGAAAAATGAGAGCTCTCACGACGTTTCACGGATGGACGCGCAAAGTGTTGCGTGATTTACGTAAATGTCGTCGTCGGGACTGACTATTATCGCGATATTTTTAACCGTTCGCGGGTGTGACATCCGCGCTTCGACAACTTCGACGGGGGCTTCAGCACTCGCGAACACATAAACTCGAGTCTCCGCGTAGCTGTTTGCGGTAGTAGCACCATAATCCGCACCGCGATCAATCGTTCGAAAGGCTGTTGCAATAATCCAAGCGGAAAATAATATATATTTTATATCCAATCCATATTAGAATTTCGTCACATAATTTCTCATCGATGACGAACAACTTGCACTGTGTATACGAAAAAAAAAAAAAATTCTCGGTTTTTTTAATACATAACCTAATATTACATCATTGACAGTTCCTAATTCAATTTATTTCTATCGCTCGTAATTCCGAATCGACTCCCGTTTAAGTATCGTGACGTTTAAACTGTTATTATTATTTCATCGAGCAGTTTATGTAAATAAGAGACTCGCTTTCAATTATTATTATTTTCTACGTATCCTTCTTTCCTTTTTATATATTCATTCTCCGCGACGATGATACAATAAATATTTTTATTGCGCCCGAATATATTCCCGATGTACGAAGTAGTGGAGAATTTATTTCGATCCAATTAGACGGTCGGCGACGATCGCCTTTCGTTTATTTTCATATAAAAACTTTTAGTACGCTTCCTGATACGGAGAGCCGAGACACTCGTTGCATCACGCATGCACGCGTCCGCATTTGTCAACTGCAACAGTCGCGGCGGATAGCGCAACGGCGGTCGCGAGCCGCTGCGGCTGACCACGTCCATTCCGTTACTACTGGTACCCGCCACCAGCTACTCTCGCGCGTTTCATCTATCCACGTGTACATACGAAAGAAACTAAGAAGCAATCCGAATATTACTGTACATATTATTATTATTTTTATTATTCTCTACCGTGCAATAATTTTGTCGTAAATCTGAAGACGCGGACACGCCGAATAATTAATTAAATTAATTAATTAAATATTATAGCTACGATAATTTATAGTCGGAGGAAATCGTGAATTTTCTCAAGTAGTTGGAGGCAAACGATGGAACTTAAGTAAAGGAAATAAAAAATACTGATACGATGAAACATTTTGCCACATAGTTCGAGGAATACTTTACACCGGAAATAAAAAGAAATTTTTTTCTACGATTGACATTGTAGAGATGAAAAATTATTTTCAGAAATATGAGAGAAATAAAGTGCCGCGGGTTTGTATCTGCGAGTATTTATAGGTGGTATCGTTTTATGAGAGAAGCTTTCGACGCTCGTTGTCGCTGAGATTGCGCGTTTTCAGGACGTTATTTGCGAATACGAAGGACGAATTCTCATCGAGAGTTTCGCGATTGTCGAGCCGTAGGCGTAGCTGAAGAGGGAGAGAGAGAGAGAGAGGCCCGAGCAATATATTAAATCACATCGCTTCCAGGTGCGAGTCATTCGCGTAAAAAGAAATGTAAGTATATTCGTCGATATTTTCCAGTCGGCGCTTTATCGCGTGCGAACAATCGTCCGAAATCGTTCAATCGATATAAAATACATTGTTGACGGTGCTGAATACGCATTTACGAAAAAACGTTTCGATAAATTTTGCATTTTCGTGAATAGCTATTAAAAAAAATAAAAAATAAGTCAACGAATGAATAAAACTAAACCGTCGGAAATAAACGAGGAAAATCGTATTTTTTCGCGATTTTTTTCCTTCGAAATCGAATCGCCGACAATCGTTATCCCGACGAAATAAATCGATTGCTTAGAAGACGAATTTAAAATTTCGAAGAGCAATCGACGCCGGTTCCCCGTCGCCAGATATTCTTTTACCGCTCGAAAAGATGATTTTAAAAAATTGTATACCATTTATAACCTATGAGCAAATTTAACGTAAATCGTCCACACGACGCGGTTTCAAGATGCAATACGATATTCTTTGGTTTTTCTCATTCGCGCGTTACAACTCGGTATAATATTCATGCCGACGACTCGTTCCCCTACCGCAGAGTATGTCGATGTCCATCGATGCGGCAATAGCTTGTCGTTGGAGGCACACGCGCGTTTCGAGAGAAAGGCTTAAAATGTTAAAAACGGCCGTGGGATTGTTGATTTACGACAAAGAATAACTACCCAACCGTTTCTGCGAAACTCGCCCCTTGGTCTCAAAGAATATTTATACCTCTTAGACTTTATTTTCTCGCGGGAAAGACATACGGTAGAATATATATACATCGGTGGGGGCGCGTGAAAGCAACTTGCGTTGGGACCGCGCATCAGAGAGACATAGGGCTCCCGTCAATGGCAAAATATGCAGCTAATATCCATGCAGACCGACGGCAGCCGCGCCCGTCAATGTTTCGCGCCGTAAAAATCTATTTTCGACTTATCCCCATGCTATATGCGTATATATGCGCGTATATCTATAGTTAGAATGCAGAATGGTCCAGCAAGCCGGAGATTCTCGATCGAGATGATTCGAGGTTACCGAGGCAATGGAGACGATCGTAAAACGCCTCTCGTGGCAAATTGTTACATTATTGAGACGTTTCTTTTATTATTTTTTCGGGCATTCAGAAGGGAACAAACGCGAGTAAACATTTGGTATATATAAAAAAAAAAAAAATTCAATTACTTCGGCAAATCGATTTCGAAAGCTTGATAATCATTTTTAAAAAATAGGCTAATCGTCGTGAGACTCGGTAAGACGACGATGACTGCAACTATCGAGAGCGGTCCGCTGTAACGCGACGCACACAAGTTTCACGACAATAGCCTTCGTCCAGTATGCGCAATCGTTGACGATAATGTCACATTGTTCCCGGAGGGGGACACACTGTGAACTCTCACAATGTATAACACTCCTATATTGTGTATACACTCCTCGATCGGTATATTATACTCTCTTTTTCTCGACGCGACGGACCACCGAGTCCTTGATAGTGTTTTCAGCTGAGAGATGATTATTATTAAATTATTTTACCTTTCTAACGATCGTTCGCGTACGTATAATATAAATACAAGTTACATAAAAGCATATGTATATGTGGATGGCTAATCTGCCCGGCAACGTGAGGGCGAACATGACAGAGCGCTATCTCCAGTCATTGTTGTTGCAGCAACGCTCCTCCGTCCTCCGGCTTCGTGAGATATCCGCCTCCGATAAGCAACGAGAAATTTATAACATCGCGACTACGAAAGCTAACTACGATAATTTGTAATTCCCATTAAAATCACGGTATCCTGTGGTCCTGGAAATCCTAGAAGTCTCGAAAATGTTCTTCAATTTTTCTTGTCCTGGAAAAGTCCTTGAATTTTTCTTGAACTTAAAAATCCTGGAATGTCCTTGAATTTTCTTTGTATTTAAAAATCCTGAAATGTTCCTAGTCCTAAAAATTCTGGAAATATCCTTGGATTTTTTTGTCCTAAAAATCCTGGGACTGTCCTTGAATTTTTTTGTCCTGGAAATATCCTGCGAATGTCCTTGAATTTTTTTGTCCTGGAAATTTCCTGGGAATGTCCTTGAATTTTTTTGTCCTGGAAATATCCTGCGATGTACTTGAATTTTTTTGTCTTGGAAATATCCTGCGAATGTCCTTGATTTTTTTTTATCCTGGAAATATCCTGGAAATGTCCTTAAATTTTTTTGTCCTGGAAATATCCTGGGAATGTCCTTGAATTTTTTTTTATTTGTGCAAAATCCTGGAGTAGTCCTTGAATGTTTATATCCTGGAAAATTCCTGGAAAGATCCTTGATTTTTTTGTCCTGGAAATATCCTAGGAATGTCCTTGAATTTTTTTTTTTTCGGAAAATTCCTGAAAAGGTCCGTGAATTTTCAGCGGACTTTTTTCGGACACCATAAAAATAAGGTTTACCGCCGAAAAATCATTCGCAATAGATTCCAAACTCGTCAACGATAAAAAACCTATAGAAGCTTTTATCATAAGCCTTAAAATCTAAGAAATTAAAAATGACGTCTTCTCCAAAGATGTCTCAACGATTTCGAGGCGTGTTTTCGTCCGACAAATCTAACGCACTCGAGACCTTGGCCCCGTCGTCTTGAAGGTAATATTCATCGAGACACAGATACGCTTTAAGAGAATTGTTTGCACATCAGTGTAAACGTACCAAAAGTTCTTCCTCGGGCTGCAACACGAAACTCCAGAAGGTTGAGTTTGACAAGAGTCAAACGCGCAGGTTACACAGGAAATCTATTCTTCGTGATAATTTTGCGGGGTTCCGAAGAGAGAATAATCCTTGAACTTTCGTCGTTGAACGCTTTATTTATGCTGAAAATTACGGAGTGCCCAGGAGATTGTTGTACGATACATCGTGATTATTATTCAGTGTCTGGACGGATAATCGTCTCGTATATTCTCGAGATCTCTGTACGGCGATAACCGCGGCGAGACGATGCAACAGTGTATATAGTCAATTGGATACTCTCGGTTCTCGCGAGTATCGTTGAGAAACTCTCTCCCGCCGTAGAGAGAGAGAGAGAGAGAGAGATAGAATCGATTGGGTAAACGGTGCGATTGTTGGCCGGCCAATGACGATAATTGCCATATACCTGCGTACGTTTGTTTATTTCTTTGGCATGTTTCTCGTATGCCAATGACCGCGTGTCGATAAATCCGTCGATGCCGTAGTTCGGCCTCTGGCTGAGTTTCGCCTCTCCGATACCATCCCGCACCTTACCCGGGCCTTCGCAACAGCGATATTTTGTTTTGGTTTTTCTCTCACTACACAATGATCTTCTCTCGTATTGCTCGGTTAGGAATGCGAATGTGCATCGACGAAAGGAAAGGCTCGCACAGTCGGCATAGTCACTCGGAACGAAGGAAAGTTCGAAGGACGAGACGAGATATATGTATATATTCCACTGAGGGCGAAGGACGTCGATCGCTCGTACGGGGCGTGCCGCCTTCTCGCGCGAAATCGAGACGAGATTTATCTTCTACTCGTCTTCAATTTGTTCTTCGCTCTCTGCGAATATACTCGGCGTATACAGCAATAATATAGGCGACTTTTTTATTTTATTTCTTTTTTCCTTTACTCTTTTTTCTCTCAATTAATTTTTCACTCGTAAATCCAAGAATGGAATCCACTCTCCGCTGGCTACGAACCGGCCGATGCTGATACTCGCTTGCGGGGACTTTACTGAACTCGGAATGCGCAACGCGAGCTATTCGTCGGGGAAAATAATGCTTTCAGGCGAATCTATAACCTAATTTTTTAAAATCAATTTTTCGGTTGTTAAAATTGGAGTTCGCGATTAATAAGCCGTCAAAAAATTAATTGAAGCACTTCAATTTTAATGATACAGATCGATGCACCCCGACATTTTTTTTTCCGAAAAAAAAAAAAAAAAAAAAAAAAAAAACATCGAACAAAAATTTCTCGACTGTGGATTAAAAATGATCTAAGATTTTTTCTCAATAGACCAGCGTGAAAAAGTCATTTGGTTGTGGTTTCGAGTCAAGGTCGGCCGCTGTCGATGTTAGATTACACGTCGCGTATAGTACGTCCGCCGTGGCAAAGACACGATTACGCCTTTCGTCATCGTCCCACGCTTTGCCCGACACCAGCAGCTGTAACATACTCGTGCGGTATCTCTCGAGGCATCGTTTTCATTAATTTTTTCAATCGTTGCAAACATCGACAACGCCCACAACTATATTAACGCGTATCGCCACCGGTGTATGTAGGGTACATAATACCTACTAAAGCGGTCAAAAGATACGCACTATGAAATAATAACGTATCGCTCAAGGCCCGGGACTGTGTCACCGAACTGTACGATGTAAAATTTCGATCTCGTATAACCGTTTAATAATAAACTCGATGATTATACAGAAACTATTATTTATTATTATTATTATTTTTTGTTGCGTCGCGTGAGTATTGCATAGCTTGGCGCCGTAGTGGGCGATAATAATGCCTCATGTACCTGCCGGTTGAATAGAGGCGCAAGTGAAAAGCGACTTTGTTCGACGGGCCATTATTACCGAGGAATTTTGCGAACCGTTCCACACGACTTATTCACGCGGAGTACCGGTGTCTCGATCGGATCTCTCGGTGCTCCACTCGCACGGATCTAATTATGATTTACTCTCGTGTTTTAGCGGTGATTATCGCACCCGTTAGTGTTTCGTACTCCCTCCCCCGTTCGCTTCCTCATAATTCGCAGCTACTTTTACCCTCGCGTACTCCTCTCTATAGATTCTGCGCATAGCGCCGCTCGCGCCGCGACCCCCGCGGCTCTCGCGTCGATACTTTTTTTTATCATATTTATACCTCTCGCACCTTCTCTCGCCGCGGTAATCAGAATCGTGACTACCGTTCTTTCGCACGATATTGCCGCGGAAGAAGTGAGAGAGAGTGATTTTTTTCGGAGTTCGAGAAAGAAAGATATTCTTGTGTGTGCGCGCGCATTGTGTGAACGCGATCGTGCGCGTTAGTGTGTTACAAAAGCCTCCGTTTCTCCCTCTCGCAACGTTCGATTAACTATCAAGTAAGATCGCAGGTTAGTTGGGGTCGGGACTCGTTTAACGCTCTTATCCATCTTTGCTAAGCCAAGCCTTCGGTCTTCGTGTATATAACTGCGCATACAACTCCGAAGAAAATGCACCTTTAAACTCCTCTATCGCGGATAAAGCGCGATCGTTTCACGCCCGTGAAATCAGAGCCTCGATCCTCGGGAGGATCGTACTTCCTTGTCATCCTGTTGTCCAGTGTTATTCAATTAACTTCGTAATTCATTGTCACGAGATACGAACGACAGGTTATTCGATATCGAGTCTTTACGGGACGTAAGACGGAGAAGATATTATTTTAATCGTAGCGTTGTGTTCAGACGATTCAAAAACTTCCGCAAACGCATAACTTCGTGAAAAAAACCGATCGAATATTCAACGAAATTTCAGGACCATTTTTTTCCCGCCATAGAAAAACGCCGAAAAAAAAATTTAAAAAGAGGCGTGAGGTGGGAAGCGTAAGGGACAAGTGGGTCGCAAATTTTGTCGCTTCTATTCCGAAATGTGTATAGACCCACATTTCGATGTATTTTTTCCGATACCGAATTTATCAGACATTTTGTTCTCATCAAATAAAGACATCGGTAAGCGTGAAAAAAAAAAAGTTTTTTTTTTCCCATTCCGTTTTTTTCCATGTTCGCAGGTGTTAAAAAAATATTCAGTCTGTAATTTGCGCATAGAAAAAAAAACATCGATCTATAATTATCCTGTCATCGTGAATTGGCTCGCGGCACATTTTACCATCTCACTCGATCGTTTTCCTGGACGACAAGTTTTTCCCTATTTGGTTGATTGACTAGCGTGACATTGGTTTATCTCGGCGTTTAAGCGCAGTCACATTGAAATTGCAAACGACTTTTTTTTTTCTGAAGCCCGTGCGTGGAAGTACGGTACACGCGTGTCCTCGCGGCGCACGGTAACGACGGTCGTCGTTGTTTCAGGCGTCAGGCCGGCCGGCGATTTCTCGGTGTTCGACGTGCGCGTACACCGATCGCCGTGATCAGCTGATCGCTTAAGGCTGTTCGATCGCGTCGGTCTGCCCATTTGTGATATCGATCGTAGTCTTCGCGATCCGTCATCGTTCGAAATCTAAAAATAATACTGGTTGCTTACGTCGATGGTTGCTCGGCTCCTGAAAGAATCATCGAGATGCATTGCCGCATATGCTACTGCTGCCGTTGCCGTTGCGGTGAGGTCATTAATCTTTGTTCGTATGTATATAGTAACGCCACGAGCCCTTGGCAACGTCCTTGCTACCCCCTCGACGCATCGGCGCAACGACGCATACGAACAGATCATTAAACCGCGTGAGCGCAAAATCGTGTTTAGAATCGATCGATAGATTATTTACACTTTTTTTTCCGCATATTCCGCGTCAGGCGGAGAAAACATGTGCTCCCAGATTACAGATATAATAATAGAAAGATAGAGATCCCAGCGGAGCAAATACTCTTCGAACGAAAAAAAAAAAAAAAGATCGCGAAATCTGAGGCTACAGCGCTACAGCAAAGAGGAGTGTAAAATGACAAACCGTGCAACCGTGCGCATTGCGCCGCGCTAAACGTAGACGCGGAACGCGAGAATGTGTCGTAGTAATTTATATCCGTGGATTACCGATGGATTTTGCTCGCCATAAATCATCTGGCCGCTCACAGTCGTGTGGCGAGTGCTTCCCCGAGCGATCGCGATAATACGAAGGATTACACGAGAGCTCTTTGCGCGGCGTCATACACATGCGCACTCCCCAACGTTACACTACGTACGTATGCGCGCGCACACTTATTTCGCATGTTTTATTTATATATAAAATTACAAGCACGTGGAAAGTGATTCAGCATCCGCGATAACGGAAATAAACGTACGTATTCGCTGGAGAGCGATTACGTGTAAAGCCGCGCGGAGTGTACGTACCTTACTACCTGTAAGTATAGCATTGCCACGTCTAGCGTCTTCCTAGAAGCGGTGAAACTCATCGAACTCGCAATTAACTATCGCAAAACTCCACACGGACTCGCGAGTTTCTCGGACAAGTCGCATTTCGATGAATTCAACAATTTCGCGAGATTAGACCGATTGACCTCCGGTCATGCGGCGCGAACGAGAGTATTCCTCCATTCACTTCGATGCGCCAGAAACTCGTCTCTCGGTACGTGCGAATTTAGTAATTTAAGCTTTTACTGGGTATATATTAGAGAAATGTTCGCGATGCACCGTCGAACACCTCAAACACCACTATTAAACTTTGTTCCGCATTTCGCGCTTCGATGTGTCCCGCGGGTAATAGAATTATGTATTTGAGTACAGAGTATTTGCGTCCACTATTATTATTAGAGCGAACGATGCCGCATTGAGTTGTAGTCTCGGATATACGTGGAGTTTATACATCGTTCTCGACGATCGCGAAGCGATCGTCCGCCTAATGTTGGCTTTTTCTACTTGCAACGTCGCGTCCTGAGACATTTTTTATTTAATCGAAAGCCAAATCTCTGAAAAACTCATTTTTTCGTAATAAAATTCTGCAGCAAAATTTCCTTTCTTGCATTTAGCAACACATTTTTTTTTTTTTTACATAATGATGTTAAAATGATCGGAGACAAGTCAAAGTGATATTTCAACATAATACGCGAGTTATTTATAGAGAAATATATCCGAGATTGATTTTCCGCGATTTTTATCGCAACGAACGCAACCGACTTGTCGCGATCGCGAACAATACATTTTTCGCTGAAACGACATTTATCTTGAATTTATATCGCGATATAAAGTAGACGCAACGAACTCCGTAGAATCGGTATTCGCGAAATGTATTTTTCATTTAAACGAACGAACAACAATAACATCATAATTCCGCGTAATTTGCATGCGATTGTGAGTGTAACGATCGTGAGCAGTGACCATCGAGAGTCTTGTTTCCCTATGACAATGAGACGTAAATGTAATGGATTATTATACACGTTCACCGATTATGTCGTCGTGTGTGGGCTTTCTAATAGTTCGTTTTTGTTGTCGTCGTCGTCGTCGTCGTAGTAGTAGTAGTCGTGGTTCCGTTGCAAAGGTAACATTGACTTTCTCATGGTATATTGTTCCGCGCGAAAGAACCCTCTGTACTGTACCAGCAACCATAATATCCTTGCTGTTCGATGCTCGAGCCGCTGTTCCAATGCTTACGAGAGCTCGTCGTGACGAAACTTCGGGGCGCGCATGGGAGTCAGGATCTCGTGAAAGCAAAACGCCGAGTTGAGTTTATCGTGGGTGTGGAGACCTCGTCCTGGCGAAGGAAATGCTCCGAGTCCTGTCTCTCGATGTTTTTCGTCGAAGAGAATTTTTTTACCGAATAACTCGATGTTTCTCGTAAGTTCTGCGACCAGTCGAGTCCGATAAAAATATCGTAAATAATTCCGAGTAAATTCAATTGCCAAGCCAATTGCAAAAAAAAAAAATATATATATATATATATATATATATAAAAAAAATATTTTACAAGCAGTAAATAGATACAAATATCTATATTATTCAATTAGATAGTAAAAGTAGATTTTCCATCGGTAGCGAATTATCGATTCTCATGTCGAAAGTGAACTCGAGTTGTTCCGCGAGAAAAATAAATTATTCTTCCGATAATATCGGGAATGTAAAGTAATTTTATTTATTACCGAAATCAAACTATTAACATAATCCTGTTAGTTTAATTGATAAAATCAAACTATTTAATGATCGCTCGTGAGTACAGCGATAAGGGTATAAAAAAAAAACGAATTTGCATCGTATTGGAATTCAGTTATATCGATTATGATATTGAAAGGATAGAGTTTTTCCTCGGAAGGTCATAGGAGTTAAAGGGGATAATTTAGTGGTTAGCTTATGGCGATTGATGTGAGAGAGTTCAATGACGTAATCTCGAGCAGCACGAAGCACGCGTATATAGCTATATAGCGCCGCCGTTCGAGCGCTAATGCTGCTCCGCTGGTTGCTGCTACCTTCACCGCGCACGATTGCCCTGACTTATAAATGTTATACGCCAACAATGGCGTGCTGCCGTGTCAGAAAGTTCGAGTTGCTCCGTTGGGTAGGTCGTGTCGAAATAACCGCTTGACGACCGGCGGGAGACTTAGCTGACGGACCTCCTCCCGCGCGGCGCAGCGCGCATGCGCGCGCGCGCGTACACACAGATCTCTCTCTGTTCCCCGTGTAACAAACATATACATAACACAACAAACATATAAGAAAGTCGACGAATGTTTTGCTCGGACGCCAGAGTGCCAGAAGCAACGATAGAAAGCCAAAAGAATTGTACAAGAGATCTCCCAACTGTACAGCAACGCCGTGAGGAAAACAAGATACAAAGTTCGATTCGTTTATTGTAGTAATAAAAAAAATCATACAAAAAAGAAAACAACCCGATGGGATCGGATTTAAATTGTCGCAGATATGATCTATTAAAAATTTCATTGATTTATCGGGTGTATTACGTATTCGGCGCACCCCTCCTCCATTCACTTCGGCGGCATCGTTTCGTGAATCTTAGGCTCGTCATAGAGGGTCTCGTATAGTATTATGTAATTGTCGCGAAGCTGGACCAACCGATGCCATAGATTAATGTGGGTCACCTCGTCGTCGATGCCGGATGAGCCATCGGGAGCGGCTGCCTTTAAACATCGTAACAATTTATCTACAGTCGATAATATTTCGAACTCGAGCCGATTTACTCGATTTTTTTTTTTTTTTTCATTTTTTCTTCAGTTAAAAAATTGTGAACCCATTAGAAAGATAAAGAAAAAATTTTAAATCTACGCGACGAAAATTTAATAATAATCGACTATCGATTATCGAAAAATATACTCGATTGTTGATGTCTTTGCATATCGTATAATTACTTTATCGATACGGCGCGCGCGGTTGACCTGCAGATACTTGAGATGAAAGAAGAGCTCGTAAGCCCAGCAATCTATAGTCTCGGCGGTGCGAGTCGCGTTGACGAGTTCCGCGGACGGTGGCTTGGCGGTCAGCGCGACAGCCTGAAGCCATCGCTTCATCTGCAAAGAGGAACCAACGATCCTACTCGTTACCCGTTATTATATTCGTTATTCGATACTCTACGCGTGTGCTTTTTGCTGCGTGCCAAACCTCGCGTACGCGCGAGCGTACGAGGAGAAAAAAAATGCGGGCGGGAAGGGAGGGGATAAACGAGTTTACGTTCGATTTGTTTTTATTCGTCGTCATCGCTTCCTCGCGCCTTTGCTCGATATTACGTGTGCCATTGGACACTGCAGTACACGGCTCGGATATTAAAATAATAATAATAATAATAAACAAGAATCGCCAACATGGTTACCGTCGTCGTGTCAGCGATGAGCTGCACCGCAGCGGGCCTCATAACGCCGATAAAGTTGCCCACCTTCGTGTTATCTTCCTTGAATGCAGTTACGCAACCCGACGCGGAACTGCGCCAATCGGCTGATGGACCACACTGCGCATTCTTCAGTTGCCGTCTGCACATGGAATTTTACGTAAAAAAAAAAAAACCATTAAATACATCGCGCGAAAAATGGATTTGCTTAACCCTTTGAGAACGAGAGAACTTTCGTTGTCAGTTTCTGATTTTTTATTTTTAATAACGATTTTCATGATAATGACGATCTGCGTCTGCGCATCTGCGCTTCGATCTGTTTGGCGAACGCCGATTTATCGTCGCGGAACTAAAAGCGTAGAGAATTTGAAGAATCTCATACGCAAAGGGTTAACGAGTACTTTTTCCATACCTTTGGAAAAACATAGCGATTATACGATCGATTATGTACCAAGATGGCCCTATGACCATAGCTCTCGTGCACACCGCTAATTTATTGGCGATAAAGACGAGAAGCTGACCGAGGGGTCCGGGACGTCGACGTATTGCCGATCCTTTTAGACCCCTTAATCTATAGTATCTTCTTTTGCATATACCGTGAGACGAGCGCGTGCGATCGTACGTACCAAATGAATAATAACTCGTTACCGATCCGAGATCCAAACGGCAACGAGTGTATACCTCTGTGAAAAATATATTTTTATTTCAACGACTAGAACGCTAAGCTGATTTTCTGTGCAAAAACTTTTCGTACGAAAAAAAAAAAAAAAAAAAAAAAATCTGAAAAAAATATTTTGCTATACCATTCGCGTCGGAAGCGGAGGTCATATCGTACTCCCGCATTGTGGACGACATCGATCGAGTTCTCGGTAATCTACATGTCGCGTCGTTTTTTCCGACGCTCTCCGTCGACGTTTTTATCGTCGCCGGCATGTAACTCTCCACGAGAACGTTGAGTTCCGTAACTCTTTTCGGCAAAGAATTCAGACAGTTGAGAGCCTATCGGTACACGAAAACATTCATGCAAAACGTCGAATCCGAGTTGAATACGTAAAAATTCGTAGCGATACTTAACCTCGCGTTGCAGTCGCTCGAGACAGGAGATGGTCCCTGTCGCGGGTTTGACTTCGACGTTAACCGTCTCAACGTCCGCCATCGTCAGCGTGCGATTCATCGCATTTTTAAAATTTCTTATCTATACGAAGATATTACTTTGATTACGTGAATTTGGACAATATTTTCATGTTTAAAAACGCCCGAATGGTAATCGGCAACCGGCTGTCACGAGATCATTCGGCGAGAAATTTTCGTATTTTTATTGCTACGCGATTTAAAAAAAAAAAAAAAAATTGACGCTCGCGCCAACGCTCGCCGTGCTCCCCGCATGACTTGTGGTGTCATTGTGACTTATGACTTCTGAAGTTAGCTAACATCGATATGTTTTTTTTTTTTTCTTATCATCTCAAAAAAAAAAAAATGGTCCTACCGGCAGAGTCTGTCGAAGAAGTTTCGTGGGATAATTAATCTCGCAGTTGGCGTTTCTCGTAGAATCGGTAGCGGTCGCGAGAGATACCCGCATACTCACGGAATTGACAGTAAAAAAAAAATTTTCTTGATATATCGAGAGTGATAAACGCGCGGACGCTCGCTCTCGGTCAGCCGGGATAACGAGGCTGGACCGCCGTCGGCGCGGCTGCCACGATCGTCTCGATATTATTTTTCAACGCTCCCGCGCGTCGCCACGCGAGAACGACTAATTCTTCTTCATCGAAGAATCCACGGCTCGTTCGATAGCCAAAGAGATATATCGCGCGTGGCTGCGCCGAGGAAAAATTAGCATAGCACTCCCGGGCAAAATCCGTGGTATGCGTCACACAAGACTCGAAGCATAGAACTTATCGAATACCATTATAATCGATAGTGTCTGTAACTCCTATTATGGACGGCGTCGAGCCGTCGAAATAGCTGGCTCCTGGCTTTATAACCGTTATTTTAACGTTGAGAAAACATCAGTCGGAATGATCGAGACGTAAATAGAGAGACCTTACGGGAGCAAATTTGGGGCATCGAGAAACAGTTGTAGGTTAACATTTTTTTTTTTTTCGCTTCTACGTCTAGTTAAACGCATCATTGAAAAAATTATAATCGGCAGCTTTGTTTTAAAATAATAATTTGAATATCGACCAAAAAATCGTCTCCGAGAAAAAAAAACTAACCTACAAATCGAAACGAAACCCAAATACCGGAAATCCCGTTAAAATACAAACGAAAATCAACATAAAAATAAAGAAAATAAACCCGAAAAAGATCGCGATGAAGGCTGACACGTTAATTATGTCGCATTATTAAATGTCGACGAGGAAAAGAAAAAAAAAGAACGATCCTCTGCAACCCGAGAAAAAAAAAGATCGCAACGTAAACTTCATTCAATGATTTTTATTTAACCTTCAGTTTCGTTTTATTGACTTAAAATCGAATTTGCTATCAACAGCGAAAGGTGATACGATTTTTTGCCGATCAAACGATAATTCGATCGAATCTCAGTCGACGTTTCAGGAGTGAATGATTATTCTCACGAGTTCAATGCAACTGTTGGTAAAAAAGAACATTTTACGAGCGTCCTATGTCGGAGTTTTCAGTGGGTGGGAAAGTAAAAGATGTTCTTTTGCTCGAAGGAATCTCGAATGTTTGTTTCTCTTTTGGTTTGTCAGTTGGCGGAAGCGAATCGGCGCTCGCGCCGTTGGACAACGGGAGGGGTCAGTATCCCACAGTACTCGTCGATCGACGTGAGAGAAATTTCTTTCGATCGACTCCCGCAGTCGTTGTCGTAAAATATGTATATAGAT
Organism: Cryptus viduatorius; assembly: GCA_964006125.1. NCBI lineage: Eukaryota > Metazoa > Arthropoda > Insecta > Hymenoptera > Ichneumonidae > Cryptus > Cryptus viduatorius. The sequence continues at coordinate 32,000,453 of OZ023220.1, read as the reverse complement.
ATATATATATATGTCGTTGAAAGAGTATACATATTTGCACTGCAGTAACAGTATGTATAATACCGACGGACGGTTCGCTCGTCGATTTTATGGCAAAACCGTACGTAGCGAACAAGAAGCACCTTCGCCCTGTGTGGACGGTTTTGCCAGCGTTCAACGTCCTCTTCCATTTCGTCTTCCTCTTTCTCGGTTCCGCTCACTTATCCGGTTTACTTACGGCTCCGAGACACGAGGCACCGTAAAGTAACCCTTTCGCTTTGATACCGGGAAGCGTTCGTTCGGTCGGCCGGACAACGATTTCGAGTTCCGTTTACTCGTGTCACAAGTAGAATCGCCTTCGCGAGGGAGAATCGGACGAGGTACGAGGTAACAAAATTACGAGACCGTCGAAGTGCTCTCAATTTTTTTTTTTTCGGGGATATTTTACCGATAAACTGTGTGTTTTATCGTCAAAAATGTTCTTCAAATATATATATGAAAAAAAAAAAAATCTATAGAATAAATAATAATCTCAAATTAATGAGATCAGTGTTGCCGTTTTTTTTATTTATTTTTTCAAAGATGCAAATCTGTCGAGGAATTTACCTACGGGAAGTTCTCACATTTTTAGATCGATGTCGATGTGCGAATGCAACCTATGAATAGATAATTACATATCCCATTACTCATCGTCGAGTCACAGGTGCGTCTGCCGTAGGGTATAGGTTCGTTACGCTTGAACGACTAATTGTCCTTTGCGCGCGGCGACATAATTTTTCCGAGCGGCTTTCTGCGGATCGACAAACGAAGCTGTATACACAGAATCGAATATCTGATGGCCTACACGCTCCAGGAGAGATCAGATATACTATACATATATAAATATATATATATAGTTAAAATGAGTAGCGCGTACTATGGATTGCGCGAGGATACAAAACCGACGAATCGATGGCTAATTAGACTTTACTAACCGGAATACGACGAGAGATCTCGACGGTACGCGTTCGATAATCGAAGCCAATCAGTCGGATCGTGCTGTGGTGATCGTACTCCCGTTCTCACTGTCTCCAGACATATATATATATATATATTGTGACGAGGCGTTATAGACGCTCTCGCATCACGCTATAGGTAGGGCACGCGCGAGAGTCTTTGTTAGCGCGCGCACAGAGTCGATCCCCGCGGAACCCGAGAAAACTGAAAAATATAGAACATATGTCTGCCGGAGAGCCGTATTATATTTTTCAGATACGCGAAAAGTCGTAGCTACGCCGGTTACCGCGCGAGGAGAAGACAATAGGAGAGGAGCCGCGAGGAACCAATAATAATTGCCGAAGTACAGCAAGGGAACCGTCGCGACCCCCTTCCCCTCAGCTATCGGTCCGCGTAACGAAGTACGGGCGAGGAAGCGTTACTCTCGCCGGAAGCGTGTTAAAAGTTAGACGCATTAATATGACTCTCGCCGGAAGCGTGCTAAAAGATAGACGCATTATTATAACTCTCGCTTAACGCGTGCTAATAGTTAGACGCAAAATTAGAACTCTCGTTAGATGCGTGGAAAAAGAGACGCATAATAGTAGAATCGATCAGTAGTGAATCGAGAAGTAGTTGAGAATAGTGAGCTAATAAACGTGCGATAAGGGATTCCGTGAAATTGTATCTCCGTGAGGGAGAAGTATCGAAAATCAACGTCCGCCGAGGAGAATTAACGCCGTGTCGACGGCCGATAGAAGACCGTTGTCTTGAGGAAAGCTGAGGGAAGCTAGAAGGTCGATCGCATCGCGTCGCGGATAATTAAACAGGTAGGTGCACGTGGTGCCCACCATCTTTGGTTTTCTGTATGCCGAGAGCGATACGCGGATCGCAGAGTGCTTTCTCGCCCGTACTCGGCAAATTAGCGGTTAAATTCTGAATAATTCTCGCCGCGTCGACGAACGATCGAGAAAATAATTTACGTTGAGTCCCGCGAGTCAAAAATATTGTATTTGTTGCGAACGAATCGTCGTTCGGAGAGAGCCCGTCGAAGAGGCTAAAATTTTGTGTTCAACTACGGGAAATAATTGAATAAATTGTCGTTTTATTGCTTTTATTTCGTGCGTAGTGTGTGAAAAGTTATTAATAGTTGAATTTACTTCGCGCCCGAACTGCACTCCCTATCCTGCTAGCCGTGTAAGTTAGTTGTAAGTTTGAGATAATAGAGGATCTGAGAATACCCTGGATATCGGGTGATAGATATCCTGGCGCCCAGCAACAATTCGGCGTGAATCAGAGGGAAAGGTAAGGGGATTGAAAAACAAGGGCGTCATTATATTTTGGACGGGTCGCGGATCGAAGTAGAGTCCGAAGACTTCGAGAAGCACGTCACAATTTTTGGCGCCCAACGTGGGGCGGGCGAAGTAAATCGATTCGGACAATTGAGAAAATCTCGAACCGCACGAGATCGGTAGCCCACGTTTGGCGAAAATTGTCGTCACAATTTTTGGCGCCCAACGTGGGGCTGCGAAAGTAAACGTGAAATTCGGACATTTGTAATTCGTAAAAATTCTTTCGAGAACAGTCGAACGAGAAACTGTTTCGAGAATTTTCATTGTGTGAGTACGCGACAGAGAACAATAGATTCGCTGAGCCGAGCTCGAGTCTCGAGGACGCGCGCGCGGATGTAAACATCAACAGTGCGCGAGGATCGTCGAAGAAGCTCGCTCGTAGTTCGCGAACGTTAATACATTGCGTGAAATAAATTCGAAATAATATTTCCGTAGTGCTCAACCGCGAGTTCGTTCAACGTCCGAGACGTCGGTCGGATAGTCCGCGACATTTGGGTAAACGGTTACCGTGTCGCTCATCCGAAATCTCGCTCGAAGCGCGAGAGAGACAGCCGGTATAGTGCGCGACGCTCGAGTACACGTGTACCGAGGCCCCTAGCCGCGCTCTCGCTCGTAGCGCGAGAAGCGACAGCTCGCGAACAACGGACATTCGTGAGTCGGTACAATAAAACAGTGCGTGTAATAATTCGTGGTAATTTCGCGACATTTTCGTAAAATAAAATCGCGAATAAATCGGAATAAATTCGGCGATCTTTCGAAAACAGTTCCGCGATTTTCCGAAAATTACAGACGCAAAACTTTGAACAAATAGTGAGAGACATCCGTTCGAGAGATCGATCGCGTGAGACGTTCGGGTACACGGGGTACCGCATTGCCGCGATCTCCCTCGAAGCGCGAGGTGACATTTAGTGTAAATTTTGACAGTACAGTGCGGTTTTTCGAGAAAATAATTTCGTGATTTTTTCGCGATTAATAACGCGTTCGTTAAAAATTACTCCGCGTTTCGGCGAAAAGGTTTCGCGGCGTGTCGAGTAATAACCGCGCAAATATTCGAATAATAATTTCCGCGTCTCGTCGAGAATAATTCCGCGACGTGTCGAATTAAATAAATTCGAAAATCTCGAAAAACGATTCCGCGATTTTTCGTAAAACAGATAACGCGTCTCGGGGAAAATAATTTGGGGTATTTTCGCGATTCGACGCGGTTTGGCGAAAAATAATTTTGTAAATTTGTGATAAAGGATTGATGAGAGATCCATCCGAGCGATTGATCGGATAGGGTGGGACATTCGGGTAAACGAGATACCGTGTCGCCTATCTGGAATCTCGTTCGAAGAGTGAGACAGACAGCGCGAAGTGTACGACGCTCGGGTACACGGGGTACCGCGTCGCTCAGCCGCCATCTTGCTTGTTGCGCGAGAATTGACAGCTCGTAGCCAATCGAGGCAATATCGCGTATAATTGGGGTCGGTAATGACAATAAATCCGTGACCTTCCGAGAAACTATTTCGCGATTTAATAAAAAAAAATAATTCGCGATAATTCGGAAAAAAAATAATAATTCGCGTTCGCTGGAAATAATTCGCGTTCGCTCGGTAACAAGTCTTGAGATCGGTGAATAGCTGTAGAGTGTCCGACAGTATTTCGCGATTCGAAAAATGTCGGATAGTGCGTCAATCGATTTGCCCGCCACATCGGATAGCGGGGTCGGTAACGACGAATACGACGCAGGCATCGAGACAACAGACGACGAAGTGACACTCGCAGATATCCAAGGATGGTCAGACGAAGAAGCGCGGGAAGCACTTCGGTTCATTCTTATGGGATCATCAGTGGCAACGATTGTCGAGTGTGGCCGACGGCGAGCACGAGGAAGTGATGCGTCGCTCGAGTCGAGTCACGGAGGTTCGAGACCGGTGAGTTCGGCAGACGATACGCGTCAGACGGAGCCCGAAAACATAGAAAATTCGGATGATAACGCTCGACGCAATACAGTCACCTCAACATCGACAGAGTCAATACTTCCGGAGTGGTATCGTGCAGAGTGCAGGAGCGGAAGTGAAACCGGTAACGACAGGAGCGATGAACGACGCCTGCGCGAGGCCTCGCGAAAAGTCCAGGGGGACGATCCAGAGGGGACGCGAGACGGTGTCGTGAATCGCCGAGATGTCGCTACACAGACGTGCTTTGCCGATATTCCACCAACGAGGGAAATTGGTACCCAGACAGACAGCGAGGTTAGTCAAAAGTCAGCTATGGGAAATCGGAAAAAACGGAAGCGTAGAAGACGGAGAAAACTCTCTTCGGACGAGTCAGATCGCGCGGGCGAGAAGAAAAACCCGGCGAGGAATGCTCGGAGAGTTTCGTCGAGTGGATCGAGGAGCGGGAACACGAGTTCACAATCGGGTAGAACTAAGTACCGCGAAGATCCTCGATGTTCGAGAGGTCAGACACGATATGTCGCGAGTGATACGTGCGCATCGGACGACAGTGCGCCGTCAGTTAGAAAAGACGGGCACGAGGATAAGTCGAGAAGGCGCGTGGCCGAGCATCGTCGAGAACGTCGTGACGAACAACGTGAAATGCGCGACGCCGAGCGCTCGCAGCAGAAAGCACGTTGCATCACGCCGAGACGTCGGCAGAAGCGGAAACGACGACGCAAACGGAACAGCGGTCATATCGAGACAAATGGACAAGTCGACAACGCAAAGCTCGAGTTAAGTGATGAGAAGTCGCACTCTGAGCGGCGTGAAACCACGACGTGTGGGGAGAACCAGAGAGCGCGAGACGAGGCTCGACGCCACTCTCCACGCTGGAATAATCGATACGCGAAACATCGATCACCAGCGCATAAAATCCACGCCGTGCCGTCGGAGAAATACGCAGGGGATGTACCAGAGAACGAGACAACGAGACGCGATCGGCGAGGATCGCGAAGATCGGAAACGCACCAACAGTCTGGTGGGGGGACGCGCCGTGTTGCACCCCCGTACGAACAGTCGAGACGCGTGAGGAGATCAGAGCAATTTTGTTATAATTGCGGCGACGTTGGTCACTACGCGAGAGGCTGTGACGCGCCTCGTGTGCGATTATGCAAAGGATGCGGTCGTACGGAAGTAACCACCGAGACGTGTGGCTGCGCGTTATCAGTAGGATATTTGGAATCGGCGAGACATCGAGGACGCACGAGAACGGGAAGAAAATTAAGGAGTAGAGAAGCTCCTTTCCCCAAATCCCGTCCCGATAAATCTACGAGTGCAGTTTCGGAAGTAAGTTCGAGTAGGGAAAGCGCGAAAGAATCCGCGAGTACATCGAGCTTTTCGGTAAATACAATTTGCATTCCAGCCGATCAGTTAGAGAGAAAAAGGAAAGTTTGGTGGAGACCCGAGGTTGTCGGAAAGTGGGAATTAGACAGCTCGGAGTCGCCATGTGCAAAGTAAAGTCAGAGAGAAAAATCGTCCAGTAGCGAGCTCGTCGAGCAGAGTAAATTAATAAATAAAATATTTTTGATTTTTGCTGTTCCGAGAATACCGTTTGATCGCGAGAAATGCGAACACGCTAACGCTACTGCTGAGACGAGAAATTTTTGGTAAATGGAGATTGAGTTACGGTCGACTCAGAGCGCGTCGCGATACTTGTAATTTCTCCGATGGTATCAGATGTAGTTGAACGTCGGAACGCCTGAGCGAAACTCGGCGTGTGAAATTTATTTGGTTGCGATGTTGGAATTTATATTACGCTCGGAGCGCCGGCAGATCAATCGAAAGTAATTTGTAACGTTAGGAAATGATTGTTATTTTTGCGACCGGAAATGCCGGAAAAATCATTTTCATATTAACGTCTGTGTGAAATTATCCAATTGTATTGCGAAAACGACCGTGCTGACGCGAGATACGCGAAGGTACGAGGGTTGATGTTCTTATTGTAACGCGGTAACGGGAATATCCGTCGAACGGCGCGAGTCGAGACTCGACGCCTTCTGCGTAGATTAAATTTTCAGTTATACCACGAGGGTGAAATGTAGTCACAATTTTTGACAATTACCGTGGGACCGCGACAATAATACAGTAAAATTTCGAAATGGGATATCGTAGTTATCTTCGGGGATCTTTAATTTTTCCTTGAGAAGCGACCGTGTCAACGCGAGAAGCGCGAGGTTGCGAAAAAGGTTTTTTGGTTTTGAGATCCGAGATAACAAAGTTTGAAATTTCTCGAGAGAGCGAGAAACAGCCGAAATGCCCGAGGCGCGATTGCGGCGCATATAATTAGTTATTTGGTATTTTGGTATTGGTTTGGTTTGTGAAATTTTTGGTGATGGATTGCCGGGTGCGCAGGGGAAGGACTCTGTGATAAGGCGTGATGGTGTGTATCGGCGTGTGCCTACCTGCGAAAACGCAGGAAGTCAGGGCCTAGTGGGGGGATGTGACGAGGCGTTATAGACGCTCTCGCATCACGCTATAGGTAGGGCACGCGCGAGAGTCTTTGTTAGCGCGCGCACAGAGTCGATCCCCGCGGAACCCGAGAAAACTGAAAAATATAGAACATATGTCTGCCGGAGAGCCGTATTATATTTTTCAGATACGCGAAAAGTCGTAGCTACGCCGGTTACCGCGCGAGGAGAAGACAATAGGAGAGGAGCCGCGAGGAACCAATAATAATTGCCGAAGTACAGCAAGGGAACCGTCGCGACCCCCTTCCCCTCAGCTATCGGTCCGCGTAACGAAGTACGGGCGAGGAAGCGTTACTCTCGCCGGAAGCGTGTTAAAAGTTAGACGCATTAATATGACTCTCGCCGGAAGCGTGCTAAAAGATAGACGCATTATTATAACTCTCGCTTAACGCGTGCTAATAGTTAGACGCAAAATTAGAACTCTCGTTAGATGCGTGGAAAAAGAGACGCATAATAGTAGAATCGATCAGTAGTGAATCGAGAAGTAGTTGAGAATAGTGAGCTAATAAACGTGCGATAAGGGATTCCGTGAAATTGTATCTCCGTGAGGGAGAAGTATCGAAAATCAACGTCCGCCGAGGAGAATTAACGCCGTGTCGACGGCCGATAGAAGACCGTTGTCTTGAGGAAAGCTGAGGGAAGCTAGAAGGTCGATCGCATCGCGTCGCGGATAATTAAACAGGTAGGTGCACGTGGTGCCCACCATCTTTGGTTTTCTGTATGCCGAGAGCGATACGCGGATCGCAGAGTGCTTTCTCGCCCGTACTCGGCAAATTAGCGGTTAAATTCTGAATAATTCTCGCCGCGTCGACGAACGATCGAGAAAATAATTTACGTTGAGTCCCGCGAGTCAAAAATATTGTATTTGTTGCGAACGAATCGTCGTTCGGAGAGAGCCCGTCGAAGAGGCTAAAATTTTGTGTTCAACTACGGGAAATAATTGAATAAATTGTCGTTTTATTGCTTTTATTTCGTGCGTAGTGTGTGAAAAGTTATTAATAGTTGAATTTACTTCGCGCCCGAACTGCACTCCCTATCCTGCTAGCCGTGTAAGTTAGTTGTAAGTTTGAGATAATAGAGGATCTGAGAATACCCTGGATATCGGGTGATAGATATCCTGGCGCCCAGCAACAATTCGGCGTGAATCAGAGGGAAAGGTAAGGGGATTGAAAAACAAGGGCGTCATTATATTTTGGACGGGTCGCGGATCGAAGTAGAGTCCGAAGACTTCGAGAAGCACGTCACAATATATATATACATTCTGCTCTACACAACGTATACGTCTAATACTTATCGACAACACCGTTACACATGTAGCGTCGTCGTTTTTTTTTTCATCTTTTCTTTCTTTCTTCGCCGTTTTCCTTCTACCAGCGCTTCTGCAGTTATTGCGCAAGCGCATCGCAGCACCAGCAGCTCACACAGAGCTGAGGTCCGCGCGTTGTGCGAGGCAGCCGCGCATGACGGATCGAAACGAAAGTATACATCGAGCAATCGAAAGTACACATCGGCAGTAGCTTGTTCGCGATGGGATGCGCCCTACAAAAACGTCTTATGTGTACAGCACGCTACGATGTACGAAAAATTTGGAACGAGAGCAGAAAACATCGAAAAAAAAAAATTCGACTCTCGATCTTTTGTATCGAGTATCATCGTAACTTGTTTGTTGCGAAGATCGCGCGCGAGAACGATGTGGGAGAAAGTTTCGAGAGGTTTTCGATTTCAATTCCAAGAAGCATTATTATTACGCTGGTAATAAAAAAAAGGCGATGTTTTTTTAAATAAAAATAACACGCGCGTCAGCAGACGCGTACGAGTCTTTATGTTTCGACAGTCGAGTACGCAATGGCAATGGCTCACGTCACTGACCTAACGTAATATTAATCGCTTGGGGTGTCGCGAGCATTCGAATTTTACTCTTTACTCCGCCGTATACGGAGAGAGAACAAAGATTTCGCGGAGAAGAGTTTCTCGTGTAATCTTCCGCGTGCCATCTCACCTCGAAGATCGATGAATCCCGTGACGCAATTTTGCCCCCACGTTATTGCCGCTTCGGCTCGTTTTGCCAATGGATGGAATGCATGCGAAATTCGTAGGTCGCCCGGGTTAACATTCTTATGGTAAGGGGTCCAAGGAGGAGTCGCTTCGCTTCGTTCTCTCGCTTCGCAGTATTACGGCAGCGGCGCAGCGCTGTATCTCACATAACCTCCTAACGCGCAATCGTTTATCCTGACTTTATTACTCGTTTTCATTTCGTTTTTTTTTATTTGAAACTTTTTTTCGTCCCGACTTTGTCCACACACTTGTGTATATTATATTATTCTGCATGCTGCATCACGCGAGAAAAACGAAAGCCCCTTACGATCGCTCTGCGCAGGACTCGGCCTGTTCGCTCGACACAAAGCGCCGTCGTGCGCGTGTTTCGATGTATAGGATGCGCGAAAGGTTTTTTTATCGTTCGACGTTCGGCCACTTGTGAGTTTTTTGATCGATGAATTTTCGAGTTAAAAGTTAATTTTCGATTTTCTTTATTGTCAATTCGGCAAAATATAGATGAGCCTGAAGATATCTGCATCTGCAAAATACGACATTGTGGAGACTAAAGTCGTCATTAAACATTTTAATGCGAATAGAAAACCAGAGGGTTTTACACTTCTTACCATTCGCTAGTGGAGCATTTTATTGAAAAATTCAACTAAGCCGAAAAATGTATTATTTCTGCTTGAGAAAACTTTTGACACAGTATATTTTTTAATGTTTGTATCGAAAAGAAAAAAAAACCATCGTACTTTGTTCGTATCTCGATTCTCCAGTGGAGCAGTTTGGCCGAAATTAGCTCCAGGGTAAATTTAATGACGATTCTGCTAGAAAAAATCTTCACCGCGTTAAAAATACGAATATGCCAGTTTGAATTCTAATAAAAACCCCAACATTTTGTTCATTTTTCAATTCTTTAGTGGAGCTTTTTGACATAAATCGATTCCAACAAAACAACAATAACAATTCTTCATAAAGGAATTTTCAACACGCTACAAACACCAAATGGTGCGTTAGAACGAAAAAAATCCGTCCGGGTTTTTTGTTCGATTTTCGATTTTTTAGTGGAGCATGTTGATCGGAAATGGTTCTGATAAAAAAATGATAAAGATTCTGCTCGAAGAAATGTTCAACACGCTATAAATACGAAATGATCGGTCGGAGGAAAAAATATCAATCTGAACTTTTTGTTCGATTTTTTATCCTTTTGTGGAGCAATTTGTTCAATTTTTATTAGGAAGAATTTTTATTGTGTTGCAAATGCTGAAAGGTTTTAGAAAATTTTGCAATTTTGACTTTTAGAACAATAGTTTATTTACAGAACAAATTTTTTATACTCATATTTATAACGTAAACGCAACGTAATGGAACGTAACGTAACGTTTTTTTGTATAACGTAAAATTTCCTTTCAGAATATTTACACACTTATTAAAATCTTGTGTTCAACCAATTTGCGCACGGTTGGCACGCAAATATGAAAAAATTACTGCTGATTTCTTCGCTTGTTTTCTCCAAATACGATAAACACTCCATATGCGCCATCCTCTGACACCAGTTACAATAAACCCATACCTGGTTAGGGCGAGTTGAAAATTAAATTGGCTCTGAGTGTCCGTTTCTGATACTTTCTAATTCGCATGTGTGTGCATATCTTAGCAAATAGATTTGGCTCTGTCAAACCCAGCTGTAATTCGTCGACGTTTTCAACGCAATATGCGATGGCTTCTATGATTTTATTTACTTTAGTCGCCACAGAGGTACTAACAGCAACGGGTTCGTCATCGGTCGTAGTCGGTTTTGATCGTCGTATATTTTTCTTTTTGGAACGTCGACGTCTTCGTCTTTTTGTTCCATAAGAACGTCGGGAAGATTTACGGGATCTCGCCATATCAAAGTATCGGTGTCCCTATTTCTTCGTTCGTATTTGTGCTTTTAGTTTTAATTAAAATTGGACCTGAAGAATAACGGAAACGAAAATGTTGAGGCTAAAAATAAAAAATCAGGAAACGCGGGATAAGGGAAGATGAATGAAACAAATACCGTACGCAGGGCTGCAGTTACAAAAGTGTAGCAGTTTCTTTTAACAGAAGTCACTCATACTCGTCGTTGTCTTGACTCTTGCTACGATCGATTGGACCTAAAGAAACGTCAGGAAATAGTTGTAAAAGTACCCGTAAAAATGTTTTTGTTTCAGGTACAGAAATACTTTGCGCGAATACGAATTATTTGTTGTCCAATAATCATTTTTTACTTTTTAATAAAAAATTTCATTTTTAGCAACAATGAATGATCGATATAGCTTAAACACCGAATATTCATGTAAAACGATGAATAAATATAAATTCAGCGACGATTGATAAGTGTTTGGTGTGTACTGTTTGCAGAACTATGAAAAGTAATGTATTGCAAAGGACAGCATTTATGTTTTTCGTAAGAGTATCGTACGAAATTGTACTTCACAAGATGTGAAATGGGGTGGTACGCACGCGGAGCGGAATTATACATGTCGCTACATATCGAAATTAAGTTCATATCGATATATTTTTACTTGAATAACGACACACCGAATGCAGTTGTACTTGAATCAATCCACAACACCAGAAACATAGAGAATCCATCGAAATGCGATCCGGAAATCAGGAGGGGGGGGATAATGCGTCCTTTCATATAGTATGTTGATTTACGATACGATATGTATAGATACGACATGTATAGATACGTATACATCATCCAAACACGCGATAATAATCAAGGAACATATTATTTACGAGAATCCATTATATTATATGTAGAAGTACTTTGGTTGACTAATTTATCTAGAAATACTTACGTGTGAAGCTTAAGACGGCGGAATTTTTAAAAGTTTTTATTGCGAAACCCCGTCATGAGTTTATATTTATGATATTTCAAGCTATTTCAGATAATTCAGATGCCCACGACACTTATGTGGAGCATACGTGAATATATATTTGTCGTTGTTGTCGGCTTGTCGTTTTTATTATCCTATCAGACTTTTCGTGTTACAAATAACGTAAGTAGTAATACGTATCAAATCTTCGTACAAAACAAAAGCCAAGGGAATCGAATACAAAAAGCAAAGCGCCATAAAAACTTTGTTTTTAAAAAATCAGTCGGACAGGCGCTGTAGGCGCAGGTGTGGCGCTGTAAACAGGTGTGACGTAGTCTAGCGGTCGAAAATTAAAGCTCTCATACGAATGCGCAGGAGGTAACGGTTATTGGCAGTTATATTTTTTCTGCTATGTCGGAATCGAAATGAGTAAATAGGGAAATTTCGATTTTAACAAAAATTGCAATGTCGGGTTATTTCAACGTTTCCAAAGCAATCAAAATTCTTCCTAATAAAAATTGAACAAATTGCTCCACAAAAGGATAAAAAAACGAACAAAAAGTTCAGATTGATATTTTTTCTTGCGACCGATCATTTCGTATTTATAGCGTGTTGAACATTTCGTATTTATAGCGTGTTGAACATTTCTTCGAGCAGAATCTTTATCATTTTTTTATCAGAACCATTTCCGATCAACATGCTCCACTAAAAAATCGAAAATCGAACAAAAAACCCGGACGGATTTTTTTCGTTCTAACGCATCATTTGGTGTTTGTAGCGTGTTGAAAATTCCTTTATGAAGAATTGTTATTGTTGTTTTGTTGGAATCGATTTATGTCAAAAAGCTCCACTAAAGAATTGGAAAATGAACAAAATGTTGGGGATTGTATTAGAATTCAAACTGGCATATTCGTATTTTTAACGCGGTGAAGATTTTTTCTAGCAGAATCGTCATTAAATTTACCCTGGAGCTAATTTCGGCCAAACTGCTCCACTGGAGAATCGAGATACGAACAAAGTACGACGGTTTTTTTTTCTTTTCGATACAAACATTAAAAAATATACTGTGTCAAAAGTTTTCTCAAGCAGAAATAATACATTTTTCGGCTTAGTTGAATTTTTCAATAAAATGCTCCACTAGCGAATGGTAAGAAGTGTAAAACCCTCTGGTTTTCTATTCAAATTAAAATGTTTAATGACTATTTTAGTCTCCACAATGTCGTATTTTGCAGATGCAGATATCTTCAGGCTCATAAAATATAGAACTGTCGGAGCGAATCTAATCGCCCCGAATTCTCAATATTTTCCGCACGTAGCGACAATTCCAATGAACCAACGATGCACGGTATCTTTATCGTTTGCATGACATTTGAAAACCGATTTCTCGATGCTTATCAAAGATCAAATCGATTTGTCGTATGGTAATTGAAATATGAAATACAAAAAAAAAGCTCCACGTAATGTCGATCTCTCGGGGTTTTGCAGTATTTGTGCAATGCGCACGGAAATATTGGGTACACGCACTGCTCGTTACATACTTTCTACTCTGTTATAACGCACGTGTATAATCCGAATTATCTCGAGTCCTCGTAATAGTTAGCCATGTAATTACATAGACGAGAGGAAAATGATCGACGCGCGATCAACCGCATTCCCGGTTCCGTGCTGCAAGATTTTTTTTTTTAACGAAAAAGAAGCAACGTTGAGGTTATGTCGGTGGAAAATTGTAAACGATCGTCTTGTTACAATATTTAACGCAGTGGGCGTACGCGGACTCTGATTGGGCGGCTGCGACAATATTTTTTTAATTGGAGTTTTACTCGCGATTACGCATATTCGTCTCCGTGTAGTTGTCGTCGTCACGACGGACAGTTTCGTATATATATACAGCTGCCATATAAATAAGATTGCGCATCAGCACGCGCTCTTCTCCGCGATATTTCAATTTTATTTTATTTTTTTCTTTTTTGTTTTCGTTGAAATTTATAATATGTTTATTTGCGTGTTCCGCGAAGGAGAGTGGAGAGGAGAGTAGAAAAACGAGAGAAAGGTTCGATAATTGAGCTGCCGGAATAGGGGAGTAAATCGTACGGCAATTAACGGGACGGGGCGCATATAGCAGTAGCCATAGTATACGGTATACGTTGCAAGAATCTTCCCGCGTGCCGCGAGAGCACCCGCGTTAGAGATCATCAATTTTCCACGAACGCGGTTCAGCTGCAATTACGAACGATGCAGAGGCATTAATTATGTCACCGAGGTATGATGTCTGCTTGCATATACACGCGCGGATGAAAGTGAGTCGTTCGCGTCGAGACATATGCGCGAAGAAATAATCGCGCAAAGTTCTCCGGAGACTCGTTGCTCATTCGATGTTTCCCACCCCCGTAAAATTTTGCTTTTGACTCTCCCCTCCGCCCTTTGAGACAGCAGAATGAAGTATTTTAATCATTTATCATTTATTCAAATACTATGTAATGAAAACACTTAGTCTCAGCGATAATTAGAAGATCGCGAGGCCATTTTATTCGCACGCGATTCGATCGATTATCCTCTGATATATCGTCGCGATATATCTCATCTGAAGACACGTGAATAAGAAGTAATGAAGACCGGGGCTAACTGAGTCATCTCGTAAATTTTCTTATAATTAAAATTTTTTACTTCGTCTTAAAAAAACGCGAGTTACGGGTCTGACGTTGTCGAGAACCCGTTTTACTGGGTCCACAGGCTCACTGCTGGGGGATTAAAAATAATTTCCGCGATACTTTTGGATTTTTTTTTTTTTTTTTTTTTTTCAGTAGAGTTTTTTTTTAATTATTATTTCCATCGATGTATGGCGAAACTTCTGGCTAAATCAATATCTTTCCCGCGGACGTCAACTAACCCCGCGGTCTCCTTAGAACCTTCGCCCGTTCATGCGCGCCGCACACTGTATACTTTTGTAAGCAAATTAAGACGAGGCGATGAGATAGAGCATACGGCGAAAAGGCAATTTATCCGAAGAGCGAATCACTTGTGTACATGCGCCGTAATGGTACGTTGGTGGAACAGTATAAGAATCAATTACTCCGAGAGCGAGAGATATTCGTAACGATCGTCGGAGGCACCTTCCGCGAATCCTCCGGCTAAGATAAATAGTCCGAGTAAGCGCAACGAGGTGAGGCCCTCGTGCTGCATCGCAGAAGCTCCAACGCAACGAAAAAAAAAAAAAAAAGTGAGGTCTCGAAAGAGAACTCCGGCGACTCGCGTATTCGAGAAGCCACAGAGGGACGTTAATGAGAATGCAACTACCGCCCCTTAACTCTACCCGGGATCTGTAGAAACGGATGCTCGCCGCTGCCGCGTCAGCTCGACCGCTCGCGCGAACTTATTTTTATTTATTTTTTTCTAATTAAGATGTTGCTCGTTGTCCATTACGTAAAATTCCATCTTGATTTACCTTTCACGAGGGGATAGTTCGATAGCGTAGGTAGGATATGTTGCGTGGATAAATGCATTTTTTCTTATCATCTTCATGTATTTTTGGTAGACAGACAGCGATCGGTAAAACAGAAAAAACTACGAAAAGTCATTAATTATCATTGATCGAAACAGTAATGAAATTAAGACTGAGATTCACGTTTCGAACGCCTAAGACAATTCCTACGAATCTGACGATTTTTTTGGTAAACTTCGGAGGATTTACCTACCAACACGAGACTATTGATTATTTATCAAGATTTTCCGATGTTTTACGATTTATTACCTAACAATATGCGTTTTCTATCGACGCAGAAACGGTACGAAGTGTTCGGCTGTACCGCGTCGTGTAAGCATCGAACTCGCGATTATATATATAGATAGTTAATTAGTCTTATATCTCGAGATAAGTACAAGTTGACCGGAGTTTCCGCCGTGTATACGTCCCTTCAAAACGAACGACGCAAGATGTCACGCCTCCGGGCAAAGTACGAACACTCGAAGACCTCCTCGAATGGCTTTGCCTTCGTCGATCCATACTCCAGTCTCATTAACAGCTCGCTACTTCTTGCCTCTTCCGCTTTACAGCTCGTCTTTAGTTGCGTATGTATATAGCAATCGTATAAAGACGAAGCGTTCTCTACCGCGGACTGTTGGTTTGCGAGGAAAAGCTTCTCGAGTCGCGACGTGTACACGTTGCGAACACGATGGGCCCTGCGACTCGGAGGGTATCGAAGTGGTGAAGAAATCAGGAAGAAACGGAGGCAGGTAGCAGCGATAGGGCAGAAGAAACGCGAAGGAGAAAAAGAAGAAGAAGAAGAAATAGACGAGTCGGAAGGTATCCCGCGGAAAGACACTTCTATGCGCATGCAATGTCGTAGGAGATAACTTACGACGCGGAGAAGTACAATAAAGCGAAGAAGAAGACGAACTGAGGATGAGGAAATGGTGCCCTGTGGTCATACGTATTAAATCGCGTGTATTTCTCTCGTCGATTCAATAGACTCGTCTTCGATGAACTCTGCGCGGACGTTTTCGCGACACTCCGATGAGATTCAACATCGCAAAAAAAATCGTCTTCCGGTTATTCTGTGACGAGATAATCGGCTATCGTAGGTATAGAATCTTTCCTGACCAATGGGGTAGATATGAGGCGAAAATAATCAAAATGGCGGTTCGATTCACCGTGACTGCGTTACGGAAAATAAATAATGTTAAAATGCAATAAAGAGTTATTTTTTACAAGAAATTATTTTTATTGCGTTTCATTGCTATTTTCAGCGTTCGTATTTGAAGTGCAGTCTGCTTATGGGATATTTATAGCATTTAGGTGGATGAATTTGATGATTTTTGTGAATACTGTCTGCGCGACGACGATGACGAAGGGGAAGCTATATTGGCCCCTTGAGGGCATCATCTCGCGTCCGGACTCATTGAACACGTCCTCTTTCCCTGTCCAGTAAAATACGCATCGCGTCGAGTAGACAGAGGGGTTCCTTCGTTGTTGGTATAGGCGGTACAGAGGCAATACAGGCATTCCTCTCATCCACTCACCGAGAGGCATTCCACTTTCGAAGGGGGGGTTGTAGAGTAAGAGTATGCATATCGCGAATGGACCATCGTCTAGCGGAGCCAGTTGCGCACAGTGCACACGAGTGTTAATGAAACGTCACTCGACGCGTCACTTAGGGTTCTTCTGTTCGTTATGATGCCCGGTCTTCGTTCTCGTTCGCGCATGAACACACGGCCGGGGTCTTCAAGGTCGTGAATTTCACTGGGCACACAAGAAGAAGACTCGCGAGAGCTTCGTTATCTTAAAATAAACTTGTGTACGTCCCTATCGAGACGATATCGCATACCCTGAATTTGCATAGTGCATCGCGCGCAATTATTCCGCGAATGTTTGCTCGATCGTAACGAAGAAGAATAAAAAAAAAAATATACATTATTAAACAGGGTAGCGGTTATACCATATCATTCCTACATCGATCTTTTGTAGCTTCTTTTTTAACTCGCGACCGCGCGCCATGGCAAAAAGACGGGAGTTTTGCGTTTCACGGATCCGAGCGATTTTGTTGTTCGGAATGTTCTCGAAAACGGCTAAAAATTCCTTAGCAGAATATGATTCAGCGATTCTACGACGGTACGGTCGATGGTTGTTTGGAATGGAGAATTTAAATTAGTTGAATATTCGTAGAGAAAAGAGCGTTTTACGGAATAGTCTTTTGGATATATCGAAGATTGGGCGCCATTTTGTGCGATATATTTTTTTGACGCCCGGAGGCTCGCAAGGCGTTCGATCTTTCTGCGACATAATGCATTGTTATTTCATTCGTTTTTTCAGTCGGCGTTTCAAATTTTTGTACTTTAAAAAAAAAATCTAAGAAAATAAAAAAAAATATATTCGTAAGCTAAAACATCGTATATTTATTACGCGATTATGAATAGGAGTGGATGACTTTTTGTTTTTTTAATTAAAAAGTTCAAAATATTGATACCCGGTATATGCATATCTCCGATCTAAACTTCGCGACCTCTATATCGACTCGCAAAACTATACGCGGGACGGCTGAAGAACAAAAAGTTCATATGGCTGTTTAACCGAACAACGAGTGTTGAAACTCGGAGCCGTCCATTTCGAGTTGATGCGCGATAGTTCGAGGATCCCGTCTCCGTTGAATGTACCGACAGATTAATAATCTCGATAGCGAATCTATTCCCGCATCCTCGAGCGTCAAATTATAACTCTTCGAGACCGACGAACAGCACCGGCGCACACGCAACACTCGTTTGTGATACCTTTTGGTTTTTGCAACAAGTCGCAGTTAGGTGTACGATGCGCGCTAAGTGACGAGACTCGGTCTCGTATATCGGCCTCGACGGAGCAACTGATCGACGGAGGGTAAGTATATCGAAGAGAAAAAAAAAAAAAAAGAAATGAAATCTTTGGAAGAGTGAAACCAGGTGCTCGGTCGTTGTAAGTCCGATGATAGTAATTTATAATAAACACGTGTGTGTTATTGCTTCTCTCGAGAGTTCGCTATACATTACCGGAGAACAATGAGAAAGTAAGTGGCATCGCGAACGCGGGCGATCGTGTGAATCGAACGAGTTTTCAGCTAACGTGCATTAAAATCACGGCTCACTGTTATATCCTCGTAACAATTCACCACATGCACGACTCCGAGTACGATATTTCACCCTGGATACGTCGTCTTCGCGCGTACGGAGAATTATGCCGCGCGCGATGTACAAAGTGCATTTGCACATAAATGTGATTCTCTCCTGGTACACCATATCGCGCGTACTGCACACCGGCAGTTGCATATCGGTTTGCGCGTTTGCATGATTTAGCGTCTTATTATACAATGCAGCGTGATGTTACGGATTTGAAGATGAAAAAAAAAAAAAATTCTTTGTACGCGGAATGTAACGGGGAAAAGCATAGCCGCGCGAGGGACGCCTCGCTGCGAACCTAACAATCGTAATCTGTGTTCTCTTGTTGCGAAGGGGATTCTCTCCCGTATGTTCTTCTCCGCGGTCTATGAACGACGAAGACGATGATCCGCGAGGCTCTCGTCGTCGTTGTGGTCGCGTTATACGAGCGCGTGCGAGCAACGATCTCGTGTCGTAAAGAGCGACAAGGGATCCGAACGCGAGGGGCTATTGTCAGTCACGTTTGAACCCCGGCGTATAAACCTCAATAAAGATAAACTTAGCAGTTCGCGCGGGTCTATATTTAACTCGCGGATAAAGTGCAGCTTGCGCATACACGAGTTGGTAGTTACCGTCGGTCTCACACCACTACAGTCGTTGACTTTCTTCAACGCGCCCGGCGACAAAGCACGTCGCCACCCTCGCTTACCGTTATTGCTGTTAGTTGTAAGATTGTAGGAACATTCGAAGATTCATCGCCGAGATAATAATACCATAAGGAAATGACTTGTAAACTTTTTACGGCATTCGAAGCGTTAAAGGGACATTTTTTTTTTCGTTTTTAAGGTTAGGATATCACACAATTAATCGAAGAGTACGAAAAAAAAAAAAAATAGAAAAAGTAGATAATTAGTATCGAATTGTCGGATGTAAATTTTTTTTTTTTTCATCGCGTCATATTAAGTTTCAGAATTTCGGGTCTATTTAAATTTTGGCGAATATCGAGGAAAAATTGATAGATTCTTTAACTTGTGCCGATAGCGTAAACACAACATCGTTTAATTTTACGTTCGCCTCGATGTATTTCGCGTAAACGCTTTCGTGAAACGTCATGCGCAAAGATTTGTAAGCGAGCCGAGAATAGAGAGAGCAGACACAGTAGACATCCCGACTCGTATCTCATCCCTTTTACACGATCCTCGCCATAATTGCTGTGAGAGCGGAGGACGGTGCGCGTGGTGGATGTGCGCACACAGTTCAGCGACGATTAACCGGCGCCAAGATGCGAAGGAGAAGGCTTTTTATAGCGTTTGAAATCTCTCGCGTTCTTGTATATTATATCGAACGCATATTATAAAAGCTTCGAGAATGCAGCCGCGATATTAATCCGAGTGGTGCTTAACTTCGTTTGCGAGAAAAATTCGGCACAGCATCCTCATTCGTGAAAAAAGTTTCGAGTTTTCTCGACAAAATCTCGTTTATTACGGTGGAAAGAAATGCGCGCGCCGAGCGCGCGATCTCCGCGAAGTCGCGATGACTCGGCGCGAAACTAATTCGCGATTCGCGCGTCTCGTCGTTTCGTTTAATCCTCATTCAACGTGGCGCGCTTGGAATTATTGCCGCACAACGGTAGTGTGTATTTCACGACCATTCATCGTCTCGGATAGTCGCACGCGGTTCGCGCCCGCGCCCGCGGGGTGTGTAGCCACCAGGAGCGAGACTCGCGTACACGCCGTGGCGTTAATTGAGTTGGCACCAGACTTAACGTGCCTCTTGATGAATGCCTCTCAACGGCCTCCATCTCGATGACCGATAACCCCCCCAACGGGAGAAAGAGATACGAGAGTGTATCTTGCCACTCGCAGGAATCCCGTGAATTGGGCTAATGCCACGAATGAGAGATAGGCGCGTCCGCAGGTACCATAGATACTGCACACAATGTTTTTTTTTTACCTTTAATGTATATAGTCGGCGTCTATCGGCTTGTACGCCAATTTATGCTGTATATATGTATACTATAGCGTAATACTAATACTGTAGAGAATTTTATCGTATCGTATCTATACGTGCCACGGATAGGCTGTGTTGTGTCGTATGGGTTAAGGCCCATCCGCGATTTACCGAGCGCTCAACCGTTTTCTCACGGTCGAGTTTATGCGAACCCGTTATGCTCGTGTTAACGCCGGGAATCGATAGCCGGCACGGTTGCGATCGAGCACACTTTTTCCGCCGCTTCTTCTTCTACTTCTTCCTCATATATTCCACGATAAATGGTACGTACTATAGCCGTCGAAGATTTTTTATCCCCTTTTTTATATCGCTGTAGTGTAGTTCCCCAACGGCTACAAGAAGGGATGCGGCGATTAAACTTTCCTACGCTTAATTATCTAAGATTTTTAAGACACTGGTGTTTTTTTTATTTCTCTATTATTTTTATGTTTCCGGAACATGAAGCGTGTCATTCGTTTATCCGGCATCATCGGCACGCTTCGTGAATTTCGAACCATTTTTAAAATAGTAATTTTAAAAGATCGATGTTTTGTTTTTTTTAATTAACTTCCGAGGCGTATTTTCCCCGAGAAAATGGGTAAATTTTCGTTCAATTATCAATTTCGCAACGAATAAAAAAAAATAAAATGTTTTCGTCGAATGTTAAATACATCGAAAGAACTTAAATTTTTTTTTAATTTTGTATTTCACAATGAGCATAAATCCTATGAGGCTGAATATCCGTCGTGAATGTTTTATAAGTTTTTCGCAATTTGTGATAACGATCTGCAGATTTTTTTTTTTTCCTTCGTTCCAACAATTCTCGTGTTTGATTAATCTACCGAAGCTGCGGATAGGTTAGGATCGCGATTTTTATAGCCCTCTTCGTGATTCACAGGATACGAAGAAAATAGTATAGAGAGGTCTCTCGTTTCACTGTTTCGCTCATTCTGTTTCTCGCTTCAAACTTTACGGAGCTGGGGGAGGAGGGGAAGGGAGGGGGGGGGGGGGGGGAGGCCATGATTGTATCTGAAAAACAAGGAGCAATAAGAGAGCAGGTTTATGGCGTCTTGATTATACTGACCCGAGGCGGCCAGTGGCGCGTGTCCGCCGCGGAGGATAACTCGACCGACGTTTCTGAAGCTGTTCGTGCTATACAGCCGGTGCGCATGCGTCTGTGTACGTTTATGGATGTGTATGTGTCCCTCGACCATCTGCCATCGAGCATCTGCACCTCGCAAATGTTCACGATTCTATCGTGGAACGCGAACGCGACTCCACTGCATTCTCTCTCGTTCTCGAGATCACATATCCCTCCGCCCCCCCCCCCCCCTCCCCCTCCGCTTGAGGGTACAAAAATATTATTTAAATCACAGCGTTCTACTTTACAATCGATCATTTATACATTGTTTGCGCGACGGACTTTTCCCCTTCGAGTTCTCGTATCGTAAAGTTCGTATTACATCGCATCGATTCAAATGCGACGATATATCGCGGAGTTACTTTGTTCTTGAAATCAATTATTTTTAATGATAAATCCGAACGCGAAGCTCCCCGAGTATCGAACGAACGCGATCTATCGAATCGCAGAATAATTGCCGGCAAATGCTTTTTTTTTTTCTCGCACTTTTTTTTCGGCTTCTCTCGAGAGACAGGTGATAAAGTGAATCGGTTCGGGTTGCCGCTACAAGCGCGAGTCGCATCTGTTCTCTTAAAATTTATAAGAAAGAGGAGTTTGATTCTGTTCACGTGAGCTAAAACTTGCACCTGCCTACCTACCTACCTGCCCGGCCCTGGAGATTTCTACTCCAATTTAGATTTGACTTCGATTCTCGAGAAAAATTATGTTTTTTTTTTTTTTTTTTTTTTTTTTTTTTTCGAACAAAGGTTTCGAATAAATAGTAAATGTGAAACAAGCGATGTGCAGTACAATTTTTAATTAAATTTTTGGGTTGCATTTCTTTCGAAATTCAAAGGGTTAATAAAAGTTAACTATCAAAAACAATTTTTTCCGAAATTACTATAATGGTTTTTTTTTTTTTTTCATATCAGTTGTTATATTTTTCTCCTTCTCCGCCATCACCATGCAGAGAGTTGGTTCGCCCCGTTGTCCGGCAAGGTGGTCAATGTTAGCACCTGCCCTTGAATCCCGTACCAACAGCAGCCGTCTCGTTCCGAGGGTTCCGAAAGGAAACAGAGGGGTACACATAGGTACGTGTATCGCCCGGTAAGCGAGAAAGAATGAAAGAAAGAGTGAAAAAAAAAAAAAAAAAAATCGTGCGAAGTCTGCCGAGTTGCACCGGCATCAGCGGAGCAACTCGCGAACCAGCAGATCTCGCGGGAGCGTCGGGCCATAAAGCTCCGCGAGACGACGCGCCGCGGTGCCGGGCGCGCACACGCCGTGGCGAATCCACTCCTAGCACCACCTCTATCTCGAATGGCATCGGCATTTTTGCAGACGCGTTTGTCCCGCGCCCGCGCTCTGGTGCTCCCTATATTGCGTATACACCATAACCATTATAGGTACACATTTATGTATATACTTCGTATAGTATATATCTATTTAAAAGCGACACACACTATATATTCCGCGAATTCCCGACGAGCGTTGAGATAAATGCGGAATTAAGGTAAATGTCCCAATTACTGACCTATCGCAAAAAACCGACCTAAAGAACGATATTTCCGGTAATTCACAAATCGAACCACCCGATCCCGATGCGAAGTTAAAGTTTTCGTAAGTTTGGAGTAAATGTATGTTAAAAAAAACTGATAACACGATGGAGGCGCAAAAGTGAGGAATCGCGAAACGGTCAACGACTGGGACACACGTATTCTATGTAAGAAAACCACTCTAATTAGTCCAATCAAAGTCTCCAGCGTTGTGCGTCAAGAAAGTTCACAACCGGAAGAGAGTTAAGATTTTCCACAAGACGACACGTCTCTCGGGACGTTGAAATAATGTGTATTCGCGATCAATAGCCGTAATCATTAGGAACACATGGGAATAGATATACAATAACGGGGTTTACCAACACGGAACCGCGACAAAAGGGGGACAAAGAACAAAAATATATTTTGCCGAGTCTTCTCCCAAATCGAGAATTAATGAGAATCCCATTGCGTTTCGTTGGCAATGTGTACGATGGCTGAATGAAATATAAAATCGTTTCGGTGGGCAATCGTAATCGCGTTTTCGCGTCTATTCACGAGGTAAAGAATCGAACGATAGCACAAGAGTAAAATAGCGTGGCTAACAGTGTATATACCGTATAAAGGCTCTCGAGACTCGCATCTCGAAGGCGAACCTCTCGCGGACCGTTTAGAGTCTCGTGCGCGCCAAGTTCTCCGTCGCGTTGGGGCTCTCGTATACATAGAAAATATACTGCTTCATAGCTATTTGTACACATACTGCTATAGAAAGTCGGAGATTTTAATTCGAGACTCGGCTATTCACTTCTTCGCAAAAGCACCTCTCATTAATTACACTAATTGTAGGGAGTGAAAGAGTAGGGACGAGGGAAAGGTGAAGAAGCAGCAGCAGCGATTACATCTTCCCGGCGTTCCTTCGCCCGTTGTACAACTCGCGTGTACATTAATGCAAGTAGGTACGCAAGAGGGTCCGGTGTATGTACCGCACACTCGGTACAACGCACAAAGGAGAGGTTGAGTACACAAGGGACTAAAAACGATTCTTTTGTTTGCCGAATCCGCCACTTTGATCGCATTACGCGAGATCGCCGCGTATTATACATTGGAGTATTAACATTGCGGAGAAGTAGGATTGTCGGGCAAACGCTTGAATACAACTCTCAGTTGAGCGCGAAACGCATATAAAAAGATATATATAAGTATACAAACCTTCAATGGTTCGTTTAACAGCGACATTCCTTCGTCGGGTCGACTGTATTAGCAGCTATTCGTGCTGTAAGTCGAGTACAGCACGCCAACTACATTAATGACGCTTGACGTGTTGGCAAACTGCGTTAGGGTTACCGATGTTACCGAATAATGTTACCGAAATAATATTCCGTCTTCCTGGTAGGTTATGCGTATTGAAAAAAAGAGGTTATGATACGGTATGACGATGAATACCGGTAATTTATCGGCAACCGATCGTTTTATAGTAATCTACGAAATTTTCGCACCGGTATCGGAAAGATTAATATAAATTTGTATTGAATTAAAAAAATCTTCGAAATTCATGTAAATCGCGAGTATTCAGGAATAGAGATATAGGAATACGCGGGGAATAATTCGACTTATAGAATACTACGTATGATTTCTTCTCGAACGGAGTCTGGGAAACCGATATATCTTCTAAACAGAATACGAAAAATAAAAAGTCAAACTTACGTCTATAATTAAAAAACTTTTACATCTAATTTATCATTGACACGCGAAAGTTAAAGTTTGTACGGCATTCTTGGGTCATTCATGATTCCAGCGTTTAAAATACTATCGAGTTACCGGTGTGAAGGCAATTAGGATCTCTGCTCGATGATCGTGAGACGCCTGGAAGCCCATCTAATTGCGTTGTATCCGGTTTGGTCCGACCGACGAAGGAGATCGTTTCTCCGTGCCTCTCTCTGTCACTGATGGCTATAGAGTTCGGACCCTCATATTTTCTTCTCTACTCTAACAGCGCGCATTGATACCGATGGTTACCACTGCGCTCTGGGCTATTGGCCATCGCATATTTTCCGCGTTCACTCTCGCGCATCGTTCGATCCAAGTGGGCATTCAATGACTCTTCGGCTACCGTTGGACACCGTCGCGAAGACGGGCAGCTGAGCGACTCGCGCGAGTTTGTCGCACCGCGAAATCTAAATGTTCTCGTCACGCGCCATTACGAGCTTCTCGTTCTCGAAAAGGCGCCCGTGAACGAGACACGCGAGATGAACCGAAGGGGGCTGAGAGAGAGAAACCCTCGATGCAACCGCATCCTCGTATTCCTCGTATTCCGCTGCGGAAAGCTAAATCCGTGTGCTTGCGATTGTATGCGCAACGTCACGTGTGTATGCACACCAGTCTCGCAAATTGCACCCGCGCTGTCGCGCACGTTGTGCCGGTTAGTTCGCTTGGATCTAAATGTCTCGGTCACGCGTTACTATCGGAGCTTTAAATTACGAGCGAATGGCCAAAGAGAGAATAAATAAAGCCGGGAATTACGACACTGCGCAAGATAGAGAGGATAGGCAGCCAGGGACTCGCGGGGCCCCGATGGCGAGCGTATTCGCCATTTGGTGCGGGAGGTCAGGGCGCAATATTACTCGAAGATTCTCCGACAGAAGAAATTTTTTTTTTTTTTTTCATCGCGTGTTTAAGTGAAAAATAAATGACAAATGGAGACGAATGATCGCATTGGCAATAAATATATTTTTCAGTTACTGTAGATACGATATGCAAAATGCAACTTTTACGATATGCAATGCGCAGTATGCACTGCGCACAAGTTCTAGGCGACGTGTAGACACACGTGGAAGTTCATGCAGCAGCCGAGACTTTCGCGTTTCAAAACGTGCAGACGAGATATCTCAGCATCCCGGTTGTCTACCGGCGGCGCCCTGACCTGACATTTAGCTAATGCGCAATTTGTCTCTTTTGTAACGAAGATCGGCGCCTTTGGCGTCACGCGCGCGATCGCAATAATCCTGTAACCCTTGCTGGCGCTCCGTGACGTTCGTCGTATATGGGCAAACCGTGTATATGCATAACCGAAGGGTGTGTCGGTCTCACGCTGTTCATTTTTTTTTTTTCGATGTTTTTTTTTTGGTAATTCAGTAATCAGCAGTACGGAGAACGCGAGGGCACTCGGCACACATGCCGACTGTACACGTTCTGCGCACTCATTCAATTTTAGAGCGATAACTCTAAAACAAATCAGTGAGTTATAGGCTCAACTTTTAGTCCGAACGATACAACGATTGCATTAACGGGGACAGGATATGGTGAGTCAAACCTTTAAGGTTTCATAAACATTCCATTTTCGTCTTTGATGTAACGGAAAAGAGATTTCGGAAAATTAAGTGAGACGCGGGGGAAAAAAGGTAAACAAATATATCAAAGAATACGTGAAAACAACTTGCATTTTTTTCAAGAAGACTATTAAAAATATTATTATTATTGATAATGGCCGTTATTGGGACTGGAATTATTTGAGACGAGTTTTACGAGTTTTTTAACGAATAACTAATTATAAGAATATGATATCTGTGTATAGGTTTTTTTTTTTTTTTTTTTAAATCGCCATTTGCACTTTATATTGACTGATTTTACGACGAAATCACATCCGTCTTGCAGATTTCTCGTATGGAAAAGTTTACTTGACACAGAAACGCGTAACCGCCATCTGTGCAATTCGGTCGGTTTTTTAAATTCCATTTGCATAATAATGTCCGGACGTTGAACAAAGCCGATCGAACTTTCCTAACGAATTTTTGATGCTCTGCGAGACATCGAGAGAACGAGACTCTCGAAGATGACTTTGACTACACATAGAGTTACGGATAATCGAAGCGAAAGCCAATGCCTACCGGTCAACGAGACCGGAAGGTGCAGTAAAAGAGGGACCAGCATCGTCCCGTCACCACTAAAAAGACGCGGATTTATTGCGCGAAGTGACAGAGGCATTTACATTCGACTAGAAATTCCCGCGCTGATCCGCGGCATCACGCCGTACCGCGAAGAATAACAACATCGCGCGCATGACGTTTACAAGGTGTTTCTTGTTTGGTTCGCGGTGTCTCGTTACACCTCTCTCCCCCATCGAAATATCTCGGGGTAAATTCGTTCTGCAAGCGTTTCGTATTGCAAAGAATTTTCGAAAAAAATGTTAAAAGTGAAAAAAAAAATCAGAATTAATGAGAAGAGACTGTACCTTGATCTTCATTTACCTCGAAAAAAAAAAGTCGTAGTAACCTTCGCACAGATCTATTTATCATCGAAAATTTCACGCATTTTTGGGGTTTCCATACCAATAGCTCGTCATTGAAATTCCCAATACCCAAAAAAGCAGCCAATCGCCGATCGGCAATTTCATCTCCCATTCCTTTCAACACAAATTTTTATATATTGTACATTCGGGAAGAAGAAGAAACGGTTTCCAAGCGTTGCCGTGGGCGGACGTTACCGTGGAAGACGTTAACCGCGAATTACAATTTCGCTTTCGCGGCTGAAGAAAAATTAGCGAGTGAATGGGTCGTATTGAAGTGCGCGTGTAGAACGACGCCTCGTCACACTTCCTGGCGACAGATTTTGCACGGTACCAAGCAAAGCGGGTGAGAGAGTCGAAGGAATCTGTGTCCATAAAATTTGCTACAGCGACACGCCGCTCGGCCCCCGAGGGTCGCGGCGCGGGTGAGAGTCGAGGGTTACCTTGCGCGCTCTCGCTTTGCCCTCTGGTACGGCCCCTACGTTATTATTGCAACTATAATTCCCTTATGGTGCTGTAGAACGACTAGAGTTTGACAGAGATAACGACAAACCCCGACGATAGTCTCTCGTCGTAAATGTTAGTGGAGCAACCTCTCTCGGTTAACTGTGTCGTGATGGGCGGCAACCGGCGGTCTCTCGATCGTTCCGCGATAAAATCCAACTTGCCACAGTGCATTGTGCAACACAATATAAAGTGTAGAAACGTATAGGGGCTTTGAGTATATCGCGTCTGATGGTTTGTATACTGATATACATATATATATATGTATGTATATACGCACACATCGTGTATCTACGAGCGGCCGGCACTCAAACGGGAATCACCGACAATGCGAGACAGCTGCGCGAATTGGGACTTAGTTTCTATGTGTCTTTATATGGCTACTATATGCTATAGATATACGGCACGTCCGCATGCTGTATCGTTGCCGACGAAACAAATGGCGGGCATTACATAGTCCGTTCTGTATATCAATCCCCTCGTCGCCTCTCTCCCTGCGGTTTAAACAAAACTCAACTTTATACCGTTTCGGCTAATGGTTATTTTGCACTCGACTGCCCCCTATCGTCATTTTCATCCCCCTTTCTGGATGGTCATTGAAACTGAATAGATCGCGGAGCATACATCGCGAAAATTTCTCAGCCGCATCGAAAAGATCGAAACTACTTTGACGCGTCGAGATAAAAAAAAAATTTCAATCGAATTTTTTTTTTTTTTTTCGATTTCAATTAACGGTGCAATCCGAACGAAATTAATGGCTTTATTCGAAATTCGGTGCAAATAATAAATACGAGCAGTTGCGCTAAAACGTTGCTGTATTAACCGAATTGTGTAATTCAATCGCGAGATCAGTCGGGACGACGATTCGACGATAATAATGCTGCTGACAATGTGAAAGATCGTCTGTGCTTTTTATTTCATCTTTTTATTCAAATTATTGGTAAACGATTGCAAAATACCGTTTAGATATAGGTATACATTTACAAATGGCTGAGAACAAAGTACATAAAGATCGTTGGCGGCACACTGCCCTCCTATTAATAAGCGGCAAGCGAGCGAGCGCCGCGTTGTATATCGCACCGTTCCGGCATAATTAATCGGCGTAATAATTAAAGGCTCTCTCTCCCCCTCCTGACAATATAACGATGCAGAACTCGATGGCGGTGCACCGCGCGGCGCCCGTAGGTGCGGCTTTGACGCGAGAGATCTCAAGTCTGCAGCCGCTCTATTGCTATGGCATGGGGCACTGTCCGTGCATCAAACACCGAGGGAGCTTTGTTTCTCGTTATTCTTTCGCTCGGCGCGCTCGCGCGCTTTCTTCTCTTCGGGTTTCGCAGCACGCCCAGCCGCGCGAGTAAGTTCGTCGACGATAGAAAGAGAGAGAGAGAGAGAGGCATCGGCGAGGAGGAGCTCGCGGTTCTCCGGCGCCTAGAGGCTTCACCGTCGCGCCGGCTGGTCGACGCCGCTTGTCTATCTCTCGAGAATTTTAACATTATTTTACACACATTACATTTTCACTGTGTAAAACTCTGTTCTTTGTAAAAAAATATCGATAATTCGTCAAAATCAGAATAGAAAAAACGAAAAAAATTCGAAAAAAAATTCCTTTGGATTTTTTTTTGTAATTTACGATTGTAAAAAATTTAACGAAAAATTAAAGGTAAACTCGTATTATTTTCCCGGAAAAATTTTACTCCAATAAGCGATACTATCAATCAACGTATGTTGAATTATTAGATTCGCGGAGTTCCGATGAAATTATCGTTAAAAAACACTTTGCAGTCCATTAATCGAACTTTAATTTTACGACTCGCCGCGGTCTTGGATATTCCGCAGTTATTCACTCGACGCAGCTATATGTACGCATACATTGGAACTCGTAATGAAACGATTTTATTGACGAGGAGAGATATGACGTATAGTGCTGTTTTAACGCCTTTCCCCGCGGCAATGT
Organism: Cryptus viduatorius; assembly: GCA_964006125.1. Lineage (NCBI taxonomy): Eukaryota > Metazoa > Arthropoda > Insecta > Hymenoptera > Ichneumonidae > Cryptus > Cryptus viduatorius. Next base: position 31,970,812 of record OZ023220.1, on the reverse strand, counting down.
ATAAGCGCTCGAGCGATCGAGAGTACGCGTGAGCGCGACACTGAATTCCTTGAAGAAAATCAGGCGTCGAAGATCTAGTCTTCGGGGAAAGGCCGACGAAGCGTCGAGAACGAGCTCCGGGAGTATCGGGGGAGGCGAGAAGAGCTTCTCTTGGAGAACTCTTGCCGCGACATGCACGAGCGGAAATACAGCTCGTTGCCGAGTTGAGCAGAGAGGAACAAGTCCACGAGGGGGATATACAATACCGACGAAGAAATCCCTTCTGCGGTTTTCCCGGGAATTCATCGTCGACGCCTGGGCGTTTCGTTTTTATTCATCGGGGGAAATAAGTTCTCGAAAGAAACCTTTTTCCTCTACTGAGTCGTTTTTTTTTTTTTTTTTTTTTTTTTTCGAGTAGTAGTAGAAGGACTCGGCGCTCTTTTCTTCCTTTGCCTCTACGATAGTCGGCTGACTCTTGTCGGCGATACTAATTAATAACGAAACGGAGTCTCTTCTCGTGGCGAGTCTCATCGCCTTCCGAACCCTCTGTACCTTCGATGAAGAAGAAGATGAAGAAGCGGAAGATAAAAAAGAAGTAGAAGAGGAGGGTGAAGGAAGAAAGAAGGAGAACTACAAGGGGGAGAAGAGTAGATGACTCTTGGTGGTGGGCGTCATTGACCTCCGCAGCCGTTCGCCCGTGAGTTACCTCACCGTGACCTCCCGAAGGTTGCACATCCCGCCTGTGGATCTTACCGATGAGATAATTAAATCGTTATCTAACCGAGGGATATGAACACGAAGGAATGTATATCCAACCTGTAAATCTCAATTCGCTCACATTTATCGATAAATTCTTACGTACAGCGATATTCCACTCCGCGATTTCTCTACCGTTTGTCGTCTGCAGTTCGATCGTTAAAAATGTATTTATCTATCCGCCGATCTGCAGACTTAATGATCGTAAAGTAAACTATATTTACAGCGATATATCGATTCGGAAAGGTACAAGCAATGCGTACATAAATATTCTGTATTAATATCTGTAATGTTGAAATTTAAATTCAATTAAATTGCATTAAATTAATTAATATAATTCGTTTAATTACGATAAAAAAATTAATTTAATGTCATAAATCGTAATATATTTTATCCTTCATAATAAATTCGGCGAATTTGACGAAACTTAATAAGAAAATTGCGGTTTACGATTAAAAATTTACTTATTTTTGGCAAATGTCTTTACGTACCCTTCAATTAAATTAAATGACATATCGAAGGCTTTCAAGACTCCGGATTACAATTATTAAATATTAAACACGATATACACCTATATATATATAAAAATTTGGATATCCTGTAAAAAAAAAAGACAACAATTCAAATGCGTGCAAAATATAATATCAATTCCGTTTCCGTTTCTAAGATATTCACCGTTGAAGTTGAGTTGTTTAACATAAACTATACGAAAGGTCAGCTGCTTTTTAGAATACAAATCGTCGTTATGAAAAAATGGATGAAATTATGCGGCAAAAAAATCGATCTGCAATAAGAAAATGTTTTGCGATGGAGCATATTAAAGTTTTGAACCGATTCATCGTCTAGTATTTGAAACATTATAAATAAAAGATCGAAAAGATCGCGCGTGGCGGCGCAAGGCGTTCGGGATGAGGAGATGTGGACCTCTTTCTTGCACGCAGCCTCCCCGGTACCCCGCGCACCGTACGACATATTCCCACCGCTGCACCTCGCTAAAGCTTCCCTAAGCAGTTTCACACAATCGCAATCTTTCGGTCGAACCCAACTATGGAGTCGCCAATAGACAGAGACGTGATACATTTGCAATCATTTCTTATGCAATGCAACAACGCGTTCGCTTGGCGAACTCGAACTCGAAGTATACAAGAAATCTCCGAGCGCTTGTACCGGTCGATAGAATTGCGTAATCACGTCGCGTATATATTTTCCTATCGAAAGAGTCTCGAAGCCGCCGACACGCTGGTAGCCAGTCGATAGATCGGCACGTATTACACAGGCGGCGAATGGTAGATTGAGTTAAAATCGAGTAGTTCGATCGCATGGGTTCACCCCGGTGAACGTGCCGCTTGGTCCTCGAATACTTTCGTAAACGCAATACACACGCATCGATATCACGTTGAATCGTGTGGAAAGCTCATTTCCTTGCAGGCTGCACGCCGCTCGTTGCACTTCGTAAAGTGCACCGTTATAGTATCGATGCACTTTCCTGTTGAACTCTACCGATCCTTATACTTGAAACTCTAAAGACTTACGCGGTTAAAAATCGTTTCTAATATCTGGTTATACGGTATATGCTTTATAGGTTACATTACGTTACAGGTACTCGTAAATCAATAACCAAACGTTAGACATGTATTTACACCCATATCTTCATCGTAGAGTTAAAAAATAAAGGATTTCTTTCGATCGAAAAAAAAAAAAATAGTCGTGAAATAAAAATGCAACAGATTCCCATCGTTGTCAGTGTCTAAATTGCGCAAAAAATTATTTCCGCAGTGTTACGGAAATTTTTCTCTCCGAATTTCATGCGCTTCGGCGCATTTCGTAATTTAACGCATTGCATATGTTCGCTCCGATTTCGGCAATAAATAAACACGAGTTTTCTTTCGTGTCGATTTTTTCGTGCGACAGTCGTGTGTCTGTGTTACTTTTAACTTCATTTCGAATCGCTCGTCGCCGTGACGCTAAAGCGTGTCTCTTACCGCTATACAAGTAATATAATCGATGAGATTCCGTCTCAATGATGAATGCACTCCGAGACCATCCGGCGAGCTCTCGCTTCAATTATGCAAATTGGAGAAGCTTTATGTAATGCGCGTTAATTAATTGCAATGTCCGAACGGAGGAAGGCGAGAGGGAGGGGGCGGGGGGGGGGGGGGGGGGGGGTTCGCTTTTCAACTCGGTGGGACGGAAGGACGCTCTTGAAGACACGTTGCGACATCGAGACTACCCACGCCGTGGCGTTTGCTTCGCGGTTCCCTCGTACAATAAAAGGTTCGCAGCGATGAACATAGCTCCATCGTCGACTCGACTGGTCCTCGTATTTGTATTACTATACACGTACCGAGTTGACACTCTCATTTTTTGTCCCATCTGTCTCGCGCGTATACACGCGCGCGCGTGCGCGTGATTTATCCATAATTTAGCCGCGGAGGCAGCCGCGAAATAATCCTCATTCGTCGAGTTTCTTTCTCCCACCTTTTTATGCCTTTTTACGAGAAACTTCGTGACGTTTGCAAAAACGCGCAGTTACATATTTTATAATTATCACAAACGCTGGAATACATTTCGCGAAAGGAAAAAAAAAAAATCTCATTAATTTTTGTTCACGTAATCGAATTAAATGAATTTTTCCGAACGCCAAGTATGGGTCGTTTCAGTGACTTTGATAAGTTCAATCAAACCCCGGAGCTTGAAATTCTCTCGTGAAGAAGAAACGAGTCGAGAAGAGCAAAGAAGATTGTGTTGTAAAAAAAAAAAAAAAAAAAAAACACATAGGTAAAAATAAAGAAAGAAAGAGCCCCGTTCCCCTGCATCGTCGTCTAAGGTCGCACCGAAGGTCGATTATCGTGAGCCTGGGGAACCTCGTAGGTCCTGTGCCCTCGCGCACGACTCCCATGCACGAGGATCCGACTCGGACGTTAAGAGAAGGGTCAAGTGCCCCGTAGGCGTTCCAAGAATCCCGCGGCGTTCGCTCGATCGAATATAGCCTCTTCTCCACCTTCCCTCTCGTCCGGCTTACCTCCGCTTTATCGTGGAACGCGATGCAGAGAAATAGGAGGTGGACGCGAGAGTGAAATAAAATTAAAATTTTTTTTTTTTAATCCTGCTATCGGCGATCCCGAGCGAACGAAGGCCGCTCGTCGTCTTAGTTTTCGCCCCGTAGTAACATCGTCGTCTTCTTCTTCGTCGTCGTTGTCGTCTTCGTGCACCTCGTGCTTTTCCTTTCCGTGTCCTCAGCCCCTCTTTCCCCAACAGCAGTTGGCTGTACTCTTTGCCGCAGCAAACTGATCGTCCGGCTCGGGGCCCTCGTCTCTGCGTCTTCCTCCACCTTCAATTCCTCCACCGCCACGTGCTCGCCGTCCAACTTCTACTCGTGCAGGACGAAGGAAGAGAGATACGTATATAGAGAAAGAGAGGACGAGGAGCCACGTAGATGCCGAGCGACGATACACCCCGTGCACTTGTGCCACCAGTAATTTATACTCCATTGTCGGCCCTGTCAAACCGTGACATCTTCATACGATGACTCTCCGATAGTCTTTGCCAGAGCTCGCGTCCTCCTCGAAGCCACCTACGCCCGCGGTGCACGCGAGGCTCACCTACGTTCGCGATATAAACTATATACTTGTATCTTTACAATACGAACATCGTGTCTAATAAAAAAAAAAAAAAAATTAACGAGGGGGAGGGGGTTGGGGGTGTAAGAAAGCATTAATAAGATGAATAAAATGATGCAGCGAGCGAACGAGTGCACAAGAAATCCTTTGATCCGAGGAGTTATCGTCTCTGCTTTTTGTTCGATCGTCTGTCTCGGGAACGTCGGACAGAGCCTTTGCTCGTATGAACGAGACAAAGCCACGGTTCGCGGCGAGACGCGTGAATACGTCGAGTTTTTGACGACCCTTCGAAGCCCCTCTTCGACCCTCTTCGGCACACACGCGGTCTACGAGTATTGTATAAGCGTCGCTGGTGTAAAATTGTCTCGCGATCGTTACATAGCCCCGTCGGCCGACGGCGTACCAATCTCGTGCAACCCTGCGGCGTTGAGCACATCTACGGCGGGGGAACTCGCGGGCCAAACGCAAGGTCAGGAAGTCTTTTCACTCTTTCTATTCCGTTTTTTTTTTTTTTTTTCGTCCCTTTATCTCGCGCGTTTGGCACGGATCGTTAAAAATGGTCAAAATCACAACGGTCGTTGACCTCGGAGCGAGAAAGCCATATCGTTACTTTATTGGAGCGTAATTTACGGGTTTCAATGAGATTCCGCATCCGGCACACGAAGAGCATCTCCAAGAATTCTTGCCGTGTGACCGTAGCTTCGATTACCCAACAACGATCGGGACGCTTGAACTCTCGTCTGACCCACGAACGTGTCGCCGTTAATTGCGTAATTGTATGCTTGCCTCGAGACAAAAGCGGGGAAATGGAGAGAGGCGAAAGAACGAGGATCTGGTTTCTCGTGAGAATTCCGGAAGTTGGACTTGGAACAGTCGCGGGCAGACAATGGAAATTAAATAGCTTTGATGTCGAGAATTTTTCGATTCGGTTTTCTTTGATTATCATTGCTGATTATTGTTATCCTTTCAAGCGATCTATTTAAATTCGGTTTTTCGTGATTCTAAAAATGAAATTTTCATGAAATGGCTATCAAAATTTGATTATTGTTCGAGCGGAAGTTAAGAATAAAGTTTACAGAAATTCCTTTTTTCCGCAGCGAATTTATGCTTAAGATCGATATTAAGCGATGGTAACAAAGTTATTCGCGACTTTGATGAATATATATGAAAAAAAAAAAAAAATTCTCGAGAATTTTTTTTTTTGTGTTTTTAAAGTATTACATGCGCATATCTTTACGCGGTTTAAATGAAAAGACACGCGTTTGCCCTGCGCGGCGTCACGTTGGAGTCTGAGGTCTCGCACTCCAGGGAGTGCGCGGCTTATGTTGACCGCGCGTATAAGTCGCCCCCACTGTCACATGATTAACGCAGTCATTTGTCATCATTACGGGGGCGCGAACATGCACTCGTGTGTGCAACGTTGCGTCGTCAACGGACGTGGTGCTGGCGTCTCGGGGATTTTTAATCAACCCACAGAGACCCCATCATCGCGCAGAGCTCTCCGATCCACTCAACCATCGTTTCCTTTTTTTTTTCTGTTGCCCTCGCGGATACTGCAGATCGCTAATGTCATGAATAAAAGCTTTCGTCGCCCGGTGACGTGACGATTTACGCTTATTTCCCCTTCGTCACTCGTGATGCCGCTCTTAAAACTCGTAATATATTTTCTTATTTTTAAAATATAAAAAAAATTTTTAAATTTTCAAAATTTTTATTTTATAATATATTTTTTGCACAAAGTTAAAAAAAAATTAATAAGAAATATTATTTTTTCGTTTAATTAAATTTCTTCGATTTTTCTGTTATTTTCACGGAACGCTTCTCGATTAATGTGCTAAATTGGTTGATGGACTCGATACGGGGTACGCGGTCTCGAAAAGAAATAAAAATTAGTAGTAATCATTGATTCGAATAGCTAAAGCTATATAGAACAATTCTCAGGGGAATGAAAATATTCCGTCGGGATGCGGGAGCAACGAGAACCTTGACATTCCATGTAGCTTCCTATTGCCGCAATTCCAAGCGTCGCGTTCGAGTGCGAGAGAGCACGTCGGCACGGCGATGGCAATTATGGTAATTGTTCCGAGTACATAAATTTATGAACTTGAATGCGAAACGAATCTATATTGAAGAGCGCCGCGGCGTCGGCCACTTAGTGGCCGCATGTGAATCGCCGTCATTTCACGAGAGTCCCAGCATCCAACGGCGAGCTCCTTGAGCAACCGTATAGAAGCAAAGCCAAGAGATAAGCGTACACGAGCGATGCACGCACATCCCATCCGCGCTCGTACGAGTCTCGTGCTCCGAGTCAGTGAAATCGAAAGAGTTGTGGTACACGTATGCGCGATGAGGCCCCGCAAGCGCGTTTCGCCAAGTACCTACATGGCGCGAGGTGAATCGTTACCCACGCGCGCGGCTTCATGCTAATTCGGGATTCATCTCGGCGATCGCCGAATGGCCATTCTTACGAGAGTTAAATTTAGATAGGAAGCAAAAAAAAAAAAATACAAAAAAAAAAAAATAAAAACAGTACTTCATGAAAGAATTCTTGTGTTAAACGATAATTTTATTTTTAGCGACTTAAGAACGGAGTAGAGGAGACCCTCGCCGGAATATATTCAATTAGCCACTTCGAGATAACTGCGTCTAGACCCCGTACGCCCTTTGGCGAGACAATTTTTTTTTTTTTCTTCCGCACACTTTAACGCTCTTTGGGGTTTGAGTGTAGTGGCGAACTGCCCTCGTCATCATTGAGTTTGCGAATTACTCTCATTCACTCGTTCTCTCTGTGAAAATACCGAGTGCAGCCCCCCCAAGCGAGCGTTTGCTTTCTCGGTGCATCGCGAACATTTCGGAGAAACATCTCGCGGAAGAACGGAGCGTGACTCTTGTACCACTGTTACTATAAGTGGCTTTAATTACTGGCAAAGTCGAGTGTGTCCGCGGCGTCGACGACTGCCACAATCGTGAGTGGCTTCGTTAGAACGATTGAACACGTTACTCAGGGGATATCTATGTATTTAAGATTCTTTGGTATACCTCCCGCGTCTGTTTGGGATCGTAAGATCCCACGATCGTGTGAAATTACAAAAAATGCAATCAACGGCGATTTTTCATTCTTTAAACGATCGGACGTGCCGCGGCTCGTTTTATCTTCCATCGTTCGGCTTTGCAAAACGCGAAATTTAATTTTCAAAAATCGATCAAAAATGTATACCGCGAAGTATGTGCACAGTGCGGAGGCACGCGAAACATATAAAAATAATAATAATACATAAATAAAAGGCGAAAAAGAAGATTTGTATTGATAGCAACGACGCATGCGCGTCGTGATGAATCGACGAGAAACAAGTCTTCGATATTATTTCTTCATTGTAACTACACGAGACTCGCGTACACGCGCGATCATCGTGTTTGAGATAGCGAACCGAGGGAAGGGCTACCCGATACGAAGACAATCGAGACGGAGGGACGTTTTTTCTACGCATACAATTCAGCGCACCATCGTCGTGTAACGGTCTTCGAAGTCGCACGTGACATCACGTGCCCCACCTGAATAGCCAAACGCGGTTCAACAGGTGGCTTTTCTAATTATAATACTTCCCTTCGTTTCAAGATTTCGTTTTTTTCCGTCTCTGTTGCACACTCGTAGAATAACTCACATAACCTCAATGTCTTCTTATCCAGGTGCACCGTGAGAACACGAAGGCACTCGTATTTTTCGACTGTAAGGCTCTTCGATTTACGAATGCTTCAATTTTACTCTATTCCTCGAAAAAAATAAAAATAATAATACGAACAGAAAGTATTTGCGTTTACATTCCTTCTCTACAGTTTGAATAATCGCCCGATAGTTCGTTACCGCACTTGCCGATTATGCAAACGCGCATTTTTTCGAAGTATTTAACGCCTTTGTATCCTATACACCCGTGAAACGTTTCGCGTTCTTCGAACGTAAATCGTGCGATACGTACGCAGCAACCGCAGATGAGAGCATTTAGTTTATTGTGAGAATATATGCTAATTACTCTCTAGGAGGCCGGATAGCTTCAATACACAGACTTCTATAGTGAACCGAGAGACTTCGCCATGAGTTCTCGAGTCCCGAGACTCAACATCCGTGAAATTGTCCGCGTTCCGTGATAACCCTACCCTCGCATCCATTACGATTTTTTACTCATTCCCTCTGTTCGCATACACGCATTTATCCCCAACGAATTTATTCTGTTCCCAAGACAGTTAGATTACTATGTGTTTATTTTACATATTTATATAATCTGTTTTACACATAGGCATTGCGGCGTTTATGGTTCATCGCTACATGTGTATCCATTCTTTCGTAAATATATCCTTATTTTTGTTTTTTCACGGAAAAATCTTTGGTTTCGCAAAAAAATTGTTTTCGAAATGTTCATTTCGGGACACTCTAAATCCTTCAAAACATCGAAAAAAGTGGTTTGGAAAAAAATTTATTTAGTTTTTTAGCAATTTTTTTCATCAATATTTCGAAACATCTATGTCGTTTTTCTATATACGCTTATGTTCGATTCGACGCCAAGATACGTACCGTAAAGCTATTCGATCGTTGTGCTATTTTCATTGCCGTATCCTTAGCGTGTGGCATTTATCTACGTTCCTTTGAGGGTTTTAATTACTTTGGGACAAATTCGAAACCGGAGACGACCCACGATGTTGGTGGCCCTCTCGTGTTACCGCGATCCCATGTCCTGTACTTAGATCTTCGGGCTTTTCGGTACGCGCTGTCCTCTCCGGCTTCTCGAGTCAACCTATCGTATTTTTTTTTTTTTTTCATTTTTTATTCCGTATAATTTTATCTCCGCACGAACGCGACATGATATTCAGCCGAAACTTCGTAGGTGGATTAATCTTCCGTAAGTTCGCTCGTGCTTCATGTCGAAATTTCAAAATTGGTTTTCATACGTTTCTCGCGAAGCTTTTTACGCACACGAGACTCTTCGTCTCGCTATACGAAAAAAAAAAAAAAAAAAAAAAAAAAATTGCTAACTTGATCGGTGTTTCATTATCCGCAGAATTGCGAAAAAGGGATCTACGACGCGGAAAAATTAGTACGATTCGAAATATATTTGTTAAACGCGACTCTCGCGGTATAAATTTAATATTATCGACTCGCCGAACTCCAAGAGTCTCGGACTCTTACTTTCAAATATGCAAATCGTTCGATGCCAGCGCGCACGTGTTATGCGTCACTGCACAGTGGAATTTCGTGAGAGGAGAATGAGGAGACGGTGTGGAATAAGTGTACTGTCGAAGAAGGAGGAGGAGAGTTGGTTCGATCCAATTGCGCCAAGTCGCCGCTCGATTAACGATAGTCGCGCCCGTGTGTGCTGCCAATCGCTCTCTTTGCCGATCGCCACCCGTTTATCCATAGATTACTTGCCTCAAGTCGCGAGAGAACCGATCCGGAGAACAAATCTCGACAAATCGCTTTCGCTTCGCAATTGTACTTTTCGCCATTATCCGGATCGCGGCTGAGACCGCTAAGTTGTGTTTTACGCAGCCGCGATCTCCGATCTTTCGTTTTTATCACCTTGTAAAGCCCCCGCGCGGTCGGGCAGAGCTTTCGTGGTTTCGTCCGATGTTTCCGGGTACCGCAGACAATTTTGCGTTACACTTCATCATTACACGATTACCGAAAAGATGATTAGTGTATTTCGCGCCGTAAAATCGGCGATTTCAAATCTTCCGAAAAAAAAAAAAAAATTTAATATCGTAACTTTCTCAACAAAGTGTCTGCCCGCTTCCAAAGACGGTCTCAATCTTATTCCCGTTGGACGGGGTTAATGGATTTTCGAATCGACGAGGCGACTGGTTTTCATGACGAAGGGGGGTCATCGTCGTCGCCTTCGTAGATAAAAGGAGTACTAAAAGCGTGTTGCCGTTGCCCGGGTCCTCGGTCCGAAAATCGGACCGGTAACCCTATCCCAACTGCGGAGCAGTGCCGGCAGGCAGACGATATCTTCGTGAGCGAAAGAGCGAACCGAGAACGCGAGTGCAGCCTAATGGTTCGGCAGTAATGTCTCTTCCCGAAGCAAACGGTTATCCAAAGCCAGCCGCGGATGCTGTTGCTTCCATTGCTGCTGCCTTGTGCGATGCTGGTAGTCGTTAAGTAGTGCAGTAAAACACGGGGGGGGGGGGGGGGAGGGGGTTTCGGACGACTCGTTTCAGCGCACACGAGAGAGTAACTGCGGGGTTTTTATTTTTCTCCCCCGCATTTGTAGCTGTTGTTTAAATCGATGTACAAACCGGCGGAGACCCGGACGTAGGGGCGTGCGGCTGGGCGCGTAAAGTTACCACTTGTGACATCGTTATTTATCGAGGCGCCGGTGGTCCGGTTCCTTCACCATCTATGTAGTAATTCGCAGCGTATCATCGCGTTTTATCATTGTCTCTACCGAGTCGAAAAAAATCGAATAAAAATAGTTTTTTTCTCGATAAAACGAAATGTTTTCGTCGATGATGAAACTTTCTTCGAACATAACACAGATATCTCGACTTGAAGTCATGAAAAAAAAAAAAATTCTCGTAAATTCGATGTTTCACGTATCTCCGATTTTTTTTTTACGTCGCGATGAAATCGTCGCTGTCACGTGTCAATTCTAAGGCTTGACTATAAAATAACGAAATTGGATAATCCAGGAGAGTTTCGATGGAAAATACAGGTTGGGCTTCTTGACGACTGGGGGCGTTCTAATCTCATTGTCGTGTCAGAGTAACCCTTTGGATCGTAGATCGCCGTCCTCGGGAGGCGGCAGGTAATGCGTCTCTGCCAGTGGCCATCTCTCGCTCGATCCGTTTTTCTCCCCCCCGGGGGCTGATGCTCGAGTCTTCGAGAATCTTACAGCGAAAGGGGAAGGACTTACCATACGTCATGATAAGAAGCCGACGCGGTCCCCGTCATAGTCCTCCGTTCTCCGATTTTCTTCGGCTTCTCTCTTTCCTCGTTTAACAGACGCGTACACTTTAGTCGCGCGAATGTGGCGTTTGCGAAAAAAGAACGAGAGGATCGTCGCTCTCTCGAGGACGAAGAGTTGCTCCGTTCTTCTCGTTTTGCAGAGAGATCAATGAACGCCGCAGCGAACTTGATGCATCGACCGATGTCGCTAAATCATTCGATTCGCGCGCGCGTACGCCCGCAATGAGAGCCAATGGAAAGTTTCGCCTCGGCAAGCGTTAATTTGTGATCTAACGATGGGATATCAATGCCGCTTGTGGTAATACCGGCTACACTGAGACTTCGCGCGTTTGGTACGATTAATCGAATGATTAATGAATATTAAAGTAGGGTAGCTTGAGCTTCGCAGTCCCTCCCGGTACCATCGATTTAGTTAGGCGGCCGGCCACTCGTACTTAACGCGCGTGTGTGCGCATGCGCATGCGCGCGAATGCGCGTGTGCATGCGAAATCGCGAATAGAAGGAGTATATGCAGGACGAATCAGTCCGTTTATATCTACGACCCGACAACGAGCTTAATATACTTTGCCTTCGAGGCGTAACACCGGCGTCGGGAAAATTCAAAGGATATCATCGGGCGCAGCGATATATGCGTACTTTCGCTAAACGATGTCATTACGCCATGTGTCAAATGTCAGTTGGTATAATAAAGACACGCGATACCCATGGAAATTACAATTTTTATTACTATATATACATATTACTCGTCGGTCATATCGTTTCATTGGTTTTAAATAAATGGATCTTTCATCGTGTCGCATCGTTGAAATGCCGTTTCGCGGATATTCGAAGCAATCTGGAACGCGTCACGGTTTTGCACGAGATTTTTCACGATTTTACTTTTTAATATAATGTAAGTGCAGCGTGTCTGACTGAGGCGCGGGCGCCTCGGCTGTCAGACCGCGGGCGTTCGCGTTGCTGCTCGATAGATCGTATCTAACGCTGACCTTGCGGTACGCGCCACCACCACCGGCCGACCCTACGCTCTACCAGCGTGTAACGCGAGATCCGTGTCCCATATGCGGGTGTAACATATTTGAATTGGCCTTGAAACGGGAGAGGCCTCGCGCGCTCGTTAAAGAGAGCGAACGACGTTCGATGCACGAGTTCGTTATTTGTAGATTGAGACGGTCAATCCCTCTCTCACGACTCCTCGGCGTTCGTCTTTTTGCGGGTTCATCGCGTGTGCAAACATATTTCTACCCCCCCCCCCTCCCCCCTCCCCCCTCCCCCTCCCTCTCCCTCTCCCGCGTGGTATGGCGTCTCATTATCCGTCGATCCGCAATCGCGAATAAACCTCTCACTCGCTGACTCTCTGAATAACTTGTGCAGCGACGTGTCAAATCAGTGTCGGCTGCTCCGCTAAGTTATCGTTTGTGGTTTAACACAACTGAGCCAATCGTACCGATGGTCCTTCGCATCGTGTCGCCTTGTCAATTATGGAATCGAATCTTGACACACTGACCGTGAATTCGATCGGTCATATTGACACGGAACACGCGCAATGTCGTTAACGATATATTTCTTGCATATTCGATACGAAGAATTTGTTTGCAATACCAAAAATAACACGACCGCGTCCAATGCATACGACGAGGTTACGACGAAAATAAACGGATCGCGAATGCGATTTAATTTGAGATTTTTTTTACGTAAGTTTAGTTTTGTGGCGAAAGTATGCGGAATCGTAATCTCGATTCATACATCGCGCGATAAAAAAGAAAAAAAGTCCTTTATCATGGCGCCTCGCGATAGCGAACTTTTTTTTCCCGTATATACGAAAAACTTTGATAAAAGTATTTGGTTTGGAAAATTGATGAATTTTTTAATATTCAGTGATAATTTTATGCGTTGTTATGGAGACAGCGGAGGATTAGTTAACCGCCGACAAGACCCGCGGGTAAGGTTATGGTATAGTATTATCCGCTTCACGGACTGTGCGACATGTGTTTCTTGTGTGCGCGCGCACACCCGCTGTTGTTCACTTGAACACTCTCTTGCGTATTGAAAAGCCGAGAGCGTGAAAACTTTTGCGGTTATCGTCATAATGTATCACAAGGGTTACGAGAGACTGCGCCGGCGAAAGGGTCTCATGTCTCTCGATGTGTAAGTCAAATTTGCACAATCATAAGTCTCGACAAACGCGCGATCTGAATCCTGACGGTTGCGGGTACAGTATGTATACCGTGCGTACGCCAAACCACCTTTCTCGAGCCGGGCGCGTGCAAGAAAATTCATTAACTGGGTCATACGCAACACCACAAGGACAACAGTGAACGCGAGATTGTGCGGCTTGAAGCCTTCATGCGCCGCCAGGATGGCAATTGAATCATTTCAGAAACATTGCATTCCATAACAATTTTTCAATTCCCAAGCTTGTTGCCTGCAAATTGCCCTTATCTTCCAACAATTCGCAAAGAATTGCGACAAAGTTACCCGATTCTCTGATTTCTTGACACCGAGTAGAATAAAAATCAATATTTCTTCGTCTTCGTATTTGCGAATCGTTCGCTGTTTTTCGCGTCGTAGTTCGAGCCGATATCGACATCGGAACACCGGTATATCAAATATATATATGTATACACGTGCGCGCACGTGTCTATCGATAGATAAGACCCATATTCTCGGGATCCTTACCGCGCATGCGCTGTTCTCATTGGCCGCTTAATCGGACAGAATCAAAGCGCGCAACGAAACTTGGACGATGCGCGCGAGTGTACATGTTTCAGTTATTGTCGGGGGGAGGGGAGGGGGGGCATCTCGGGCATCTCAGGCCGTTTCATGATGAAGAAGAAGACGAAGAAGTAAGGCATCGAGGCTGCGGCCCAGAAAACGGCTCTCATAGCTCGCGCGGGGCCCCACTTTGCGTGGGAGCATCGCCCAAGGCCTTTGCCTGTATGTTCGCGCGCACCACAGGTAAGACGCGGATAAATAACTGTTCATAACTCCGCGCTTGTGTATTTTATATCATAAAGAAACTGTTGCATCTTCGGTCTTCCGATCTCTTCGTCTTTCTTTATTAATCTTTATCGTTTTTTCGTTCTCCTTTTTAATCCTAAACGATCCGCGCCGTGTGTTGCTTGTACTTTGTACGCCATTGTCTCACAGATTTATGTGTCGTCTCAATTGTTCTCCTTACACGATTGCGGAGACCTTATATCTATATAGTACGACTTTAATTACAATGAAACATCGAGTTACATCGGTACGCGTGGACTACGAATGTACCCCATTCATTATCATCATTCTTTGCACTCCCTAAATATGGTCGCGTAATATAATGATTAATGTTCCAACGATATGCAAACATTAAAGCATATTAATTTATTTCTTATCCGTTTATTACGACGATTTGAAATTTTTTGAAAAATATTCGAATTAATATTAAAAAAAGAGGCGGAAGTCATTTAATTGGGTTTTTTCATCGTATCGATGTCATTATTATTATTTCCTTCGGCTTTAGTTCGCTTATTTTAAGAATTGCGCGTGAAATATGTTTTCGATAATAAATGCAGCGAAGCAATGTGTCGTACGAGTTTTGCTCGGAGTCACATCGGAGGAAAGCGAGAGGGTTATCGATGACCTGTAAAGGATCGGACAATGCAGTGGGTTTGTCGTCGGGTCGGTGGCGTCGGTGGATGCTATTATTAGGGTCCATTATTTCTGCCTTCTCTTCGACCGGCTCTCGTCGCGTGCGCGGATATTTTCGTCGATAGTGTAACTCGTCGCTCGACGAAGAGTTCGCGAGACGCACACGAGATACAGTCCCTCGTGTTCCCCTTTTATTCTTGCAAATTGTGTTCGCCGAGGAGAATCGGTCACGAGTTGCGCGAATTAATGGAGGATGAAAAGATCGCGATGGCCAATTGGCCCTCTCGTCAACTTCGTTTATGTATCGATGTGGCAATGCAAACGAAATCTATTCAATAAGGATTCTCGAATTGTATCGCACAGGAATTAACTGGTTCTTTCGTAGTCGGTATATATATGGGATAACGGGACCGGCGGACGACCAGCGAGAGAGAAGTCTTCTCGAGGCTCGTTCCCGCGTGCTGCGATAATAAATCATTCTCTAAATACGAACCAATCGAGAACAGTACATAGTCGAGGATGTTTGGAGCACAGTAAACTCGAGACACGTTAATACATAATTATTAACCTGCCAATGATGTTGGCAGGCATCGCTTGCAGACGTTGTTATAAAGCGCGTTATCGAGGCCACGGCATTACGCATCGTCGCATCGTCGGGCGCAGGCGCACGCGCGACATATTACGAAATTTGAAAACAGCCTCCCGTTCGTCAATTGGACAAACATCGATCGATAGTCACATTTTGTCGTCTATCTCTGTATTGTGCTTTAACTATAGTACTTTAAACACCGTTCATTAAACATTTTTTTTAACACCTACGCGATGTTATTTCATAAAATAGCAAACTTGCAATACGAGATACGGTAGCGGCGCCAGTCGGGTTATTATAAACGTCCGCTGTTTCTTGTATGAATATTTATATGATTTATGGAGTCTCTATGCAGAGAGGGTTGCGGAACCGTCGATAATGTCGTTATGCTAATTTTTTTGCGAATAAAAATAATTACGCAAGGCCATTGCAGTTTTGTCTGCAGAATTTTCATAATTCTATATTGCGCATGTCGGGTTTGTAGCGCACAGATGCATCCCCGCGATCGTGAAACGTTCCCGGAACCGCTTTGTTCGCGAGCAACGGGACTTTGGGCGTTACTGAGCACACTATCGCCCGTTATCTTGAATTTTCCGTACGCGTATTTGCCGTATCATCGTGCGAATGCCGTATATGATGAATATCCCTTGCGCTAAAAGGCTTTTTATACGATTTTTTCATTTTTATTTTCCTCCATGTTCACGATAGCTGACGATGTTTATTACCTCCGGATAACCTTTTTTACCAACTGCTGAATTTTTTTTTTTTTTTTAACTCTCGGAAATCGTGATTTACGAAGTATAATTTTGAACCAATGTGCACGTCTGCCGTGTTAGATACATCGCGAAAATTTCTGAAATCAATCGCAGGTACTTGATTCGCGTCGATAACAACGAGAGACGATAACGCGAAAACTGGAGAGAAGGATATCTTTATGATTCTCTTTTTTTCCCCTTCAGTCGTTAAACACAGGAAAATGATGAAAAATTCTCGTCTATTGAAGCGCGCGCGTCCTTCGTCTCACATATTATTCATATTTTCTTTTCATACACGCGCAATCAGCGTTCGTAAATCGTCAGAGGGTAAGGATTCCGCGATGAAAGGGAAATTATGCAACGGTCCGTTAATTTCCGCGTGCAATTCTGCCGGCGGTTTATATCGTAGCGCGGACTCGCTGAAACGTAGCGAAGCGAAGAGCATCCACAGCTCGAGGGAGAGGACTAATTACGAGAAGGTACGACGCGACGTATTCCTGCTGCTTCTGTTGAGCTAAAACCCTGTTGCCGCGAAGGATTAATATGATAACCTTTGTATCTGGCAGCAAACTAATGGGACAACGATAGTGTATACATATACCCGCATGTATAAAATAGTTCGCTCGCGGTCTATTCATATTTAAAGTCACGTGCGCAACGTGACTGCGCGGCGCCATTTTTTCGACGCGTTTATTATGTTCGTCGAGAAAGTCTGGAAAAACGAAGCGTACAAAAGCGAAAGAATTACAACAATAAAAAAAAAGCGAAAAAAAAAAAAGTAAAATTGGACGCATTGTCAGGTGTAAAATAAGACGACGTTAAGTGTATGATTACAGTCCGCCGCGATTGACCAGAGACTCGATGGTGCTATTGCAAGGCCGCGCGCAGCTGTTGCAATCCTTACAATCATAACGCGATCTTCCGGATCTACGCGGTTGCGGAAAAAAAAAAAAAAAACCTAACTGTTCGCGAGAACTCACAGGCATGCAAATGTGCTGATTAACGGGGTACAACCGCGTCAAGAACTGTGAAGCACCTCGAGTTAGATAACTAGCGTTACAATTACTTATAGCGTACAACGGTTCAACTCCGTACAACTGGGCGATAACATAATAGGCATTACATGTGGGTACACCACTGGGTCGCGCGAAACACGAGTCTTTGAGTAATCAAACCTTGTAGAGTACCATATACTTTCGTGAAGTGGTCCTTGTCTTTGCTCAGCTTACGCATTGTGTCTCGTGTTCACCGTTGTTACTGCTGCGCGAAGGTAACTTTAACTGTACACTGCGCAACCTTATATATAAGGAATATAAGGAATTACGCTGGACAGTTGCAGGAGTCGAAAAGGCAATGAGATATTCTCCGATTTAAAGTTTTTTTTTTGGATTTCACGAATATAATGAATTATTCTCGTGAGGAATTAGACTGGCCGGTTGAGAAATCGCGATTATCAAAATCGAAAAACCTGAAAAGATCGCGGATGTAAGGTTGCAGCACGATGTAAAAAGTCACGTGACTTCTCATCCCAACGGCAGTTTATGCTTCATATCTCTTATTCCTTCATAATTCCGTACTTCGTTACCCCGTACCGACCCTCTCGACATCCCGAGTTAAATCGTTAGCACGTGGCGCTGCAGTCGCTAACTTTGCTCCTAATGAACCAATCAAATGCGTTTTCTTACGCGCGAATTATTGTCGTTAGATTCGTATAGTCGATCGTCGGAGATACATGTTAATATTGGTACACAGCGGAGAGAATGCCTCGTAAACGATATTAATTGCTTAACCACAAAGTTAATACCGGTGGTGCCGACCTACTACCGGCCCAACGGGACTCCATTTTTATTCCTAATCATCGCAACACCTGTTGTGGCTACGAGAGTCGAGCAAAGAAGTTGCCCGACGACCAAAACGTTTTTCCTCGCGCTTCCTACTCGGCGCTCGGCCTCCGGGCGTTCTTGGCTTTTATACTTTGGGAAAAAGAAAAAGGCGATACAGTAAAGGTCCGGAGAAACGGCAATATCTTCCGAGACATAACTCTCGGAAACTGCATGTGGCGGTTTTGCATACAGTGCGTACCGGAGCGAAGCACCGGGGTTCGCGAACGTAATGCCCGTTAATGACCAACTCGGACCAAGTTCCTCTCGCCACATACACAATTCACCTAAGAGATATGCGCTACGTGCCGCGTGCTACGTGCCGGTTAAGAACCACCGCCAACGCCATCGGGAAGTACTCCGGAGAGTTGCGCGGTGCTCCTTTCGCGAAACAACGAATTGCATTGTCGGTGGTTGTTAATCCTTCTCTCAAAACTTCGTCCCAATCTTTTCACAAACAATCGCGTGTTTCTACGCGAATTACATGCACGAAGCTCGTCAGACCGATGACACGCGATGAGCCGATAATACATTTTGTACAAAGAACAAAAACAACGCTCTCGAGGAGCTATAAATGGCCGAATAATCCGAGATTTTTAGCGAATAGCAATTTTTACGAAGTCTAAAAAACATCGAGAATCTCATTCGATGTTTGCAAAGTTATTTGACAAGTATGACGTGTTATTACACTTTTCTTACCGTAAAGTCTCGCGATCGAGTCGAGAATTGCAAGAGGTTCGAATGCCGTATTTAACATCATATTTTTGGAATCACAGCTCCGACAATGTAAAAAGTTTCGTTATTATAGAATTTTTTATAAATTCGAAGATATGACAAGATATTCCGCGTTACACTGTAATTATATCGAACGGCACACGAGAGAAGCGGCAACATCGTGAAATTTTTTTCACTCCCTCGGCAACCATATTGGTTTTGAACCCCAACCTCCGCACGCGGTTTATTATTTTCTTGGCACATCGATTTTTCTCGAAAGTCACCTCTTCGTCCGGCGGGTTTTATAACTACGATGTATTTGAGAAATAATAAATTGTTGAAGCAGTGTATCTTCGTTGATTGGCTTGAGCCCTCGTCACGAGCCCAAGATATACCATCCCATCCTATCCACTCAGCGTCTTCGGAGTTTTGCGAATGCAGGCGTAACCGACGGCGGATTATCGCGCGAATGCGGAAATGTTAGAGAGGCTTTACCTACTCGCAATAAGCTAACTCTTGTGATGCTGAGCGCAACTTCACCGAGAGAGCCCCTGAGGCCTTCTCCCGTCGAGCGCTCGGATAGGCACAGGACTCTCTCGATCGTATTCGCACGCGATTATGCACGGAGCCCCGCCTATGCCGGGATAATTGCACGTCAAATTAAACGACGTCCCGGACGTACACGAAGACTGAATCCAACAACACAGCGCCCATTGCGTATATATGCGTATAATATGCCCTCTTGTCTACGTACCGGCATACAAAATAATATAAATCCGCTACAAATAATTCTACGCGCGTGCGCCATCTTCGTTTCGAAATCGGACGAAGATAGGTTATGTTTTTTTCTCTTTCTCTCTCTTTCCAAGCATATCGTGGGTCGTGACCCGCACCGCGCCAGATTTCCATTGTTTTCTCGATATCTGGACCGCACATAGCGCAGACCCGGCTGTTTATGTTCAACCCGATGCACGTGTATCGTGAATCGATTTTGTTTATCGAGAATAATGTTTCAGCCATTATATACCCTCTCGTCGTCCAATGAGACGCGGTTAACCCTAAAACTACTCTATTCCTTGCCGCCATCTTTTTTTTTTCTGTCGTTTATCCCAAATCAGCTTCTATCCCACGATTCGCGACTAATTAATATTGATGATTTTTCGAATCTACGGATTAGGGTGCACGACCTCACGAGGCCGCGCCGTGACGCCCTGGTGCTGTTCCTTACTATAACTCGTGTGTTCAACATCGCGCTTCGCACGCGCTACTTTCGGACTCCCGAGTGCCGAGGAGATTATTCCTGACGCTGTTGAGAGGATACCGGTAGAGATCCGATGCTTTGATAGGTTCTCGGTAACCAGTATCGAATAAAGACGGTGAGTACGTACCGGCGGATCGCCTCCTTCGTTCTTCGACGCATAGTAGTTACGTAAATGTATGATTATGAATCTCGAATAGGGAAACGGGAGCGCCCCCTATGCGAGAAAGTTTTTAAATGTGTTTTGCGGTTCGAGCGTTAAGCACGCAAATTGCAACATTGAGGTTAGGAGTTATGTATATACATGGTACACGACAATCCCCGTGAGGGATAAAGTGCGGACAGATATTCTCCCGAATGTTGGCGTATGTCTTCCTTGTGCGATTGCTATCGATATTAATTAGACGTTGTACAAGCGATTTACCTGCTTATCAAAGTCGCGTAACGATATATCAACTCTTTAATACCCGTTTTACCGCATCTAGCGGCTTGAAAAACAACTATTTTTACACATCGATTTCAGTTTGTATCTAAAAATTTTTAAAAAATTTGACGGATAACGTACGATAGAAAGATTTTTTGAAAAAAAAAATGAATTGTTTTTATTTTAGTGTCATAAAAAAAAAAAAATTCTCGTAAATTTTTTTTTTTTTTTTTTTTTTTTACGGACGAGAGAACGCGGGACTCGGAGGTATTAAATTATGTAAAATATGATATTATAGCGGTGTTTATGTATACAGATCAGAGGGAAACGATTTAATGCGTTCCCCGTCGAAATTAAGTGGCGCTCCCTCCCTCTCGCGATGTTAGAATGTATCGCGAGTATATTTAACGCGTGGGCGCGCGATCGCAATAAATATTTATCCTACTAGACACATTGCGGTGCTGAAATCCTTACGACAGTTTACTCTCTCGCGGGAGCGTTGAGCCTTGTTAAGATGTATTACGACGCGCGGACTTGGGTCGGCTTCGTACAAAGTTGTATATATGTATTTACATACGTCGTCGTTAGTATACCGTAAGAAACAGATAGTCGCGTCGCGATGTATTTGCGGGATATTGAATTATTTTACGAATGAAGAAAAAAAAAATGTTAAATAGCTTGAGAATAAACATTTATCTACTATATTGGTTCATGGTGTTTGCGTTTAGAATTGGCCGAAGGGGTTTGAGGTGTATAATGTAAGGGATAATACAATCGCTGAATCTAAATCGCTGGCAGCGCTCATTACAACTTCAAGACATCACGCCGGTCCAATTACATGAATATACGTCGATCGATATCGTTTCGATCGATCGTATCGATCTTTCGCGACGAACGAACGCGAAGCTATGAGCCTTCGCGAGCTTTCGCGAGAGACTCGACACACTCGCCTTTAATAACATATATATATATATATATAACACGTAACATTACACGATAGTTTCGCAACCTATTATTTTCCCCTCCCTCTTCCATCCATCGTGTTATTCTTACTCTCCCCGATTGGTACTGCTGCTGCTGCTGCTCCTGCTGCCGTGTGTAATGATCCCTTCGCGTATTAAATTAATTTTATGCGACAAAGTCACGAGGGGAGAGCCGAACGCGATACCCGTTGGCCGTAATCACCTTAACGAGAACGCGCGGGTTCTCCGTTGACACGAGAGAAGGCGGTTTCCATCGGTGAGACCCGCACGTGTGCCGAGATTTACAGAGATTTACCGAGACGAAAGAGATTCGAACTGTGCAACCGATCTCTGCAGTCGCCGCGAAGTGAAAGCGCACCGAGTCGCGAATGTCCGTTTTACGAATGAGCGTAAAAGTTGTTCCGCCAAATATCCGCAACGTTTTCGGGAGTTCGCTATCGAAAGGAGGATGACAACTGGGAAAGTTTAAATCTTTTCAAATTATCGATTTTTTTAAAATCTCAACCGGTAAAGAGATCATTTTTTAATATTTTTTTTAATGACGATTTCTTCCGATTTTTTATGACGATGTAACTCGACGGTGAACAGGGAATACATCGCGAACACAGACGATTATTCGTGGTATCGATTGACGCGCATTTATCTCGATTCCCCTGCAATCTCGAAGAATCGCGAGAGCTATGCACCGTTCGCTTTTTTTTTATTGTTTATTTCGCGACCGCGTCGTGACTCGAACGGAAAACTAAGAAACGGCGAAGGGGGGATTTACCGTGAACGCGACACGGCCACGACCCGCGTAATCTCGCGTTATTGCCATTAATTGCAAAGCGCTCGACGCGAATGGCTTGATATTACAAATCGTTTACGCGAAGCGAAGACCCCCATTAAAGAGTTTTTGCAAGCGATACCCACCACCGGCGGAATACTGGCATCGCTTTCGCGGAGATCAACGAGAAGGGATGAGAATGTTAAAAAAAAAATAACCTTCGCTCAGAGGGCGCAGCGGCAACGCGACGGCAGTAGTGACGATCATTCCACTGCATATATATACGAAACTTCGAACGCAAACAACCGCATGGGATGCGGTTTCCCCGAGAAAAAGTTACAGAAATACTAAATGGGAACGAAATTGCGAAAATTTTACGATTTACGAGAAGTATATCTGCTATAATAACCCTTACAATGTGATGATACGTAGTTACTCGGGGCTCCCGCGCAATCGACCTTCAGGCAACGGCTCAATCAGCGTGCGATTCGTCGGGGCAAAGCGATCCGCACGTGCGAAATTTTCTCGTTGTATGTACGACAAAGTAATGTTCATTGCGAGACAGCGAAGTTCCCCATTCGGATAAATACGTCTCTACCATAGTTACGATAAATGCCACAGTGATTGGCTCTTTAAGAGACGTCCAATCACCGATGATTGACGGTCAGCTGTGTGTCCGTTCTCTTTTCAACGAGTTTTGCAGGTCGATAACTACGGGTGGTCGACAGCGCTATAAGTATATCGGACTGTGCAATAGTCGTTGGTAGCGAATGCCCGAACGCTGTCTTTCGAAGAACGCGCTATAAAACCCCATTTCCAGAAAGGTATATAAAACTAACACTCTCCCGCAATCAACTTTGACGACGAATCGTGGCGACGAATGTAATTTCCGAGATATTGCCGACGACATTAAACGACCGGGAGTGGAATATCCGAAGGAATGTCTCATTTTTTTTCGATTATATGGTTCGAAAACGCGGAGAACGTACCACCTGCGGTGCCCTTCGTTTCTTAAGATCGTACGAAATAAGTTATTTGACTATCGTCGACCGAGAGGGTCGGATCTCCGGGAAAAACGAACGGTTAAGGAGTAAAGAAGGAACTCTAACTTAAAAAAAAAAAAAAAAAAAATTCAAATAAAAGAGATCCGCGTCGGTAGATGAAAGACACTCCGCTTCCCTCGCTCGTTATCTACGGACAAGTGGTCGCAGCGGCGTTGATAAAGAACGGCGCAACGGTTTCTGCACCGCGCGTGCCGTCAAAGAGCTCCACCGTAGCCGCGTGGCATGCAGATGATCCTGTTCTCAACTGCGCTGTGTTCTTATTCGTGTAAGGGACGCGCTCTATTCTCTATCTCTCTCTCTCTCTATCTCGGGGTTTGCAAGCCGTTGTGTTCCAGCTGATTTACTCTTCGTGGCTTTGCCTCGGACCCTGTTGCAATATATATAGCGGCGGCTTTGTCTTACGGATTTTCTTCTTCCGGCGTTTGCGCATCGCGTATCTTGTGACGGGTGAGCAAATCTCTTCTCCCGGTCGGTTGCATTTGCGCCGTCTTCGAGTCGGCCACGCGGTCATCTTTCTCGCGATTTATCGATTACGGACCAAAATTTCGTCGGAGATACGAAAGGACTTTTCAAGGATAACATTTTTTAAAATTCGCGCATTGGCCAAATCAACTAAACGCGTTTAACACTCGAATTAGCAATCTCTCTTGGCTGCGCGCCCAAAGTTGAACATTCACGACTTTAATGATCCGACTCTCGTACCGTTTTACAAACACCGCAATCCAAGTGGAAAGCGTCCCTGACATTTCACCCGTAGCTCTCTCCCACGCTGTTATTCACCGGCTCATCCGCGTTCAACCTCTTTTTTTTTTTTTTTTCTTTTTTTTTTTTACGATGCGCTCATTCTTTCGTAACTGACGTAAAATAATCAACAGTTTTTGACGCACGGCATTTTTTTCCTCGTCTTTTTTGATATAATAACAAATATGTTTGTATACGTTGTGTCGGTTTATGTGTATCTAACTACTGTTCTCTATAACAACCAATTTTGCGCGTCTCGCGTTGATCAATGAAGAAAAAGCTTCAGCGTCTCTTTCACCTCGGATCGCCGCAGTCGCAGTTTCCATTCTGCGACCGCGGCGACGCTTACACGAGAGCAATATTTCACGGGAACGCGTGAAAAAGAAAACGACGCTAATGAGAGTGGCAAGAAGAGCCGCGGGAAATATCGTTACACGTCTCGCGAGGCGAAGAAGAGTATCGAGAACTTACAGAGCGCTGCTAAAACGAGATAGAAATAGTCTTGGAAACTCCAGGAGAGCGCATCCGAGTGCAATTATCCGGCCTGTCGATGTGGGAACTCAGGAGTCCGATTAATTGATTCGACCTTCCCTTCGAGTTCCTTTGCCGCGGTCCGCGTCGCGCATGCGCGCGCGCGCGCGTCTTCGATCTTATGCGATCTTCGCCATTTTCGCTCCATTCGGATTCGTTATCCGTTCGTTGTTTTTCAAGCTTTCAAGCAATAACGAGGATCTGTTGTAAAGTGATATTCGCGCGAATCGTTGTAACCACTTCTGGTCATCTTAACAACATCACGAGTATCGACAGCTCTCCGATCGTTATCGTCGTTTATAATTCGCATCTCGTAGATGCATTTTTCTCCGCCATCTTACTTCTTCGATCGATAATTGCGACAAAAATATTTCGATCGTAAAGGGTTAATCATCAATATTTCAAAAGAATTCCAAATAATTCGACACCGATCAATTGCAAACGATCGTTCGAGATGCTGTGCGCCGCGAGTTTATTAGACGCGGACACATCGTCTCAACGAGTCTGGAGCCTCACATCGAAATGATATTTAGATGCGATGCGTTTTTCATACTCAACGGCGACGCTAACAGAAAAAAATCGGTTCGGACAGATACGGCGCGGTTCGGATAACCCGATCCTGATTAATGGCACTGCCAATTCGATCTTTTGATTAATGGCACTCAGGACGCGATGTAATTGATGCGATGCAAACAACTAAAGCAATTCCGCTAAGTTTGGATCTCCGCTAATTGTTTTTCAAGAGTCGTTGTAGCGTAGAGGTTAGGATGGGTTCGTAATGGTTTGATTAATGAGTTCGAGGGATGGAGGGCTATTCTTGTTGTCCGAACATCGATTTCTGCGCCATATGGCGAATTCAAGAGCCTACGGAGCGACTTTTACGTCACGACTTTCGCGGAACAATGGAAAAACCGTAGCGGCTGGAATGGTAGAGCGAGAGATCGTATGTAGGTCGGACCCATATTGTCTTACGGTAAAACATACACACAGCTTCTACATAACATAGAGGAGCGTTATATGTACAGTATGAAATATCAACGTAATACGTTCATCCCACACCGCCCGAGCGTTCGGGCTCCCCGAGCATCCGGTCGTATGACGTTAATAAAGAATTAAAAACACGATACCGTACTGCCGATTACGCAATAACAATAATATCAGCGGAACAATGTCGGATATGCGCGTTCGCGATGGTCTCTACCGCCGGGAGAAAAGTAATCGGAAGTAACATTGACTATTTGATATTCCGATCGAGCTATGCGCAGAGCTATGCCGATACAGCATTCTCGGAGTAACGGGGCTTTACTTCTTCTCTCGCCACGCGATACAGATCGAACGGGCACATCGGAATACACCGATGGAATAATGTATCCGATATCTCTTTTTACAAGGTAAGCGCCGATAAAGCAA
The DNA here is from genome assembly GCA_964006125.1 of Cryptus viduatorius. Classification (NCBI taxonomy): domain Eukaryota; kingdom Metazoa; phylum Arthropoda; class Insecta; order Hymenoptera; family Ichneumonidae; genus Cryptus; species Cryptus viduatorius. The sequence goes on along the minus strand of OZ023220.1, from coordinate 31,944,757 downwards.
TCTCGCGTACTTATTACATCGCGAAAAGTTATCCCGCGTGTTCGTGGCACGCAGACCAATCGACTTTGCGCGATCGAATCGCTAATCGTTAGTAGTCGTCGTCGTCGTCGTTGTACAGTGTGTATCTCGGGAGCCGAAGCTCTTCGCGACGACGAGTCGCCGATTGAAATTTATCGCGCCAAGCGAGAGCGTTCTTTGCCGTCGCGACGACGACGCGGTTGGTATACCTCGAGGCTACGAACTGTACCAACTTGTTCCCTCCGGGAATCCCGCCGTACTGGCGGCTTTGAACGAGTTTCGATCCTCCCCGGTCACTCTCGCGATACATTATATCCTGCAACGTGTGGCAATCCGGCATCGGCTACATGCGAATACACACTTCGATAAATCGAACGATGCGACTGCGAATTATACGCTTCTTTGGTCAAAGTCAATTGTAAAAAAAAAATAAAAAAAAATGTACATCCGACACTGCTTCGATTTATTTTGTATCCGGCCTGTTATTTTTTTACAAGATGATCCATCACTCTGGCAGTACCGAGACATGTATCTGCCGTTTCAAATACATCGCCGATTACAAATAGATCGCTAAAAAATTAATAAAAAAAAATCGCAGACGCAAAAATGTGTGTGTTTGTTTCAAAGTTACGGGTATAGACGATTTTTTTTTTTTTCGATGAAAGCCGCAACGTTACTTCTTGGAGTCCATCAGACTTTAATGAATCGTCGATAGACGACGAGGAGGAAGAGGTATGGGGATTCCTTGAGAATATGAGCCGCCGGCCGCGCGCCCTCGCCGTTAAGCACGCGTATTTATTGTTGCGACGACGATCGTAGCTTCGAAAAGGCACTACGAGAAATTTAGCTCCATTGCGGCAAACGCAAAGAGCCCGCATAGTACGAGTTCAGCAACATCAGCGCGCGAGCACGTCGTTAATCGTGTGTTACGGGGGTCTCGGCTTTCAGGTATCACGATTCGGGCTCTCGAGGTCAGAAGTTCTTCTCGTCTCGAAGAGCGAACAGAATCTTGTGGCTCATCGAACGTGTCGACCAAACGTCTGACTCTTTCTCGTAGCCGCATCTCTGTCTCTTTGCAAAGCCGTCAATACTGCGAATTTATTTCGAAATGTACTTAACGGTCATTATTACGCGGAAAGCCCGCGCGATGTTTTCATGAAAATAATATCGATCTCATCGATGAAAAATCGCAACGTAACCCCGTCGAAACACTCGAAAATTTCATTTTCGGTCCATAGAAACGAACCGAATTAATAGATTCAATCGATCTTAAGCAATGGACCCATGTGTCGCGCGAGGTGTCGAAGTAATTAATTCCTTTCTCAGTTTGGAATGCACGACGAGAGCGCTTCGAGGATAATTCAGTGCCAATTGTAGAGGTATAGGAAACGAGCGCGAATAACGGATACGCGAGGCCACGATCGCGAGTAATACGATCCAAAGATCCATCGGAGATCCCAAGTCCAAGCGAGCGAGAGCCGCGAGACCGCACACGCGCGCCCGTCACAAGATCCATGCAACATCCAGCGGTGGTGTCGCGCCTCTATGGTCTCCTCTCCTCGTCGTCGTTGACTGTGTCTTCGGGCAAACCGCCCGCCCCGTTCGCTCTCGCGGATCATCCAACGATCTTAATTATAGATTCCCCGAGAGATCTCGCGAAGAGATCCGTGACACCGCTCTCGTTCCGCGGATATAGGTATATATCGCCTCCGATTCCTCCCCCCGCGCGCGCCATCATTTCGCGAGCTGTGTCACCGCGCTCGGATTTACATCGTGAAATTTGAGATTCACCGCATCCTATACTGCCATGCAATGCCCCTTCTACGACACGTTCTATCGCTGCGTTCTAGATTCACGGGCGCGGTTTTTCGAGGATCTCGTTGTCGTCGGATACGATCTTGTCGACGAAGCAACGATGGACGAGATCCTTAGGGAACTTCTTGGGAGTTCTTCAGGATCGGGGGTACGCGGTATGTCGCTATGAAATACTTTTCTTGTAAACCATCGCCGAGATTGCCCGAGATGCAGGACACTCGTTCCGTGTACCACCGACATTCGACCATCACGCGCTTTCATTATATATTTTTTTTATTTTATTTAAAAAAGACTACCATATCACTGCACACGGCATCGGATACATTACCATCGGCAAAAAAATAATTTTGCGAAAAATCCTCATCTCAAAAGTGGTTAATTTGCATTTAGTTAAAGATGCAGTTAAGGATCGAAAATAAAAACGTTCCTCCGACGGCATCATCGGAGACATTTTTTTAATCTGTTAATTTATTTTTTGTTGATTGACTTTTTTTCAGTTGGGGATTTTTTGAATATTTATTTTTATTTTTTTTTTTTATTTTTTGTCGATTAACTTTTTTTCAGTTGGGGATTTTTTGAAAAATATATATATTTTTTTTTGGAGACTATGTTTGATCCGAATTGCGTGTACTCTACGATTTTTTATTTTTTTTTTTTTCATTTCAATATTTTTTAACAATTGGCAACAAGCGTTTTGCAAACGACAATAATGGACGGCGCGATCTATTTACGAGAAAAATCTTGATTTTCCGTACACCTCTGTGCGTTCGCGAAGTTCAAACGTTATTTTACGATCGATTTGTTTAACACGGATGAGAGTGAGAAAGTGAGAGGGCATTATAAATACGAGTAGCGCGTGCGGTCAGCTTCCACGCTCAACCGTGCGTACACGTGTTACCATGTGCCATAGGGAATTATATTGGAATCGACGCGGGTGAGCTCCGTTTCGCGTAAATCAATTTAGTAGCTCGTATTAACCGTCCTTCGTTATAGGTATATAGTTATACGATAGGCGCGATAACGTTCGCGCTTGTTGCCGATCCCGTACGTCTTGTAATTGCTCTTAGCGAGATCGTTATTTATTGGGTGCACAGTATAAATGGTCTATTATATTGATTCGAGTGAACGAACGACGCGTTTCTCTATCGTATATATAGCGCCACATGCGCGGCCCATAGAGCAGTCAATTCTAACGAAGACATATACCGTATCGACTTTCCTTCGGTTTACGTCACAGCAGCATTTCAATTCTCCACAATTAAATACGCATTTAAGGTATTAAGAATACATGACTTTTGATTCGACGTCTCGTTGAATATTTATTTATTTCGCACGGATCGTACGTCGAAGTATTGAAAATTGAATCTCTACGTGCGCGGAGCACGAGAACGATATACATCCGAACGAACTACGAAACTATAATTCTATTATAGACACGCAATTCCCCTTTCTACACGATACATTCGCCATTTTCGCTACGTAATCCGGATCACGGAGGTTATCAGAGCAGGAAGAAAGCTCTACGAAGTCATGGCAACCGATCTCAGGTGCGCATAAGTAGCTATTCCCGAGCGAATTGCCTACACCCACAATGGACCTTACGCAATTTTATTATGAGTGATGTCACGCTTTTGCACCGTTTTCCTTCCCTCTCAGTCCTTTCCGAGACACAATCGTCGGGTCTGCAATTTTCTAAGTGAAATCTATGACGGAAATGCGCGAAAAATTTGGCCGAACTAAACATTACGGAGGCTGTGACGGGTTAAACGAGAGATCAGATGGGAGAGAACTCGGTTGAGTAATAATCGTAAGAAATCGTTTACACAGTCGGAAATTTAACGGAGAATAAGGCTCACTACGTCGGACTTTGCTTTAGGATAGATTTTCCTCTATTAGAGAGGTCTCGAGATCGATTACATCACATTCGATGGCAATACGTATATATCGATCCTTTCTGCTATTACCGATGTATCGCCTTTTCCAGCCGACAGTAGTTGAATAAATTGCGTTATAAAGTAGCCGAGTCTGTCGTGACGTTTATCGATAGCCCACCTGTGCGGGAGTAACATGTGACATGCAGCAACACAGCCGTGCGGCAGTCGCGCGATGTATAATCGATGCATTGCACGGTAGGGCAGGTATCGTTCAGCGAAAGCGAGAGAAACGATGCTATCGATTCGATACACCGAACAATTAAAGGTAACAGAGGGAGATCGTGGGAACGCGGTAGTAGGGACTACGGTAGCATTAAATGCATCGTATTTAAGCGGTAGTTGCAGTAGCAGCCACTGCGGCAGTAATAGAATGCACGACACACACACGCGAAAAGTGCGGGTTTATTAAACCGTAAAAATTTAAACGTTCAGGTGGTTGTTGCACTTCGGGTGGCAGCGTTTTGCGTCGTCATCAAAATATGCGCGGCGCATGTACCTTTAATGGGCGCGCGTATCCTATTACGGTAATCCATTCGCTATTATTATATTTACCGTTAAAAAAGTACAAAAAAAAAAAAATTCTCAACTTATGAGTTCGTGTTTAAACGACTGTCGCATTCATAACTCCGCTTATCCGATCCTTCGATTTGATACGAAACGAATCTAAAAATTTTTTCATCGATTTTTTTACTCGATTTTTCATCATTCTGAAGATAACAACTCGAAAAAAATTGTTTTGAATCGCAGATAATTGTCTTACGACGCGATTTTTTTTTTCGATTTAGCGATATCCCATTGCAAATGTACAGTTCGAAAAAACGAGAAATAAAGTCGTAACACAAAGGTGAAAGAAGTAACTGCTCGGCTTCTGGCTTCTCCGGCCTGTAGGACCTTCGCGCTCGCGTACCGAGAGATTCATTACCCATACGTCTGAGTTACTGCGCGCCACAAAGGTTTTACCGTTGTCCATGCTGCGCGCAGAAACCTTTAGATTTTAATCGCATCCCGCGCAATCTTTGAATAATTGGGTCTCTCGCGATTGCGAATTAATTCGATTTAACGTTAACTCGAACGTTTGCATATATGCATATGGTGTTGCAAAATAATCGATAGTTCGCGTTCGTAGACTAGCGAACGGGAGAATGCAAACTCCGGTGGTGTATTGTAGTCGCGAGTTCCCAAGAGCAGCCGATTCGATTACCAAAATACATTCGAAAGCCACTCGCCGAGCGGAAGAATCTATTCAGACAGCTGATATTTCGCGACCCGTCGAGTCTAATCGCGCAGTCATTCTCCCCGATAGAGCGGTCGCTCGATAGCCCGGTCTGCAAATTTCACCAATATCTCGATTGACGCCGCAAATTCGACAGACTCCAAAATCTCGCAGAGTCGGTATATAACTGAATTAAACTCTTCGTCAGCATCCGGCGGCTGTCTGGTTGTCTCGACCGAGAATCGGTCGGGGGATACCGAAGCTATAGAAATTTGCATACAATTGGATATAAAAAGCGTAGCGCCCGTATTCCCGGCGATTTATTAAAAAAAAATCAACTAGACGAAGCGTAAGCTACGATTTTAAACGGCAAGTGTATTCGGAGAATACCTGCCGCGATCTTTGGAAACGCTTAACGAAATATGCTAATTCATAATGTTATTCGTATCGATGGAACATTCGAGAGAATAATAAAATGCATACGCGGATTTAGTGCAAAAGTTTTAGTATCGATATGAGCGGATAACGTGTATATGTATACTGAATGATTATCGGTGCCGTACGGCGCAGAGGACGCGCGCCATATCTGCCGCATTCGATTGCTTTTCCATTAGTGCAGCTCGCGCCTGGGCTAAAAAAGTTGTTCACCTTAAGAATCATCGGGTGAACGGGGGGCTTTTGATCGTAGCAAACCATCGCCGTCGTCGTCGTCGCCGCCGCCACGGCGACACCGAAATAAATATGTAGGTACGCAATGAACCGACTCAACGTCGTGGTGCAATAAATAAAGCAACGTTGGTGCGGGTTTGCCGCGATAATTTAGAGGTACTATATAGCTATCTCGGCAGTGCAACAAAACCGGTGCGGTATTGCGTTCAACTCTTCCAGCACTCGGTCAGCGTGGGCGCATTTGAGTCGTAAATATTGTGAGGAATCCTACATAAACATCGACTTCAATAAAAACCCTTTTTATTTCTTTTCGTATACTCGGGACCCCGAAGAACGAAGAACTCGAGAACTCCTATCGCAATGGAGTCAAAGCTCGTAACAGTATGTCCGCTGACGGCGCGCCATATATGCCACGACGGAGAACACGCGGAGAGAGAGCTTCGGCTGCCGATGGTTCAGTTTCTCAAGTACGTTTTCTTTATTTCAGATTTACGCTCGTATCCTCTCGGAAGGCCATTGATAAATCTATACTATATCTACCCGTGTGTGCGTATGTGTAGTAACCTCTGTGTGCTGCGCGACAAACGCTCGTAGGCGCCGTCGCGAGTCACGTTGCGCACACGCCTCACGCGCATAGGATCGGGTTGCATAATCGCCAAAGTTATGAATGAGACTCGATTACGTCATTTTTTTACAAAATTGGGCAATTTGCAATAAATATTTAGATTATCTGCGGGTATAACGATCCCGAGTAGCGACTAGAATGCCATTCGGACGGACAAGGCTGACCGTCTTTAAAATCCTAAACTCGACCTTTAGTCAGTAAATGTTCGGCTGGTGACGATATCCGTTGGCGATGTTAAAAAAATGGCACGAAATTTTTTTTTTTTTTTTCATTTCTGTTGAATTGCGATCTATAATCGTTGAAAATCCCGAATCTACGTATTCGAGGGAATCGATTTTAATTTAAGAAAAATTAATTTTATATAGCAGTATCGATGATAACTGACCAATAAAAGCTCTTTTTTGGATAAAAGTACCTTACGTAAATTTTTTATTTTTTTTTGCATGCCTCGTTCCATCGTTGCACCGGCCGTAATACGCGATTGATCTGCATAGCTATAAACATATACCTACCTCGACATTCCGCAAATGAACTGCCGGTAAATATACGGCGTGTACAGTGTATTAGGCATAGTGTGCAGCAGGAAGCTTGTAGAAGCTTTCCCTTTGGTCAGCCCACGAAGGACTCCCTCGGTTGGTGGACCGCCGAGACGAGGTGCAGCAGCAGCGCGCGGCTAAGCAATAAGCAGGAGCCAGCTGTCTCGTTCCGTAACGCATGAAATATTAATCCCTCGCTTTAAATACCAGTTTGCCTATTTATAACCCCATTGCGATTTGAATGAATCGTTCGCCGCTGGAGTGCTCACCCCGTGCATGGAGCTAAATGGTGTCCGCGGCTCGGGCGAACGTTAAACCAGCAGCTACGGCGGCACCCGGCAGCTCGATTGATCGAGGCAATCGCCCACACGACTCACTGCCGTTGAGGGAACGAGACTCTCAATGTCCTACAGGGGCAAAACGGCCCGAGAGTAAAGACCACGGACTTGTAGGTAGGTATATCGAGGATTGAGTGCAACGCGTGTCGTTCTCGCGGCGGTAAAGTCAGCAAACGCAATAGCGGGGGCACGTCTCTCAGGGCAGGTGGGCCGAGTGCATTGCGTCGTGTTCGCATTTGCTCCAACTACTAGTAGACGCAATTTCTTTTATCTCTCGTACAAAATCGCCATCTCTTGCACTCATCTTGCCACCCTATCGTTCGCGATGTTTCTCGTTAGCATCTCTGCGCGGAAGGAATGCGCGTGACGATGTATACCCTCCGGCATCTCGCAAGATATGCACTACCGTACATACGAAACTCATTTATATCGAACTGAGCAATGTCATAAAATGGTACTTGGCGAGTCCATTCGGTTTCGAGTAAAAATGTACAGTAACAATGAAATAACTGTAAGAAATGCACTGAAACGGTCTTTAGGACGTTTTTATAAAACTCGTGGTACTTAATGTGGGATATAAAGATCGCGAATTTTTATTTGTCATTCTTTACAAGACTCGAATCCAATGGAGGATTTGCGAACGATTTGAATTTCAATGCAGCGAAGATGTTGCGTAAAAATTAACTTCATCCTCTGCGTTTATACGGGGCATTGCGATATGCCTTCGGGAGATTATCTCGAGTATATAAAGAGAAAGATATAGCGAATTCTTCTCGTTACCGAAGCGGCGGTGCATCGAACTGTGGCATGTCGCTATTCGTCGTCCAGTGGATATACATCACTTTTCTATCGTAGACTTCGTAGACGCGGCTCTCGTTCCCACGTTTACGAAGCTGAAATCGACGATCAGAAGTCGTCGGTAGAATAAAGTTAGACGATCGTTTGTTACGGGTTTTTTACGGATCGCGAAGATTCAACATCGACGTCCGATATACCAACGCACTCGCAGCAGGGTCCGCGTCAATTCGATTGGCGCTGACTAATATCGGAGTGAATCTCTCGCAGTGGAATTACTTATATATATATATCTCATGTCTCTCACGCTGGTGCGCGCGGATCCTGTCGCGCGCGTCCTGCGAGATAAATGCCGAAGGGGTCTTGCGAACTTGTCATTCGATCGCGAGAGAGGGAAAGAGAGATGAACGCGTTCGTTCGGCCGCAACTCGGCACTTGGCGAGAGGCTTGCAAACTTAGTTGATGTCAGAACTACGAGGACGAGGACGACGAGACCGCGGCAGCGATGTAGGTGTGAATAAATACCGTCGCGACTTTCCGTATTCGTGCGGTGAGCATCTGCTGATATTGCGCGTGCGCGTTCGTCATCCTTTATATCATTCGACTTCATCATTTTTTCCGACTTATCTTCTCGATGTTTACGAACCCTTTTATTGATAACACAGCGTTGGAATACTATTGGAGTTTCTTCGTCAGTTAGCGTTTCATAAAACTTTTATTTTCGTATATCTACAGTCGGTAACCGCTCGGAAAATTCACTTCCTGAAAAAGCGTAAGATGACTGCGTCTATAGACCGGAGACGTATAGAGTGCGATGCTCGTCATCGAGACGGAACGAGTTGTTGCGCTGGTGAGAGTCGGATTGTGCAACGTAATGTCACGGGACTGTGGCGAACTACCCACGAGATAAAATCTTCACGGGAGTACCGTCTTCCAGCGTGCCAGTCGCACTTTTGTTGAACGGCAGAAAAGAGGGGAGTTGCAGAGTCGGGACACTCTGCCTGCTGCACTCCGAAAGAGTTTACAGCTCGCGAACGAGAGAGAGAGTGGGCCCTGCATTCCTTGAGGATATCTCGCCGGACAAAGAGCGAAGCGGGGCAGGTGGGCAGATTCGAAGCCGGTCTCGATACTACCCCACCGTTCCGAAAGTCCTGCGAGTGTTAGTGTCCCTCGAGGAATGCAGGACTCGTGGTATCTTCGTCCTCATCGTCCGCTCATCGTACCCGGCATATACCCGGATAGATGATATGACAGTTTGCTGAAGCTGGACGAGTGAGCGAAATGGTAGGTCGTTATGCGATGTAACCGGTAAGACGCATACAGGTCCGCAGGTCCATCGAGGAAACGAACGAGAAGCTCGAACGTACAGCGAAGACGAAGAAGAAGAAGAAGAAGAACACGAAGAAGATCGTCGATCGATAAAGGAGGAAGGGCCGAGAATGGCAAAATGTGGACGAGGAGAGGATAAGAGGAAACTATCTATCGAGCGACGAAGAAAACGCAAAAGGACGAGGAGCAAGAGATTGGCGAGAAATGAAGCTGAAGAGAGACGAGGAAAAAGAAGAAATCCACTGCTGAGACTAGAAGAGATATACAAGATGCGATGCGAGAGAGAACAAGAGAACGAACCAGAAAAATAAAGAAAGATCGATGGGAAGCGGTGCGTGAGAAGAAGAGAGAAAGAGTTCTACAGGCTTGGCTCGCAAGTCGACTCTCCGCTGCTGCTTGGGCGTCGGCGCCCGACGACGTCGTGGCCTTGCAAGGACGTTCTCTTACTTCGCGCACGGAGTTGCCTCCACGCGCGCGTGTTTGCTGCACGTCGGGCCCCACGGCCTGCGGAGACTGTCTTCGCGCGCTCTCCGCAAGTTCGTGGGGTCCGATGCGACGCAAAGAGAAAAAGATGGTGAGACAGAGAAAGAGGAACGCAGACTTACTGTGTGTTATAGTATACGTGCGAGTCGTATGCTCTCGCAAGAGAGCGTGTCGACCGGTAGATATTCCACGACCAACCGGCCAACCAACCAAGAATCACCAGCAGCAGCAGCAGCAACAGCAGCAGCATATTGCCGGAGCCGATAAACCAGCGAGCATAGCAAGCGCAGCCAACTCACCGACGAATAACTCGTCGGCGTCGACGTCGCCGGGCAACGAACGAAAACTTGCATAACGAGTGACACTGCATATGCAGCCGGACTTCAAACTCGTTGAACCTGACTTTACAGTACGCAGACCTGCATACACAGGCGTTTGGTATACTTTGATATCAATCTTAGGAACATTATCGCACATAGTCTTCAAAGTGTGACTCTGGCGGAAAACGACCGAAAAACGAAATTTACCGTGTCTCGCGCCATGAAGCACTTTCAAAAATATAAATTACAACAGTTGGAGTAATAAACTGTAAATATACCCGAGAAACGGCAGAACTTAACGATGTCTGAAATGTGGATAAGAGATCGACTAATGAAAATTGATATCGATGAAGAATAGATGATTAGATTAGATTTCTAATCGCGTATTGGTAGACTGCAATTTCCCGTCACTACAGCAGTTTCTATGATGCTAAATTTTTATTGTATGATCGCGAAGGCATTACATATCGATTGTCCGATCGAAAAATCGGTAACCGGATCGGCGATAAGTGCTAATGAGCCGAAAAAACTGATCAAACAAACCGTCAAAGTGTTCCAAAGTCTGAAGTTGCAGCGGTTGCGCAATGATGGATCCAATAGTAGAAATAAGATCGAGAAATTAATTTTATTCGAAAGCCGACTGATTAAAAAGAAATCGGATCAAGCAAATCGATGTTTATCCTCATTCAGTCGAACTTTTAGATGACCCAAAAGAAATGTTGGATTCCTTAAAAAAATCTAATCATTTTATTATACAGTCCAAACGCCGTATTCTTAACTCTTCTTAACTTAATCGCTCCCTTATTTTAACTCGTTACCATGGCAACTGTTTCCCTTAACTGTATTTTCCCGGAGTCTGTTCTCCGAACTCCAAGCGGTATCTACGGACGCATATACCCCTCATTACCCCTACTAATCAGTCGTTTCAAGAAGCGGAAATGCTGATTTAACTCGGAACTTTATTTTTTCTGAACGCATCTAAGGACTTCCGGGCGGATACTATATCGAGGAAATTCATGGTGATTCAAAATTTGTAGGTATGAATCGGTATAAAATAAACGATTCGAGTCGCGTAAGTCTACGAATAAAATAAGGTATTACAAGAGGAAAGACATCGCGGTGTTCAGCAAACTCACGCTGCACTGTTCTCTGAATCGGCAGGTTACAAGCCAATGCATCGGGCGCGATACTAGTTATGGAAATCTCGGGATCCCGCGGTGCTGGCATAGCTGCTGGTTACCTCTGTTGCAATCTAACTTCAGTAGATTTCAGCGGAGACAGATTATCGGTACAGTGTATATACGGAATATCTCGATTGCTCACCGGTACACACCGGTGTGAACGTTCTCCGGCCGGTTATACGGATCTTCGATTATCACCTCGCGCAACAGAACCCGCGATAATACAGCTAAGTTAGTTTATACGATCGAACGACCGGTATGTATAGCAACGTGTGCGCATACATAGCGTAAAACATATAGGCGCAGATGGCGTATACGATGTACAGAACACATTCCTACTCTCTCATTCTCACTGTTGCTTCGTCACGGTTGCTCACCTCGCAATCGTTATTCAATTAGACCACAAGAGAAACGTATTAGTTGGGTTGAGATGGAAAGAGCCGTAGCAGGTTACACGTTAGTGTCTCGAGGACGAGGTGGCGACGAAGCGAGAACTCGATGTACGATAGATTGTGAACGAGAATCGATGGTACACCAGTCTCTCGGCACTTACGCGGTGCACAGATCGTCGACTAATCGCTACGTTTAGAATTATCGTCTGTAATACCGTTTCGTTCTCTGTTTCTGAGGCTCGTGCTAATGTGTAATACGCAATGCAAAGTAGTGAACTACTGTAATACAGATACGAATGGAATCCTCCGAGTCTCTCGATGAGGAGAATGCAACGTGACATTCAATCGGTTCCTGGAATCGACGACACACACGTGTTCGTTAACGAGACACAATGCACGTTTCGACTTCATTCGCCGTTCGTTCGTTGCCGTTTCGTTGCATTTTTACCGATCGTACCGATCTTCTGCCGATTTTTATTCTGAAGAATGGTGTCATTAGCTGAGATGTAGTTAGGCAATCATTCATTTGATACAAAGACAAACGAGTTCGGCAAACAATCCGACAACTCCACTTTGTTCACATCGGCGAACATCCGACGGCCTATCAACGTCGCAGTATCGTAGGTCCGCGGAAATTCCCGTTTTGCACATTGATGCATAGCTTTTACGATGATAACGATTGCGACAGGTTGAACGCCCAGAAAATTGATGGAGAGAGAGACAGCGAGAGAAGGAGAGAAAGAGAGATCGACGAGGACGTTTGTCGACCTTGCGGACGTCACGCTCCGATAAGGAAAACGTGACACGTCTCGCTTCCTCATGTGTAAATGTCCGCGTATGTGTAAGCGCGCCGCTCGTGCGTATTGAATTTTGCTTGAATGCGAATGCGTGAGCGTATCGGGGCATTACTGGGTGTATACCGAGAGCCAAAGGTATCTTTGCCGATGATTTCGAAGTACGAGACACACCTGGGTAACCGATACACCAGATGGTTTCCAAGTACTATGGCGACCAAGTTACGTCTGACTCGTGCTGTCTATGCACACATACCGCTGAATAACAAAAGGACGTAACCTACATGACTCTACATATTAAATGAATGGGAGTTACGCCAGTTATTTGGCAGTCAATATATTTCATTTGACTCGTAAGCGCTCAGTCAACATGGAAAGGGAGGCAACCTATGAATAATGTCGTACTCTCCGCACGACCTGTCATAGGTAATTCCATTCCGTCGGCATCTCTCCGAACAGAATTCTACTTTGTCATTAATGTGTGACTCAAACATCCTGAATATTTGCATTCGTTTCCATTGAAAATATGAACGAGCGACTGAGGCATGCAAAATGCCGCGAACTGATTACTGTTTGTTCGCATTTTTAGCGCGTTTAAACATGGAAATTCCGGATATAGACACATTTTTTTCGACTTATCGGTACCTCAATTCAATGGCTGCGAAATGTGTAAAATCGTCTTAATGGTCCCGCTAAAAAATTTAAATGGCGTCGATACTTTTAAAGACTTCACGGCTTCGCTGGAGTTTATGGTGAACGGATGACAAACGGAGATGAAAGATAAACAAGTTTGAGTCGCGGCCATTTCTTCTGTCACGGAATTCGGCGTTGAAGAACAGACTCTCTATCCTGAGGATTTCCTCGAGGTTATGCTGCATAACTTTCCGTATTATAACGCAGGGACAATAGAACAGCACGAGCGGTCGCTATCTCTCACATCGGACCACCGTCGACGACCAACAAAAGTCCCATAGGAAACACTGTACGCTTTATTGGAGAATTATACAGAACATCTTTTTCATAAAACAGCTCTTTCGGGTCAAAGACTCGTGTTTGACTCGCAGGTAGACATCGAAGAAAAAGGTTCAAGTGGCATTATTATGGCTTTTGTACGTCGATGTGCAAAATAAAGACTTTCCGGAGTTCGTAGTATCGTGTTGATCTGATAATAATATTAATTTTTATAATTATAATTGCGCGGCGATTAAAACGGATGTTTTTATCCCATAATCATCACTTTAACAACATTTTGATATCAAAATTTACATTTCATTTTTTTTATTGATTATGACTTTCGAAAAATATCGATGGCCAACGAACCTAAAATAAGTCGATATCACTATTATTTCTGTGTACAGCAGATCGGGAAAAAATAATTTCCGATCCTATTGCGTACTTCCGGAAAGAAAATAATACGGTCTCAGATTTTTAGACACGTGACAGTGAAATTTATATTAATATCGAAGGCGTTTTTTCGACTTTCGCTGTACAAACGAATGAATACGAAGTATCGCATATTTGTTCGTAGATTCATCGAAAGAGAGGTTACATTCTTGATTCTTGTGAGGCACGTTACCCGTGGGTACGTTTGGTTTTTCTCACGTCGCATTCGTTGTCTCCGTGTTGTTACGAATTCATGATAATAAGAGTCATAATCGTCGCATTCCAAGACGCTTTGTCGTTCTTATAATAATATAAGTACGCGATGGTAATAAATTATCCGTCTCGCGATACACGAAGCTTGACAGGGACTTCGCGCGGATTGTTGCCACAAGGACATCGACGACTAGCGTGGAATTTGACAATGTACAGTATGTTACATAAGTTTTATGAAGAGAAATACTTGGCTTTCCTTCGATTTCGTCTAAATTTCATCTAAAAGAACAGTCATCTCTTGCTACGAGATTACATCGATGTCAAGCTGAAGATCGAAGAATGTCGCGCGATATCATGTTAATTACCCATTTGGTAATACATTAAGTTTAATAGAAGCTTTGCGTCAATTCTTTACAAAACGATTAATACGACACCGATAATAGCTCTGATCGAAGAACGGTTCCCTCTCCCTGCACTCGTAAAACCCGTTTTCTTGTAATTCATCACTAAAATCGCACCTGTGTCTATAACTGAGACTACGGAATTCTTTGCTTTCGGCGTATGTAAAAAAAATCTAAGAAATGGTTTTACCGTCCGACAACACGCGATCGGAACAATCTTTAGTTACATTCTATTTCTAATCTTTGCGATAAGAGTATTATTGATAACCTTGACAAGGTTGTTGCTAAGGCTTGTATACTACATACTCTACGAATTACGCGGGAGATAAGCGGAACTCGGTTTCTTCGATACCGCCCCCTTCCTCGGGTATAGACATAACTTTCCGTTGAGTTGTGTCGCTTCGTCGAACAGCCGGTCGAGAATCTTCGTACACGCAGAGTGTCTAATGATTCTAAACAAAATCGACAAGGTCGTTCCCGATCCGACGGATTCGGCTTTCGCGCAGTTGTATCGATGCTGAAATCGATCCCTTGCCGACAGCGGGATATATCGGGAATTTACACGTGGTACGAACTGTATATATGCATGTGTCTGTCTGTTTGATGACGCGTAGCTTTCTCCGTATCGATTCATGTCTCATATTCTTGTTCCGCTGCTGCTGTTGGTGTTGGTTCTGGACTCGCAAGTCGAAGGAGCGAGATCTCGTGCAGCAGCGTGAGACGAAGCCGCTGCACCGCGTCCACACAGGTAACCGTGACGGCCTTGCAAGGCTCTTTCCAAGGCCGTCTCTAATGTTCTCTTCTACTTCTTCGTCTTCTTCTTCTTCTTCTTCTTCTCGTTCCTGCCGACTCGTCTCGTCTCGTCTCCTTCCCTTTCTCACTTCTACCGCCCCCCCCCCCCCCCTTGACGCTCAATCTTCTTTTCTTCTTCTTTTAATGATTCTCTATCGGCTATACGCACCGATCTCAACTCCACTACTCGCCCAAGCAGCATCTCATCCTTTCCTCTTCTTGTTCTTGTTCACCCAACTTCTTCCTTTTTCTTTCTTCCCATTCTGACTTTTCTCGTTTCGTGTGTATACGTCGGGTTCTTCGAGTTCCCCTTTCGCATTATGGCTGTAGATACACACTATTGCGGAATCCTTCCCGTTCGCTCGTTATTCAGCGGGCAACGGCAACTTTCAAGCTTATCCCGCACACGAGTTACATTAACTATTTTTACAGAAAAGGGAAAAGAAAATATCAAACGAATCCCCGCTAAATTTGCTCAGATGAAACGGCCAACCCAAAGAATCTTTTCTAAAGAATGTCGCAGCACGTTGCCTCGGATTTCTTTTCGTCTTTATTCGGATGCCTGATTATTACGAAAAAAAAAGAGATGGCGCTGCTTTTCGTTTTCGTATTTCCATTTAATTGCTATAACATCGATGATAGCGGAGAGTAAAAAAAATAGAAAAAGAAAATGAAGAAAATGGTACTTTGATTATTAACTTCGAGGAATTCGTAGGAGAGATTCTACTTTACCGATAGTACCGATTGTCTGTCCAAAAAATATCATTTAGAAAAGATGCGTCGATTGTGGCCATTTTACCAATTGTGGTCCATAAGTCTATGTTGGTACTTTTAAAGTATTTTTCCGTTTTTTTTTCAAAGTTCTCTCCATTCGAACATTATGGCCAAAAATGGTACTTCTTCTATCCTAATTATAATGAAACGAAGTTGACAAATCGTAAATGCGATGTTTTGCGAACGACTCTTTGAATTGTAATCCACATCCAGTCCATTTGTTTGGTTTTTTATTGTCTGTGAAAGGAACTTGTAAATGCAACATATGTCCCACGAGTAGGATAGCGACGCGGTACACATGAAAAGGGGTCACACTTGCGCGAGAACGTTCGCGCGACAGCCCGTTGTTTGCTCATAATATCTTTTCGCAATAGCGCGTCGCGAGCGCAATAGATTCAACAGAGTTCGAGCGCTCCTGCCCACGTGCATTCTCGAGTTATTTCGCAGATAAAACAGCTCGCGACGTTTCTTGGCCGGCAGTAGATCCTTACGGATCCTTTTGCTACCCAACCGACATATATGCGGACCTGTAGACCCATTCCATTTGAATCGGTGGCACACGCAATGCTCTCGAGAGCTAATGTTCGCGATGCGATAATTCACGAGCGGCATGTGTTCCATTGTTGCATTGCTGCACCGCGACGCTTCACACCTGCAGCTTAGATGTCGCTTATCGGGTGTTAATACATACGGAGAATTTACCGTTCGATTTTGCGTGGAGCAATGACACGATCTCTAAGCTGCCGAGTGCTGCCAACGAAAACAATGAACATAAAAAATGCCAATAAAAAATTAATCACCTCCCCGAAGCCACGCGCTCGCGAGTATCTTAATCGCGAATCTCGTTCAAAGTTCTCGCGCGTCTACGAGAGATCGAAGAGTTTATAGAATTTGCGTACAACTCAACTTTGCGACGAGCTCTCTGTACTTCTCGCGACAGAATTGCATAAACAACAACAGCGGAAAATGTTGCCTCCATGATTATTGGGTGGAAGGAAGAAAAATACATTAAAAAAAAACCCGCGAGCGGAAAATTCTGTAAATTGAGTGCTGCGAAGAGGGAGATCGACCGCGAGATGAAAACAAGCGTACGGCGAAAAACAATGTGTCATAGGTTTTGACCCGAACGTCATGCCGCACATGTCGTTTAATTAATTTATTTATCGACGTACATTGCGACGAGTTAATTGCATCGCGTATTGCCTATGTATCGTTCGATGGAAAATCGAGAGAGAATGAAAAATCAACGGAAAGTCGGCGATGACAGAGTATGTTTTGAGCGATAGGGTCATCGCGGGCACCGCGGACATCGTGCGGCGCATTAAACTGTTTATAATTGAAAGACGATTGCGTCCAGAGGAATTTACGATTGGTGCACGTATTCCGACTCCGCGATTTAATAGCGGGGTCCGGATTGCGATGCCACGCTGTCTGGTGCAGAGTACACACACGCCAGAGGCTATCATCGGTGACAAAGTTCTCATACGAATGAAAATTGCATATCCCTCGCTTCGTTCCGTGAAAAAATCTTGCAATATCATATTGCTGCGCAATTTCATGCACTATAGTCGCGTACGATGAGAGTTTATCTTACGGAACGGCTTAAGAAGAATTTATATGAAAAAGACAGCCACAATCGAGTCATCGATATCGATTTGTTTTTAATTCTTCGGAGCTATCGCACTCCGGAAAAAAAACGTTTCTGTTTTAACTGCGATAAAAACCGATCTTAATTGCATTATTTTCAGCGGAATTTTTGGAGTAAATGCGTATTAAAAAAAAAAATTTCAAGAAAAACAAAAAAAAAATTGTACGTTAAGGACTTAAAAAAACAACGGAAATTTTCGAGTAAATGCATATTTCTCAAAAAAAAATGTCAAGAATAACAAAAAAGAAATTATACGCCGAGGTACTTAAGAATTCCGTTCATAAAAATTATTATAAAAAAAAAATTTCTCAGAATCGGTTAAACAAATTTACAAGTAACGCTTTCGAAAGACTAACCCCAAAATATATTATAAAAGAGTCAACCAAAATTTGATCCGATTTTTCATTCCTGAGATATATCGATTGAAAGTCTCACTTCCTGTACACTTCCGGAATATTGCCGTATGTATCCACCGCAGTGTTACCCCACATAAATAAACATTTTTTCAATTTCTTTGCTTCGAGATGCTGCCGCGTCTTTCGATAGTAAATGCGCACTTTCGATTAACTTCAATGAAATAAGCAATTATTTCCGAAAGTTTCCTTTGGTTCTTCAAATTTGTATTACAGTACATTCTCTGCTCGCATACTTTACATCGGAACCGGTAAAAATATTGGCGTACATACGTTGTGTCAATCGTTTAAAGCATTCTACGCATATGATTCGCGAGTGTAATAATATATTGTTATCGGATGACGCATTTTACGTTCAGATTCAACGATAAAAAATTATAATTGCCCGGTGCATCTATAAACAACAAGCGGACTTGTCATTCACTGTGAATATCCCCTTAACGACCATTTTATCACTGATGTAAAACAGAGATATCGGGTTTTATCTCTGTAAGTATCGCGTAAAGCCAACATGAACGTTTGTCCAGTATATTTTTTCCCAATCACTGTTTGACGGAGTAATTGGCTCTCGCTCTCGATTCTCCGTGGCCGAGTGGGGAGGATAATTGATTGTCAGCACAGCGGAAAGCTTGGCAAGTAAAAAAGGATCAGTGCAGCGGCTGCATCCGGGCCTCGAGGTCAGCTGTGTACTCTCGCGATCGTCGTATGCGCGGTTATAAACATCATAGAAGCGCGAAACGATCGGGCAGCGAGCCAGCGAGCGAAGCCCAACATATTTTAAACGATAAAATGAGAAAACACATTTCATATCGAACCCACCGGCCATAGGCTGCGGATTACGCGGATACGGTAATGGACTGCGCTCGAGGTATTCGCCATACCGGGGAGTCAGCCACACCGTAATTCCGATATTGATTAATGCATAATTGATTGATCCGCGATCGATCATCTCGCGTATTCCCGAAGAAATTCACGTGATCCAGTTGCGTGCGGCTGCTGCATATTCGAACTTTGCGCGTTTCTCTGCGGGACCACCATCGTAAAAATCATATGATGAGACTACTAAATTATACGGGTTGAATTGCCCACGTTGATGCGTAACTCTCTGCTTCTATCGAGATACCCCGATATTCTCGTACCGATGGATAATGATTTATATATTAAATTACACGACCTCGCGGAGAGCCCAGCGGGTCTTTTGTGCGTTCATATATACCGGCGCATGCGCACGTATATATATATAAAAATATACACATAAACATGTAAAAAAAAATACATATATATACTTTATCCTTCACCGTTGAGTCGAGAATGCATCGAACGATTTAATTTTAATGGGATACTACCCATCGCTCGGATTAGCAACACCAATATTCTTTGGCATTTGTTAAAATTGCTTCGACTAATTCCCCGGCAAACGCGATACCCCGGAGGAAAATTGAGATATAGAAATTAATGGAAAGAGCATTTATGTGGTTAAAAAACATCGTAAACGCACAATCGTGCAGAGATAGCAGGCAATAGTCGTATACTATAAGGTAATCCATAAAATACGAAACTCTCAAGTCGACAACAGCTCACGCGACTTCATTACGCGACGAGAGTTGTCGATAAACGGGAGAATTCCGATGTTTGTCATGATAATTAAATCGCGTAATTTAATGGCTGGAATTTCAATGGGTTACTTCGCAATTAGAGCGGACCGATCCCTCCGTATATTATATATTATTTATTTACGATCGAACGTCTCTGTCGTTCCGTTGCTCCCCTTTGGCAGCAATTAATTAAAACAGCTGCTTCGATGTTGAGTGAGAAATACCGTTTTTACGCGCATAAGACACTCTCCTCGAGATGCCAGTTGAATATTTATCTCCGCGCGTTTGAACGACGTTGATATGCCGATGTCTCATTGCAAACTCCATCGTACGAAGGAAACGATTGTTCACGGGTCAGTGATACGATAGACTATTTATATACGGGGGAAAGTTATTGCACTTATCGGTTTCTTATTTTCGTATTTTCAAAATCGTCGAACAAAATCAATGATGAGCCTTTTAAAGGGACAATCGATAAATAACACAAAATTTTTATTAAAAAAAAATTCAACTCGAAGTATCGATGTTTTGGCAATTTCGATTTTTCGATTTAATGCGCTTGAAAGTAATTCAAAGGGGGGGAGGGGGGTTCACTTTGAAGAAAAGTATCAAAAGGGTAATTACGAATATACAAAACTTTCGAATTCATACGCGGATAGGCCAACCGGAAGTACGTCAAAAATTGACTCAACGACGATGTAAAAATTTCGATAACATTTTGCGAATGCATAAAAAAATTTTTTTTTTTTTTCATTTTTACTTTAAGGTGCACAATGCAAGTAAAGTCGATTCGCGGATTTTAAGTAATTCACAAACAACAAGTATCCAAACTGTATGCTTAATCGTGCGCTCGTATTTCCATTGAAACGAACTTATCGTTTTCAAGACCGATACACAGCGTTGAGATACTGTATAATTTGTCGATCGACATCTCATTGTTTCACAGCGACGCGACGGCGTTCGGCTGCAATGGAACAAAGCGCGCGTTTCTCTCGAGGAGACAGTTGTACACAACTTCTTAATCCGCAAGCGGACATTTATAGAAACGCAACGAGATGGTCGAAGAATGTAAAGCCTCAATGATTATCGATGTCTTATTATTGCAATTTTTTTTTTTCACGCTGTTTCGTTAATTTATTGCATACTACGGAAGCCAATATTGTAATTACAAAAATGTTGTTGTTTCGAATAAGAATTTTGTAATTTAAAAATCCACTTTTGGAATTTTTGCCGAGAGGCGTCTAATAACAAATCTCAGTTTACTTTATTAATTACTCGCGGACTCGTATTCACGTAAAAACACGTTCGATAATCAATCAAATCTATTGACAGGATCAATAAAGAGATACCTGCGTTATATTGTGCGCTCAGTCGATGAATCATTGCGAGTTGCACGTTTTCATAGACGGAATGTGCATTTTTTTTTTATCCCGTTAAAGTTTCCGCAAGCAACGGTTAAGAAAAATCGCACACATTCAACCGCCACAATCGATGTTTATCTTTAACGCACATAATGCAACACGTAAGAGTTACATAAACTCGCAGCGTTGTATCTGATTTTCATTGAGAAAATTCCTTTTGCGAACTATGAGAGATACGCGCGATTGGAAATATTTCGTAATGCACTTTAGTTCGATAAAAAAAATCGGAAAAAATGTTGCTGCGGAAAACCATTGTTCTGATTGTTGCTAATTGTGCTAATTGTTGCTGTATTAGAATCCGTGCCAAAAAATATTAGTTTCGTAAAAATTATCGGGTAATTTTTATCGTTACATAAAAAAAAAAAAAAAAAATTCCGGACCTGAGATATCTTTTAGTGATAAATATAAATATTACTTATGTCACAATTGCGGTGTCCCAGCGATATAAACGTACAAAAAGATTGTCAAGTTTATTAATTACGCGTGTATCAACGATTTTTCTTACAACGATACGACATCGCCTTGAGACGGAAATACCCATTGGTTAATCATATCGCGACCAAGTGTCGCGACGCTGCAGCGAAATATTCGCGAAACAACCGATCCGTCATAGTCATGGAAAAAGAATGGCACTCCCGAGAGTCCGCTCTTCATCACGACGTTATATGTTCTATGTACTGTCTGCGACGATGCAGAAACGACACTTTATTGTGCGCATATATATCAGAAATTCTGCACGATATGTTTTCGTTTAGAATGAAAAATATTTTTCAACGATCGCCGTTTGCTTTACGTTGGGTGCAAATACTTCGACGGTAAACTCCGATAGCTATCACTACCGATGAGTTATACATTTGCTGATATAACGGAATTCCCGAAAAAATGCATATTTACCCTTTGGTTTTTCCACCACAGTCAGATAACATCGGAAAAAAAGGTGAATAACAGAATTGTAAATAATTCGCGATTTTTTTAATTACCAACAGTATTTTTTTTTAATAAAAAAAATGTCATCGATATTTTTACATCGTCTTTGTGTCAAGAAAATACTTACTTCCGGACGACTAGGCGATTAAATCTTCTCGATAATCTCGGTAGCTCTCTGTCCTTAGAGGACTTTCACCTCACGTAAATGAAATGCAACGATTCCTTCCAATTTGTGTCACATGCTCGTCCGGTAAAATTAAATTCGACAGTGAAAAAAAAAAAAAAAAAAAATCTCTTGAAAACACTCATCACTTTCACCGATGCTATGCGTTGTTCCGAGACGGGAACAAGAGCAAAAACCGTATGATCTAATGGGGTTTCGCCTCTCATGGAAGGTGAGAGGAATCAGTAGCTCCTCCGACAGCTCTCCAATGTATTATTTTTATTTTTTTTTATTTTCATTCTATTTTTAAACCGTTTCTTCGAAGTTCACGGACGCACTACACGTCTTCTCACTAAAACTAATTTCTCCCGCGTTACGTATCTTACGTAACCGAAGTCTCCGGTAGCAATGAACTCTCGAAGGATGACACGATCGATAATTGCTTTCGTTTCATGACGAAAAAAAAAACCAAAAAGTGAGAGTCATTCATCGAAAAAAAGATTCATCATGTAGCAAAGGTACCCATCTGCCTATCGCGCGTATCAGCAATAAAATATTCAAGAGCCATATGTGGAAAAAAAAATTTATTATACCTATTGCAAGACATGACGGCGTGTAGCGCAGCCGTCGAATGTCAAACGCGAGACGAGACACGACGTTTCCGGAATGACACGCTGTCGGTTCCGGTGGATTGTTTCTCATCGTCAGACTGAGTATCCAGTGCTCTTGGTGCTGTGAGATGTTGACGACGTCAGTCACGGCTTTGGTGGTCTAACGAAACGAAACGACCACCTCGAAACTTAACCTCACACTGCGCGTCGCCTTTGCGCATCGACTCACAATTTTCTTCTAATTTACGAGGAAAAATAAGTTCTCCAAATATCGAAAGCATTAACTTCCAATAGTTTCGATATTTATTCCGATATCCCTGTCATTTACAATATTAAAAAATCGTCATTGGCATAAATCATTCCATGAATCATCAATCACTGATTCAACGAAAAAAAAAAGAAAATGTGTTCACCGTATGCAGAAAATATGCTGATTTTCTGATTTTTTATTACCGCAACATAGTAATAAACTTGCAAAAAAAAAATAGTAAAAAATTCGTATTTTATTGCACGGAGAAAGGGAAAAAAAATTGAAACCATGCGCATGCGCCTAATATCAATAGATCGAAAAAAGTCACTAAGATACTCGCGGCACGGTGAGATATGCGGATAATCGTATTTATGGTCTGTAAATAAAATTAACAGCGGAATGCTTGTTTATCTTCTATTCAATATAATTAACTGCGGGAGCGCAGGTTGGTGCAAAGCCCCTGTATAGGGGTACCGTGTCGAAGTTGCTGTACCAACGGTAGCGGTGTCCGTGACATCGGATGTAATAATCTAACATGTAAGATAACATGGGTATAAGAGGGTAGAAAAACCAGTGGTTCGTGTCTCTTTGAACCTTTTTATACGCGGCGTTACGGTAAGACTTGTGTAAATGTTGAAACTAAGAAGCATGTGCCGTGTATCCAGGAAGGAAAAGCTCGGGAGCGTCATGTTGATACCATGAAAACCCCAGGAGACTCGTTGAATCGCGCGATGTAAAGAGCGCATCGGTAGAATCAGCGAGGGGTACTGATTCTCTTTCTCTCCCTTTCTCGTTGTTCGAAACTCAGTAAAACGAGTCGTTGGCCGAGAGAACTCAGTGGACTCGGAGAATTCTCGACAGGATCGCGAGATGGTCTTCGAGAGGTGGTTGTAAGAAGAAGAGAGAGAGGGGAGGAAGAGACGCAACGGATGAGACGCGCGCGGGCAGTGAGCCTCATTTCCTCGCTGTCGTTCCGGACATGGTGCGGTGGCGGCAGGACAGTGGCCAAGGAAGGCTCACCGCTGTGCACAGCGCACCGTAATCATCCATGAGGGACGAGTCCCCCGGGAACGTATCAATCCGAGGAAATGAAATGCGTTCGTTAAGAAGACGAGGCGCGTAATTTGCGGCTGCGCTGATCCGCGGTGTTGGCAAGACGCGGGTGGAGAAATGAGCAATAAGAGTAAAAATTCGAAATCCAAAATCGATTTTTTTGAAAATCGGTCAATTTCACGATGTGGGGAAAGACGTTGATGTAGATTTTCAAAATTTTGATAAATCGAAATTGTTGGTATGGTATTCGTAAGGTCGCTGACGAACGTGAAGATTATGGAAACCTTTCAGCGCGCGTTGTTCCCATTTTTTTTCGTAACTATATGTTATCTTATGGTCGTCGGATTGTGGAGGTACTTTAATGCGCGCGCAGCAATAACAGTAAGATAGTAAAGAATGTCAATTTACAAAATTCCTGCTTAACTCCGAAGAGCTCGCGACGATATAACCCGAAGGAAACACTTGTTTGCATGTTTTCCGTAAGCTATATTTTGCGTAATCAATCTTCCAACACACAAACACGCATTAGAAAAGAATTCCGCACTATCTCGCGTCGTGTAGCTGTATTAAGTAGCTAATAACTACGCAAAGAGAGACGCGGCTGATTTACTTCATCATTATAGTCAGCCGCATCTGCAACCTCGAGCTTTGCGCGACAATAAGCGACACTACGCGATAAGTGTTACTGCGTCGTTTGTCCCCTTCTCTTGTTCAATATTTTTCTCGGCGTTCTCGGGATCCTCTTAAAAGCTAAACACTTGTCGTCAAAATGAGAACATCGGAGGGCTTTGCGGCGAATCTTTCGAAGAACCGCTTCAAGAGAATAGAAAGATTGGTTCGTTGGATTGATATGTTTTGCCAATTACCAGTTACAGTTTTTTGCCTGCGCGCGCATAAAAATTGCAACGCGCACTCCGCGCCGTTCTATTTTGGCTGCGAAAACTATGACAATGTTGGTAATTAATTATTTTTTTTTTGCATTTTATTACCGCGTGCCTCGGATCCTTACGAAACGAGGGACCTACGAAGGTCCGTCACCCTAATTACTAATTCCCGTCTTCAGCGACATTTATATCGCGCGATATCTCGACGCGCCACTCACACGCATGACAATGCATCTAACGTTATCTGTATTATCAGTCTATAGAATTTTGCGCACAAGCACTTTGCGACTATTATCGTTACGATATCAATCACATACAATGTTGTATGCTATTTTTCCGTTTCGAAGAATATACGTTTCGATATACTTACGATAAAACGGACCGTACAACACAAACGGAGAGAAAGTGAGAGTTTAAATCTCCGATTGTACGCAACCATCCCGATGCTTCTCTACCATCGAGTTTCCTTTCTTATCAATCGTAAAAAAATAATAACAATATCCAATTACGAAACAACATATATTCTCGTATCTGTCGTGCACCGCGGTCGATCGGTTTCATTTTTTTTCGAGTATTTCACAATCTTTTAAACATTTGTTTTTTTTTCTGTACGATTAAAAGTTAATTGCTCCTCTCCCGTCGAAATTGATAGAATATTGAAATTCTGTCGAAAACAGCGATATATTTCTCGACGAGCATAAAATACGATAGTACCTCTGTGAATTTCTCTGTGGTGAGAGTACTCTGTCGATTTGCAATCGTTCGGGCGAACAATTTTTAAATCGCCGTATTTCACCGATTATTTTCTATCGGCGCGATGAAAGACCCGACCGTTTTCGCAATTCTAGAGAGCGTATCAACAAATGGGTCATCGGGTTGAAAACCGGATTAGTGAAAAAAAAAATTCATTTAATTCCGTCAAACAAGCATAACAATCGCAGTTGTGAAATTTTCGATTTCCGTCGACCATTTTCGAGAAAATAAAAAAAAGTGCTGTAAAGCATCCGTATTATCGTCGAGGCGCGGATGACCCGAGATCTCCAGTTGCGAACTTCGAACGCGAAAAAAATCGCGAAAAATCGTTTTGTTCCGCATGCGTAAGCGAATCGGGCGTTCGTACCGAGTGTCAGCAACATTCTGCATTCGCTCGGTTCACCCGACTGCGAGACCTTTCGCTCCGTCTGTTGCCCGGAGAGCAAACACCGTATCCGTATAACTAATGTACGTATATGTATAACCCAAGCAGCGGTATAGCCGCGAGCTAAAAGAGAACGCAGCCGTATAGAATTGTTTTCCAAAGCAAAGCAAAGTGTGTGTCACTTTGGTATATACGCGTCTCGAAACGAGTGCAACTCCAAATCCGTAAGTATAATGCAGCGTCGTTCCCCTCTCGCCGTAGTGTTCCCGCGCCGTCGTTCCGTTATCAGAAACAGCAAATAACACGCGAAGGTTCTCTCCTCGACGAGAGCGAAAAGAAATTCAGGTCACAAAGACACCGGCGGTGTAGGAACTGAAAAGCGACTCGTAGCCGACAAGCAATATTGCGATAGATAGTGAAGGATCCACTCGGGTATTGCATCGGGTATTTCGATGATTAGACGGCTGTTTGGTAACGTCGGCGTCATCCCCGTGCATTACCCAAGTAAATTCTTCGTCTACTTCGATGTCGGCACGTAGTCACCTATATAACACACATAGCCGATGCCGATGCCGATTTGTATCTCGAAAGTAGCATAAGATTGCCGAGCTATCGGTTGAGCATTTAAACGTTCGTGACTCTACGTTTGATCGAGAGGCACCGGTTGATGCTGCAAAACCGAAGCAGCGAGTAGTATTAGCAATGAGCAATAGAAAATATGCTCACTGGGACTGCGACTGCGACTGCGACAGACGGACAATTCGCTCGATCTCTCGTGCCGAATGACGAACGTTAGGTATGCACGTGGCGTGTGTCTTTCGTCGCAATCCAGTTCTCCTTTCTTCGCCGTCTCGTTCTTCCGAAGGAATTTATTCAGGTCGTTCGCGTAATACGTAACATGTGTTCTCGGGGTGGCAATACCTGCTTATCTGACGGAGTCTATCGACCTGACGTCGCGTGTGTGCGAGCAAAAACGTTCGCGCGCACTCATAGCTTTGCTGCGTCTTGACTGCGCATGCGCGAGGGAATTCACAGTCACATTAATACGAAACGTTGGCGCAACAAATATTGTCCGTATGTAAACCTGTGCGCATGTGGGTTGACAATGCTAATCGCTCTCGCGAGAGATGTCGAGGGACATTGATAAACCTTTTTCTACCATATATACACGAGATAAACGACGACGATCGCGGACTCTCCGCTCCGATTCACTGCGACGATGTAGGTGAACGGTTAGCAATCTCTTTCCGACTGTTGCCGGCACGTTGACTATTACCATTCTACGAGAGAACTACTATTGTTAAAGGGAGAAATATATGGAATACAGTTAGTTGGACGGGACACACCTGGACCGCGAGTTACGGCAGTGTACCTGCGCAACACACCCACTGGCATCGGGTCACACAGCTCCGCTACTGTGACTCTGTGACTGCAACTTTTCTCAACGTGTCCTCGAAGTTGGATCAATGCTTATGATAATTTATCCATCAGTCTCGTCCGACCTCAACGCTTCGATCTTTTTTACTCTCGCGGACTCTCTCGGTCCGATCTTTGGCATTCCAATGAGTTTCGTGAGAGAACTCGCGGCACGCGAGGAATGTTGAAACCATAGACGTTCGTCTCGTTGGATTGCGACCGCGATATAGGCAGTTCTACCTACTTAATCGAGAGCGAGAGATTACCGGGCGCTCGACGAGTCTCTCTTCATCTCGCTGAACAACGTACAAAGAGATTATATCCATCCGAAGGAAATCCCAACGTATTGCATATGAATATTCATAGCCCGCGACGCTTGCCGATCCATTAACTCCACTCGTACTTTTTCGATCAAAAAAACGGAGACTACTGCACACATTTTTTTTTTTTTTTTTTCATTTTTTATCAGTCGGAATGGAGACACGCGAATGGATATTAGAAAATGCAAAGTTTCCTCGAAGTATTTTCCATCGATGACTACGCGCAACGCGAATGCGTAACAATAAACGATACATTTTTCGAACGAAAAATTGTCCGTCAACGAGTTCTCAATCCACGATTCTTGCGATCGACAAGCGAAACTAGTTTATCGAGAATAGAATGAGAAAATTGGCAGTGAGCATTGAGCGTCGCGACGACGAGGCTTCTCGCGTCTCGTTTCAAAATTAGCATCGATTGTCATTCTATTCGAGTCTAAGTTCGTGCCGCTCGCGAGAAACGCCTCTGAATCCTCGATCTCGGAACGTCACGGTGAACAATAGTCCCGCGTTTCCGTACGGATCAATCAGATTTTTTTTCTCGGATATTTATTCCATATAATTATAATGCATCGCTGCCATCGTAGACGCGATCGATTGCAACAGAAAGTGCAAAATCATCGTCGTGTTGTGAGAAAATTTCATTCGAATTTTCTGCACTAAATCTTTTGCTTGAGAAGAAATCGAACATCGATATTGACGATATATATATCGCGAATTCTTAAGGATATAAAGACGTTACTACTCCGTCTGATTCGCAATAATCGAAAATCATTGAAACCATCGAAAGTCGAATATATCTTCGGCAAACAATGCACTCGTATAGTGATTCTGGGTACAGGAAAATGTATAGCGTATTTGCATTTCGTACGAAAATATCAAAAATGCGTATGAAATTCGCGTTTTTTCAAACGAAAGTAACGCAATTTTTACTTTCATCTTCATTTTTAGTACATGAGAACTACAAATACCGAACCCCTGTTCCCCGACAGAAAAAAAAATTGATCGATGCGTTTATTTATAAACTCGCAAAGAGGATAATAGCTGCCAGACACTCCGAACGTAACTATAATATTGCGTAACGAAAAAAGTACGAGAAGATACGCAATTAAGCGAAACGTTAATCATACGAAATCGAATCCTTCGGAAACTGTGGGCACGCAAACTGTATAAGAAAAAAAATAATAATAATAACGTTTACGCGCTGAAAAATTATTGATCACGAGATATCCTTACAAATTCGACTAATTTCACTGTAATCGAATTACGATGTATTAACTTTGCATAAATATGCTATCGTACTTCTCGATATTCGCAACGACTCACCAACTGCAGTATCTAATTTACGTGCCCGAGGCGCGCAAGCCATTCGGACAGTAAATTGCAGACGAGCGGTAAAGAGAACTTTGCCGGATGTGTATTACGCGTACTACAAATGTACCTATATACACGTAAATGCGCGAGTGAGAGAAACCAACGATTTTTCACGAGGTTACCTATCAATCGGAACGCATCGTCCATAATTATAATACTACGAAATAGTAACGAAGAAAGTGAAAACTCGTACGCGAAATGAAGTATGTGGATTCGCAAGAATAATAAGTAACAATCGCTTGTTACGTCGGGGGAGTTCGACGGTTTCGAAAGGTTACATCTGTACTCTAATCATTTTTCTTTGTCATGTCATTAATACCGTGCACCGTAAATCGCTTGACTGCCGATAACTCGTTACGTATATTTGCGGCGAAAAAAAAAAAAAAAAAAAAAAGTTCGACCCAATGACCCGACGTCGAAATAATAGTATTCGAATCGTTGAAAAAGTAGTATAGAAGCGCGTTACGTGTCTTTTTTACGTATAATATATCTGTGTTAACTTAATAATATATTTCATTTCACCGAGACTTTTGCTCCCTGAGCGCCGGTAATTAACTAACGTAACATCGACACGGAGAAGCGAAACGGAACAGATCTTTCCCAGGATCACGCGCGGCGTAACAAGCGCGACGTTGGTACGAGCGACCGGTGTCGTTATCTTGCTTCTACCAACTATTAAGATCCCGATGCGCGATAAAGACTACGGCAGTTTACGCCGGTATAGAAAGACCAACGGAGACTGAAAAGATCTCTTCGTTGGGGAGGAGCGATTTTTCTCCGGCAGCAAAAGCCAAAGCGCGCGCCGCGCCGTATACACGTGGCAAATGCCCGAAGATCAATTTTCAATACGGTAGCTCTATCCGCTCGCTTGTCTCGCTGCCAACCTCGCACGCTTGTTAATAAATTGTCGCGACGATGTACGTAAATTCTCCGACGAGGAACTCCCTTTCTCCTCGCGCGCGCACACGTGTACATTTCTTAAACACTCTCGCGCGCGCGCGCACGCGCGCCACACGCCGCGACGCGATTTTAAGTACCACGGAAGATTCCCCCCGCGACACAAAAGTCACGCCGGTGACTTCTGTGAATGAGCTAAAAGTTATATCGACGATAAATCAGTAAGGCGAGAAGGATCCTCACTTAAAGTTTATCACTCTCGTTTTTCCACAACATTGTCGCTACTCTCTCGGGATCCTTCTGACATGAAAAACGGATTGTAAGAGTGCGAAATATAAATTAACTCGCAAAGCGCCTGTTTTTTTTTTTTTCGAAATCGTTGTCCGCTGAAAGAGTGGATTACGCGATTGCGTTAAGCACTTTTGGAAAGGAATGGAAGGGATCGTCACAGTATACAGCAAGCAATACGCTACCGTAAAAAAAAAATATATAGCTTGATAATTAATGAGTGCTACCCGAAATTTTTATGTACCGAAGCCGAAGCTTAAATTCCAAACCACATGTACATTGCCGGTTTAAAGTACCAATTTAACGGTATTAATGTACAAATTTGTAAGTTGATACCGACATTTAGTAATTCCGTTCTTTGGTATATTAATTTTCCGAAAGATTTTGAGACTCGCAGTGTGGGGTACATTAATGGTCTTTCAGCGGACGAAGTTAGTAAATTTTAAACGTCCGTTTGCCTTAAATTCACAATTTTTTTTTTACAGTGATAGTAAAAATTTATACTTTATTATTTTTCCGCATATGGCGCGTGTCGTATCTTTCGCGTGTATCTGCTGCGTATTTTTCCGTAAAAACGTAATTTTTTTAGACAATAAAAAATAACGCTTTTTATCGAAACTATTAACGAATCAACTCATTCCTGAGTGGGCAAATGACTTTGGAATAATTGTCGAGATCCTTACGCGATGATCCGACGTTCGTACGATCGTTAGAACAGAATGGTATTCATACGTGTAAAGCACTCGGTTGCGCGCGCATAGCACGCTGCGCGCGTGTGTATGAGTATTTATCTGCACGTGTACACAATACCGTGTCGTCGAGACTGACGACTCGCATGACTTACAAATGTGCCGCGACTCTTCGTCGCACGCATACTGTAATTATTTCTCGAGTATAGGGCAATATGTGACTTTGGTGGCGTTCGGCCGTATAGACCGCGAATGTCTCACGTATTTCGCGATGTATACGCGACGCGGACACGGGCAACGACCCCGATTCTTCGACGTTCGGTTCTTCAACATTGTCATCAGAGACAACGGGGCTCTCGTCTTGGTATCTACCCCACGTGTACCCCGCAACCTTGTCGGTAATATATGTTTGTACGTTACGTTCGGTACGTCAGCGCTGTATCATTAGGTTTCTCCGTGTGTCTCGGCAAAATGAGTTGAAGCAAAAGTACGGAAGAAAAAAGAAAAAAAAAAGAAAAGAATGTTCTCTACTCTCGAGAAGAAGCTGACATCTAGTATCTCTATACGTACTGGAAGAACCCGTAGAACTCGGTCTCGGAGTCCCACTTCTCATCGCGAACCAAGAATTCTTAAGATCGCGACAACGAGAAGGATCTTTGATGACCTTAACAAATACGGTGTAAAATTCCTAAAAAAAAAAATGTTTTTCCGCGTCTGTTTTTTTTTTTTTTTTCGTTTTTGCCAATTTTCTTCGCGCGTTAGTAATTATTTTCTCGCGCCAAAGAACCAGGAAGTTACCGCGTTGTTTATCGAGCTCTCCGAAGGGTTCATTTGCAACCCTATGATTCGACTATTTAACGCAAAAATATTGCCCCTCGGAGTAGATATTGAGAGAGGAGCGTATAAAATATCGACGATATAGATATGGTTATACAGCGTTACGCCTAGAAGAAGAGACGATCGGGTTGCGAACACGGATGCTCCGTGGAGGAATGTCGTCTCGAAGCGCGAGGGGATTTCATACCGGAGGCTATATTCCCTTATCGCCGTCTCTCTGGCGAAGCGGCTGTTTGTGTGTCGCCCGAAGCAGCTTCGTTGCCACCGATGCCGGTGTGCACCACTTCCATAACTACGAATGTTGCCGGGGGCTCCGACGTCCGGCGTTGGGAACGCGCAGGCGGCTGCAAAGATCGCGAGAGACTCCGACTCCGGGCGCTCCTACGTGCGCGTAAAGGTACTATGCACTTCGAGTGCCTTATACTCGAACGGGTCGACGGGTGGACTCGAAGCGGCGCGGGTTTTACAACAGCAAACAGCCGGTCGCGGCTCAGTGTCAAGAGACGACACGACATCGGCATTCGCACGGTCTTTCGGAGTCTCCGACGCGATAGTCCAGCTGCGGGGTTATCCGCGTCGCGCGAGCGATAACCGCGAGATAATAATCATCCGCGATTTCGGTTTAACCTCGTGACCGGTCTTTTATCTTACAGCGGACTTTATCGTAACATCTATTTTTGTAATTTGATACTCGTCTCGTATAAAGTCGCAACGAGAGTCCACATTACGAGAATAGCGGATAGGTGAATCATCCGGTATACGGGAAGAATTACACACGCGTAATTAACAACGTCGCGGAAGAGAATAAACAGTTTCCTATCCGTCATTTTGAATTTCCGTCGAATTTCTGTGGCACGATGACGACCAATGAATCCAAAGGATCAACGACTGTTTAATAGCGGAAAACGTTAATAGTACAATTAGCCGACAAACATAAGGATGTTACCGCGCATCCCTTACGTTCGCAGCGCATTTCCTCGCGAAATATAGAAACGTTTCATTTCTTTTCTCTCTCGTTACTGCCATCGCGATCGTTTCTCTTCTCGGAACGCGTAATCATCTAAAGTTGCATAGAAATTCTAAAGCGTAACTCAGTGGCTCGGGAGAAACGCTTGTAAAGATCGTAACTTTTCGATAGTCTCAAAACCGGATGCAATCTACAATGTTGCATCGAGAATATACGGCGGTACGCGAGTCTCTTAGGGGCCCATCGGCAATGCTTCGAGGGCGACAAAATCGCGTCGTTTCTTCGACAGGGAGAGTTTACATTAATCGGCAACAACGATCGCGTAATGAGACGGGATTCCCGAGCCGATTGATGCGACGAAGCACGCTAGCATCCCGAGAAAGTCGATACTACGGGTCTACAGTCGAAACCGCGTCAATGAAGTTCCCGCTGCCGATTTTGACTGCAATACTCCGAAAAAAAAAAAAAAAAAAAAAAATCGCAACGAAAAAACGCACAACGGAATGAAGTTAAGCGCGTTGCATCACCGAGACGGGGTTCCGATGGTTCTCTGATAAACGACCATTATGCGATAAATAATACGCGTTATTTGTCCCTATCCGTGGGCTATACAGCGTGAATGTACGTTTGAATATCATTTCATCATTGAGGAAGAATCCTGTCGGGTCGATATCGTGCGGAAAAGCTATATACCATCGCGTAGTATCGTGTAGACACGATGTAGTATCGCGTACGGGAGGTTTTGAATACGAAAACGAAGACGGCGATAGAGCATTTATGCGATGGTGCACTGTAGACTATAGATAGGTATAGTACTGAGTACAGAGAGCCGACATTGCCTCCCCCACTGTCGAAGTAGGAGTTAGTTACTATCGATTGCTCGAAGGCACGCGGGCTGTACGGCAGCAACGGAGAGCGCGGAGGAGACGGCGGGCGATGCGGACGGTACATCTATTATTTATCGGTATAATACGTATACATGTATGTATATAAGCCCTACGGAGAGTGAAAGAGAGCAAACGCGATGCCTTTGCAAGGAATACGACGCGCGGAATAAGCCCCGAGGGCCGTTTGACGCTTTGGATCCAACGACAACGGAGAACACCGATATATAAAAGCTCTGAAAAGATCGCGCGATCCCACGCTCCCTCGCGCCTTATTATTATAACTTATAACCCCTCTGAATCCTCTGGACTCTCTTACTTGCCGCGCCGTCCCCGTTACCTAACAGTTTTGACACTTGTACCGTGTAACGGGAAATACACGCGATTCGACCACCGCTACGAACTGACCAACGGACAGAAAGCTACCGAAGAAAGAGTCGGCAAGTTCGTCGGACTCTTGCGCGGGAGTTGTTCGTCTATGTACCGGGAATACGGAAACTTTTTATTCGCGAAAACAATTGTACGGGTTACGGTACAATGCTGCGTTCGAGGGACACACGCAATACGAGAAATATACAAAATTGTATACGTATTACGTTGATATCCGCGTCGAAAAAGAGTTAATTATTTATTTTGAAAATTGTGTATTATCCTCGAAAAATTAACGTTTCTTAAAAAAAATTTTTTTTTTTTTTTTCATATATATGAAAATAGCCTTAGCGAAAGCTGCGAAAAAAATTAAAAATTGCAAAAGTTGTATCTCGACTTCGAAAAAAAATAATTGACTAACGAAACTAATAAGTAATTTTATTTCTAAAAAAGTAATTATCTCAAAAAACTATTTATTTTTTTCGTAAATAATCGGAACGTTTTTCCAGATTCATCAATCTCTCTCTCTCGCTCTCTCTCTCTCTCTATCTAATATTCCGCAGTCTCGGTTCTCATTTCGCGTTTCTCGTTTCGTCCGAACAATTCAACGTCTGTAACGCGACGGCATTTACATTATGATAAATTGGACCTCATCCAGTTGCGGGTCCACGTTCGTCGTGATATACGTACATATTCTCGCGCATAACACCAATTACACGGAGCAAACGCGCACAATATCCGAGTGTAGATTATACATATTGAAGCACCGGTATGCATTCTCGCGAGAGAATCTCATCGGATTGCGCGCGAGCGCCTCCGCAATCGTGTTCCTCCGGTGGACACCGGCCATAACATGCAGGAGGAGGCTGGCGTATAAACGGCGCTCGAGCGCTCGTCCTGTCACTGTATCCGCAACGTGTAATGCTCAGAAATTTATAGCGTACTATCTATTCCATTATTACCCTTTCCTTTTCTACCTTTTCCATATCTCCTCCTCCGTGTCTTTTGTTTGTGGAGTTCAAAGAATTATTCACTCCCCCGCACCCACACGGGATGATATCCCGTGTCAAACTAAGAATCGCGACGCTTTATCATTCTCGAATAATAAAAAAAACGATATATATGTATAGAAAGTCATTTTTTTTTTTTTTTTTTTTTTATAATGCCGTTTCGACGTTTCTTCTTCCGCGTCTTCTCCGTCATTATACGGACCGTGTATCAGGGTAAAGGATACGGGAGAGAAAAGAAATCTCCCAAGAGAATACGAAAAAGAAGACGGGAAAGATGATAGGAAAAGGGGATATACCTATATCGACAGGTTACGCGAAGCCTCACTGCAAGATCAGCGACATTACACACTCAACTATGTATACATAGCTACATACACGTTTTAACTCGCTCTTCGCACAGCTATTCGATAAAGACCAGCCTCCGCATCGTATATAGGATAGTCTGAAGCTTGAGGGAATCGTTATTCCGCGCGCTTCGAGCTCTCGGCTTCTCTTCGCGAGCTTGAAACGCGCGGTTCTCCATCTCTCGGTTAAGATACTACGGTAGCTACGCTGGTGCAACGCGTTCTTCGTCGTTTATTCCAGTGCGCTTGGTGATCGCGGAATGGAAAAGTCTCCGAGTAGTTTGAGAAATCGTCTGAGAACCGCTTTTGGCGCCAGACGCCACCGTGGAATGCGGTATCCGACTCCTTCCGATGGCGATATATCCCGCAGAGATCCACGTGGGCCTCTCCCACGCGGCCCACGTGCACATACGTCTCTTTCGCTCGGAATAATCAACTCCTCTATATGCCTACTTTTACCTCTGTCTCACCCATCTTACGTTATAATAATATAGTAAAGATACATAATACGCGGATATTATGTATTCAGGTTTATCGAAGTTATGTTGCTGCATCGAACGTGTATATGGTACCGGAGAGAGAGGACAGTTTGTCGCGACAGCAATTGGGCAACGACGTTCCGGGGAAGTCGGTAGTTCGTGCTTTTTTTTCCTTCCTTTTTCCTTTTTCTTTCACTCGTAATAAAAAAAAAATGAGAATGTGACAAACAGCGGTGGCGTCGCGACGATGAACGAGTGATAGTCTCTTCGAGAGAGCGGCGTGTCTCAGACTCGCCTCATGGGTAAAGTCGTACGCGCGATTAAAAACTACTGACGACAGGCGACACACACACACTTATACACACACACGTGTGATGCAATATGAGATGTTTAAGCGCCAGTCGTTAACGGATGAACGGAAGAGCACCGGGCCTTTCGCATGTGGCTTCGTTTATCGTCGAGTAAAAGTGAAAGAGGAAACAGCGACCTATCCGTCTTTGCTTTGAAAAGATTGTTATTTTAAGATCAGGTATTTGAAAAAATAATAAAACAATTCATTCTTCGCTGCAAATCTCTCTATAGGATGATAGTTGGTCGTCTTTGCTGTGTCGTTCATCGACTGTGGCGTTTGAACGGCGCCCCGCGACGCGCCGCGATGTATTCCCGCGATCGATGTATTCGTTAAATTTTTTTTTCAATTTTATCCGCCGATCGTTGTTTGAAAATAATTGAAATTGTTTTTTTTTATCAATTTAAGAAATTTCGAAATGCGACAGCATCATTTAAGAGATCGAAAAAAAAAAATTAAAAAAATTTATTTTACGCGACGAAATTAAAGATCGAATCGACTGCGGCTTCCGAGTGCGTATTCAGCCGGGACGATCGACGCCGTCTTGTAGATAAAAATGTCTAATTTAGTTAACATACGGTTTATCGTCACCGTTATCATAGTCGCGGGAACATCGTCTTAATTACACTCAATTGCTCGTTGACGGTTTTTGGTAGCGAGTCTTCCGGCTATCATCCCTCAAGCCTCCGATAACGTTAGTCTCTCCCTTGGGATCCATTACTTTTTCTACTCGGATTATCTATCCTCGAACTGACTTTCCTTTAACCATCTCTAAAAATAGCCCATCCATGTTCGACTAGCGGCAGTTCGAAGAGCAACCTACAGGCAACGGGAAGACTCCAAGTTTTTTTTTTTTTTTTTCTTCGAGTAATTTGTCTCGAAGTGTCATAGAGGCTGAAGGTTTTATCGACCATTGGAGCGACAACGATGCTACTTCTTTGCTACCATATAAATCGACGGCATCGAAAAATATCGAAAATATCGATTTCGCGTATCGACGATATCGAAAAATATCGTTTTCGCGTATTATTACGAATCGCGAAAGAGTGTTGAAAAAATTGAAATTAAACAAACGGTTCGACTATTCGTCAGATATAGACGCCTGTAAAAAGAACGAACCATTTTCTCTCGGAGAAAAAAATCGGTATATAAACGATAACTATGACTATCGATTTGTGAGATGAATCAGTGTCAAGTATTGCGCAAGAATTGCCCAGTTAATTCGAGAGACAAGTGCAAATAAGATGGAAAAAAGAGTAAAAAAGAAACGAAAGAATGTCTCATACACATAGAAGGTCTCTGTCTCTGCGCGCCTATATGCGCGCAGAGCGTGAGTCATGGATTGACACAGTAGGTGCGCAACGAAGCAACGGCTCAGCTTCATATTTCATATTCTATGGGTGCCCTATATGTAAACGCGAGTACCCGCTTATTCGAGGTGCGGTTGGTTTTCTCTAGGGCCGCGACCTCGACGCATCGGTCGTAGCTTAGCGTAGACCAGGTCAACGAATAACCAGACATAACTGGACCTCAACCCGTATATGTTCGTCACGAAAGTACCGCGATGGCCTACTGCACCTTAGCACCTTGAAAAATTTTAATTAATTCGAGAACCTATTTCAAATTTCTTGAACTCTAAACGACCGCCCAGGTGATTATGGACCGCACATTCATTGGGATTCTTTCGTGATACTGCAACGACGTAGGATTAAAAAAAAAATAAAAATCAAACGAACATAACCTCGTCGCACTACCGTTACGTCGGCGTTTAATCGTTTTTCTCCATAATTTTTATTCCCATATATATCGTAGCGTCAAGAAAAAGTAGCGATGAATTTGTAAAAAGATCGATAAAAATTTTCGAGATATTTAAAAAATCGATTGTTTTTATATTACACGATATGCGCGATCTCCAATTGGCTAAATATCGTGAAAAAATGCAAAATATTCGAAAAGTGCAAAAATTTTCATCGAATATTTAGCGAACGGTTTAACGTGTTTATCTCCGGTTCCACTGTCGTGGAATGCGCGCGATTTTCCCATGGGAACAGCAAAATCATAGCGGTTAAAGGAAAAAGAAAAAAAAAAAAGTAAAAATACAACAAACCGGGATCGAACCCACGATTCCCCCGCTTCTCGTTTCTATCGGTTGTGCGCTACGGGACGTAATTAGCGTTCGGTATGTGTAGGTGCATCTCTGCCGCCGGTAGCGGTTGCATCTTTGGTGCTTTGCTGGCGGCGTACCCACGCCTCAATGACGTGCACGCTAGAGCTGCGCAGAACGGCGCATACGGGTATATTCACGGCTTACAGCGAAGCGCGATCTTTCGCATCGTAGATAATAACGTACGTATTTGCGTGTCCCGTTCGGCATGCTTTACAGGCGACAACGTCGAACTTTACGAGTACGAAGAGTCGGCCCACCGAGAGAATTTACACATGCGCTCGAGCGACTGAAGATATAGAAGAGGCAAAGTCAGCGAGGGGCAGAGGTGGAGAAAATAACTTCAAAAGTCGAAGGGTACGATAAAGAAAAATCTCGTATTCAAACGAAGCAAAACGTTCGAGTTGCGGCATAGGTAATTATTATTTGCTACTACTAAGGTTCATTGAGACGAAGGGATCGACGGGCAAAGCGAAAAAAATCGCGTATAAATAATGTATACTTTATCTTTAGTACATTATGTATACATAATGTGTCTAAATATATATACAAATCATATTATCGTCTATGCAGCATTTTTCTTCCATGAAACGGCTCACGCGAACTAATTTCAGTGATTTTCTGTCCAATTGGTATCTAAAGCTTATCCCGCCATATATATACGTTATGTGCCAAAATATATATACGAATCATATTATCGTCTATGCAGCATTTTTCTTCCATGAAATGGCTCACGCGAGCGAATTTCAGTGATTTTTTGCCCAATTGCTATCTAAAGTTTATCCCCCTATATATATACGCGTAGTATATGCAATATATATATACCTACAGTCGCCATACGTAACCCGAAGCATATGTATTGACGTTATCAATTCACGGGGTTGCTACTCGTCTTTAGTTTATTCCCGACCAGCGGAGCAAAAAAAAATGAAAGACCCACCCGCCGGGTGGGCGGGTGGGGGGGGGGGGGAAGCTTTGAGTTTCGGCGAGAAAACATCGAGACTCGTCGAAGCTCCCGCTACCCTTTGTTGCTCGAGGCGGATATGCTGCCGGCATGTCGCGTTCGAGCCGCAAACCCGGGCCAATGCACCATACCCGACCCCCGTCGTATTTTTCTTCTTTCTTTATGCACATACGAAACATACGTACTCGCGACACTCAGCTGCTAACCGCGGCGTTCCGAAGAGCTTCGAACTCGGCAGACATCGTCACATCGGGAGAGGATGACCGTCGCGGAGTGTTTCTTATTTTACTCTCTTTTTCCACTGTCGCGAGTTCAACTTCGAGAGATCGCTCTCTCTCCCGGGGTCCGCAGACGAGCGCATTGCTATTGGAACCGGGTTACCGACTCCGCTCGAGACTCGCAGAAGGGCCGGGAGAGCCGAGACACGAGTCAACTTCCATGCAGCGTGCTGCTCGCGCGAAGAAAAAAAAATAGAAGAAAAAAAAATCAGAAAACAACAACGATGAGAGACATTCCTGAAGTGCCGCTGCGCGTGGAGAGCGACTTGAAGAGACCGCGCTATGAGGTACCGCGAGGTGAGTGCACGAAGTGTATTTTATATCGGGTTTGAACGACAGACCTGACCACTACTCACTACAAATTCCGCGGCCGATTTACTAGAAAACAATGAATTACGTTTACAGCGCCGCTGTTTTCACCTATCGATGTAATTATCAAAATAAAAAAAAAATTCGCTTTGCATTGACTAAAATTCGATTATCGATGTTTTATAACGAAAAAAAAAAAAAGAAATGATACGAGAACAAGCATTAAAGA
This sequence comes from Cryptus viduatorius, assembly GCA_964006125.1. NCBI lineage: Eukaryota > Metazoa > Arthropoda > Insecta > Hymenoptera > Ichneumonidae > Cryptus > Cryptus viduatorius. Next base: position 31,904,485 of record OZ023220.1, on the reverse strand, counting down.
TATATTTGGAATCTTCATAAATCGAAAGTACTTTCATGAATTAATAATTCTGAATTTGGATTTGCGGTTCGGAAGGGTCAGTGTCCGAACGCAGCGTTAACGCGCCCGCCGCCGAGCGAATGACGGAGCGAAGGGAAATAAGATTTAGCGGTTAAAAACGAAAGCTCCGGATGTGCTTATGCCTCGATAGCTTCTTGACAAGATCGCGCCTCTATTCCGACCAATTTATTTTCACTCTCTCTCTCCCTCTCTCCCTCTTCTTTATGGAGCTTCGCCGGACGTCGTGGGCTCTATGGAGCTCCGCGAAGCTCCGGTTAATGCCGGTAGAGCCGCATAATCGCGATACAGCGGCAATGTCCACTCTCGAGCACATTAACGCGGAGAGAACGCGTCTCTAGGAAGCGAAGTGACGAGGAAAGAGAGTGAATATTCTTCCCCGCGTACGCGGTTCGGAGGACGGAAGCGCGCGGCAGAATTCACGCCTGCGATAAATCATTGCGAGAGCTGTTATAATACTCGTCGCTTGCCCCACGCTATACCATATAGAATTAACGTATGTTCTACTTGTGCCAAGCGAGTCCGCAGCTCTAACGCGACGTTGATTATACTGATTATGTAAATTTCAAATAATGTAAATGCGAGAAGCTCGCGAACGCGCGGAGCGGACACTCGCCGTTCTGTATGTATGTGTGCAACGGACTCGATTAATATTATATCCCTCGGGGTGTTTGATTCTTCGCGAGATTTTATCGTGTCATCGAGAGAAGAAGAAAAAAAAATGCGATATCTGAGATATATTCTATGAATATGGTAATGGAGTTTTCGTATACCTACGGGAAGATTGTATGACGTCGACGTTCTTCGAATGACGCGTTCCGAGTGCTCTGAGATGATTACTTCGGTGAAAAGATAAATATTGTTCACTTTGAATCGAAACATCGGTGTTACCACGTCCATGTGATCGGAGCGAATTTTTTTTTTTTTTTTTTTAATGCATTTCTCATAGACTACAAGAAATCGGCACGGAAACGCGATGAAAAAAAATTGGTACCGATGCAATACGATTTTTTTTTTTTTATCAACACATCGCGTCGTTGAGGTTTACCGTGAAGATTTTTACGGGAAGTTCTTTAGAAATTCGATTAAACGGGACGTACAACAATGCCTTGCAGACGTTTAAGAAATGAAACCTCCATCTTCGTATCTCAGTCAATCAATCACTATCTCTTGGCGGTTTCACGTACGGAACTCTCACGAACGTTCCGACCTTCGTCGTCGGTGATCGGAATTAACGAAAATTTGCATTCCCATGCATATATGCATTCGCGTGTACGATTTGCGCCGACTTTGGCGTAACGTCGGAATCGAGTGGCAGCTCGCTGCGAAGCTAAGAAGAAGAAGAAGACGACGAAGAAGAAGAAGAAGAGTACACTGGAAGTGCGCCCGGTGGTGCATTTACACGCCAACCAGCGGTAGATAGGCCAAGTGCCAGAAGGAATGTCAGAATTGCGTGGGAAGAGTATTCGCGCGGCGAAGAGAGACCGACAGAGGAACACCGAAGAGAACGCGGACGTTCACCGTTATTGGCAAAATACTGAGCGGCATTGCCGCTGTCGATAACCGGTATTACATATCCCTCGTACGTCTATTCGCCTATTTTTATTATTTTCAGTATAGTCGTGCCAAGAATTCGCTATGTGGTCTGAACTATGAACGATAAGCCACGTCACGTGCACTCGTTCCGTCGCGATCCCGCAAGATTTTCAACCGATACCCCTGGCAAACTTTCGTACACAGTATCTTTATCAAAAAATCGAAGTCGCGTTCGGCTTATTCAGCATTTCAAAAAGATTTATCCAATACCTGCGCTAAAATATACCGATATCGAAACTGTATCGTTGCAAACATCAGCCACAGCACACCACCCCACGATTTGTCGAAAAAATTCGGAAAAAAATCACTTTTTTCGTGTTATAAAAAAAAATCGGAAAAAATTTACCTGCTAAAAATTTTTTTTAATCGGATCTCCACATTATTTCGCACGATCGAAAACATCGGTACGAGCATTAAATCCGAAGGGCTTTATGATAAGATTTTTTACCGATAAAAAAATAAAATACGATCTTTTGTCTGAAATCGCCGACACCCTCCCTTCCTTCTCGTCTCCTAATGTGCTTATCGCTGTTCCGCGTATTTCAAGCGCATCCCTCAAGCGATGATCGCTAATTGTAGATGCACAAGAGATTATGTTCTTTCGGGTCGAATAACCGAATACACTTCGGAATAACGTTAAGTTGGCGCACCGAGAGGCGCAAGTAAACTTCAGGGAAACACAGCGCGTGTACTATCGGTGTAAGCGAGTCAACGGATCGAAGAGAAGATCTTTCGCTCGTGAGTGAGACAAAGAGAGCGCAAGAGAGTGCACAGCGATGAGAAAAGTTCCGAGGTCGCAGACCTCTAAAGTAAGAACAGCAACGCGCGTACGATCGAGTAAGGGAGAGCGAACGAACGCGTTTCTCGTATGTACGCGATCTACGGTACGGAAGAATGTGCTTGCAGCGAACGGCGGACTCTCGTCGTCTCTCGCGTCCTCGTCGACGTCGTCGTCGTTGTCGTCATGCCGCAGTTGAAGCCTGACATGCCGGTCACAGTCCCCGCGGTCTACAGCTGGCAGTCAGGTTGAATGACGCGGACAATCTCTCTGTCCCCCGTTCCCCCGGGCATAACGGAATCGGATTTATTACGGACACGCGATCGAGTTCGATGTCAATGCGCGTCCGTCTTGAAGTGAACGAGTGAGTGAACAAACGCCGTAAGAAACATACGGATAGTCCACCGAGTTACCGAGGCGATGACAAAAATACGTATATATCGAGAGGCCACAACATTACGAACGGTTGAAGTAGCAAACACGACGACGATACGCGTAAAAGTCTATACGGTAGCAGTCATTTCCGTTTTCTCCGGCATTGACTATATCGTACTTCCGGAACGAAGCTTTCGAGGTGTTGGATTACAAACGCCGAGGCATTCGAAAGGGAAGCTAAAATAACCGATCGTCGTACACGGACACCGAGATCAACGACCGGAAGCGATCAAATCTTGTCGATGCAATATTTCGCGGATAGAGTATTAGATACACCGATTGTGACCAATTTGCCGATTGTGGGCATTTTCACTATAAATTATTGTCGAATTATTCTTTCTCTACAATTTGATGTTTATACTTCGAAAATATCGATATCGATGTATGAAATCATCAATTTACGGCCATCTTTTCGCCGTATGTACGTTTTTATTCAGAATTACCGATTTTTGACTCTGGTGGCCAAAAAGGCAGCAAAAATGGACCAAAAATAGCGAAAATCGGTGGATCTCCACCCGAATCGTAATGCATACCTTTTGCCTCCAAATCATAATACGCATTCTATTTTTCCTTTAAATGAATATCATTTAATTCAATTCACATGACAACAGTTCAATGTATCTTCAGAGTGCAGTATCGCGCATTAGTGTCCTTCTGACAATCCATCAGTCCGCTTTTGGCCCTCGAGCAGCAAAAAAGGCGCTCACGACGAGAGAAGAGAGACGTTGACCGCGGGAACACACAGAGGTAACTGACTCGACGCGACTCTCGACCCTCCGATTAGATGGCTTCGCAGGATCGTTCACGATTGAGCTTTTCACGCCCGATGACACGGATCAACAAACGCGCCCGCTAATAGCTGTGATTGAAGGCCCACAGAGACGGAGCAGCGAGCTTTATAATCGACCCTCGGGGATTTTATCGAGTGATTATAACCCATAGTATGCGTATTAGTATGCGTTCGGCTCTCGCGACTACTCGATAAGATTAACAGCGATGACTTGCATCGGCACTAACGTATATACGACGAGAGATCCTTCTGACAATGCCGATACTCATCGTCGGTCTCAAGACCGCGCGTTTGCTCGTTCGCCCGTCGTAAATAAAGTCGCTTCGCGCTATGTGGCTTCGCGTTCTCGTGGCTTCACAATCCATCTCGTCTAAGATTAATTCATATATGGCATATAGTAATATACGCCAAGCGGTATACTCGATTACATATCGGTCTCCGCGCCATTCGATAGATCGAAAGACGCAAGCGATTCTATAGAAACTTTTCGTTGCGTTGTTCGCCCATAGAGCGACCGATGGGCGGCGATCTGTAAGTAGGTATCTACTTGTATCCAAGAGAATTCATTCGCCGTCGTCGCGTGTCGAATCACACGGGTTGCACGGATGTCTCCGTTAAATCAAGGATCGTTGCGCTATTAAAGATCGTCAATGCGGCAGTAAGTGAAGAAAGATCGCTTGTTTTTGGCAACTGACGCGGCACTTAAGATTTCTTTACCGGTCGCGCAGAAAAAAAAAATCTTTAACAATATGATATGCGTATACGAAAAAAATGGCGCGAAATCATCCGTGTTGTACATGGATTTTCGAAACAACTTCATTAATCATCAATCCTTTATTTGCAAATCTCAAATATGAATACATCGTAACACCGAAATGACGAGTAGTCGAAATACAGTCGAAAGTTTAAAATCGCCTCGTTTGTTGATGATGAATTCGCAATATAACGAGATGGAATGTGATTTTAATGTCAGCATTGCCAGAAAAGGCAATATTTGCATTAATCGCTCACATTTATTTGAATGGAGATAAGTACGACGTACCTAACCTATAGCGGCCTCGATGTCCGGGTTCTTGACCCGTTTGTTCGGTAAAATACGAACACCGATGCATGGGTAACTTGTATTGCGACGTGGGATCAACGTGTCTGAGTAGAATGTATGTTGTCCTGTTAGAGTTTACCTGCGCCACGGTTGACGGAACTGATGACAATGGTTGAGCGAGTTGCAGTTGCAACGTCGGTATACTCTCGCGCGTCCTTGTCCCACTTGGGGATGATGCGATGCTTCGGCGAATATCTAATATTAACCCGTCCCCCCCCCCCCCCCCCCCCCCTCGACAGGAAATTGACACTTTGCAATCGCCTTCTGGACATCGATTCTTCGGTTTGTACATTGAACTCGTGTAATGCGCGGAAGCGATATGATGATATATAGAGATGCACATCTCTACGAGCGGCGGCTGTAGCCGAGTGGCGGTTATGTCTTCTCACCGAAAGATCGTTTTATTTATTTTATTAACGGTTCAGGCAATGCGACCGTTTCGTCGCAAGCTTTTCGTTATAATTTACGACGGTTTACGTAATAATTCACTGTTTTACGCGACAAAAGTTACGATGCTTCGAGTCGCTGCTAGAGAAGAGAAATTGCATTTCGTGGGTCAGTTTACTGTCCACCAACAAGCCGTTACGGTTAGTCTGCGAAGACGACACCGCACCATCGTAGAATTTTTTTTTTTATTACCGTGTGATAAATTTTCTTTGCCTCTCTGTGCACCTAATCATTACACGAAGGATTTCACGCAAAGATGCCTTAAGGCTCTATGCAAGACTCGAACTTTTGTACACAAACAAACCTGCAATACCCCCGATTAGCAACAATTTTCTTCACGATCGAGAAATTTCGTCTCTACTAATCGGAGAGTTATCAATCATTCGTAATTCCGTATGAAATCACAGTTTCCGACGACGACAGGGCAACGGTTTGGCGCGCTTCGCGTAGGTTTCTTGATGGGAAAATAATTGGCGAAAGTCCCTACAAAGCCGAAGAGAATGAGAGACCTTCCTTTTTACGCGTAGCTAATAGCTCAACACAATCGATAGATACCTAAATGCTCGATCGCGTGCGAATCTTCCGGATGAATGGCATTGAAAATTGTGCCGGCAGAGTCGCTTGTTATGTTTTCTCGACCCCACTAAACACCCTCGCGACTTCGTACAATTGAACTTTTAATACTATTCTCGAGGAAAGTTACCTGTAAAGCAATTTCCACTTGCGTATCCCAAGTCACGATCGCCATCATCACATTAACGACTTATCATTTATACGAGTTTTTCCACCCAAAAAAAAAAAAAAAAGTTTCGTCCTAAAAATCGTCTAAAAAAAACCGAAAACCTACCAATGTCTCGCGGGATACAGCAAAACGAGCATTTAATTCCACCGCACGTTAGCAAATGAGATTCGGTATTCGGCACAACTTTATGTGATCCGAGGTTAAGCCCATCGAACTTTTGCAATGAACGTGCCGCGAATTACTAAACCTATTGAGTAATATCGTCCGAACCTAGAAGTGGACTTTACATACCAACAATGAAAAAAAAAAAAAAAAAAAAAAAAAAAACAACGACCTGTGTAGTCAAGTAATCGAAGTTGAATCAAGTATTGCGAAATCTATTGGTCTCGCGCCGCGCTACGCTACGAATTGACCCCGCGAACATTTTTATTTTTCGAACCTTCCATTTTGTACCCAACATGGGTACTGCCTGACGACAGAGGTGCAAAAATATTTCTAGTATCAAAAACGGATCTTCCACTCGGCAAATATCGCTCCCGCGGGGCGTGTCGTCAGTCTGCTTGGATGCATAGGTTTCTCTTGTTCCTTTTGTTTTTCTCCGTCTTCTTCATCTTCTCTCCCGTTTTGCTATCATATACGACGGAGGCATGCGCCGCGCGATCTCTCTTGTTCCTCGCGATACTCGTGGTAAACTGTTGCACGTGATACGGTTCTTGCCAAGTTGCACCTGTAACCACGTGCGTGTGCGATATAAATGCTTGCAAAGCCCCGGGTCTCCGGCGGCATTCATTCATACAGGTGATGCTCTCGTCCCCGCAGCATCAGAAGGCAAAGTCCTCGTGTGCATGCGATGTTCCGTGGCCTTCGCCGGGTTGCGAACGCGAGGGAATTCCTCGGGTTTTGCGCTACTGAAACGTGATGGTACGTGCGGTCTCCGTCGCCTGCCATGCGACCGACTCCGGGTCGTTAACGCTTATGTGGACAGACGTGGAAATTACTATAGCTAAGCAAGCACCGAGTTCACGATGCGTTACGCACCATCATTCACCGAAGAGGATGCGCGGACGCACGCGCACGCAGAGCTCTCGACTGGTATGCTTCGTAAAGACCGTAGAACTCTTGGAATCTCTGTAGTCTGTGCTCTTCGAGAAAGTGCTGACTCGTTGCCGTCGCCCGGCACAAGGACAATGCCCATTATCACGAACTTTACCCAGTTGCCGGAGCGCGCGGGGGCCTACGAGTGGATTGCGCAAGACCGCTATAGCTCACGCGTTCGTCTCAACGAGTCCTACGAGGAGCAACAGTACTCTTTCGCTCGTTATGTAGCGACGAGACCATTTTTCCTCTCTCACTATAACGTCTCCTCTCTTTTGACTCGAATTTTCAAGGTGATCGAAATCATGAAATGTTATTGTAGTCAAGTCGAAGAAATAACTCTCGAGATTTTGAGACGTGTTAAATCATCGCGTACTTCAATCGCGGCGATGTGAAACATATTGAGGTCGTGTGCCGTAACACGTACGCCGTGACGTCCGTTCGAAACCAAAACGATTATCGGCTTCTCGGAACGTCACTGTCGTGTCTCATCTTGAAAATTGGAAACAAATTTACGAATGACATATGTGCACTTCGTGAATTTGTTAACGAGCGGAATTCCGATTATTTCGCGTCCGGTCTAAATTTACGTCATTCGAGGCCACCGAACAGAAATTCTTCGGTGGCATTATACCGTATAGTGTAATTTGGGTCTTGCGTGACGAACCCCGAAGATTTTCAGGCCAAGGAATATGATTCAGCGTACACTGGCCGCGTCTTAGACGAGTACACGTGGGCGGAACGGACCTATTTCCGTGGTATCGATCGTCGATCGCATCGATAGATACGATTCGATAATAGACACTGCTATTTCGCAATGAATTTTATTTTTGTTTTTCTACATCCACACGATAAACTATACAACTCTGTTGCCCCACGTTTCATGCGCGAGAATATTATTGTATAGTTTGTATAGCGTGTCAGTAGTGTCCTAAAAATATACGACGCAACGCGCGTGTGTTTGTGCGTCCGATGGGACACGTTTTGACGCCGCGCTCGACGATGCGACGGGGCACAATATCCAATCGCCGGAAACACGCGACGTGATCGGTGTTCGAAACACTAATGGCGCCCGGAAACCACCCGGGAAACCGGAAGGTGCCCGGGCGCGTGTGTACCCGCGTCCCCTTTTTTGGCTCTCGCGAAAGTAGGTTTCCAGAAAATATTTTTTTTCTCTAATGCAACAAACATTGGATTTATCTTCGGCAAATAAAACGCACGAAAAAAAAATGCATATCCTTCAACTTAATGACAACTTTCAACGAGGTAACTAATATTTCGAACGGAATTTTACTGAAATCAGCAGCTTTTTTTTCCATCAATAGTTACGCGGAAAACCAACGATAAAGCCAAAAAAATCCCTTACAAAAAAAAACATTGAAAAAAAATGTAATAAAAGTTGTTTTCTTCTCGAAGATGTGCGATTTCTTATAAAAAAAAAAAATGGCGGTATATCATTTCAGATGAAAGATTTTTGCGAAACATTGCGAAAAAAGCGATCGCATAGATCTATCGATCTTTTGAAGAGATCGATATAATATTTTGGTACTGATCTCTGACGAAAAATGGGGAATACATCGATTTCGATAGCTTGAGAGTTATGTTGGAGGCGAGGAAGATTCTCGACGTTAACTTCCTAGGCGCGTTCGTTCGTCGTGGCAAGTGAGGAACATGAGAGCGCGAGGTTAATAGCACTTGAAGAATACTTGGCGAGTTATGCGCTCTGCCAAATACCCAACGTTAAAATAGCCCACAGGGACTACTAGAATGCATGAGCGGTGTGTGTCTTCAGTGGCGAGCGAAGCGATAGAAAGCTCTCACCGTCGAGGGTCCCTCGATGACGATTCTCGAACGTGTGTTAGCACTTTGGGTCAAATCCGAGAAATCCGAATATTACGTACCGAAGCCTCAAAAGGTACGGTCACGAGATATCCACGTAGGTGTTTTTAGCACAAGTGCAAATCCGCGTACCCTGAATCGGTTGAGCAGGTGGCAGGTGGTAGATATCAGAGGGAATCTGTTTCCCTCTCTGACTTTCTATAGCCGATGCTCTATAAGTAATTCCGGGCTCATCAAGAGGCTTCTATTAGCGGTCACAAACAGACCGAACGGACATCGTTCGGCCGGCTAGAAATAGAAATAGAACCGGGAGTACCGCGTGCATCTTAGCGCGGCATCGCGATGAAGCTGCGCGGCGTGCAACGTCGGTCTGTACAGACGCGGTTAGGTCGTGTTTCTCACGTTCCGCGGATGAATCACTCGACGGGGGAGCCTCGTCGGTACGATTCGTCGTCCACCTTGCGGAGCGCGGAGTGTCCGCGGCTGGCTGAGGCCGCCTTTAGCGCAATGTCGTTTCGAACGCAAATGCAAATGCACATAGAGGTAATCTGCTTCGATCTCGAGGCTCTCGGGTGTTCCATATAACTCAATAGTCGTTGGAGAGACACTCGACGGCAATCAACGAGCAATCAACTATGGATACGAGTGAAGGAGTCATCGAGATCCGCCTCTTCTTCGAGAGGTATGCTTACCCGAGCGGCGTGTACCTATATTACGTTTAAGCGAAGCGAAAGATATCTTCTTTGGCTAATCTATGCTCCGAGACTCGCGCAAGTCTCTCGCGCTCGGCGTTTGGATGTCCGCTGCGAGCCGCGATGATGCTGTTTGCCGCCGCGAGTCGTTGAATCATCTCGCTAAATGCGGTTGCGTAATTTTAGGTGAAACTAGACGATGAGAGTATCCACTAGAAATTTCCAACGCGAAAGATACATACAGCTGTTAACCACGTCCTATTTAGGCACGCGGGTCGTATGAACTCTCTATAGCGGATAAGAGGACGATGACCAACGAGGTCGACGCGCGTCGTGAGTGCATCGGTGCATTCCGCTCGCGATGCGAATCTTGACTCACGCGATTTATAAATGGACATACTAAATTAATAGTATAAATCCAGAATAATCTTCTTCGCGTCTGGAAACCGCGGCGATCCGGGATTTTAGGGAGGAAGTGAGGGAGAGAGGCGAACGAAGTAAGAAGCCGTGTCTACTCTCGCGAGTCTAATCCTTCAATGTAACCCCGTCTCTCGTTGCTTTCCGTTCCGAGGATCTCTTCTCGTTATTAGAGTTTATGTCGGGGTATATTCGACGTTGGTTGGTATTAGTTGTAGACGGTAAATATACGGCAGGCGCCAGAGAGTGCAGCCTCCCAATATCTCGATAGAAAAGCCGCATTGTGTATATTCCCGCGGGCTTAAGCGAGAAGGCTGCAACACGTGCTCTTCGCGAATCCGAGGAAGAAGACGGTTCGTGTGTGCGCGTGTGTACACAGCGTCAGTCACAGGGTAGCTACTGGGTCGCAGTCATCTTCCTCTTCAGAGAGGAAGCAGAAGGAAACGACGAAGAAGGCGATCGTCTTCGTCGCTTTGTCTTCGTCGTTTTCTTCGCTTTACTCGACTGCAACAGCAACAACAACAGCAGTAAGGAGAACGAGGGACGCACCGTATGTGCACATGAAACATCGGAAGACCAAAGCTTTTTAACTGAGTCTATAACAGCGGGAGGGGGAGGGAGGGAGGGCAGTGATTCAGACGTGAGATATTCTCGGCGATCCATGGCGCCACGGTATATCCGACACAGCGATACCGGCGCGCTCGGTGCAACTTCCTTCGCCATGCATCGTACGTATACGCCTGGCAACGCGATTGAATTAATAGGAAAGCCCCGAGTGATAGAAAGCCCGCTGCGACACCCAGCAATGTCGCAACTTTAAGGACTGTGCGTCTGTCTCTCGGCGCGCGCGATCTCGGCACCCTCTACGCGAATCGGCGCATCGCTCGTGTCAGGTTCGTGTCACGGTTCACGGCGGGGCGAGTGAACGACGGCACACGATCGCAGGGGATAAGGGTACGATAAAGGATTCGGTACGCAGACTCTTGTTTATTTTTTCGTGGTTTAGACATCGCGGGTTTCGAGAAACTGAAATACGAGTTTACACGAGTGTACGCGACTCGAGATGAACTCTTGCGGACAAAATACTAAAAATTCTGTATACACGTGTATAGACTGTATACATCGACTAAATTTCGAGATTTTAACTTTTTTCGGCGTTTTTTATTACTTTTTTATCGCGCTAACAACATGTTAAATAACGCCGATATTTTTCGTCGTATAATTAATTAATGAAGTTTCGTATTAAAAAATATCGATCATCCGAAAAAAGGACCGCAGGACGAGAATAAATTGGTATCAAAATACCCGTATTTCACGATAAATAGCTGAAGATTATAATGCAACGATCTATCATAGCATCGATCGTTAAAGTATCAAAGATCCCACTGCTCCCAAAAACGGAACGTGTTCGCGGATAATCTCGTCAGCGAATGAAAGGAATTGCTGGATACGGCGCTAATCACGCACGTGTTTCTTTGAAAGCGACTAAACTATCGCGTTCACGAGGATATCCATCTACTTATATGGTCTTAAGACCCGCGCGCGGACCCCGACATGAACCGCATGAATGCCCCTCAGAACATCCATACAACGAGGAAGAAGGCGTCTGCAAGGCCCATTGATTAAACTTCAGGGCTCTATTTTTATTTTCCCTTAACGCGAGTCCCTCGCTTCTCGAGCATCGAGGAGGAAGGCGTCTGCAAGGCCCATTGATTAAACTTCAGGGCTCTATTTTTATTTTCCCTTAACGCGAGTCCCGCGCCTCTCGAAAAGGCACCACGGACACCGCTGCTTCACGAGTTTCTTCTCATATCGCCAGAGGAATGTTTCAACTTAGTCGATCCCCATACGAATCGCTTTATTTAGGTGTTACGGTAGGTCCTCAAGCTTCTCATACAAGTTATCCGCTGTCTACATGCCTCCACTCGAGTGTCGAACAACCCTACCGTATCTGTCGGTCGGAGAGTCTTTCGTTATCTCGAGTGATGCCCGATGCTCTCATCCCTATGTACACAACGCGCAACACACACACGGAGTTTTGTCGAACAAGAGAACGGCAGCGAGCTGCACGTGCTATGGATTAAGGCGTATCGCATCCATCGCCGAGGATACCAAACGATATCTCTACTCATTCCTGATTCTGGAAAATCTCTTTTGCCCACCGGAAGCACGGATTTGGACTAACGGCTAATGGACGCGGAGTGCGCGTATGCGAAAACATTGCACGCCAGTCTCCGACATACGCCAACTTTCTGCGCCGATGCGTAAGCGCGCGTTTGAAGAATCTCTTCAAGCGAACGTGCATACCGCCACAGGCTTACCTTTTAAAGGCTTTCGAACCCTCCCTCGTTGGACACATGCATCGGCAGAACTAAAAGGGTTCTTACTCCGCTGTAATTCGGGATTTTCGAAAAACTCTCCGCCATCGGGTATTCAACAGACATTTTTACGATTTAAAATAATAATAATAATAATTTTTGCGTATGTACTTTAATTTGATTAGAAAAATGTAACATTAAATATTTTTATACTTTTATATGTTGAATAAAAAAAAAAAAAAAAAACAAAAACGAGACTCATCATTGTTATCGACAACCGGCACGTCGACTTTGAAAACTTCACAGAGTTGACAGACGCGAGGAAACTCTTTGACACGCTAGAAAGATAAAACGAACGAGAAACCACGAGAATAAATGCATTTTTTTTGTGTTTCTCTTTGACGGGGATTTCGCGTTCGCTTCGCCCATCCACCGTCGAGTTAGCCGTTCCAATCTTTCGCCGGAGTAGTCTCAACAAAGGGGGGTTGGGAATGCATGTTCCAAACGTGCATACATTGTGGAAGTTTGTGTGAGAGGGCGCGTTCCGAGAAGCTGATATTTTTCAACGTGAAGATAGTACTGCAGTCCATTTCCGGCCGAGAAACTCGCGCGTTGTGTGTACGCCATGAAAGAGAGAAATGGGCGAGGCGTAACGGATTTATATACGCGAGAGGCTCGTCAAAAGCACGAGCGAACAATGACGCGACTCGTTGGAGTAAAAAAAAAAAAAAAAAAAAAACGATACCTCCCGTCCACTCTTTCTGCGTTCTTTCGTGTATCGCGCATACCTCTCGTCGTCACTTTTTTTTGTTCGTCTTTCAGTAAATCATCGTCGCGATGTTCCAATATTAATTACACTACTGCAGTTCATCCTAATTTACCTTTTTTTCGAAAAAAAAAAAAAAAAAAAATCTCCGAAACGTCCGTTCGCTCGGGTTTTTTGGTTATCCAATGAAACGCTACTGCTTCCAATCGTTTTATTCGCTACACCCGGTGAAATTAAGATTTAGATGGGTCGGTGGTCGAAATTCGGCAGCCAATAGTGGTGTGGGAGTCAATGCCGAACGCCTATCGCGATAATAAATAACGATCCACCCTCTACGATCGCCAGCCTCGAGACCCGAATCGGCCATATGCCGCTACTGTTGTTTGTATTCGTACATTTCCACCCTATTCAGCTTTACGCGAATGCCTCTCTCTGAAAACCTCGAAACGTTTCATCGCGCAATATTGTCAGTGTAAATAGTCCCGTGCGGAAGGCATTGGGGGAGAAAAGCGACGAGTGTGTAAACATCGTGGACCACGCGAGACAATACAATCGGCTAATGCGTAGATACGGCAAACAATCCCTGTTTTCTCTTTTATCTATGAAAACTTACGCAGATAAATAGAAACGTTTTCGATAAATCGCATAAAATTCGCGGCGTTTTGTTCGCCGATAAGCGGAAATGGAAATATTATTTGAAAAATATCATAACCTAACAGTCGATGGAATTCGGGCGGAAAAAGGAGGAAGGAAATTGTTTACACGCGAAATTACGAACCAATTTTGTTGCCGCAAGTGTTTGGCGATTCATTCGCGTCTGTTGGTGGATTTGTAAACTTTGGTTAGTTTTCTCGCGGATAAATTTTGTCATGTAACGCGTACGTAGAAACAAGTTTCACGAGTCACAGGGGACGATAGATATAATTGTGTGGCCGTGACTCTCGGTATTGTTGCCACTGCGATACAACAATCGTTTCGTTGGCAACCGCTATAAACAACCCCTATATTCTGCACCCTCGTGCGTACCTCCCTACTGCACAAACACACGCGCGGTTTCGTTCTTAATGCCGACTTTATAGTTCGCGATGTCATAAATACTGCTGTGTATGTAATGTAACCGTCATTTGCGCATGCGCGGCCACGTAGTCACAAGTACGGAAGAAACGAACTCGACGACGGCTCGGGGAGAATCCTTTTCACGGTGAATCAAGCGAGAATTTTCGATGGTCGAAGAGGATACGATGTTTCGCTGAACAAAAGGGTCAATCATTTGTGAATGCAAAGGACTGATCGTCTCCACTTCCGAATTGCATTCGAGGCTCAACGTTATATCGTTGACACGTGTGCGACTGCGTTTATCGATCGGTTATTTTTATGCTGCATGTCGAAGTACAGTAATGGCCTTTGGCTTTCGATTCTTCGTTATAATATCTTTGTTAAAGCTGAAAAACTCTAATGTCGGCAGTTAACTCGGAATGTTTAGTTTTTGGAGGTTATGATTCTTGAAGCACATTATACCGCCGCATACGCATTGCCATTATTTCAATAGACGTATTGCGCATAACCTACTTTTTGTCGATTTTACAACAAAATATCGAAAAGGTATTGATTTTCGTGCGAATGGTACAACGGTAAAAAAGCAAATGGAATTCGCAAGTTTACGAAACAATTTTAGTTTTATGACCAATCAACTCCCGAAAAAAATATTTCACAGTCGTCACCGTTGACTAAACGCAAATTTTTATCGTGTCGATCTTTTTCTGTATTATCGGTGATTAGAGTAAAAAATCAATTAGGCATCCGTATTAAAATTTTTTAATTTTCAGTTGTCGATCGTTCCATCTAAATTGCTTTGATCCTTTAACTTTTCTGAAAGATCGATGTTTCGCGCAGCTCGGTTTTTCGCAGCTTGCAATATCCCCGATGTGTATCCCATATGTCGCGTACGTGACGCCTGTGTGAATTTATACCGCGAACAAATGCATAAGTCCCCCATCTGAGAAGCGACAGTCGCGATTTAACTGTAACAATTGTGCTGAAAGCCCAAATGCCCATGACGCAAGGGTGTTCGTGGCAACGATTGAACAGAAGCCGAAAATCGCGCGATGTATCCAGCTGCTGCGCCGCACGAACGCGCATGTGTGCGATACACTTTACCCGCACTGAATTTAATCGAATTCATAGCTCCGGAGGCATAAAGAAACAACACCCTCCGTCGGCTTATCTCTTAAATCATCCGGCAATATAATTTAAATGAATGCCATATCCATTACCGGATCGTTTGCGCACATGTCGAAATGAATATTTCAATTGTACCGACGTTAGGCAATTAATCCTCGAAATGTACGGTAGTCGCACTTTCGTGGGCAATAAATACCAGAACTATTTATTTTTTCTTAATTTATGACGCAGGCAGGTAGGTAGCTTAGGTTAGTACATACCTGCGTAAGTATACACGAGCGGCGGTCCGGACTAACCTAGAAAACCCGAGACGCGCGTCATCATCTTTCCCTTCTATTCGGCGAACCTTGTCGGAGAGAACTGTTCGAAAAATGTGTTCCCATAAATTCGTAAATGTTCAAAACGACGGTGGTCCGAAAATCTGGACACGAAGCGAAAGTTTTCTTCCCCCGTAGATATCTTATACACGTCGAAGGTTCACGAACTGACGACAATAGCACAAACGCGGCACTGCTGCACTGCTGCTCTCCGATCCCTAACCATTCCTCGGCTACGTCTTCTGCCCCTTTTACGAAAAATCACGTGTACGAGAGAATAGACCGAAGGAACGAAAACGTTTTGAGCGGTTCGAAGGGACAAAAGAAAAAACGCAATTAACGTCAACTCGAATTTTCATAAAATTTGATAAACGATCGCGAGAACACGACGGCAAGATTCGTGAAATCGCGTTGATTTAGAATCTCCGAAGATAATAGTTGAAACATATCGAAGAAATGAGAAGAGTATTAATTTCTATTTCTATGGCTCCGCGATGTCTATACGACGACGTAAATTCAAGACCACACGTAATATTTCCAATAAACAGATTCTAATTTCTTCGGGAAGACGCGTAGCCCGGGCAAGTGGTGCATTTTGCTCTATGTGAATCGGCCATCTGTTGCTTCACGGCTATTAAAAGTTCTCCCTCTTTAAAACGGACGTAACTCGAACCGGGGGGCTTGGGGAGTTTAACTAACCTTATATATTACCCGACTTCGTTCGTTCGTTTTTTTTTTTTGTACATTTTTTTTTATATCTCTTTTTTTGTGCCTCTCTTCGTGTCACCTTCTTCTTCTACATTCTACAACGTTTGCTTGGCAAACCGACCCTTTGGCTAATGTTTTCGCGACGTGATAGTCGCTGTTTCGCGGGGCGCTCGCTGCGGATTGTGTTGGGGGACTCGGCGCGGTCGTCTCGGTACAACGAGCGGCGGATTGCGCGCGCTGGTGAGCGCAACTACGAGAGTGCACTCTTCAATTCCCCAGACTGCTCTGGCATCGGTAGAGGAGAACCTTCATTGAAATCCTCGGTTGCGCACAAGTACTTCGCGTAGTAAATACGAGCATTCCTTGGTAACCATAAAAAGGACGTAACAGCACGGGAAACTCGACGGGGTTTTCTATCGTGGATTACACTGCATCCTATCGCGATTCGAGAGCTTGGCCTTCCCTCGAGTATCCTCTATACTACCCAGGATACACGTACAGAAAATCTTTCTTTTACGATGCCATAATTAATAACGAGCTTTAAATTTACATTAAAATTGTCGAAGAAAAACGGTTAGTAACGCGGATGGGATTAATCGAGCGTTATATTCATTGACTCGTAAATAACCTAACTTTTCGGTCTCCGTGTGACACTCAGCGAGCGAATAAATCGACGACAATATCTTTAATTATTCATTTACATTACACCAGAAACAATTTCGTCGGTAACAGCTGCTATGAAAAAAAAAAAACAATTGTAAAATAAATAAAATACATCGAAAAAATAAAATTTTATTAATCCATCAATTTATTATCGATACACAATCATCATCGACGGGACTTTGCGAACATCTAAAATTATCGATGACATCGTCGATCGACAAAATTTTCTTTCCAAACATTAGTACCTATAACCTGCGCAAGGTATTCGGTACGTTTTCCCTCGTGTGTGTGTGTGTGTGTGTCTCCGGCACAGGAGTCGATATCGTTCGGTCCACCGGCAGGTTGACTAAAAATTCGTTCGCTCGTGAAGAGTTCCGCAAACTGGTTCCCTAAAAATATCCTCGTGCCTCGAGCCGAAGCGAGAAAGGACGGGAGAGAAGGTACGCGGCGGTCTGCACGAATTGCATTAGACTTTGAGATTCGTGCGCGCAGTATGCTCGGTAGCAGTAGCAGCAATAGCAGCAACAACAACAGCAACATCGCATGAGAACAAAAAGGATCGCAAAACTAGTTTCTTTGCTCAGAAAACTTTTTTTCCCTATATCCCTCCCTCTCTCGTATGTTTTGAAATTTAAATCGCGACTAGCATACTTTGCCACTGTTAGTGGCTTTGGCTCTCTCGACTAACTCTCCGCGATATTGCTACTGTACGCGCGCCTCCGCTCAAAGGCGCCCGAGAAATGGCGAAATTCTATTCGTACACAAAAAAAAACCTTTTTGTTTTTTCATCGATATTTATATTTATTTTCATCTCAAACGAAAACGTAACACCGATTTCATTGACCAATCCAAACAATCCCTTTTTCGTTTCTTCCTTTGTATATATATATATACAATACGTATATATGTTAAAACCGCAAAACCGGTAGGTCTTCCGAAAGACTCCGAGAAGAAAGAGAGTCCTTCGGTATTCTGCTACGTTCGAGACTCGCGTCTCGCGAGAGTTGGACGGGAAGAGCCGCGAAGAAGAGTCGAGAGCGATCCGTTGGAGTGTCAGTAGACGTCGAACGATGTTGCCGTGGCTTGGGTAACGTAGGTAGGTATAGCGTGTACTTTTACTATATACCGCCGTAAATACTATCCCTATGCCTTCTCTAAGCTGAGAGCTATGGTACACCGGAGACCAGCGAGGATAAAGCTAACTTGTTTCGTGGTGTTGGTGAGGAAATACTATACCATATGTAACGGCGATGTGTTGGTTGCGCGGTGGAAGAGCGCGGAGTCGGTCTCGTCGGGTCTGTCGATCGTTCGTTCTCTCTTCCTCCCCCCCCCCCCCCCCCCCTCGCTTCGTTTCGTTTCTTTCTTTCGCGTCGACTTCTCCTGTTGGCGGAGAAGCAACAGCAGAGTGGCAAGAGCTCAGCGTACAGCTCGCTATAGACACGATTCCTTTGGCTGTTGGTTCTGTCGGTTCTGCTGCTGCTGCTCCCGCTGTACCGCTCGGCCTCGGCCGTCCTTGCCCCGTGCGGTAGGCAACGTTCACGCTCGCGTCCGTCTGTCCGTCCGCCCGTCCGTCCGTCCGTCCATCCGTCCGTTACCAGCAGGCATCAACAGCCAACTCAGGGCAGCGCACTGGATGCGTTCCTTCGGCTCTATATACATACTTCTTAACGCAACGCACTCTATATAAACGTATACTAACAGGTTAGAAAACATTTGCATGAACGAACGCGGTTTCGGATTAGAAAGGCCGTTCGCGTGTCGCTCTTTCGTTTCGGTGTGCGTAGGAGGGAAAGTTGCTAACACACTGGGCTTTGATATATTCCCTCCCCGTATATACGACCCCTCCTCTACCCCTCCGCCTTCTCATATTTAATGCTGCATCAATGATCGCGAAGTGAACGAACGATCGCGCCACACGGCTGCTGCATTATCTACGAACCTCGCTCCCGATTCGAAACGATGTTTATCGAACCTGTCGCGTTTGTTCTCCCACTCCGAGGTGTTTCGAGATCGTGCCGCTCGATTCTATACAGAGCGCCCACGAAATTTCGATAAAATAAAAAAATCCGAAAAAATCGATCGTAATTTTTTTTACATTTTAATATACGTGTAATATTGACGAGAAAAAAAAAAGGATTTTTTTTTTGGGAAGGATTCGGTTCAGAGGAATTTTCTGTAGGAAATAATGTAAAAAAAGAGTCAAGTGTGTTGATTTGTTTATTTTTATTTTGCTTTCGCTCAAAACCGTCGCGTGGCGCATCTTTGACGATTGTCGGTGACGCGACGACGTCCGTTCGGACGTTCCAACGGCTCAGTTCAATGCGCGTTTTCCACGAACTCATAAAAATGTCTGCGCGGACACGTAGACCGAGAGAAATATCGCACACTTTGCTATATAACTATAGTTTTTAAATGTACGTATATATATAGTATACACACCGCGAGCGAAGTGGCACTTGGTTAGTTACGTGAGATAGAAGGATGACGATCGCGAACGTTTGCCGGGAGCGATGTGTTGCCATTTGTGTATCCATGTGTGTGCAAAGCGTGTCTCTCTCCGCGACGTTCCGATTGCCATTCTAGAAACCGTACGATACGCCGGCGGGTCCGACTCTGCGCGGGATACAGCCGGACGGACTTCCTTTGGTCGACGCGGTGAATCACATGAGACGAGAGAGCCGCCGCGCCGCCGTTCAACCTCGTCGAGCGAACCCGGGGACCCCATTAAGTTCATTATTGCGCGTCACCAATAACCGACTCTCCGCGCGTCGTCGGTAAGCGCACTTTTCTTTCTCGTTCTCTCCTCTCGCCGTCTCGCCGTGGCGCATTCCCGAACAACGTTGGCGATAAAAAAAAAATTTCCAAGACACGCAGACGACTACGATATTGTTATGAGAATGAAGAATCGTTGATTAAATCGATGACATAAAGTTACGGAAATAAAAATAATGCGTTATGAATAAAAGAAGACGACTGTGAGGGTTTTTTTTATTTTTATTTTTCAAATGAAATCGAAAGAATTTTTATCGTCGATATATCGCATCCGATGCTGGAAATCTTGTATCCGGCATCGGAAATGTTAGAACAAATCCAACTTCCCGTCGTTATCGTTTTATCGTTTATACTTGTGTTCTGCCACTGCAGCGAGAGCGATAGGCCGCAGTAAAATAGTAGAAAAAGAAAGACTGTCCACTTGTCCGCACGACATCGCGTCGGGTCGTTCGTCTCTTCTTCCTCTTCTTCTTCTGTTGCTCCGGACAGAAGAAGCGGGTAGAGAGCGGAGAGAGCAGCTATGCCAAACAAAAGATCCATTAGAATAATGAACGCGAATGCGCGCGAGGAAGGACGACAGCTCTTGAGTTAGGAACGAGTCGGAGTTTCGTGATCGTATCCATAAACCGCAGACCGTCCGCAGGGACGGCTCAACGGCGCGATCGAGAGAAATTAGAACAAAGGAAGGTAAGTAATGGAAAAAAGATCGTCCGAACCATCACGGCGATCAACTCACCCGTACGTATCTATCAATATAATTTTTTTAATATTCATAATTTTGAAGTTATGCTTGATATTTTTTCTTTCAAAAAAAAAAAAAAAAATTATCGTTCGTAAGAATTTTTTCTCTCGAAGCGACTTTTTGTCGTTTGCACCATAGGTATTATATTCGGTTTATCGTAGCTGTCGTTTTTTCTCTGACGTTCGATAAAAACTTTGCAATAAAATGAACGCTTACGAACCGACGAGAATGTGAGCGCTGTGCGCCTGCGCGTAGGTATGTATACCCGCGAAGAGTCATATACAGGCGTTTTATCACGATAATACTCATCCTTATCAAGATTACCCGATTTCACGGCGACATTGAGAACACCGACTTATTAGGCGCGCGATATGTTATATGTGAGTTTCAGCAGCAATACTCGGGGCCCCAAGAGCACAACCTATCCTATCAGCGCATTTATCCTCCTCACCGTATATTAGACAGGATTTCTACGCGTTTATGCTCGCGACCGAAGAGAGGAACTATAAAATCAATGAATTATGCATTGCATTATTCATGCCTCGGCCGCCATAATCATGCATGATCGTTGACAAGATCCAGTGTCATGGTTTGCCAAGCACTTCGCGACGCTATAGCTACTGTACGTTTTTTTCGCACTCGTTTAGACCTTTATTATCCTATCGATATAGTCTCGCGCTCGAGAAAATAATTATTTTTTATTTTCAATCGTCGTACACCTTTCGACGAAACGGTGTAATAGAAAATTAAACGACGAAATCGACAATTGCCCTATCGAGTAGCTATAAATCGAATTACGAAAATCAGCCTTATTATTAGTTCGAGATGATTTTTTAAATTTTTTCGACGAGTATCTCGAGTGTTTTTCTCGAGTCAGAATGCAACAGGGTCTGTTCCGTGTCTCAAAGAGCAAGTTTCCTGCTTCCGGTTCAACAGCACTCACGTACGACGTTTGGCCCCCGCCTCTGTCCCCGAAATGATCCTCTCTATTCATCCTATTTCCGTTTACTCACCAAAAAGTTGTACGAATCTTTTCGAATCTGTTGTGTTCTTACACAACCATTAGTCCGAATTGTGTTGTCGCATGGACGCATGAAATGTCTCCTAAAAGGATTGAGAGAAGCTTACGGAAACGAAATATCAAGTAGACGAAGCGTCCGTCCCTCTGTTACTCCGTCGAGGGTTTTCGATAGCTCGACAGCGAGTACACTGCTGTGTTTCAACGGACAGGACTCTGTAGTATGTACCGTAGGAACAGTTCGGCACTTTCCGTAGCTTCTCGGCTGTCAAACCGAACGGCTGCGAGATCGTCGCCAGTGGAGAGGGCAGGCATTCTCCTTCCCCGCGTATGTATTTGCCGCTACGGGGATAGAGAATCGACGGGGAAGCACGGGAAGTCGCGATGGTGGGGCAAACCGTCGAGCGAAGAGCGGTGCACCGTTCAATTGTTGGTCAACCGCCAGTGGGAGTGGTCGCGTGTGTCAACGCTCGCGCGAACGCGTGCTATCACTCGATTTTCTACTCGTACAATAAACGAAACAACCCCGTCCAAGTCCCCCGGTCGCGTGTTTAACAGCTCGTCAGCTCGAACAACAACGGATAAAATATCGTTAAAGCGAAAATAAATAAATAAACCATTTTTCGGTTATCGTGATTCAACGGCCAATGGATTCGTCGCGAAATCGTAATAAATCTACATAATAAAAAGAAAAAAAAACAAAGTTTTCGCGGAGTTTCTCGTAAAACGAAATAATTAAAAATAAATAATCGAAGCATTCGGGCATTCCGCGTAACGATGTGTAACGCCGCGAGGCTCGTCGCGCGTAATAGTGACGTGGTGCTAAGTTTTTTACGCTGATATTCGTTAACGATATCGGTACAAAATTCAGTTAAAACATCATTATTATTATTATTTTCATACTCCAAAAGAGTTTGAAACTTTTTGTTTCCTTTTTTTTCGTTTTTCGCATACGGGTTAGTATCGTGTTTATTACGAAAACGAACGAAACTCAGCCGGTGTGACTGTGAGTCCCCCTAAAAGTTCTCCCCACCCCCCCCGCCTCGACAAACCGCTTGTTCGTCAACGGTGTTCGACCTCTCTTTGGGATTATTATTCTTCTGTTATCTGTGATAAAACGCGCGTCTACGACGACGCTACCAGCACAGCCATGACTGCGGATCGGCTCTTCGAGACTACCAGCATCCCGGGCCATCTCGCTCCCACGCCCGAGCGTCTGGAGAGGCTTCTTTCAAAACAGACCCTCGAGGAACTCTACGAGGTCGAGGAACAGCCTTTCGCACGGTAAGATTTTACCACTATATGGCTTTGCGGCGCTATGACACAATAATACGAAAAAAAAAAAAAACGGTGTACAACGTTCATCGTTTTGTTAGTTCCTCTCGCGCGTCCACTCGACGGCCACGGTATAGTTTAGTATAATAGTCTATCGTCGAACTCCCGCTCCGCGGTGTCTCTGAACGAACGCGATGAGCCGGCGCTGCTCTCTCGAGTTGACCCGACGAGGTCGAGGATCGGTTCGGTCGGGTAGGACGCTTCTGTCGTACAACCGAGTATACAACTCGCGCTGCCCGACGGGCTCGCAATAAACACGACTTCCGGTTCTACAAAACTTCACTGTTATTCACGTTTTAAACTCCGGACAATAACAAATAATTACGTTTCGATAATTGTTCCATCGTAAATTCGGTCGTAAAAATCGATTTTTCGTAACTTTACTTTTCGCAATACGACATTTCGCTGTTGCGACAATATCTCGGAGAACACTGTAAATTTACGTCGTAAACACGAAACTTAATCGATAAAAATAATAATGAATAATTTTTAACCTCCAAAACAAAATATCGATTGATGAGATACGAACATCTGTGCGAACAGACCTTTCGGTGTCGCGATAGATATTCATTATTATTCGATTCGATAATCGACCAGAATAGCTCGTGGGATAATTAAGCGGTTCCTCGTGTTTGGGTTACATATGCATATGTATCCTAGAATTTCGAATTAAAACACCGTTCGAATAATCGCGGCGTGTTGTGGAAGGAGGAAGTTGTGTTGCCAATCGTATGCGTTTGTTTGTGTGTAATATTTATGTGCGGACGTACGTGTGTGTGTCTCGGGTAAAAGATCGGAGACCCGGTCACGCTGAGCGACGGCGGCAGCGGCGATGGCCGGGGGTCCTGATTCTTCCCGAAGAAAGAAAGTGCCTTCGGTTGCGCGCCTGGGACACGGAGAACGCGCGCGCGAGAGATCGAGGTCGAGACACTTCGCGGCAGCAGCAGCCAACAAGCGTTATATACTCTTTACGACCTCCGATTCGGCTCTCTCCGAAAGAGGCTCGTCGGACACATCGTATAGCGTAAAAGCTGAATCGTATCGCGTTGTATATAGTACACAGGCATTATACATTTCTTCGCCCGAATGGACCAAGGTCACGGGCCGCCTCGTTGCCGCGGGGCAATTCGTGGATCCGTACGACGATCGTCCGCTCGATCTTTCGTTTCTAAAATTAATTTCCATACGATAGAACCTTAAAATTTCAACGACTATTTCCATCGGTGAATTCTCGGACGGTACGGTCACCGATCTACGACAGGGTCACGGATTATTTTACCAATGGCGCATCTCGATAATAGTTTCCTACTGCGTAATCGCGGTCGCGATTTCCGGTCCTAATTCCCGCTCTCGTACACAGAGTACCCGTAGTACTACTGTATACCCAATGATAAACACGCGATAATCAACACGATTATTCAGAGAAGAAAAAAAAGAAATAACGAAATTCCTAACGCGAGTGTTGAACTTATGCTGAGAATATATTATCGTTAAATACGATTGTTTCAATTCGATTGACGCAATTAGTCTCGTGACATTGTGATTATCGTGATTATTATTGTTTGGAAGGGAACATTCATTAACGAGACTTGTACGGCTAATTTTCGGTACTTGTGACACGGAATATTTTGGATTTCATAATTTTTTTCTATTACAGACGGTTCTGTCGTCTTATTAAAAAAAAAAAAAAAAAAAAAAAATTGAGCGACAAGTACGCGACGAGGACTCTGGACTCGTAAATACGTGTAGATTTTCGTTGAGAGATTTGTGAGCGGTTCCGTTTGATTTTTTTTTTTTCTGTCCTTTACTTCGTTTGCACTGTTATTTTCTCGAGGCATTATCGCACTTTCGACCAAAGTACGATCGATCGACACGAGATGACGATATCGGGTCGGGAGATAGGCTCACGCGGGCGGTAAGCCACCCGTGCCAAGCTTCGCGATATCTCCTCAGATCGATCTTGAGATTCAGGATGTAATTAAGACAATGGCCGTCTCTGCTCGGCTCCGTGGATCCCGCGAATGCGGGTGAAAGAGGTTAAAACACAGACTCACGCGCGTTCTTTCATTTTTTTACCGTTTTCTTCGTCCGCATCCCAGCATAAGCGAGCGGAATCGAGGAAGTCGAATAACCGTCGGACATTTATATTTTATGCGGGTCGCAGGTCCACCGCTGATCCATTAACCGCGAGACCCGATAAACGTGACTCGATGCGCTCGAATTTTGCATTTTTTTTATTCCTCACGCGGAAATTCCGCAGGAAAGTCGTTTCGACGAATGTGAATCGCTCCGAACATCGATCGAACACGTATTCAGAACGTTTCGGATTGTTAGCAATCTTTCGAATGTTTTTTTTTTTTTCCCGAACATCGATTGTGTTGGAATTTTTTTTTTTCCTCGATTCCTTAATTTTATTCGATGAGAATCGGTGCAAACGATTCTCATGAGTACAATTCGAATCTCGAAAGGAATTACAGAGTCTACGAGAAAATTGAACCCTTGCGATGTAATTTCGCGCGTGAGAAACGAGAGCAATGAGAAAGAACTGGGGGAGGGGGACGCGGGTAAATATTATGACTACACTGGCGTTCCAAGCGTCATTCGCGAATGTAAATAACCGATCGGTACACTCGCGAGTAGTGATTTTTTTTGTTTTTTTTTTTTCGTTTTTTTTTTTTTCAACGTCATCGGTGATCGACGATACATAGTCGGCAGCCAATGGCTCTCGTTACTTTTGCCGCGTACTTTATATTACGTTGCGATAAACGAATCGATCACGTGCTTCCATTCCAAACACCGTCTACACTTGCAGCATACACTTCCACGAACTTCATTGATTTCCTCGAACAAAGCCTCCTTCGATTCGACGTATCGTTTCTTTCGATGTTTTTAGAATTTTTTTTTATTATTTATTGTTATTGCGATACCGTTTCGTTCAATGATTTTTTTTTTTTCGTTCGTTCGTAAATGTTTAATATGACGAAACAAATGCGTTTATTGGCAAATAATTAAAAATTTTCGATTTTCAAATAATTTTAATTTAATTATTTAATTATTTAATTATTTTAATGAATCTTCATATTTGAAATTAATCGCGACGAAGTAGTAGGCGCGAACACGAGATACGCGAGGCACTTGGATTTACGGTTGTCTTTCGGATGCATCGGTGTCTCCAGTGGTACGAGAACGGAGCGTAAAGAGAAACCGAGAGAGGGAATGAGAGACAGATGTAGAAAGAGAAGAAATAGAGAGTTTCGCGTGGGCCGAAAATAGCCTGTGGCCGGGCGGAGAATTCCGAGTGCGTCTGGTATGCACTTTGCTACACGATATTTATATCCTCATATACGAAGACTTTGTATTCACGGAAAGAAAAAATGTTAAAAAAGCGAAAATAAAAAAATAATTGTTTAATCAAAACGTTCGAAAATTGAACAAAAAATAAATCTCGAAACGAACGAAAAAAAAAAAATTGAAGAAAATCCAAAGTGCATCGATGCACCGAAAAAGTTCTTGCGAATTTAACGATGTTATTTTATCGGCGCGTTTATATACGAAGAAATGTTTTGCATTTCTTCAAAATTCAATATCGTTGACGTCTCTCCGAAAGAACGAAAAAAAAAAAATATATATATAATATTACGATGAAAGATACGAAGTTATGCGCCGCGTATATCATTCTTGTCGAAACAATATCGTTTCACCGTTGCAACATAGAAAGAACGTTTGTTCTCGGAGCGCATCACGGATAAGTTTGTCTCTTCTCGACTGCGAGAGATATTGCATATACGTATATCTTACCTCGAGGAAAGCTCGTCTTCCTTTCGGGCACTCGATGCGCGCGATGACCCCGATAGAGCGACGGAACACTCGAGTACTTCTCGTTCTGACGCGATCGCGACGTCGAGAAATTACTTTTACGAAGAGTCCATTGCCCACAGTTCGCGTTCCTCATTCCGCGAAAAAAAAAAAAAAAAAAAAAAAAAAAAAAGTCCGTTCCGACTTCGAGTCTCGGAATACATACGTAAGCCGCAAGGACTTCGACACGACAGGCGCATTGCAAATTCAAAACTTCGAGTCATTTGGCAACAGTATTTTCTTTATTATTATTACCGTCGGAAAATAATTACGAGGCAAGTTAAGCTCTCAGGGTTAATTGTATTTAACACGAGGGTGCCGCGTGCGCGACAAGACGAGGACGACTCGCGTCCGAGAAAATTCATAGCAGCAATTCATTTCACACCGAGAAGTCAATCTTGGCGTCGTATTTAAATAATAAATATAAATACCTCAACAACGAAGGTCTCCCGAAGGTACCCACGCAATTGAATATAATAATATATCGTCCCCCCGGTCGGTGCCTTTTGGGAAATGAGTTTGTCTCGGGATCACGGCACGCCGCATAATCTCGTATCGTTTTCGTAGTCGGCGCGGACCGGGAGAAAACTCGTTCATTTCGCGTCTGGTAACGCTCGTCGACAACGACGAGGGCCCCAATCTCGAGAGCTCTGGCTCGGTGCCGTTATTTATTGGCCCGCACTGCCGTTCCGCGATGAACCTGTATTTAAATCGAAACCTCGGGAACGACGAGAAGAGACCGCACCGTTGGCTTCGTCGGAGGCCCCGATGTGGAAAAACGTTACACAGAAACGCGAACGTATTTCAATAGAACGGCGTCTATAAAAGGCTAACTGTCGGAAATCTACACTCGAATTCGTGATTTCGAAAATTTCGGAAATTTTCGTATGAATTTTTATTTTTATTGTATACGATAAAAAATATATATATATGTCTATGGATAATGCACTTGACCCGTTGGACGATATAAATTAGGTATCGAGGGTCTCATTTTTTTTTTTTTTTTTTCGGGTTCCGTTATGTGTAAACTTGGCCCCGGTGCGGAACGAGAAAAATTATTACAC
Organism: Cryptus viduatorius; assembly: GCA_964006125.1. Taxonomy (NCBI): domain Eukaryota; kingdom Metazoa; phylum Arthropoda; class Insecta; order Hymenoptera; family Ichneumonidae; genus Cryptus; species Cryptus viduatorius. The sequence goes on along the minus strand of OZ023220.1, from coordinate 31,876,756 downwards.
CGGCGCGAGAGACGAAGGATAGTATGCAAGGTATACCCGACTATATAGTAAGCCGGGAGCGCTTGATGATGGTTATCTCCGATCGTTCCAGCGACTTCCTGCCTATATCGTTGTGTGTGCCATCGGTTTCACGCCGGGTGAATCCAATATTTGTTTGGACAATCGCCGTGAAAAAGAAACTCAATTGTCGTCTGAAACGATTATACATTCGCGACACCGCGAAAATTACAAGCGAAGATCGCGATTTGTCATTATCTCACGAGAGACAGAACGCCGCGTGTATCTCTTTTTGTCGTGATTTCCCGCCGAGTGGGAGGTTTTATATTCTCAATTAGCTATTAGCTATTAGCGAGATACCGTTATGTATAGCAGCGAAACATCGCGCCACTCGACGAAACTATTTGTTCGAAGCCATTAAATCGCGAAGCTTCGAGATATTAGCGGGAAAACGTACTTATCTACGTACCCCGTGACGTCCCGCAGTATCATCTTCGCTGCAAAATATTTCGTTGCTTCCAAAAAAAAAAAAAAAGTTAGTCACAAAATCGGAGTAAAAATCGTTTGACTTTTTGAAGAATTCGTATCTCCGTTGAAACAAAACACGAGCTGAAACGACGGACGATACAAAAAGTTGTCGAATATCTCTCTGCTAATTACATGTATTTACGGCGCACAGTGGATTATCGGGGATAAAAAAAATTAATCTTATCTTTTTTAACCCTTTGACATTCGACACGAACACTTTTTTATTTGTATCCCTTGATGCAGCGAGTATTTTGAAAGCGAGAAACACGATATAAGTCCGATAAGAAAAATTTAAGAAATTAGGTAAAAATTCGAGAGTATCGAAAGTATCGATCTTTCAGAGATGTCATGTGAAGATTTTCATGATATCCTCGACAGCCTGATATGACATTCCGAAAAAAAAAAAAAAAAAAAAAAAATTAAGATGTACGATAACGCATACATCGTCACCTAGGCGAGTGCACAAGCCGGGGAATGCGGAATGGTATGGATATAGATGATAGAGTCGGGCGGCACGACGAACGACACAGAGATCTCCTCGGCTAGGATTGCGCGGGCGAGTTATTCCTCGGGTGCCATCTGGAAAATAACGGTAACGGCATCGCGCAATTAGCGATCCCTCGTCGTCGTCGTCGTCGCCGTCGAAGACCGCGCGCGCGCTCTCGGGAACTCGTGGGTGACCTCCACGGGAAAACGAGATCCACGGCTGTCGCTACTGTAGCGTGCTGTATATAAACAGCTTCTGGAGTTACCGCTGATGGCGTTTGCCGAGTGCTAACGAGAAGAAAAAACCGCTGCTGCAATGATGTAGCAAGCGCGGGGCCCCCATATACGCCCGTCTCACGATCAACGGTCGCGGTACGAATCGAGGTCTCGGCGAGACCTCAACCTTTCTCACTACGGCTTTTTTTTTTATTTTTTTATTTTTTTTTTCATACGCTCCACGTTGCCCCAGCGATCTAATGAAAATTACAGGCCCCGAGGACGTGTATTACATTTCGTTCTATCAACGACTCTAAGATCATTAGAATGATCCGCGTCACACGCGAGACTCCCTACAAACGTACAACTTTCATCGTCAAAGATATTGCATGTATTAACGAGAGTTTGTGAAATAATTATTTACGAGTGGGACAACATTTATTTTTCTGTCGTAACTCTCGTGGAAACTTTTTTTCGACACGGGAAACTCCGATCGGATGGGTCAAAAGATCGGTAAAAAAAAAAAAAAAATTCTTTGTATTCCGCACGTTTCTTCCGATTTCTTTTCTTTCGGTAAGTGTTTAGTTGCCTTTTTTTCGTGGGTGTTGGTGTTCGTGAAAAAAAAAAAAAAAATCCATAGTCCGGGTAACGCGTACACATTGAGAGGACGAGTAACCGAGGAAACATCCTGTTCCGCGGAGGACGACGATGGGGCGAACGTTGCAGCTGCCTTCGCCGAGCCAACAGTCTTCTCTCTCGTTCGCCGTCTCGGCTATCGCCAGCTGTTCGGTTTTGCTTTTTCTTCGTTCGCCACGATTGGCCGCACGAGAAGTTCGAACTTTCGAGTTCGGGACTTCGTAGGGACAAAACAGTTGCGCCGCGATAGGGACCGCTTTGGAAAGGATAACTTTTCTTCATCGTTCGAAACTCCGGGTACCTAAGTATCTCGTACGACAGACGTATAGAAGAGACCGTGCAGACGGATATAGACGGCGCGCAACTACGAAAGATCCTTTTCGTAGATGTTCTCGACTGGGCGACACGCTTCTTCGCTTAGCATAACAATGCTCCACTTCCACATTGAACGAGAGAAGAATATTCCTACAACGGTATCCTTATAAACATGGAAGCCATAAGACGCTCGAGCCGAGAGAGGGCTCTCTCGGCTGTTGTGCGTATTGTGTTCCCCGTACAATACGGCTGTGTACTTTCTTCGATCTCTCTTACTCTGCCTACGGCCTGAATCCGAGAATGTGCACGTGCGACAACACTTTTTTTTTCAATCGAATCTTAGACTTTTAAATTAAAATTCTTCACTCGCGACCGTCGGACAAAAATCGTAAAAAAAAAAATTAAATTCTTTGCTGGCGATCGGCGGACAAAATTCGTTAAGGAAAAAAAAAAAAAAAAAAAAAAAAATCGGATAGAAACTTCACTTCGGTAAATTGCGATTTTCGATGTAAAAAATGAAGAATTTTTATGATCCGACATTTTTTTTTTGAAATCGCGGATTCGATGTATCAGAATTTTTTTTTTTTATTTTTACGATGGTAGATAATTCGTATTATTCTTCGTACGATGAAACAGTGGAAAATGTTTTTCGTACCCCATCTTCTCACAGTTGTTAGAAATAACAGCGAGATAAATGTACAACGCGAATCAGCCACAGATATCGCGAGTAGCTTCTTCGTTTATCTCGACGCGGCGGTGTGGATACACGGTATACGTTTGCGAGTGTACGATTACGAATCTACCGGGTTCATAATTCATCGAGAAGGAATTCCGAAGGCGCACCACAGTACGTTCGCCACAGCCTCTCGGGGAGTGTGTACTCTATAACATACTTTTGCGGGGTTAAGACACGTTGATTAAAAAAAATACATGTAGTTAATAACAGTTCTGCGAAGAGAGCCTCTCGGTACCTCGTTCACTTCCGGGATACCTATCGCGCGCCGCGGAGTTTCCGTTTCTCCCTTTAGCAACGGCAGCGTCTGGTGGCAACGAGCAACGAGCATAGAAACCGATCGAACTTATAGACAAATGGAAAGAAATAAGAATATCGTGCGCCTGGTGTGCTGTTGTATCGTCCGTTATCTCGATCGCTCGATCGTCTCCACCGAGTTGAATCGTAACTCGTTAGAATAGCTTCTTCCCTCAGGCAACAAAGCTGAAATGTATACCTACGGAATAATACCGAATACCGTTTAATTGCGATAAATTTGTCACCTTAAAGATCATCGCTCCGAATTCACTCGCGAGATCTATGATCTCAATTGTTCTCGAGAACTTAATTATCCACGAAAATACGCAAAGTAGGAATCGAAGTTTAGCGTTTTGTGGGAGAATAAGGTTAAAGGTCGCGGGAGTTGGTTGAGAAGAAGTATAGATGGCAAAGCGACGCGGCTCGGTACTTAATCGAAGTTTCCACTCCCTCTCTGGGAACGGAGAGAACAGGAAACTGGATCATTCGAGATCGTAATGATCTATGGGTCACGATCCTGCCGAGTGACCTTTTGCTACGGCAGGTCACACGGGGCCCCCCATTGTCTCGGCACGATTTCTGGCTTTGGCATTAAATACGTCCTCTCAATGGCTCCATTGGCTACTCCGCTATGGTAAATGAATCGTAAAACATTCGTAGCGTTCGCGGGAAATATCGAGCGAAAAAAAAAAAAAAAAAAAAAAAAAAAAAAAAATTGGAGAAAATGTTTTGTTTGTTCCTACTTTAAGGTTAGCGAACTCGCGACTGCGTTTGCGCGCGAGTCCGAGAGCCCTCGGTGTACTCTCGTTTTGCCTTAATATTTCCGCGTTCCACGCGCTCCCATTAGATTGTACGAATGAAAAGATTGTAATGTAGCACGTCGTCGTCGACTGGTCACGTAGGGATAATAATCAAGATAGCGAGAACGAAGCGCAAACACGGTTTGTTCGGGGACCGGTGACGCCCACGCATAGAAAGGGCACGACACGAACGCAGAACCACGTTATTCCGCCACGAGCGTGATGCATACATGCGTCCGTTCATAAGAGGTCACCATTCATAACTCTCCGGCGTTCGCTTAGCTTAGCGCGGGTATACGCTTTGGGTACACTTCCGGTGTTTCTGGAGGCTGCGAACACACTGAAAATATCAACGAGTCATTCTCTCTCGCGCTTTCTTGCAACAGCTTAACGTTCTTTCGGGAAGACGCAATTCGGAGTCAAGACGCCCGGACTTGCTTAACGCACTTGAGATCGCAGCCACGCAAGCGCGTGGAAAAAAATTTCATCGTACGATGGGTTTTTTCAAATTGGTCGACAAATTCGTCATTTTGACCGATCGTACGATATAAATAACAATCAAAAATTTATTTTTAACGAAAAAAAAAAAAAAAGAATTTATCTACTTCGAAGATCGTTTGTGAATCGATCTTTTCGCTATCACACGTGCAAAATCCAAGTGATACTTATGTAAGATTTTTTTTTTTTTTTTTCATTAAATTTGGTTGATCAGAACTTTTTTCAAAAATTTTACACAAAATTTAAATTCGTCGACTTTAGCCTCGTTAGCAGCTCGACAGTCCGGCTATTTCTTGTCTCGCGTCTTTCTTTTATCCTGCCGGACCCGTTACTTTCCCAGTTTTTTTTTTTTTTTTTCCTTGCAACTTATGCGCACATTTGCCGCGTTCCTGTCCGGAGATTATTATCAACTCGATATGAGCTCAGGACGAAGAACATTTCGTGACGAAATGTCAACTGCCCAATTTAAACTCGCAGCGCGCGCACACACTGCCGCATTCGCGTTTGCATTATTCTCAGTTTACACAGACGTCCCCCTCGGGATGGTTCGGGACGTGCATTTCTTATTCGCTCATTCCACAGTTTGCTCGTCCCTCCTACTTCTTCGCACTTCGTTTACCCGTGCGCTCTCGTGTCTGGCCGGCGACTCGTCGTCGCCATTCATAACTCCGTCGAAACGAGCGCCTCGGCGATATGCGCACGTCGCAAACTTACCGTATACTCTCTAGTCTCGGGCAGCAAGCTGGAGACTCTCGAAATGCCTCCTCCGGTTTTCTCTTCCTTCCCTTCTATATACCGGCTATACATACGATTTTTGTTACCCTCTTTCGTTTCACTCTCCGGCTGGTTTGGCTCACCAGTTGTTCGATTCCATCACCGCCTTTCTCTCGGTGCAGTTCGCCTGCGTCGCCTCCCTTCCCTCCTCTGATTTTACTACACGTAAGTCGTGAGCTACGTGCTCTATCCTTTCGCGAAATGAGACTCTCGCGGTGCGGAATTTTTTTTTTTTCAATAGATCGAAAAATTTTACGAATTTCTCTCGCTAATTGTCGAAAAAATGAAAAGTGGTCATTTTTTTTACCAAACCTTCGTAAATATTACGAATATCGATGTATTGGTGAAAATAAAAATTTAGAATTATAGGTTAGTTAACACGAAGATAAATACCGGAAGTGATTATCTCGCGATTGAGAATTGATTTATTTACGTTCGATACGATAATCAAAGAACAAAAGTCTATTGAAAGTTTGTTTATTCGATGTCGTCGCGAAATCGATAAGCGAACTATTATCGAGGAAGCGACGACGGAGATTCGTGGTGCTTCGTTAAGAATTAATCTTTACTCGCGCGACCTCGTTACCACCCCAGGTGAGCCGCCGATAGTCTTTCCCTCCTTTGGTTTCCGTTCGCATACACGTTCGGTTAACCGTAAATTACGAGCGACCGGTGTAACGAGCATAATGGCGTGTGTACGGCCGGGTGAAGGTCGGCCAACACGAGGAACGCGAGCAGCGTACGTCATGCGGGCGCACACGACGGTGCAAGTAGCAAGGAGAACTCGGGTGGCGGTTCTCCGCCGTGCTGTATCGCAAGCAGTGAGAGGCGATCGGTATCTCCGCGTGCACATACTTTTTATTTATTTATTTATTATTTTCCATACGAGGCAAACTCGATTCAGCCAACATACACGAGCGATTAACCATCGGGCGAATTATCGTAGGCGATCCGACACCCGAGGTTCGCAATCTTTGTAAAGTCACTCGACAGAGTTGTTGCTATCGACGTTAATAAAGAAATGAAAAAAAAAAAAAAAATTGTATGACGTATCGAATGATAGAGTTGTCGCGATAAAATGCATTTTTTCTTTCCGACAGATAGAATTTTTTTTTTTTTTTTTTTTTTTTTTTAAACGCAATAACGATTTTTATCGTTGACGCAGCAGCCTTGTCGCCTTCGAGTAGCTATAACGACATTTTCGAGGATAAATATCGATATCTTTGTATGCGATTTTTTTTTTGTCGTCCGCATTGGGATACGAAGTCGTTCTCTTCAATTTCCGAGAGCGACTAGTCGCGTGAAATGAATTGCTCTTCGGTAATACGTTGACGCGCCTTTCTTAATCATCCAATCGTTGAGAAACATTTAACGTCCTTATCGTGTTAATTAAATATAATATAATTTGCGATATCGATCGGAATCGAAGGAAGTAATACAGTATTACGAACGAACGCGCGACACACGAGGAGAGTTTGATATACAAAATCGCGTTGGCGAATGGCGAAGCGACCTACTTAAACGAGGCTGCTAGTTGCTGCTTCTGGTTTTGCTGTGCGCGGGTTTGCGGCGAAGGAGCACGTCGAATGAAAGGAACGAGACACACCGCCGGTGGCAACATCCCTCCCCCTCCCCTCCCCCCGCGACTCGCGAGGCATAAACGCGCGCGCGGCATTGATTATCGCGAGATAATTACCGGCGTAATTAACACCGGAGCCTTACAGCACAAAGTCGTTGGCAAATGGCGAAGGAAAGTTCGTCGACGGAGCGATGAGGTCCAGCGATGGATGCAGATTTGCAAAAAATTTTCGCGCTCTCGTCGAGCATATCGCGAAGTTATAGCGTATCCTCGAGTAGCTTTTCTCTCGACTAAGCGTATCTTCTTCGAACGATCGTACAGCATCCAACGATCTCGTCGATCGCACGAATGACGGATCGTTCGAAATCGCGTATCATTTCGCTCCTTATAAATGGCACACGACTCGGTATAATTTTCTCGTTGATGGATATACGAGCGATGATCAATTCGCGATAGTCGTATCGATATGCTTCATTAGAGGATTGTGGATACGAGAGAAAAGCTCTTTCCGGATTTTCTACCGTCGACGACGCGGCTATTTGTTTATTTCTATTATCCAATGCAATCAACAATTATTGCCTCTCAGCGAATCCGACGATATCTTTTTATTACAAAGTGAAACTCACTCGATATTATTATCGTTGGGTTGCGGAAACACGCGAGTGTATCACACGATGTTTTTTTTTTGCGTCATTTATGACATCGCGCGCATAATAGCTTCTCTCCTTCGTGAGGTAACGCGCGATGAGACTCGCGAATCTTTCGTCGTATCTCGTTTCGGAATTTCGCAATTTTTTTTCCGCTGGCAGATGAATACCATAGAACGATATAAAATGCCACGTTAATTAATCGTTTCGAAGTAAAAATAAGAAAAAATAAAATTTAAATTTTCTCCGAAAATCGGCGAAATGACGTCGAGTTTCGGTCGTTGGCATTGACCAACGAAACCCGAGTGAAGTTGTTTTCACGGTAGGCGCGCAATCGTCGCGTTTTCATTACTTTAGACCGCGTCAAACCCACACACGACGACGCTAATGAGTCGTGCGTGTAACAATGGGACACGGGTGCGTTGATGAGATTAACGATGTCGCGTGGAAACGACGAGAACGGGGGGAAGAGGGAGCGCTCGTCTTATGCAAAAACGTGGGCTTCACGACGTCTCGGATGATAAATCTCCGCGAAAATAGCTGTGGTTTTGCGTAACGTTTATAAAAAATCTGAAATTATAGTTATAATTTCGCGGCAAGTAAAGCTTCTCGTAGTCGTATCAACGGGTCGAAGTTACCGCTCGTATAGCACGACGATTGTACCTTTCAGAGAGACAGGAATTCTCTTGTCGCAAGCGGTACTCGGGGATATGGCTGCGTCTCTATTTGGAGCAAAGACAGAGTTATGCGCGCGTAACAATAGTCGTACGGTGAGTAGGGTACCGAGAGCGTTCAAAGTGAGGGAGTTGTTTCATCACGCTTCGGCGCTCGCTGCCGTTCTTTCTCTATCTTTCTCTTCTCGCGTATCCATCGCTCTCCGGCTCGGGGTCGGCCTGAATAAAAGAAAAAGGCACCCACGCCCCACAGGAATCTCAAGGGCAACGTCGTCGACGTTTGTCGTCGTTGTCGTTGTTCTAACGGGTTAGGGATATCGGAAATAACGTTGGAGAGAAAGAGAAGGGCGCATCTAGTCGGTGAACGGTTTGACTCCCGACCACCTTCACCGACATAATAATCTATGCGCGAGATATCACCCGCGCGACCAACGATATTGTAATTGATATATCGAGTAGCCTATAGCTCTGTGTACACACGACGGGCGTATTATTTGTGTATCTCCGAGAGAGTGGCGAGAGCGGAGAATTCTAACGTCGCTACCGGACTCGACAAATATGTTCGATCTCCGCATATATGCAGAAAAAAAAAAAAAAAATTTATCGAAGAAGTAGGTATATATAACGCGTGTAGTAAAAGTCCGCACAGTTACTGGCCGCGAACGAACGCGTACGAGAGTCGTGTACGACTCCGGGTCATACGGTCAGGTAAATGTCCGAGTGAACTCGTTTCTTCGAAAGGAATTTATGCCTCTCGTTATTTAACGCCCGTATATTCAATGGATTATCTATAGAACATTCGCGTTGCGCAATTAATACTTCGAACAACGATTATTCACATATGCAAATAATTTTAAAAAATTCATGTAAAAAAAATGAAGAATTTCAGCGCAAAGAGGATTGGGAAAAAAAATTAAATAAATTCTCGACGTTAATCTGCAGACCCTTCGCGCATGTGATATGAATGTCATAATACTTCGTCGCGATGTTTAAAAGAATAGAGCGTTTTATTTAGAGGTTATAGAGCGGCGCCGCGCGTCGTAGTATCGAAGTATCAGTTGAATTAATCAATTCAAAATGCTTTGTATTCAATTATTAAACATTTTTTTTTTTTTTTTTCATTGTGCCAATCGAATTTCACAGCTGGATGCCGTAACTCAATTCACTTTGATCCGTTCCCCCGTCGATTCTCGCGAAAGATAGATTTATCGTAATATCGTTAAAAACGTTTTTTTTTTTTTCGCGAACGTCGGCGCATTTGAAGATATGTGTCATTGGGTGCACAGCAGCCAACCGGTAGTTCGTTGCGACCAAAAGCCGTACCGCGCGATCTTTTTTTTTTTTTTTTTATTAAAAAAAAATAAAAAATAAAAAACCTCGGCATAGCAACGACGTGCAAAGGACGTCGGAGAAAGAAGGAACGAAGGAGGAAAAGGAAGAATGAAAAAAAGAGACCGGCGCGCAGCTCGGCGAGAGAGACACGTCAGCGGTAAAATCGCGATTTCCACGTCGCACGCACATTCCACACGTACGAACGTGCGGCGGGAACCGGGTGGCGGATATTATACGAGAACACGAAACGTCGAAGAAACATGGCAACTTGTGAACGTCGACGATTCCAGCTCTGCGCGAGAGACACGCAATGTCGTATAACTTTTGGTTCACGAGCTACCGGACTTAATACCTTTTTTACCTTCATATACACGTGCATATGCACGCGCACCTGTGCATTATGATCGCTGAGTCACCGCTTTGACTTTGTGCGACGATTTTACGAAGAGGAAATGTCGATTCGTTAATAAGCAAAAAAAATACATATATTGGCAATTAATATGCGGTATATAATTTCTTAGCCGAAACTTCGTACGCGTATATATATATATATATTGAATTCCCATCGATATATCGAAACTCCATTTTCACGATCGAACGTAGCGGATTTTCAATAAAAATTTATCTAAAGACGTAACGGTACATGAATTCACGAGTGCATTTGCATTCGGATAAAACACGAGATGCTGGCAATCTTCGTATTCTTACAGAAATAAGTTCGGATGAAAAATATATTGTATTTCAGTAAAAGCAGGAAACGATTTGTAGATACGAATAGAAGACGAAAAAAAAGTAAAAAAAATACGATATTGTTTGGGATAAACAGTTCTCTTTGACTTTTCTTCTTGTATATAACAGTAAAGAAGTATCTTTCAGCGAGAAAAAAATCTTTCGAAAAAAAAAAAAAAAAAAAAAAAAACAAAAAAAATCGTTTCTCTATGAATGCCATGTAAGCACGTCGGGCAAAACGGCATTGGCAATAGATGCATCCCACGGATTGCGCACTCGAAGAGTGTGTATTATCCGAAGATACGCCGAGATTCCTCGCGATGCGGGTGGAGGCGATTCGGTGCGGAGTTAACGCGCCCAGTCTCTTGCGGTTATCGTTTTCGCAGTGCCGCGAGTTATCTTCTTCCCGTTGCTCGTTCCACGGGCAAACAGTCCGGAGAAGAGACGAGTCTCGAAGAGTAGGAAGAAGAAGAAGGCGGCGATGGTGGTGGTGGTGGCGGCGGCATAGTCGTTTCCCATCTCTCGGCATCAACAGCTTTCTCCACGAGCGTTCTCTCGGTTCTCGCGAGAGAGGCAAACGCGAATGCTCTTTGCACAAACCTCGATATAATACACCGCTGGGTCTGAATCCTCCGCCGGGCGTATATGTAAGTAAACGCGGGCGCGTTCCAGTTTACCCCGGTGTATTCTGGCTTTGCTCGTTCGCTCGGTACTCTCGAGACTTTTTAGCCTTTTCGCGTTGCAGCAAACGATTTATCCGCGTGTGCGTGAGGGGGGCGTGTAAACGCAGGTATGCATGGAAGTTTTGCCACAAAACCGACTCTCGGATCACCCGGTTAAAGGTGTACGTTGCGTAGGCACGTGCACGTTCTAGGGTCGTAGATGGCGCGAAGGTATCTATACGATACAATGTACGAGAGTCGTGTGATACTGTTAAACCGCCTTCGCTTCAAGTAACACCTTCCGAGATGCAATAAAACGCTGGAACGGGTGCCTCCCACCCCGCTGGCTCGCCTCGCGGCACCTTAGGATTATTTCCTGGTTAAACGTGCGGAAGAACTCGCGCGCACGGAGCTCGCCCGCTCTTCGGAGCTCGAGAAACGAGTCAACATTCAACCCGAAGAGAACGCGGGAGGGGAGGGCACTTGCACCGCGATACGAGAGCTCGTTGAGCGATAAACGACGAGATATTATTAATCGGAGTAAACGCGTGGGTGAAATATTATCCTAAGTGCAATAACGATTTCACTCGTTTAGTGAAAACGATGATTTTCACAGCTGAATAAAATGACTCGCGTTACGATCGATTATCGGAATAGACAACACGATAGGAGTAAATGAGATTTTCAAAAAGAAAGGACGCAAAGATTTTCGGATTTTCTTACATTTTTAATTGCATTACAAATTGAAAAATTGCAATTGCAAAAATAATTTAAAAAATCGGCATTTTTTTTTTTCAAGAATAATGTTTTGCGTAGTTTAAGTTATTAATTGGGCCAAAAAATTCGTATTTTTTTTCGGATCGGTTATTGTGCGATTTTCATGTGCGCGTAATTCGTGAAATTTCACGCTTTGAGATGAATAAAAAAAATGAAAAAAAAAATAATAATAATCCATCGAGCGTGCGATCCGACGAGATCGCCGATTCTCGTCGACACGCCTACCCAGCGCCCCAGCGCATCGACAAAAGCGCCACCAGCGGCACGAGTACCCATCAGATCCGCGAGTTCCGCTCTTCGTCTCTTGGTGAAAGCGAAATCACCAAATTCTCGGGTGCAGAGAAAAAAATAAAAAAAGAAAAAATGCGGAAAATTGTTTTATACATACGCACGGTCCGTACACTTTCCGTGTTAAAATCGCGCATATGTGTAGCCGTCAACGAGGGGAGAGAAAGTCTTCTCTCGTCTCAATCGTTATGTTCCCTCGTTTCGTGTAATATAATAATATGACGCACGGGAATATAGGTACATTTACCATGATCAATAGCTTGGAAATATCTACTCGGGTGGCGGTACCTATAACAGTTAAATCGTTAGTTTTCCGAACCGCCTTGTAGGTGTTTAGGTATATTCTCGAAACTTTCATGCACGGTACGCCTTACAGTATAAACGACTGGTGTAACTTGAGTATCGTATAGAGTTTGTAACGCCGAGCGATAGTTGAGTAACATTGGCGCGCGGTTGACTTTTGAAAAAAAAAAAAAAAAAAAAAAAAAACGCATTGGCAATGGTCCCCTCGTTCAACGCTGAGCATTCCTGATCGCCATACACACACTCTGCGACGTTAGAAATAATCAACCAAATGTGCGTACCGATTTCTTGTCGAAAAACGCCGATCGTCGGTGCGCCGTTCACCGATCCTTCGTTCGTCACGTGCCGCAGCCGCTAAATCGTCGCCAATTCGCTAGAAAATGTATTTCTTTTCATTTTTTTCTCTGCACGCCTTACATAAACAATCGAAAAGGATGATAAAGAGCGGGCGATCGGATATGTCGTGCAGAAAGATTTCTCGTTCTCACAGCAAAAGGCAGCGGTCGCGGTGTGTGCAAACAACCGATCGAACGCAACGAACGGCGGGACAGGTGTTGAACGATTTCGTAAATGGAACGTTCGATTCGACTGGATTCTCGACGGTGCAACGGGTTTCACTGTTGAGGTAGCTTCGCGCATTGCCAAGCCGTAAATATAGCGTAGGCAGTAGTATCGTTATTATACGTATTCGAGTACTCGTTTGAGATCGTCGTCGTCGTCGTCGTCGGGAGACACTCGCGGTGAGCTTCTCCGCTCCGGTCTCCGGTTTGGAAATCGAAACCAATTACTTCGTCGTGGTGTAAGTAAAGTCAGTTTGAACAAACCACGTCGTCGTGTTCTATATATCTTCGTTCGCAACAACTATATAGTATTGTACACGTTATCGTAGTGGTCGCGAATGCAGAATTGGCAGACTGCCACCGGCTTCAATCAAATGGCCGAATACTCCGAAAAAAAATTACAAAAATGTTTTATAACGCAAAATTACCGCATTCCTATCTATTATTTTATAACTATAGGAACTATCGCGATCTTCGCGTGTCAAAAAGAAAACGTGACGCGAAATTTGTAGGTGTGACGATAGCGCAAATATATTGCGTGCTGCGCGTATTAACGAACGCGTTTTTTCCGTTACTTGTCGGGATAAAAAAAATTGTAGAGCAAAGGCACTCTGATAAATGAACGGCCAACAGTGAAAAAAAAATAAGCGTTTTATGCAATTTTTTTTTTTCTTTTTACCATTTTTTTCCGATAATTATTGCAGTAAATCTAAAAAAAAGTGTAAGTAGATGATGAAAGAAGTCGATAAACGCCTCGCAAATTCTTCGTCATGACGCGCGCATCTCACTGTCGTTTCCCATTCACTCCCGGACCGCACGATGTCTCCCTTTCGTTTTTATTTTCACTCAAAAAAAAAAAAAAAAAAAAATGAAAACGCACAACTTTACGATGCCGCGATGTGTGTTCGCGTCGGTGAGCAATGTTTTATTAACCCACAGGCACTACACGCCGTAACCTTCCCGTGGAGCGCATTATTTTTACGTTTACGATCCGCCATTCCTCCGCGTGTTATCTCACGCTGTGAAAAAGTTATATTTTCATCCCATTCGTTTTAATACCTTTTTAATTCACGGCTCAGAAAAAAATGAACGTGTCTTTCTCCTTTCGTTGGATATTACAGGTAAGCAAAAGTTTCATTTCACGCGCGATGTATAAAATCTCAACCCGGTGCCCCCAGTCTCTGCCACGATAAAGTATTCAGAAAAAAAAAAAAAAAAATGCAACGCCTCGCGTTTATAAATTGCTATACGCTGCCAAGAGGTGAATTAGATTGAAAAGAAAATCAATATAGAGCAGTGAGTCTCGGGGCGGCAAAGTTCTCGGTCTGCACGGAGCGCCTATCTATCTATAACACCGGTAGAGTTTTGTTTTAAGAGTAAAACTTCAATTAAGCCAGTTGAACGGGCGCGGGGATCTATTAGCGATGTTCTCGCGGAGTTACGAGAAACCGTCGGGGTGGAGCGAACGGGAGAGCAATGTCCGGTGCTGGTTAATGCACCCGCACGAGAACAGTCTTCCGTCTCTCTCGGCAATATCGGTAAGGTACTTGTATCTCTTCGTGGTTTTGCCTCCTTTCGTTCCTGCGAGCTTTGCACATGGGTATAGTATAGGATAAACGAAGTCGACGGAGAGGCGCCCTCCCCGACCTATCCAGCTATGTTTCGCGCTCGTCTACCCCCTCACCTTTGGCCGCTGACGCCACAGCGCTCGCACGACTCTAATAAACTCGGTCTCGGGATAGTTAATCACCGCGAGGAACGAACGCCGTGACGTATTTAACGCCTCAACACCGGCACCGGGTTCTCTCGTGTATTATACAAGTGTAGAAACGTGAGGCAGGCGCGCGCGCGCGCTTGCGCGCTCGCGAGTTAACGAAGAAGGAAAGGTTTACATTCGCACGGCAGGGCAAAAGGGAAAGAAGTAAAACGCGTCTATGTTTCTCGCACGAAGGTGCGATAGAGTCTCTTGGGCGCGGTGCGGTTTAGCGAAACCAACGATCGAACGATCGAACGAATCGCCTCCAACTTGGAATGGCGTGTTCAACGCTTTCGCTCAATAGTTCGACGTCGATAATAACTACTTGCGGTTCGTTGCCGCCATCGATCTCTCGTAGGTAATAATAATTTTTGTTTTCATGAATACGATGTTGAATGGAACGAAAAAAATTCAAATAAAAAGGAAATATTGTTACGTCGAGATCGATCGATAATAGTTCAATGTCTCGGTACATCCGCGATACAAATAACTCCGGATGCGGGGGAAAAGAAAGAAAACAAACTATTCGTTCTTATAACGATTGCGCTGTAAAAAAAATATTTTTTTTTCTTCATCTGTGATATAATACCATCCAGTGACTCAACGAAATGAAAACTGATACGAAATCGAGATTTGTCTGCGTAGTAAATAGATCGCAAATTAAAAAAAAAAAATAGATGGCGTTTTCTTTAGATCGAAAAATAAATGTTATTTTTAATCGCAACATTCGATATCGTTTCGTCCGTCGTGTTAGCACAGTTTTGTCTCCTTTGTGATAAATGCCCACGCCGAGAGTTCTCAAGCGTCGCAGACGTGGCGCCGATCTAACGCGCCGTTCCGCTCTGCCTGAACAGCGTTCGTTCGTTCTTTCTCTATTTCTCTCGGCAAGATCGAGAGCTTGGCAAGTATTATAGTTGGTCAAAGCTAACCGAGACGCGTCGTCGGTAGGTTAGCACGGTCGGTTGAAACAGGCAAACCGACTACTTCCACAGCCGCCTTCTCCATCATTCGGACCATAGGGCTCTCCTTCGAACGAATTGCCTCGGGACAAGAGGCGCTCGAGCGCATTCGCGACCGAGTGTTAGCCCCGATCGATTTCGTGTTCGTTAACCCTTCGTACGCTCGTTGCGCCATACACCCGTCGACTCTGTTGCTCGGTGCATTATGCTCCGGAGTCCGCGGTGCTCTTTCCCTCGTAAACACCCTCACTGCTTCGCCAACCGGATAGTACGCACACAGACACGCTGCCTCGATGCCTCGTGTTAAACTCGAAGCAAAACACTTGAGTATATGTCTTACACCTCGGTAAATCGAATTGGCTTATTGTTCATTCCACTTTGACGCGCCTGCCACAATCCATATCGTGTTGCACTGCTATCCGTATGCTTTCGTAAACGCGAAATGGATATATCGGACTCTCACAGATATTCTCGAGGCGCGAAACCGTAAATAATATCGGGGTGTAAATCCTTTATCGGCGATTTATCGTCAATAAAACGATCGCCACGACGACGAAGAAATTTTTTTTATTATTATTCAATATCGTCGATTTACGGAATTCTATATGTAATTATAAAATGGCAAACGAGATATCTTAAATTAATTACTTTCTCCTCGTCAATACAATCATCGAAATTATTTGGTCCGCAGATTCGTTTTTTTTTTTTTTTTTTTTCATTTTTCGATCACATCGACAGCAGACGAAAAAAAGAATTATTTACACTCGCAAGCAGTGATCAGTCATAAACCGGAAATTGATTCACGAAGAAACAAATTGAAAATAAATTGAAACGGCTGACACGCAGAGATTGTCTTTTCCCGAAGGGCCGCCGACTCAAACCACGTAGACTCGTCCGCGAGATCACGAAACTATTTATGGGATGATGAATATACAATCTCCCGCGTCAACTTTCAATTTTCAATCGTTATTTCTCGTTCGTTCTGTCTTCGACTGGTGTTTATTACCAATCGATTGAGAGAAATAGAATGAAAAATGATGGTAAAATTCCGGGACCGGCGTACGTAGTTTATTAGTTTCACTAGTCGAAGAACATCGAGGGTACGAATGACGGATGATATTCAATATATTCATTCGGCATCCGGTTGTCGCGGATTTCTCGGTATCCTATTATAACGAGAACCTCGACACGAGTTTTTTTTTTTTTTTTTCATCATCACAAATCGGAAAGTGATCATCGAGAGTGAGGAATCGCCTGAGCGCCAAAGTGAACGCTACCGTCTTGGGGTTGCGATCTTTTAATTTTCGTGTTCGTGTATCGCTAACGATATATCTGCGAATATATTTAGCACGTGAATTCCATAGAATTCTTCTTGTCGAGAGTCTCACCCACGTGACCTGACATGGCGTGCGCGCGCGCGATATATTCGTGAGAATAATTTCGCAGCTCCGTTGGGGTGGGGGGATGGATGTTATATTACAAGGCGAGTCGGCAAAGTACATTATTAATATACGGGAGAGGAGTGGTAGAACTCGCGTGGGTAATCCAACCGCCGATCGGTGGGTGTTAATTGGGAGTCGAACTTTGAGCGTTTTGTAAAACGCTCTCATCGTAGGTAGTCGGCTGCCTTAGGAAAATGGGTTTGTAACTCGGTCGAGTTTCAGCGCGGGCGTGCAA
Source organism: Cryptus viduatorius (assembly GCA_964006125.1). NCBI lineage: Eukaryota > Metazoa > Arthropoda > Insecta > Hymenoptera > Ichneumonidae > Cryptus > Cryptus viduatorius. The sequence continues at coordinate 31,859,533 of OZ023220.1, read as the reverse complement.
ACCGATTCTCGCAGGTTATACAGTGGTACCGATTTGCGTGGGTTACGAACGTCGTGCGGATTTATCCTTCTTGTTTTCCGTTCTCGTTTAATATATATCACGAACCGGCTGACAGTCGGATCGAGTTTGTCGTCTCGACAAAATATTACGAGACTCCGAAACGCGAGAACAATCGATCATCGATTCACAACAAACTGTTGTCTATATATATAAAATTTGTTTATTTCGTTATATCGTATTGTGATTGAATGATACGGTGTCGGGGATTCGTACGATTTTCACGCTTTCCACGATTGCCCATCGCCCGCGCGGTAAGCTCCAGAAACCTAGTTTCGCATCGTGTTTACGTCTGTGTGTGTCGATGTGTATGCATAGTCGACGGCGCTCTCGTGATGCGCGCGCGCGCACAGAGCGATCGAGAAAATGCCAACCTCGATTAAAAAGTGAAGCTAAACCAGTCGCGTCGACCGGTGTGGCGCGGTCTTCGTCGTCATTTGCCGCGAAACCGCGAGCGAAGAGTTTCACCGCTTTGGCCGCAGCTGCAGCATCCTTGCGCGACTCGCTTGGCGTTCAGCGCCGCGAAGCTGCTTGCAATAACGACGATGGCAAAACGCCCCCCGCGCGATCTTAATGGATAGCGCGAAATAGTATGCGATTCTCTTGCTACGCTACTCGGACTTTGCGAATTGAAACGGAGCTCTTCTCGCAACAGAGGCGGGAGAGATGACTCTCGGCGCATACCGATAACCGCGAATGCGCCTCGCGAGAAGCTATGAAATTCCTTCACCTTTCACCGACCGAGACACGACTTTTTCAGACTATACTTGTCGTACTTGTCGTTCTCGATCGTCTCGATTTCATTTCATTATCACGAGTAATTCACTTTTTTTTTCTTTCATCGAAACGACACCATTATTTCTCGACTCGTTTTTTCACAGAGACGAAACTCTATGCAAGCAAATTTGTTTTTTCTTCAATTCTTTTTCGTATCTCGAGAGATCCGCGAAGACTCACCGATTCACGTATTTAAATTAGCGGAAAATTTTTAGAAAATTTTTCGCGGGGAAAAAAAAGTTCGTACGGATTTTTATGAATACGAAACACAGTGAATTTTTATTGCATTTTCGACACATCGATGTATTCGTCTGAAAATTTTCGAAAAATATGAATTTTTTATCCGAACTTTCCATACGATTTTTACTTTGAACGAATTACTGTGAGGATAAGTAATGACAATTACTCGTCACTGATCCACGTGTCGTGTATCACGAATGCGATTAGACTCGAAATAATAATAAAGCAACAAGAGAGAAATATCATATAGGAAGCCCTCGGGCGTGGAAAGTCCGCGCGCGATAGACGAAGCGCGGGTGGAGAAAAGACACGAGCGCACGTACCGAGACATTGGTACTGCGTAACGCACAGCTGGCACGCATCGCAAGAACAAGAAAAAAGAAAAGAAAAAAACACCGGATGTTGTTGCTGTCATTGCTACTGCCTCTGATCTCGCAGGGACCTCGAGCGAACTTTGAGTGCGCGTCTGTTGAATGACGTCGAATGGTCACCCGGTTCGTCATAGAGAGCGCAGCAGTATATCCAACGAGATTACTCCGCCTCCCGGTTTCTCGTCGCGTAATACGCAGTTTCGTTTATTCCTGACGCCGACATTAATACCGCACGTATACTGAAGCATATCCTGTTTGACTAATGATGAAGAAGCATCAAAAGAAATAAAAAAAAAAAAGACAACGGCAACATCCTCCGACAGTTTCGCTCGTGTCTAAATATAGCGATCAACCGATCGTCTCTCGTTGATTCACACGCCCGTTAATTCGAGGAAACAAAATATCGTAATGTTGGTTGCGAAGTGGTCAAACGATCGATGACGAACGAGCCCTTCAGGGTCGCGACGACCCTGTGTCGTTAATGTTTCATCTATTCTTATTCTGTAGTTCGCGGTCTCGTCCTCGAGTCGTAATCCGTATGATTATCGACGAGAAGAATTCGATTGCGCTTTTCGCGTGGGTCTTTTTTTTTCTGTCTTCGATTCATTTGCTCGTGTATCTCTGACTCTTCTCTTTGTTCCATAATCCATGCAAAGACAACCCACCCACACGCGCATGCGTGCATAGCTCGTTTTCCAGATTCGAGTCGCCTCCTTCTTTCCGCGCGAACTCATCGCGAAAGAGAGAATTAACCGCATACACAGTGCATACGCTGCGTATTTTATGCGTACGCGCATAATGCCACCTACATAACAGCGAGCCGCGAATGAGATGCTAACTTTTTTCTTTTCCGCGCGTAGAATACACAGACCCTGGTGAGCGCACTGCGAACTTCGTATACGGATTGTCGTTGACTTTGCAAGCGTTTGATGCTGCGATGAGAGCGAACTGCGCGCGTTATTCTCTCGTTGCGCGCAGTGTTTCGCATGTACACGCATACGCGCGTACACCGTACGACGCCGTCGCGTCATTCGCAGTCATACCGAATGCATTCCCTCACAGTACACGGCGCATTAGCTTTGGCGCCAGTGTGCTTCGTCGTCTTTCTTCGCTAACTCGCCATCCGTCGTTCTCCCTGCAGTTTTTCCATCTGCGCAGTCCGGTGAACGACTCCGACGGATTTGCAGTGATGCAACGACATGTTTGTTTGGAGGATTACCCCCCTTTTCTTTCTGCAGGCTTCTCCGAAGCGTTAATTATGAACAAACCTATTCCCGAGCGACGATCAGTTATTTTTGCTACAAAGCCGCATTCTTCAAGGATCTCCGAACCGTTAAAAAATGCATTCACGCGCATGCGAAGTTATAAGAATTTCAGTAAACAGAGAATGTTTATTGGGAGACCTAAAAAACTGAATTCTTGCGGAAAAAGTGTATTTCTATCTACAAAAAAAATACATCGAAGCATTTTTATTTTTGTAGGTTAAGACATTACGATCGGCAAAAAATTTTTTTTTTGGGTGATGTTCGCCATTTTGGAATTTACCGATTGTATCGTAAGCCTAACAGAAGGGTGAATAAACGAAAAAAAATAAAAGGAAACAAAAAAATAATCGTAGTTATTTTAGCTCACGTGAGTCGCTCCCGCGTTGAACACGTGGCCCTCACGTTGCCAGCGCCACGTTTGGTTGTCGTTCGACAGCTGTCAAATCCATGAGAATTCTTCTGCTCGTTCGAACGGAAAAGAAAAAAGTTACCGTACTGTAAATGTTGTGGTTTTGCTGCCGTGCGGTATAGATATCGTCTTTGACACACGATGGCTCATCGATTTATTAGCCTTGCGGAACGTCGTTTTCCGCACGCCGCCATATTAATATTACGAACCCGGAGTTTCATTTCTCGAGTGGTGTGTTGGTATATTCCGAGAAAAATCAATGTTATTGCGTGTAAAAAAAAAAAAAAATTCCCGAATCAACTATCATTCATTCGTTTTTATCTCAACTGAATCATCGACTGAGTCGCGAGACAAATGAATTTTCTTTGATTAAAAAAATATGTGGGTCAATTAAACAAATCGCTTCTACCGATGTGATAAATTACGCGCGGTGTCGGATGAGACAGTGGTGCCGTCGCGAGGAAAGAGGGGAACATTCTTAGCATATTACTCAGTCCGATAGTGTATATTAGCCAAAACGCATTCATATATACAGTGGCGATGTACCGTCCCTGTCGATGACGACGTCATTGATGACTAAGAGAATACGATGTAACCGCAGTCCGGAGACCGCGATGACGATAATATCGTTTATTTTAGATAAATTTTCGAATCGTGAATCAACCGAATGTATTTGCCTCGAAATGCTTCGTATTTATTGCACGTTAGGTGACTTATCGTTACTTATCGACAGAAATAAATTTCATCAATAACAAATAATAACTGCGATAACGTGTTCTTTTCTATCTTTCGCTGGTTATCTAATCGTTTCGAAAAAAAAAAAAAAATCGCGACAAAACGATAAAGTTACAAACTTGCGTCATCGCCCGTCACGGTGACGCGGACAACGCGTACCGATCGATTGTTCGGTAAAACCTTGAAAAGGGTTTATCTTGAACGCGATACGTGAGTACATATTTGCACTTTGCCGGCTCGAGGCTTATGTAACATTTATACCTTACGGTGTATGCGAGTCCAGTATAGTTGCCGATCGATCGATCGATCGGCTGTATTTGCACTCGAAGGATATGTTCGCTTATGCGTAGTTGCGACGGACGTAGGATCGCGTCCTCTACCATTATCGATCGAACACCCGCTCTTCAACGTCGTTCACGTGTTCGTTCACAATGCACAATAATGAGCGCGTGAGATAAGCGGAAAAAAGGTTCGCGTTACCGTGCGTTCGCGCGCGCGGATGACCGCTCTTCCTCGACGCTGTAATACGTCGATGTTGTGCCACAGGAAGTGGGTCACCCAGAGCCGCGCGTGACCCGCGAACGTCAGGATAAAAGAGACGGAAGAATCGTAATTTATTTATTTTTTATTCATGATTATCGAACGCTACCATTAAAAATGGTACCTTCCTTCTCTGTTGCTTCGTTACTGTTAATAGATTACGTTAATTGATAAAAAAAATCTGATAAACATTAAATTAAAAATTGTAATTTTTCGAATAATTTTCGTGATCACTTTTGAGACAAATTGTGAAAATTCGTAACAAAAAAAAAAAAATTTCCGAAAAATGGTTTCCTCGTAAGGAACGACTTCGCTATTCATTTTCACTTTTTCATTCCGCGTCGAGAGCGCTGCAAGAGTAAACATTTTTTCACCCGAAAAATCACGAAAGAATTTTTCTCAGCTTCTCGTAGATCGGGCCGATGCGACCGCGAGAACATCGGTCGATGCCGAGGCGTGGTCCTTTGCATATTTTTCTTTTCTCCGCTACCTGTAAAGAACTACGGGAGTTCGTAGCCCCTGGAATGGCCATAGTTATCTCGTAGCTTTGTTCGGCTTCCCCCGTGGGTCTCGGGATTCTCTTCGTCTCCGTCGTCTTCTCTTGTGAGTAATCCGAAAGGAATTTCGCTCGGGAAGTGCCTTTCCCGCGAAACGGCTCGTTTCTGCCTTCGTTACTTCCTACTCCATTATATTCCGAGTCGTTGGTGCATATACCTCTCTGCTCTCTCTGCTCTCTCTCCCCTTTGTCCCTCGTGCTTCGAGCCCTTGCGTAAAGGCCTTCTCTTTCGAGTAAAAGAGACGTAGAAAAGAAAGAACGAAAAAAAAAAAAAAAAAAAAAGATCGAACTTATATTTGTTCGCTTAAGAATTTAAGACCGAAAGGAATTTCTTCACCGTGAGCCAAACGCACCAAAGTTTCGAATCAATACTAAAATATCTTCTCGATAAATCGACTCGGAAATTATTCAAAACTATCACTTTCTTCGAGTAGAAATAATAGATACGATAGATGATAGAATAGCGAACATTTATCATTCGTCAAATCTTACGGCAGATCGAAAGTGTTGAATGACTTTTTTTGTAATGAAAAAATGTATACATTGAAGCCGCGTCGTGTACGTCTCGGTCTACAAAATATTATTCTACTCATCCGACGAGGAACGTCCCAATCAGCTTTCGATATAAAATGATCCCCCGGTGCTCTTTCGTATTGCCGTAAAACATCATCACCGCGCGTCTCCGGATCGTCTCGTCGCGATGCGAGCGATCACCAACCGTACGGGGCTATGGATAACGCTAACCTTCATCCGTGGACCGTTACTCTGCCCTCTCCCCCTCCCCTCCCCCGGGGCTACGGCTATTCAGGTCTCTGGGTCCCCAACGTCGAGATGAGATGAGGACACTGCGCTCGAGGCTCACCCGTTCACACTCACGATATTCTCCACGTGATGCATCCATACGAGACGATCGTCGTTCTCTTTCGCGTGAAAGCAATAAACGCTTATATACTTGTATACGAATACATAGTATTATATAGATAGACGAGCTCTTTCAGCTCTTATCGCGCCACTCTACGTTCGAATTGACGTATAGACCTGTCGAAATAACAGTTTGCCTGATGAATATATCGGCTTATCTTCACGAAATAAATGGTTTAAAAAAAAAAAAAAACTCAGCCAACAATCTGCATATAGGCCGATATAAACGCCATCAGCGCTCCAAAGTATAGCTGTGAAGATGAATGAGTGAAAAAACAAAGTATTCGTCTTATTCCACGCGGAAAAATATGTTGTTGACGGAGGAACAATACGGTTATGAGAAAATCGATCGCTGTCCCAACTACGCATTAATCTCTGTGAAATATCGGTGTTAAAATACTCCGAAGATATTGTAGAAATTTTCTTACGGTTCATTATGCCATTAAAGTGAATGTCTCACTTACACTATTAAAATGCCTTCGTGGCTTTCGTGCGAGAAGCGAATTCGATTGTATGACTAATATTTCGAAATTCTCGATAAATCGAACTTTTCCTTAAATTAACAGTTTCATTTATTAATCATTGGAAAATTCCCATAAATCAATGTAATTCTGAGAATCGTAATTGCGATTCGTACGATAGCTTTTCATCAACGGCATTTCGATTATCAATTAATAACGACATGTTTACCGGAACGTGTAAAGGCGCTTTGCTTTGTTACACTGAGAAAAAAAATCGGTTGAATTGCTAAAATCGGCACTTGCGGCTGACGGAACGATTATTTCATTTACCGAAAGAAATACTTTTTTTTTTCGTTACGATGACAATTATTTCTTTCGAGTAATCGATTATTTGTTTCGCCACCCGCAACCGCCGATTTAGTCGGTTCAACCGATTTTCTTCTCGATGTATGCAGACAAGAAAACTAAATTAATCTCAGCGAAAAATGACGAAACTAATGCGTCGTTGCCGTTCAGAATCCGCGTCATCGCGTGCGGACACAACACTATACGATTCTTTTGCCGATGACTTCAAGAGGTTCCCGAGACTGTGGTCGATCGCTCTTCGGACGCAATTCTTCCTTCGATACCTATAGATATTCACGTACACTCGATAGTCCCACATATCAATACACACACACGCGTGTGTGGTGTACGCCTGAGAGAGTATACCGTCGCGCGATTCGAGGAGAACCTTCCAAGTAGGCCGCGTGCAAGTGGGTCTCTCTCGCGAAGGGGGGCTCTCCTCCTGGTCTCATGCTGCCGTTTCGATGCTACGACGATACACCTATGTAATCCAACGAACCTCTTCAACGAGGAACGAGCGAGAGATGCGTTGGGAGTTCGAATACACAGACCGTTGTTCACGATACGCACACGGAGGGCGGAAAAAATGGGATGGGGGTATGGGGTGCGGGGTGGGGGGAGGGGAGGGGAGGCGATCGGCTCGACGAAGAATCGAAGATCGCCTCACGCATCTCCATCGGCCCGCACACGAGAATATACGGTTTCGTGTAGCGCCCGCAGGTGCGGCCGATTCCCGCGGTCTTCACCGTCGCTCACCGTTCCGGGAACCTCTTCACCGAAACTCGGACTCCTCTATGGGTATCGTTTGGGCATTTTTCGCCTTCGGGGCCTCGAGGCGTCCGCCTGACCTTGTAAAAATAATCAACATCTTTTTTTTTTTTCTTATATACCTTCACCACGAGTACCTTATTGCATTAAACTTCATATCGAGTTCGCATTAACGACGACAGCGGAGAGAAAAAAAAAGAAGAACGAGAGAACAGATCAAAAAAACTGGAGCTTAATTTCGATCGCGAAGCAACGGGAGGCAATCTCTCGCGGACTGTCGAGTAACCACTGGCAGTTCCGATGATTCCCCTCGCGCTCTTCGCTTGCCGTCCGCGTGCGATAATAAATCATTACGACACTTTATAGCGTAACGGAATAGCGATTATAATTTCGCGGTTATTGAACCGCTCGTCGTGCACCAACTGTCGCGAACTCTTCGCTACGTGGTTGTTATATGCCCATTGTGTCGACAGTGAAACATATCTCTAGTCGGTTTACACTTCGACGTAATCGCGAAGTAGTTTACTTTTTTTTTTTTTCTTTTTCGGAAACTTAATGATTTCTTCGGTTAAAATTAACAATATATCGATTATTGTTGTATATAATTTTTTTTATATTTCAATGAATCGTCGCAGTCGACGTTTTCTTTTATTACGCATCCGGAAATAATATACCTATATATGCGAAATCACGAAACATAGCGGAGAGCGCACTTATCGGTGTATCTTAGAATCGGGATGTACCGCTCGCGCGTACAGGCAATGACGCGGGTAAATCTCGATCGATGGAATAACTATCGACGGTATTGAGACGCGCGTACGGGAACGCGGAATCATCGTTACAGTCCATTAAGTCTGCGTATTAATTTTTTTTTTAAACAAGCAAATGGTTCTATTCCCGTTTTGTTATGATAATCTTCGTACATTCGTATTGATGAATTTATGCGAAAGGGTCATAAACGCGAAAAAAAAATCGGTATCGCACTACCGTCCGTTTGCCATTATTTCATCCGCATATTCTTCAGTATTTCCAGCAGTTCCTTGAATTATCATTTAGCATCAGCATTTTTAAAAAAATTTACATTCATTTTTTCTTCGGGGTATAAAAGAGTTAAATCTTTCGAGATAAAACGTCTGCCGATTTCACGACTACGTCTTTGTATGATATACACCGCCGTAATTCTTGGGGTGGAGAACTCCATAAAAAGGATCATCCAGATTATTATGGTACCTGGTAGCCTCGTAAAGTAATTATTATACTTTTCTCACGAGAGCGCCCCTCTCGCGCCGGCGCAGACAAGCGAGCAGACGGCATTTTTTTTTTTTTTTCCTCGCGTGGAATTTTACAGTCCCTTGCGGGTGGAGACTTTGTAACGCTTTTCTCGTCGTGATCGCGACGGTTTTTTCTTATCTGCAGCCAGTTGCGCACACGGTAACTGCCTGGAAGAACGTCGGTAAGCGTCTGTTTACGCGCGAGAGACGGACGGAGAGAAAGAGCTCGTGGCACAACGAGCATAAATCAAATCCTAGTCTAATCCGAGGGACCATAGCGCAGCCCCTTTTCTCACTGTTTACGGTGTGTGCGGGAGCGGTAATGGCGCTGCGCGCGGTAATTAGTCCCTTATTTTCTTCGCGTATCGCCTATATAGGTATACAGAGATGCGTGCCGCGTACCTACGTACCTACAGCGTATTCCCTTTCCAAACGGTTCGGTACCTGCGCTATAAAGAAAATGGTCTTACCTTCCGCGCGGCTTATACCCATTATCGCAATTTACAATCTTTCGCGATTAACCATAGCCACGAGATCTTTGGTGTGCCTTCGCCAAAGCTACGCGCTAACCGGCTAACCGGACTATTGAAACAATGAAGCAAACGACTGGTACCGCTGTCCTGTTGGGACTCGAGTCGTATCGATATCCAACCATAAATCATTCCATATTTCTCTTTCGTGATTTTAAAATCATTAGCGATCATTTTTGCCATTTTGTCGGCTCACGAAACGGATTCATGGCTTTATGATTCCTGTACCCGTTCGTTCTCACGCCCTCTACGGTAATTTTCGTTAATTCACATGCATGCCGCGCGGTCTCGCGGGTTGGGTTAGTTTTTGAAACGCAAAGGAATCGCAACGGGGGATGGCCGAGGAGGAATTTTTTTTCGAACGTTCTCGCCACGTCCCCGCTGCCGGCATTCGTGAATCACGAAGCGTTAAGCGCCGAGCCCCGCGGTGGTTCGCTACGAGGCATACAACAGGTGACTCATGAGGCCTCCGACCCGTTCCAGAGCTCTAATATAAGAGGTATTTCGCTTCGTGTGGAGGCCTTTGAGACTCGTTGGGACTTATTCATTCTCTTGAACCGTTAGACGCGTTGGTCACACACCTTGACGAAACTTTTCATCTAAGTCTCGATTTCGTAACCGAAAAATTTTCCCGATATGCTATTTTTCCTCAATTTTCTCGAAAAGATCCCCTTTTTCGATCTTTTGCCCAATAAAAAAATGGCATCGATCTAATGAAAAAAAAAAAAATCGGATTTAATACCTATAACTCGTAGCATAGTTGCGAATTCCTGGAAAAGCCTTCTTTCGTCTCGAAAAATCTAAAGAAAAAGAATCTTAAGGGATACTTTTTTGCCACAATCCTCAAATGAACTTCGAGATCTTTGCAACGGATAAGGCGTTCTGTGAACCCAACCAAAGATACGAAAAGGTTCCTTTCTTTCGGAGGTTTCGTCCCGACGATATTGTCTTCGACGACTGTACCCGATCCGACCCTCTCATTCGAAAAGCGGGCTGCGACTCCGAGAAACGAAAGGCCAAAGAAACAAAAAAAAAATAAAGAAAAAAAATTGCGTTGGAAAAGAGCAAAATGAAAAAGAGATACAGACGTCGCGTAAGGTTAGTGACTCGCGTCTCGTGTCGCGAAGAGGTTGAGTCATAAGGTGCGTTAGCTTGTTGTACAGCAACGCCGATGTCAGACGCGTATAACCGCGCAGCGTCCCCGAGATGATTCCGAGTGGAACAGAGAGTGCAACGCGGAGCGCAAGTTCTCTCTTCGTTTCGTTTAGACGCTCACCGCGCGGTCGAGAGCAGAAAACGCATTGTGCGTGCGGTATATGCGTGGCGTGTTTCACCGGCCCAAGCGAGGGTCACGCCCGATGGGTATCTGCGCCTCGGTGAGTCACGTGGGAAGCACGCGTTGCATCCAACGATTCGTCGAATGGGCTTCGCTCTCGTGTGCTTAGCTGCAACTTAAACTGATGCATCGAGCGACTTTCGTACGCTCTTAATCGTCAACGGCTGTTCGCTTGCGCGCGCTATATTCATCGTTCGTTGTCTCTTCAATTTGTCCAATCGTCACATTCGCTCTTATCTCTGCGTCTCGACGATTCTACGAACATTTTTTTTTTTTTCATTCACTCGTATCAGCGCGGAATGCGCATTACATACAATGTATATATCTATGTATCAATGAAGAAATGTGTTTCCTGTCATTAACCGAGTCAAAGATCGGTAGCAATCTTCAACGAAATGAGTTTAACGTTCGGGAGGGTAAAAAGACGGTACGAACGCTTCAAAATAATCGCCATTGATAAAACATCGCGCAATTCCGCGGGAGCGCTGCGATCGCTGCTATCGCTTGCCATTGTATACAATTTATGAAATCGGTACCATTTCCGAAGAAAATTTTTGTTCCCATCGCATTCTACGTTGGAACCATTCTTAAGCATCTTTAACCTCAAACTTGAAGATTCCGTTAGACTAAGACGAGAATCCGCGCGATGTTTACCGAAATCGTTATGGACCGCGGCGTCTCAGTTCCCAATGGTCCTTTCCTCTGCTACGCGAGACATAGAGAAATTCTTACTCTTGAACTCGTGTTGTACGGTCGGTAACAACTATTACAGTGTATACTTTTCTCGGATTCTCTAACCCGGCGAGCAAACAGGTTCACCGGCCGAGGAACGGCGGCATTAACGTTGTTTCTATGAGATCTTCGACGTCGTCAAGCGCGTCTAGACGAAACTCGCACGATCATTGAGACGACAAGGGATGGACGTCGTGTGTACGAATGTCGAGTTCTCTTGGTCGTTGCGTTCCCAGGACGATTCCCAGTACCCATATATCTATATATGTAACCGTATATAATTTACGAAGTTGAAAACATAATTACGAGTTCTCCGAGCACGTAGCAGACCTCACGTCGGGTTGATCGACAGCTCGGTCGTTCGCTCTCGTGACGCGCGCGCGCCACGCGCTTCGATATCTCGAAACGTATGTCTCGCGGATATTGAACTATTCTCCGGTACTTTACTACTAAAGGACATGCGTTTTGCAATACGAAGAATTTCAAATTCGCATTCTTACGCGAAGTGTTACGGTGGTTAAAAATCGGCACTTGCCGATCATCAGTTCTCGAAATACCGAGAGCAGCGAATTTGCGTCACGCAAATTCGAGAGGTTGCTCGTCGAAGGATATTCTCTCAGTGTTCTTCTTTTCACGCTTTTTAAGTCCTACGAACGTCTTTCGAACTGTTGCTCCGACGCAGTAGCACACAGCCCCCGCTCGGCAGTGTTTAACGCGGAGACCGGATGTAGGGCCCTCGCACCACTCGCCGGATGCTCCGACTCCCCCGCATTTTGCTCTGCGATTGCCGACAACGCTGACGGTTCGTCTCTCGATTAGCTATCTCCGAGGGTTAACACGTTCTTTTCAACATCTCGTTCTCGTTTCCCCGGCCTCGACCTTCATCCGATCGCGCTATTCGTTCCGCAATGTGGACTCGAGAAGCGAGGAAAATATGAGTACTCGCGATAACGCATTATTGTACACCCGTAGAAAATTAATTAATTGATAACGCCTTCGGGAGATCGAAGCGCCGATTGGCTTTGGATTTTTTTTTCTTTTTTTTTTTTTTTCACCGAATCGATAGAAATAATTGAAAAATTTGATTTATTCGAGACGTCTATCGTCGCGAATCCGCAGACTTAACAGTTTCGAGTTACAGCGCTGCGAGCCACAGGCGTTTTTTTTTTTTTTTTTTTTTTTTTTTTTAATAAGGGGTTTAGTTGCTCTCGAGCATTTGTTCGGCTTTTTTTTTATTGCTGCGGCATCAGTCCCACGCGAGAGAGCATCGATCGAAACGCCGGTTCCCAGGAGCGAAAAGAGCTAAAGGATAGTCGCGGATAACTAGTCGAGTCTTTCTTCTCTTTCTTCGCTCGTCCTCGACGGAGTTGCCGACTCACCACCGAAGGCGTCACGCTCTCGGCTCTCTCTGCTATGCTCTGCAGAATTATCGTTGCCACGGGGGGTTTCGAGTAAAAAAAATGTATATGCAGGCGGTATGTTAGTATATATAGTTACCTACAGCAGACCAGCGGAACTATATCTTACCCGGCGCTGTGGCCAAACTGAATTCGCACGCCTGGAAATTATATTTTTCCTTTGCGATGTTATATTACGAGATATCCGTACGGCGTAACAAACGAACCATTGCGAATTAATAAACGAGATTTTTACGTGAATGAAAAAAAAAAAATGTTTAACGGTTTCTTCCTCTTTTTTTCGCTATCGTATTTCGATAAGTGACAAAGTGTCGATTTTTTTTTTTTTTTTTTCATTTTATTATCGATTCGTTCGGCGCGCCAACTCCGCGGCACACGGAATCGTCGAGTTCAGGCAGTGCATGAGAAGCAAAGTCTGTTTTACTACTAGAATCAGCGCGATCGACAGGACAGGTCGTCCCTGTTACCGCGACCTACGAAGGAAAAACGATCACAGTTAACGGACAGAACGATCGCGGTGTTCCTGGAACACAGCGTCCTCTTGACGGCCAACCCCTCGCGGAATGCCACCTCCCGGTCCAACGAGCTACCGCGATCGCACACGCGCCGTTTTTCCAATCGGCTTTACGTCTCTCCCGCTCTTTTACCCACATCGCGTACGCGTTCGACGTGTAACGATAATACACTCGCAACGATCCTTCCTACGTGTCGCGTCTTACGACGATTCCTCTCTCGGTGTTACCCGTTCGCTCGCGCCGCTTGAACAACCCGCGGAGGCAATGCGATGACGAAAAAACTCGCTCCCACTCGGATATTCATGCGGGTATTACGTCGCGAACGTCGTCGTCCTCGTCATCGCCGACCACTGAGAATCCTGGCGCCTGACATCGGGCAAATACACGAACGACAAGGTCTTTGCCCGATACAGATAATAAAATAACGAGACAACAACAACGACAAAAGAAATAAACTATAAGCTTCTTCGATGTTTCATAAATTGAGAAATTCTTATCGTTACCGCGAATTTACTCGATTTTACGATGATAAAATTTATTTTCGCATGAAAATAGATAACAATCGATCCGATACATCATTATATATACATATATACATTTTCGAAAAATGATTTCAAGAAATCCTTCGATCCCACACCGAACATCGAGAAACTATAATTTTTTTTAAATGGCTCCCGTAATTGCGAACGCTCGGCGTTGCCAACGGCACTATCGCGATATCTCGGACTTCCGTCCTTCTTTCTCACTTTTTAATGTGGACGATCATATGTTTTGATAATGTTTTTTTTTTTTTTTTTTTTTTTTCATTTCCGTATGCATTCTTGACGCAACTTGTTTGTTTACTCGCGACGTTGAAAACTCTTCCCGGATGTATCCGAGAAAACGTTTTTCATGCGTAAACGATAGCAAATTCAGGCAGATGCGAAAGTTTTCTCTCGGACATGCATAGGATACGAGAATTTCAATGTGCAAAGCGCGATGTGTGTTGCCGAGCGTTGATACGCTTCTACTGCTCTCGCGTTGGGCGGCTTCTGTGCTCATCGCGAAACACACACTTACGGGTATCCGACCGATATAAATAAGCAATAATGAATTCCCAGCGAGGCCCGCAAAGGAATCAAACGAAGCCATGCGCACTGCAGCGTATAAGCCTTACGTGTGCGGCAAGTAGAGGGTTTACACTTAATGCTCGTTGCAAGCCAACGAGGTTAGTGGGATTCGAGATTTTTCGATAGCTTCTTCGACAGGCTTGGTGCACACACGTGGGATCCTTCCTGTTCGTTGCACCTGTACGCGCGTATAGACGCGCGTATTATGCGTGCGGAGTGATAGCAAATTGCCTCCACGCATGAATAGTTCGAAATCCTCGTTCGCCGAAGTAAATTGCAGTCAAGAGAATTTCACACTTTACGCTTACGTTTTTACCGATAAAATGTAAATGAGAGCTATTAATCGAGGATCTCATGTGTTTTTTTTGTGTTTTCAGGTACGTAGCCAATTTCCAGATCGACGATGGCAATCATGCGGAAAAAACGAGTAACTATTAAAAAAAATTATTTCTCTCTTTTTTCGATCGATTTATAATTAGATGTAAAAATCGTACGAAAAAATGCAATCATTCGTTTTTTTCGAAATTATAGAACGAAAAACTTTCTTTTTAGTCAAATTGACTTTCGATCGCCGATTTATTGATAAAAAAAATTTTAACGCCGATTTTTTTTGTCCGCACGTTTGAGTTCGTAAAATTCCTGTAAATTTATATATATCGCCGGAAGTTCGGAGGGTACTATATAATAATGCTTCACATCAAAAGGTAACTGAGATCAAAGCTAAGAGACGCGTACGTCATTGGCATTTCTCCGGCGTTCGCAAATTACGGTACGCTATAATACCAGCGTTGCGGCTCTCTTTGCTCTTCGGGATGTTAGTTGAAAATCCGGTTTTTCCTTCAAGAAGTCACACACGGTGGCGTTCTCGATTTCCGAGAAAGTTACCGAACCGTATGTATGTGTATTGTTACCGGTACAGGTAAAGATATAGCAGTCTCGGAGGGTAACAGTGATAGAGTTGACTTGTAGTTGCAAGTGTATCGCACGTATACGATATATGGCAAGTGCGCGCGAACGAGCGGCGCGGCTTTAACGAGGAAAGATGCTTGCGTAACGGTATGTAATTAAAGAGCTCGAGAATCAAAGGAATACACTGTTTTTTTTTTTTTTTTTTTTTTTTTTTTTTTTTTTTTTTTATCGATATCATTATCGAATGGCTACGTGTCAGCCGTAGTTGGATATCGCGCGATAGCTATCTCCGCTTCGATGAAACACTGGATGGGGACAACGTACTCGAAAAATCTCTTTTCGATACACATCCGCCGCGCGATGTTCATCGCGTTCGACTGGCATTTGCACTCTCTTTCGGGTCTTCCGAGTTATCGGCGAAACGATAAGGATTTTCTTGTTTCGCGAACATTTCCGACTCGATTCGATACGAGTTTACTTAACCGACGTGTAGCTGTTGTCGTTTCGCCACTTGAAAAAAAAAAAAAAAAAAAAAAAAAAAAAATTACCGAAATTTTTTTTTTTTTTTTTTCGATCTTACGGTTTTCCGTTTAAACTTTGCTACTGAGCGCCACGACGGCGCTCGTTAGTGAATAAGGCGTTGGACGATTGCCCAACGGACATACTAAGCGCACACGGGGATAGGTACACCTCCTCTGCTACTGCTTAGGTACTTATAATACGAAGCACCGGCAGTGAAAGGTTACTAACAAGTAGATACGATACTTCGTGCCCCCGGCTCTTATTTTTATTATTTTTTCCTTCACCTCTGCTCCATCGCATGGCGTAACCCATAGTTGGGTGGGTGTAAATTTATGTTAGCCGCAAGTTTCCTGCGAACTCCGTAGCTGGAAGCGCGATGGTTGCCCGGGTTTGCAAGGCCGCGCGATCGAGCGGTTCAGGCAAACGACTGACGGGACCACTGCGAGTCTCTTCTTCGTTTCCTTTCTGTTGTACTCTCGTCATTCTACTTTTATCGCTCGGTAAGACTTTTTCGTGGAGTTCGCGAAGAGATCCATTTTTCTTTTCATCGCTCGACAACCGGATGTCGTTCGGCCGCTAGCGGCCTTGGAGAACGAAAGATTGCAGTCGCAAGACAAAGAGAGATCAACCGAGAGATCTCGTGTCTGAAAATGTGAGAAAGAGGCTGCGGCGATATCCCGAGCTTTGTCAGCAGAGTAGGCCGCGGCATGAGGAAACGAGAGTTCTCGAGTTATCATCGGTTCTGTGCGAACATTTCTTGCTTTTGGCTCACATGCGTGTACTACTCTGCAGATATGACGCACGTGCGTACGGCGCCAATATATAAGTGTACGACACACGGGGCTCTCGCGATATTTACGATAATCTCGGTAACTTCCAATCGCGAAATACACGAATCCGCCGCATGTACACGAATGACTACGCAAAAATCGCCGGCGATCCTCCCGACCCTTTTGATCGCAGCAAGAAATAATCAAATTACCGGCTTTAATTAACGGCGCTCCCTCGCGGCGGGAGGGAACCGCCCGATCTCGAGCACAAACACGATCGTTCGTTCCTCCTTTTTTTTATGCGAACATTTCTGCGCGAACAGGTGCGCACCAACGATGCGCGTCCGGCAGATAGAAGCCACAGATTCGAGGTCGACGAAAGCCGCGTCATCGTGCGCTCCAAAAGTTTTGTTAATTATAAACGCGAAAAATAATGTTTTTTTCGCGTCTGGAACGTTCTGATTCGTAATAAATATGAAGTTGTGAACCGCCATTTTTGTTAATATCCTTTCGCGTCGAACACAATGCGAAAGCAGACTGAAGTTCTCGATAAACACCGAAACCGGTTTTTTTTAACATTGAAGCGGAATAATCTCGAAGATATCGAATGGATTCACTCGGTAAAAGATAGTAAAATATTTTTCACGTATCGAAGAAGTCCGGTTGCGCGATTGGAAACGCCAATCGTCTAGTATGACCGCTGGGCACTCGTTGCCTTCGCGCATAGGGAGCGCGGAAGGTTATTTTTGTTTTTTTGACGCCCACGATGAATTCTGATGTCGAAACTACACGATATTAACATGCGCTCCCGTGCAAAGAGCGAACACTTCCCCGTTCAATCATCGGGGACCCTCGTCCGATGAGTCATTCCTTCGTCTTGATTTCGTTCGCGTCGTCGAGAGCGAATCGAAATGATCGAGCGACGAGCTCCACTGTCGTTCAAGGCGCACCTTCATCTCGTACTTTCAACGAGCTCTCGCGTGAATTTTCTGAACGCGTTTCATTATTATTCATTCACGCCAACGGGAGCACAAAGACGCCAATGTACAACGATGAAACATACCGCATCATCTTTATATCATTAAAAACTCGAACTGCAGCTCGCGAATGATTATTGTATTGCAAAAACCGCTTAAGATGCTTTCTTTAAAAAAAAAAAAAAAAAAAAAACAATAACAGAGCAAAAAATATGAAACTTAACCACCGAAAAAAAGCTTCGTAAGCGAATTATCTCGTTGTTCACAAAAGTGTTTGCAACACCAAAGTGCGAGACGAGCGAAATAAACGAGTCGGTTTTCATTAATTCGATGCGATATGTTTCGTTAAAACAGCCGTCGTGTTTTCTTAAGTAACACCCCGGTGTTTGAGGGAACGTATGGCGCGGAGGGGAAGGCGGGATGAAAGCGACGGAGTGGCGACGGGGGAACGATCGAGAGCAGAGATCGCGAGCGCGATCGCGCCTCTCGATTCTCGAATTCAAATGAGGTGGTCCCCTCCGAAATCTTTCGCCTCGAGCCTTCGTTCGACTTTCTCTTGTCGACCATTACCTTAATTACGCCACACAGCACTTGCCAAGTGTACCGATTCGAATTGAATTTCAATTTAAAATCTACGTTACTTATCGGCCTTTATCGGTCGTCGAAAAGTTTCGGAGTATCGATTCGGCGAGGAAGGAATGAGACACGGAATTGGAATTGTAATCGGGCAACGGCCACAAGCGGTGGCAACCGGCGAGATTGTTGGTCCAAACGAATTCGGTGCCGAGTCACGAGAATCGAGAGGGTAAGAGAACGAGAGCCCAAGCGGGAAAGCCGAAGGAGAGAACCGTAGTGTCGAGAATCCGCGAGGTGCGGAACTACCGATGTTGCGGTGAAGGAGTGCGAACGACCGGTTGTTGATTCGCGGAGCGCGAAGAAATCGTATCACGCAGGGTGTAGCGCAGCATCCAGTCGTTCGACTGCTTCCAAATCTCGATGCGAATAACCCGTAGAAATGGAGCGATAAAGAGAACCCGAATAGCGGGCGCGGGCAATCGAGCGAAAAAGAATAAACGTCCCGAATTGCCTCGGCGGACAGTAGTGGCGAAGGCGACGAAGGAGAAGAGAGGAGCGCCGAGAAACATAAGAGGAAACGGTTCCCAATCGACCGCGATGCACCCTCGGCGTCCTTCGACGACCGCCACAGTTTACTGACCCTGTATTTCGTCTCTTTTGTACAAAAGAAAGAAAATGTATAATTCGCGAATCGACTGAGAGCAACGGGAGAGGAGCGAAAGAAAAACAAAAAGAACAAAAAAAAAAAAGAAACGGAGAAGCATCGTCCGATTGCCGAAAACCGGAACAGCGCGAGAGGTGACAGTCCCCATGAGATAGAAACGAGTTTGCTGCCCTCTACGGAAGCCCTCCACTTTTCTCTGGAATTTACATGTTTTTGCGTTTTTATGGGACATTTTCACCATTTTCGGATTATTCGTGGGGGGAAAATACCACTCCAGTGACGCGACTTTCAAAGAAAAAATTATTGTTATTCGATATTTCGGGTATATCGATTGCCCAAAATAGTTTCGAAGATCTTCGATTCTCGCAGTGCTGACCGGTATCGAATCCGTAACACAGAGGCGTCCAGTACTCGGGGTTGTCCTGTAATCCGGTCACGATTCGTCGACAGCGCGATCAAAGGCCCCCCCTTCCCCCTTGTTGGCGGGAGGACAACGACACAAACTCTCAGGCGATCGCTTTTTCGATTGGGTTCCTCTTTCTCAATTCTCCGCCTCGCTATATCGGTACCGACTCCTTGTGCCTCTGCCAGATCGTGTCATCGACCCATTCGATTCGTATTGCTAGTCGATTCCGTTCCCCATAATTGCCAAATTTATACCGCATACAAAAAGCAAATAATGGAACGAAAATTGTGAAGTCCACTTTAACATCGGAATGTTTTCTTCAGATATTTATCTTAATTTGAAAATTGAGGTAAAAATCATAAAAAAAAACTTCATACGAAAAATCTTTGAATTTCTTCGAAAAAAAAAAAAAAAAAAAATTGGATATTTTTTTTTTCTACATTTTTCCCAAAGAAGCGGCAAAAAACAAAGAACAAAAAGCATTCGTTGAACCTGACCTCAAATGCACTCTCATTTGCAAAATAATTTCGCATCGTTCGGTTGGGTAGCTTTAGTCTCACTTCCTAGTTTCGCGACTGAACAAAAAGACAAACGGGACACACGCATGAATGGCGTGTAGGATTACCCACGTTGTTGGGTAGTTAAAGAGTGGCAAGATCGATGTCACGACCTAGCAGCACTTGTCTCGCGCATTCTCTATTCTCTCCGATTCTCTCTCGGGGGAGTGTACAGCGCACACGTCGAGAGAACAAGAGACCTTGTAAAGTACGGAAAAGCGTGATGTTATCGAAGCAGGAAGCGCGCGCCCCGAAGGCACTTCGAGAGAATACAGAAACGCGTTGGTAGAGGTAAAACGGTGTTTGGCGTTTGGCGTTTGGTGTTGGTTGGCTGTTGTATACTTGCGTAACATTTGCTCGAATGGGAAGGCATCGCGAGGCACCGCAACCTCGCATTTTCTCGCGATGGAGTTTTCGATCTCGCGTGTACGGTGTGTACACACCAATGGCGGTGCACAACCCGCGTATCCTACATAGGTACTGCAGCACTATGTCTCTCGGCTGAAAGGCCCCCCGAGTGAGCAACGCTCGCGAGAAAGTTTCGACTCGTTCGAAACAGCGGCGTCGGCGGCGACGGTGGCGGCGGCGGCGGCTGCTCAACCGGGAGTTTGTTCTTCGTTGTTTCATACAACATCGCTGTGGGTTAATAACGGAAATTCGCACGTTAACGTCAACAGACGAGAGACCGGAAACTGATACACGAATCGCAAGTGTCGAGTTAGGTTCGCCATATTAGATCGCGATACGCGAATCTCGCGAGTTTCATCTTTAAAGAAATATGATTTTTTCATTTGTTCCTATGGGATTCTGTACATTAAAATGTGAGAACATTGCATATGAATTCATGATGCGTGTCTCTCTCGATTATACCGAGACGCTTATTTATAATTGCTTTATTACCGTGTCCCCGCGCGCGCAGCCACTTTGCTTTACTATGAATTTCCTACATTACTCCGAACGTCCGTGTCGGTGACTGCGAGATGCGGGTCATTCATCTTAACGACATTATAAGAAGAGAAATGCGACGGTAAGGCCTCGTGTGTGACCGAGGTGTGGGTGCGCGTTTCGTTTTCACTCGTGCATCTACCGCGCGCGCACCTTCGATGGAAAGAGGTTTTTCTTCTCGATATATCTATCGACGCAGCTTTCACCCTCCCGCGCTGTCCCACGCAGAGATTCTCGCGAGTTCGCTGTTATGTTAACTTACTCGGCAACCATAGGCAGTGGGTATAACATTTTAATTTTTCGTCATCGTTCATACCGGTCTTCCGCGAGAACTACAGTCCCACGATGTAAATTAGCCGCAGTTGCGTTTGTCGAAAGCAAAGACGGCGAACGCAAATTTTTACTCCAAAAATTTGTCTTCTATAACGTCTATCGTGTTTCGCGGCAAAACGACCATCGGAAAAATTGAAAAAAAAAAAAAAAAAAAAAAAAAAAAAAAAAAATCTGTTCAATTATATGTTTTTCTATTGGGACGCTGCGAGTTTTTGACGAATTACAAAGACCCGGTATAATCGAGCGGAAGAAGTAAAAGGAAGAAGCGGCTGTCGGGAGACAAACCGCAAGGTAAACCCGTCAAACTCGTTGCTAAAGAAATTAAGTGGAAAAAAATAAAAAAAATTAAAACACAAGAAGGCCGAGGAGAACGTTGACATTTATTCCGGAACTCGAATGCACCAGACGTGTTTTTTTTTTTTACTTTATTTCTTCTCGTCCGCTCTTATTTTTTCGCCGCACTTATTTCACTGATCGCGATGTTCCCCGTTTATTTTTTCCCCGATCCTTACACAACTGTACTTTCATCGGAAATTTTTATTCCGTCTCTCAGCGATGTTGAATTACGGCGACATATTGCGAGAAACGTTTGTGTTTTAGCTGCGATTTTCAGTGCCGTAAACCCGAGTCAATTTGCAATTTTAACACTCATCGTCTGACGTTCTTTATCCAAAAATCATAAAAATTCGGCGGAAACCCACTTAATTTCTGAATAGAAGCTTCCGGCATTGCATCCTCGAGTGCTTCTAGTGGGCACTCATCTTGCGCGGGTTATACTTCGCTAAGAACCGTTAGTCAGAGGATTCAAGTTGAACGGCGAGGCGCGGATGCAAACTTCTGCCGTCAGTCACACTTTTAGTCTCTCCACTAAAGGTCCAGAGACCGTTAGAGTCGATTCGAGAGAAAAGTTAAGACCGATAGCCACAAGCGATACCGAAGTTTATGCGCGTATTATCAGCCGCGTACTTTGCATGGGTCCCATTTTTCCACATCTACTTGCGTTTTCGTTACCAAAGATGTAAAAAAAAAATAATAATAACAGAAAAAAAATTATTTTTGATTTTTTAATTTCGGACACTATACATCGCCATACAATCGACGAAAAAATGGTCGCGTTGCACGATTTACGAATAATAATATATTCTTAGATCGATTTCCTTGGCTATCGAAGAGTGTTTTTTTTTTTTGTCGATTTTTAATTTTTTTCATAAAGTACTCCTTATACCTGGATAACAGTTAGCTGCAGTAGCATTTGCACTGTGAGGCAATCGTTCTTCGACTGTTGTTTAAGAACCCTTGGGATCCGTGGGACCTTTAATCCGCTTGCATCGTGGCAAAACGAGAGTCACTGCACTCGATTAGAAAGGCATCTCTCCTCGTCGTCTCCCAGTCGTGGCTGCCGGTGGCCGGGTTAACGTTTTAGACGACCGCCCGCGGGGGGTTCCTTTTGAATCGGAAGGTTGGTGAAACGTACACTTCGATACACCTTCGCGAGACGCGGTCACATGGGGGACTATACCGATATCTATCTCTCTATCTTTCCTTTGGCCTCTAATATAATCGAGAATATTCGTGAGAGTCGAGAGTACCTATAGCTTCACGAACGGTTAACCCATCGTTGTTGATCTCGCGACATCGCGGGTGACGTTGAGCCAAGCGAACCTGTCACGTCTGCCAGTCGTCATCGTCATCCTTCCACCCTCTCCGCCTGTACCACTTTTCCTCTTCTTCGTATTCGTATTCACTCCGCAACGACGACGACGACGAGACTAAAGTTTTCTCAAACGTTAGTCAACGTACCTGTCTCGCTGAGCTTACAGATTCAACGGCGGAGACGCCGTGTTTACGTTGTTACGTATCCGATCGTCTCTCGTTAACGATCCGATAAATATCGCCTCCGAGATCGAGAATCGAGAGACGATACATTTTTTTTCTCATCGTAATTATAGTGGGAATGTTGCGAACGAACGCACGGGAAAGTGAATAGTTTGCTATATAGAAGAAACCTAACATCGCGATTTCCGTTAACTATTAATTGGATTATTTTTTTTTTAATTTTCATTTTTTATAAATTCGTACAACAGGAAAAAAAATTAAGTCGCGAAACCGTCGGTAGGCCTCGTATACCCTTAAACAAATTTCTCCCGACGCTTTGATATCTCAAAATACTTTCCGGAACGTCTGAAGGAACCGTTATCCGTATGTAAACACATCACACTCGCGAAATGAAAACAAAAAAAAAGGTGGATTTTCGCAGGAGCCGATACCGCGAATAAATGTACGACGCAATTTCTCCCGAACCCCTTAATGGACACCACACTGAGAGAAATTGAAGTGTATTCCGGCGTTTCGGCAATTTTTCTCGTATTTGCGAACACATATACGATAATTTTTTTATTTTCCATTTCCAAGTATCGGAACAATCGGCAAAAGGCCGGAATGTCCTTCTATCGCCACACAACGATATGGATTATCATATTTTAATTTTTTTTATTAATTATATTTTTTTTCCGTACACATAAATTTAGAGGCAAAAGATTTGCCACATCGACCAGAAAAAAAATCGGTCGCGTAATTTCGTTGTCGAACATATATAATTAATAAAGTACGGAGATATCCAGAGCTGAGTTTAAATATCATCGGCGAAAGCGTAATCGTATCGACATGGTTTAGTTTAGACGTTAACGGCGATAATGTCGTTCTCGCGAATGATCGAATTTCTCGACTGTTAGTATATTACGATTAGACACGATGGCACGAGTAGTTCTATAGAGTATGCAGACGACAGTGGGCTATCTGTGGGTAACGTAGTCATCAATGCGCACAATCGCGAATGCGCATAAGAAGACTGCCGTCTATCTCCACCGAGGTAATTATCTCATTACCAGAGACGTCAGCAAAACACGGAAACCGGAGCGGATCGCTTCGGCGCGGCATTAATTATTCGCTCTCACCGGCGCGTTGGCAATTAGGGGAATTAACGGATACCCTCTAAGATCGCGCGCGACGCTTATCCTGCGCACTTCTATACAGTATGCTAAGGCAGAGATAGTCCTTCGTCGGTTGTTACAACGGCGCGAGCGACGGCGCGAACGAATGCAAATTCTGGTTATTGTGCAACGAGCGTCATACGGTGCAACGGCCCACCCGACCGCTTTGCTCTCACTCTGTGTACACCAACCATTCGTCTTGACTTACGCTACAGTGAAAATCGTTCTGGTTAACATTTGCCGCGCCACGCGAAGCCTCTCTCTCTTTTTCTCTCTCTCCCTCTCTCGTTAAATTATACCTTCATTGTTGTTACGAAATGTTTCGTAATGAAAACTCTCGCGTCATCTTCGGTCACTCCAATACATCGCGGAGCTCTTTTATCCAACACGACGAACTCACAAAACACAAAAAGATTCCAGCGATTCCCATCCCAAAAATCAATATTGAGATTATAAATTCTCACATTATTTTTCTTGCATTGTTCAAGTCTTCCGGTTCTCGAAACGACTCACGGTGGTCGTATCTTCCCCGTCGATGACTCATTGTATTCACGTTTATCCACCATTAAACGCGCTGAGACCGTCGAATGTCCTGTATGATCACGTGGGTCCCCATCAACGAAGACTCTGAGCCCTTTAACGGTTAATTCGTAGGGTCGTGCGTGTTACCGGTGATGACATTTCCGCGGTTTACCGGGTTTAACGAGCTTCCAACTTAACGCCAGTGCGCATGTGCGCCACGCGCGCTTAAAGATACCGCAATAGTTTATCTATCGCGTACTGGAAATCCGACAATTTCTACTTTATACATTATAAAATATAATTTATGCTTCGCAAACAGTACATAATTCGGAAAACATCGAGAAAAAAAAATGTATCGCGCGTCCGTTTAATTCCATTATTATACGACACGTGCGCGCGATGTGGTAGAGCTTCCCGTACGATTCTCCGAGTTGACGATTCCCTTTGTCTCTTTTATTGTAATGCGTTAACCTCTCGAAACAGTTAACCCATTATGTAGGTATATGTAGAAAAGCCGCAGAACGGTTAATTCCTCGGCGTATTAACTCGCGCAAGGTGCGTAGCTCTCTGTTAGTTTCCCGCGATGTTTTCACCGCCGCAGTTGCTCCTTCGGGTAATCGCGATGACCGTCACCGCGACCAGAGCTGTTCAGAGACCTCCGACTGTTTCTCCCGTTGGCCGCTGCGCGCAAGAAGACGTCTGTGAGTACTGCGGGGGCCCTTCCATTGGATGTCGATGACCCACGATATATAACGACGCTTACCAACGGGTCTACTCTCGTTGTTCAATCGCGGAGCTCCTACACGTCGCCGTTTCGACGTTCGGCGAGAGAGGCAGACGTATCCCGGGATTCGCGGACTGCCGAGTGACCATCGGTCGAATCACTCGGTGTTTAGTTTAGCTACGCAACTAATGACCGGTCTGCTGGTCGCGAATGGGATAAGAAGGACCTTCGCATTCGAGTCGATATTCTACGACGAGACGATGTTCGTAGAACAGCTAAACCGCGTCCAATGGCCGAACAGAAATGAACGAAAGAGAGACGGAGAATAGACTTCGCGTTGTACCGATTTCCTGGTGCGTCGGCGGTGTCTTACCAACTCCGCAGTTGAAGAAACAAAACCGATAGTCGTTAGTTACTTAGAAAAGAGTCGTTGGGGGGTCGATGATCTCGAATTTACCCGGACGCTGTTTAGACGATGCCAGCGAATCGAACGAACAACCGGAATGTTTAGCGATGATACTGCATAGGTAGAGCTCCTCTTCGGCTATTCTGATGCTGATATCTGCTGACACTTAAGCTGCTGCTGCTGCTGCTGCTGCTCCTCTTGCTGCGTGGGAATATCTCTTCATTAGATAGATACCTCTTTCCTTGCAACAGTATGTTTCTCCTTTACTTTATCGCGGCAGATGGAGAACTAATCCGTCTTTGAATTAATCCGGTAAAAGTGGAATGAACGCTTTGGTAAGGAAGATTCATTCGGACACATCGTCGTACGAACAAGAGGTTGGGATATACTTTACTCGATTTTTTCTTTCCTCTCGGATGGATAGCATACCGCCGGCCGTGGGAAAGGATATCCAACCGGACACGCGATATCGTGCCGAGAGATTTCCCGGCCTTCGCGACGACTGAAAAAACTTTTATTACTTTTTCTTTTCAAACTTCTGCCGGTGGATTCTACGCTCGCATGATCGAGTAGTCGAACCGAACATGCGCTCGTTACACGGTATTTCAGATATCAATTCGTTTTTTTTTTTTTCGTCATTTTTTTTTTTTTTTTAATTTTTCATTTTTTTTTCTTATCGAACACGCAAGTTCCGAGTAGACGTCGATGCAACTTTGTAATGGATTTAAGTTCAAAGTATCAAATGTACGGGATGATACGATCGAACGTATAACCGGAGAAGGCTTTTATGATCATCAGTAGACGAACCGGGCAACGAGAGATCAAGCAGCCGATAATGCGGGCTCCGCATGTGTCCATCGCATGTG
This sequence comes from Cryptus viduatorius, assembly GCA_964006125.1. Classification (NCBI taxonomy): domain Eukaryota; kingdom Metazoa; phylum Arthropoda; class Insecta; order Hymenoptera; family Ichneumonidae; genus Cryptus; species Cryptus viduatorius. The sequence continues at coordinate 31,833,010 of OZ023220.1, read as the reverse complement.
TGCGCTCTCGTCTCGTTACACCTGTGTAGATACGTATATAAACACCTTCGCGTAACCTGCTTGAGAACTTTGTACAACGGACACACTTACGGCTTTAACCGCTCGTGTATCTTACCGTACGTGTATTTTTACCTATACATACGATGAAACGCTAGTGTGCCGAGAGACGTCCGGCACTTGGGGGCGAATTCATATTACGCACTCATACCTTCGCGGTTATATTCCAAGGCTTTTGCAAACGAAAGACGCCTCTCGCGGTGAAAGTGTATGCTTTCTACACAACGTCTCTTTGCTACCGCAAACTTCTCGCGCCCGAGTTTCAAGTCGGCGGCAGAATTTTCGGCTTAACTTGCAAAAAAACAAACCAATTTTTTCAATATTTCGCTATGGACAGCCGAAAGACACTTGAAAAAAGTTGAATTCGCGGACTCGCGTTCAAAAATCGAAAGTGCGTTTTTTTTTCGGAATAATTTGTCCGGATGATTGGTACGCAAGATGCAAACGGGAGTTTTTTCAAAATAATCGAGAAGCCTCTCGAAAGATTCGGATCTTTCGTGAAATGGGCACTTTAGAAAAATCTTCCGAAGACTTCATTCGTTTGATTTTTTACGCTGCATTGCGTTGCACATCGTAGGCATCGATGCATTTGGGGAAAACGACAAGTCGGATGCTGCGGTTGTTTGAGAAAATACAGCGCGGATTATCGCAGTAGTTGCGAAAGATAGTGGTGGAAAAAGTGTTTCTTTGGGTTCCCGACAAATCGAAAGTGTTCGGCGAGTGGAATAGTTAGGCGCCTGTGGGTGCCATTCCGAGAGACGAAATCGGTAGAGCGATGAGGCAGAAAGAGAATCGTCATAAGTATATTTTCTCGTCGTTTTTCGACCACTTATTCCCGAGAAGCGAGCTTTGCTCTCGACAATCGTCAACGAAGAATTGGCTTCTTTTTACAATAGAAGTATTTGCTTGAAATGTTGGCGATCTTTTTTTTTTTTTCTTCCTCTCGTCTTTCCCGCATTACGAAAGTACTTTAATTCCATCAGTGGCTAACGAGTAGGAATAGGGAATAAATGCTCTCTGACCGAAAGTATGCTGCATCGATGTCTGGTCGCCTCCGTCGATAAAACGCGGTGACGAATTGATCCTCAACAAAGCTCCACTTCCGGTCGTATTCTCCGCTGTGCCGAAGATTTACAAGCAATGTTTTGACAAGATGATGAATTTTGCTGCGCGAATACCGAGCGTGAAACGGTTCGAAAGCGAACGAAACTCGAGCGCAAGGCGATACATATGTAGTTCCGGTTTACGGAGGGAAATTTGTCGAAAGGGCGCTTTCCTTTAGTATTCCGCGGCTCCACAGCCTTCGGAAGATAATTTTCGACTTATATCCGTTCGTTCGCCAAAACGACGTTTCACCTTCGATTGTTTTGCGTCACACACAAGCGGAAATAAACTTCTTGCCGTATACCTTTTTGCCGCGGCAAAGTATAAGTTTCCAGGCAGCCAAAGTATCCCCCGTGGATGTAGGCCACCGGCGAAAGGGAAACCTTAAATTGAGAACGGCGCCATGTGTGTGTATGTCGATGAAAAAGCGTGAATTCGTGCGGCGAACGAATCGCATTGCGCACGCGAGAAAGAAAAAAAAATGCGTTCATATGTTCGCCTCTGTAATCAATTTCCTGTTTTATCGACGCGGCTATTATCGCGTCGGTTTTATACGTCAGTATATCGGAAAGATTAATGAAAGGTAACGGCATTCGAAGATTCGTCGGTAAAAAAATCTGTAGATTAATGAAAAAGAAAAAAGGAAAGTTGCGATGAAACATTACGGTACGAAATCACTGCAAACATTGTAGCGTAATAAGTTGTGTGAAATAAGAGCATTCCGCGTCCTCTCGCACTTCCTATTTTCGCTGTGTTGCCGCGTACGGCGAAACGAGCAGAAAGACGAGAGAATGAAAGAGAGGGCATCTTTCCTCCTCCTCCCCCCCTCACCCCCACCCCCCTGAGAGTACCGGAGAGAAGGCCTCACCTTCGTCGTAAACCTGGATGCCCGGTGGCCGCCATGACCAGCACATTGATGGGCTCTACGGCGGAACAAAGGAGGCTTCCGTCTTATCTCATCAGCCGCGGAACTCCGGGTACTCCGCGCAGAGTAGCGGAGGCCACCGAGACGGGCTTAGGGAACTTGCGACTCTTGGTGCGTTAAATTGCACAGAACGCTCTCGGAGAGCAACTTCCATCTGCTACCTCGCCGTACGAGAATCACCGAACGATTCTACCGCTCCGACTTGTGTTGCTACGATTTTTCTTCTCGGAAGAGATGGATTTTTCGAAGTATAGTTCCAAGTCACGGTGAGACGCGTTATGAACTCCCGGGGAAGTTCTTCCGGTAATTCGCACAGCTTTAAAGTTTTGAAATGAGATTTTCTCTCGTACCAATGTTGATTACCTTATGGATAATAAAATTTAATAAAATTTCCATCATATACATTTCAATTTCCATTTTTTTTTTTTTTTTTTTCAATTGAAATATTTTATATAAACATTAAATATACATTCACGATCCGGGCGATTTTTTGTCGTTAACTTCGCATTTTCGCAGTGAAATCGGAGGCGACAAGTCACGCGATGCCGCGTGTAGCAAGTGGACATCGCGGACAAGAGAGTCCGCAGTTCTAGCTGTGGCCAAGCAATCAAATGGCTACGGACTCTCGGTAATAAACTCCCGCGACTTGGCGAACATATCTGAGTGGGATTACCCATGCGCTTCTCGATGTCTCGATATTAATCTCGGTTTAGCTAGCTGCCTATAATTTTCCGCGATCCTCGACCTTTGGCGGGACGCGTATACACCTTAATTCGCGTGTATACGCGCTTAACAAGAATTCCTTCTTGAATCGCTTATTTTAATCTGACGCTCACGTGTGTCTATATTCATCGATAGATTTTCGAGGAAATGAAAAAAAAAAAAAAATGGTTACCACAACAATAGCGATTTATCTATAATAGCGCAATATCAATCGAAAAATCTGTTGAATTTTTTTTTTTTTATTGAGTAAAGAAAGATTAATAATTTTTTTTTCTAATTTTTTTTGAAATTTTGTTTTCCTACAGAGGCAAATATGCGACGGTACGAAGATGCAGAGAAAGATCGAACGGTCGTCAGTGGGCAGCGAAATTTTTGCGAAAGAGACGAAGGGCTCAAGAGCTCAGAGCCGAAGCCCTTCACGAGGTAGCGGTGCTGGATGCCGCGGCTCATTGTCCACGACTCGTGTCCCTCCATCAAGTTTTTGAAACCAATACGGAAATGGTTCTCGTTTTGGAACTGTAAGTATTATCATCGTTTTCTTATTTATAGATCGGAACTGAGAGAAAAAAATCGGTTGAGTCGCCAAAATCGGCGCTTGCGGGTGGTGAAATTTCTTTTTTAAGCAATCGATTTTTTGTTTCGTCACCTGCGAGCGCCGATTTCGAAGATTGAACCGATTTTTTTCTCTGTTCATTTATTGCTGCCGATTTTTTTCTATATCCTCGATATCAATTGCGATCTATTCTTCATATTAATTCTTTTTATTTGTTAATTTAAGGGCTCCGGGTGGTGAATTGCAAATGGTGCTCGACAGGGACGAGGTACCGGAGGAGAGACAAGTCGCGAGACTTCTTAGACAGATACTCGACGGAATAGCGTTTCTTCATTCGTTTAACGTCGCACATCTCGACATAAAGGTAAGTTGCCGTCGTTGATGACAATGGCGCAGCGGACGATTAACATTCTCAAAAAAAAAAAAAAGAAAAATAGAGCGTTATGCGTCTCGGTGATCGCCGCTCACAATAGAAACGCGCGAATCTAATCGCAAACAGCGACGGGGACGAAAGTAGCTCGACGGAAAATCTGTGTATGCAGAGTGCGTATTATAAATTAGGTGCCGCGAGTCTCGCGACAGCGATACCGCGAAGAGATTGTCGCGCTCTCGCGGCGCAAACATTAAGGTCCCCTTATCTCGATTTTTTCTTCGTCTCTTCATCGCCACCTACTCTTCTCTCGACCTCAACGCGCTTATTTTTTTCCTCCTCTCGCGGGATTTTGCGCGATGTTAAAAAGTGAGAGTCTCGAGTCGGCGAAGCGACACGCCAACGAGTCTCAACCAACGATCCCTCGGCGTTTGCATACCTGCGAATCCTTATATGTATATCTGAACTGTAATTATTCTTGGAATCGCTCGCGCGCACATACACGTTACATCGGCGTGATCAGCCGGGAGTACCGAGGTCGTCTCTCGCGAAATTCGATACTCTCCCGTGTGTGTTGCATCAACATATTCGCGGCGATCATCGAGAGACATAATACCGTATATTGTGGACTATGAAACCTCTAGAATCGCCGTGTGCATCGCGCGATGTCCAGCAGCAACGACGCCTTTCACGCCTTCTTAAAAGAATTACTAAATCAAAGAAATAAAGCGATAACGAAAAAAGTATCGAGCAAAAAATAAAAAGAATTAACTTAAATTCGGATGCCGTTGTAGAATTTTAAAAATAATTTAATTTTAATTAAATCGGCTTCATTCGCGCGCGCGATATCTCGACGCGTGATAAAAAAAGTTTTACGGCCGCGTAATTTCGACATAAAAAATTATAAGCGCATTTTTCGAATTATAAAATATTGGAGAATTTTTTTTCATTGATCGATGATTTTTCCAATGATTTCTTAATACTTACGATCTTTTATCGCTGTCGGTTCATTCATTCAATCCAAACAAATATAAATGATATAACGATCGCGAACCTTTGTTATGTATTTGCAAAATTGTATGGTATATCTTTTTTTTTTCTTTTTGTAATTCATCCCCTTTAAGGGAGTAATTCTTTGCGTATTTTTATTGCCGCCTCCCTTTTCCCCTCGCGGCGGTGTCTGCGCGTTCTTCTCGCGCGCGGCCGGCGAGCGGGAGATGCGTAAAAATAACTTAACGCTCCCCGTAAAAATAACAGCTGGGATCGCCGCGGCGGGCAACACGGGAGGAGGGAATATCGCGAGCGACCTACCTCACTCGCGAAATGCCAGGCGAACTGCGACGTCCGGGCGCCGAGAAGTTTTCGGGCACCGGTTTCAGGTGCGTTTCAACGTCGAGGAGCTTTCCGACTCTTGGCACCGTAATTCGAGGGATAAAAGAGAGAGAGAGAGAGAGAGAGAGAGACGTGTCTTCGCAGTCTCGTTTTCTCTAACCGTTAGCGCGTTCTCTAATACACGAGAGCGGTGCGAACGACCCAAATCGTTATGTAAATGGGTTCGCGAGAGGGGGGCGAGAGGAATGAGCCTTTGCCAGCAAACGCGCCGGATTAGAACTCCGGTGTGCACCGCGGTACATCTATAGAGATATATGTACCGTGTGATATTTGGATACTAAAGTTCTCCGAGGTGTATAATCTTCGCGACACGCCGAGTACCATTAACCACCGCGACTGACACTTTGGAATTTCGTCGAATCAGCGCATATCACGAATTCTCCGTCACCGTATATAGCTTAACTCTTACAAGGAAACAGCCTTCGTTCTCTCCACTTTCCGAGTACAACTTTATCGCAGAACGACGAATTCCGAAAACGCTCACGACTACGCGAAATTCAATCGCCAAATTTTTCGCGATCTATACGACGGTAATATCTTTTTTTTTTATTCCGAATTGATATTTCAGTTATTTACTCACCTGTGCAATAATGTTTGGTGAATCATTTCATCGAATTTGGTACAAAAATAATACCGTTGATTGACTTGAGAAAAAAAATTGGGTTATTGCATTTTTTTTATTGGATTCATTATTACGATTCATTGATTTTTTCATTTTTGTAAAGTCAATGAGTACGAAATTTGCGTCGGCGCGTTGAGAAAATCTGTAGAAACAGACGGATCATTATTATTTTTTTTATTGTTTCATTGACGATCGCGTCTCCGTTTCTCTATTCGGCAAAGACGATACCCGCGCGCGAGAGAGTCTCAGGACGTATATACGAGTCGTGCGGTTGCGAGCGGTGGATCGCAGCGACCGCGTAGGTATACGTGTTTATCGATTATCGGATAGAGCAATCGATACCGGTGAATCAAGGAGAGCCGGTCGTATTAATAATATATTAAATCTGTCGATCATGCAAGTCGCACTTTCGCTGTTCTGCACGAGACTCCGAAGGCTTACAAACACACGGAAACACAGACGGGTCGTTCGCCACGTTTGTGTTTCACGATTTCCAATGCGAGGCAAAGGATTACCGATCAATTTGATGCAAATCAATTAATCCGCGCATATCGTTAATCACCGTTACCTCAACGAAAGTCAGTCGCGTGCTATAACAGCGGCTTCGACGGAGAATCGATCGGTCCAAAAGTCTGTAAATTATCCATCGCGATTTTCCGTTGTATCTGCAATTGCGCGTTGAAATCGATATTTATAGAAAACATCGAATCCCTGCCGCGCCGTTCGATCGATACCGATGATCGATGATTTTTCGTTTACATTGTTTTCCGAGATTAACGATATCGTCGGCCAATCGAAGAAAATAACGAGAATCGCCACGAAGATAAACAAATTCTTCCGTTCGTTGAAATACAAGTGCCGATGAATCATTAATCGACAGCTCGTCAAATCGTTTTCCTGTTTTTCCGGAAATCATGAATAATTTTTCGTAAATACTCTTCCAGACATTTTGTTTCCCTTCGATGTAAATACCAAACGACTTTGTGTCGAAATATTTAGCATCGGGTTTATCCGCACAGTTGCTTTTTCAGCAAAAAGAATCCATATGTCGATAAAATCCCAAATAAAAAAGATGTTGAAATAGGTGATTTTTTTTTTCTTAAACGTCTTTTTTCGTCCGAAATGTTGGCAATCGGTTGTTGGTATATCATGAGACACTGTAATCTCGTCGTCTTGATAAGGCGTCGATTTCGATTTCTTTACGTCATCCTTACCTTTCGCTCGCGTATTTCTTTCCGCGAAATATATACTTTTTTGATCGCTTGTGCGCTACGCGATTCAACCCGACATCGTTATATACGAATCCTCGAAACTGTGACTGCGACCATTCCCAGTTGAGACCATTCAGGATCTTTCGAGTTTAAGCGGAAAACGGTAAAAGGAATAGTAAGAACGGCGAGCATAAAGTTGGAGAGAAACGCGCTGCTTCTCCGACGAAGAAAGGTGAACTCTGTCTTCCGTCGGTTCGTAATTTCGGTTCAGCCGTCCAGCAGCGTATATGCGCCTATGTGTGCGTTATACCAGCCACTCAAACGCCTCGGAGTCTCAAATATAGCAACGACAATTAGCAAATTCCTCGCGTCAAATAGCCTCGAGTGTCTGGCAAGACTCGCATCAACAAACTGCACCCCTTGGCTCCGTATCCACATCCTAATCCCCTCCTCCCCTCTCTCTCTCTCTCTCTCTCTCGCCTTTTTCGCTGACCCCGCGTGAAATCATTTCGTTCCAAAGTCTCATTCCAGGACGGAAATATACACTATATATCTCGAGCACTTGGTGGAACACGAGAGAGTGAAACAACTCGTTTGTATAATCATCGCCCGAGAGAACTCTCAAAAAACATTCCATTCCCCCCGTCGCGATAATCATAATTCGTATTATTTATTTATTTATACATCCCGAAGAAACTTTTTTTTTTTTTTGCAATATCGAATCCCGTCGAATCAGCCGGAATAATGTTTTCGTTCGAACGTATTATACATATTTGATCAATCAAAGAGAGAGAGAGAGAGGGAGAGACTGCGCTGCGTGGTTTCTTTCGATGGATTTTTCGATGTCTCGTCGGAGCTCTGTTTTTCTTCTCGATTGTTGTGGATACAATTTGTGTTTTTTCTTTTCGCGAAGTTATTTTTCAGAATTTGATTTGCAATTTCGACATCGAAGAATAGATCAACATATTCCGAGCAGCGAAACGAATTTCGTTGTATCGCGCGTGTCGCAACGCGCAAATGACCTCCGATCGCTTTTCGGATTATAGATCAATTCTTTTTCGAAATTACATTATTTTTTTTTTTTTTCTTACAAATTGACGCTCGAGTCGGGTCGCGCGCACCTGAACAAAGTTTTACACAAGTGACCGCGAATAAGTTTAACGAAGCGGCGTTAAGGTTCAATGATTTAGAAAATTAAGAAAGTGACATTACGAACGACGATGGTGTAAACGTAACAAGCTGTTACAACCCGCGCAACGAGAAACGCATTCACGCAGTTCGTTGTAAGTCAAATAGGAACACACTGTCGCAAATACGCGGGGAGTGTCTTTTGTTTACTTTAGACATTCCACAGTTCTTTATCAGTTCGCGCGAACGTTGGCTTTTTTTTTTCTTTTTTTTTTAGCATATCTCCGCGTTGACTCCAATAAAGAATATAACGTCTTGTTTTTTTTTTTTTTTTTTTTTCATTTTCGTTTCGTAATAATTGTCAAAAAACGTGACTGACCTTACCGAGATATTGAAACTTTCACGTGGTCTTCCCGAACCTTCGCAATAATGCCAACGAACGGCCGTAATAAGATTTTCCACCGAGAGATCGATCTCGGGGAGCGCCTGACCCAAATATAGAATGCGCGAGAGAGGAGGCTGGTTATGAATGGAAAAATGCTCGTGGATTCCTTGGCATTGGTCCAAAGTCCCTCTTGGCTCGGATCCACGAGAGTTTCGGGGCGCCGCACTCGGTGTAACTGCCCGACGATCATCGTGCCGTGCAAGTGGGATGATAGGCGCTCTCGAGTCCATGGGATGTATATCTCTCACCGCAAACGCGCCGAATTTGCACTCGACGAAGACGACGATCCCAAAGAGGGGATACCCGGCATCATCACCCAAGAGGAATGCGAACGATCGTGAGATACAACGAAGCTGCTCTCTGTGCCGCCCGAACGAACGTCGTCGGTGTTTGTTTCAAACCCGAATGCGATTGACCCGATATAAAAAAATCATCGTAAAAAAAAAAAAAAAATCCATCGATTCGAACGTAAATATCTTCCGACTTAAGCAGACATGGCTTCCCGTATATACGTTCATTTTACACGCACCAAAAAGCGTGTCAGCGTTCGCTCCAAATTTCGGAATTATGCAACAAAACTCGTCGTTGCTACTATCACAGTCTTTTCAAATGAAAAAAAAAAAAAAAAAAATTAGATATATTCCAATTTCGCAATAACTTATTTCTCGTAAATTTTACGGAAAATAAAAATTCGCATTGATAAAACGCGATTCATAGAAAAAAAATTTAAGTCGTTATTACCATAACAATAAACCGACTTCAGTGAAAATTTTTCGAGCGACACGTCGTTCATTATTTTCCAAAATAAAAGCTAAAGGGGTTAACGAACTTTTCAAAATCGTCAGTTTTTTTTTTTTTTTTTTTCGTGCCGAGAAACAAATTTGTCAAGAAAAATACGTGTCTTTAATGACCCGATGGACCACACCGTGCGTGCGTAGCGTAAAACTCGCGGATGCTGCGACAAAGAGGCCATTGGACCATCGCGCGTTGCACCGCGGCGTTACAAGTCAACGGTAGCCGAGAGGGATATTTCTAGTTGTGGAATGCCGCGGAGTTCGAAAATAGAAAAACGACGGGTTGGTCCCGCGAGGCCTAACTGCCTTCTCCTTTCCCTCTCGCGCGGTCGGCAACGGCCGTGTAATAATCTCAGTCTTAATCCGGCGCCAAACCGCGTTTAGAGACGCTATATAGGTAGTACACTGAACCCTGTACCGCTCTTTGCTTCGTCTACTCAAACATTGCATGCTTCCCGGTTGGTGGCATTGCGCGATGTCAATTTACAAAGCGATTTCGTCGGAGATTTCGCGTGGGAGTACAGACAACAAGTGTGGTATGGTATATATATACGTATATATACGATTGAGAGGTAACCAGGGAGAGACCGCTTGAATTACGCTCTCTTACTTATCCGAACGGCTGAGCGAACGAACGAGTCTCGTAGAGACCTCGTTCGCGTGACGGACGTCATTACTTTCAATCGTCCCTTTTCGGTGGCCTCGTTGTTACGATGCTTCCAAATAAATTATAATGCTCGGTAACGAAAAACTTCGACCAATTTGTATATTTGGCTTCGAAGTATATTAAGAAAAAACGAAAAGTGAGAATAGCCGATTTAAGGGACGATGTTGAAAGATCCGCGTGTCTGTGACGATAAATTTACGCGCAGTTACATTTGATTTTCCACAGTCGCGAATATCCATTGTTAAAGCAAAGGGAACAATGTTACGAGGAGAGTGATAAGTTTAATCGAATTCGCGTGGGGGGAATCACGTTTCGCTCGGACGTTCGGTCTATCGGACAGTATTATAGTGTTCCGTATACGCTATAATGTAATGCACTCACGACGAACGTTCGAGGACTAATGAAGCAAAATGCTTGCAGAAAATCCATCAATGAACATTCATCTTCGTCGAGTCACGTTTACCGAGAAGTTTGCTCTGCGTCTTTGCGTTTCTCGTAACGCAGTTCGGTATAAAGACGCGTTCTGTCTCTTTCTCGCGTATTCAGTAAGAATATATATGTATCTACCGTATTCTTTATTCTTCCGTCTCGTCGTTGTCGTTGGATCGATACGATAGGTTCATTAGACAGCGGTGGCCACAGGCGCCGGTACTCGACTATGCGCTCCCGATGAAATCAAACGCTTAATGGTCACTCCACTCCGCGCTCTACTCTCGTAGACGCAACACACTGCACTCCTTTATTCCCCGAGGCGAACGTTTACCTTACGCGCAAACGTAAACTAACAACTACCGATCGTGCGTTTCTACTGTTTTATAAACGAAATACAGTATATAGTAGCGATATTCTGGCAAACAAATTCCGCGGAGAAAAGCACCGTGTTGCTTCGTTGTACACGTATACGCTATCATTTTTCGGAGAAAATAAAAAAAAAATATCAGCTTTTAACTTTTCCATTATAGCATAGAAATTCGTTAAATTTCGGTTCAGTCTTTCCGAAACTGGGGATTCGGAGGCACAGTTGATATCGTAATTCAAAAAAAATAGTAAAAAAATAAAAATTTTTATTAAAAAAAAAAAAAAAAATTAATTAATCATATTTTAATAAATATTTTAACTATTTGATTTTACCAACTGTTCAATTATTTTACTAAACGCCTTGAAAAGTATTCACAACCAAAAAACTCTCCGAAAGCTTCAAATAATAAAAAAGAAAAAATTTACGATTTTTTTTTACGTTTATCCGCTTCTGTTTGACTCAACAGTCGAGAGAAAAAGAGAATTAGCCAACTGGCATATTCCCCCTTCGAGTTATTTCATTCTTACTCTCACTATGGCTCACTTATTGCATCGAGGGCTTTCGAGGGCATAGCGTGCATTCTGCTGACGCATAGAATGCAGATAGGTAACATGCAGGATATATATGTATACATAGTGTAGTTATAGTAGGTATTCAGTGAGTGTACTATATATAGTACGCATATATTCTCATATGAACGCGCGCGGCAGGCACGTCTGACCAGACACTGCAACGTCGCTGAGTTTGCTTCCCCTTCGGCGTGCCCCGCGTCGCTCCGGCACTGCGCCGGAAGTTTCAATGAGACCGGCGAGAGACGTCGTATCCTCGTAAATATACACGCCTCTCGTCGTCGCCATCACTGCCTAACAGTTGCCTACTCCGTTAAAAAGCGGGACGGTACGTGTCTCGTTTGAATAATCATACATCACCGAGACACGGACTCCCGAGCGATCGGTACTATGCTTGGCGAGTCGACTGGGATCAGAATTCAAGAACTTCTCTTTGCCGTATGATGAATTTCGTAAAAACACAATTCCGCTACAGTTAAACTTTTATCTCTATCGTTTGCCGACCGATTTTTCACATTCGCGATCAAATTTTTGTAGCGTAAAATCGGCGTCGGTATCAGACGAGGAAAAGAGATTGTAGGAAATTGGGGTAAAAAAACGACAATGGGGTAAAAATTCACGCGGCTTTATCGAATGTACGGCTCTACTCGGTACTAAAACGTAATCTATATCTCTCTCGTATATCAACCCGCGTTCCCGTTTCTGGTCAACTTGCCTTCGCACTTATCAACCAACCGGTAGGATATAATTCGCCCACGCGCCCTCCTCGTCGTGCTTTGTGCTCGTCGATGTCGGACACGAGTTCTCTTACCCGTGTCGTTCGGGTCGTGTTGGCTACTTGCATTGACCACCGACCGACTAGCAATTGAAATATATCGAAGAATTAATGCCTAAAGATTTCAAGCGGCCGCTGTTTTACCGACAAAACATCGATAATACTTACAAATATATCGAATTTTGATAAACCGTTTTTTTTTTTACTTGCGCAATCCAATTTTCCATCCATTTCGTTGATAAGTAAATTCAAATCTTACGAAGAAAGTTTCTCGGATTGCTGTCTCTTCCTTTAACCTATCTAATCGACGCACCACAAGATTTACCTCCGCAACATAATCCCGCGCCGTTTCGTTGCCTCTCCTCGTAATCGTCGCAATTTCTCGGTTCCCTCCTTCCCTCGCGTTTACTACTAGTTATTACTACATAGTTTATAAAACTACTTACAACACTATCCGCAAAGCGAAATGCAATAATGTCTGCTTGGCAAATCGTCCGTAGCACGAGCGCGAGAAGCTCGTTGAAAACGCGAATGACGTGAGAAACTTCCGAAATGGCATGATAGGCCGAAGCCGCATAGCGACGTGCGACGTATACCTTTGATTACAACGTATTCACCTTCCCGTCGATTTTTTTTTTCCACATTTATATGTCGTGATATTAACCGGAGGGACGACTCGACAGAAGTCACATACGTGTCCACTATCCGATGACGTGACTAATAAAAAAAAAAACTTTTTCTCCGTACAAAACAAAGCAGAGAGTGGCGAGCCACCTGTTCGCCGAGGGTGGCGAAGGCGTTAGGTATCCCCCCGCAAAATTCTCCTTCACCTGCCGCTCTCGTGTTTTACCGTGAAAAACATCGCGGCGACTCTATGCTCGGTGCATCGGAGTCACGCTTCCATGATAGCCGACCCAACCGACCTAAGGATAGTCAAGTATACGCGTGTGTCGCACACACAGATCGCGGGTTCGCTTACCTATAACGAGCTCGTAGGTCTCCGCAAAAGTACGTTGAGCGCATCGGGGTATACCGTGAATATAATACTCCTCGGTACTGTGTGTATCTGGTTTCGCACCGCGACACCCCGATAACTCACCGCTGCCTGCACGTACCCGCGACTTTACCGAGTCGACGTGCTCCCTCCGCGTCGTATACTCCGAAAGGAAAAATCTCTCGCGTACACACGAATCTCGGGAAATTTTTTTTGAGAAATTCTTTACGCGGATGAATTTCGTTGCATAGACAACGGTTACCGAGTTCACGTAACTTAGAACGCGCGATGCGTGATACAGACGAATGTTACGAGAGGAATATCCGAGTTTTTGTTCAAGTGTTGCCAACACAGGACGATGCATTTAATGTATGCCGAGATCTTTCGAATCTTCCCGATTACGTACGTCCGGCTTGCGATGCTCATACCGCAGCCCGGTCACGTTCCACTCGTAACTCGAACTAACGAAACGTAACGCACAAACGAAATCGTCTAACGAATTGGTCGGTGCCCCAGTAAGGTTCGAATTATTTGTACTATCGCAACTGATACAACTATCCTTTCGTTTCACAAACGGACGTCCCTTTCCTTATACACAGCTGTTCGATTCTTCGTCAGTGGGAATTTTTTTTTTTTTCGGTTTTACCGGAGAATATCACCATTTGTTCATTCCTTCGATGATTTATGAAAAAAAAAAGCTAATTTTCTATTTTTGGAAACAACGATTTCGGTTTAGCATTACTTTCGAATTCTGTATTTTTTGTCGCGAGTTCTACGGTGTGGTATCGTTTCCGAAAAAATTCTTGAAAAATAAAAAAAATTTAAACTCGATGTGTTCTGTTCGTAAAGGATTCATAAAAATATTAAGAGATAACTGAAATTCAATACGGAGGAATTGGATATCTCAATGCTTTCTTTTTTTTTTCTCGCTGCATGCCAAGTCCCGAGAGACCCGAGTACTTCCGATCGTTGAGTTCCTACTTCCGATTAGACAAAGTCACTCGGTATCTCGCATTACAGGCGTGCGAAACGCCGAGTTGAGAATATAAGCCTTCTGTGTCCCTATGTGTACATTCCATATATATGTATACATATATATATGGATTGCGCGAATCGTATCTGGCTGCTTCCACTTTCGCGATTAAGAGCGTAACACGGACAGGAGGTTATACGTACGTAACAGAGCGCTCACGAGAACTACTCGTTCTGGAAAGTTCATTTCCTTTCGGAGCAGTAATGCGTGCAGAATTGCGGCTACGACGAGGATACAACTCCCGCCGGCGCCTGGTTCGTGCCATCGTTGGCTTCAATTTTTTTTTTTTTTTTTTTCAATTTTTTTTTATCGTCCCGCTACTAGAGCTCTCCATTAAAAAGTTCGCAGCTACTCGTCACAACGTGTTTTGTTGTAATCCAAAGAAATCCGGATCCACAGAACTTTCTTCGTACATCCGTAATAATTGCGGTTGTGTGTACTTTGCGAAGAGAAGGTATTAAAAATGGAGAACTGAACGCAATGGTGCGACTATATATTAAAGTATCAAGAAACACGTAAGTGGCTGTCGACGGCAAGTAGTTTTGGAGATTGGTATACAGTTGGAAAAAAAAAGGCTGTAAGATCGTCAGAAAATATCTTCCCCCAGCGCTACTCTCGTACTTTGTATCCTATTTTCTCGTCACTTTCACCTGTCGTCTATTTCCCCTTCTCAACGGGGAAAACAATATTTTTACAAGAGATTCTTCGCTCGGATCATCCGTCTGCGAGACTCGAGAGGGAAAATGCATTTTCATCGTTCCTCGTTCCGTAAATTCGAAACGACGATTCTCGAGAAACCTCTCCCGTGGAAACACGATATCCGCGGGTCCTTTCGATTTAACTCACTCGGAAAAACGTATGTTCTCGCAACTCGCGCGCGAACGGGAGGGCCTCACCAATGTAGAAACTCACGAACGTAGACGACAGAATGAATGGAGAAACGTCGAGAAACTAACGTAGACACATATTCGTTGTAACGGCAGCGCGACTGGTTATATAGCCAGTAGTAGCAACAGCGTTATAGTCTTCAGGGAGAGAAAAAAAACGCAGTTATTCTCGCATGGGGCGTTAATCTTTCGAAGTTTAATTATAGTGCACGGTAGAGCGCCGATATATAGTTTCACGCCTCGTGTTTCCATCTTAATACGTATTAATATACGTATACCGCGGAATAATTCAGCAGTGTTCGACGGTTCGAGGCAACGACTAGGTATGTGCGCTAATCGAACATTTCCTTTTTTTATTGTGTTACAGCCACAGAATTTGGTTCTCACCGGTGAATTTCCCGAGTGCGATGTTAAACTTTGTGACTTTGGTATTTCGCGGTACATCAGCCACGGTGCGGACATACGGGAGATCTTGGGAACGCCTGACTATGTCGGTAAGTATCTTAATTTCCATCAATTTCATCCTTAACCCGTGAAATTTCAAATTTCTCGAAAATTCATTTGCATCTTTAAATTAATAAATTAAAAAATCGGTTGAGACGAAAAAAGTAAAGAAATGTCGTTTTCGCCTTCGATATGTTGATAACGATGTTGTCGGCGAATTATATTACGGAAAGTAACGCCGATTTGGTAGGTTTGGCGACACGACGAACGACTCAGCTGCAGACGGTGAAAGTCACATCCTCCGTTTCAGGGCGCATCGCTGTTTGAACCGCGTAATTCCATTAGATTAACACAGAGAGCCGCGTGCGCTCGAGTTGCTCGCGGCGTTGCATAATTGAACAGAACAGCCACTTCTGTCGGTCGGGAATATAAAAGCGGCGTACGAAAGCATACGAAAGAGCGCGCGTGCCTCTGAATGCGCTTGTGTACGCGGTGTACGGTAACAGACGCCGCCGATCGGATACTGTCCGCAGTGCATATAGTTAGTTACTTACTCACTGCATATACACTGATACACCATACAGCGTTTTGTACAATGCTGCTAATCGCGTATTGCGCTTGAATGCCATAGCTGCGTTTAGTTTATCGGTACGCGTACTCTATCGCGGTACCAATTAGGTACTTGACCTATTGTACATGGAAATACACACGCCTATAGTCACAGAATTAAGAATGTTGTTATATACTTTTGCCGACGATCGCTCGCTGCCAGCGTACTTCCGTAAAAAAAATCCCGCAACTTGTGAATATATATTTCGATCTTCAAAGACTACAAAAATACATTTTCCCGATTAAAAAATAATAAAAATAATTTAGTATAATATGAAAATAATTTATTATCAAAGCTTATATTATGTAATATTTCGTATATTTGATATATATATTTTGATATATAAAAAAATTACAAAAATACATTTTTCCGGTTAGAAAAAAATGAAAAATGCTTCAAAAATATTAATTTAGGATAATGTGACAATAATTCATATATATATTTCGGTATATAAAAATCATACGAAAATAAATTTTCCCGATAAAAAAAAATGAAATAAAATATAATTCGTAATAATAGAGTTTTTAATTCGCGAACAATTCGTAATAAAAGAAATGTTATTTTTTTTTTCGGGTGTTTCGGACGATTTGAAAATGTAATTTGGTTAAAAAATCGATGTTATTATTGCAGCTCCGGAAGTTTTGAACTACGAGCCAATCAGTCTCGCAACGGACATGTGGTCAGTCGGTGTTTTGCTGTACGTATTACTGACGGGATGTTCGCCGTTCGGCGGTGACACGAAGCAGGAAACCTTCTGCAACATAAGTCGTTGTCGTCTCGATTTTCCCGACGATCTGTTCGAAGACGTGTCCGAAGATGCGAGAGATCTTATGCGCAAACTTATGGTCAAAGATCCGAGGTAAGTTGAATAATAATCCGGAATCCGTTAACTCGGTATTATTATGTCATTCGCGTTTGAAAAAAGAAAAAAAAAACCCTCGTCCCTCGCGTGAATATTATCGACATCCGACATTCGATCCGCTCCGTCGTCGCGAAGGAGCATCCCGCTCGTCTCTCGCGTTTGCACGCAATCCTCCTGAATTACCCCGATCTCGATGTTGAGACAACAACAACGACAACGACGTGCGCGCGCGCGTTCGAGTCACTTCCGCGGAGAGGCAAAGCCGCCAGTCCATCGACCTTCTCGATGGACGCGAGTCGGCAATTGCCAGTCAACGAACGAACCGACCCCCGACGCTTTGCACGCACGAGGACCGCTTCAGTATAACTGATCTTTCATGATCCGGTGGATATCCCGTAATGACTAAAACTATCCGACTTACGTAAGAATCTTCAAAACAAATTACTCAAGTGAACATAAAGGAGAAATTTCCTCTCCATTTTCCTTTTGATGTGTCTTGAGAATTGAAAAAAAAAAACAAAAAAATGGCTATATAAAGTATAAATTCCGCTGGAAAAATAAATTGCCATTTTGCTCCCAATTTATTCTCTATCTCTCGTATTTCCTCTCATTCCGTTTCCGCAACGCAAAACGGAAGTAAATCCTGTCGGAGACGAAGTGAAACACACGAAAAAAAAAAAAAAATCGATTTGAAACGAGTAAAAGATAGGAGTTTATCGCGATAGTACCGCAGCAGGGTTTCGGTGGCCGGACAGCTGAGCGGAAGTGACTATCAACTGTTTCGCGTCCATTAACGCCCGAGTACTACGCACTCTGAATAATTTTCTCGCCGTGAAGCTTCGTCGTTAAGTAACGCGAAGTATTGTCCAACCGTAATTTTGTACGGTATGGAGTCTCGTTGTAAGAGAGTTTGTCTATCGATCATTGGTGCCGCCTATCGATCGAAGAAATGGCTTGCAACGCGAGTCGAAGAGCCTCGAGCCGTAGGAAGAACGTCGACGCCGGTCGATGCGGTTGCCACTCGAGGGCCTCGACCGCGCGATCGCTCGGGCGTCTCGTAGCTTCCCGAGCGGCGATGAAACGATCGTAGAACCGCTCATTTCGTAATCCGGGAGTATATAAAGAGGGGGAAGGTGGGGGTTTTATAGTCGCACCGGTAAATTTTCACTCACGTGACACGGAATAAAGTGATTACAGTACAGAGGGTATCTTATACACGAGTCCGCGATAGTCGCGAGTCGACTTCGTCTCTCTTTCTCTCTCTCTCTCTCTCTCTCTCGCGATTATGTTTGCAAAAATAACTTGAAACACCGGTTTAAGTATTCCAACATCGCGTAATACCCATCCGCAACGTTTTCTTCTATATGCTAATGTCCTGTACCTTTGATATCGGTATTACCTCACAGTACGCGCGGCCGCGTAACGCTCTCATCGACGACGATAAAATATCAATGATGATACTATCTCCGGCTGATCAACGATCCCAAAGTATCTTATTAGTTATCAGGATTCATATATCTCTACAAATGTCTAATTTGCTTTCTTTTTTTCTTTGTTTCATCATAGCGAACGACTGACGGTCGTCGAGTGTCTCCAGCATCCGTGGTTCACCTCCTTCGATGGTCCGGCCGCTTCGATTTCAACGTCGAGCAGTCTTGACGCGGAAAGACCGCCGAGTCCCACGGTACCGACTTCGCCGGAAGAAGCGTCATTGCCCGCGCGATCGTCGACGCCCGAGCCAACGGGAATCTCGAATACGTGTACGAAGAACGATACGGAAAAACGTAAATCATCCGCGTCGTCGTCCTCGTCGGGAACGATGACGAATGGAACGGAAAACGCCGATGGAAAACCAACGACAACGCGAGCCGTTCCATCGCACACGGAGAACATCTATTCCAAACCAAAATCAATGCCGATGCCGGTGAGAATTGGTCTCAGTCCCGATAGAAGGGATACCTTCAAGAAAAACATGGATTCGCTTGCGCAAAAGTTTTCGGCCGGAACGGAAATCGTTATAATCGAACAAACGTGCAGCAGCAGTAGTAGCAGCAGCAGCAGCGGTAGCAGTAGCGGAAGTACGCAGAGAAGAGCCACTGCCACTCATACAATGCCCGCCGGTGAGGTTTTCAAATGCACACCGGTTTTCATACTCGGAGAAGAACAACAGTGCAGCGACAGCGGCAGCGATACCGTCTCCGAAATATCGACCGATAGCTCGAGCGATCGAAGCAGTATTTACTCTGACGATTCGTTAGATTTTATATTGTACGGAAAAACTCAGGGGAGAGCGAGCTTTCCGTTTGCTGTTGCGGACTCTGATCGTTGGGAACACAGACATCACTCGAGAGCGTGGCCTCGCGAGTGCAACGGCGTTGTTAGCAAAGCATTGAGCCGATTCACCACCGAATCCGCCGGCATGAAGACCAGCAAAGCGAGCGTTCCACCTTCGACGAGAGGCAAAAGTGGCCTCGAAGCTTTACGCGAGAGAGGAGGAAATTTAGTGGTTATTAGAGAACCCGTTAGGGCCGGAAGATACACGAGGTACAGCGAGGTACAGTGCGAATCGGTGCAGGCGAGAATCCGCCGATTTCAGGTTCACGGTGGTTCCTAAATTCAGAGAAATTGTAAAAGGAGAAAAAATATATCGTGTCATAATACACATCGTTAATCCGGAAACGGAGAAATCCGGATGAGGAATTTACCGCGGTGAAAAAAATGAAGAAAAACAATTAAACGAAATATCACTCGTCAGTTCGCCGCTCGCAGAGCTCGAATGGCCCTTCGAGCGAATGAACTTTGAGAAACGATCGTTGTTCGTTGTACATAAAACTATATTGATTATAGTCTTTTCGAAATGCGATTTTTGTCGGTACTCACGGACCGAGAAAAGCGATGACTCGAATAACGATAAAAGTGAGACTGCGAAACGTTTTCGTTTTTTTTTCTTTTTTTTTTTTTTCTTCTTTTCTTCACCCTTAGTCCTGGCAGCTGCTGTGAAAAGTTGATAAGATTCTCTACTTCGTAGGGCGCAAAACACTTCTGTGAATTACGGTTAAATTTTTTTAATTCGTTGACACAATGAAATTGTCTGATTTTTTTTTTTCGACAGCTCTGCGAAATTGTTGAGGTTTTACGAACTTTTGAACGGCTCGACGAAGTGTTAAAAAATAATTGTGGGACATCCCTCGGAGCATTGATACTCGATTAGAGATTATTTTTTTTATTCATTTTTTTTTCAAAATTTTATTTGCTTACAATTTTTTCATTCGAGTTGCTTCTCACTTTGAAAAGCTATTGGATGCTATATTGTTGATCGATGAGTTAAAGAAATTTCGACGCCTTCAAATCCTAAATATACGATATGTATAACACTTTGTCGAAATGTCAAAGGGCCGTTTTTTGATGGAAAAAAATAATATAAATTATTCGGCAATTGGTAATTCACCGAATGTGTCCGCCATCCTTCGATTCGAACGCCTGCGATCCTGTACATTGGTCGAAAGTTTCCTGTATATTTTGTATGCGTGTCTTTGTAAATAGATTTTGTTTGAATGCGTGCCGATGCGATTGCTCGAGTGAAATTCCGACGACGAGAATGCTTCGCCGAATCCCCAAAAGTTAATGAGAGAAAAAGAGAAGAAATAAACCTGTGAATACGGCTGTAAAAGGGCAAAGCTTCGAGAATAGTGAATTTTGCTCGATGTGTACATATCATTGTGCGAATTTGATGTCCGCGGAGGCAAAGAATGATTTTTGTAAATGCGAGCGAAAGAAAAAAAAAACAAAAAAAGGTAATAAAAATTAAATAACCGGATGGTGCCAAGAGAGCGCGAGAAAGTGTGATAATGCGTAGGAACGAATGGAATACACGTAGATTAGAGATATCGAAATGGAGAGACGGATTTTATCCGGGCAATTCGTTGTCTGCCGATATCGATAGACTGACCGACCCGTCCCCTCGAACATGAAAACCGCGAATCGATAGTGTCGATATTCGCGTCGAAATAGAAGAAAAAAAAGAAAAAATAATTAAATTGAAAAAAAAAAAAAAAAAAATCGCCATATTTATCGATTGACCAAGCTGTTGCGCTGCCGAGTCCTAGCCAAGCGAGATAATATTTCTCGCTCGACGATCTCGCGACAAAAGAAAAATATGTAATTGTAGATAATAAAAACTCGGGTGCCTTCATAATTAAATTCTAAGCGAAATACACGAAAAAAAAAAAAAACACACAGACACAGAAACACATACACATTGTAAATCGATACGCACAATCAACGCAACTTATACAAACTTGAGAACGTAGTGCCTATCCTCGTGTACGCGCGTCAATCGTCTAACGAGACTCAGAACCCTTATAATAATAATAATGATAATAACACTAATAATAATAATATATTGGCAATCCCCAAAAAAAAAAAAGGAAAGAAGGAAAAGAAAGAAAAAAAAGACGAAAACAAAAACGACGAGAAACCCTCGAGGAAATTTTTCAATGAAACTTAATAAAATTAAATAATTAAATATATACAAATAGAAGCTTAGAAATCAATTTTTTTGTTCTTTCCCAGCTTCGTATTACAGTGCTGTGCCTTACGCGAAACGTCGTTTAGTATTTGATAAATACTGTTTAATCGTCGAACAATCAAAATTGAGAGCCTAAACGAGTTTTTTAGGCTTCTTTAATTATTGTCTCTTATAATAACAGCTCCGAATTACCACGCAATCGTGTCACTCGAACGTTCAATCGTGTGATGATAAGTTGAATGCCGAAAAAAAAAAAAAAAAAAATGAAACAAAAGAAAAAACGAAAGTTGATCAAATCTGTGAATATAAGTAGATCGAGATTTTTGAGTCGAAAAATTCCCCTATTTGGAGACACCGCGTACGGCGTCCGAAACACAAATTATTGTGTAATTAGTATTTTTCCCTATTTAATTTATATCAGCTTCTGTTGTTCATTATAATTAAATTAAATTATTTGATTGAGGTTTTTGGTGACCGCGTGCCCCGTTTTAAAGGATTGCCGGTTAAGTTGGGGGTCTGCCGTCTTCGAAGGGCGGTACTTTTTGTAAATGCTAGTCATAATTTTCACGCGTCTTTGTACGGCTGTCGGAGCACAAAAGTACTGTCGATCATATGTACGAATCACGAATCCTTTTCCTTTGCCAACGAAACGTTAAGAAAAATCGTGAATCGATCGATTTCGAACGAAGCAAAGTCGAGCGCAAGAGAGAAAAGAATCTTTCGATACATAGCGCGACGAGTTGAAATGGAAAATAGGGGAAAAAATAGAAATAAACAATCGTATTATGTATGTGTTTTCTGAGAGGCCGAGGTGCGTGCTTCCAAGTGAAACGGTGTTTAATGGCCAGCGGTGGCCGATTGGATACTATTTATTTTCTTATTTTCTAAGAATCCTATCGAACCCATCATTGACTATTTTCTTCCTTTTTTTTTCGTATTTCTTATCGTCATTCTCGGAGCTTCGAGATTATCGAGAGAAAGACAAAAGGTGTCGAAAAGTACGAGTCGACATCTCGAAACAATCGAGATAAACTTTTTTTTTTTTTCTTCCAATCCTCAACCCATTCAACGATCATTATAACTACGTTACAGTTTTATTATTACGATAATGTTTAATCTTACTTAACAAAAAAAAACCAATACAATCGTGTAGCCAATAAGCGCCCTCTTCCCCGCCCCCTCCTTCTGTACATACTATTTCAATCATTGTATTAATTGTAATAACGATACGAAATAAATATTATACGATATTTCAAAATGAAATTGCATTTCTTTCAATTATTCGATCAAAACCTTAAGAAGAGCGCATCATTAAAGTTTTTAGTTAAAAATTATATATTCCGAGAAAATTTCGATTTTTTTTCCAATGGTATGAATTCTTCGAAATTCTTCACGAATTTAATTTTTGACTTAAATATACCATTTATTTTTGAAGAAGTCACGATAGGCAAGTAAATAAAACGCATAAGAATCATACAGCTGACACGACTCAACGTAAAGCGAATGACTTGAATACGTCTTTGACTTTTTTTCGTCGTACCGCGAGATTCGCGACACGCGACGGTTGTTGCGGTCCGAATTTTAATATATTCATACGCGATTCGCGTGTCAATGTCAGTGAATAAAAAGGGACGAAACGCCGGGGCTTATTCTTCGAAGAAGAGAGGAATGTCGCGCAACGTTCCGTTTAATCGAAACGTCAGTCGAAAGATTCTCGGTCTAAATAATAATAATAACAATAATAATAATGGTAATAATGCGATTGCCGCGGGGTTTTCGTTGGCGAGACGAAAAGCCTCGTACACTGGCCCCGGCGTTTTAATATAAATAATTCAACTCGTCTTCTCTCGCGCATTTCGGCTCGAAACGCCGGTGCTTGTTCCGCGGCAGGCTGTCATACCCCGTAAGTTACGGAATAACAATGCGACCATAAATAGTGAGGTAAGAAGGCGACGGTTCTAAAGATACCGGTTGTTGCTCGATTAAAATGATGTTATGTCGAGAACAAGACCCGGTGGTCCCGATCCACGCGATCGCGCAGCATCCCTCGAGTGCTCGCGCTCGCGCCGATCACCGGCATATGGTATTATTTCCCCCCGATTTCCTCTACCTCGGCCGTCGTCTCGCGCAGTCGGTTTTCTTTTTCTTCTATAAATAGTCAATCTCTAATGGCACTGCTCGCAGGTGACACTATGATTCACTCCCTATAAACACGCGCTTTTTCAACAAACTCGCGACTTTGTCGCTTTGCTGTATCGCGAATAGCGAAATCGCGTGTACGTGAGTTTATCACTTAATCCGTGAGAAAATCTATTGTCTCGTTAGGTCGTTTCCGGTTCTATTGAACTCCAATCATATCACCCGATTTTGCAACAAACTTTTTTCAATGTCACTCTCGAAATTTCACTTGTATTTTTTTCGCGTAACCCGAAAAATTCTTACTTTTTCGAAAAGAAATCTTTGTTTACCTGAAAATAAATTGTTCTCGAGATTTCCATGTCCAACATTCGCGAAATCGTCGAAAATGTCGGGAAAAGCGGTTTAGAAAAAATATATGTTGCGTGTCGATATGTGAACGGATTTTGTTGGATTCGCGCGACTGCAATTTTTTGAGATATCGAATTTAAATTTGGACCATAAGTAGACTGTGGTTGAAAATAGACCGAAATTGTCGTCAATCCATCAAGGAATTCTGAATTCGTCTAATAATTGAACTTTAAACATTTTTTTTATTCGTAATTTTATAAATTTCGGGATAATACGCTAAAATTTTAGGTTAGGCGAATGAGCTTTAATTATTATTATAATCATTATAAATTGATTATTTTCGCGTCATATGGGATTGTGAAAAGTTAAAAAATCATTAATTAAGATAATGAAATAAGTTTGTCCGCATACATGAAATTTCGAAACATCGTTCCTTCGCAGCAATGGCGAAATTGATATTTTCAAAAACAATTTACTGTCAGCCTTCGGTCAAATTTTTTAAATCGATTTTTAGTTTACCTTTAGATACTGCTGTTCAAGCGATCAATTTTGTCGTTGATCAGAAAAATGATGAAATTGAAGGGTTCTCCGACAATTTTTTTTAACTCGTACCGATACCGTGCGATTACGCAGAGCTGCACGTGCGCGTCCCCGTAATTGAACACTCTCGTGCACTCAGTCTCGGAACTTCGCACGATACCGACACGTGCAATATTCGCCAAGATCTTTGGCTCTTCTCGTCAACCGGTGGGATTTATCCTTAGGCGATATAGAGGTGTATTCGCACGCGTAAATTACATAAACACAATGTCAAGGAGTCGGCGAATCAATGAATGGTACTGACGGTGCGCGTGTATAGGAACTTAGTTCGCGAATCGTCCAATTGTCGGACCCACTAGCGTCGACGCTGGTCGCACCGTGTGCACAAAAATGTTCCCATGATTGGCAATTACACTCGACGCGGATAATTCCCTCGGCGATTATAACCTATACTTTTACGAAAAAGTATTGCACTTACACTCTACTTTGCGTGTAATTGCTGTACGGATTTGGTCGTCGTAAAGCCGCCGCCACATATAATAAAATGTTGTTAATTATATCTAAAGTTTCAGGTGTTGCCGGTTATTTTTTTTTAGCATCAGTCACCATACATATCGCGGAAAAAAAAATTTTAATCGATCTCGAACACGAGATTGAACAAAGAAAATTCAACTTTTCAAGTGGAGTTATTAAAGCGTCATGCGCAGTTTAATGATTACGTTTGACTGTTCAGAAATTCTATTTTTCTCGTTATTTATGCGATTCAAGACACGAAACATCAACTGACAGCCAAATAATTATGATTTTACGCATTATTAGATTATTACCTTTATTTGTCGTAAATTTTTAACGCGTGCCAGTCGCGTGAGTTATAGACGTACACAAGAATTGCGCCCTAAATAAAATATTATTGCCCGTACGAGCCTTGTAATTCGCGACTTTTGCCGACACTCTTGTGCGAACCTTTAGCGGATTTTGCGCAACGATATACATAAAAACCCGAGTCGCTCCCTGCCGCTAGGCGGATAGGTTAGTTTCACGCGCGAGTTAAAGCCTAACGGCCAATTTCGGCATTAATCTGTACTGCCCATTGCTTTTACACGCGCAAGCGAGAAAAAAAAAAGAGACATTGCGTTGCGATCGTCGTGAAACCGAGTAGTTGTGACTACGAGACGCTGTATTTGGTACGACCAGCTGGTGGAATTAATCGAAATAGAGTCACCCGAACGCCGGCGATTTCCATCCACGAGATTTCTGTCGTAAATTTGCAGGTTGCGACGACGAAACGATAGATTTTTTCTTTTTTTTTACCTATGTACGCATAATTTCGATCGTCCTTCGTAGCATCAATTATATATATCCGATGAACTTGAGTTTCGAACGAATCATCGAAGAAAAATGTTCCCTAACAAATTTACTCGGCTCCGCAATACGCGTATACCTTACTGTGCAGGTAAGTCCACGAATCTATAACGCACAAAACCGGAAATTACGCAGTTACGAAGGAGGTAATGATCGCAGGTATAGATCCTACGTAAATTGTTTTTAGACATTTACGGCACACGCGTGTCGTCCTTATAAGGCACAAACGGGTCTCGATTTAGCGAGATATCTCGCTTGTCGCGTCGACTTGCGCTACGTCAAGGTTATCGTATCGGGAGCTCTCGGTGTAATTCTTATTACTCACTCTTATTACAATACAAAATCTAAAAGTACGATTTCACGAATGGGCTTTCGGAAATCAACTGAAATACAAAAATACCTATAAAACGATAATCCCTATGGAAATTCCCCCATATGACAAAAAAATTACGATACTTGATCATCGATCAATCATTTAAACATCGACCACATTTTTCTGGATCATTAATGTTTCAATAATTTATTTAAAAAAAAATACAATACGTATATTCACGAACTTTACGCAAAAACGACGTTTCGTTTATTTTTACAATCGTTACTTCTACACCTACGAATATTTTTTTATTTCACAAATTGACTCGCATTACCCTCCACATCCATTATTCGGAATTTCCTGAATTTAATCAAACGTGATGAGACCGTTGATTGGCCATTACGGAAGAATCAATTCGAATTCGCGTTTATTTATCTATCCAATTTATCGTCCAACGTCCATCCCTGACTCGGCGTCTCGGGATAGCAGATTGCGCGAATGTCAAGGTCACTTCAACATCGTTTCAAAACGCTTACAGTCTTTGCCTATTACTGGTCTCTCTCTCTCTCGCGCGTTATACCATTGTGTCTAATTCGCGGAATAGCGTAAATCGTGAGTAGCAGCGCGTCGCGCACGTGTATGCTAAATGCGCGTTACAATGCATACGCATCGTATCCAACCGTTAAGGGAGTCAAGGATTTGTCGGGACAGTATTATACGTGTATATATACGCGCGACGTGGATACCGGCCGATTATTGCGTTATATCTATACGCGTAACGAGTGAGATGCGGTTTACGCCCGTTGTTTCTCGAACAACAATAATCCTCATCTTCGTGTTCCGTCGTCTTGTCGCTCGACGATATTCTCAAACAAATTAACATAAAACGGCAATTCAACGTGGCAACTCTGCCTCCTCGTGCTTTCTTTCTTCCATCCAACGCCATTTTTCTTTTCGTCGCCTTCATTATTTCCGTATGCGACTAATACTAACTTATTATTAATAACTAATGTAATTCAACTCGATCGGGTCTTGTTAAAATAACCGCGAAATAAATATCGTCCGCCATTTTGTTTGAGTATATATAGTACCCATATATATATATAACTCCGTACCGAAACACTGCGCTATCTGTTGTCCACCGTGGAGGCTATTAAAATACCATCATACGCCTTTTCCACGAACGCACAAAGGATCTGGTAGCTGAATTTATCAATGCTAATTGGCACATTAATTAGGGGACAATTACCTGGACGAGGTGCGGCAGGGCCAACGTGTGTTTGTCGTGTGGCACGATTTGCATCGTCAGGCCAATAAATACGCGACGGAACAGGAACACCCTTCGTGGTGTTGTTTTCGCATCTCTCTTCTGAGGGGCGGGGGTGGGGGGGGGGGGGCAGGGGGACGAGAGGCACGACCCATTGCAAGTAGATACATCCGCTTGTGGCCTTGAAGCGTTCTCCCGACTCGATCGTACATGCGTATTGCACACTGTATATATAGTGCACTAACCTAACATCTGGATATATATACATCGCGGTATACTGTATGAATCGCTTTGTCGTACGAAATACGCGAGTACCAAACTCGACTTTCGTGCTGAAATTCTTCGTATCCGTACCGATCTCGTTGATTTCATTGATAATAAATAATAAGTAGAAAATTTACGATCGTGTGGTATCAACAACTCTTTCCTGACTTCCGGGCCGCCGTTTAAGTCGGTATTATAGACGTGCCGCGGCATGGGTACACCGAGATGTAGATCGAGCGGTTGTAATTCAAGACCCGGCTAATTGCCTGTCGGGCCATTTCTATCACTCTCGATGTGTTCACGAGCTCGACGCGCCATATTCAAGCCGATCTGATATACGATAGTCCGCGAACGCCACACGGAAGATTGAACAGTCGCTTAACAGTATTTTTGAGGTTAGTGTGCGTGTATATGTATATACGCGAAGTGAGAGTTATGCCGAGTATCCACTATGCAAACTGTATCGTTCCTATTTGCTCGCGGAGTCTATTCGGGTTTATAAACCAGAACAGCGGCGCAATCTTCTTCTTGCTTTACTGCACCAACGTGAATATTAATACTTACCGACGACAGCATCGGCGCGTCACTCGTTTAATAATAAATACAAATTCAAGGCTGATAATGGTCTTGAAAAATCTGTTTTTATACGTATACATCGATTTCTACGTAACTATATTTTTTGTTTACTTCCGTCTCGAGTTTTTGCATTAAATATCGACGTATCTATATAATCTCACGGATAGCTTCATTGTTAATATAGACTTTTTTTTTTTTATTTTAATGGATAAATCCATTCGTCATACCTAACGATACAGACCTTGCTGCTGTCGCCACCTCGTTATGCATAGAAAAAAAAATCGATTAAACATCGAATAGTATAACGAGAGCTATGAAAGCCCCGACGAAGAGAAGGAAGTGCGAGCCTCGGGCATGAAACACACGAATTTATTGCATGTACCATGGAGGTTTTCTATAAATAATACAAAGGATCGTACGTGGGAAGGGGTTATACAGCGATGCAAGAAGTCGATGTCGTTTAATTGCAGACGCGTTCTTGATGGCGTGAAACGAGAGGAATCGTCGTCGTCGGTTCGCCGCGCGGTGCGCGACCTCGATTAATCGTTATTACCCGTAAATCCTTACGAAATCTCCGCGCGGGACGATCTCACTCGACGTACGGTGATTGCTCACTGCGGAAGAGTCGTTAAACGCTTTGACTTTGGTTAATAAAGAATAATGTCACGGAATCGAGACGCTTGGTGTCTCTTGACGATCAGTGGGCACCTATACCCGACACGCGCGATTAGGTACACTGATTACACGGGTTTTGCATCGGCGTAACGCTCACGGGTCGCACTCGTCGGTTATCTAAATCAATCGACCTGCCATCGTTCTTTCGCGTGCTTTTTCAACGTCGCCACGTCTATACGACTCTATTAATAAATTAGAAAATTAGCAAACGAACAAAACGTAAATCGATCTCATTCGCGCAAACTCCCCGCCCGGTCCCCGAGAGTGAAAGTTGTTTCCTCGGAGAACGATAAGTAGATGTTGAAATCGGCATATCACGAGACGCGGCGCTATTAAAAAATCAAATTTGTTCAACTGATATCGAGAGGCTCTAGTGGAACGTGTGAAAAAAAATACACGAAAAAAAAAAAAAATATCGATAAAAGATTGAAATTCTATTAGTAATCGTCATTGCGGGATTTAGCGGGCTTTTTCAATTTAATCGGTATAAATGACAACAGCTCTCGCTTACGCGGCTTCCCTGACTCACGACAAAGACTTATTTCACGATAATAATACGCGTAGGTAGATAGATATATGTATTTTTCTCGCATACCATCCGGAACGAAAGAGCTTTTGGCATACACTCGCGTACTCTCGCCTTGTTCCGGAGTTATGACTCGGACGTTGATTCCTGTTCGCCACATTGGATGCTGCGAGAGTTTCGCGGAGAGATGAGGGAGGCACTTGACGCAGGATTTATATCAAGATTGCGAAGATTTTTCTGTTTTTTTTTTTTTTTTTTTTTTTTTTTACGGCACGAGCGGAGATAGATCGAAGTGAAAATAAATGGCGATGACCGTGAGCGTTCGTTAATTCGTACGTTGTGTTTGTACGCCATACACTCGCTGCCTCTCTCGCTGTTTGCGCCAACGACGAAAGCCGGATGTTCGGAGAATCCAGTGAGTGCGATTCTCGAGCTCTCTCTCCCGAGAATATTGCCGGAGGTTCATCTCTCGTCGGGCAAACGCCCGATGTATATACCTCTCCTTAACGGAGAGGAAAAGAGATCGAGAGATCGAAAGAGTTCGGTATGGCGCCAGTGCAGTACCGGGCCTTCCGAGGTACTTGTACCTCTCGTCGTATACACGTTGCCGACTCGTACCGATATGCTATACAAGTTCCCACACCCGGGTACGCGCACGCATGCCACCACCTTGAATAGCTCGCAATTAAATGTCAGATTTACCGGAATCGCTTCAAGGTCGGATATGTACCTATACACAATTTAATCCTTTTATATCGTCGGTACTCTACGGCCCCGAGGAACGAAACGATTCTATGTTTATGCTAATGGTATTTATAAGAATCTCTCAGGCGATTCTGCGTATGTCAGATCGAAAGGATAATAAACATCGTGTGGCGCTGATAAATATATGATTGTTTCTATTACGATGCCGTTGAACCATTTCCTTAATAGGGACTCTCACTCTCGAATATTCAAAAAGTCGTTTAACTGCATTCATTGTGCATTCGTGAAATTATCTTGTGACCGAAAGATTTTTCCGTCGATTGGGGAGTTTCGTCTATGAAATTCGTAAATAAAAATATCGAAAGCAACTTTTTTCTCAGTCGATTATTTTTATAATATATCGAAGTATACGAAACAAAAGTTTTTGTCTCGAGACGTCGTTAAAAATATATAAAAAAATGTTTTCCAGTGTTTTCTCAATTTTTTACAGCTGAGAAACTTAACCGATGTCGGAAATTTTTCTTAATCAGTTTATAGAAAATTTGCGGACTGTTTCAACGATAAATTTCCATTTACTTACTATCGATTTTATTTGTTTGTGCAAATTAATTACGCGAGTTCTACGATTGTGCCGTACAGAGATAAAAAAATGGCTGAAACCGGTCCCATTAGACGATCCTATTGCACCGATGAGATCGAAACTTAACGATGAGTTAATTAAAGATATACAATCGGCGAATTATGAGACACGATAAAGTTTAAACATATTTTCATTAGCGAAATTGGACCACAGAACAAGCTGTTCCAATTATGAAATTCTTTGGTTTACTTTATGCTGATAGGGTCGGTATAGTAGGTATTTTCAAAATTCCGATTCTACGCGCGAGTTAAACAAACGCGGTTCGCGATTAAAACGATTTTAAATAGTTATTCGACTCGATTGCTCGATATTTCTGTTATTTCGTTAGGTTGCGTTTCCTTCGGTACTTTCGCATCGGTAGTCCACGCGACGTTGAACACGTTAGATGGTCCGATAATCGACGATTCGGCAAGCAATTCGATTACTTATGATCATTCTCGGTGCAGTTCCCGTGTACGGGCGATGCTTCGAATTCGAGATCGACGCCAAGCGTTCCGCTGAATACCGGTGGGTCATTTTATTTCCCAGAAGCGATATAATCGAACATGGAAATCTCTCGGCAAGGCCCCCACGCGTTCATTAACATATTAACGCTTTTACAACCGCGTTTACCCGGTGTGTCGTCGAGCCGATCGCATATAGGGAAGTGAGGTACAGAGAAAGAAGGAAACCCTACCGTATTACCCTTCGTGGGCTATGACAGCGTTGAATAAAAGACCCGGACGAAAATCTTTCGATTGCAAACGCGTGCGAAAGTCAAGAGCGAAAGACGAAAAAATAAAAAAAAAAAAATAAGTAAGAAGAAGACGAAGAAGGCGATCCAGCGTGCGGCATGCATGAACCGCGTGTACGCACTTTTTATACGTATGAGAAACCGCTTTGTTCGCCGGGTCTTCGCGATGTCGCGAGGCTGTAACGACGATGACCACGAGGAATCGCCGCGATATCGTCTTCTGGTTCGTTGTCTGGTCACGTTGGACGACGTACCACAACGCCGCCGCTGCGACTGCCGTCGTCATGAGTAAAATGCATTCCCTTTCTGCTTGCGGTCTGACCTGGCCGACGATACACAACGACCGGCCCGTATATGCGCATGATGGAACCATGACAAACTCTTCAGGGAATATGCGTACACACGCACCGCTTATTCCGACAGCCCAAACGACGCAGCGGCCAGTGGTTATACGGCGGTCCACTGAAAATGGGTTCGGCGCGACGCGCGGCGATAAGGTAATTTCCAATTATGCGGGGAAACATGTCCATCGATAATTATCGATAAAGACGATCGAAACTTCTGTTAAGACGACACAAATTTTCATAAATAAAAAAAATCTCGATATTTATTCGAAATTACCGCGTTCTCGTGTAGTAAGTGAAATAAAGCGAAATTTATAACAATTTTTTTTTTTCATATCTAACAAAGTAATTACATAATTCGTTACCGTAAGATAAAATTATTATTATTATTATTATTATTATTATTATTATTATTATTATTATTATTATTATTATTATTATTATTATTATTATTATTATTATTATTATTATTATTATTATTTTATAATAATAATAATTTTAATTATTAGCTCGTAAGATATATAGATAGAATGACAAGAGGACGCGATCGCAAAAAAAAACAAAAAATGCAAAGTACAGTTGGAGTAAAGTCGATTCCACGCGATCACCCGTTGGTTTCATGTTGGCGTAACGGCAATGAGAGAAAAGCGGACACCTCACGAGATTGCAGGGTGCAACTCATTAACCGGCTGTGCGCGCGCGCACAGTCGCGGAGAAATCCCGTGGGATTCGACCAACTCGAATCGAGATTACGGCGAAAAAAAAGCTTCGCTGCGAGAATCAGCGCGCGGAAAGTTTGTCCGAATCTTTTATTTATTTTTTTTTGGTCTATCGCAGCAATAAATATCGTATGAATGCTTAAATCTCGATGTATCGAATATCGATCACGACTATTAAAGACGAATAGTCAAAGACTTCTATGCATATTATGCATAGAATGGCATTGGTTTGGGTTCCGCACGAAGTTTTACGTTTAATAGATCGGAAGGTTTCGATGATAAAAAAATTCTCCAATTTAAGAAGGTAACCCCGATTTTGCTATCGTCCTGCGCTTTTTACCCCAAAAGCTCGAAATCTTTGTTACGAATTTTATTTCGCGATATATGTACAGTTAATTCGCGACTCCCAAATCCCGACAACGGTCCGTATTCCTTAGCCGACCCGTTTTACCCCCCGGTTTCCCCCTATCTATATGTACGCACACTATTGCGCGTACGTAATGTTGACCGCACAAAGTCTCGTCGTACAGTTGCAACTGCGTCGGCTCTTCTCGATGGAATACTGGTATTCGTTTGTAACGCGACTGGATTCCACCTACGTCAGTGCTCAGCAGCCGCCGTCTGGTGCGGCCGGTTCGCCGAGAAAATGACGACGGTAGGAAAGGGTAAAAAGGAAGAAGGCGAGCGTAGAAGTAACCGCTTGTGGCATTGGTGCGACAGAGCAAAAGAGATATATATCGTTGAAAAACGAGAGTGCGCGCGAGCCGTGTCGCGGGAAGAGAGACAGCGGTATGCAACGAGAACCAAAGACCAAAGGGAGACGAAACGAGAGTTGAAAAAGACGAGGAAGGAGAGCAAGAAAGCACGACAGACCGAAAGGTATAGTCGATCGGGCGCGCGACGGTCGATCGCCGAACGTGCGAGAGAGACGAAAAGGTTTGAGCATTCGAAGAGCCGAAGCACCGATGTCGGGATCTCTCGTAGGCCGTAGGCAGTTTCAGACTTGCGGTGGACCGTGAAGCGCGTCGATTCCAAGTCTCTGGCGAGAGAGCGGATATCGTACACGCGAGCATATATCGCTAAAATATCCGGTCAAATCGCGAGCGTTCCGCCGTCAAACGTTATACAGGATGTGAACGATCGTTGAAACTCTTCGCGCTCTTTCTGTTTTCAATTGTCGATGCTAATACGAAAGTAGTTAGTAGGACTGACGAGACAAGATTTTTTCAATATTTTCGATCTTTTTTTTTTACTCCTGTCGATCTATCGGACGCGCAACCAATATTCTCCGGTTATATATAAATTAGGTACGTATTAAGTTTAACAAAATTTTTCATTTTAACGGTCAATTCATCGATAATATTGATTATTAATTACGCTTTTTTATTTACTTTTTTTTCGATCTTTTTTAACGGGAGATTCGATTTATTTGTTCCAAAATTTTTTGCAATGCGCAATAATAATATAATAGTTCAATTGTTTGTAAATAAAAATGTTTAACATGGATTTTTTTTTAACCGGACAATTCGAATTATTTTGTTCGAAAACTCATTTCCTACCGTGAAATGGCAATTCTTTCATTGGCTGTTTTTCGTTGCAGTTTTGCTGAATTATTTCAAAGACGTTGCTGATTTATATCGTGAATTATCTGTTGAATGAATTTGTTTTTTTTTTTTACATTTCAGCGTTCGTTAAAAGAAAAATCAAGTGCATCTCGAGTTGTCTTGACGGGATTACGAAGACGGACTCAGTCGCGCGCTGTGTGTCTCGGTATCTCTAAATGGATCGTGACACTTCAACGTTAACGCTGTCCATAAATTGTAGCCGTACAGAGAGGAGAACAGATATTGCGACATCGGCAAGGATCCATTAGCTTGCCGAGATCTCTAGCCAAAGCATCGCATCGGTGTAACATCGCGAAACGTGCCGCGGTTCGATCCGTCTGGTTTTTCATCGTTGATGTGTCGCGCCTGTGCCCGCGTTGCGTTAAGCGCGAACAGCATAATCGTAGTATAATCTCGTGTGTGCAACGGTGCGTTTCCGTCTCGCGAACGCGATCCAAGGCCATTTGTCGAAACGAATAATAATTAACGCGTAAAACTGTGCAGAGAAAAAAAAGAAAAAAAAAAAAAAATACGAAACAAATCGAAACTGCGCGGTACGGTCGCTATCGATTGAAGTGCTTTTGCGACGTACAACGACACGAGACTTCATTTTTTTATATCTATTTTTTGTGGTCCAACGTCGCGCCGAACGTCGAGACAACGTTTTCGGGAGTTCTTCTTTTTTTTTTGGTGCCAAAAGTGAAAAAATAATTTTGACGAATGAAGCGGGTGAAAATAAAATAATGATCTATCAATCGAATCATCAAACGCCGACAATGTCCTCGACGCGAAAAACATCGCCGCGTCCGCAGCAGCGCAAGTTACAATCGACCGCCTCGAAATCGTCAACTTCGTCGTCGAAGGGTAAACGCGAGTCCGAGAAACCCACCGAGAGATGCCGAGGAAGATGCAGAGTACAGTGGAGTGAGAAACACGTGAAGGAGGGCTTGGTACTCGTGCAGGAAGCTCAACTCGCGAGGGTCGTCAAGACTGGTCCCATATCGGAACACTACGAGATCGATCCGAAACCATTTGCCAAGTGAGTTTTTAATTTTTGCGCGGCTACCCGGTTACTTCGATTGGAAAACGAGGTCCGACGGTAACTTTCCGTAATTATCAAAAAAAAAAAAATTTTCAATCGAAATTCCGAAAAAACAGCGATATAATAGCTATCGCAATAAAAGAGATTTTTCCTAAGATTTTTCGTAAAGAACACTTTTTTCTTAAAGAAAATAAATTGTTGTCCGCTAAACAAGATAAATCGCAAGTATCTTTACGGAACAGACATTTTTCGTCTAAAATTCTCTAAATTTACGAAATAGAGAAGAGAAGAGAAGATTCACCGTTAGTGATCACCGCGTCGTTTGCGGCTATTTTTGTCATTATTTCCCTCAAATTTTCTTTTTCCATGTCACTTGTTGCGTATTTATCTATCGTAAGTTTCAATATCAATGCACCGGATGACCAACTCGCTGTTTTCTTTTTTTTCGATTTCATTTTGTTTTATTCCTCTCAAAAATGGTACCCTTACCAAGAAAGCCATTTATTTAAGGCACCGGATTCATTAATCGAGCCGCAGATATTGTACCGAAGAAAGGAAACATTGCATATATCTTCGGTAAAAATCACTAACCACGAGAGTTATTATTTATTCGGATGATTCATAGTTTCTGAAAAAATTGGCGTCGCATCGACGCGAATAATAATTTTTTACTTTCCTATTTTCTCGCTGTGCAAACATCTCTTTTTTTTCACGAGTATTGGAAATCACTGGTAATTATTTACAGTTAATGTTCTTTCCGCGAAGAAATTCGCTCCGTCGTCGACGTCCCTAATTAATAACTGAATAACACACATTTGCGAGGCGCGCGTTGTCCACTTCTGAGGTTAGTAAGTACTTACCTACTTATCGAGGTGCGCGATTAGACTCCCGAGAAAACATCTTTGTGGCGGCGGAGTCTGGGTGTCCTTACTTGGATTTTGAGTCTATGGACAGTCGGATCTCTCGCAAACGTGTCTCATTCAAGGTGTCGAGATCTAGTCATTGGGGCCAAGAGTCAAGCACCCAGTGGAGAACGATGGAAAAAAAAAAAAAATGGCGAAGAAAAAAGTGGTTGACCATTGGTCATTATCTATCCGGACCCTGAACTTTCTTTATACGGAATCGATTCCGGACCTGCGATCGAACAAATAAATCGAAATCGCAAATTTTTTTTTTCTCTTCGAAAATGAAGAATTTTTCTATTTTTTCATCAAAAATCATCCGAAAATACGATTAATTGCGAACGGAATACAAAATCGGAAGAATCAGCTCCGCGTAACTTCGATTACCATAGCTACATCGTTCGATTCTCATTCCGTTCATTGCATCCGATGTGAACTTTGAAAAAAAATCGTAGACTGCTGGAGATAATTAAAACGACTCGATATTAGGCCGTCACGGTAGATGGAGTTACGAGAAATCGTGTCCAAGCCGAGTAACACGTGTTTGCGTTACGTATACTCCAACAAATACACCAATCGCGGTTCGAGCATTAATAATGTTTATTGTATCGATTAATTGCCTCGCGGCAAAACTTGATCCGTCATATTCCTAATTGCCAGGTACGGCGCGAGGCGGACAAGGCGTGACAGGACCGTCACAGGTCGAACGGGGTTAACGGTCGGTTAATAAGCAAAACACCAGTCTCACTCTCGCCTCGTAACTATACAGAAAGCACAGCTATACACACACACACGCGGGCGTGTACTCCCCATAAGCGAGACAGTAATTGAATGAATAATGACTCTCTTGGGTAACTCTCTCGATATAGATACAGGTAGACATCTATATAGTTCGGATGATAGTTTCCCGCAGTCACGGGAGATCGAGCGAATATAGAAGCGGCTGGACAGCGGCAAAGTTAAATCGCGCGGATCGTATCGTCGATTAAATTCATACAACTAATCGAACGATTCATAATCGATCGATACTCGTGAGCGGATAGGCGACGAAACAAGCGATTTCTTTGAATATATGTCGAAAAAACAGCAAAATCGACGACGGGAACACACTGTCGTGCAGATCTCTAATCTCCCGCAATCATTTTTATGACCCAATCGGCGATCTCGACACATCGGCGTTGTTGACACACAGTCACGCGTTGCCCGTTAGACGAAACCGCGTGGGTGAAAGATTTTTTGGGGACTATTCGTGGGCGACGAAGTTTACAAATCGGCATAGATGGTTCCTCGACGTACCTTTTATTTTTATTATTATTTTCTCGACTACTCGTTCGAAGGGCCGGACGACCAGTACCACGATTAATCGATTTTTTATGTTATTTTTTTTTTATACCGCCTGGAAGCGGTTGAATCATCACTCGATTTAGGAATATCGGGGATTCGAATGTACGCGTCGCAATCGGTTGATGGAATCTAACGATTGTAAACATAATTATTTCGTATGGAAGTTGGTAAAGCAAAAAATCTAATTACCGATATTGAGCGTAGAAAAAGTTGATGTTTGCGGTCGGAAAAAAAATCGGCTGAATCGACTAAATCGACGCTTCCGCGTGGCGAAACAGATGTTTCATTCATTGAAAGAAATATGTAGCTAATCGCGAACTTACTGTTAGTTTGACGATTTCTTTTTCTACTATAACAATTATTTCGGTCTATCAACCGATTATTTGTTTCGCCAACCGCAAACGCCGATTTGGTCGATTCAACCGATTTTTTTTTTTTTTTTTCGTAATGTATTTGTGCCTAAACGAGACGGACACTCGTCTCTCGATTATACGGTCGTATTGATTATTATGGTCCAGAGAATCTGTTGCCGATTTTACACGTTACCGATCCTCACGAGTCGAGAGTCTCAGGAACCCTGAGACTCCGGTATGAACTTTAACTCGTTTCATATTCATGGCTATGTTAATGACAGAGTATTTAATAGGTAGTAGTTACCGATTTCGCTTGTATCGATAACTCGTTACTGGTATACCGATATTCAACTCGGTAGCGCACAATTGCCACACAGCGCGTTTTTGCAACTCTAATGAAGTTGATTTAATCGGTCTCAACCCATTCAATGCCCGACACTTACGCGCGCTTACGTACGCGAAATAAACACATACACGCGATAGAGAGATCGAGGCGCCATTATATTGTCTACCCAACAGGGGACATATAGGCCGGTCGCACCGTTTAGAAATTTATCGCGTTGCGATACTTGTGCGCAATAATAGCAGACCTGTTTTCATTCTTAACCTACATGAATTCACAAGTTCACTCAACTTCTATTGCGAAACGTTAAATTTTAACAAATCAATATTTCTCGTAATAGTCATGAATATTGGATATCCGATATTTGAAATATCAGATTTTCAATCGTTCTTTTGTATTGATAAAAAAATAACCAGCGAATTTTCAAAAAAATTCCGACTACTTTCAGCATCCCGCGTGTTTCGACGATAATACGCATTTGAATATCATAGCTCACTATGCGATCGTTCGACATGCGCAATAGAATGAAAAGAAAAAAAAACGATTTCGACAGTTCCTGACGAATGATCGATCGGCAAACTTGACAACGAAGAATACCGATTTTCAATCATTTTTTTTTTTATAAATCAATCAAATTCTGCGATAATAAATATATTCATTTTACATATAGACACATGCGATTTGACAATACGACGAAATGTCAGGAGACACGTGGTATCTATACTAAGTATACCACATTTTTTTTTTTCGTCCGTTTACATAATTTATTGCCGCGGGGCTTATGTGCGCCCGGGAATCGAATCAACTCCGTAATTATTTCGAAAGGGGCCGCGTGCGGCACTCGAGATCTGTCGCGAAAGCGCGAACCCGAAGGGACTGCACTTTTTACGTTACAGGTGTATGCGTTATTGCGTCGTAAAGGATGGCACGGTATTCTTCCAATATACTCTTTTACGAGAGTAAAAAAAAACTATTGAGGCTAATTGCCGTCCCTTTCTTCTTTCTGTATAACGAATGAAATTATTATTCTTTTATTTTACACGTCAAGGAAATACCATAGTGATTTTTTAAGGACTCATTTTTTTACGAAATATAGTGCTTTTGGAAAATTTTCGATTTTTTTAAAGCTCTCCAACTTTTAAATGTAACCAAATATTACCAAAATAATATTTAGAAAAAAAAACATATCTAAAAAAAAAAAAATTCCTTATAGTATCGATGTTTTTGTCGTTACAATATTACGATGGACAAAAAAAAACTGTGTAAAAAGAAAGAAAATATCGTAATTGGCTATCCGTTAATACGAGCTTAAGATAGGTACGACATGTAGAAGCCGATCTATAAATAATCGGCAAGCGAAAAAAAAAGATCGATCACGATAAACCGCAGAAACCGCAGCTACTCGAGGAACCGATAAACCATAGTGGCAAACATTGTTGTAAATAATATGTGAACGATAAATCGTGTACACACGATGACAAGCGAGTGGAGGTATTAGAGTCCAACGAAACGGAAATAAACGATACCGCACGATACCGGCGATATATCATTGACCGCGTTAACTTTAATCCACCTTGTGGAGGATCGATTTTGGTATTCGTATACGAGTTACCTATATGGTGCCGCGAGCCGCATTGGTGTAAATCACTTTCTTTAAAGTGCACAATGCTGCTTACCCCGTCAGCATACGCTCAACCGTATCATTTCACTCGGTATGCGAGAGAATCCGGTCAGAGTTTGTCTGACACGGTACGGACTGAATTTCGACACGCTTGTTTTCGATCGCGAATCCCGCGCGAGCGGGCAGATGCGAAAAAAAAAAAAAAAAAAAAAAAACTTCCGCGGCGGACGAGGAGGTTTCTTCGGTAAACTGCACGGTTGTCACAGTGGAATAATTCCGCAGACCTTCCGGAGGTCGCCTACTGACTTTTATGAGAATTAATAATCGCCGTTCGTACATATTTACGCGCGCGTAAGTATGTATGCGGGAAACACGACATACGAAACATGGAGAGTTCGTGGACCTCTATTAGCCAGTTTTGTAGGATCGTCCGTGAAAAGTGAGATCGGTAACCGATCGGTTAAATCTTAAGCAATTTTTTTTTTATTTTGTTTCATTATATTTTATTGCGGCATATTGGCTTATAATACGACTGATTGCTTAAGAATTCTATCGTTAGTCATTAATACCCGTTGATGAAGAATAGACTTTGCCATTACGAAAAATATATGTGTATAAAAAAAATTCCGGATCTATCACTCGAAACGATTGGGACCTCTGTAACGATGAGTCCCTTCGTTGCGCTTGCGGGTGTGCCGACGAACGCGAGAGAAAATATGATACGTAGCCTTGCCGGGCGCCGCGGCGCCGACCTCGCGTGAACAGTGCGACGCTCGGAATCTTCGATGACCGTCATTAAATACGCGGTACTACCTATATACTTTGGACTCTCGCGCTATTCGCCTTTCGAATGATGAATCGATCAATTCACCGATTCCTCCGGTACCCGATTGCTCGGCAGACGCATCGATCACCCGTCGCGTGTCACGGCACGTTTCCGTTTCACACATATCTGTTTAACGAATATTAACCAAATGATTACCGAGATTTCTGGCGTCCATTCATCCGGAATTAAAAAAAACGAACCGTACAGTGGTTTATGAATTCTCCTCGTTGCCAACTTTTCGGTGGGATTTTTAAAAAATTTTCGTAACCAAGAAATCGAAGTCAATTCGATTTTTCGATTTTTTTTCTATCATTACGCAATCTTTTTGCTGAGAACTATAAATCGTATTCACGTTTGAAAAAATGAAGTATTCGTTACGATTGCGATTGAAAAAAAAAAAAAATGTCGTATCGCTGTTTATTTTCCAGTGGCCAGTGGGCGAGTGTATATCGATGTCGTTCCCGTTTGACCGGTACTCTATATGCGGCAAAGTACTCGTCGAGAAATCGTTTCAACATCGATTGTAGCGCCGAACTTCGCCACGAAATAGCCCTACTCTCGCTTTGCTCGCAATCGCCCCGAGTTGTTCGTCTTCACGATGTTTACGAGACACCGAAAGAGATCATCCTGGTCATGGAGTAGTGAGTATAACATTTTTACGATAATTGACAAAACATATATCTATATATATACATCGGAGATCGGGGCGTAACGGACCGACTGAGAAATACAGATCGTCGTCATAATTTCAGAGGCGCGAAATAATTATTTATTAGCGAATTAAATTAATGAAAAATATCTCCTGGTCCCGAAAAAAAAAAAAAAAAAAACGATTGGGGGCATAATGGACCACTTTTTAAAATCGAACATTTTTATTATCGATGTTTTTCGATCTATTCACTCGATACTTCGTATAAAACTCAATCTAATCCTGTATTAGGTATAGAATTTGCCGAAAATTATTACGAAAATTCCGTATTCTACGATTTTTTTTTTTTTATAAAGTGACTGATTGTAATTTTTTCGTAACTCATTTTATTCCATATCGCCATTACTTTTGTCTGTTCCATTTTGCCCCATTTTTCTCGATACATATATACATGATATCGGAAAGAAATAATTATTTATAAGTTTCGTCAAATGTATGAGAAAAATCATGACAAAGGCAATGACGACGAAATGTTTCTCGAACCGTGTCGCAGCGCACCCGGAGGAGATCTGCAGACACTCATTGACGGCGATTTGGTTCCGCTCGAGGGTGACGTGGTGCACTTCGTTAAACAGCTTGTAGAAGGACTTGCGTACCTCCACGAGAGAAATATTGCGCATTTGGACATCAAGGTAAGTCTATGGCGCGAAATCGCAAGCATTTCTGGTTTTTTTCCTTCTTTTTTATTCCATTGGGTTTATTCTAATGTTAAGCAGCTGCGCGTAGACACTGTCGTCTCCGGAAACACATATTCAAATCCTCGGGCGCAACGCCACGGATTGATATCCTTATTTTTGTTACTTTTTTTCCCGAGTCCTTGAATAAAATACATCGTTGTTCCTGGTGGATAAATTACCGACGCTGATTCACTACAACTCGATTATTCGTCGTTAAACCGTTGAGAATAAAATTTGCGCAACTCTCGATGAAATAGTAGTATCCAACGGCGAACTTACTTAGCGGGATATAATATTATCGCTGATATTTTTTTATGGAAGTTACAACGCGAATCCGGCTTTTCGTCGGGATATTCTTAGAAGCTCACCGCGCACGTCTGTTCGCGAATGATTCCTCAGTCTTCGTCTTCGCGGCAGCGCTCCGTTTACCGCGCAATGCACTTACATGGCTTTTATTAATTGCCGCGGCGGTTCTAATCTCGGCAAAGGACACCGACGCGACGGATAGAGAAACGTTTTCGCGGGAATGAACGACCGGATTTCTTTTTTTTTTCTTTTTTCTTTTATATAGGCGATCGCGTGCGATGTATAGCAGCGATACGGCAACGTTGATTGGCACTTCTGTGACATCGGGAAATCTCGGGCTCGTTATCGTTTTTTTTTTTTCTAATTTTTTTCGCGATTAGATCGCCTTTTAGTCGTTGTCTTTTTTATTTTTCTTTCATCTTTAACTTCAGAGGAAATCGAGAGACATTAATTCGAGAAAAAAATTACCGTCCGGTAAAACGAAATTTACGAGGTGCTGACGATCGATAGAATTTTGTTTCGTCGGTGAAAAATACGAAATATCTATAGCGAACGAAATGAAAAGCAATATGACGCAAGTGCCACTGGTAGCAACAACGATATTAACTTTCTTTCTTTCCGACTTCGAATGGCCATTCGCGGATTTGCGATAATATTTGTGGCTCCATCGGCGATACCGTCTTTGGCATCCGGTGCGATGTACTCAGCGACGACGTAAGTACAAACGACGGGATCGCGAATCGAAGGGGTATCGGCGAAAGGTTTTAATAACGACCATTTGTGTTGTCCGTTAGCGTGAATTTGTAACGCGAGAGAGAAAGAGAGAAAAGTATCGCGACGGCGATTTGCGATAAGCGCCAAGAAAACAAATTGGATAACCATATACGGAAAATACGTGCGGACAAAGGGTCGTATAAAGTGACTCGATTCGACGCTCGCGAACCTGTAGTATCCGCAGAAGCGAAAGGAAAATAATCGGATAGCGATCCCCGGTGGCGAACCAATCAATGCCAATACTTTTGAAATTTCCGCCACGTTAAGACGCGGTTAATGGGTCGTAAAAAAAAAAATTAACCTGATTAATTGAAATAAAAAATTAATCGGCATTATGAAAAATTTTGAAAAACCAACGGGATCCCCATTTCGTAAACTCTCGTGTCGCATAATTAATTTTTTTGTAGTAAATTTTTTTCTACAAAAATAAAATAAATTCAAAAGCCAAAAATAAAATAAATAAAAAATTTGAACTTAATATGTATTAAGTTTCGAGGTCTTAATTTTCCAGAGTCTGCGAATCGTGTTTTTTCCTGCAAAAAGCGAAAATCTGCATATACCCCGACACTCGATACAATAGCCTACGGATGTAAAGAGTGTATCTTTCGCTATTTATCTATACACGAAAAAAAAAAAAATTCGCTCGGGGTAAAGTTTGCGCGCTGTACGCGTTATTAAATCGCGAAGCACGCAGAGGATATCGGAGTCTCACTCTCACTTTTATTTATTTTTTTTTTGTTCCCGAGTAATAATACCAAAGTCTCTCGAATAGCCGGGGAGTCGCCTGCACGTGGAAGCGTACATATCTGGGCATAAAGATCGCGATTTACAGCCTATTACCACGTCAAGGTCGACGCTCGCCCTGCTGATGCTCGACGCGTATGCTACAAGATCGGCTCTCCTCCCTCATTCTCTCTCCCTATATATATATATATTTAAATCGCACAGTACAGTGGACGGTACAGTACAAGTACTCGGACACGCGGATCTCGTGTGCTCTTCCTCCCTCTTTCTCGCTCTCTCTCATCCGCTTTTCTCGGCTCGCGTTTTGCTTCCCTCTTTCGACTCCGGGCGCTCACTCTCGTTCGCCGGGACTGTGGCAGCGATGTTCCTTGGATTCTTTCCTCCACCTCGACCGCCGAGAGCGCATTGCGCTGCTGGCAGAGCCGAGGTGAACTGCCGTGTCACGACGTGGGTGTCTGGGAAAAAAATCGTCCGGCAGCAACAACCCAGAGAGGTGAACGGGCGCCGGACGCGCGCGGATGCCGCGTCCGGCGCGTTGTAAAGTTCGTTTTGATTGAC
Organism: Cryptus viduatorius; assembly: GCA_964006125.1. Classification (NCBI taxonomy): domain Eukaryota; kingdom Metazoa; phylum Arthropoda; class Insecta; order Hymenoptera; family Ichneumonidae; genus Cryptus; species Cryptus viduatorius. The sequence goes on along the minus strand of OZ023220.1, from coordinate 31,788,564 downwards.
GAGCCCTGGCGACGATGCAAAACTGCAAAAGCGCGGAGCCCGCGGAATACGAAAGCGAGTCGCGAAAACTTCGCGGTTCTTCGTTCGAAGAAAAAACAAAAGTTCGCCGATCGACAGAGTCGCGAAAACTTTGCGGTTCTTCGTTCGAAGAAAAAACAAAAGTTCACCGATCGATACGTGTTTCCATTGGTCAATTTTCTCAATAGTAATTCATGAAAATTTCTTAACGTCATTAACTTTCGACGAAAACACGACACGGGATCGTCAAATAAACGACGAAATTCTATAAAAAAAATTTTCTCGAATTGTTCAATTGGAACGGAGCGAAATATTTAAGCTGCCGATACGAGAAAAAAAAAGATTGCGATATATATTCTTTTTCTTTATAAATAATATTTAAAAAATTTATTTTATTAATTAATTATTTAAAAACATCGATTTTTTTATATTTTTAATCGATTTATATATTTTTCGAATTTTTCTTTCCACGTGGCTGTAGCTGTAGCAATCAACTTTTTTGCGCGGCAATTGTGTCGCGTGAATAAAATTTAAATGGTGTCATTCGATGGATAGAAATAGGGGACTTGTGATTAACTGTGGGAAATTCAATAAAATCGTTGAGATTCGATACACAAAGTGTAGCGAAGCCCGTTCGATGCGACCGGTAGTCAAGCGGTAAAGCAGGTGAGCCGTGAAGGGTATAATAAACGAGTTATAATAATGCACACGGAGGCCAACACCGCGTTGTTATTTTGCCTCCCGACGAGCGACGATATATGAAACAGCACTTGGCGAGGTACTTGGGGTCTCTGCGGTGTATCTAACTTCGGTACTATAATACGGCTATGTCGCCGAGGAGTAGGTATATCGCCCACGCTGTCGGTCCTCCGGTTCTCTGTGGGGAACGAGCGCCGAACGAACGAGACAGGCATTTCCTGCTGGACGATAATAGCGAACCCGTTGCAACGAGGAGCGCGTTATGCACTGCCATAACGTTACCCACCCATCGACGATATAGTTATACCGAACTAAATGTGTATTACAAGTATTGGCGCAGACATTGCGTTTCGTAGTTCGCGTAGATGAGGATATATCAACGCTTTCGCCTTCGAGATAATAATCATCTCACGGCAAAGCATACGCTCGAGAAGTCCCATCGAGGTCTCCGCGAGATCTCACGGATCTCATTTGTTATTGTTAATGCACCGGAGAGACGCGCAACAACGCGTACACTCCTTTCCTCTCGTCTCATCGCGGATATTCTTATGTTCTCGCGCGCTGGACGAACGATCGTACGTTATTCCGTGTCCGCGACGGAGGACACGATCGCCGCGAACGGAGGCGATACCGAAATGTACAAGCGGAAGGCAAACGGGGGGCCCACACGTTTGTATTCCGCACGTGTCTCTCGGGGTGGTGACCACGCCCTGCGCCGTCGTTGCTTCTGTACAACCGACTCAATGTATCTTTACCCCACGGTACCTCCCCGAACCCCTCGACCCCCAAATGCTCACTTTTGCAATGTTCTTTCGTTGCCCGTTCTGCTGCTCCTGCACTTGGTGAATCATCTTGCTGTGCTACGAGATATCGGAATCGCCCGAGAGGCAGACTATGCAGCGAACGGGACAGTATCTCTGTCTACCTGTCCTTTCCGTAACTGGAGCGCGATCTCGATAGGGTTCTCTTTCGTGTCTTTGCACGTATATATCTGCGTACCACATACACGAAGATACATTGTTCGAGTTGGGAAAGAACTTTGAGCAACTCGTTGCTTTAAATTCATATGCTTACCGTTCTGCTGCTCCTGCTATTTAAGGATGGCATCCCTTTATTTATCTAATTGCACCGATAAGTAACAAAAAAAAATTCTTTTTCGATCTAAAAAAAATATTTATTTTGTACCAATTTTTTTTTACTTTTTTTTTTCGGGAAAAAAAATCATTTTGTAAACATTTTCACGAAGAAAGGTTTATGGAATCGTAAAAAAAAACTGCAACACGATGGCGACGAGAAAATTTTACGAAACTTGTTGTTTTACTGAAATGAGTGAATCATCAAACGCATCTTAAGGGCAGTTGAAAGTTACTGTCCCACGACTTACGACTCTCGGAAATGTTGACCGTCGTTCATACGTTAGGTGTTTCGCGGGACGAACACGCTGAGCGAAACGAACTCTGACTGTGTTTCCGCGCCCACGTATGATTCGCTCTCATCTCGCGGATGAATCTCGACGATTCGCGCGATCGTAACCGATCCAATGACGATTTTCAGCTAACGTATAAGTTGTACTTTAATCGCGCTGAACAAGTCTATTGTATGTGTTTTTTTTTCCTCTCATTTTCTTCACTCTTTTTTTAGCCGTGACGAACCAATAACGCGAGGCGCTCGTTAACATCTGCCGTCCCACGGTTCGTGACATTCACGACTTCAGATTTGCATCATTATTCATTGACCATTCTTATTTATTTACAATTTTTTTTCAAATTTATTTCAAAATTATTCACGGAATGAAATATTATGTCGAAAGAAAAGAAAAATTGATTTGCTGTATTTTTTTTTCTTAAATCGGTAAAAAACATGTTTTCGAGTTGATAATTTAGTCGTTTTTGAAAAAAAAATTGTTATCCGCGTCAAAGAAATTCTAAAGGACTTAAGATATTTTACGGTAACAAAGATAAATTTACTTAAATTTTTGGTACGATGCGAATTAAGATTTTGATAAATTTTCATGAATGGCTTGACGACACAACTGATCCTACGGGAAGTGATAACATTTGCTTAACTATTTAGATGCGATAAAAGATCGAGCAATTGTTCTTTATCCTCGAAAGTGCGTTTATTCAAGTTTCCAAATGCGGGATTATCCATAATTCTTATCGCACCGTCTCGCCTATCCATCTTTGTCTTGAGTTTATTATTATTTACGAGAAACGTGATGCAGAGAAACGGTGATGTGAGTCGCGGACACAGTATTATTACTGTCTGAAAGTCGTTCAGTAAAGTTCTAACCATAATGTTGTTCAACCACCTAATAGCTCTCCGTACAGCCGTTTGCGCGTCTCGCAGGTATACCGAATGAACCCCCCGAGGGATTACATATCTCGCGACACTTTCGCGTCGCGCTCCGCAAACTCAGTGAGATTTATTTTTACATTACTTTTTTTTTCTTTTTTTCTTTTTTTTTCATTATTTATTGAGCGTTCGTCGTGCGATCGAGCGACGCAAGGAATCGTGACAAGGATAGGGAGACACGAAAGTTTGAATATTCAAGCGATCTTTTGCCCACGCGAAGTATCACGCCCAAGGCTTCGATATTAAGGTTGGAAGACACCCGGCGACTAAATTGATCGTATACGATTATTTTTCTCCTTGAACGCTACGAGACAAGTCTCGTGGAATTCGTGGAGGTAGTTTTACCTCTACTTCACGCCCTCGCAATCACATCCTCCGTTCGCTTCTGAATGACCGAACGAGTGTTTACGGCATTGTATTGAATTATCTCGTGTACATCATCCGTCGATTGATGCGCATCTTACATGGTCACTTTCCGAGATTATGAGTTTCCGTTGGGATGCCGAAACGCCAAAAGGAGGGAATTTGAAGAAAAAAAAATGGAATTTTCGGTCGATTTTACGATCGCAGCGTCATTTCCCTTCAATATTAGAAATTGCGATCGTATCGTGAAATTAATTCATCCATTTAATTTTTTAAATTTAATTATGTAATTTTTTTTTTTTATTAAATAATGAAAAAAGTAAAATTTTAATAATTTTTTGTTTTTTAATCAATTTTAATGAATTTTTAATTTTTCAGCCCCAAAATCTTGTGATGATGGGTAGTTTTCCGGAGAGTGAGGTAAAACTCTGCGACTTCGAGATCTCAAGGGTGATCCTTGAAGGGACGGAAGTTCGCGAAATTCTCGGAACGCCGGATTATGTCGGTAAGTGATACGATAATTAACGTTTCCTCACACTTTCTCTCGACAGTAAAAATTTATCGTTAACTTCGTTTTCAGCACCGGAAATTCTTCATTACGAACCTATCACATTGGCCGCAGATATGTGGTAAGTTTGAAGCATTATCTATTGAATTTATAATGAACACGAGTCACGACAGGAAAAATATATTTGAAAAACTATTTATCGATTTATTATAAGGTCTCTCGGCGTGACTACCTACGTACTTCTGACCGGATTTTCACCGTTCGGCGGCGAAACCGATCAAGAAACGTTTCAGAATATTTCGCTTGGGGAGGTTGACTTTCCCGAGGAATTGTTCGAAGATGTTTCGGCGCAGGCGAAAGACTTTGTCGCCAAGCTTCTCGTGCTTAACCCAAGGTAAATTTTTTTAAACTATGAAAAAACGTTTTTTACGCCATTCGAGAAAACGTTACATTTTTTCCAGTTAAGTAATAAAGATTCAAATTTTCCTTGAACTACAATACTTTTGTTTTTCGATACCGTGTTTACGATAGAAAAATTAAAAACATAATTTACCGTGCAATTTTTCTATGAATCCCGGTAATAAAAAAAAATGAAAAAAATCCTTTATATCCGCGATATTTTTAGATAATTATTACAACGATTAATCGATATTAATTTTTTTTCCCCACAGTGCACGGATGTCAGCGAAGCAATGTCTGCGCCACGACTGGTTACGCGACGCCCCGACCCAGGCGTCGCCTCATCTACGAAGATACTTGTCGAAATCGCGCGAAGTATTGCTGGAGCGCGTCGTAAGTCGGGAGAATTTACGCCGTGCAGCTCTGCTTAGCCAAGCGACGAGTCACGCTAATTTGTCGGAATCGAATCAGAATTACGGATTGGGAGGAAATTTGAGTCAAAGCGAAATGTGTCTAAGTTACAGTTTAACAGGAAGTCGCGCGAGTCTAACGGGTCTTAGTGATTGTTACACGAGTCCCGCCGATTCGCGGACGAGTTTGCATTCGTCGCAAACGAGTCTGGCGACGAGCCAAAGCTACTTACTCAACAAGGAACAAACTCAAGGACTGCTGAGTCAAGCGCAAAGTCGATCTCAAGCGAATCTTAATCACGTGACGAGACGTGGGCTTTTGTCGAGAATGCGCAGCTTGAATCAGATACAATCGCAGGCATGTCTATCGAATATCGCGGGTAAAATGACGCTACTAAAAGACGAGATGAATCCTCTGTACGGCAGACGCTCGCAGGAGAAGCTCTACGGTCTCCGTTGTCTCTCCAAATCGCAGGGTGTATTGGATATCTACCGAAGTCTCGAGTGTTTGCGAAAGAAAAAGAAACGCAAGAAGGATCAGCGCGCTGTGACGGAAGATATACTGCCGATATTCAAAAAGCTCGGCACCGAAGTAGCGTCGTCGAGTTCGAGCGCCTCGTTCGACCGTTCGGAGAACGGAAGCGAAACAGACGAAAGAGCTTCCGAAGATTCATCGAACGTCGATCCTCGGGTGAAGGAGGAAGTCACGGTGATCGGTGGATCCGCGGAGAGACTACAACTCGACGATGCGACAAATAATTTTCAAGATGATAAGTCGATCAGCGACGAAGAACCTCGAGTTGCTGAAACAATCGAAGAAACAAAAAATAATGAAAAAGAAAATAGTCTTGTCGGAGATTTTACCGCGGTGAACGAAGAGAATTCGAATCGCGAGCCAACGAACCAAAATTACCCGGAAGAGCCGAAGAACTCGCGAAAATCGGAATCGGAAGAAAATTTCGATTCTCTTCAGTCCGTCGAGTCTGATACACTGACGGAAGATTCCGACGAGACGCATCACGATCGTTGTTTGTTGACGGTGAAACAACCGTCGCAACGTCAACATTCGGACATATCGAGTCACTCGAACAACTCTGGAAATTCAGACGATAAGGATGAGCATTCGGAGTCGGAGAACGAGGAGCCAAAGTACACGGTCGCCCAGTTGGTATCGGCGTTCAACAAGCATCAAGAAGTTGCGTCAAAAACGAGTCTTGAGGCGATAATGACGGAGAAACGAGTGAACGAGGTAACGTTCCCAACGGGACCGAAGGCGCTGAGACTCTTCATTCCCGACATAAACATCACGGAGCGCGGTATCGTCAGAAGAAAAACGAGTTACAAGCCGCGAAAGAATTGGGAAGAATTGAGAAAACAGAACGAGAAGAACGAAGGCGTTCTTAAAGACTTTGACAACGATTCGGGAAACGAGGATGCCGCCGAAATAATCGACGTCGCGGATCCGATGAGTTACGAGAATTTTGAAAACTCCGAAAACAACGAAAGCGCGAAAGATTCGCGAAAGAATTCCGCGATCGAAAAACCATTCAACACGGAATCGATTGAACCCGAATGGTCGAACTGCGACGATTCGCCATTCGGTAGAGAAACCGAAGTGGAGAAAAATTTGGATATTCGGATCGACGAGAAATACAAACAATGTGTGGACGTTGCGAAATCCATTAATCACGCGCAAGAAATCGAAAAAAAAGATCCGCCAACGTTGAATACGCGTAATCGTCATCAGAAGGAACGATTGCCGAATTACATATTTCCGGAAGTGACGGTGATGGCGTCGAGATCGAGTACGCGATACGGAAGATCGAGACGAACCGACGTCGAATCGACGACCGCGTCGAGATCGGATAGTTCGGTGAATCTTAAAGATATTCTTCAGCGAATGGACGGTCCGCAGAGAACGTCAAAGGAGAATTTGGAAAAATTGCGCAAACGCACGTCTATAACGAAAATCATTCTCAACGACAATATGTCGACGGACAACGACAGCAACAACAATGGCACTTCCGGTATCGTTAATCGTGCAAAAAGCGAACCACCGTCGGTGAACGTCGAAGCGACGGAGATTGAAAAATCGAAACTCGATATACCACCGTCGTTCGTCAGATCGTCGTCGTTGTCAAGCGACAGCAGTTGTCCCACACCGTCGAGCGTACAGTCGGACATTGGGCTCTCGTGGGAGGAGGATACGCAGGGTACTCGAGGATCCAACGCTTCCCTGGAAAAAGACGATAACAAAGTAATGTCGAAACGCGAACCCGTTGTATGGGAGACTTGGAGACCGGAAGATCGGAAAACTATGAATCCGAATGAAAATCATTGCGCGGAGCAGCAAAACAGAACGCGAACAGCGACGATGACCCCCGAGGAGAGAAGAGTTTGGGGAAAAGTTTGCACCGGTTCTTACACTCGGGCGATGGAAAAATTCAATGGAAAACGCAACACGGATGGCATTAGAAAATCCAACGTTAATTTGCTGAATGTACCGAATAATTTGGAAAAAACGAGACGAAAGAGTAGCCCCGCTATGCCGCAGTGCGGCGATTGATATTTCTTTTTAAAAATTCCACTATTTTGAGAATTCGGATGCAGCAACAGCAGTATCCCTCTTGTGGATCTAAAAAAATTCTCCAACAAAGACTGAAGCACACACGATGCACTATTCAGCGGACGAGGACACGTCCCGCGAAGCATCCTGAGGGCGGAGGATCGACGATCAAAACGAATGACAAAAAAATAAATGTACAGTGAAGATCAGGCGATAGTAAGCGATGCGCGAGGCAACGTACTTTGGCTGTTTAGTGTTTCCGTATTCTGCTTATACGTAAAAAAAAAAATTTTAAGTACTCGGCATCGGGATGCTACTGCGTTTCTTGCTATAAAAAAAATCTGTCTACGGGACTTTCAAAGATGCGTCCAAAAAGTGTATTTTTCGTTTTCAGGATTTTCAAAACTTGAGAAATATCGCCGATCGAATAATTCTCGAAAGGTTTTGATGCTAGTAAATTCATAGAAAACAAGAAATTGCACCGGAATTGGCCGAAAGAATAGCTGATTCAATTATCGATTTTAAAACAACGTGTAGAATTTCAATTTTTTTTTTTTCATGGATTATATACTCGATGATTTTATACTTTTCGCAAAGATTCACGAGCTGTTAAGGTGCCATTTCGACGCCGTTGGGTGGTTACAATAAAATTCGGCGTTAAAAAAAAAAATCAAAACTCGAACTCCGTCTTTTGTATGGCAACTGGCCGACTATTGAATAGCAAAGGGCTATACAACGCTGTTGATCAAATCGTCTGATCCTTAATTGAAAGCTCTTTATGGAGGACAAACAATTACCAGGAAGGCGAAAGACGCGTCAGCGAGGGAATTCATCACGAGTCGACGCGCGTATTTACGTACTGAGGCCGCACCCGACTATGTCATTATATTTAGCAAGCTAACGACTTCCGACTTCAGAAAAAAAAAAACAACAAAAAAATTGTCGATGCGATAATCTTGAAACAATGTAAAAATAAGTTCAATGTCTCCATTTTCAAAGTCATAAAATACTCGTAATATCTATCGAAAACTGCGACATTAAAATTAATCGGCAATATTGTGGAATTTCCGAAATTGTCGTATACATTGGCAGATTTTTCGCAACCATCGCATCTCTCGGGGATCCATTTCATTACGATAAAACGGCGTTAACGTTCACGTGGCTTTAATGAGAAGATAGTAGCGGTGAATCACATCAAGTGAATCGCAAGATGAATGCAAGAGGTGTGCCTCCGTTTTTCAAGACAATAACGCGATCGATATATAGCGAAGGAAACGACAGAATTATTCTTAATATAATTTTTCGTATGATACGCGTGTCGCGTACGATTCAGGAAACATTATTCATAAGCGAAACTCTATGTCGACGGAGATTACGGCGATTATATTTATGAAACGTTTTAATGTCGTTCACTAATCCGGTTAGACTTCGAGCGAATTAATCTACAATCTCCCGTCGATGTTGTGCATTGCTTTTTTTTTGCACCGGTAATTTACGCCTTTTGCCAATTCGGGACTGCAGAGTTTTGCGAAGGCGTATCTCGTATTCAAATCCGGATCTACTCGTGTAATCGTTTTATTCTATCGAAACCAACGATCGTTTTTTTTTCACGCTACGATTCGAAGTCTTTGTTTCGAAGAAAATCATCGATTATTTTAATAAGAATGCAATTTGGTTGAACAGCGGCGCCCTGAATAGTCGGTTAATGTTTTTTTCCATTGGAGCAATTAGAAAAATTCGTCTCGACTCGTTTAGTCTGTGATACGGAAACAATTTGTCGATCGCGGCATTTACTACAACGGAAAAAAATGGAAAATTATTCACAATATGCAAATGGAGACCGCTGATTGCATCGATTAATGTCCCGTTTGCTAATGGAAACGTAACTTTAGTCGACTAATCACTGGATGCTGTTCTCCTTCGTTTTGTTTATAATATAACAACTGATGTAACAACACCATCGACGACCCACGCATTATCTCGTACTAATGACTAACTTACGGTTCGTCTTGTTAAATTCAATTTAGAAATTCAAAGAAAATTGAATATTGATCGCGATACAGTTTGTCGTGCATAACAAACAGAAATAAAATATCTGTTTATCCAAACGAGAAGGTTGTCTTACAGTTTTCATTATCTTCGATTATCGATTTTGCGATTATCATGCGGCCGAAGTATATTCGTTGTAAATACTTCGTGGCTAACGATGAAAACAATAAAAATTTAAAAAAACAACGGAAGAAAAAATTTAATTGGAAAGCCAAAAACGGCTGAAGGAACAATGTTATCGTTTCGAGAACATTTCCGAGTAGCGGAAATCTACGAGAATCTTTACAGTCCAATAAAGTTAAGTTTTATGATGAGATGTACTTTCATGTGGCGATTTTTTATTTTTCGACTTCAATTTGTCTCACTATATCCATCGGATTTTCATGAAAAATAATGCCCTTGCGATCCGTAATTGCGAAAAACGAATTCAATTTTATTATTATGAAGATGAAACTCCGAGAGCTGCACTAAGATGTCGTGCAATGATTTTTACGTTTTATCGCGCGTTAGCAGTCGGAGATTCATTGAATATTTACCCGTATAATTATTCTCCTCGATCCACACTTCGATACTATTCGTAGCAATATTATATCGCTGAGAAATTTGGGTCTCTAATTCGGTGCGCTGATCTCGGGAGACGCGAGTGAGTAACCGTATGTTTGAATTCGATACATACAGATTCTTGAAACATTGCCGGTTTCTAGAAGCCAAAATATACTTTAGAATCGATACAAAGTAATGATCAATTGTATCTCATTGTTATTTACCTGCGAAAGTTCGAAACATCAAATCTGTTAAATGTCGATTCGGTACCACAGCTGCTATGTATGTTTCTCGAGATTGGGAAATTCGTAAAGCTAATAAGTAGTGAGAAAATGAATTATCGCGATTTCGAGACATTTTCTCGATGCATTCTGCATTATCGACGGTGCTGTTTTCGAAACTGCATGCTTTTTCATGGTCATGGATGAAATTCTTCGCCGAATCGCGATTTGTTAGACATATTTGCGATAAACGCTGGAAACATGACAATGCGTTTTTTGTTGGTTGTCATGGATCTTGTAAAATCCATAAAAATTGCTCTTTTTTGTCCTGAGCTTTGAATCAATCCAATTCTTCACCGAACGTCAATCAGCCGCATGTTTCTGTGATGGTATTTTTCCTTTGGGAAAAATTGAGAAACCCGCATAGTTTCACAAACTTTCACGGATTGTCCCCATATCTGCTTGAAAATTAATGTTGGTCTGGAAAATTCTGTTGACAAAAAAATTACATACAAAATGAATCGCAAACGGAACAAATTGATTATCCAATTTTACATTTCATATTTTAATTTAGCTCCAAGTTGGACAGTTCGATGCAATTCATTAGTAAAAATTTTGCGCCTCAGATTTTTTGAAAAATTTGTTTTATCGTTCGTGAAACGGCAGACAATTTTTGCGTAGTGTGTTGAGAACGTTGCATATTCTTAAATAGAAAAACGAAAAACGAAACGAAAAAAGCAAAACGAAATGAGAAAAAAAAAACGTCTGAATGGCAATTTTACTTGGAAGAAAGTTTTACAACAACAAGTTGCGTCTCAGAGTTATCCTTCGAGTCATCGAAGACCAAATTTTCATCAGTTGAATATTTCGACTCAATTTTTTCGATTGATATTTTCATAATTGGTAAAAATGCAAACATTGTTTTATCGAAGCGATTCTAGAGTTACTTACGCATATTCGTTGATAGATACATAAATTCTTTGGAATCAATGCAATCGATGCAGTTGTCTTTCTATGTAAACTGTCGCGATTGTGTGTGTTGTGACGCGGTGGACGTGTCGAAACATCTCGAAAAGTTTGACAACGACTGTCACATTTTTGACTGGCGATTCCGCGTTCGCCGTTAATGACGTGTGTTAAACAATTCGACTGACGAATTTTGTTTTTTTACGGTTTTCATAACCTTCCTGTCAAGTCCCGTTGGCTTCTGTGTAGTAGCCGTAGAAGCCGCCGTTCTCCGAGAAACTTCGCGATTGAAGCATCGGCGACAAACTCTCGTGTACCGCGCACGCACGTAACGTGTTTGGACGTGCAGCACGTCAAGCATTTCTATCGCGCGGAATACAAATCGAGAGACGCTACGAGCTGTTAAGTACTCGGAAATTCGTAATTAATCCACCGACACACGTGGAAACTGTATTGGCGATGACAGAACTCACTAGAAGTGTGTTTTCGACGATAACAGAAATTTTAACCAATAAAAGTTGCAGCGCATAGCAGAAGCCCTTTTTAGTTTCAGTTCCCGTGTCTACGTGTCGTTGCACGCCATATTTTCGAGTCAAACAAAAGACGTAACGTATTATGTGTTTTCTCGATGTTTTGGGTTTCGATTAATCGAAGTTAACTTTTTTTTTCTTTAAAAAGGCGCTTTCGATAATAATAATGTTCTGCATTAGAAACCGTTTTATTCAAAATAAAATTTAATTTAATTTATTATGCTGTGTTGGTGTTAAAATTACATTGCCGACTCGTTATCGATAAATATTCAAAAAAACGGAATTTAATGAATAAATTCGGGACATATTTTCGTAACTCCTGATTATTTTCGATTATCAATGATTAGTCAAGACCTCGAAAACAGTTTAAATTAGACTGTATTTATTTATATAATTATCATCACTTTTACACGAAAATTACAAATTCAGGTAGAAAAAAATGTACACGGGTATACCGAAACCAGCATCGCAATGGGTAAATTCGTGGGTTTAACGCATTTCACACAGCAGCACGCGCAATGTGCTCTCACTCGACAACATTATAATAATCTCTCTTTTACCGACCTGTTCGAGGCACTAAATTCGATACAACAACGTTTCGTATGAATATCTCAGTTCGCACAACTTATCGACGATGAATTCAAATCTCGAAATTCATTTTATCGAATGTTCCAAGTGAATTTTTAACGATAGGTCACTTTCCCGACTATCGCGCGACAGTGCCATTTAAAACTCTAATGTCACTCGGAACTTATTGAGATCAAATGCCGTAAAGAATTAACGCACGAGGTGCGCGCGGATATACTATACATCGAACAATGGTGACTTCTCGATTCTTATCTACATAATCTCTCTCCAGGGAAGGCGAGACGACGGTACTGTCCATGAATCTTGCATTTTCGAAGCTTCGAAACAATATTCGTTGCTTTTTTTTTTAATGCAATCTCCGAAACGATATTATTTCCGTTATCGCTAATGATTCGCTCAAACGGCGCCGTATTCTTCGCTCGACGGTGAGTCGTCACTGGCCGGCGGTCGCAATGGTCTCGGCGGTCGCGGCGGTCTGTGATGATGAAGCAAAGGCGCCGGCCGACGCGGCGGAGGCGGTGGATGACTTCCGTACGAATTATCGTCGCCCTCCTCGCTGCTCGGCGATGGAGACGGCGCGCGATCTTCTTGCTCTTGTAGCAACTGACGAAACTCTTGTATCGACTCGTTTAAAGACCAAAGTTGCGAGAGCAACGAAAGGTCCAGTTGCCGGAGACCAAACTGTAACAATTATAAAACAAAAAAATTGCATTAAAATCTCATTATTTATATAGATTTTCGCGATTACTTAAATGCCTACGAGATTAACCCGAAAATATAAAATTATTAATGAAAGTAATCTGCCGAAACCTCTGTAGTAGTTATTCAAAAGATTTACATTTATTTCTTACGATTTCAGAAAATCCGAACTTTTTTTTTTTTTTGATACACAGACCAACGCATTGGATACAATAATGAAAAAAACACTTTCGAGAAAAGATTATCGAGTTATTAAGTAATTTTTATAAATTACTTGCAGCTTTTGCAATTTCGTTACTTTCCGCATAAGTTTATTTATATATGTTGCATTATTGATAATGAAGTCTCATCGTTGCGCAACGAAAGTATAAAGGCAAAGAGTTTAAATAGATTTTGAGACTCGAGGTATGAAATGCAAGTATACAGCAACAAACCGGCGTGTGTTACCCACGGATTACGTTCGTTCGCGATGCCAACCCCTCTCCTCCCGGTTCGGTTACTCGTGGGAAACATAAAACAGCGAACGAAAAGAAGGCGTAAAATGAGAATGAGAAATGTGAAGCGAGGAGAAGCTTGAGCTCTAAGCCGGTGGAGTTCTCTCGCTGGTGCTTGGGAAGGAAAGTAGTCGCGATGCGCGAGGAGGGAAGGAGTTCGCGGAGGTATAGTCACGCCTGAGGGAATGCAGCGTGGGAGCGCCTGTGGTGGTAAACACGTTCGCATCTGAATTGTCTATCGGAACACAATTCGCTTGACTTTGAAACGCGAACTGTAATACCTATATGCCGCGCCTGTCTCTCCGCGCTTTACGCTAATGAAAAACGCGCAGCAATGCAAAACAACGAAAAAAAAAAAAACTAATCGCGTTCCGATCGTCATTGCTCGTCGTTTTTCCGCTTATTTTTCCCGAACGGTTCGTAAATGAATATTCATCGATAATTTCCGAGCATTAAAAGTTCGAACGGCGAGAGGCCTCGATGTAGTGGCGTCGCTTTTGGGGTCACGGAATCGTTCGCCGACGCGACGAAATTAAGTACATCGTGAACTAGAAAATGCTGTTAAAAAAGAGGAACACGCGTACGTAGGTCGCGGGGAAGATCACTGCGCCCGGTATCCCTGACGGATACTTTCCAAAATGTTTCGTGAATCCTCACGTTCGTCGCTATACGCTCTCGGAATATATAAACTTCGACTACTTAGATGTATTCGCAAAAGATCGAAGATAATAGGTTTTAACTGGGAAAAAAAAATGCTCGTCACGGTTGGTGTGAGTCACGCGAACCTTTTTTTTTTTTTTGCAACAAATGTAAAGCTGTGATTCATGAACGACTATCGATGTATCCTCGAAAAATGCAACCGCGGAAACGAGCTATGGAAGCGCTAATTTGGAGCGGAAAAATCGTCGAACGCTACGGAAAAAGCGAGCAGTGATTCTCGTGCCGCATCGCGAACTCGGAAAACAATGTTTATAATTTAATTAACACGATTTTTAATTAACTTTATTAAAAAGAAAAAAACTTCTTACCATTTCTTTTCGTAGTATCGCTAGTTGAGTGTCCAGTGTTGTAAGTTGTCTTCCCGGTGGAGAAGGCCTCGAACTGGACGGCTGTGTTGATTTAATATTTTTTGGCGTTTTACTGGATGATCTTGCGGGCGGTGGTGGAGGTTCAACGACTTCTCTGCGTCCTTCGCTCAGATTGAAACCGCTGAGACTCCGCGGCAACGGTGGTAATCCTTGCAACGAGGACATAGCTATTCGCTCGCGTATGCTGAAAAAAAAAGAAAAATATTGCAACGCATCGGAATATTAATCTTCATCGACGAGTAATCTTCGGCACGCGAATTCCGATTGTCTCTTCATCGATTTCTTTTTTTTCAGTTTAAAATTCATTTTTATGGATATTTATAAATTAACTCGTTTCCATTCGTCGATCTCTCGTCGTTTTGTCTGTTCAGCGAACAGCAACGCCTCGTTTTCTCATTGACTTTTGATTTACCGTCGCGTAATTCAAAGTTTCGTTAATATATGTACGCCGCGCGGTATACACACCCCGAGCACGCGATCTGTTACGTTTCCTCGTAACCTCAATTACGAGATCGGTGTCAGTGAACCGCACATATCGACGTTAACGTACTAATCGAGAGGCGTATAACAGCCAAAATTACCGGCCTCTCGTTTTGTCCCCTCAAACTTCATAGCCAAAGATCCAATTTTTCAGATAATTAAAAATACATTTCGAAATATTATTCGATCAATTAATTATTACAAATTTATGATTGAATGAGTTAATCAAATAATTAATCAAGGAAAATCAATCATTTTATTTGTGAGTTATTTTTTTTTCCGATGTATTACTATAATTACGATTCTCACGACATCAGTCTCGATATTCTACAGTAATTTTATTAATTACGATGATTTTTTTTTTTTAAACCGGTGCGATAATAAGATATATCGTTGCGGTCGGAAAGTGGGTCGTTCACCTCGGTGCAAATTTGTTGTGTAAGAAAAAATCTTTCTCGCGGAAGAAACTTTATCTGCCGGTTTACAACGACTAAGATATCAGTGAAAGACGCAACGACCAGAGGCGACCCTTACCGCGGCAATTAGAGAAGAGGGGGAGTCCCCCGACAAGTGCAAAGAAAAGTGTTTCTCGTAACAGGTCGTTTACTATATACGCTCGAGTAAACATGTGACTCGTTTAAATTGATTCGAGGGAAATAAAATGAAAGGTTCGGATTAACATTCGTCGCGTCCGATGATTAGGCGATTTAAAACGGACACGTCCCACTGACCCTCCAATGCTAATATGCTAATCGAATCGGCATGATTGCTCTCTCGCTGGAAAGTCCATATGCATAGATTATATTACAGAAACAGGATCTCTCGATTGAGTTCTACGGAGTCAGAGAGCGTAGAAGATGCACTTTTGGAGAGTATAAGTGGCCTAAGCGTACCACAGACACCGAACAGCTCTCGATCGAGAGCTCCTCTGTTTTCCCTTTGTTCACGCGAGCGAAAGTAGTCCCGCCGCTTCGCCTGGAAGCTACTGGGGCTTACCTGACGATGTTTTGCTCGCTTACCACAATTTACTGTTCTCTCATCGAGACTCGACGTTTTTCACGATGAGATATAACGGATCCAATAAATTCCAAGTGTTCAATGGAGTCGAATTAAATCCGAATTTGTAAATATTGAAACTACGAAAAAAATGCATATTCACGCATTTGAACGTAATCCTCCAATAGTTACACAAGAATTTTTCATTATTATAATTCATTAAGAATTTACACGATTTTAATTAAATGGTATTGTGAATAACATTAATTAATTTTTCAACTTAAAAAATGTCGAAAATGAATAACAAATGAATTATAAAAATGCGATGTTTCGTAAATATACAATGAATGATTTAATGAATAATATTCATGAAAAATCAATGGCGGAAAATCGAAAGCTAAGCGTTTCAGGAGAATTACCTTAAAATACGTAAATACACAATTTTTTATTAAAATTTCTGATATTTACAAATCTCGATTTTATTCAACTCCATTATACACTTTGAATCCATTTCACCTCAAAATAATGTTTTTATTATTATTATTGATTAATATTAATATTTGCGATATCGAAGGCGTTGGAATTAAAAAAAAAATCGTACCGAATCGATCGGAAAATGTAAATCGAAAATTATCGTAGATCTTCATTCGGAAAAAAAACCCACCGAAATCCCTTACGTTTGTTTACGATTGACGAAAAAATGTATTGATCGAACGACAAGATGATATAAAACAGATGTGTTTACACGACAATATACCTGGAAAAATCGAGTTGCGCATAAGCTCGACGTATATCATCGTCGCCGTCGTACGATCGTCGATTATCGTCGAGATAGTCGAATTCATCGGTGCGATCGATCGGTTCGTCGCCCGGGAGTGTGATTTTCGTCGAGGAATAACGGACACCGGCCTCAAGCCAATCCTGATGATGGATGTTGTCGTTGTCCTCGTTGAAAGCGATTTTACGCTCTGGTTCGTCGATGACGACGACAGTAGCGCAGTCATCGCTTGAAATAGTCGTCGTGCTGCCAGACATAGCAGCATAAGCGGCAGCAACAATTTCTTCCTCGTCTTCATCTGCTCCTCCTCCGCGTGAACTAATCGTTTCTCCATTCTCTTCTCGAGCATCGTTGACCTTGTCGATGTCGTTGTCGTTCAAAATCTTTTCAATATTCGTGGGCGTCGTTGAGAGTCTCTTCGTCGTTTCTCCTGAAAAATCGTTCCTCTTGGCGACCGTTTTTTCTGCGTCGTTATCCCGAAACGCCGTTCTCTCGTTCGCCGTCGTTTTGCCGATTTTCTCAACGGCAAAATCGTTAAACGATATCTCGTAATCTCGTTCGGAATTTCTCAAAATTACGTCATCGTTTCGAGTTATTCTCGTTGATGTTCGATCCGCGATAAGAGGAATCGAACATTTAATCGAACTTTTACTCTTATCATTGCGACTTTCGTCCTCCGTCTCGAACGCGCAATTATTCTCGATAGCGTTCGATACCGACGAGAGAATCAACGATTTTTCGTGACCCGCAACATTGTTGTGCGATATCGACGATCTTTCGTCGTTGATAGTCTCGTTGATCTCGCTGTCGGCGCGGCAAAGACGAGCGGTGGAATTTTCCCGATCGCAACGTTCGACGCCGTTCTCGCGAGGCTGGGCTCGTTGCTGATGATGTTGCGGCTGTTGGTGCCTTTCCCGATGATTTTCAGACTCGTTCCTTTCACTCGCGCCACGAGTCGTTCCACCGACGTCGCAACCGGCGCGTTCGACTGTTTTCTCCGGGACGGCATTACCGGTAATATTACCGCTCGAGCTTCGGGCAACGGTCTCGTCGGTGCTGCACCTCGGCGAAACGAACGGACGTGCCAATTGACGTTCGTTCGAATTACAACGCTTAGGCTGCTCACCGTTCGTTTGCTTTTCCCTACCGGAATCGTATACAACGGTTCGTCCGACTTTTGGCAATTTTGCTTTATCTTTTTCATCATCGGATCGCCAAGGTTTGGTATTCGGCGGTGGTGGCGCCTGTCGAGTGGGACACGGTGGCCGCGGTGACCTCTTGAGAGCCTCCGCGACTACCTGTCGACTCGGTCGCGGTGGGACGGGCGGGGGATGGGGTCTCTGACTCGTCGCAAGCTGCATGCCGCGACGAAAAAAAAAATAATAATAATGCAAATCTTCAAACGCCGGAGAACCCTATCCTCGCGTATATAAAAGTACACGACGAGCCCGTCAACGCGACAACGAGGAAAAGCGTTTTACGACGTTGCATCGATACGATTTATAATCTCGTCTCTCAGTTGCAGTTTATCGCGAGTCATTGGGCGTTACGCAAAACACTTCCACGTGTTGCGAAACTCGTCTCTATCACGATCCATCGAAGTTAATTGTTTTTTTTTAATCACTGCTTTGGAATATATATTTGATAAATAATGGTTTAGAAATGATATACAACGTATTTATAAAAATATTTTATTATACGAGAAAAAAAAAAGATCGAGCGATAAAACAATAATCTCTTGGATATCGCGTTTCTAACACGCGTATCGAGACACCCGATCTACCGATTAACGAACAAACAATCCGTGGATCCTGTTACATCGGAAACGATGTATCGAGTCAACGTTGCGGTAACTACGAATTCTTCCTTCGTATTTCTCAATGACACTGTACGAATAAACGTTGCACACTGCACGGATCACACTACGACGATATCTCGAGAATATTACACTCCATCGCTTCGATGTACGAGATACGAAACTTTTTCGATAGATCGAACTGTACTATTCGGAAACATGTAAAAAAATCATTCAATGACGCACGAGTGCCGAAGAATGCTGACGAAAAAAAAAAACAGAACGAAAAAAAAAGACCGACGAAACTTGTCAACAACAACCGGTCGCGAGTTCTGAACTCTCTTGTTCGGGTTACATTTGGGCGCAGGTGTGCACGTCGCACGCTGCGCGAGCTCCTCTGTGCCCTCGGTGTGGTCGTCTCAAGTGCCAACGATATCCACAGATCTGCTGTCCTTCTCGTTCCTCCCGACCTGTTCCCTCTAAGGTACCGTTTCGCCTTCTCGCTTATTCTTATTATGTTTTTTTGGTTTGTTTTGTTTTTTTTCTTTCTATCTATCCACCATCACTGTCGCACTCGAAAGTCGCGATCGCCGTGAGGGCGCGCGGCAAAAAAACACTATGTACACGACGATCTTTCTCGCTCCTCGTATCCGACGGAGGGATCGACTCGAACTGACTCCGCCGCGATCCCGCAAACATCCTTCGCGTTCGCCGTTCGAGGGAACCCACGTGACTATCTCACAACGCGACTGAGAGACCCCGAGAGTCGTCTCGGTGAGCGTGCCAGGTAGTCCGGCTAACCAGTCAGCTAATAGTGTGGTTTCTCTGTGCTCACGCGCGGGACCCACATGCATAACGTTGTATTACGTACGATATATAAGTACAGTCGTTTTATACGGGGAGTAATGTTGGCCGGTCTAACAATGCAGATCGACATTATTAGCGAAGAATCCAACGGCGACAATAAAGGTGAAACTATTAGTTAGTAAGTTTTCTTTCACTCGCTTCGAAGAAAAATGACATTTTTTTTCGTTATCGAATTTATTTCAGAATTACATTGTAAACAATCGATCAGATCAAGAAATTTAATGAAATAAATAAAACTCGAGCGAAAAATTATAGGTTATGATCGGCGTGTTCCGTCGTAACAAAAGGCGCGAACTTTCATTTTTGTTTTATTGATTTTTTTGCATATTATTTTAGTCGCGATCGCAATTCGACAACTTCGGTTGCAGGAAAATTCAATAATTTTTTTCTATAATTCAATATTCGTAATTCAATATCTTTCTTCGCCGTGAAAAAGTACAAAAGTAAAATATATACACTTAAATATAAAAATTTACATTGTATGAATATAACATAACCTTTAATTCATTTTATTTTTCATTTCTATGTTTATTCGTTCAAAAGCAACATATATGTATATTTTAAACATAGAATTACGAGATTTGGTTTAAATGATCAAGAATGCCCCTTCGCTTCGGCTTTACGAGAAGTTAGAGCGGAGTATCGTGCCGCGATGTGTTGGTTCCTCGGTTGTGGGTGTGTATTCACCGCGAGAACTCAGGAAAACAGGCGGTCTATCGTCGTAGTATCGCGTGAGAGAGTAAACTCGCGAGTTGGGAAGAGTACAGAGGGGAACGAGAAACGAAAGGTGGAGGGGGGGGGGGTCTCGATTGGGTATCTCCGTCTTTTATCCTCCACCACGACGCCACTGGCCGCTTCCACGCTACCGCGGTCGACAGGGACGTGGACGCTGTTCCCGGGCCCCCCTCTGGGTGTTCGCGATACCGATAATAATAATGTGAGAGAAACGACTACTACGTACCTTTGTTTAGCATACAGATAATGAGGCGTAGTACCACAGCTGGCAAAGTGTCAAACCGACACGCTGCCGCTCGCGCGCAAGAAAATCAGCTGTTAGATCGCGTAACCCTATCGTTACGGTCAACAAGAGCGAATATATTTTCGAAAATATTTCGAATTATCAGTCATCGTATTCTCACTATCGATTGTAAATAATCAAAAATTTAAAAACTGCAAAGTATTTCAAATTTTTCACGGTATTTACTTTTTTCAAAAAGTAAACAATTGTTTCATCGTTATTTGGTATAAAAATGGTCGTAGAGATTTCTTTTTCTCGCAATTGAGTTTCCGATTTGTTTCGTCGAAATTACATCGTCGTTACATCAAAATTATTTTATCGATAGGAAAAGGGGAATTTTGTTTTTTTTTTGTGAACTTTATTCCGACTCGAGACACGCGATGCTTCGCGCAGGCGAGAACGACGATTTTTCATCACCTTCAACAATATAAGAAAATTGAGTAACGCTCCGCGTATCCTTGAAATTTCCAATTGGCAGAAATTACGATGATTATAAAGTCATTAGATATTGCATTAAATGTGTTAGCCAACCGGATCGCTTGTTTCAAAAAAATAAGTTATAATCGCGGAAAAAAAATAGCGGGGTAGCGATTTTTTTTTTTAGTTGTAATATTGTTATGATATAAATGGCGTGACGCGAAAGAAATTGGTTTTTTCGCGGTCGATATAGTAAGAAATATCGGATAACATGTATATCTTACCTGAATCGGTGCTTCGTGCTGACACCTGGGGAACGTCGATGTAGGGATCGGCTATTCTTTGAATTTCCACTCCTGACGGCACATCGGGCATAAATGACTGGTTTGTTGCGAGTGAAGCCACTTCATGATACAGTGAATGTGGAAGCAGTGAGAGCACTGGCCCCACACTGTGAAACGAATGAAAAAAAAAAAACAATCGGGATAATCACCGTCTTTACAACTTCACTGTAGGATTATGAGAATTTAGTCGGAAGATCGAGAGAGAACTCTCGAGGGCACCTGACGAGATGCATTTCACGAGCACGAAACTTTTGCACGCGGAGAGGTGGAGCTTTGGCCCGATACGAACTCGTGGGTGCATGCGAAGCCGGTACAGGCGTACGCGTACACGAATACGTGGGGAATACTGTTGGGGGAGCGAGCGACAGACGGCCGATGCCGCATCGCCTCGAACGGATCGATATTTTCGCTACGGATTGCGCAAGTGCGATATATTAAATAAGCGCGATGGCATAATTCCGATTGAAAAAAAAAACAAAAAAAATGTTATCGATCGTTCGTAACGAAAAGATCGATGAAAAATAAAAATTGGAAAAAAATGTAACTTGAATAATTGACTCGAAGTTATTATTTAGCCGATCAAAGAAATTAGTTGGAATCATACAAAATCGTAAGAGAAAACGTATTATAATATGGTATCACGCGATGTCAATTTATTTATTTTTATTTAATACACAATGGGAATGCATTCGTACGCGTGAATCGAAATTTTTTCATATTATTAAAACTTTCCCCACGAGACACGGAATATAATTGGAATCATTAAAAAAAATGCACTTCGGGATTGCGGTTTGAAATAAATAATATATTACCTAAAGGACAATCGTCGCCGGGGATTTTGCAATCCGGACAACTGGCGTCAAAGGGCATTCGGCATATACCGCAATTGTCGTCGTTTGCTATCCATCGCCAGGTGGCAACGCCGATCCAACCTAACGAAACACGCGTTATCAATGAATGATCGTACGACCGGTTTCTCGCTGCTCACTAATATTGATATATGATGTTTAACGATACGTTTAATTTTCCGGTTAACGCGATGATAAATGATACATAATTACGAATTGACAAATACGAATGTAGAAAAAAGAAGGGGTTAGAAATACATACTTTTTATCGTCACTTTCATTTTTTATATCGAACGAACACCGTAAACGAGCTCCCGGTCTCACTGACGTTAAATGATAGTTATTTATCGACAAGAATTGCGTCGCAGGATAAATACTCAAACAAAAATACTGTGTTTTCCGAACAGATGACAAACGCAACACGTATGTAGGTTAGAAAACATAAACGACAGCGAACGAACGAAATAATTCTGAAAGAAAATTGCTAGCCGGAGCCATCTGTGCTGCTCGCGCCGCACCGTGAACCGCGCAACTAACGCCGCAACTGAACACGACTCACGGCGGTGGGGGAACTTTTTCCATTCGGTCGGTACTGCCGGTCCGGTGCGGAGTGCGGAATTCGCCGGCTATTCAAAGTCGAAACAATAGATATGCTGTGACGGTTATGAATACAGAGAGTTGATCTATAAAGTGTTTAGAGTGTCAGGTGTTTCGAAGTCTCGGAATATCGGTGGATAAAAAACGCCGCCATTGAAGATTTCGATAAATGTGAATATCGGCCGTCGTGGATATGAAAATCTTCGAGAAATTCGGTGATTAATGACGAACATTTCGATGAAACGTAACGGAGAAGTAAAAAATCACTTGGTAAGCGTATTTACGTCATAAAATCCAACGGCAATTTGATAATTTCCGTAGACACGTAAATTATTGCGAGCGTTAGTAACCCCGACGATTCAATTTCTTTTTTTATCGTTTATTCATTGCGTTCCCATATCTTTCGTGCGATTGCGAGTTCATTTACCCGCGTGACCACCCTGTGCACAGTCGGTAAAGAAATCCGTAATTAATGGTTTTCATAAATCATACATTTTATCGTAGCACAATGCGTATCATCGGACGCGATTTTTAATAATGCATCCGATAATATTTTTCGTTTTTTTTTTTAAGTATGCGGTGTCTAAAAATCATTCAGTACCGTTTTTGTTACCAACAGTCAGTATTTTACCTCTCATTGAGGATCTATTACATTGTTTCGATGGTAAGAGTTATCTACAGTGGTAAGAATGCGTTTGTATTAATGTGCGCCGATGCACGGTAGATATCTATCGTATCGGCAGTCGGTAAACGAGCCTCCAATGATTTCAATCTCAATTTCTCGTCTTTATATCGACGAATTCGTTTCAAAATTGAAGAACGTTCAAGTTTCACAGTTTCGCCAACCGAGGTCTGCACCCGTATTAAATTTTTTGCGGAAGTTTGAATTGTCCGGTTGTTAATACAACGTTTATAAATATATTAGCGACGATGCATCGATATTTCATGCCAGTAGTTGATTAAACAATCTTCTCTGCGACCCAATAAATCGAGGAGATTTAAAATGTCGTTAATTGTGCCGAGTTATTAATAATTTCATTCGATTAAATAACACCATACGTATCAATTTCGATTGGTAGAGGAAAAAGTTCTTTGTATTTCGATTATAAGAAAATAAACGAATTTCGGAGATTGACCGATGAACATTTGGGTCTTAAATGAGGTGTTTGATATCGAATACTTATTTGGACGCTTCTTTTGAGGAGAGTGTATCGCTGCGTATTACCAAAGGCTGAGAATTCACGTGAAATTCAGAGCGAATTTCGAATATTTCCCAATTTAATAACAATTTTAAAAAATAACTATACAGAAGGTGTAGAAGGTCCATAAGATTTTTTTTTTTCGAAAATAAGAATTTTTTTTTTAAATGCATAAAAATGATCGAATAAATTTCGGCTAAAGAAATGTTAAATTACCGGATGATTCGTTAAACAATCATTTTTTTTACTAATTTGTTAATATCTTTTTCGAATTATTATTATGGAAAATTAATCTTCTTAGTACCTTCTGTATGGTTGATTTTTTTCGAATACTTATTCGGTTCGAATGTTATCGAAATTGTCTCTGAATTTCACGTGAATCGAACTCTGCTAATACGCAGCGATACGCCCTCCTTAACTATTAACGAGTTCCTACCCCGCGATATTAACGTGAATTCTGAGAGCACCAAGAAAAGAGAGTTTGCGTCTCAGATGCGTTGTACACTAATCAACATCGATATATAATAATTATATTATCCCATCCGTTTGACTACCCAAGTGGTATACGCAGGTATCACAGATCGCGATCGCTTTTGTCTGAATAATATGCGAAATTACGACCACCCAGAGAATTGCTACAATCTTAAAAAAAAATTGCACTAACGAACAAACAACCCGCATATCCGTCGGATCGCCGCAAAACTATTCGTTCTAACATCGTCAGCGGCGTTCACGAATTAACATAACGTTAAATATTAATGTCCGAAGTTTCTTCCTTCTCTCCCTCGCGAGCGAAGTATTCTATTCTCTTGCTTACCGCGAGACATCGCTACATATTTATAAACTTCCCTCTCTCAATTATCCCCGTGTGCGCCAAGTTAATTTATATTATTACGGACTATCAATAAAAATAATTGCTTTATTAACATGACTAATGGTGAGTTTACATTCATAATTCGTTTGCCGCTAAAGCGTGGACTCGCGGACCTCTGCTCGTTTTCCCAGCGGGGGGAGACGGTCTCCGCTTTAACTTTTGTACGCCCCGTTAGTTACAACACAGACATATATTACACGAATTCGTATGCAGGAGGACCCGAAACTCAAATGTTTATTATTAATTAGCTTGAAAAAATGTCGGAATACAAATTTAAAATTTATCGATCTGTTAACCTGACTTTCGTTAATATTTCGACGAAAAAAAAAAAATCAAAAATATATCGTATTGATCGTAAGAAATATCATACAATACACTGAAAAAAATGATTAGTTTAGAAAAATAGTAGTCGTCAGAAAAAAACCAATTTTTTTTCTAAAAAAAATCGTTCCATTTCACTTTTTTTTAAATTTATTTTTCATTCAGCGTACCGCTGAATGTATATTAAACAATTTACAATTAATATTCGAATTTTTCGCCATTAACTTCCGGAGCTTTGAACATTTTTAGTAAAAAAGAATTATGTTTTTTAATAAAAAAAAAGATCGAGTCAAAGGTGAAAAGTCTCCGTGCGAAGTTCGTTTTCTTTGAAACAATCTGTAGCCGTAACATCGTATATCTTCGTACGCATATTCAGGTATATCGCCCATTGCGCGACCCTCGTACGTCGATCCATCGGGTACTTTGTCTGGGAACAAGAATGACGAACGATCGTCCATAGATCGCTGCGTTGCGAAGGACAAGGATAGAGTTGTACCGGAGCGGGTATCGTTGTCATTACGCGGCTCATTATCATGATTACGGGGATGAACGCGGTGGTGAGGATACTCTCCGTTTTGCCTCCGTCGTGTATTAAGCGGCGTCGGCAGGCGGTTAGACGTCATGCGCCACGGTATCCATCGCTCGGGCGATGTTCATATTGAATTTAATGGGGAATACGACGAGAGGCGAATAGCGTGTCTCGCGTATAATGGACGCATACGGCTAATACACTCTCGCCGCTCTTGTCCTCTCTCCGTACGCCGTGCCGCGGTAGTTCGCCCCTCGTGCATAACCCTCCCGACCGGGCCGAGCCTCGCGATGCATAAATCACTGCTATGGTACATCCGAGCCATTTATAAAGGCTAAGCGGTGATGAGTCGTATCGCTCGATTATCATACATATACCTCTCTCGCCGCAGCGTCGTTTCTTCATTCGCCTAACCGAGAATATCATTACGCCGAGCGGCGGCGAGTACCCGACGATCGACGCGAAAAAGGAGGCGCGAGCTTTGCATCGGCCTCGACGAGACGCCGGATGAGAGGCGTGCGTGAGGCCTCTCTGCACGCTGACCGATTAATTATTGGCTAATGACTATCGAACAGGCGAACTATACAGATGCTCAGCTTTATTGCAATGCTATTATCGTAACGCGAAGCTGCTGTCGTTAAACTTTTTTCTTTTTTTCGTATATATAAGACATCGCTAACGGAGTAATAACAAAAGCAAAAAAAAATATCGGAATGATGGGGTTCATGGGGGTCACTCTTATTACATCGAGAAACGATATGAATTTTTGTTTTTTTTGCTTCTCAATCGTTATCCGAGCCTCTCGTTCGAACAAAAAATTGATATCGAACTGTTTTTCATCGTAAAAAAATGTAACACAGCGTGAAGCAATTATCGGCGTTTCGCGTAATTTCTGAAGTGCATTGATCGATCGGTAACTTATAATCGATACATTTAATGGTGCGATGAAAAGTTAGTTTTTTAATAGGATATCCATTTTTTGTCGTAAATTCTCCGATAAATTCGTCTCGCATTGGGGAGCGGTGCGATTTTCGTCTTTTAACGATTCAATAAATTCGAAAATTCGATCGGCTCGGGGATGAGGCGCGCGTTAATTTATTTCGCGTGTACAGCGCGATGTTACACGTGTCTTTTTTACCTTTGGTCGATAATTGATTCCTCCGTTTCAAAAGTCTCGAAGTAGTGAGAGATTCGTTCGTCGAAGTATAATATCCCCTATGAGCTCAAGCGGCGTTAATGTTTCCGTAATCTATTATGCGGCTTTCTCTTATCTCCGCAAGCCGGAGGCTCCGAAACCCGCACCGGAGTATACAACCGGCGCGTTCGTTTTATACCGATACGAAGCGTCGGGGCAGACACGCCGACGCGATATAAATTACGATCGTTATCTGTCGAGCCGCGCGTCTAGTCGTGCACACCGCGTTGTAGGTACGACGATGGCGCGTCCATTCGCTTGAAACATTGTCCGTCGTTCCCGCGTCGCGACCGCAGAGGATAGAAGTCGACTCGTTGACTCGAATCGTTAGTATACCATTTAAATACACTAACGCTGACAAGATTCGTCACATTCGAAAGTGTCCAATGCTTCATTCAACGGTTCGGCACAATAATTTATTTACAACATAATTTATATTTTCTAAAAAGTACGCGACGCGTCGTGAATATTCATGAATTATTCTCAGGCCGTTTCTTGAATCATTGCCGCGGGAAACGAAATGACGTATAGTCCGGTCGAAGGATCTCTGCTATAAGATTCGAGGAAATACTAATATAACACGCAATTCAAACGTTATCTATGTTAATCACATTTTTTCGGTGGGGATTGGTCGGTAATTAATGGAGAACTTGATTATGTATTTATAAATATAAAAATTGTGCGTTCGATGTTTTTTTTTTTTTTTTTTTTTTTTTAGTACGGAAATGTTGCTACTTGTCTTATCTATTGTATCTATCATACGAACAGATAATTCTCACCAGTCGCGAAGGTAGAAACGCGATCGTTAATTATAATACGAGTGTGAGATTGTCTATAGAAACGTGATCACTTCCGCCCCCTTATCCCCCGCCCCCTTGTGCCGCAGCATCAGTTAAAGATCTTATTACATCGCGAGAGCGAGCGAGACGAGAGATCGCGTAATTTATGAGGTTCAATGCTTGAACGCCGCCCGGGACTCATAAATCGGGCTTATCGTCGAATCATTACTCCTCATTAATATCTGTCGTTCTGTTTGTCGAAATAAGCATCCCGTACGAGAGAGACGCGAGAACGCTTTTGATTTCTTAACTGCCTCGCGCTTGCTAAGTCCCCCGAGACTGTTGTACGTAAATTTATACTATCCCAGTGAGTTGATAGTCACGAGAAATTTCACAGAGACGGAAGACTCGTGTGTGTTGGCAGCGAAAAAAAAAAAAAAAAAAAAAAAACTACTTTTGAGATTTTTAACGACTTGGAAACTTCCGGTCGTTATATAAATAGAAACGCACTGACGAAGATAAAATCGTATACATTCATTTTTTTTTCTTTTTTTTTGAATATTTTACTGTTCGTTATTAACATTTTTTAAATGATCTTTTAATGAAGTTCAATTTCTTCGTACGCGTGTAATGAGATATAAACGGAAGTGTGAATTTTTCGAAACGAAATTTTATTATCCAGAGGTTTCTCACTCTCATCCTCGAGGGTTTCTCGTGCTCGTTTAAACTTTTTCGTTTTCGGAGCTAATTAACGTGACGCATTAATAATGATAATGTCTTGTCCGCGGTATGCCCGGGATATCCATAGAGAGACGAAAAATCGAGGGTACGTAGAGAGACACACATACAAAGAGAGCGAAGCGAGAGGAGCGGTTCCGCAAGTGGGGTAAATTTAATTTTTTGCACGCCTCGCCGCATCCTTTGCTCAACGGAGTTGAATAATTTATAAAATCTGCGCGGGGGTTCGCGTGCTGTAGAGGCGAGCGGCAAGCAAAAGCGCCCGGACGCCGCCGGTTCTTTCTCGTTCTACGAGTGCGGCTACCCCGAGGCGCGCGTTCAAAAGTTGAAACGACGCCGCGCATCCCCCGCAGTCCTCCCCTCCCTCTCCCGCCTCCCCGTGTATACATACGCATTTGCCGACGCGGCTCGTCGAGATTTCGGCGTTCGGAACCGCTCGTCGACGTGTATCGGTAACCACTACTACAACCGCGCCGGGCGCTTTTATAATTAGGCAACGAAACGAATTGCGTCTGACATCCATATCGACTACCTAACTCAACCCTAACTAACGAGGCTTCGTTTCATTCGATCGAACGCCAATAAATCTCGCGGTCTCCCGTATCTCCGCCATTATCGTAAATCTTCCGACGCCGCTGGAAGCCAGCGCGTCGCGGTTCGTCTCTCTGTGTGGGTGTTTTTTCTTCTCATCCTTCTGGCTTCGCTTCTCTTCTTGTTCTTCATCGTCTTTTGCTTTCGCGGCGTTCGACTCGCGCGCTCCTTCTCTTTATTTTCCTTGTCTCGCTTTATATTCTTTCGTCGTTTTCTTCGTCTTATTCTACGTGCGGATAAACCTTTCGTTTAGCTATTTACATCCGTCATAAATCACGCGATATGCGCGCACGCGGACATTAAGCAGCGGATCGTTTAAGCGGTTGCCACACGCTTCGAATGTCTCGTCGGCATTGGCCCTCTTGTACCGTACACACGAGGGATTATACTGTACACCCCTCCCCCCTTCCTTCCCCCGGGACTTTAGTATCGGGATTATGGACGCGACGGCAGTTTTTATGCCCTCATAACGAAATCGGACTTTCCATCCTCTGTTGTCGTCGTCAAGAGCCATTTGACAACAACGAGAATCGTCGGGAAGCTTTGCCGTCGGTGGTGTAACAAATGTTTTTGTTTCACTGCGGAACGGTAGAAACTTATCGGTTCGCCTACGAATAATAATCATAATAATTCATTTCGTGGTCCAAGTTCTTTAAAACGGCTCTAAAGGTTCTAAAAAAAAACGGAGCGAATCAACTTCGCGTATAAAGTCTTCACGGGGCGTTAACACGCGTATCTTGTGAGAGGTACACAAAAGATCGTTGTCGATATATCGCGGCTCGTGGAGAATGTGTCTCGCGGAATCGAACGGACACACAGAAGCGCGTGGAAGTAACGCGCGCGAAGAGAGAGTAAGCAGCATCGTCCAGCAGCAGAGCGGCACCCTTTTACGACACCCCATAAACAAGACAAAGTAACGCGAAAGCCTTTCGACACAACAGCCCCGTGTCGTAGTCGCCGCAGTGGCAGTCGTAACATTAATTAAAATGAAAAACGCGCTTGCAAAGCCGTTCAAATAAATTCCCGCGGACGTATGGCAATAAATTAATTGGCCGTGTGCGCGTGCGCAGGCGCGAGCGCGTCGCGCCGGCTCACGCGCCTGCGCAGAAGCTGAATCGCTCGAGTGTCGCTCGAGCGCGAAATAACGGCGAAGCGCGCTCGACGTTAAAGCGAGACTCGCCGATCGGTTAGACTCGCGGAGAAATAGTAACGAAGCCGAAGAGAAGTAGCCGGATAGCGGCAGGTTTATTTGTAAAAGGTGTAGGAATAAAGTGAGTTTACGGGTTTAAAAGCCGCGGCGTGCGCGAGAGACAGAGCGACGAAAAGGAAGAGTCCGCGGATTGCAGGGGAGGGGGGGGGGGATTCAGCGGGGGATTTCCCTATAGCGCTGATCTCGCGGGGCCGTCGCGCGAGCGGCAAAACAGGCACGAGAGAGGCGAGAGTTGTTACTGACAGCAAACATGGCCTCCACCTCGTCGGCCTCAGGCCAGCTTAACAACTTGCTTTCGCCCATACCGAAGGGGTGGGAAGGAGAGGAGAGGCGAGTTCCTTTTTAGTGAATTGCTCGAGCATTATTAATCGCCTGATGTGGATTTCAAACTTATTACCGTCGCTGACATGACAGACATTGCCGAGGGCGAGACTCGCTTGCTTGCACGTTCTTCCTCAACCGATCCTCTCTTTCTCTCGGCTCTCTCTCTACTTCAAGGCTCTTTACTCGCCATGAAACGGCTCTGCAGTCCTCTAACTCTTAACTCGTTTATAGTGTACATATAATACGCGTATATACACTTTCTATACCTATATATACGTGTATTCGTGATATCTCTCTCTCTCTCTTGCTCTCTCTTTTCGCTATACTACGTACGCTTCCCTCTCTACTCGGTTTCATTTGACGTCCATGCCAGGTGCACGTCTAACTGCTTGACTCGCGGGACTCGGATTTACCTGATGCAGATTACGTGAAGAGCGCTTGCAGCATCGGGCGCGCACTCTCGCGAATCACTGCCTCCGCCCCGTTTTCGCGTTATTCACCGGTGCTTGATAATCCCCGTACCCGTTGGCCGCGATTGAAAGTAATTCCATTTGACCGTGGGGCTTGGAATACTCAAACTTTTGACTCGTCTCTCTTGCCGCTTCTCCGTTTATTCCATACGCCTCCTCCATACCATTGCGGGATACCGATACACACGTCGCGTACAAACTCTCTCACTATTCATGATAGTCCGATGCACACTCGTGAGCCCCGAGGGAAAGAGGGGGTGTTATCATCGCTGCTCGCGCGATCGGATATTTGCACAATCGTAGTCGGTATTCGTTTTACTTCGTTCCGAATACAAATCGAAAGAAATCTGAACGTTCGCAAATTTCTCGGAAAATTTTTCTCGGAAAAATCGGCATATAAAAATAATTTAGAATTTTCACAAAAATGATTTTTTTTTGTTCCCAACTGAAAATTTGTCCAAATTTATCATTAAATGACTTTATTTGTCCGGAATATATAAATCGCGTTGATTAATCATTAAATACATTTATTTGACTGCCGTCGGTAATGATTAATATTTCGATGGCAATAAAGAAAAAAATAGTTCGATTGTCTGATAATTAATTGGGCGAATGACACTTTGTAAATAATGACTCTAATAAAAATCACATTGCCTCATGTACACTGTTTGATGAGATTAAAAAAATAGAAAAAAAAGGAATCTGCTGGAAAAAATTGCTTTACCGATATATTTTTCCTACCTGTCTCTGTAATTGCGGCTTTAGCTTTCGACTTGTCGAGACATCAGCCAGATGGTAGCACGCAGCCTGAAGCGTTATACGATTCCGTATGAAATTCTACTGCGACGATATACGCGGTAACCCATTCGATATATCTTCGATACGGAAAACATCGAACGCCATTAATTCCGGCGATCAAACGATTCCAATTAATTAAGATAATTTGCGGTAAAATGAATGCCTCGCTGGATGTTCGAAACATATTACGAAGAGGGGAGGGGTGGGGGGGGGGGGGGGGGAGGGTTCGCGAGAGAACACGACTATAGGGAGGATGAGAGCCATCAGTCGGCTTCGGCTTTCATCGTTTCGACGCAACGCCCGTACGCGCAATAACGATAATTTGAATAACGTCGGGTGTTTCCATCCGTCATCGCTCGTTACCTTTTGCCTCTCGGCCTCTTCTCATCTCTTGGCGCGTCAAAAGCCGGATTCTCCGGGTGCGTTATTGCGGCTTGTCGATTTCGCAATGGATCCCCAGTGGCGCGTGAGCGCGCCGCGGTCTTCGAAGCCGCTTCGTGTGTTCGGACATCTCGCGTTTGTAGTCCAATGCGATTATTCACACGCCAACGATTCCCGCCTGTCACCGCGTCCAAGAGTTATGTTATACGCTCGGTCAGCCCCGCTATACGAACATTGTATACTCTGCGCGTGTATATCGACATATGTATCGTATGCAACAAACACCTACAATGTGATGCACTCGAACAAAATTACGTGTCGTTGGATAATAAGCTCTCGCGAACGATCGAGCGATTCTCTCGATCGCCGGTACATCGTACCCTCCGTTCCGCAAGTTTTGCTTCTCGATCAGAAATTTCCCGATACACGCAACGCCTTACATGCAAACGAGTTAAAAATCGTCGATCGAATTCGGATTTCGCATATATACGAGAAAAACGTAATCGTTGACGATTTTTCTTCGGAATTTTTCGCGGAACGGAGAAACCGCTAAAGAGGTTAAAAAACCACTGAGGTTAGGGGTACCGTTATCAAAAGATCGTTCTCTTCCGTGCTTTGGTGTCGGGACCTAAGTGACGAAAGCGTGGAGACGGAAACTAGGAAAGACTTGTACCGGGAGGGGACGTTCCGAGGGTAATATCACACGTCGTCGATACACTATATTACGGCTTCGGACACATATACACATACATTGTACGTTCATAGCGTTACCAGCATACGCCCACGCGAAGCGGACGGTGTGTGATACTCCCCACGGAAGATTTATGACGCTATAAAATATCATTTGTATTTCGCGTCGAAGCGGACGAGAGGTGGAAAGGGCGAGGGGAACAGCCGAGGAGTCTTGATTAATGCGCCACACACACACGCGCACATTGCCGCGCGCTTGTAGTTATATATCCAAAGCCTCCGCGTCCCTAGCTGAACACACGATGAATAAATGACGTGTGTTGTTCCACTGTAGTAACATCAATCTGAAAGAAAGATCTATCCTCGACGAGACACGGAACGTAGAGAAAAGAGAGAAAGAGAGAAAAAGACCGGGGGCGGTTCGACGACGTCGTCGTTGATAAATCGTGAAGATTGGACTCCTAGCACCCGAGATACGATCGGTCACTCTACTTCACTTCAACTCCCCGGCTATGCCACTGCCACGATTCAATCGTGAAACTGCCTTTGGCCGAATGCTATGGCGTTTCAACGAGCTCTCGCATCCACCGCATCAACCCTCCCATTAGCGCGACACGCTTGAAGGGTGAACGCGCGTGAGTGTCACGACCCTTCGGTCAAAGCTTCTCGCGTGACATCGCGCGTCGTCGTTCCATTCCTCAGTCCCATCCCCAGTCTCTTGGTAATTATATACCTTGCGGAAACTCGCGTCAAATCATGCGAATTCATGATCGGAACTATATATCTTTTTTTTTTTTTCAATATAAATTGCGATAATCTTAGATCTTGAAATTCTTAGAGAGATCGATTTTTTTGATATCTGATTAAACAGCGTTTTTTTTTGGGAAAATCAAATGGAATTTTAAGATGATGAAATTAAATCGATGTGTTACGAAGTTGAGGTTAGGGGATTCCCCCACAGTCTGCAGTCTTAACTGCTGAATCAGTTTCTGACGATTCTGAACCAGTTATCCGTATCGCGAGCGGCAATTCGTCTCCGCGCCCTATTTTTTTTTTTTTTTTCACGCTCATTCATCATTTAGCAATGATTTTATGCGGGACGAATGAACGAGCGCGAAGCGGCAGACTTACAACTGATCTCTCCCTAACGGTGGATGGTACCCAAGCGTATCCCCTACGAGGGCGCACAGGGATATATATCATATCGTCTATCGCGTAACTCTCTCTCTCTCTCTCTCTCTCTCTGCCTTTACGACTATTACCGCGTAGACTTACGATATATCCACTTTGTTATAGTACATTACAAATACTCCACGGGCCTCGAGCTTCAAGATATACGAAGCCGTTTATCAACACGAAAGATTGAGTATAATAGGATCATCGAATGTGGTGAATTAGTTGCCAGCATTCAATTACGCGATCGGAAAATTCACCTACGAGTCTCGTGTAAAAATAATTATTGGTGGTCGAGAAGTTTACTTATCACACAGAAAAAAAAAATACAGTATTACATTGCGGAAGGAGAGAATTTTTTTTTAAGCTTTGACGATGAAGCAATCGCTTAAAATAAAAAAAAAAATCTGCGTTGCTTGGCGCTTGTATCCGATAAATGCTTCGAACTTTCTTAAATTTAGGAATTTCGATCTAAAATTTGTCCCGAAGGCGCACTGTACACAGCACATTCCTACCTTTTCTTTTCATTTATTAAAATTTTTTTTTTTCGTTTACTCGGCCCCTCGAACTCGAATTTTTAACAAACCATAATAGACGTTCATTCAACAAGCCAATAATTTCTTACAATCATTGAATCCGTAATCTCAGCAAAATACATCGCGAAATAAAAAAGTAGCGAAGAAATCGTAGCGACGACAGCGCCAACTGTAGACAGTACTTCATTGTATATAAGAGGCACTGTTTATCCGCGTAAATATTTCAACGCCGCCGTGAGAGTGTGAATAGGAGAGAAAAAGAGGATATGAGAAAGTAGCGAAAAGGGCAGTCGGTAGAGAAAATAGGGTGGTGAAGAGGCGGGAGAGGGAGGGGAGGGGCGCGGGGAGAGCGAAGGTTTCACCGACGAGCGATGGTAGCAGGCGCAGGGTGAGATTCGAAGAGTCCGCGTGGCGAACGAGCTTTGGGGACAGGGATTTACGCGGTGCGAGTTTGCCCTGTCGTTGCTGGAACCGAGGCGCGAGAACGCCCTTTATACGTCGTCGTTGTAACGTATGGCCGCTATAGATCACAATTACGGGTAATGGCGCTCACTCTTGTATTCATGGCGATATTATTTTTGGTTGCTGACACCGTACCCATCCCTTTCCCCTCGTCCGTCAGAACGACTGCGGAGAACGCTCCACTCTCGTTACACATATACATATCTATACATATATCATACCGAAACGCATACCGTACAGTACGGTTACCGCGTACATACAACGAGGAAAAGGTACGATAGACCCCAAAAGATTCGAGACGAAAAGAGAGAGAGAGAGAGAGAGAGAGGGAGAGTGAGAGAGAGAAAAAAAACTCTCAGAGTTTCGCGCCGGCGTAATGTTTATACGCAGCCATCAGCCGACTTTGGGTCGTATGCTGAGCAGCTGGTAATGTTAGTTTGATTTACTTCCAAGCGGCTGTAAAGCAGAAGCGGGACGCTCTTCGAGATGAGAGTCAAGAAGAGAACGGTTCCCTTGCCGTGAAAATTCTCGTATATTACACAACAGCTATATGTATAGAGAATACATTCGCCATTCGGTTAGGTGCTTCAGGAACGAAGGGTGGCGCTTTCATTAACTGACCGTGGCGCGTTAATTTGCGCGGAGGGTAGCGAAGCCGAATTACCCCAATTGAAAAGATCATAGAATCCTTTTTTATTCGCCTATTAATTATTCCCAATACCCGACGATTTTTTACGTGAGAAAATTTTATTGAATTTTTAAAATTCGCTCGATCGCCGGAACATCGCATTTGGCGAATGAAAATCGATATAATTCTTTGGTACATCGCCGTAGATACATCGACGTCTCGGTGACGAAGGAGAAACAGAAGACAAACGCAACGACAGCAGAGGAACTTCTCTTGTCGTTGCTGCTGCTGCTACTGTTGCTTTGCTACAGCAGTAGCAGCCATGAAATAAACTAAGCATCGTTCTTCGTCGTCAACGACGACGACGACGACGAAGGGCTCTTGGGACAGACGCGATATATCAATGTAACCGATTCACAATAGAGCATTAGTCTCCGCACCCCGACACAATAGCTATCTCTCGTTGGTCTCTGACATTCTCTCGTGTACCGTGGTGAACCCGGTGCGCATGGAACAAACGCGATGCATTATTGCACCAGCAACAACCACTCGTATAGTTCTCTCGCTCGTTGTACACTCTCTGTACCGATGTCTACTCTGTATATCTACGCTATACATACAACTCGAGAAACAGAATGCACGCATGTTGCGCGCTAACGTTTGTACTCCGGCGAAGAGGAACATTGTATAATAGCCATTGGGGGTGGTATACGATCAACTGCGGTGTGTATATTACAACTGCTTGACCAACACTGCGCATTGGCATTATGCGACATTGAATTCTCTCGTCCACGTTCACGCGAACCTTCGAGTGTATTTCGGTGTACACACTTCGCAGCTGCGTATGTATGTACAAAGGGCTTATTGCCTGATGAGATGCGTGCATTAGCTTTGTTCACTCTCAATTATACCGGAACAACGTGTACCCATACACGACGAAGAATAATGCATTCGGTTATTACGGCGCTGGAGGTAAACGCGCATGTGCGCATGTGCGCATGCGCGTCCGTACGAAGTTTCGAGAGATGATTCGATTGCGTCAAAATGTTCAAATTTCCTTCGTTATCACGACGAAGAATAATGCATTC
Source organism: Cryptus viduatorius (assembly GCA_964006125.1). Classification (NCBI taxonomy): domain Eukaryota; kingdom Metazoa; phylum Arthropoda; class Insecta; order Hymenoptera; family Ichneumonidae; genus Cryptus; species Cryptus viduatorius. The sequence continues at coordinate 31,751,942 of OZ023220.1, read as the reverse complement.
GGTTATTAAGGCGCTGGAGGCAAACGCGCATGCGCGCATGTGCGCATGCGCGTCCGTACGAATTTTCGATAGATGATTCGATTGCGTCGAAATTTTCAATTTTCCTTCTTTATCATTGAGTGATACATCGTTTGACTACAAAATATATATTTTTTAGGCGGAATTGATATTTTTTCACACTTTATTGCACTCGGACTTCCGCTGTTACTACTACTGCGGATTGACTGTATTTTACAGCGGTGTTACGAAAGAATGAAAAAAATGTTGCGAGCTTTCGGATAAACCGATAGTCCGGCGGTGTCGATTGATTCATGAAATCCTTCGATGCCTCTGTTTGTCCATTTCTCGGCTGTGTACTCACGCGCGATCGTAATACGCAGCGCACTATTGTATTCTATCGTTTAATTAAGCAACTTGCGTATACAACGGCACGAATGCTCGACAAGCGGATGCATACAACAGCGATGCGATAATCTGCTCGAGCGGAATGCATGATTGATTACATCAATAGCATTGAAATTATTGACTAAAGAAAAATTTCCGAATCATAATTTCGATGTGTAATTCTCGTATTCTTTACCAAAAAAAAAAACTTACAGTTGCATTGGTATTCGTTTACTGAAAACTAAATGCCTCTTTCGTATATTTACAACTACTGCCGCAATACCTTACGGATTGCGAAAAAATGCGAAAGAAAAAAAAAAAGAACAAATGCAATTACTCCCGTTCGCGATTCTGCAAGAGAACAATTGAATGGTAAACGTTTCTTCGTGTAGATAAATAATGTACAGCGAAATTTATGATTCATTAGGATACCGCGTGAAAATCTTTAAATAACAATACTGACAATGAGCGTTGTATTAAGACGGGCAATCAGCGTTGATAGGAAACATCGGATATGTTATTAATTCGCATGAGGTTCGCGAACAACAAGAGTGAGTTGTAGGAAATAGCCACGGTATAGCGCCGCGAGAGCGAAAGAAAGACGGCCTGTTAAGCTCGAGGAATGAAACACACCGGACGGGCACACGAGAGCGAGTGTGCGAGAACATACCGCAAAGGAAATAAGGTCACGCCAGAAAGTGAGTAATGATCGCAGTTTATCTCGGAGAAGTAACTAGCGGTGTTCGTGTAATGGGGGCATTCATCAACGCGCGCGATCTCGAATCGCGCGCGGGGCTTTTGCTCTGGTCGAGGCTCGCGCGCAACACACCCGAGAAGGGAGTGAGACCCGCGCGAACTCGGCGAGTTCGCGTTTTCACGTTTAAGATTCTCGTGACGATTCGAGGGGCCCTCGGCGAGAGATCATCGTGTGGGCCCCATTCCGTGACGCTGGGCCCGCTGGGTGCATCATTCGCCGCGCGCGAAACATTTCAAGAATGATTATCCTTTTACAGATGATTGTCGGCGCGGTCTTAGCCCCGACACTCATCTGTAATCGCTTCCAGGAAGAAACTTCTCGAAGAAAAAAAAAAAAAAAAATCGTTGGAATTGCTTGAAAAGAATTGGCTAATCGAGGAATCGTTTCGCGAACTTCGATGGCTGAAATACGCGAAAAAAAAAAAAAATACGGAACTCATGATGGTGGAAAATGAATAGCAATCATTAATTACGCATGCGCTCTCGTGAACCCGCAGAACGATGTTTATTTTTTATCCCCGGTAAACATGTTGCCTTACCCGGTACTTGCATTGGTTGGTAGAAAAAAAAAAAAGAAATCGCGAAAAAAACTTGTGCCCCTCGTTACTTTCAGAACTAACAATAATAACACCTGAGTGGAACGATTTCCCGAAGGAACGGTGGCTAATTCGCGCGAGTCTCCTCCCTCCCCTTAAGAAACGCCCGGGTTCCGCGCAGCATAGTAATCGTGTTCGCGCTCTTTAACAAGAAGCGAAGTAGATTATGTACCCGCGGTAAACATAATACACTGCAGCGTTAATATACTGTGCAACGCGTGCAACGTCGAGAATCCTTCTTGCAGCCGTATTTTTTTTCTTTTTTTTTTCTATTATTAACATCCGGTCTCGTTAAGAAAAACCGTGTAAAATTCTCGTCAAAAGTTGGCATTTTACGCCAGTATACCCTTTTTATACGATGATTGACGTCTGTCGGATTGGCCGTTCATAAACCGAGGCAAACCTTTTCTGCGAGTCTCCTTCTCGCTGTTGTATATATATTTTTCGCGAGAAGTGACGTCATGACGAGACACGCAACAAACACGCAGCAAAGAGGTGAAGCAGAGAGTGCGCCACGAGAGAGAGAGGACGAGAGTTTAAAAACCTCCTCATCCCTCCTTACGCGGTTATTACCGTCTTTTCGCGCAGAGTACCGAGGATGAGGGCGGGGGGAGGGGGGAGGGAGGGGACCCTCTGTAATTATGATTTTATTTTTATGGACATAAATTATACAGTCAGCGTAGCTGTGTCATTACATGGCATTTTAATTCAAGGCTGTAGACATAATGGTAACCCGCCGCGGAGAGAGAGAGGTTCCGCACTCGTCTTGTACACCCGTAGCCTGACCGCTCTCACCTGCCTCAGGGTGGGCACTTTACTCTTTATTTTCTCTTATTTTCAAAACCTCTTCTCTGAGCCCTCAACCGTTTCCATCGGCGTTACAGTAACTCCTGTGTAACACTGTTGGTACACGTATTTCACGGGTACATCGATGGTACGCTATGTTCGTGTGTAAACCTCCCCCCTCGTGCGTTTCTCGTTACATCGACGATGTTTCTCTCGGTTTCCTCACCTCGGGGATAAGCACACTGGTGAAGCGGCACTGTCCGCCTGTCCGTTCGTTACGTCCTTGTAGAGATTATACTTTACCGGGCAATATGTGTTTTGCATCGGTACCCTATCTATACATATATACATTTACGAAGAATAAACCGACGACGCCTGCCAACTCTTCGCGTTAAACCTCCGCGTCTCGCAGTAGGTAATTGCACGAGTCTTCCGAGAATCTATATTACACCTCCGTATTATATTCTCGTATATATTGGCTTCCTATGGAAATCATTAATTTTTGCATAAAAAGAACGTAAACTTTGTTTGAAATATTCTCGAAGCCATTTGGGTTGTTGGTGGAAAGACAAAGGGTATTAAGATGTGAAAGAAAAGGATAATAAAGATTGTAGACTAATTCTTCAGCGTCGAAGCACGGGGATTTCCGGTTTTGTCCGTTAATTGGCATAGCGACGCGAAGAATTGTGTGAATAAATTTTATTGCATTTATTTTTCGTTCGATTTTACGATCGACTTTCGTAATGACTGTTTTCCTCGATTACGGCGCCATCTTCGTTGTAAATATAACGAAAGTCGATGATATATATATATTTTTTTTTTGTTTATTCCGGATGATGTTCCGCACGTGTATAAGTTGCGGCACCGGAGATGTCTCACGTACTCGATATATGTATATATATATATATAGTATATACCTATATATATGTATTATACATACAGTGTACCTGTATGAAGCCGAAAAGTTGAGGTCTCGCGATCGCGCTTTTTGTTGACGAATGGGGGGATGAGGATCAACACGTACCGGTAGCATCGCCCGTGCGCGAGCGTCCGCGGTAATACTTGATGTTACGAACGCACAGGCAGAACCTGCAGGGCTGTCAGCCCGCCGCCGCGCTGTCAGTCTCCTGTCTGGTTGCTGTCCGTCTGTCATTCACTCACTCGCTCTCGCTCGTCCGCTCGTTCGCTCATCCCCGCCGGTACCGAGACTCTTCGCTCCGCGCCAAACTGCCTCGCTGCTCGTTCGCTCTTCACATTCGCGTTCGCTCGTTCCTCCTGCTGCTGGAATCGCTTTTTTCTTTTTTTTTTTTTCATGTTTTTTTTTTTTTTTTTTTTCCTCTTTCGCCAACGTTTTGCACTGTTCGAACTTGTTAGAGACGCACGGGGGAGGACTCACGACAGCAACAGCCCGCGCCCATCTGTTCGCAAAAATATTTTTCTAACCACAGCGAATTTCGCTGCTACCGCATATCCCCGTCCCAAAAAATTCTACGAGATGAACTCGCGCGCATGTGCGTATACGGCTTTGAGTAGTATGCGTATATACGATGAAAAAAAAAAAAAAAAAAAAAAACTCGACTGCGGCTTTGCTGCTACCGCTTCACTTCAATTTTTATGCGCACCGAGTCACTCTCTTGTCCCGACGCATCTGGCTTCATCCCTCTCGGATTCCTTCGCTGTTTAGTTTCAATTTGCTACGCTCCCGGAGTGAGTGCTTCGCGCGGTTTTGCGTATTTCTCATTCGTTTTTTTCTATCGTTCTCTCTGTCTAGCTGTCTCTTTGAAGTGAATTGAAAAAGCTTTCGATCGAAACGTCAAGAAGTATGCGTATTTCGGCGCACCGTTACCATTTGCTCTTTGATATTTATATTCATATGTCGGTATCGCAAAGAACCATTGGTTGGGGTGCGCAACCATCGCTGTTTACGGAGTCGATGTATTTTTTCATATTTTAATTTTCTTTCAATTAATCCACTGAAAAAATACTTCCTATATCGGTATTCGAAGCTTTTATTCCGAAACCGAAATTTAAATTTCGACCGATTTTTTTTATTTTAGTGTAATTGATTTTTTCATTTCAAGGATATCTTGGAAATTTAGTAAATTGGGTATTTATTATTATTTTTTTTTTATTTTCGAGTATATTACGCTTATTTTCAGTCACTGTAAAAAAAAAAGATCGGTTCTTCAACCGATCAAATGCGAACCTTTCGCGGTACAAATTCGATTACGAAAGACGCTCATCAATCTCAGTGGTTATTCAAGTAAAGGGACGGGAGGGGGGCGATCTTCTCGATCTATTTGAGAAATTGCAAGAAAGTTTTGTCACCCGATTGGCCGCCTCGGCATCCCCTCGGCCGTTCGCAATATAAGCGTTGAACCGTACAGCCGTCGTACCGTGTGTACGACCGGTCAGCAACCGCAGAGCAATAAACCAGTGACCGTTTGCGTATCCGGCTTATGTTTCCATCGAGTTCCCATCAATGTGAATAAACACCGGTACGTGAGGTAGCAACGTGCCGGGCATTAATATGTATTGGCAATAAATCGATATCGATAATTAAAATCTGCGGGTAGGTGCGCTCGAGGCGACGGTACGAAGGGGACGGCGCGGGCGTTGGTGGACGAGGGAATCGCGGAGCACCATTCGTAGATACGCGTATATATATATATGTATTGATATCATTGGGTGGGGTATCCGTCGCCGTGAGCTCTGCACGGTTCGCGTTTATATAAAAGTTCAATTTGTTATATGTAACTGCACGAGATGACTATAAATATTGCGTTACCCTTTTTAACTGGCGATCGTAAATCCGAGTGATTTATGTACGCGCCGCGCGTCGCCCCGCGGACGAGGGGGAGGGAGGGGGGGCGAGTTAGCTAGCTATGCTTTGGACGAAGCAATGGGGTACCGTACGGGAGATCCGTTGTTGCCATTTCGCGGCGATTCCCACAACAGGATTTCCCAAGTCCTTCGCGGATGTGAAAAAAAAGGAGTCGCGCGACATACCCCCAACAATCGCGATTTCTACGCCGGAATTTTATATTCAATTACTTATATTTCGCGGACTACGTGACCAGAGGGGGGGAACCTTCCGATTGTTTCGGACAAATGAAATCAAAGTAAAAAATTCTACGATACGAAAAAAAAAAAAAAAATAAACAGAAGAAAAGGTTTTAATGCTTCGAGAGGCTAAAATAAATTGTTACGAATTTTTTCAATGATTTTATCGGAGGATTAACCGATGATAAGCAATTCGAAGCCTTCTATTAAATTTTGCCGCAAAGCTTCTTCCGTCGTTGAAGATTCGAAGAGTCCAAACGTCAGAAACATCGGAAATTTCAACGAAAGAAAAATCCCGTTATCTCTCGCAACGGCATCAGGTTAAATGTAAAGTAAAGAATCCGTCGTCAATTTTTCCTTCTCGACTTGCATAATACTTGTAAAACCGAAGAGCGGAAATCGAGAGATGAAGTTGAGAAGTAAATTGTCCAAAGAAGAAGATCCATAGCGGTGTGGAAAGCGGAAGAGTATCCTATCTCTCGGCGTTTTCGCAATAGAGCGATGTATCTTGCAAGGCACGCGTACACACTATATATACTTTCTTGCGCCACGAAGAAAAGAGACGCTCGAGAGTTTCCACGGGCGCGCGTGGTGGTAACCAAGATATACGAGCACTTTTCCCGAAAAAAAGTGTTAAGGAATTATGCTCGGGCGAGTAAATGAGATGTGTCTACGCCGGGACATAGATCACCGAGACGCCATCCATTTCAACCGCCTTCACGAAGGAAGGCACACCGGAGGAGTAGAGTAGGCGGGCAGAGAACGCAAGCGAGGAAATAAATACGATCGTCTCTTCGCGAAAGAACGAGGTGTCGGGTGTGCCACGCTACTGGTCTTGCTGCTGCTTTTGCTGGGAGCGAGTTGCGGAAGGGGTGAGTGAAGACGCAAAGGAAGAAGAAGAAGAAGAAGAAGACGACGAAGCCGACGAAGCCGACAGAGAAGATCGTACCAAGAAAGTAGAAGAAGAAGAAGAATAAGGAGGGTCGTAGGGAATAAAAAGAGACGGAGAAGGGTGCAAGCGACAAGGGTGGAAACGCTGCGGTATGAGGATAGGGAAGGAGCGAGTGGATAGTAAAGAAGAGGAGAGTGAGAAGCGGACAGCGAAATCGTCTCCTGGCGGCCCGCATCCCGCAGCACATCTTTCTCCCCGACACCCGGGGGATCCGCCAGCCATTTCTCTCGCGCTGTTATATCCGCAACTACTATAGATATAGTTAAACCATTGGTGGCCTCTCCTGTGTAGATGCTGCTGGGACTGGACTGTAATACGTGTATACGTATAGTAATAGGAATATACGTACAGTCGGGGATAGTATATACGTACATATCACTATACCTTAACGCATTCATATATCTACGTAACCTCCGTTTCGCCCGTCGCCTTACCCCTCCGGTGAAAAGTATAGTGGGAAAGTACATAGAAAGGTGGGGGAGGAAGTGGTAGAGTAGCAGAAGCGGCGGCAGCCCTGGTGGCGGCAAATAAATTGATCCATTACTCAACCTTGCAGTCATCTTCCTTCCTTCCTTCCTTATTTCCGCGCTGCTATCCTTTCCCTCCCCCTTCTGTTTCCTCCACTTTTGGCCTCATATATAACTTCAACCCCCTAAGCCGAACCGCCACGGCGAACACCGGAGAAAAGGAGTCACGCACTTCTAACTCACCTACTATCCGAACCACAAGGACCGTCGGCACGTACGTAAAAAAAAATAAAAGTACATTCGGAGAGTACGTATACTATACGAAAGGGTAGGTAAAAGCTGAGAGAAGAGAACTTCCGACACGGATATTTTCTATACACTTTGCATTACACACGTCTGTATGCCAAATTCTCGAAAGCCCCCCGAAGATTTTCTTTTTCGTTGTGGAAAATTGCGGAAAGCCTTCTTTCACGGCTATTCGCAAAATATATATGTATATCCGGCTTTTCTTCAATCCAATACGCGATGCAATATGGGGAAAAGGGAAAAGCTTCGGGTGGAAAGGCCAATTTCGATTGTCCGAAACGATCGCGTGCGTGAAAAGAAATTTTCGTTGATAGGCGAAAAGAAACTCCGGAGATCCATGAAAGCTCCGGATATCGTAAAAGCTGATTCCTGTAGGATTTCAGCCAATTATCTGCTTTACGATCATTCGACTTACTATTTTGGGACGATGTTTCTCGGTGATATTCACCCGAAAATTGAGATTCTTGGGGCGTTTCGATGAAATTGAAAAACTATAGCGTTTTTCTAGCGATCGATTGAAGTTAATTTTTCGAAGCAAATTCATTATCTCCGTCGGTAAAATGGTTAATAACATATTTGTTTTTGGTAAAATTTGTATGAAACGTTCGATCAAACAGTCGCGTGCAATACGATAAGCAACAATTCGATTTCAATAAACGGAAAACATTCGTGAAAATTCGCGAGTCGATGCTTCGTGGGGGCAGTGCAAGCTGGTGAAAGACACGTGACTCGGGATCGTGCCGGAAGCGAACGTTTCGTATTAAATTTTCTGCTGTACAGCCTCGTGCGCGCTTCGTGCGTGTCAACGGGAACGTCGAGACGAGTGGCAACCGGTGGGTGTACTGCTGGCCGCCTCGCCGGTTCTCTCGACAAGTCGCGTATTGATTTTTTTTTCTCACTCTTGTGGCACTTTCGCTTCCTCATCCTCATCTGCCGACACCTCTTCCTGCTGCCTGCGTATCTCGCGACAGTGGGTGGCTCTCCCCGCGGTATTTATAGGATAGACGCTGTATTTGCTTACACTTGTAGTACGCGTAATATGAAAACGTATGAGGTGCCATTGTACGGGATATATGGACATTTTAAACCAATGAGTCCCGAGGACTTTTCTTCTTACGAAAAAAAAAAAATACTATTTTATCTTCAGAAAAAAGAGAAAAAATCGAAGATTCGCCAGTTGTCGAGTTATTGGAGTGAAAAAATATTTTTCGCGATCTTTGTGTTTTTTTTTTTTTATTTCCTTAAAAAATTTTTTTTTTCATTCTTAATCGCCTTATAATCATCCGAAAAAACTGCTTTAAAATTTCAACGAACATATTATCTCGTACAATTTTTCCGAAAGAACACGATAGGCTCTTTTTGATTTTTCTCGTAATTTAATAGAAAAGCGAAACTGCAACTGTTCGTAAAAAAAAGCGTAAAACTGTTATTTCCCGTATAAGAGGCTATAAAAATTCGCTGTAACATACATTTGCCATTCGTCGTTTCGAGGATATGTCCAACGTACATTTACCCTCCGATCACGAATATGCCATTTGTTTCACTCGCGGATCGATATTTGATACGGAAACTCGCATCGGGAATAATAATTTTTTTATATTCTATTCGATATCTTTATATCATAATTCACAAATATTTCTCTGCAACTCGCCGAAAATATGAATGGAAGTATAAAAAAAAATCCTCGAGTCGAATCGTTTTATTAATAAACGGAATTTTTCGCGTTCGTAAAAAAATATGATAATTTAATGTAAAGAAGAGTCGCGAATTTCGAATGAATGAAATTTTTGACGAGTCAAGTGAGTCGCCTTGAACTCGACAATCGTAATATCTCCGTCGTATGTGTCGGAGTTTGATACATCCTGTAGAAACGACAGAGTAAACGTTTGCCGTTGGCGATACGTCGTTGTTACGCACGCGCGAGAGAGAAGAAAATACGGACAGGCAAGCGGCGGCATGAGAGCGTTAGTGAGCCGTCACCTGTCGCGAAACGAGATTGGATCGTCGACTTGGCCCCAGCAGCGAGCGAACGAGCGGATCCATCCGTAGCCGCGTCGTAGCAATTAATAAGCGAGCCAAGCGAGTAGGGGGGCCGAAACGGGCGCGCGAGTATGCAACGTATGCATGAACGCCGTCGTGTTGCACTCTCGGACATGCTTTGCGGCTATCCCCGTGTATAACTACGCATCACTGGGATTTCAACTCTTTCTCTCTCATTTGCGTTACGACTACAGTCAGTCAGTGCGAAAGAGAAGCCATACAACACTCGCTCTCTTTCGCGGTGTCCGTCGCCGCTCGGTCATCCGTCTTCTCATTATAAATGCGAGGCAACGCTTTACAAGCCGCGCGTCCATTCGGGTCTCTACCTCTCTCCTTCTCTCCGGCGACCTCGCCGAGCGGATAAATGACTCGGCATTACGTTTGTAATTTCATTTTATATTTAAAATGATCCCGGCGTGCAGCAGGCGCGCACACAGCGGCGGCGTTTCGTTGGCCGCCTCCACGGTGAGGCAGCGTAGAGACAAATTGCCCATTTGCATAATGCCGTTATTTATTAACGAGCTTTAAAGATATATATATATATATATATAGATGTATATACACAGGAAATACGCGAACGTAATGTAGGTACTCGAGTACATACACGTATTCAAAGGTACAACGCGATGTTCCAGTATGTAATATATTTTTTGTATTGTTTTTTCAACGGTACTGAATCGCAGATGAATTTTCGTAGCCACGAATAATGTGCTTTCTGCGCTCAGTGAAATAATGACTTCTGTACGCGAATCGGCGCGATCTTATAACGGATCAAATTTCTTAAAGCTCCTTCCTTATTTGCCGATTGGCGAATGAAAAACGATAAAAACAAAAAAAAACAAAAAAAAACAATGGGTCAACATCGCCACGGAACGATTCGATCGCCGCTGCTGAATTTAATTAAAATTCTGTAAGGCCTATGGCTGCGGAAGTGCCGATGGGGTTATGCCCTCTTGCACCACGATTAGGTTCCCGGACTCGTTAAATATTTTTTTGCTTCCCCCGAAATAAATTTGACACTCGATATGCAGTGGCGATCGAGAGACCACCGTGACGATTAATCGATACACGAAAGAAAATTCTCAAACGATCATTTTTCGTATGAAATTTTGTGGATTTCGAGATATTTCGGAATAGGAAAAATTGATATGGAATTTTTTTTTTTTACATAAATTAAAAATCTCCGGACTGAAAAAAAGAGTGAAATAATAATTAATTATTCACGTGTCATAGTCGTGGGATTTCTTCGTCATTGAGTATGGAAATCTCCCGACTTTAACACGTGAATAATTAATTGTTATTTCACTCTTTTTGTTTCAGTCGAGAATTTTTTAATTTATGTAAAATTTTATTCATTTAATTATTTTTAAAGAAAATGTTTAACTAAAACCAGAAATTAAATACCGTGATTTTGAGGTTATACCGCATCGAGATCGAGCGCCTTGCGCGCCGCCTGTAGTCGAAAAAATGTATTACAGAAAATGGCGCCAAATTTTCGATATATGTAAAGGACTATTTCGTAAAATGCTTTTTGTTGCAAGAATATTCAACTAATTTTAATTCTCTCAAATTTTTTGCGGTTTTCGAGAGTATACCGCACAACCAAATCGTTCGTCTCCATGTAACGCATAACTCTCGTTTTTTCGCCCTGTCGGACAGTTGGGAGTTAAAAATACGGCGCTACGCGGACGAGTATTCGAGAATCACTCCTAAGACTTAATAGAATCGTCGCTAGAAGCGATGAAAACGTCGAGATGCTCTCTGCATCTTGATAATAAACTATAGTAGTCATGATTCCGTCGTATTCCCGAGTGTATAAGAATAATGCCTGACGAATCGCGATCTTTACGAGTTTGCATTCGACTACATCGAGTAGACCACAGTTTGTTTTTCTTTTCGCTTGCGCTCTCTCCGCTCTCCTCCATAAGTTATATTCTTTTAATTTCCTGTTCGCCTGTCGCGGTGTCCGCGGACAGAGAGAGAGCGCGCGAGAGAGAGAGGCGGCTTATGTAGCGTACGAAACGACACGCGATGAGAGCGAGAAAGCTTAGTCCGCGCTACGCACGATAAGCTTGATGGAAGATTCGTCGCGGTACGTATACGGGGCCGAGCGTGTGACGGTGGCTCGTTGCTCCGTTCAGCTCCTATCGAGAAGCTGCAGAAGCAACAGCGGAGAGACCAGTTGATTTATCTGGTCGTAAGTGCGAGTCGGACCGCCCGGCAAAGTAGTCGAGTGTGACGAATCGAAATCACGCCGAGCGAAACGCACCGCGGGCGGAACGTGTTGCCGGCAGGCAAGCCGCGCGATGTATGTCGAAAGCCAACGCGCCGTGACACACACACGAGACATCTGTCGTTAATGAATGTACAAAGCCCCGTCGGTGATACGATAATGTAATGCGTAATACGTTTCATCGCTGCGTGGGCGAAGATATTTTCTACAGATTTTATTATCGGTGAATAATTAATCTTTCGTTTCTGTCGCGCACGCCGCGATTAATCGGTTTATCGAACGTAAATCGGTACGATAAGAAATTTCTATCGATGCATATCGCTCGGGTTATCGCGATTGACCTCTCGCTGCGGCGAAAAAAAAAAAAAAAAATTACCATTTATTGCAAACGAGTAATTCACCGATATTTCGCACCGCCCCGCCATTCCGTAACATGTTTAATGAATATTCGATTATACGCGAATAAAGATTAATGAATTAAAAGAGTGCCTGTCGACTCCTAGTTACAGGGGGCACCACCGCGGATTCGATTCTTCGACGGCCCCACCAATGAATACTTCATTTCTCTCGCTTTCTCTCTGCCCTCGAAACGTCTAATGAATAATTTACTATCCCGATGGAATAGCACTGATTGGATAAGCGAACATTTTCTTCCACGTTTCGTATTATATCGAGTCGTCCGCTGTCCCAGAGTCGCCGATTTAAACGACTCCGCGCCCTCGTTCGCTCGATCTATCGACATCGGTGACAATGTCCTGTTATAGGTAGCTACAGAAATGCTCGTGTAATTCGCGCCCCCCAACCCCTCCGAAAGACGTACTGCGCAACGATTACTCCCTTCATTCGTCGCCAACAATTGCGATGGAATTATTTTCCCAATCATTTGTTATTCATTAACGACGAATGATTGCTATTCACACGAAGCCGATTACAGCAATATGAGATTTTATTTTTCGAAGTATTTTCATCATTATTCGCGTCGCAAGTCCGATAGATGGAGCTTAGGAAATATAGAAAATCAATCGGAAGTACTGAAACATTAGTTCGTTTTTTTTTTTTTTTTATCGATAAAGTCGCAAGCGTAAAGTATGCGCGTGATGAAAATTCAATAAATATGTCACACGCATTTAGCAAAGTTTAGTTGAAACGCCGAAAAGTAAAAAAAAATTATAAACTATAAATTATAAATAATAAAAAAAAAAAATTGTCTGAATTTCGCGATAAATATGAGAAATGAGCAGAGACGAGATGAGTGGCTTCAACGTCAACTCCAAGGCGTCATCCTCTCATCGTAGAAATATATCGAAAGATGTCAACGTTATATTCCACGTGCGTACACTTGCAGCAACGGGCAGGAAATATACGATGCATCGTCGTCACCGTCTCGTTGCAAGCGCGACGCCGTCGTCGTCGTCGTCGTCGTCTCCGTCGAAAGCGCGCACAAGCCCGGTTGAGTGCCCGATGGGGCTCCACCAAGCCCCGAGTAGGTGCGATAAGGGACACGGAAGAGGCATTAGTGTCACAGAGGCGACGGCTTGTATATTTGCCGCGTCATCCTTCCGCCACCGCAACAGACAGGTGTGAGCACGAGGCACCGACGCCGAGGGGCTTATATAAGACGTCCCGTCGTCGCCGCGAAGGGATGCAATCACACTTGACGACTTTCGGCTAAATCCCGTTACGTTACGTGCCGCTTCCGGATTTTTCAGACACACATCGCTTGACGATTATTAATAAAAACGAAAACCAACAAAGTATCGCGTTTACATAACCTAAAACGACAAACTTTGCGTATTTCACAGCGGACCCAAAGAAAATTGAAATAAATATCAAATTAAAATTATCGGCAGTATTTTTTCAGAATAAACTTCGTAAAAAAAAAAAAAAAATCGGTTGAAGCCATTAGTCGATTGCCGAAAGCTCTATAAATCGAAATCTCAGCAGCAATGAAAAATCCGTAATTTTCGCAACAATAATTATTCAATTTTTTCCGCACGAACATTATAGAGCGGCGTTGTAGTTATTGCGCATGCGTGTGTCGTACGAATTTTGATTTATCTCCATCTCTCTCTACAATAAACCAATTGTAAAAGCGGGTCTTCTGGCAGCGTCGTTGTTGGCCGAAATACTAACATTCGCCTTTTGCGTTAGTTTGCTCTCGTGTCGTTCTGACATGTCTCTCTGTCTCTTCGGTTGTCTGGCCGTCAGCCAGATCACCGATCCGCGTGGGCATCGGTCTTTTCGTCACGACATGTTTCGGAGCGGCTTGATAGATTGATGCGCGTCCTAAGTGACGGACGCTAGTCATCTGCATACCGCAACGCTGTTCTAAGCGTACACAGTAGAGACAGAACGTCTTTTACCGCACTACGATACCGAGAATCATTGTGTACACACCGCAAGATTGTGCCGAACGAAGCACAGTGGCCGAGAAAAACTTAATTAAATTTCCCCGCGCGATTACGCATGCGCGCCGAAAATAAATTGCCTATCACTACGATACCGATATTTACGAGTCCCGAAATTAATCGTCGCGCCACAATCGATCTTGTCTTCCGCTAAAAAAAAAAAAAAAAAAATTCTCGAAATTAAAACATAAATTTGTACGTCTCAAGATCTTGGAAACAATTTGTAATGCGGATGACGGCGACACGGTGTTGAATGAATATCGTCCAATCGTGACGAATCCCTCTTCGGCTATGAGGCAATCGTCAAGCCTCCTTTCACAGCTGTCAGGGCAATATCTTCTACGCTCACAGTGTATATTCAAAGTAGGTAACAGTACATAAATTGTTGGCCAAGAGTTATGCGCGGGTTGCGTGTTAGTTATTTCGAAGTGTCGAGGGTCTGGCGTATCGCGCGGTACATAAAAAAAATCGGTTGGGACGTTGGGTACCTAAATTCGTGTACCAACACACGCGTACGCGGGATACGATACGATTAGAGTCGAGAGATATATCCGACGGATAGTTGTATGCATAGGAGAATTTCGATGGTGGCCTGTCGCGTTCGAGACGAGGGAAGAAGGGAGGAGGGGGATGGGGTTAATCTTGCGTGAGCGTCGCGACGCCTGGCCTAATGGCTTTACCGTGCGACGTGCCAGCAAACCCAGAAGATCGAGGCGCACGAAAGTGGCTGCGTTTGTACGGTTCGGCGAGAGGCGACGGTGGAACGTTCGTAGAGAAGTCGACGAGAATCCGTCGGCTGTCTGTGCTCCGTGTAGGCTCTGTGTTTTCCGTCGGGCCATCACAGCTCTACGGGAACACTCTTCTTGACTGAGTGATGAAGCGAGTGCGGAGTGAGGCCTATTTTTGTGCCCAAGCGAGCAACAAACAGCCTCGTAGATCTCGCGACACGTCGTTAACGAGAAAACCCGACGAGGAACGAGAGAGGGAGAGTGAGGGCTCTTTATATCCAAAATACATTCGAGCAGCGAAGCAGCTAAAGTGCCGTCAGAGTGCACTAATACAAATGTCGTGGTATCAAATGGTATTTCAACGTGAGTCTCGCAAGACTCGTAGTTTATTCCTAGAAAGTACTAAACCATGTAACACGCCGTCTCTTCGTGTACCTGAGCTTCCAGATCTCGAAAAGACGCACTATTCAAGTTGTTCCATTAAGAAAATACTGGCATTTCTTTGTATCCGATAAAAGACAACATTTCAATACGTGTTTTCAGCTTTCATGTTGAAAAAAAAAGTCAACACTTAATTTTCACTCTCCGAAAGAAAAAAAAAAAAATTATCGAATAATCGAGAAATCATGAAGATCGATTGTTGGAACATTTCTCTGGTCTTGAGAACGTACCTTGCGAAATTCGGGAATAAAAAAAAATCGCAAAATAGATCGCGAAAAAATTTGTCTTTTTTTTTTTAATAATTTATTTTTTAAATTTCTTTTTCTCTGAGTTTACATAGAAAAGGAAAAAAATAAAACAATATACAAGGACTCTCGCATCAGCAGCATATAAAACGAGATTATCCGTCGTTTCGCGGAGATTATTTCTGCGTGTTTCGCGTATGCATAAGCGCGCAACAGACTTATTCTTTCGCTGTTTTAACTAAAGTGTAGAACGGTTATACGTCGGTCGTTGGATGAAACTCAGCGGGTGTAAGCATTAACATTATAACGGGAGAAAGAGAAAGAGAGAGAGAGAGAGAGAGAATTTGCGTGAGAGCTCGTCGAGGAATATGGGGTACAAAACCGAGAGCACGTATAAACGCAATTCCATTATAACTGCGAGCGCTTTGCTTTAAAATATCCAAATAGGAAACCACCCGAGGAAACGAGGTAATTATGAACTTTATGCGCGAAAGCGCGGACTCTCCCTCGTCCGGCGCACACTATGCGCACACATCTCGTCTGAGCTGATGCGGTTAGTTGTATTAGTTAGTATCCACTGCGAACTGTTATTACGCGTATATACAACGAATTTCTGGAAATGGAAGCTGCGCTGAGCACACCGAGGGGTTTTGTGCAGTGTGAGGGGTCGAATCACGAACAAGAGTATCCGTATATACATGATGTACACGAGTGAGCGAGCATAAGCGAAGCCGGTGAGTAGCGCGAATGCCCCGAGAGATTTGCAAGGAAATGGCCTGCGGATGTCAGTGGCAAATGATCGCTGGGACGAGGAAGGATGGAGGAGGGAAGGGGAGGGGGAGGGGGAGGAGGAGTAGAGAACAAGAGAGATAGAGCGCCGAAGGAAGGGTTGGTAACAGAGCTGACTCTGGATGTGACGTAATCGCCCTCATCTGTATGCATTCCGGTAGCCCGGGGTATGTCTGAATCGAGTGGAGACTATGAAGATCCGGTACTGCTGCTTCTGCTGCGGTCTCACTGCAAATGGTTAGTTGCTGTGTTCTCATGCGCGGATTGTCGAAATGATGTCGAGAGTATTGCCAAGCGTGCTATCCAATCTACTGCTCTCATCCCCTCGTCACGCATCGTTTATAATATTTCGAACTTTTTTCCATAATTACGCGAATGGCTTTGAATATTAAAAAAAAAAAAAATCGACGGTTTCTTATTCGTTTTTACTGGCGATATCATTAGAAAATGATAATTAGTCGATGAATTACGATGTTTTCTCAATTACTTCGTCACGTGATAACATTTTATAAACAAATAGAAAATAAATGATTGTCGTCATTCAGCGAGTTCGTGTTTAACGACAAGCGATTCTCGAGGGCGAACGTTGTATCAAAGTTGCCATATGTGTTGACGCCATGCAGTGTTAACGACGACGACGTGCTCTCGGTGTTCATCCTTGGGATTCATCGTGGTACCATCAACGCTGCTAACTGATCCTCGGGACTAACAGCAGCGTTGGTCGACGCTTCCTTTACTCTTTCACACAATAATTAATAGCTATTTTTGTGAGGGAGAGAGATCGCAGAGAGATAGAGAGGGGGAGAGAGAGAGAGAGAGAAGGGTAGGGACGCGCAGATTTCCGGAACCAACGCGGCGAGAGAGAGTTCAGACAGCCGGGTATCTCCTATATCAGGCTTTTCAACCGCTTCGTTCTGACAGTTATTGCAACGTTTCGGTGATATATCCGATAAAATTATTACGAGCAGCTGCGGCCGTTAGCGAGCCGAAGAATACGAGGGTGTGCGATAAAGCGACGAGGAGGATCTTGAGACAGAACGACATCGGGAGTGTAGAACGGAGCGGAATCTTCGAGGATTCTTTTTACCCCCGCAGTTTTGTGTTTTTCAAAGAGAGAACACACAACAGCCGGGGTGGTAAAAATTATTATGTTTGAGAACTCTATCTGCGCGATGCGTATGGGGCATAACCTTGCGCCGTATAGTGTCGGATCTCCTGACTCTCTTCTCCGCTCGTGTTGCTGCTCTGGGAGCCTCAACATTTCTTCTTCTTCGTTGTCGTTTCTTTTTTTTTTTCTCTCTCGTGTCTCTCCCTCGGAGCTAAGTGGCGGGGAACTAATGGTAAACAGGAGTCCACCGACGGGCGGGCGAGCGGCCGTAAGGGAGAATTAATGTGCTGGATGTAACGGTAAATGGAGTGTAAGAAAGACAAGAGACGGGCCTTGTGATAAATGAGAACGAGGCTACCGAAAAAAAAAAAAAAAAGTGTTTCTCGCTCGAGTCGCCCACCCACCGGTCTTCATAGTACATACATAACCAGTAAGATACCCCGAAGCTCCGTACCGGGTGTCGCTGATATTTCACAACGGCGACCAAACGCTTCGTGCGTTACTCTGAATTATTTAAACGCCCTTTCCTCCCCCGGAAGGGTTCTCGACGAAATGAAGAATAGATTAACAAGAAATAGACGAATTACAAGAGTCACGAGTTTTTCTCATTAGTTTTGGAAAACTCTGTTAACGTCGCTACGAGTCGCGCCTATCGACAATACGAGGCAATTAACGAAACGATTACTTGCCGAGACGTTAAAAATACATTCGTTGGCTCATTGCCGACGTAAAATGACGGGGATTCTTACGAATTCTAAACGGTAAAGCACTCAATCCTGATGAATTCATTCCATCGTCACTCGTCAAGAAAATCTATACTTTGGCTGCCTTTTCATCGGCTATTCCGAGCGATGGATTAGCGATTGGCTACGTTACGGGCTTCGAACACATCCACACCCATTCATTTCCGTTTGCGAGAGCTAACCGTGAATTTAATCGCCACGGTATACAGTCGTAAAGTCTTCCCTCGACGAAGAGACCAAAGACTCTATTCAGCACGCGTGACGATGCCAACGAAATGTAGCTATACATATATATATATATATTGTGTACCGTGCGATTGGATTTTACCGTGACGCAGTTCATCTCTTTGGATGAAAAATATATATATATCGCTGCACTCAACAGCCTGTACACGTCTGTCAAAAGAATAGCGAATCGATTTACTGCGCTCCTAAATCTCGTATAAAAAATGATCTTTCCCTACAATACGCTTCATCACGATGTTCTTATTTTTTTTTTTTTTTTTTTTTTTTTACGGAAAGTATAAATTCGGGGTTTGTAGCGGTGAAACGTGTACAGAGAGGGCCACAGCGTGTCTCGAGCATAAAACGTTACGGCAATTCCCGCCGCCGATCTCCCAGAGGGAGAGAGTTAATCGTTTGATCATTAAGAGAAGAGGAGCCCCCGAAGTACAGGACGAACGACAACGAGTCACGATGGTAATGAGAGAGAACGCCTCTAAGCTTCATTTACATCCCCGTACCCGTTTCGCGTTTCTGCTCCTTGCCCTCTACGGGACTTTCTCGTGGAATAATTCCTCCGCTTCGTCGCCGCTCACGATCGTTAGTACTTTTTCAACTTTTTTCCCTGTGTAGGTCTGTGTCTATGTGTATCCGCGAGGGCGCGCGGGTTTCTCTTGCCCTCTCTTTACATTCTCGCGTTCGCAGGACACTTTATACATTCCACATAACCCACCGAGATTACCTTCCGCTCATCTCCCGTTCGGTTCTTTCCCTTTCGGGACGTTTATTTTTTTAATATCCCAGGTAATAGCCGGGTCTGCAAAAGTTGTAAATTCCATGGGAATCTTCGTGCGCTGAATTAATTAAAGCCGCATACATCATACGGGTAATCAGGGGAGTGTGTACACCGGGAAGCGATCTTATTTTTTCCGAACAAAGAAAACGATGAAATCGATAAAAATGTTTTTCTCGTCTTCTCAGACCTTAAAGATTTTTTCGAAAAAAAAAAAAATCTTTCATCCGCGAGATCTATGATCGTGGATCGTAATTTATGACGCACGAACCGTGTCTCTCGCATCGCTGAGGGCATTGGGCCATTAAATATTCTCGAATACAACGAGGGATGCTGCAATTCTTGGAGAAAACGCGTATATATCGCATCTCTGTGCTCCTGCGAGGAGTGAAAGACGAGCAGCGAACGTTTTAAGTTCGGAGTTTACTCCTCTACGTATGAGGGCACTTTATAAGTCATTCTACCCCGAGATTTACAGTTTCGAGACTTTGTTTCAGCTGTCCCGCTTTCACCCGTAAATCGTACCCCAAGGACCGCTCTCGAAGGATACGCGCGCAGCGCCGGTGCAGAGAGAATCCCGCGTGGGATATATCCCCGATGATCCTCGTGTTCGTTGTCCATGTATTTTTTTCGAGTAGGTACTGCGCTTGAAACATAGTTGGAAGAGAGATGGACGAACATTCTGCCACAAGCTACCGCTCCTCTTAGCTCCTTACCGCTCCTTTCCATCGACGATCCTTTTTCAGCCTCTTCTCGTCTCTCCGTCGACAGCGATGTTTTCTCAGTTTTTTTCTACTTCGTCGGCTATTCCATATAATGATTCTTCTCTCGTACATCAGACACTACGGTTTATACCGTGCGCGGGTCCTCCGAACTCCCGTTGGTTCGAAGAAAATTGATGCCGGTGTAGAATTACCCGCGCTTTGTGAAACACGATAGTCCTCGATGCTACGGACGCGCGCACGGTAATAAGTCGTCACAAGATATTCGCCCTCCTGCCGATGCGGAAGAGAAGTATTGCTTCGGGCCTCGAAACTTACGCAGCTGGATGATTTTTTTTCGTAGTTTTGTTAGAAACTAATTTATTCCAAAATATATATATTTTTTTTTCGTATTTGTTTTTTTTTTCGCGATCTGCGGAATTACGTATCACTTAATAGCATTGGCAGCTATACTCGTTTTTACGGAAAAAGAAAAAAAAAAAAACAACGTTTTTTGAAAGATAAACGGCGTTATAAACTCAAAAGTAATTTTTTTTGTCACGTTGATATTACACATTTTATGTATTTCGTTTTATGGTCCTCGAAACTGATCACTCGGACGAATGACGGCAAAAAAACTTCGCTACGTCGCGGCAGTTATACGATCGGTGTGTTTTCGTCGATAAAGTTCTCCATTCGCCTTTTTCGGTGTTACGCTTATGAATTATGAATATCTAAATATAATGTCAACGACTTGGCATAATATAAAGCAGTTTTTTGAAAAACAATGGCCGACTGTAAATAATTTGCCTCGGAGCCGCGGCATAAAAATCTACGAAGCGCGGGTGAACGGTGAACCTTTTTTTTTTTACCCATCATATTTTACAGGCGCGCCACACGCGGTTTTACGCCCAATAAAAATCTGTACGCAGAGAGGCGAGACGCGCATCCTTGCGCACCGCATGGCCCGCCTCGCTCTTGTCCCCCTCGTCCTTCGCTTCTCGTCTCATCGTAAATTCGATCTCGCGACACAATGGGAATGAAATAGTTTCGAACGATTTTCGCAAACGAAACACGCCCGTTCCACTTTGCCTGTTCAACGCTTTCACGATCAAACGATTCCAACGGTTCCTCTGACAATATCATCGATTCGAAATAAACGCGAGGGGCTTCATCCGCAGGATCGTAAATCAAGTTTTGTGTGTAATAACAGAAATAAATAAAATACGATCGAGAAATATTTTCGAAGCCCCTCGAGCGCAGGCGGTATTTGTTCCGAAAGTCACGATCATAGAAAGTTCTTTTTTTTTTTTTTCGAATTATATCGTCATATACGATGCGTCGAGGCAGTTTGGCGTGATATTTGTCTCTTTCTCGATCTCCTCGAAACGATAATAAAATTTAAATAAAATCACGACGAGTTGAGGGATAGTGTCGGTTTTCATGCCACACATCGATTTTTTTTCACGCAGTTTTGTTCGCCTTACGTTGCAACATTCACGTTTGCGTAGAGCGTCGAACTCGTGGTAAACAGAAAGAAAACAGTAGCACGCTGAAGGTAACTCGCGGAATTGTCGAGTTCTCATAAGTCTACAGGCAACCGGCAGTCTATTACACACGTTCGACAGTTTACGATAAATTGAATATCTCCGCTTGACGTGAGCAAAAGTTCCCGCAAACAGACTCCGTTTCTTAAGCTGACGCAATTAGATGAATTGCAGAAATGCGCACAAGTGCGCAAGTCTCACGCGGAAAGATAAAGCTGCAGGATACGGCCTTCTGATTTGTATCACAACCCTATTTGCCTATCGCCGTATAGTTGCCGATAATAACAAACCAGTGCCGCCTATTCGCTTATTATAGCTCCGTAGCGAACCTCTTGTCTCGAGATCTCACGGTTCGATCAGAAAATCGAATTAACAGATATGTCTCAACACACGCAGACAGACACACGGATATCCGCGCGAAGTTTTCGAAACGGCAACGATTTGTGTCGGTAGAAATCAAGTAGTTTATTCTTCGCGTATATCAGATCTTTATCGCGATACAATTCGACCTCCGTGCCGAGGTTACTCGGCTATTCAGTAGTCAGTCATTCGTTGCGAATTCGCATTGCCGACAATTTCGCAAACAGCATTATCATTAACTCTGCTCTCTCCGCAAGCAATAAACAGGAGTCAGTAAATGGTCCGTTAAATCATTCTCTGTCGTTGGTACAATATTATCCGTTGGCATTCGATACGCATCCATCGATCAACATAAACTCGAGAAAAAAAAAGAAAAAAAAAAGAAAGCTATCAATAACGCGACGCTATTCTCCATCGAGTGTACTTCAAGCGCAAAACTTCCGCGATGTATTTTATTTCACCGGCGAAAGAAAAATCGTATAGCTATAGTTAAGATGGTTGGGGAGCTTTGACAGTGATCGAGCAAAAATTCTGCGACTCTGTCTTATTGTGAATATAGCATCACAAACATACATCGTTACCTCGCGGCTTGTGATTCGCAATGACGCCGAGGAAGAGATGCCGCCGCGGATAGTGAGTATGTATAAGTCGAGGCGATCCGTTCGTGAACGTTCGAGAGACGATGGAGCGGGAAGGGAACGGTATGACAGGAAGGGACTTTTGCGAAACGAGACCGATCTCGTGCAGGAAAGTGATTGGGAATGATGAACGATCGGTGGCACAGGTCGGTTGGTCGCGGGCACCGCGCATCGATGATAAAGTGATTCTGCGACACGGAAGGATATCACCCACCAAGCATATCCATAGATCGTTTCGACTTGCGGCGACGAGGAGAGTCACCCCCTCCCCCACCCCCACCCCCAACCCCCCAGAGTTGTGTTCCGACAACGCAAACGCTTGCTGAGTATACCGACTATACAATTTCCATCCACAATCACCGACGAGCTGTCGTAGTCGCGGCAACCGAGAAACATCGCTGTGTAACTACAGATCGCGGATCGTTTCGTCGATAAGAAAGATATTTCAATAACCGTGTCGCGCGTATACAATTTTTCTTTTACAAAAAAAGAAGGCTCCATCGTGCGAGAGCCCATATTTCAATACGATATACGCGAAATTCTGGGAAAAAAAGATGCTACGAAACGAGAAATGGAGAGAAGGGAAGGGGGTGGAGAGAGAGGGTGCAACGTCTACGATGAAATGGGCATTAAATCATATTTGGTTGAAACAAGCCCGCGGCTTGTCCACTGTACACGGGTTTACAGTATGCGCGTGTCTATGTAGCTGTTACAGCTACAAGTATCGGTATATATATGTAGAACATCGCACATAGCAGAGGTACGGAAAGCGAGAACACGAGAGAAACAATAATAGCGTCGAGTTTCGCTTGCATGACGTTTCGCGAAATAATGTGTTTCGCCCCGGCTATAGCTCGATCGGCATTGGGTAGTTTCACCTCCGGCATCGGTAACTCATTCGTCACGAGCCGAGGCATGCCGTTTCGGAATATCTATCGGAATATACAGTATTTATACACAAATGTATTAGTCATACAGGTGCGTAGGTATTGAAGCGCAGATATACTATTGAAACATCCCGGTGATGCTGTAAACCTATTTACTATGAACTTCGTGATGGAAGAGAAGATATGTAGTTCCGATCGACATAGATTGCCGAGGGGCGTGTCTCGTTAAATATATTTGAAAAGCCGAACAATTCCAACCCCCGTTACCCGCGGAGAGTTCCATCTGCTGAACGGATCCCGTATGTTTCCGAGACGGTCAGGTGGCGCGAGAAACGGTGCGATCTTCTCGTAGATTTCATAGTTTTTCCATTCAATAGCATGGAGATGAGAAGCAGTAAAGCATTCAATACCTAACATTATCGTACTGCTATCATCGAAATTTACAGAACAAATAAATAGCCGGTTTATGGTGCCGTTTCACCAGTTTACAGGAATAACTTTCGAGAAACGCCAAAAAAAAAATGAAAATCTTTTAATCTGTTTTACGAAAAATAAAAAAAAAATACGAGACTCCTTCATGTCAATGTTTATCGTTTTAAATCTTCCAAAATCGTAATGAGGTTTACACGGCAGACCGTCAGGTGGCGCGAGAAAAGGTGCGACCTTTTCGTAGATTTCATAGTTTTCCCATTTAGCAGCATGAAGATGAGAAGCAATAAAGCATTCAATAGCCAACATTATCGTACTGCGATCATCGAATTTTACAGAACAAATAAGTAGCCGATTGATGGTGCCGTTTCACCAGTTTTCAGGAATAACTTTCGAGAAACGCAAAAAAAAGAAAATCTTTTAATCTGTTTTACGAAATATAAAAAAAAATACGAGACTCCTTCATGCCGATGTTTCGCGCGTTAAATCTTCCAAAATCGTAATGAGGTTTACACACGAGGCGGACGTGGCTTCGTTTTACGGAACGGACAAATTTTGACGTGTAATTATTGGAACTTGGAGGGGTTGCGATCTGTGGGCAGCTTGGGACTCTACACGATAGTGTAATTTACTCATGAGGTACATAAACTGGGCGTAACATTGAAATAAACAACACACGCTGGTATCCATATCAAGTGTGTTAAACTATGTTGGGATCCCGGTGTACGCGAAGCGTTGCGATAGAAGGAGGCATAGAAGTGCGGGCGATACGTGGTATTAGTATGTATACCGACGAGTGAAGCGAGTGTTCCGCGGGAGCGTTGGACGACCGCCGCACGGAGATCAGCATACGTCGCGTGTTATTTACAATTGGCGGGGATTTATGTCTCTGGGCCCGGATGAGGGCAGGCGAACAGGCAGAGCCCCCCCACAGCAAGAGGAGGCAGAGAGGAGAACATATACAGCCGAGAACCGCGCACGGGGAACGATGCTCGCGGCCGCCTTGCCAGCCAATTCCCGGCGGCCCCGCTATATTTACGAGGACCATAAAGTAGCGGGCACGGCCGCGTATATTGCCGCGTAAATATCAGCTTATGGAAATATAGAGCTCAATATCTGCCTGCCCGCCTGCCCTCTGCCTGCTTTTCTTCCCCGACTTCAACCACCAGAACTCTGCCCCCTCCCTTCCGCCGCGCCGCAGAAGCGACTACTCGCTTCCATGTTCAACTTCACCGTTCTGTCCTCTTTCTTTCCATACATCGACCAACCCACACAAGTATTCTCATCGTAAAACGAACTTTCTTTTTCAATATCTTTTTTCAGATTTTTCGCTTCCCATCATTTTTGAAATCATCGGATTTAAAAATTTTAATAATAATAAATTCGATAAGATAATTAGAAAATCGGCGCAATGAAAACCGGAGATCGAAACCTTCGGCTCATTCGCGCTGACGGCATTAATTTTCCACCATCCGTCACCATTAACACAGATGTCCCGGGGTTGCGTCGAAGCGTCCCCATTAATCACGTCCGCACACATAAATTTTCGACGCGTGAACGAAATAAGGGATGCAACTCGCGACCGCACGTGAACCCCAGTGAAGGATCGAGGGAATGAATTCAACGAAATTCTGGAGTATGCGACTATACTAATGGGTGACGAATTGGGGATTTATAGAGTCAACAAATGCGACAGTGAAGTTGTTAAATAGGGTGCGATGCTTTGAAGACTTTCGTGCTTTCGATCTTTTATGCTTTTGCTTTACTTCGGAGCACTTCTCGAAGGGCAGTTTCGTTTTTTACCGTTTCAACACTTCGCAAACATCGTACAAGAAATAATGAAAAAATTCGCCAGAGATTTTCGAGTTGACACCTGCTTTTTGGTTCGTTCGGATCTCTGGTATTCGATGAGTTTCAAACGTTTACGCTTATTTCGAGTGGAACTCATTCGCGCGCGTAATGGGCACGTTGGCCACTTTGCCACCGAGGTGACGCGTCTTTTTCGCTAATTATTGCACCTGCCTGAGAAAAAAATGCGAGTCGTGACTCGTTCTGACGAAGAAGACCCGCGGTCAGCACTAAAGCAGTTTCATCGACGCGACCAACTGTTGTTCGTTTAGTTTTGTTACTCCGTTACGAGATCGTTGCGAGACGAAGGGCAACGAGACACGGATGAAGCAGAGTCTCACGTGCGGACAAGTATGGCATGCGAATTTCAGAGAAGAATGCGAGAGCTCCGTTTTTGTCGATGTTTGAATCGTCGAACGCAAGAGGAGGCGAGCAGCACGTACAGAATGAAAAGTCCCTCTTACCATCGGTGCTACGAGAATCGTCGGTGCCGAAGGAACGCCGAACGGTCGGTTCTCGCCCCTCGGGCCAAAAGATTTTTTCAACGTGCCCCGATGTGTTTACGAGAGTCAGCTGGCAATTAATCGGGATTTACGACGTACCTCGTGGGAGGGAGGGGAAAAAGGGAGCTCGACGTTCGAAATGTATTAATTTTGCAACGAACGAAAAGAGGTCCCGAGACAAAACGAGCTTAGGACTCGCAACGTCAACGAGAGCAGTAGGCCAGACGGTTAGTCTCAACCCCCTCGTTCTTTCGTTGGGGACCTCTCGTTGACTCTCTGTCCGACACGACTTGTCGGCGAGATGATACCCAAAGAGGACCTTTTTTTACCGGTAACAGCTGCTAAGCGCTTCTCTCCATCAGTTCTTTTACTCTACTTCGCTCCTCTTACTGTCTCGTCAAAGGATACATTGATGCGCGAAAGAAATAGCCACGAAAGGAGACGAACAAAATTTTTTACTCGGGTCTCCGTAAATTTATCGAAAGGACAAAATCAAAAAAAGATTCAATGCTACAAAAAAAAAAAAATTGTAACATCGAAAAAACTGCGATTTTTCGGAAAACGAAATTCGTTTCCACTATTTTTTTTTTTGTTATTATAGTACAGTTACAATTGGATTTCGGGAGGGTATTTCCCAAGGGCATTTTCTCGACTGTAAGCTCAGACGGCGCGGTAAGATAACCCCTGCGTCGACCAATTTGTACGAGCAGTTCCCCGGATGGTTGTTACACGATGGTTAACCAAAATTAATCTTCGCGAAGTTGGAAGCCGTTTGCGGTATTCAAGGCGAAGGGGGTTCGCTTGACTGGCGGGTGGGGGCGGGGAGGGGGGAAGGGGGCATTCCACGCTGCTGCGAAAATGCGCAACGAAACGCCTCGTCAATATTTCCGTTCGAAAAGTTTGTTGCAAAGATTGATGTTAGCGAATCGATGCAAAAAAGACTGTGACTTCTTAGACGCATTAATGAAACAAATGGGGAGGGAGGAAAGACGCCCTTCCATACAGAGTTATCCGGTGAATATTTCTAACGCCGAAGAAAATATCGGCGATCATTGGATAGCCGACAGACAAACCTTTATTAAAAGAATCGAAGGAGATAAATGTGGGCGTTCCGTGAGGAATCTCAAGTACCCGAAGAAGAAACGACGAGCCTCATCCACTTCGGGACGTGACGTTCCCCGAGAAACTATATACGAGGGGTACGTTAATCACGTTCACGCCCTTCTTCAAACGAGAACGGTACCCGATGTCTCTGCGCGTTTCCCTCCCGTTTTCGTCTCTCGAGCACTTTTTCCACCCCCCAACCCCCACCCCCTCTGCCTTCTTGCGACGCTACCAGACGAGTCTGCGTCGAGGGCGAAGCGGGGAATAAAGCCCGGAGATTCGCGATTCAAACGAATGATTTACGGCGACGAGAGACCGAAGAGAACGACCCTTGCGTCGAACAATCGCAATAACGTCTTAACGAACCGTATAGCCGTAAGGCGGCAAAGGAATCGCGGAATGAGAACAAAGTGGAGAACGCTTGAATTAATCAAGTCAAACTCGTCGTTTCTGTATCCACAGGCGCGCAGAACTCCCGAGATTCGCGACTCAAGGGTGCGAAGCTTTGAAGAGCGATTCGCGGAGACAAATTAAATCCTACGGAATTACCATTCGAAGCATCTCCGATATCTCTTCGTCTCTTTTGACTTGAAACTGCAATTTTTACAGGAACAGTCACTTCAGTCCGATGATTTAAGACGATGTCTGCATAATCTTGTATAAGATTTTTATCAAATGGTGATTAATCGAAACGTCGATATTTTCCGGATGATTGCGATATTAGAACGAGAAAGCGGACTTTGGAAAAAGGTTAGGAATTCGGCTTGACGAGCCGCGTCAAGCGCGACAACGACACGAGACTAAGCCGACAATTGTTTTAAGGGTCTGCGCTTCTTTTCGTGATTGAATTATTCTTTTTTTGTTTATTTTTCTTCTTTTTCAATAAGTAAGAGTTTAAAAGACACCCCCCTTAACGACTGCGAATTTTAGTACATTACTATCCGCACCTTCGTGCCGACAACGTCAGAACGAGGAGAACGACGTCCGGAAGGTTGAAAAAGAGTTGGGAGCGTGCAGCAGGCCGCGGACTCGCCGGCTTGGCTGTAAATAACTGCGGCTTATTGTTGAATCGCCGTGGTCCCGGCATCATTAACTCTATCGCGGATCTCGCCGCGCAGCGGGTGTCGCGATATAACTCTTAACGCGCGCGCCTGCTGCCCGCTCGCTCGTTGTGTGCGCTCTCCCCGTGAGGGGCTCACGGGGATGTTGGATATCGCGTGCCGTGTGGCTTTGCTTTGACCGTGTTGTTGCTGGTCGCCGTATAGCTGTGCTTTCCGGTCCTGTAAGACGCGTGTTGCGGCATTCGACTCGTTGAGTATAAGTACAACACAATGCGAGCTAATGATGCCTCGAAGGCGGCTCCGCGCACTGTGTACCGCGTTTGTGTGTACGAATACGATGTGCAATGCGCATCTGTGTACGTGTAATATTTGTACGTCTCTGGGAAGTGGATCGACGGGGGCCCCTTTGCTCTTCGTGCAGATCGCGACTTGATCGAGAGCCGCAATAAGCAAAGCCTATAGAATCACAGCATGCATCATCCAAGGGCCGTATACCACCCGTCAAGGTCCCAGCGGAGGTCGCCACAGGGGTCAACCCTTCATCACCCTTCAATGTTTCGATTGCACAACTCTCCGCTCGTATTCCCTCGTGATACCGTACTGCATTGTACGAGATGGCGCATAATAGGCAAGGCCACTCTCGGACAACACTCAGGTGGCAACGAAGAGATCGAGAGAGATATTTATTCGTAATTTACCACACCACTGTGACGAATGTCTCAATATGCAGAATGCGCGATGACTTGATACAACGAGACCATTTATGTCGCTGATGCTTACGCGAGCATTTCTACAGTGACGAATCGAAGTACGTGGCGGTATTTTATATATTTTACTAAAAAGTTTTTTCACGTAAAAAAAATGGTACCGCAAATACTTGAAAAATCTGCTTATTAAAATTATTTCCGAAAAATAAATTAAATTAAAAAAAAAAAAACAATTCTATACGGTAACAACTATCGTCTTTAAAAAAAATTGGCCTTTCGCTGGTAGCGCTGCTGACAGTGCCTGAAAATGACCTTCGATTTTTTTTTTTTTCGACTTTCGATTTTTTTATTTGCCTTTCATTACCAATCAATGTGTGTTGACGACAAGAAAATAAATGCAATGACAAGATCGGCGCCGATTCTGCGGGTTTGCGTCGACGAATCGTAACTGCATGTAACTTTCAACATTCGAGTTTTTCATCTGACGAGTACACTACAATATAACCAGCGGGTGCCTTAAGGGTATAATATATACCCAACAGAAATCTCAAGCGAGAGATCCGCGTGCACGTTGCATGGTTTTGCCTCCCTTCGGAGCGCTGGTAATTAATTTAAGTCAGACAGCTCGCGGTGCGGCTGAGACTTCGTCGCAGCTTCCGTCGCCTGACGATATACCAATTGACTGTCCGGATCTTTCGTTTTTCCTCCTCTCAGCGTCACTCGTGCGTTTGTGTGGTGCGCGGAATCCACCAGAAACACGACGGTAATACTCGTGTCTTCATTGTTCAACGAAACGGAGAAAGACGAAAGATGGAAAAGTCAACGATTACGCGCGAGATAGAAGCTTTCGTATTCGCAGCTTCTGGTATCGCGCCTTTCCTCTCATCGCTCTCTGATGGACACTGCTCTGTGTACATATGTGAGAAACACATCGAGTTCCACACACGTTCGTTCACCGACGCGGACATTTCTCATGCGTCTGCACTCTCTATATACTGATCTGTATAGGTGTAGAGAAGTCGACGCTCTCGACGAACCGCAAATAATGCCGTTTCATCTCTGTCAGCTCTTCATTACTCACTCGCAATGCCGTGGCAGGCGGTGTCGGTGGTGGTGGTCGCGTTGGATGCGAAGCCACGGCGTTTTAGTCGCCCAACCAGATAGAAATCCGCTGCTGTTTGCCGCTTCTGTGTGCGCTACGGCTCGCCAACCGAGAAACCACCGAGCGCCGAGTTTGCGGCAAAAAGAATTTTTCACCGGATGCGTTTTGCCGCCCCGTGTTTTCTTCGCGCACTTGATAAATCATAAAAGCTCTCGGCTACATAATGGAGCGTGTCACTTTTTTTTTTACTTTCACGAAGAGGAACACAGAGGTCTCATTTTGCAGAGTTGCGCGGGAAAAGGGACGAAAAGGAAATTCATTGTCGTGCGAGTCTGACACCGCACCGGCTTTATTCACTGATTTTTCACACTCAATTTCTCGAGTTCTTTGGTACGCTGTTATTCAGTAAATTTAAGAGGGTTTTTTGGTGGATGCACCGATGTTCATTCTGTTTGTTCGGATGTCCTCATCAAGTCTCGAACAAACGAGCGTTCATCGTACGACGAGTTTTGTTTCCGTAGTCTATTCTATTATACTCGCAGGACGCGAAAACGAGAGCATTATTATACAGCTTCGTTGGTACAGCAACATTGTCTATCCAAAGTTCAGGCTGGTTACGCAACGTGTAGACTTTTGAAAGTTTTCTAAGTGAGAGAGAGAGAGAAAAGAAGGGAAACAACGAGGGAGAATGGTCTTAGCGGCGCTCCTCATCGTTGTTCTCCGTGAACAATGCTCTTTGCGCCGTCGTGTTGGCTGCGGTGTGTGAATGAGAGGCAAAGGAGAGGAAGGGGAGGGTAAGGAGGGGGAGGGGGAGGGGGTGAACGAGGATGAAACAGATAAAACAAGTGAGACAAGGGGTTTGTGTCACGAGAAAACGCGCGAGACTCTCTCGACTGGTACACGAGTGCGAAGACACACAACAAGACGAAAGGAGAAAATGAGCGCCGAGAAGAACGTATGGAATGGAGTACAAGAGAGATAGAGAGAATCTCGTCGGCAGTCAGCGAAACGACGTTAATATTTCGACGAAAAATTTCGCCAAGAAAGCCCCCCCCCCCCCTGGTCCCCTTCCGTATCCTTCCAAGAAATTAAACGAATGGCATCATTTGGCAAAGTTGTACCATTACGGCGTTCGTTGTACGACGCGCGGACGCTCCCCTGGCCCCTTGGCGGTTCTTTTCGCGAGCAATATTGCCGCGACAAGGACGACAACGATTCTCTTATTCTTCTTCTTTTATCTTCCTTCGCGTATTCGCTCTGCGTCTTCGTTTCTTTTACTACACCGACGATCCTCGACACCCCGGCGAGAAGAAGTATTGAGAAATACACAGAGCGTTGTACGAGTCTCCGAGAGGTTTTTGTCTTTGTGTGAGTATCAGCGAAAAAGCTCGAAAGAGAACAGCGATATCGTGTAACGAAACGATAGAAAGAATGAAAGAAAGCGGAGTGAAACTAT
Organism: Cryptus viduatorius; assembly: GCA_964006125.1. Lineage (NCBI taxonomy): Eukaryota > Metazoa > Arthropoda > Insecta > Hymenoptera > Ichneumonidae > Cryptus > Cryptus viduatorius. Next base: position 31,720,539 of record OZ023220.1, on the reverse strand, counting down.
AATTTTTCCGACGAAATTGTGCAGTTTTGGTAACAGCGTGTGTGCTGTCCGCGGATAAAACTTTTTTCCCGAAAAAAAAAAGTCGTCTCTTGTCTCTGTTTCTTCCGTCTTTCGACGGCTATGCTTCGTCGTGGCTGACCGCGCAGCCACCACAGTAGTAACGGAAGGACACACCACTGAAGAGGTACAGTGAGGAAGCACACGACAAGCGCACGAACGGGAAAGATACAGCAGTAATACCCAAAGACTTTGCTCCGCGTTCGACGTTTTAGCCAAGCCATTCGAACAAGATGGTGCCCCTGATAATGTAACCTTATAGGGGAAAAGCAATTTCTACGGTCGAAGCCGAAGGAGAGCTGCTGGACGAGGAAGAAGGCGACGTGTGTTCGTGTGCGCGCGGTTTGCGTCCGGCACGATGTTCCTCCGTGCGCGTTCATCCTCACGGACATGAGCCGCGCACGGGTCAACCCCCAGCTCTTCCTCACCCTCCCCCCTCCCTCCCCCCGCGCCCGACTACCCGGCTTCTGCCAGATTCTTCTTCTCATTCTTCTTCTTCCTCCACTCGATTCTCTCGCCTCTTAGCGTAACCTTTAATTTTCCGGTAATCTCGAGACCGCCTTCCTTCCCACCGCTTTCATCGGTCCATCGAGCACTATATGATCCGTTGGTCTGCAAAAATGCCCTCAGGGCGGCACTTCGTTCGACGAGGGCGAAATGAAAGTAGAGAATGAAAAAAGATCTATAGAGAACGAGAGCGGATATAACTGCGGGATGGTTAGTAGAAAATCCCGCACGTATCAGCGTTTACGAGAGCAATTTTGGTAGCTTAGCCTGACACGCGCGGTTTCCTTGACCACTTGTATGAAATCATAGTTTTGCTCAAACCAACCGATCGCATCGTCTCCGAATCACCGCTGCGTTACGCGTTTTTATTTATATACTGTAAAAGTTCAGACGAAACCGGAACAACGGAAAAACTTTTTTTTTCTGAATAAAAAAAACATCGCTTGAGAATAAAAATAATTTTTTTTAGTAAATCATTGCGTATAGCGTAATTCCTTTAGTTCGTCGATTGCTCGAAATCCCGAATGTGAAAAATCTGTCCCTTTAACTTTTTTTTTTTCACCACTTTTTGGACTATAAAGTTGCGTAACATAAAAAAAATGTCTGTTAAAACTATTGTTACGTCCAAATCAGCATTTCCTCGGTAATTACGGTCAAGGAATATAATCCCTTTTTACACGTTTTGTACCATTGAGGCGCTTTATTTGACTTATTCCCTTTTCGAGTCTGACCTTTCGGAGAGTTACTCGGGATAGGGTACAGAGTGCGCCGTATTAATGATTTAAATACCCGAACCAAAAGAATAAAAATCGCACGTGAAAAGAGTCACTGTCTTGTAGTACGCATATAGTAAAGGCGTAGTAATCATATGACGGAAGTGTTTACTACAAAATTCTCTGATAAGACGCCGTACGCTTGGTGCGTCTCGTAGTGTAATTCGATCCGTACGTTGTCACTGACCAACGCTCGACTCACTACCTTACCAGAGGCTGAAGAGATCACTTATTAATTCACACTTTAATTTAAAGAAGGTATACCCTTCGATATTTATTTTATGATGATGATTAAAATCGGTTTAATTGTTGAGTTAAGATCTAAAATAAATGTTATGGTGGGAAAAACTTACGTTGGTGATTGATGAGTTAAAATAAAATTTAAATGTCGATCTAAATGTTTAATGTTGAATATGATGAATGTAGTTGAAGATGATCGAGAATTTGGATTTTCTCCTTCCTTCCTTCCTTCAAGGTTTTCCAGTTGGTTGTGTAAAATATTTGAAGATGATGAAATTAACGATGAGATTGAAATTAACAACCGAAATTATTTAGTTCGGAATAAATTGTTTAACACTTCGCGTTGATTGTAAATTAAATGTTGAAATTTATTTAAAATGTTTCTCAGCACCAATACACTTTTAAGTTCACTCTCGATAATTTGGTTTATCGCGTTTTACAGTTTAGTCCCCATTATATTTTTAAAGTCTCGAAAAATCCTAATTGTTGTTTAAAGTTCTGACAATTCCCCGATTCGAACAATGTTAATATTCGTAGAAGTCAATTCACATTTTTATATTGTTTTTAAATTGTTGTAGAATTAATTAAACGTCAGAATGTTATTTGATAAAATATCTTTGATTTAGATTATTATTTGAATGTTGATGTACTCTTTTCAGCCAATTCTCAACTATTGCCTTAACTATCCTCAATAACTGTTACTGTCCTCGTAATTATTCTTAACTCTTTCGACTGTTAAATATCGTTGACAACTTTTTAACTTAACTGTCCGTTGGTTGCTTTGGGTCTTGTATTTATCAACTGTCTCGGGGGGTCTCCTGGCCCATACTTCTCCTCATTGAAGCGTCTACTCCCACCTCAAGTAATTATCGATCGGTCGGTTGGTGAGAAGTATTAAATTTTATGATATGACAATTTCCGTTATAAACAATAATTTTTATAGTCAAATACTGCTAAAAATATTCCCCTTAATTAAAAATAATAATTGTCGAATTTAAATGAAAGTTCTACGATAAATACAAATAAAGATAACAATTTAACGACGAAGAACTTATAAAATTGGTTTAATTATATTTTTATATGTTTAGTTAATAACGATGTGACCCAAATATTCTGTTTTATGCGCGATTTTAATATTATTAACGAAGTTTAGAGACCTTTTGATTATTAATAAAATGTTGAGATTATTTTGATATTATTGATCAATGAAATGTTGATGATTGACTTAATTGTTGATTATTAGGTTTTTAGTTAACAATTGATTATTAATTTATTGTTCGAGAAGTGCTGCACTCAATAGTGACAACGGTATTTTCTCGAATCGTCTCCTTCGAGACAGCCACACCGATTCTCTGGCTACACGCTTGTATCAATGCGTGAGCTGCATCGCTACTAGTGTTAGAGCGATAAGCAAGCGTTCGATGATCACGTGAAAGAAAAAGATTCGTATTGCCCAGGTAGTCTGGTTTAAGCAATGCGAATAGGTATTTCCGGTGGCGATACCACCCCTTTCGGTAATTCGAATAGTCACCAAGTCGTGTCCAAGTATGCGACCAGTATTATGCCAATGATTGAATATTTGGCTTTTACCAATTAACAGACGTTAGTTATTGTCCATTTATCGATTTTTTTTATACTGAGAGTCGATAATAAAATCACATGCAATGCGTGCGTTTTGGACTATCCTTCGCTCTCCACCTTATTTTCTATTTTGTTTTCTCTCATAAATGGTTGTAAATGTTGTAAAATTTGGCTATTTTGAAATTAAGTCGGCGAATAAAATTTTAAAATTCGCCAGACGTAACACTATTAAAGTTTACAAGAACAGACTTTCTGATACATTGCCCATTCCACGATTGGTAACATCCACGATTTTCGTTGGGGAGGATCGACTAGATATTGCGCGCACACGAGGGCGGAGAAAGAAAAGTATATAGCAGTAGGGTATTAGGATATAGTCGAAGTATAGAGAAACCAGAGGTCGCGGGCGTTGCCGCGTTCTCCACCCCACCTACTCCCCCCTCCAGCCTTTCAGATATAAATTTCCTGATATTCGACCGTTCGTGTCGTTTGAAATGGGGCAGTTTTCTCGGGACCTAATGGTTATTGCCTTTCTCGGCGGACATATTGCGTTCCATCCAGTGCAATGTGTGCGGCCGATATATCAGAGCTCTCTGCTGCTCCCGCGCCGTTCTCTTTCGCCTTGTTCTTTTTTACTCTCTCTTTTCTCTCTCTCTCTCTCTGCCTCCCTCTCTGAACCGTCGCGGCATGGTCTCAATACTGGCAAAGCTAGGATAAGGGTAGAGGAGATCGCGCGGGGGGCCTCCGGAAAGTACAGAGCCTGTGGAGAGGTCGAGAAACAAGCCGACGAGTGAGAAAAGGAGTTTGAAAACGATGAAACGTATAGCGGAGCAGAGCTATCGGTGCTTTCGGCTTTCGCCGACGCTGGTAACCGGTACCCGCGCTCTATACGAGAGGGAGCAAAAGAGTACCGAATCAAAGTGAGTGGAGGGTGTTGTGGACGAGTGGGAGTTGCAGTGGGAGTACCGGAAACCCCTTCGAAGAGGCAAAGATAGGTACGAGAACAGAACAGTGCAAAATCGGAGGCATGGTACGAGAGAGAGAGAAGGAGAGGGTCCACACTTTCACATACATCTATACGTACACACCGGTGTTCTCAGTGGCTCGGGGCGGTCGAGTCTCGGCGTGGTACGAGACGGGAAGTGGCCGAGGTGTGGCCGCGGAGTTGAATTATTGCAAGCTGCCCGCCATTCATACAGGATGCATGCCCCGGCCGTGACCGTAAATCTTCGCGCTGCGTCAGAGCCCTCGACTTCGCGCCGCCGTCGTGCCGTGCCTGCCACGCCATGCCAAGCCTCCTGCCGCCACCGCCGCCACCGGTTTGATGTTATTATTATGGGGAGGAGGGAGGGCGCGCACTCCTCTTGGAGTGAGAGCGGAGCGGAGAATTGAATAACGCGATTCGCTGCGAGACGCCGCTGACGAGGGGCTAAGTGATTTTCACCCCATTAGCGAGATGCCCCGTACCAGCACGGGGTATTAGCCTTGACCTCACCCTCTCTCCTCTCTCTCCCTCCGTATTCTCGCTGACTGCGTGGTTCAAGTTGCACCTCGCGGCCTCTCCCAGGATACCCACAAGCCATTGCGTATTACATTATGCTTGAGAATAAACTTTTAAACGACTACCTCTTGTTCGGTATATCTCTCGGTATTAAAACGAAACTGTAACGCGAAACACCGAGGAGCCTCTCTCGGAGCCGAGAGAAAATCTGCACGAGCCGAGGAGAGTCTTTTCGCGATATAATACTTCGATATATTTTCTTTTATTTTATTTTATTATTGCCTTTGAAAGAGAACGTAGCGTTTGGGTGTCGGGGAAAAATCGTAGTTGCCGAAGCCGTTAAGACGCGGACAGAGTCGAGAGGGTACTTCGAGTGAAGGCAGAAGAAAGTTTGATCGTACGACAGAATTGAGAGTGTAGGAAGACGAGAGTGTAGGGCTGAACTGTCGGACAATCTCGAACCTTTTACCGAAGGGGGGTTATATATAGATATAGGGTTGTAGGGATGCCGAGCACGTATCGACAACCTGGTCACCGTCGGACTTCGCTTTAGACTCTTTTCCCTTTTTCTTTCACTGCGGAGAGTCAGGGATACAGCGACGACGGCTCCTTTAGCTCGGCTGCCGTCGCCGTCGTAGTCGTCGTTGCTTCGCTCCTTACAACCAAATAGAAAAAGAAGTCGAAAGAGAAATAAAAAAAAAATAAAAAAAATAAAATTGGAGCGCGTTACGGTACGTCGGTTCCGCACCTTTACAACGGTCAGCGATCGCTGATGCCGAACAAATCTCGTCGACAACTCCTCGCTCGCCAGTCCAATTTAACTAAATCCTCTCTTTCCTCGTGTCCGAACGGTCGACGATCCGCTTACCCCGCGTGTCTTCTCCTTTACGCGACTCAAACACACGTAGAAGAGAGCTGTCCCCTTCGGGCACAGCACCGACACACACCGTTCGACGAGCTTCGGGCGGGGAGAACGAGAGAACGCTAGCCGCGCGCCACGAAGATAAGATTGGAAAAGTTGTATGAGAGGGCAACTTTAACGGCTATATAACCATTACAGTGTCGATAAAGTGGAATCTAGTGTCTTAACGGCCTGGAACGAAATTCCGGATATAGCCCCCGTATATTCCAATGGAGTTAAACACGGATCTTACAGAGGAACGTCGACATCGCGCGCACAATCCTCCGCCGCCTCTTTACCTTGTATATTATTATATACGCGGTATATATTTATATAAACGCTGTCCCATTGACTCGAAAATGCGATCACTGATCCAATTTAATGGAAAGAAATCGACGAACAATGTACATATACATGTACGCGGGTATTGCTTCTCAAGAAATCGCACGCGTTAGTGCGTCTTCGCGAACTCGCGCTCCTCTCGGCCGATGCAATGAACGTTGCGCGTTTTTATTAATTTATTTTTTCAAAAAATAAAAACAAACGATCATAGGACACAACTAATCTTCAATCCTTTTTGACATTTTTTTGATTTTTTTTTTCGATATAAAAATTAATTAAAAAGTTAGGAGAATAATTTTTTTTTTATTTTACAGATAAAAAAAAGATTATAAAGGACGTTTTCATCGTCAGTAAATAAGTGGAAAATTTAACGAGGATTTTACATTTTATTTTACCGTAAAAAATAAATAAATGTAATTGCGGCAACTACGAAAAAAATTATTACGAAATCTCACAATTTTTCGTAAGTGTTGATACTGATAAAGATACCGACAGCTGATAATAATCAATTTTTCCCCGCGGTCCATGGTATTTTTTTTTTTTTTTTTCGATCTCTGCGTTTCGGATTCTTACGATTTTTCGTTTAAAAAAATGTATACGAACATCGCAACACACGATGCTCGGGGGAGAGGAGAGAGCGAAGGCCCGATGCTCGGGTAATACATGTTTGTAAATTGCCGTAGGCAACGGCACGCTAGCCATAACTTACCTATGGGACTGACAGCTTGCATAATACCCGCGAAATTGGTTTTATAAGACGACGACCAAGCACTGCTTCACAACAATGCCATAAACGCTCCGGGTAAATTACGACCCGAGCAGCGAGGCGGTAGCGTAACGCAGCGACGTCGAAGAAGGGAGCTTCTCGCTGGCGGAGAGAAGAGAGCAAAGAACGAAGAATCGCTTGGCGAGGGGGAGTTCTGATGTAGTACCAGTTATTTCGCAGTATACACCCGCATAATACCGCCAATTTAGACTCCTCTCTCTCTTTCACTCGATTCTGCTTAACTTTCGTACGATAATGAGACTCCGATCAAATTTACAAAAGTATCCATTGACTTCTATTTCTTCGATTAACATTCACGGAAATTCATCGTAATACATTCGGTACGTAGGCGAAGCGGAGCTCAATGGCGACCCGTATTACCCCGCATAACGCATACGCAAGATGCTTCATCGTACTTGTTTGAAACTACTGTAAACAGTACCGTATTATCCTGTCTGTTATATTCTATTATCTACTTCGTTGAACCTGCGCACCGTTTAATTTTTCGTAATATTGCTGGACACGGGATAGAAGAAATGGAGAAGAGATCTTACGCTCAACCCACGATTTCTTCACCGTTGCAGAACGCACACAACAACAGAAGTCATAATGGTTGCCCGTTATAGTTTTATTGCGGCCCCATAAACAATCCCGAAGGCACAGAGCACACGGCACGGGTAACAGACGCACATACACTCACGCGCATGCGCACGCAAACACAGAAGAATCCGAGAGAACCGCCGCCGATTCACGGCGAGAAACATGTTCATGGGGTATATAAGCCCGCGAGACCCGAGATAATTTATCGGTACTCATAAATTTTTTAAACTTATCGCGGATTAGATAGCGTCCAACCTGTACCTACACCAGACGTGTGTGTCTTTGCGATACGCGCGCACACGCACACGCGCACTCGATACGAATAGAAAACCATCTCACGGCGGTTCACGACTATCAGTGAATTAAATCCTCTTTTCACAGACTGTTTGCAATGCTTCTCGATGATAGAAGTGCGCGGAAGAGATGCGCATTGAGAATGGAGGCTGTTTTGAATTTTGCCGCGACGACTGCTTGTGCGCAATTTATTTCCAGTTTAAAAAAAAAAACATTAGATCGATAATCAATCGGGTTAAACGAAAAACGGGCATCATGAACCACGATGATGGAAAAAGAGAGCTTTTTTATAGCCATATAAAGAAAATTCGTAAACTATTTCAAAGTTCGTAAGTTCGCGAAGTACGATTTTCTTTGAATGTTGCAACAGTTCGATCATTGAATAAATGCGAAGGACGTTCCGTAAAAGAAAAAGAAAAATAAAAAGTTCGAAAAATGACTATCATCGACGCCGGTTGAACTATGGGTAGAGGATAGAGGGAAAACAAGGGAAGTAAAAGCTCCGGATGAGAGTTTGTGTCTCAGGAGGGAAACGAAGAGTGGGTATCATCGGGTCGCTGGTAAGTAGCGACCATTACCGTGAGCCGTTCTCGTCGGTATATCGTCGGGTAAGTTCGCTTGGAAATGGTCGAATTATTCAAATTTCAACGTGAAAGCCCGAGCGTACGGTAACACAAGAGAAGATTCTCCCGCATCGTCGTCGTCGTCTTCGCGGAGCAATGGACGTCAACAAGTTGTGCGTTCGGAGCGAATTCATCGGATGTCTCTCTGAACTGTACACCAACGCTGGTAAAGCGCGCGAGCGTTTTCTTGATCGTCGATAAATTGGCGCAGATATCGCCGCCAATTTTATAGGAGAAAAACGTGTTTAAGATCTGTAGGTTCTCACAGAAACGACGAGGCCGCGCGCGGTATGGCCTCAGGACGATAATATACGAGGAAGTCTTCTTCTTATTCTTGGTAGCATCGTGTGGCGCGCGTTCGCGTCGTGAAAGGTGGCGAAAGCCAACGAATAATGATCGCTCTCTCTCCACTAACGTCAGCTTATTTTACAACGCGATAAGATCGCGAGTTTAAAAAGTAATATGAGAGATTTTTTTTTTTTTTTTTTTTACGAACAATGGCTGCGAACACGTAAGATGGCTTTTCGAGGATTTCGAGGATCACAAGTCAACGGAGCGATAGGAATTAAGTGTGCTATCAGTCAAACGGACGTAAATTGCGAAGCGACGATAAGAAAATATTGTGAACGACAGAAAGAGCGGCAACAATGAATTGTAAAATAAAGAAAGAATAAAAAAAAAACGAATTATTAGAGATTAGATGTAATCCTTTGTTTTCATTTCCATAAATACAACAAGACGCGAGATACCGGTGGAAAATTTTGGTTCATTAGCTTCGCATTGAAAAAAAAATCGCAATCTCGACATTGTGAAGCCAAATCTTCTCTCTTTTTCGACGATATTGCGAAAAAAATATTCACCGGTGGTCAATGCGAGTGCCGCGAAATCATTGCGACGAGAGAAAAAAATATGCATTATTGCGGCTTTACCCTTTAATACAGCGTTTTTAGTTGTCATTAGTGCAACAATTACCAGCGGAAAGTTCTATTTCGTCTATCTGCACTCTTGAATATGGTTCCGAAATTATTTTTCGAGATACTGATCCTCCGTTCTGCGAAAATTGAAACGAATTCAAATGAGTTTATTCTAAAGTTAAATCGAAGTTTAATCACTTTGAATCCATCGCGTGGTATTCGAGTCATTGCGGCATTCGTATCACTAGAATTTTTTTTTTTTTTTTTATTTAACAAAATGAAATTGAAGGGTCTGAAATAGAATCGTAGATAAGTAAAAAGTAAACAAAAACAAGTGGGAATAACGGGTAAGTGTTGACGAAGATGACAAGATGAGTGAGCGTTGTGTTCATCACGCGCCGCAAGCGCCATGTCCCAAATACTATAACGTCCAGTCTCATCGAGAACAAGCGCGAGGGTAGAGGGTTTTAATGCTCCGCGCGTGATTTCGAAGCGCTCTGCGTGATGAGGCCTCCTAATAACCAGTCGCTCACACGTTCTCCTAGCTGATGCCTTCTGTTCGCTAGCGCGAGCGAGCGAGCGAGCAAATGCTCGCTTGTTCGAGTTCGCTATGCCGGCATTGCCCGACCCCGGCGAACTGTGGCATGTCGGCTTCGCATCAATCTTGTTAAATTACCCGCCCAGCCAGTAGTCGTTCTCTCTCTCTCGCTCGGTGGATTGATAAATTGCCCGATTCCCGTCTCCCGCAGTAGACACGTAACGCTCGACGTCGCTGTGCTGCTGTTGCTGTCCTCGAAACCGAAATGCGGCAGCGGCGGCGGCAGAAGCGAAGAAAATCAAATTAACGGGGCGCCGTATACTATACGTTCACTCGACGAGCGAGCGAATTAACGAACGCTCGGGCTACAGCGACTGGCGTGTGAAGCTCCGCGGCTGTCAAGCTTTGATTGTGCGGAAAGATTGTTCAGCTTATATGCACTGTGCGATAGATATGTATGTCGTCTGCGAGAGACGAGTGTGAGGCGCACAGTCAATATCGGACTCTATTATGTCGAAACGGTTCATGTAAGCAAAAATCATCAAATTTATCCACAAAAGTCACATATGTATCGTCGTCAAGTCCATAATAATGATACAGTTGGCAAACGTAAACATAGACGTATTTTTTAATATTTTTTTGTAATTTATTTCATTCATTTTCGATAAGATAGACGCAAAATGAAAAAAAAATTATTTTCGTCTCCGAAACGAATTTCCACTATCGAATATTGATGTGGCAGCGAAATAAGCTTCTGTAACTTTGTACTATACGTTTTAAAAAAAGAAAAGTGACGATATTTTATTCATCCAAGAAACTTCGAGATAAGTGACGATTTTTCGTATTTTTTAAAATTCGTATTTATGCTTTTCGACGGAATATCGATGAAGTTGAGACGTTCATTATATTTTACGGGAAAAATACACAAAATAGGATTTTTGTAGAAGTTGCAGTGCCGTTTTCGCAAGCTGTTTCGGATCGATGGTAAACGAAAAAAAAAAAAAATAACCGAAAAGCAATTTTTGAACTTTTAATCGAAAGATTTCGAATAATGATGTTCTGAACCGCACAATTCGACACATTTTTTCTCACTTAACACGAAAACGGAAGCGGACTCAGCCGATAATTGAGCGGAACTGCTGACTGTCGAAAAACATTTTTCACGATTTTTTTGCCGTTTTAAAGGAGCGTTGATTCCATGAAACGTATACCATTACAAGCAGTGCAAACGCGAGAGTCTGAGTTCTAGAAAATCAGCGTCGATTTTTCGCAAGTAGCAAGTGTTCCTTGGGCTTTAATAACGAATGTGCGCGCGTGCTTCGCATTCGCCATTTCTCCGGTGTTCTCGGCCGGTATGACCACCGGCGAAGATTCTCCGTGTCTAGAAGCCATTTTATACGTTTGCGGGTGGATTCTCTACCCGGGGGGCTATACCATATCCCCTGAAATCGCATCGGCAACGGTCGGCCGTGCCAGAGAGTAGCGCAGAAGCGAATTTCTCTCTGTCATCCCATCGTGGCGCGATACTAAAGCGTCTCACCGATGAAGATAACTATCGGCTCGTTACACTTGGACGGGAGCGGGACGGCGCAAAAGCTTCGGCGGCGAGTCCGAAGCTCTCGCGAATCCGGAAGAAGGGTTCGAAGGGGGATAGAGAGCTAACGTAATACAGTATAAAACGCGAAAAGAAATAAAGGATAGAATTGAAGAGAGGCGGAGAGGCGAGAGAAGAATCCTTGCGGCATCGCCACCTAGTCGGATCGCGGGATAAGATAGAAGAAAGAAGGTGATGGTGGGTAGCGCGCGAGCGGTATACGAAGAGAAAGAAGAAGCGCAGCGCGAAGGGAGGAGAAGAGATCCCCACCCCCGAACCTCCCGCGAATCTGACGAAGGCGAAACGCCGTGGCTAAGCCGACGCTGATAGCGTCTCTAAGCTCGCGAGATCGCTAGACGGCACGCTAGAGCAAAAGGCAGCATCGAAGTACACCATCGTCGTCGTCCTCGTCCAGCTGAAGCTAATGGCTGTGGCCCGGCGGCTTTAGCCCTCCGAGGTGCACACAGAGCAAAGGAAAGAGAGACAAGATCGAGGAAGAAAGAGAGTGAGAGAGTACAGAACGCGGCCACGTCGTACACCTCGGACCATCTCGTAATCCTTACATACGGCCGAGAGATCGTCGCGGATTAGGAAACGCGCTCTCGCGCTCTCGTACACACATACACCCGTCGTAGCCTCCGGGCGGCATTGTCCTCCTATGGCTGGTGTTCACGCGAGGATATTCCCCTTTGCGATATAACTACCGGTAGGTAGCATAAACGCGAGTCGGAATCTCTCTCCAACGGCAGCGGGACGCTTCATCTCTCACGGATAAACGATCCTTGGAATATTCACTTGTTCGCAATGTCGCCCGCCCCGACGTCGACGACGACGACGACGACGCAATCGTGATTATAGTCCCAGTCTCTCTACGGAAGGGTCGCCCTTTCGATGTGTATACTATCTCTGTACAGCTATAGTTTATCCCTCGTACTAACCCCCTTAACGATCGTTTCCATCCGATTCTCGGAGATCCGTTTCAATAACAATGCATCAAACCGGTGAACGTCGTCGCGGGCGATGAGGCAAAATTAGCAATTCGATCGAATCGACTGGCTGCCACCGGCAGTTAGGAGTCTGGAACGAGAGAGAACTTGACTCCCGATCGATCTTTCGATCTCGAGCAGCTCGCATATCTCTTGTTGGCTCTCTGGCAATATCCTTCGTGATTGAAAGGATATCTCGGCGTTATGTTTTACGAAACTGTATAAACTTTCGGTATATAATAGGGCGTTGTGAATCGAAGATGTTCCAGACGATCATCAATCATGGAAACGACGTTGGAAAGAATAATTCTGACGTATCATACGGACATTCGTATATAAGCATCAACATTTCAGCGATAGATATCGATTTTATTTCATCAATGGTGTGTTTTTTTTTTTCGCTCTCTTAAACACCGTATGACGTACAGCGGAATTCAGAAATGTAAGAATATACGAAGCGCAAAAGCGAACGAAGTCCTTATTCGACAGAAGTGCAGACATACGATCATTAATTTTTCAATATCTCGATGTCGGAGATTCGGCCGCAAAGTTCCACGGGTGAAAGAGAGATTCGTCTCTCAATGTGTTCTGCGACCGCGGCGCGCTGGATGACAGTCTGCGCGGGAGCATCGGCATCTGCGCTCGCGATTCACCGCCATCGTGAATGTTCTGAATGATAAATTAGCCGTCGGGTCAACGGGTTAATGAGTCGGCTAGACTCAGTTCCTCCCTCCTTCCCTCCCCTAGAATTTCGCGCGAGAGAATATCTGTCGTGAGATTATAGAGTTGGAAACGCGTGTAAGACTCGCTTGTCTCCTCGCCACCTCGAGCGTTGGGAAACGATTTTCCAACGCTGAACAGTTGGCTCGTTGACCAATCCGTCCGCTAGCGGATATGCGACACTGCTAAAAGGTTCTCTCTGTACTCTTCCCACGTCGACACCGAGCAGCAACGAGAGGGCCTTCGTCGTCGTTGCTCCGCGGTAGCCAACGTGTATCATCGTTACGCTTCCCTCATTATTCAAACTTAACGCGTGCGATTTATCTCGGTTTTACATCGTTGAGGATGTGAGCCGCGTGCTGACTATTTTTCTGTGGCATTATAGCCGTGCCAAACGGATACGACGACGACGACGACGACGAGTCAAAGAGAAAAAGCATAAATCGTATCGCCGCCTAACACAATGCCTCAACGTCATGCGTTATTCACCTCTTTTCATATTGAAATTTTACAGAGCACGCCATCTCTCGAGCTGACATATTCGCGTGAAAAAAAAAAAAAAAAAAAAAAAAAAAAAAAACTAGCCGTTTCTCTTCGTCACGAAGAGACGTCGCCGGCTGACTTCGAGTAGATCCGACGAATTCGTTCGTTCGAGACGCAACGTCGACAAAATTCGACATCCCTCCTAATCCGAAGTAACAAGCTTTGTCGTGATGGATTTGCCGGAATAACACGATCGATTAATTCCAAAATGATTTACTAACAAAGTGTAATCGCGTAGAAATATATCACGTGACGAAGAGACGAGGATCGTCGTACGCGATTAATATGTATCGAGTATACAAACGAAAATAACTTACATTGTTATTGAAGCGATGTTGACTCGACAAACAAGATTTGCGCGAAGTCCTCGTACTCGACGTTCGCTCACGAAATATTACAGTTAGCTACAGGCATTGCATGGAACCCTCACGCTGTTTCTGCAAAGCGCACCCACGGACTCCCAGAATCCCACGGTTAATATTTGCCTCCAAATATTATTTCAATCTCTCTTTATGTCCCTTGAGGGTGGGAAAGGGAGATGGGAGTCTCCGTCGGAGTCAACGCGTCTCCGTTCTCTCGCTCTGCGTCTCCGTTCTCTCGCTCCGCGTCTTTGACTCCTCATGTATTTTCTGAATCGCAATCGTTCCCTCTTCGTTCCCATTCTCTTCGGCACTAAGAGAGACCCTCCCAAGAAAAACACGTCACGACCATGCGGAATTGTGCCTTAAACGAGCTTTTGAAAACCAGACGCTCTCTCGTACTATGCGCCACGGTATTTGTCGAGCGCACGTTAATGCTCGTGGCTTCCGCACACTTCGATGAGCGTCTATCGGAGTGTCCCGGTTGCCGTCAGCTTTTGTCAAACTCTCCGACATTTCGTTTTGTTGACGGTTTTTGCGCGCGCGCGGGGCTTCCGTTGGTCGAGTATCATCGAAAGATCAACGTAAAATGGACGCGTTTGCTACGTGTGCGATCGAGGAGATCGGCGCGGGATTATAGTCTTTCGTGTACCGGCTTGTCCGACTTTTCTCTCGTTGGAACGGAGTTTTCTCGTACACCGAACGATGATCCTACGGTATTTCGTTTTAACCGCAACTTTTACTCGCTCGCCATCGTCTCGGGCTCTTCGCCGTCGCGCTGACACAACGCTGTCCCATCTTCTCGACGCGATCGCGAGAGGTTGTTTCACTGGAATTGCCCACGTTGATGACACGCCGGGCCCCTCCGTGTCGAGGTTCGTCGTACATAATATGCCAGTATAGTAAACTCTAAACTCTATTGTTGTCGAGTTCACTCCGAGTATACCTGTGTGATGCCCTCGAATAATGCACCGCGGGTAGGAACAATGACGTGCGGTGATGTATGTGGGTTACGGGTCGAGCAGCTGTTGGCCCCTCGACAACTGTGGTTCTCTCTATCTCTCGCGTACTCTACCGGCTCCTCGCACTCCCGTGGTCGCTCACAATGTCACAATGACGTGTGAGCACTTGTGACAGGATCGTGTGGGTACTAGAGAACTACGTACTCTCACTCGATCTCCCCGGCTTCACCGATTCGAGTTTGTATTACAAGCGCTTGGCTGCACGCAAGGGTAAGCTGATGACCGTCCCGGTTGCGGTGGTGCGACTCTTGACGCTCCGCGTGTACGCGAGCGTTTAAAACCGACCGAGTATTTCCAAAATAGGCATCAGCGGGAGATTATTAAAATTACGAAACAATGCCGATTTCCATTCGATTTTAACACGGTTCAGTGAAACGCTGTCGAATTTGGATCGCCTCCGCGGGGTCTCAATGCATCCGTTAAAAATTTTTTATTTTTATTGCAGATTTTTTTTACTAATCATAAAAATAATACGCCATAGGGTAGCCGTAGAATTTTTGGTTACCGTTATTTCAACTGTAGCCATTGCGATCGGAGGAGAAAACAAAAAAAAATCGAATAAAAAATAACTTCGAGACGATCATCTTGCCGATATATTTAAATTTCGGATTTTTTAATAATAATAAAAATGAGTACAAATTATACAAAAGTAACTGATGGTAAGCATAAACCCTCCATGCAGAGTTACTGTATAAAGGGGCGAATAACAATTATCAACAATTTTTAAAGTGGACATTTTAGATCGAGAATTTAAAATCGGCAATGGAATTACTCTATGAATGAGTTGCTCTTTGATGCTCTCCGAGTTGATCCGCTCTTGAAATTTTTCGGTAGTCCGTGACTCGGCGAATGTTCGATCGGCAATTTCCAAGGATTCATTCACTCGTTTTAGATCGGTATACCGAGGCATCGGGCCGAAGTACAAAATCCTTACTTTGTAAATCCCCTCGCAGTCTTCACGAGTGTGCGCCAGCGAAGGGTACATGTAGGTGCGGCGTTACGCTTTATATACAATATGCGAGATTTAGCTCCCGGTTAGTGTTGGTGATGGGCGATGGCCGGGTTGCGCTGGAGGCTCGTATTCGCTCAGGCGGGGCTATCGAGTCTGGATCACGTCACGTCGCGTCGGATCGCGTTACGCTCTCGACACTGATCGGAGATTAGCCCACCGATTGCATTCATATCACGCACAAAGAGCTCAACCGGGGCGGGGGGGGGGGGGAGAGCCATAGTTCTCTCTCTCCCTCTCTGGTTCGAAATTTCATCTCTCCGTCAAGCCCCCCGGATGGAGCAAAAACGTGCATCGCGGAACAAACGCGTCGGAGAAAGATAGAACCGCGGCTCTTCGCTATCTGACACTCGTATCTAACGGATTTTTAACGACCTTTTGTTGGCCCCGAAAATATAAACCCTCTGATTATGGATAGAGGAACTCCTCTGTCCGCAAAGGCGAAGGTGGAAGGAAGAAACGGCAGGCAGGATGTATATGTAAGAAGTGCGCTGCTGGAAGAACGGACGGACACTCCTCGGAAAGAATGAGTGCCCGAGATCCTTCTTCCTCTTGCCATATGCGAGAGGCACCCTGTCCCCAAAAAAAAAAAAAATGATCAGCCGAAACGATAGTTCCTCCCGCTGGTCTTTCGCACGTCGCATCTTTCGGAAAAATCAAGATTACCGGCGAACGAGCACCGAGCCTTATTCTTCGTGTTTTTTTTTTTTACAATATTTATGACCGCATATCTTAGGGATATCCCTCTTTTGCATTTCATCCCCGTTAAAGGAAATCTTCATTGTAAAGACTGACGGCAGTTCGTGTTTAACCGGTGATAAATCACGAGCACCGAACGATTATGTTCCACGTGGCATGCGGCACGAAAACGGATTTCTTTTTTTTTTAAACAGCTGTTTATCCATACTTCCGCGTGGCTCCACCCACACGTCGTCCATTCTTCACTTTCGAGATGACGTCCGCGGGGGTGGGCTTGAGGTACTTGCGCGCGAATGACTGAGATACTCGCGTCATTATTATCTTCCTCCCTCGACTCTTGTAGTTGGAAGCTGCGACGAGGCTTCGTCTTCACTTGGAGGACTGAGATGGTGTTTCATCGTCGACGTGATCCAACTCTGTCTTCATCCTGCGCTCGTACAATCTCTTGTCTTCCTCGTTATCTCTCGGACACTATTCCGCTTTCTCTCTCTCTTTCTCTCTCGGGAGTGGACTCTTCAACGACGGGGCCAAGGATGAAGAACGCGGTGGAGAGTCGTTAACGCAGTTGGCAGCCACGCCTCCGTAGCGCACGGCGAGGCAGACATCGCGAGAAGGAGGAGAAGAAGAAGAAGAAGAAGAACCTCGAAGCCCTCGAGGCGAAACGACGACGACGACAACAAGAACGACGACGATGACGACGATGGAGAGCGGACGGAGTGAACGAGGGCGTGCTTCAGCGAGAGAGGGATTCAGGAAGAAATAATCACCCCGCTATCAACGGCTTAACGAGGGGGCCCCGCTTATTATTGAGTGTCGTTTATCTCTCGTCGGTGTCTCGCCAATATTCTTAACGCTCGTTTGCTCCGGGGCAACGTTGGCGATCGCGTCTCGATTCCTCGATCGAGGAGCTAAAAAAAATGGAGAAGAAATAAAAAAAAATGAAAAAAAAAAAAAAACTATATATATCAGAGACGTCGACCGGGAGGTGGAGGAAGGCGGAGTGCTCTCACCGCTTTTTCTTAATGATCGAAGCTTAACGGTCTTAATTAACGATTCACGAGGTGCGAGCTAAGTGGGATCAACGCTTCGACGATTCTCTACCCGCGAGACACAACGCAGTAGGTATACCTACATCGCGGTGAGCTCTCACGGCGTTTAAAGATCGGTGCAGGTAGCTCGTTCGAGTGCCGATCGCGTCCTCTCGATCGGCCCCTCTCCCTCGTTCGCCAAAACGTCGCCGAAAAACCGGCGGGAGATCGAGAGAATCGATCGTGCGGCTCTCTCGACCGATTCTCGAAGCGATCCTTTCGCGAATCTTATATTCCGCACGTTGCCTCGTCAAACAGCGATCTCCCATCTCGTTGACGGCAGAGATCTCGGAATGGATTGAATAATTTTTCATCCATGGAATCACCGCGGAGACCCCCGTCCGCGGAATATCCAAAATATCCAAGAATTCCGCGTAAGAAACGCGAACGATAATTTCACAAATTTTTTTAAGAAAATCTTTACCGATCCACTATATGCTTGTCGAGTTCATTAGTCGCGATCGTCGTCGTCGCATACTCGCGTCGCTGAGTCTTTTCGTTAACGACTCAAATTCCATTGAAGTTCATTTCACAGCGGGCGGGGGACTGCCGATTGCATATAATATGTGTTTATGGACTTTTAACATGCCGGTCGTATAATGAAGACGTCAAACAGTTTT
Source organism: Cryptus viduatorius (assembly GCA_964006125.1). Lineage (NCBI taxonomy): Eukaryota > Metazoa > Arthropoda > Insecta > Hymenoptera > Ichneumonidae > Cryptus > Cryptus viduatorius. The sequence continues at coordinate 31,702,262 of OZ023220.1, read as the reverse complement.
AATCCCGTCGCGCTTCTCCTTCAACGGTTTCGTTTGCATTCGTACTTATCGGCGGGATGTTGGTCCATGTCGAATCTGAAGATTGTGCAGTATGTTTTTTTCACCCCTTTTTCGTCGTTGAAAAAAAATCAGCTATTTTGTATACCCGCTACGTGTGTCGAGCGAATCGATAAACGAGCCGAAAAAAAAAAAAAAAAAAAAAACATGCGAAAACGATCGAGAAGTCGAGGCTCCTTCGGCGAAAAGAGGCACAGCGTCATTCGTCACGGTTCGGGAAGGGAAAAGTGAAAAATGAGTACGAAGTCTCTCGTTCGGTCGGCAAGGACTCGCGCGACGTGCTCTTGGGGGGCATATAGGATACACAAGTATATATAGTTATATATACGAGACGGTAGGTAATACTTGGTATACACACAACGAGGAGGAGGAGAGAAGAGAGGTGTAGGAGAAGCTCGAGAATGAGGATCGAGGTGTAGGTAGACAGCTCGAACTATACCGGCGAATGATAGAGTGGCCTATGCGTTCGTCCGGTAAATAGCGTGATTGATCGATATTATATTCATAACAGCCAACGACTTGTCATCAATCATGAGAGCACCCGGGGGCGCGCGGGCACATAACTGCGCGTTGTGCTGTGCTGCTATGCCGTTGTATACTGTACTGCCGGTATACACGTCGAGCCGCTGCCACACCGCGGCACCATCGCTATTCGCTTCGTAATATACCTACCGTATACCTTCGAGGGCAATACATTACGCCTCCGGTACGCGTATTATACACCGGGTGCTCGAGAAGCACGTGTCCGCGAAGCCAGAAAGATTTTTTTTCTTCCCCTCCGAACGATCCAATCGCGAGTCATCGTTGCATACGAATTATCGTGAATCTTTACGAAATTCCAGTAAAAACGATTTATCCGTATTGACGGAGACGAGAGGATTGTTTGTTGATGAGAAATTCGTGTAAAAAGATGATACGGATCAAAATTTCGGGCAATACCTTCGATGATTGCCGATCGATCAAAATTCATATTATCGATCATTATCGATCTTTTTTTTTCGACTTAGAAATTTTTATCGATTTGGTTGGAAGGACATTTTGATAAATTCATTGCACTGGAGAAGATTTAACGCGCAAAAAAAATCATTTTTGATTCATCTCGCGTTAGTTCCGTGCCATAGCGTCGGCCAAAGAACTCTCGGCGCGCATAAGAAGGTTGGAGCGTAGAGAAGAGAAAAGTGTCTTTGGACAATATTTTCGCGAAAAGCCACGCCTATTCTTTACACGCATGAAGATCGCGAGATTTTTCGTGATCTTTTGTGGCGGTGCGTTTTTTTTTATTATTATTATTCAGCGCCGAGGGGAGGATACGCTTGATCGTGCGGGAAATTCAACGTCGTCATGCTGTCGCTGAGGGGATGAACGCATTTGCCGTGAAAAACCAACCGGTGCATCGTCATGGATCGTAGCTGTGGAATACACTTTGTCGAGCCGATTTGTGAGGCGTTCCTGAGAGCTTATAGAACCATTCATAAAGGCCTCGCGGTATCTATCGCACGTTAAACTGCATACCGAAAAAAAAAAAAAAAAAAAGGGAACGAATGATGCGGTGAAAACGGGATGAAATTTTGGATTTTCCATCGGTAAATCGTGCCCTTGGGATGAGTGCCTTCGCGTGTTCCCCTCATACGATTCTTATAAATGGCAATTCCATTTGCACCGCGACACGTGCATTGTATCCGTATTGTCGGTCGGTTTCGTAAGGTTTATAAACGAAAGCAAACTCGACTAACGTAGACGCACCCCGAGCGACGCACTCCGCTCACCGGGATCTTCGAAGACTCGATCACTGCGACGTTGATTTATTCGTCACCTTACACGCCCGACGTTTGCTATTTACACGCCGGCGAGCATCCATCGTGAAGATCGTTTCTCGTCCTTCCCACCCCCCCCCCCCCCCCCCCCCCACACACACACACACACCCCTAGTGCCTTCCTTTCCAACGCGCAGATATATGGACTTTTCCCAACTTCGCGGGTGCCGCGAAGGAGGATACTTTCGCAGATGTGCCATTAATCCTCAAGCAGCTCGACAGCGGGTAAGATCCTCCGCGAGGCTGGATGTACCCCATCGACCTTACTCACCGTAGCGCCTCTTGTTCTGTTACGTGTACACAGCGAGCGCCGCTGATTTAGGTGCGTTTAGTTTTTGTTCGGTACCAAGGCACCGGTGGGGCGCTTCACCGTCTTCATCTACCGACGGGATACTCGTAAACTTACGACGTAAAATGGACGAGAAGAAAATACGTCTCTACGACAATAGCGCTTCGCGCGCAATACCTACAGCGCATTGACGAAGATTCCGAGTCAACTGAAAAAATCTCCGAGAATACATCGCCCTTTTTTTTCGGCTGACCGGTACAGCAACAACGCGATCGAGAATCGGCTCTTCACTTTTCCGTGACCCGCTGAAATGGCACAGGGGGCGGTATTTGCGTATTAAACGAACGACTATCGTATGGCCCGTCCGCCGGAACCTCCCCGACGACTACTCTACGACAGCTCCATATAGTTTTTGACTGACGAGAGATAGGGAACGCGTTGGTCCAAAAGAGAAATGTGTCCGAAAAAAAAAAAAAAAAAAAAAAAAAAAGCTCGTCATATTAAACCTGTGGACGTCGACAGCTGACATTGGCTTCGAAGTAAAGGGAGATTCGCACGGGGCGTTACCAAGAGAGCGAGAGCCCCAGTTTAGCTTTGGGGGGTGCGGATAACTGGATTTTAATTGGGATTGCCGGGTTCGCGAACGATCTATCGCTAGGGGTCTCTTTGACCGCATGTGCTTTTTTGTTTAATGCTTTTATTCTACACGTTCCATCAGTCACTCATTCATGTATTTCGCTTTTTCAATGTTAGACGCGCAACCTATGACAATGGAGAGTACAGTGACGACACACGGTAGCTATATCCCTCATACCTATGGCCAATGCCACTCGAACAACAGTGGTTATGTTCCCCTCAGGTAACGCGATCTCCCGACGGCAGTGGCGGCAACCTAAATAAACAGAATAGAATAAATAAAAGTTATTTGAAACGTCAGGCCGGTGTTTGCCTGGCTGTCAGAAGAACGAGTAGCAGCATTCGGAGAGGATTTCCTTCCACCGCCCGTATCTCTCACTCTACCGAGTCCTTTCTCTCTTTGATCCCTCGATGTTTTCTTTTTTTTTTTTTTTTTTTTTCACTTGCTCACCACCGCACACACTCCACTTAACCGAAGTGAATACACACGGAATGGATATTGAATCGGTCGTCGCGCTCTTTCGGTCTTCAGCCGCCCACGCCAGAAGGCATTATCCTCCGCCACGGGCATATTAAAATAATAATGTTTTTTTTTTATCGCTGCCGCGTATATTTCTGAGCTAATAGAAGCAACAGAAACAGCGACGGGCCTAAGGTTTTTTTTTTTTTTTTTTTTTTACACGCGTTGCTCTGCTCCATTGCCTTCTTTACGAACTGATGATTTTAAAAACATACTCGAGTTTCGACGTTATTTCTTGTAATAACGTTCCAAACTGAATGCGAGACGACGATGAAAAAATACGAAGAAAATGTTAACATTGTGTTTATTTACAATTTAATACGATTAGTCGTAACAAGAAACCCCTCGTATAGTTGGTGACGCCTCACGATATTCACGAAAATTCTTGTTGCGCGATGCGCTTCGTCAAATTAACACGGATAAGTGGTTTTTCGCGCTCCTCGCGGAGACGACGGAGTTACGGGTTCGGGAAGATTGGCAAATTAGCTTGGATCTTGCGAGACACGCGAAACGAGTATCCGTCACCGGAGGGCATGAGAGGATCGCAACGTGACGGGATGAGTAACGTAAAGGTCGATTCACACCGCCGAAAATTGCGCAATTTTGTGTTTTGTTCTTGAAAACGAAAAAAAAAAAAAAATTCTTTCAATCGTCGAAGCACCGGTATTTCGTTGAAAAGATTTAACGAAACGCTGAAAAAATGTGTGCATCACCTGCTTCCGATGACTTAACGCATTCCATTGCTATTATTATTATTATTATCAGTTACAACTCCCCGAAATTTTTTTACATGTTTCGACATATTTTTTCCATTGGAAAAATTATACTCGACAACCAATGTTTGAAAAACTGTCAAAAAAATTTTCGTTTTCGAAATAAAATCGTCGTAATATATATTTTTATTTCACTGTATGCCATCAAAATTAAAATTTTTTAAAATTATATATTTTCCAAAAAAACGAGAGAAGGGTAATTTACATTCGCCTAATTCCGCGAATACCATTTACTTTGTCTCATCCACGATTTCTGCCTGAATTGAGCTTAATACAGAGCGAAAACGGAGTGAAGGGGCCCCCTAGTTGACGGTAAGAGAAGTTGACTGGTGATCCTCTCGCCGCAAGAGAGAGAGACGGCCCAGTGAAGAAATTGGACGGGGAAAAAGAGGGAGATGAAGGGAGAAAGAGAGAAGCATCTCCGGGAGAAGACAGCGGCGATGTTTCGCGAGACGCAAGCTGCGTGGCTCCTTCTCCGTCAAAGTGAGGAAAGGGGAGGAGGGAGAGGGTTGGTCTGGGAGAACGAAATTGACAGTCGACGTCTGTCCGTCCGCGAAGAGAGGCCAAAGAGAGGGGGAGAAGGAGAGGGAGGACCTTTTGCCGGTGCTCACGGCACATTCTGTCCGTTCGTCTGTCTGGCTGTCTGTCAGCATGACACCGTGCGACGCCCTCTTTATTATACATTCAATTATTAGGTGCTGCGCGTGACAAGGCGCTATTGCATATTTATACGTGCGCGCGAGCTCGTGGAGCCGAAGCACAGCGGGGTTGAAGGGAGGAGGGGAGGAGGGGGAGGGGGAGGGAAGGTTCCTTCTGACAGGCCGTCACGACCATACGTTAACATTCTTAATAAACCATAGACGTACGTGTTATGCACGTGTACGCGGTGGCTTCGTGTGCTCGGGAGTTGGGGGGAGGGGAGGGGTCGAGGGGGACGTATTCTCGTCTCGTTTATACAGCTATCATACAGAGAGAACAAGTGAGAACGCTCGCAATATGTAAAGTCGCAGCAAGCTTGCAGGGTTGACGGGCGATGCGGTAATTTCGGGTCTCTCTCTCTCCCGTGAGCGCAGCCCTCGCGCGTTCCCGACGCGAGAAAGCCATCGGCCTTTATAAACCTGTTCATTACGATAATGTCGCAAATTTGCATCACGCCGTTACTACAGGGCCCCAGGAGCGTAATCGAGACGGCCAGTGGCACACAAGACGGATGTCGTGTTTCGCCCGTCACTAGTAGTTATGCACGCCAATCTGCTGCATGGCACACGCACATGCGCATACACGATCTCGCGATAAACCATATACCCGCAGAACGAGAGTTATACTACCCCTCGTTTCTGCTCTTTGCCGCAGCATCCCGAGAATCGACTCTTTGGTGATCTAATGTATATTACCGAGAAACGTTTTCTCTCCGGTCGACGAAGCAAATTCACCGAAGTAAATTCCTATACCGACCACTTTCGAACTCTTGTTCTTCATCGACTGGCGCAGCAAAGCCGGGCGCGCCGATGGTTATAAACCGTGATAGCCTAAGCGTCATTCGCTTGACGTGCGGTATATACTTATCCGTCATAAACACTTGGGAAACGTGGCAAACAGAACTATTTATTAATTATAGCCTCCAGAAGCCAACTCCGTGAGCGACGTGAAACGATTTAAGAGTATGTTTTGAAATTGTTTACTCCTCTCCTCCTTAGAACACTTCAAAGCCTCTCTCGAGCAACGATATTACATATCTCTTCGGGGTTCTCTCGCGCGGTTACCGCGCTTGCGATACGATCTTTATGACGGCGCACACCAATGTCTATGCGCGATACGAAACATTGCAATATTTTTTATTTTTTTTTACGTAAAAAAAAAAAAAAATTTTTACGATCGCGAGTTTGTAATGTAATGATTTCGCGAGGTATGCAACGGCCGAGGCGAGTCACGAGAAAACATTATCTTTCAAATGTCGTGAAAGAAAATTAGCGTCAAGATAAACGCGTATAAATCAGGTGTACAGTCGGTAATGTAGAAAGCAATGACTCAGTAGCTAAGGGTATTTCAATCGCGTATATAAAGTCCGATCAATCAAACGCGCGATCATATACATACATATATATATATATATGTATGCATATCAAAACACACGGTGGTTGTATATACGAGTTTACGACTACAGCAGAGGTTGAACGAAATACCGATGGAAAATTGCTCGACGAACGAACGACCCTATATTTTATACTTGGAGCACCGAGATAGTAACGAGCGTCGAGAGCACGAACGATAGGTCGATTTGTGGGATTTTCGGGAGAATGCACGATCGCTGTTGATACGCACCAGCGTGTCGAACTTTTATCACGGCGTGTATATACGTATTTTCGACGATAGGTGCATATCAAATCGAAAATTTTCGCTCCGAAAAAAAAAAAAAAAAAAAAAAACATCGCGTGTCGAGAATAGAATATAAATGCGATTGAATGGCAATTTGTCGAGAATAAAGGGGGCGCCTGAGGATCAGCCGGAACACGAGAGAAAGAGACGTGAAGCACTTCTAATAGTCGTCAGTCCGCACTGAGGCCCGTCGCGGATGCTTTGATATACGATACGTTTGTAGCATGGTTGCAGGCCAAAGCGTTCGAAAGCCGATCCTTTCATAGCCCCGACAGGGCCACAGCATAACAGCCTTTTTATGCTAAACCATTCTCGTGAGGTATATCTTCTCCTCCCCGCCGGCAGTGCGCTGACGAGCATCGACAGAATTCATAAAAAAAAAAAAAAAAAACACCAGCTGACAGAAGCTACCGGGATGCTCACAGCCGCATCGGCTAGCGAAGAGAGACGACGAATCTCTTGTAGCAAAATCTTCTTTCCACTGTCGTAGACACGAAAATCAACGAGACCGTCGACGCCCGCCGTGAAGGCAATCTTCCGATGGCGCGCGGCCTTCGAAACTCGCTTAATCGAAACTCTCAGACTTCCGAGCTCTCGTCATCTTTTTTTTTTGTTTTTTTCATTTTTCCTACAAATTTCCGAAGCCCCGTCTTTCAGCATCTTCTTTCTGAATCTTTCACATAACCAACGGCCCGAAGGCATCAAACGAACCCGAAAAATCGCGCGCGAGGTTATTCGCGTGTTATTCCCCATTGTGTAACTATGAAAACTCCAGAGACCGTTATCCATGAATCATCGTACATATTTCGCGAAGAATAGCGAAGAAACAATGTTCAGTCGGCTATATAAATTATAGCCGATGGCCAAATCTTTTAGAAATTCTATACATATTATTTTTCACATTAACGGCAAATTCTGTCGAAGTTACGAGAAAAAACGGTCACGAAATCCAAAAAACATAATACAACCGCCAAAAGATCGAAAACTGTAGTCAAACACTTGAAAATGTGAGAAAATACTATTCGTACGTTTGCAAAACTGTTTTTTTGGCTCAAACTTTCGTTAACCTGTTCGTCACGATTGCCAGTGAACGATTCGTGGGTTCACAAGCTGCTGTAACTAATGCAATATGGATAATCGCTGCTCGAGCCGATAAAATTAGCATAGAATACGCGGCAAGACACCCACCGCGGAACATTGAGTGGACAATAAAGTATACTTATGACTGAGATAATTCGCATGCTCCGTGTATTTAACACGAATAATCGCGATACTCATAATAGTAATAGAACTGTTTGATAGTAGAATCCAACCGGAAATGGATAGTTTGCGATTGCTTGTTTGCTATCTGCAGCATTAATTCTTCAACTTCAAAACCGCCGTTCTACTTAATATCGTAAGGCTGGCAGTTCTGGAAAGCGTTACAATACAACTACTCGGCGAGTGTCGAGTTTCCCTCTCCATCTTTCGTGTCTCTTTATCTCGTTGCTACCAAAGGATATGCATAAATTGTGTATATGTTATCTGTTGTGTGTTCTGTTGTACGTATATATGTATACTATATGTATATATGTATATACCAATGCATATTCTACAAGCGCGCCTACCTACTTCGTCGCGTTAGTCTCTATCGTTCGTCCTATGGGTTCTCTCACTCCTTCCCACTCTCTCGCGGGCCTCCTGAGCTTCGCGTCGTTATGGTCACGACGTTGACGGACGGCTCTCTTACGCACGGTTGACAGGAAACACAAATTGTGGGCGCAGCTGCGCCGATAGCAATCAAGAAACACGGTAGGTAGCGGCGTAGAGTGGCCGTATAATCATTCTACTCGGTGAATACGTCTACCATGCATAACGTCGGGGATATCCCGAAGAGGTATTAGAGGTATGTATATATGTATGCGGACATGCATCGCACACCGCGATCGACCTAAAGACAACGGAGATACGTAAAAACGGCATTGTGCTGAATGCTGAACGCAATGATGGACTCAGGCGAAGCGAGGAAAGAAATGCCAACGAATTGGTTCCGAAACGATGTAAATAGTTGAAAAAAAAAAAAAAAAAAAAAAAAAAATCAAGGCGAACGGAAGGAAGTTGCCATCACTCATCGTAACTGGATGATCGAGTCGATATATCGAAATACTATAATTTATGACGAAGATACACAACAAGACGGACAGCCAGACAGACGTTTCGAGTTTGAGAAACGGGATAATTACCGTCTGCAAGGATGATGAGAGACGATGGTTTCCGTCGTCGCATTACTCCGGTTGTCTCGTACTTTCCAGCGAGATGATTAATGCAATAATTATACATCTAAGAATAGAACAAGTAGATACCAATAGCAGGTATATTGTCTTAAGTGTGAGAGTTACCATGCAAATTTCTCAATGATGAAAGGACTCACGTAAATGACCTTCTAAATTTCATATTTCAATACGATTTTTTTTTTGGCAAATACGAGATTCGAAGATTTGAGGGCTTCTCGGAAGCGTATATTATTCACTCGGCGTTACTACGACGGCGCTGATGATCTTATCACGTTTCCGCGGATCGGCAACATTTCTCAACGACTTTACGAGATACTCGCGAAGGGAAGGGCCTATACGCGTTATGCGTACGTAACGCATCGTCAAACCCGCGGGTATCTTCTCTTCTTCCTACGGTGAGTCGTGTCGCTTCATATATGTATTGTGGGCAAAAGTATGCGCGGTTTCAGTGACAGGAAAAATATAAAGACGGACGAGGCGAGGCCGGCCATTCGTCAGTGTCAGTGACGAGCTCCGGGCTCTCCTTCTCTGCACATTATGATGCTACACAGCCGTAGAGATGGAAGCAAATCCAAGCAGACGTATCGGCATCGATAGTGGCTAACGGCCGACCATCGATCTCTGTAAAATATCTCTCCTTCCGTCCTTTTCTCTCCTTGTATATATATATCTTTAGCCCTCTGTCTACCCACCGTTCGTTGGGTCGAATATTGAAATAAATCGTTGCGAGTAGTCAGCGAGGATCGTCGATCTCATACGGGTGTGTCTGGTAGCTGTGAGAACCTTTTCCGTAACGGCGAACCCGAGTTCTTAGTTATTTCTTGTCAGATTTCGAAAATAACATTACCGATGTGTTTTCTCGTAAAAACATCGGTAATCCGTCTCAATACAAATCGATCAATAAATTCTTTCGCTATTTCTTAAATTCTGATTCTGATTGGCCGCCGAATCGGGCAAAGGAATAGAGATTGTCGTCTATCGCCTTTCGCCTTTCGCTAAGAAGTATTAACGACGCAATTTTATTGATAATTGCGTTACAACAGTATTACAAGTCGTCGATTCGAGGGTTGAGAGATCTCCTTTGAGGTTATGTTTTTTTCGGCGCGAAATGATGGTACGGATAATAAAAAGGAGATGCTCCACACGGAAAGGAAGACCGCCGAATGATGAGAAGCACAAGTTCCGCGATCACCTGTCTACGACGCGCTCGAGTTCCCCTTCGGTCGTCGAGAGTCGCCGATGTTGGTAGAGCCGCGACAACGACTATCGTTCGAAACGCACACAAGGACAATGCCACATTCTGCCTCTCCCTCGGGCCCTTCGTATATACAGTATATATGTATATAGCTATGTATTCGTTAATACTCTTATACGTCCATTGTGCGGCTTCTGTACAAACATGTCAACTTGTCGCTGCGCTGTCACTCAGAGCGGCGAGCGGAACGCTTCGTTCTCTCGCCTGTACAAGGCTGCCACCGCCTTCGCCGGTCACTGTTCCGTGTCACGACGACGCTGCCCGGCGCTATTTAGCCTTCCATCAAACTGCGTTCTTTTCATGCCGCCAGCACACGACACAGGTGACACGCGCAACAGCCCGACACCGAAGCACCCCGCGACGCCCTCCTCATCCCCCATTACCTCGAACGCGGAAATCGGACATCGGACCTTGACATCCAACGCCCCTACTCTCTACTATACATAGCTTTTCTCGTCGGAAACTATCCGGTTACGAACTTGAAGATGTATCATTAAGTACCCTATTATGTCCGCCATTTTTCCATTTGCGACCAAATCGTTTGTCGTTTCAAAATCTTAAGCATTTCGTGACTACAAATAAACCGACGTCGATGTTTCGACAAATCATTATTTTTATTTCATTTCAATACGTTGCGATGACTAGCAGCTGCGTTTCCAGATATTCGGGTCAAAGTCGAGAAACTCGGCGGACTTCGACGTTCGAGATCTACCGATGTTTTGCATCCGACGACTAGAGAATCGCATAAACTGCTTTTAAAATGGTCAAAGTCTCGTCGAGATAACTACTTACCTGACAGTCCAATCGATAAAAACGTTCCAAAGTCACATTTCAACCGAAATGGAACGTCGAAAAAATAAATAAAAATAATAAACCTGTGCAACTTTCAGATATCCGATTTCTTATCTACGCGCATTTTATTACGGGGGCTTAAGAGGATGAGGTGCAGACTCAGTCGGTAACAACTCGCATTCCCTATTTTCTCCGAAATCGTTGCTCTGGTGACGAAAAGCGAATTAGGTTTTTGTAGTCATTAGATAAACGTATGAGAACCTAATTCGCTTTTGGTCGTCAGAGCAACCATTTCGGAGAAAATAGGGAATGCGAGTTGTTACCATCGGAGCATCTCTCATTGCTGTGCCACATCCTCTTAACAGCCCGGTGAGATTTTTCTGGAAAGAATTTCCGATGCATCGATTCGGAGACATTGAAAAGCCCCCACAATCCCCCGGCCTCTTAATATTTCAATTTCTATAGCCACCGATCGATTGCCCGGGATGTTGTCCCGGTTTGTCGATCAACGGACCTCATACGCGTCTCGGCTGTCCCGAGTAAAAGTTTTTCGGGGTATAATGTAGCGAAGAGGGAGAGTAAAAAGATCGACAAAGACATGTAGTATATATATATATAGTAGTATATATATATATATATATACACAGAGGATGAGCACACGACGGATATACACGCGTGTAGCATAAATAACGATGTCTTCTCCGGGTTCGTCTATAATATCCAAGCGGTTTCTGGTGCCTATTCACTCCGTGGCACTCCCTAACCACCGTGGGGCGTCGTCATTCTTCGCCACCCGAGAGTGACAACGACGACGTTAGGCTGCTCTTGAGCTGCCTGTATTACCGCGCTTTATGCTGGTTCGTCGTCGACGTATAGTTATAGCCTTATGTACCCTCATCCCCCCGTTAACGGGACGTCGTTCACGTCATATTTTATGGGCGCGTAACGAGATTAGGTACCCATTGTGACGGGAACTCGTACCTCATTTACATGCTAATCCCTCGCCTCGCTGAGGGAACCAGACCCGCGTTACAGATACATCTTTCAAAAGGGTATTATTATGTATCATGCGAAGACCGGTAGTCCACTTCGCTGTGCGCAGTTAGTTGTAACGCAGCAAATATAGCCTTTACCTTCGTCCAAAGTGCATCAAACATCATGACGAATTCGTCTGACGTTACGAACATAATTAGTATCCGGTCTTTTCGGCGTTCGACGCCATTGCTTACGTACAAAAAATCCATACGCCATACCGCGTTTAATTCGTTATCCTTCCGACAATAATAGCTATTCGAAAGAATTATTTATCTCTTTACGTCAGAAAAACGAGTTGTTGAACAAGAAATTTCGACGCTGTAGCGACGATTGATGATGTCGTACGCGCGATCTTATTTGTGTACATAGGAAGAATTCCACGGGGACTACAGCTTCGGATAGCTACTCTGTTTGTCTTTACTTTTTTGCTCCCCTTCGACCGAAAAAAGAAAAACCAATCCAAGTTTCATTCTTAAACGGTCTCGCGGGGGCGAAACTCGGGTTTTTCGCAACTTATATATATTGTTCTAACGAGAGTTACCGCTTGTCGGTTTGTATTCCCTTTCCGACCGTATAGTCAACTGGCCTCCGGTTCTCAATGCCAACGTTAACCGAGCCAACGAAATATACGTGCTTCGTCCCTCTCGGCTACGAAGAAACACACAAACTTCATATGTTACGCGGCGCGTTTTGCTGAACGTGAGCGGATATTATACGCTAGCGCCGCGGTTCGCGAGCCTTTGCTACGCGTTCGAACAAAAGATCCTCCTTTTACAGAGGCAGCGGCACCGTAGGAACATTAAGAAACGTGAAAATACGCGCCACTGCTAACCGGTGCGATACCCGCGGAGACTCGTAAAAAAAAAAAAAAAAAAATCGAGCGTTCGCTCGAGGCGCGGTCCCGGACGCAGGGGGTAAGTTCGAGAGAAGGCAGCAACGGGCGGTGTGAACCAACAACGCTGTGAAAATTATTCAAGGAATATCGTCGTCGTCGTCGGTTAGTTGGAAAGTTTTTCGCAACATGCGAACAAAGACCGGTAACGCGATACGCGTAAATTTTTTCCAATGACACGGCAGATTCGCCATTCACCCTCTGCACTCTATAATACCATCTGCGTACAGCGAATTTCATACGCTTTTCGTGTTTTAGTGGATCTTGAAAAGTACGAAGAGATCATAAAACATTGTCGTCGTCGTCCCTATTAAAATTGTATCGAAACTTCGAATGCTCTTTACGAAACAAGTAAAATTTTCAAAAAACATTAAATACCCCCTATAATATCCAAACGGATGTCATTTCTGCTCTTCGGAAGAAATATAAAAAAAAAAACGCTTCTGCAGTTCATTTTCTCAAGAAAGTCCTTTTCGAGGTAAAGAAAAAATATACAAGAGTCCCTTCTCGCACGCGACAGATTCCATCGCATCTGTTATTCTCGGTGAAAAAAAAAAAAAAAAATTCAGTGGTTGTCTCGTGTGCGTTTGACAAAAAGATAGCCGATCTAACAGCAGTTTTCCCCGTGGTGTTAAGAGCCGCGAAGGGAGGCTAAGGTTCAAACTCGCCTCCCTCGACCGTGCGCTCGCCAGTAAAGATAGCCGCGATTCTCGCTTGTTCGCCATTCCCTGCAGATAACCGTACCGAGCTGACTGTCCCGACCCCGAAGACTAGAAGGAGTCTACGTACGGAAATAACTTCTCTTTATTGGATATACAAGTTCCCATTCTCCTTGCGTATAAAAGTGAAGAGATAAAGGCCCGTGGCTAGCGGGAGTTTTCATTTGATATCGTTCAGGCATCGCCCAGCGGCTAGAGAGAGGTCCGGGAAGTCTCCGCACCAAAGCACACTGTGCACAAAGTCGGGTGGAAACATCTCCGAGTCTTTTTCTCTCAGTCTTTTAGCATCTCTCTATCCTTACGTCTGATGTACATGTATAACGCGGTGCACAACTGTATACACAAAAGGGGTGGAAGCCACTCGAGCACTGGATAGTAGAAAAGAGGGGTTGGTTTCTGCAAACCCACCCTCTGTCTCTCTCTCTCGTGGTTCAAAAAGCGTGGAAGAAGCACCGAGCGACAACGTCGACGACGACGACGACGACGACGAAGAGCAGACCGCGCCGAGCTGGTCGCCGGTGGCTCTGTATTAGCCGGGCGGCATCTTGATATCGCCGTCCGGAGAACTTGCCAACTCCCTTATAAAGACATTTATTTCCGGGGGGGAAGAGCCGTATCTGTTACGGCCAACCGGCAGTCTCGCAGATTGTACTACTTTGCCCTCTTTGAAAGCTATATCGCCGCCCGTTCTCCGCGCCGCTACTATGAAGCGGTAAAACTCCCGTCGACCGAACATTATCGTACGTCATTTGGTATTGTTGCGGTTTTCGCAATTACTCGTAGCGATACACTGTACAAGTGTCCTTTGTTGCAACAGCTCTTTCCTCCCGCTGTTACGAGATTCATTCAAAAAGAAAATGGCTACGAGATCTTCTCGCATTATACTTAATGCAACGAACACTAAAGAGACTCGAAGTGATAGATGAAAATTACGATCTCCATTGTGTACGAGAATTCAAATTTCCTTTTCGCTCGAAAGTCGCCAATTTTTCGTTTCTTTTGTGAATAATACACTGTAAACGATGCATGACTCGTTTAACAGCAATGCTCTTCGCGAGTCGATATCTTGGCGACGCGAGCTGACGGAGTTTTCACGATGACTTCAATGGGCCGCTCTCTCAATGAGTAATAGGGGTGACAATAGGGTAAACGTGACTCCTTCGTCAGTGTCGACAAATTTACTAGGGTCCCTTCAACATACTCCGCTCCGCCCAGAAATCATTAGAAAGATTCTAAAAGTAGGTGGTGCACTCCGGAAATTCTCGTTGACTCCCTTGTGTAAGCGTAATGCTCTCGAGGGGTTCGAAATTCAACGACTGGTAAAACGCCCTTTTTTCGGAAGAAATTAGCAACGTTATTCAAGACCTGACGCACCTTTGACGCCCATAATCGTCATCATCATCATTATCGTCATCATAGCTTCGTGGCCAATGTCGAAGGACGGAGGGAGGGAGGGGAGGGGAGGCACAGTCAAGCAATCCGGTAAATCTTATTGTGCGTGCGTGTAACGATAGTCATTAGTCATGACCTTTGTTGCGGATGAATGCGTGCTCTGTGGCTATACGCGCAAGAAGACCTCATCGCTTTGCTATTGGCTTCGGTAGGCGTAAGCGTGGGCGGCCAACGAGAATTTCTACAGTTCCTGGCCTCGGAGGCCCCTCTGAGTTTTCTCGAGACACCGAGCACCTGGAGGACATTACGCAGAATGTAAGCCGACAGAGAGATAGAGGACGGAGGGGGGAGGGGGAAGGGGGCTGTTGGAAAGAAAACGAACTGAGAAGAAGCCCTTGGACACCCCGGTGCTGTCTGCTAATGAGAACCACCGCGGGACATTCGTCTTTCGAGAACTCTCGCAGAAGGCACGTTGACACGGTTGCTGCTTCTTTTGCTCAAAGCGAAACAAGATGCACGACCGTTCGCAACCGACGAGAGAGCATCTGCCTCTGGTTTTGCGCTGTTTCTTCTATTCGTTTTTTTTTTTTTTTTCGTTTTTTTCTTTAACTCTTATCTGCCGTGTGTTCCTCCGGTGATTCTCTGCGAAACGAGAAATCTAACAGACTTAATCCGCGATTCCCGTGAGAGTGAACATGCGCATCCGAGTTGAACAATCCTCTGCCACCCACTCTTCGGGATCGGAGAGCATCGAACTGAAATCGTTCTCAGGGTCGTACGATCGCGAGATTTCGTTCTCAACGATATTTGGCTCGTGTCTCTAATCCGACAGTACGCGGGGATCAGAATCGTAGCTAATCGTAACTAATCGCGCTTTTCGCCTTTTTTCGTTTTACCGGGAAAGGTGTCGAACCGATAGAGAACAAGAGCTCCAAGATTACTCCTTTATTTCGGGAAGAGATCGAAGAATTATTTTTAAGTCACAGGTATACAATGCTTGAAGCACAAGGGACGATGATAGGTCCGCGCAGAGCTCGAGAGGGGTGAAAGTATACATTCGGATCGTGGTGTGTATATACTATCCTACGACAAGGTTAGCAACAACGAGCAAAGAGGTTTATCTTAAGGAGCGACGAAAATTCGGCGCAAGATGTCGAGCGATCGTCATTCTCGCGAGCGATGAGGATCCGCTAATCTCATTATGTTTCAATGCCGAAAATTCGCTTGGAAGTAAGCCGATCCCCACGTCTGGGGAGCATGAAACACGATGGGATTCGGCTAAAGCAACGAAGACAGGTAAAACAGGCTTTGCATCGCTACGCATCAATTTACTCGGAGATTGTACGACCTGAAGGGGAGGGGGCGGCAACTATAACATCGGAGTCTCTTTCACGTCGGTCGCATCACGAAACTTTGTCATCTACCTGCGAGTAATGGGTCCTGAGACAGACCTTGCGAGTTGAATATGAGATGAGCTCTCTGACGAACTGTCTCGTGTACGACAGTCATTTGGCTCGACGATTTTCGTCGCAAATTTAGTATTCAAAATACCCGAAGTTGTCAGCTATACGAAATTAAAGATTTCACTGATGATCTCTCGTCGAGACGAGCTTTAAGAGACACGATAAATCTTTTTGTTTTTTTTTTTAATGTTTATTACACATTTCGGCAATAATTTTCGAGTTCCAGTCGTTTAGCTACCGGTGCGTAATGCCTCTCCGCGTCCGGGGCGGTCTTTAAATTATCATATCTATCAAACGAGTTTTTTCGAGAGATTTTTCGAAGACAAAATCTTCATTAAATTTAATTGCT
The DNA here is from genome assembly GCA_964006125.1 of Cryptus viduatorius. Classification (NCBI taxonomy): domain Eukaryota; kingdom Metazoa; phylum Arthropoda; class Insecta; order Hymenoptera; family Ichneumonidae; genus Cryptus; species Cryptus viduatorius. Next base: position 31,685,627 of record OZ023220.1, on the reverse strand, counting down.
GGCGCGTATATATCATACAAAATCGTGTGAAACAAACCGAATTTGTTAACCTTTTTTTTGGGAACGAAAAGAACGAATATAAAGACGAAAAAAAAAAAAAAAAAAAAATCACGCGAACCACGTAAGCGGGAAACAAATTGTCGAACAAACGGTAGAACTCGCCGATTCGACGATTGACGACAATGCCGGCGAGTGAAATACCAGAAACAGCGGAAAAAAAAAGTCGAATGTTAACCGCGCGCACACACGGATATTCATCGAGGGCGTAAAGTCCGCTCGGTGACGCAGGGACCCAGCGTGGTGTGTCAAAAGCGTTGGAGTGAGAACGCAAATCGACGCGGTGCCGTTGCCTCCGCTCGCTTGTAAATTTATGGACCGCGAGGGAGAGAGAACGAGCGCGCGCGCCCCCGTCTCGCATGGCCCCGGCGACTCGACCGCGATAACACGAGCTTCGGTATCGCTTCGGCAAAAGTAATGATCCTGTTTACAGTTATCGTCGGCGTGTCCGCGAGATACGGATTGAGTTACCGGGACCCCGCGGAAGGGATTCACGGTGCCTCTCTGGACACGGACATGCTGACTGCGTTTAGTCCTGTTAGTCCCTCCCCCCGGGCAATGTCACCGTGCAACACAACAACTAACTTGCGCCGCGTTATATTATACAGATAGCGGGAGGGGGAGGGGGGGGGGGGGCGGAAAAAAAAAAACAATTCGATGGTGAAAACGCGTTTGCCGAAACGCGAACGATTTAACGAACGTACAGAAATTCCCTCGTCGAGAAAACCGTCGAATACGAACGATTCACAGTATTCCATAATTCCGGGACCAAGAATTTTTCTTAAAACGCAATCCCCGGAACTTCGAGTTTCAAATATTTTTGGTTACAAGTAATTCGCGAAATGCCTGAATCGCCCTTTGGAATTACACGTAAATCTGCTATAATCACGTGACTGAAATAATTCCGAAACGTATCAATTAAGCTTCGAGAGTTGGCAGACCTTTTTAACGGATCGCAGAGCGCGATTGGCTCATGGGTTCCCGCGTGGGTACGCAATATTAAGACATTCGAATGGCCGAGGGATGCCGAGGGAAGAATAGAGAGGAACATCAATGATCGGGAGGTTGGATGTGAGAGAGAAAGATAGTCGCGAAAAGCGCAGAATCTCATTTCCATAATGATAGGTGAGCTACGGGCGTATATTTGTAACTGCGAATTCATAATTATTTTTTACGATCCATTAGAATTTCGATTATAAAAGATCGAGACGAGACGACGACGTCCGACATGGATGTCGATGGTGAAACGATAAAATGGCGTGCCGATCGATGCGTAGATTATATACTTCGCGTCGATAAAAGTTTTTTTTTTTTTTTTTTTTCAATTTCTCCGGTCGTTTGCTCTTCTCATTCGGTATCCGCGGCGATACAATAAACCGCGATACCTCGCGACGGTACTTAAACGAATGAAATCTCATGACGAAAAAACGCGTTTTTGTTTTTTTATCCGTTTGGCCCCGCGGCAGCGTCAGTATTATTTATCGGCTATAATACACAGGTTTATAATATTACACCGATGGCGATGTAAAAACCGTTTATTGTCGTGATCATCGAGGACACACGAGCGTTTGTTTATTCAGTCACGACGACGTCGTTTACATCTGCCGCTGATACGACACGTGGATCGGATCTTCCGTGTACCCTGACGATGCGCGATAGAAAAATTCGAACAAACTTATGCATTGGGATGTAAAACTAATCGTGAAATCGTGAATGCGCAACCAATCGCAGTATCGCGATGTATATACGCGATGCTATATCCGTATTTGATGGTTCCCGCGTAATTCACCGTTTACTCGGAAAATACGAAAGCGGATAACGGAGAAAGCATATATTCGAGAGTTTAGAATCTCATGATCACGGGCCGTTTTAAATTTTACGTGTATGCGGACATCGCGAATTTGGGTACCGAACTGAGTGAGTTGATTAATTTCACGAGAAGCCATTTCGCGCGGAGCTCGAGGCTATGTATGTTTATGCGAAGGCGGTCTGTGGAAGAAGATGAAACGAGCGAAAAGGTGGCTTCACGCGCGAACCGAATCCGCATCGCGCACAGTCGAGACGCGGGATTATGGGCGAAAGCCGTCCGGGACTCTGTATACTTACCTCTGCCTTCTATCCTCTGTGCTTTAGCTGTCTTTCGCGATGCGCCCGCGAGGCCGCCGGTATAATTTATAACGGTACATTTCACAATAAGAACCGAACGAAATTACCACCCAGTGGCAGTGGGTAAAGGATGCTCAGTCATAACATCTGATGAAGCGAAACATTAACGAGGCGATATATCAACGGGCGGCGCTTTCGCGCCGCGCGAGAGAGCTGCCGCGTTCCGTCTTTGCTTTTGCGCCACGCTGCAAAAACCGCCCCGCGCGAGAGAATTTCTCTCTCTCTCTGATGATCCTTGGGTGCGAGAGCAAAGCTTACTAACGTAACTGTCGTAGGCGGGTACCTTGGAAAACGCCCAGAGTCAACGTCGCGAAAGAGAAGAAACGAGCGGCGAGAGATATGAAATGTGAAAGAGGCAATCCGTCGTGCTACGCGATGTCTCTGAGCTGTTTTAGCGCTTAGTGGTTCGTCGCGAACTAAAATCCTGCGTCGCGATGCATGCCAACGAGAACTCGAGTCGCAGTCTCTGTGAGACTTTTTTTTCAATTGCTGAACACAGTTATGACGCGGCAAAGACTTTGCAGTTCGCTCCCATAAAATCTGATAAATCTCCGAAAAAAAAAAAAAAAAAAAACAGCTCGAGACGATGATTAATAAAGATACCGGAAGTTTAATTCCCATGATATATAACTGACCCTTAAAAAATGATGCGTAAAAAAAATTACAATTGTGATATTCCTTGGGAGCCGTAAGGAGTTTATTACGACGATATCGGGCGATCGTCGTGTAACGACGAAGCAGAAAGGGTGGCGGAAAGGTCGAAACTCCGGTGAGCGTTTCAGGGTTGACAATGCGGGCCTAAGTGGTGCGCGAGTATGCGAGATAACGAAAGATTTGTAGGAGCGATGATACGAGTATATGGTACCTATGGGCTGTACACATCGCCGATACTGCGGTCTCGTTTCCTGGCCGCTCGTTCGGGATAGTCGAACGATGGGTATCGGTTCGCAACCAAGAAAGGAGCAATCCGGTGCTTTTGAACGAATATACAGCTATACGAATGATGCGTGCGTGAGAACGATAGTATTCCCTATACGCGAGTCTATGTATATTTGACGGAGAGAAAATTCCTCGTCTACGGTACATGACCGAAGAATGGCGAGGACCGCGATCTCCGCGACTACGTCGCCGTTTAGATAATAACGCGCATTTTATCTCCCTCATAAAACCTAATTTACGACCGCATCTGAGTCTATGGGTGCGCTATGGCCCACCGGAATGTCGACGACGTAGACCCGGAGAACATACATATCCGACAAACATTAATGGTTGCGGGGGTGGGGACGGAGGGAGGAGATATATCGTAACCTCGAGGGAAAGATGAGCGAACGGGAATGAAGTCTTCGGCAAATATTCTTAATCATAATGAAATATTGGTACAAAATTTGAATGTTTCACTACATGGGACGACACAATTAACCCTTCTGCTGCTTCATTTCCGTATTTATAAAAATCTTATCGATTTTTTTTCGTAATTATCGATGTTTACTTTTTACCGACGAGTTTTAATCAATTCATTTTCTGGGGCGAAATTTTGATAAATAAAATAAAAGGGATCATTGAATAGCTTCGAAAGGGAACATACTATATGATAGCAAAAGGGTTAGAGACGGAAGAAGGGGTTGGGTTGAGTTGGATTGGGTTTGAGTTTTCTCGACTATAATAGAGAGGTGCCGGATGGTTTTTCGTAGCCAAAAGTTCCACGAGAGCGTCTGGAAACGCGGTATATGTCTATATGTATAGCTGTGCCGTGCAGATGCATCTATGCTACATCGGCGTCACGTTTTCCTCGGAAAAGACGGCCAATTACAAGGCGTCCAGGCGAGAAGAAACGAATTTCATCACTGAACACGTAGCCCGGCAGACTTCGGTAGACCGTGGCTGATAGAACCGACGCGAAAGGCACTCGAGAGATAGAGCGATCGGGAGAGACGTAACCGAGAGTGTCGAACATGCTGGAAAATAGCGGATGTCCTTTGCGGCAACGCGAGATCGTCTCAGATGAGAAGGGCTAAAGCACACCAATATACGAACGCTTTCACGATCGCGGGCATCCGTATAGTAAACGTGAAGGAGAGAGGGAGGGGGGGGAGAGGGGATCTTCGTATAAGGGAAGACATACATCACGTTTCGAGTTTATGGTCCGATACGCTCGTAGAAATTGGCACCCGGGACCGAGCTTTTCCGCAAACGCTCGTTCACTCCGCGAGAGAGCGGACGAGTAAAGAAGAGCGTTAGGGCGCAAAGCAAGGGAACAAGGAGGCAGGGAGGCTTCCTCGTTCACTCGCTCTCGGCGAGAAGCTGAGAGATACGAGGCGTTATGGCTCTTCCTGCCTCGTAACCCGCGGTCATAAAGCCACCGCTCGGTAAAATATAGCCGGGGCCGTCGGCCTCCAACCTTCTGTAGCCCTCCCCCTCCCTTTCCCTTCATCCCACATCCACCCTCGCACTGCATCTATCCTGAGTCCCCTCCCAACCCGGTACCCCCGCTCACCCTACCGCTGTATCCGTCGCTCTATCTTAACGCCATTACAACAATCTATTAATGGTTCGTAAACGATAAATCAGAATGTGCGGCCCGTTAGTTAGGCAAGAAGCGGAAAAAGAAGATCCGTTCCGAAGATCAGTATTCTTCGAAGTCGAGTTTAAAAAACTTTAATTTACATAACACTCCGCTATTCAAAATTTCTTAATAACTTACCGACTGTAGGTAAAAAAAAAACATTCATTCGATACTTTACTGTAAATCAAATATTGAAAAGCCAATAAATTGAAACTTGAAAAAAAAAATCGTCGTGGAATCAAATTAAAATGCTTCTATATCTACCGATAAATTTCGTGGGTTAAAGAACCCGAAGTACATCTTCTTTCGATGGGTAACGTTATGGCACCTACATGCCGAAGATTATAGAGAAAGACGTTCGAAAAAGCTTTACGAATGAAATGTTCTACCGTTTCGTGATCACGACTCTCCAATCTCACGACTATAAATTCAATCTCTCGGATCTCTGTATATATTACAGATGTATGATACACCGAAAGAGAGATAGAGACGAGGAACAGAAAAGCAATGAGATATATCTGTTAGGGTAAAGGAGTCTAGTCGCTTTCCTGTCGCTGTAATACCAACAAAGTCGATTGTCGGTTCTCGTGGACGTGGAGAAATGCTCCCTCCCCTCGTTCCTCTCATCTCCAACGAAGAAGTTATCCCCGACAATCCGTGAAGGTAGATCGGAATATAATACTAGTATAAAGCCCCGACTTCATGTGCACCGGTATACTTATAATACCTACCTGTATATCTCAACGCCGCGCCCCTATACTTAACGACTCGGATGCACGTATACGGCTGTTATTATCTCATGATTCATGGCTAGTATTCATAAATTTAAGGCGAGCACCAGGCCTCGGTGGAAGGCGAGTTGCACGCGGACGTCTCTCCTTCGTATAATACCACCACATATATACATATATATGTATTATATACACATAAACGTTGTATTACTGTATATAATGCCTGTAGCTTACAGTATACACGCGCCGGGTCTCTCGTATCGATTAACGTCGCTCTCAACCGCGGGATTTACAGCCGTCGACTAAATTATTTAAAGTCTTCATTTGTTGGAAGAGCTGTGGGGCAATGATGGGAGGGAGAGCTCTCGAGAGAGGATCATAGCCACGTTTCGTCGAAGAGAAAGAGGACGGCACCGAGGGGCCTACAAATCCGAGAAGGATCAACAGCATTCAGCTGAGAGTGCGACAAACAGAGAACGAGGAAAGTGGATGAGAGTCAGAAGTGCTGATCCAATCTTTATCTTTGCGCTTATGGACCCACATATCTCTGCCCTTTTTGCGTATTCGTGTTGCGGAGTTGCCGCGACGCTCTTCTTCACATATCCGTCGAGTCCTCGCGCTCCTTCGCACTGTCCACGTAATAAACACGGATTCAGCGGAGAAACAAGCGGGAGACGCGGCGGACGAGCAAAAGAAACGGAATGAATGATACAGAACCCGCAAGCGACAAGGAGAGAACACGATAGCGCGAGTTGTCGGAGTCTCGCGAGAGAAAGAAGAATCGGGAGTATGTGGATATATATGTGTTGGTGTACACGACGAAGAAGTGCAAAAGCCAGAAACGTCGTCCGCGTGTTCCGCGAGGTCCATGGAACGCGGCACCCTTCCCCGACCGCGGTGGACCGAGATGAGGCTCGGCACTCGCGCGCCCCGACGAGATGGCACAACTTGGCCGAACGTGTGTGTTCCTCGTGTTTCGAATGCACGGAACAAGAGCTGCTTGTCCGCGACCACCTGAGTTATGATCGCTTCGTGCCCACCCTGTCTGCCTGCCAGTCCGCGCTGCGGATAGCTGTCTCGCTCACCGCAACGGACTCGCTGCTCTTCCTCTTCTTCTTCATCTTCTTCACCCTTCTACTTCACCATTGGCGGCCATCTTGCCACGAGAAACCGGTTGCTCGGTATACGTACGACTCGGGGAATGTATGTGTATGCAGAGGAGTCCTGAACCGCCGGCGTCTCTTCCTCCGATCGCGCGACTCCGTGGTCAGTCTCTATGTCGCTCCGTTCAGACCGGAATCTCATAGCGAATTTACGACTGTCCACGTTTTTGGCTGACCGATCCCCACCACCCAAATTCGCTTCTGTCGTCAGCGTACCGAATCAATTTTCATAAAGATTTCTTCATTCCCCCGGAGACGGGGATTCCCTCGTAGGAATATCGTTTTTGCTCGATCGATCCATATGGATGCGATATGCGTTATCGCGGCAAAACCGGATGTCGGAAATGACAAAAATGAGAAGCTACCGATCGGTTAGTTTATTCGAATCGCTCGTATTCATCCGATTCGATTTGTCCGCCGTTGGTGGATGCAACGCGATAACTTCACGATTACGAATGATCGGTTGGATCGATGATGCGTGATGTTCGTAAACGCGTAGGTTGTCGAATATAACACACACGTATATTACGAACGCTCGGGCGCTTGATCGCGCGCGGCCCATGTTAGCTGTCATCGTTTCGCCCGTCGGGCGCAGTATTCGACTGCACAATGGGGAACTCTCGTGTGTTATTTCCAACATTCCGAGGCTTGCATCGCTGTCATGTTAGCGCGTAGAGCTCCGCGCGATTGCGAACCCCGCAGTGGAGAAATGGTCTCGTGTTTGTTATTGCGCGGAGAGATGAAAAGAGAGGAAACGATACCGAGGATAGATACGCCAGGCGAGATAATCCGCTAATCTCTCGTTTGCTGCGCGCCACTCACCGGAGTGCACGCCGAGCGTATAGTTAGAGGGCGGTACGCGAGCCTGGATTGCTCTCCGGTGAGTAAGATTTATCTTTCATTAGTATACGTCGTTTGCATTGAATGAGAGAGCGTACGAGTTAACGGGGTAAGCGTGAGCCTCGCTCGTTAATTGTTTGTTCTATCGCTGAATACCTTACGTGTATAAATATATGTGTACATATATATAAATGGGCAAATGCATGGTCTATCCTATACATTAGCTGCCCGCTTGAGCCGATCTCCTGACTATATACGCTGTGTAAACTCTCAACGTACGTGACGTTTTGACAAGCAACGGAGGCCTACCATTTTATGCGTTTATACGCGAACTGCTGCCTATGGTTTATATGTATGTATGTAGGTGAATACATAATATAAAGTACATAAAGGTTACCTTATAAACCAGGAGCACGTGAAAAGGTGTAAAAGCTACTCAGGCTACTGCCCACGGCGTCGAGGCGTGGTCGCCGCGCGCTTGGCACACCAATTACCACGATAGAGTTACAAGACTCGTTTTGAGAGCTCCGAGCGTGGAGCTCACTAATTTATTAGCCCCATTCCCGTCACTTTAATTACGAACATAGTTAGTCGACGGCGCATTTTTTTTTTTTTTTTTTCATTCGTTTTCATTCTTTTTTTTTTAACCCATTAAGGGGGTCTTGTAGGGGATACAAACACGCTGATTCCTCTTTCGAAAACACATTGCCTTCTCTTTTTTCATCAAAGTCGTTGCCATTCTTTTCGCACTGTACTGGTTTAAGCCTTTGAACTCACGGCGTTCCGCGTTTGCAATATCGTTTTTTAAGTGAAAAATCATTTAGGAAGAAATTGAAAAAAAAAAAAATTGATTAAAATTTTGGATTGAAAGTATTTAATAATTGAAAGATATCGTAGAATTTTTGAAATTATTTATCGAAGTTTTTTGAAATTTAACGATCGATGGAAAAGTATTATATTATGGAAAAAATTATTTTGAAAAAAGTGCAATTAAATTCGAACGATACGAAAAACAATAAATATAAAAAGAGACAAAGGGTGAAAAAACTAAAAAAAAAAAATGCGCAGAGAGACTCGGGGCGAAAGAAGCGGATAAAGAAGCGAAGGTAACTCGGTCGACTTTTGATAAACTACCGTCGCGTCTCCCAGACATAGATATAATAAAATGATATCTGCACTATGGCATAAGGTCTGTCGTACATCGCGATTCCGACCGCTGAAGTTCTTCTCTCAGCGGCCGGGTTTCCGTGGGCACAAAGTTGCCGCCCGGTTCTTTGCGCCCACGGCGGCCGTGATAAATAACGCGACCGGGCAGCAATCCCGCCGCGGCGAATGCCAAGGCCCGTGTGCGGGAGGGGAGTCCTCTATGCACACGAAGCCCGCGAGACAACGTACGTTTCATTCCGCGCCACCAAAGGATTCGGACTTCGTAGTGGAAATATAGTCAGCGCAGAGAAAACCGGAGCACTATGTGTAGCCGCCGCCTTCCGCGAACAGGTAACACCATATCGCATAAAATTCAAAACCGGACCGCGTTATTCTCCCATTCTTCTCTTTCGAGTCGCGTAAAATGTGCTCTACAAGATCGCAACACCTCTCCGCGTTCTTTTTGATTTTCCTGCTGACTTCACGCGCGACTTTTGACTCTGACTTCGTATACAGAAAAACACGCGAGTTTCGCGTTCATTTCTGTCGTTCTTACAATTTCTCCGTGGCGCAACAGTCCTCGAACACGTCGAACTGTGAATTATACTCCTATGGAAACGGCGCCGCAAAAAAAAAAAAAAAAAAAAAAAAAAAAAAAAAAAAACTGTATACTTATAACGATACGTTTATAATATACCGTTGAAGTATAAACGCGGATAAGAAGTTTGTCTATAGCACCAGTGATGCCAGATTGGCGGGAGAAATCCCGCATGCGGGACTTTTTTACCCCCTCTCCGACCCTGGCGGGACAAAAATATCCCGCCGGCTGCCCTCTGCCTATTCGCTCGAGCGTGCCGTAAGCCACGCCCCCGTCACTCTCACCCCGCGCCCGCCTGCCGTCCGCGTGACGTCACGGAACATGTCTCAACGCGCTCGACTGCGTGACGTCACGCGACATGTCTCGACGCGCTCGGGTGCGTGACGTCACAAGGCATGAGGCGGCGCGGTCGCCTCGCGCTTACGTGACGTCACAAGACAACTCCACACGTTGGCTTCGCGTAAATTAATATGTTAACTAATAAATAAATAAATTAATCAATAAAAGAATATAATATAACAATTAACCAGAGTGTACAATAAACAAATCGGGTCAATTGTTTAACAAACGAAATTGACAGTTTATTTGTTTATAAATAACAAAAAAAAAATTTAATTTGTTGAAACAATGGAAATTACTGTTTAATTTTTTTTAAATAATAAAAAAGTTTGATTCGTTCAAAAAATTGAAATTTTTGTTTTAATTGTTTAAAAAACCACATTGCCATTTCATTTTTTAAAAAACAATTATCAAAATATTTAATTGGTTTAAAAAATTGAAATTCGTATTTTGTTTGTTTAAACAACCGAACATGACGTTTAATTTGTTTAGAATATTGAAATTTGCGATTTAATTGGTACGATAATTGATATCGCCATTTAAATTGGTGAATGAATCGAAATTTGCATTTCAGTCGTTTGAAAAATTGAAAATTGCCGAATCGAATTTTAATTTGTTTAAAAAATTCAATTTTTCGTTTGAAATGTTTAAAAAATTCAATTTTTCGTTTCAAATGTTTAAAAAATTAAAATTTTTGTTTGAATTGTTTAAATAAATCCAAATTTTCATTTGAATTGTTTAAACAATCAAAATTTACGATTCAATTGGTACGAAAATTGAAGTCAGCGTTTAAATTGTTGAATGAATTGAAATTTGCCTTTCAGTCGTTTAAAAAATCGAAAATTGCTTTCAATTTGTTTAAAATATTCATATTTTCGTTAAAAAGTTTAAAAAATTGAAATTTTTGTTTGAATTCTTTACAAAATTCAAATTTTCGTTTACATTGATTTAAAAAATCCGAATTTTTGCTTGAATTGTTTAAACAATCGAAATTCACGTATCAACTGTTACACAAATCAAAATTGACTTCCAATTTGTCTCACAAATCGAACTTCCCCAGGTGGGGTTCTGCCGATGCTGACGGTCGGGCCAGTATCGGCACAACACTGGAGTGCCAGCGTCGAAATGTAACCTCGGGCCAAGGCTGGCCGATGTGTTCTAGCCGACGCTGTTTTAGTGGCGATCGCCAAGCCTGGCCCAAGACTCGCCCGACATTACAATACCGATGTTGACAATTTCTAATGCTGCTAATTGATGCTATTTCTAATTGATGCTTAATTTATTTAAAAATAAAAATATTGCGTTTAAGGTAAGAGGAATGAGAAAGAGTTGCGAACATGTTTCGGTGGGATAATAATCTGCAAAAAATAAAGCATATAAAAGGTGGTAAGAGATAAATTATGCATAAAAATAATTCCAAAATGTTATTAACAAATCACTGAAATACAAAATTGAGCAGCCAATTACCCGGCCACTTAATTTTTTTTGTTATAAAAATAATTTAACTTTTCTGAATACGTATGAATGTTTCCGAAATTTTGTCTAGTTTCTAATTTTTGTTCGATTTTACTATTCAAAAAAATCGTAATTTGTAAACATTAAACAAAATGTTTAAAAAAATGCGTATTTTTTCAGAAAAGTTATCAAATTATTTTTATTAAAAAAAATTCGGTTGCCGAGTAATTTATTGCTCAATTTTTTATTTCAGTCATTTGGTAACAATATTTTGGAATTATTGTTACGTAAAATGAATCTTTTCAGCACCGTTTCATATGCTTGGTTTTTTTTTTTTTCAAATTTTGTATATCATCGAGAAGCGTTCGCAATTCTCTCATCCTTTCTCAATCTTAAATAACGTCGGACTCAACGAAAGGACTACCTTTAATAAAAAAAAAAACACGAAATTCATGTTTGATTCGTTTAAAGACTCAAAAAAAAATTAAAATTAAATTCAACATTTTCAAACAGATTGGAAGCAAATTTTTCAAGTTTGTACCAAATTAAACGTTAATTTTGATTTTCAAAAAAATTTCAACGTGCATTTCGTTTTAAGCAATCCAAACGCAAATTTTTATTTTTCAAACCAATAAAACATTGTTGTAATTATTTTTAATCAAATAAATGGAAATTGCGTTGTTTTTAACAGTTTAAGCGAGAATTTCGATTATTTAAACAATTAAACCACAAATTTCAAGGTGTCGAAGAATTAAACGTTAACTTTGAATTTGTAAAAAAATCAAATGTGAATTTCGACTTTTCGAAGCAATTAAACATTGTTTTATCTATTTTTAAACAAAAAAAATCAACAATATATTTTTTTTTACAATTTATGCAAAAATTTCGATTGTTTAAGCAATTGAAACGCAAAGTTCGGTTCTTTAAACAAATTAAACATTTTTTATTCGTGTTTGAATGAATTAATGGCAATTTCGATCTCACGGGGACTCGTCACGCGTGACGTCACAGACTCGGCGTCGGTGCGTGCAACCAGCACTGGCCCAGCATCGGCGTGTCATCGCTAGCCAGACTTGGGCCGATGTTAGCATCCCCTGCATATGCCGACGTTGGTCCAACATCGTTGGCCAGTATTGTGCCAACGTTGGGGCCCTGGCAAACAAGCCTGGGCCAGAGTCGTGCCAATCGTCAAACCCCACCTGGGTCACTTTAATTAAAAAAAAAATAAAAATTCAGATTTAAGTTCCTAAAAAATCAAAATTGACATTTAATTCGTTAAAAAAATTAAGATTTGCGTTTTAATTAATTAAGAAATTGAAATTGGCGTTTCATTTGTTTAAAAATTCAAGTTCTCGACAAAATGATTCATAAATTGAAATTATTATAATTTCTAAAATATTTACTAGCAAATTTCGAATTTATAACCAAAATTTATACAAATTTCTAAGTTATGAACAAATTAAACACTAATTTTGAGTTCTTGAACAAATTAACATGAGTTTTGATTTATAAACTATTTAAACAAGAATTTCGATGTTCAAAACCAATTAATTATTTTTTTATTCATTTTTACACAATTTAAACGTCAATTTTGTTTGTTCGAATAAATTAAATACGAATTTCAAATTTTTCATCCAATTAAACATTTCTTCATATTTTTTAACCAATTGAACATTTTTTTTATTGTTTTTTGAAAAATTTGAACATCAATTAAATTTTTTAAACAATTAAATGTCAATTTCGACTGATTACACAATTAAAACCAAATTACAGTTTTTTTATATAATTGAATCACCAATTTCCATTGTTTAAACAATTGAAATGTAAATTTCCATTTTTCAAACGAATTCAACTTTAATTCCTATTTTTGAAATAATAGAAATGCAATTTACGATTTTTTTACTAATTTAAACGTTCATTTCAATTTTTTGACAAATTAAACATCAATTCTGATTTTTTTAAACAATTTAAATGTCAATTATGATTTTTAACGAAATTAATCTTCAATTTCTATTTAGTTCAATTTGAATTAAAGTTAAATCACGGATCTTCGCGCGTGACGTCACGACCCGGGCTGGCGCTCAGTCGCTCGGGGTATGAGTGACGTCACCAGCCCGGTGACTCTAGCGCGCTAAGCTCCGCCCAGCAGCCAGTCCATGTCACGTGGTGGGGGGAGCTCGGCGAGCGTGCGGGACTTTTTCGCCCGCGAGTCTGGCATCACTGGGCTGCAGGTGTTCAGCGAAAATATAAAGAGCGCTAAGTCGGCACTCGGTGTACATAATTCACCCCTCGTCTCGCCTTTAGGGCGCGTTTCGTATAGTTATGGTAGCTCTCTCACGTGTGTACAGGCAGACTCTTTGAAATATGATAGACTGTTCAAAGATATACATATATCATGTTCACTGTTTCATTCTCTATCCTGTTTCGCGAAAGCAGCACCGCGCTTCGTGTAGCTGTAGTTTATAACGCAACCGTATTTCAAGTTTCTCGATGCCCGCTATAGCGTATACTATAATAACGTGGAGGTGCTTCAGCCCGAAGCGATCGCAGACACACGAGAACTGGCAAAAACATCTGTTAGCCATTATACGATAATACATAAACGGACCGTTCGGTACAATGATAATAGTTTGCCCAGTGTCCTGGATTTTCGTGCTAATTAACGTCAAACGCAAAAGAGGAAGATACGCACCAGAGCTTTGGCTCTTTTGGTCCGAAGGATTACGAACGCTTTGGAGGATTCTAACAACCTTTCCAGTTGCTTGAATTCGCGTGTGCGGTCTACTGGAACTCTCGGTAATGCCCCCCGTGTATGTTACATGCGAATAAATCCCTCCCCCACCCCCTCCCCCCGCCCTCGATGTTTCGTACGCCACAATCACGATAGCCTCGGGGCATCTCTCGCGAGGCCCGTGTTGCCGTTTAGAATTTCGAAGAATGCCAGCAAACCAGCGACGTTGGTGGAATTGCATATTATAGCTGAGTTCTCTACACTGTACTGAGGGTGGCGAGAGATTTGCGAAATATAAGCGTATACCTAGACGACGGCATCGAAAAGCAAAGGGAGAAGAAGAGAAGACTCGGAAAGCTGTGGAGATCCATTACCGGACAATGCCTCGGTGATTAGCCCACGCCGGTCTACAGCTAACGACAGCCAAACAAATCGCGGCTCAGCCCCGGATTACATCTCCCTGCGGGGTACTTACTTACTACACTCCCCCGAGCGACAAGCGCGGAGAGAACGAATGGGAACGAGCGAGAGATGTATAGAGATTGTAGGAGAGCTTATAGTCTGCCGGCCGCTTGTCCGCTCGAATATTATATACTGCCCTGTCACTTCCGTCTGTCACGGCTTATGTACCCCCCGCACCCTCTCCCTCCCCCTCCTGTCTCTGTCAGGTGAGAACCTTAGTACCAGCAAAAGCGACAGGCAGATTGCAGTCTACTGTACTGTAGTCTACTATTATACAGTTAAGGTTCCCTCGTGGCCCTCTCGACGCGAGACAGAAACATCGTAGACCATCGTGTGGAGCGCCATCATCCAAAAATGCTTATCCGCCCTTAAGCTGCTAGTCATCCGACCATTTGCCGGATCTCTTTAGCCGCTGGCAAACGTTTGGGAAAAACCGAACTCACGGGAGAGAGACGATGCCTTCGCGCCACGATCCGTGAAATCGTTCAAGTGGAATGACCAAAAATACCAGAAAAGCGTGCATCCGCGCACCCGGATCATTGCGATGCGAAGATTATCATCGGTGCGAAATACTCGCATCGACAGGCCGAAAGTTTCTTTTATGTTTTATTATAGACATCGAGAGAAAGACTTCCATTGGCAAATAAAGGAGGAGGTCTCGTAGAAAAACCTCTTGGTTGGTACCATAGTGTCAAAAGTACCATCTCTTTATGGTTGTAGCGCGTTTTTTGTTCGGCAATGTTCCGCGACAGCCTGGCGAACGCTCGAGGGAGCAATTCGATTTACAAATAATGTACAAATTGGATTTCTTTTGGCTCTCTCGCCTCCGGGTATACGTTGCTTACCCGTGATGGGCGGGTTTTCGTACTTACGAGCCGAGTACACAATAGAACACTGCAGCGATCGCTGCGGAAAGATTTATTGAAAGCGAACCAAAGGGCGGACAGTTGTAGCTACTTTGCGGAAGAAACGCAAATGCGATCTTAATCTTTGGCATAGATCGCGATCTCTTCGATCTCTGGCGGCTCTGCTTCGTCAGGGATATGATGCGTAACCTGTGGGAACGGAAGAGCCATTGCCACGAAGATCGTCGAAAAAATCGCTAAGGCAGAAATAAAAAAAAAAAAAATAAAAAAAATTTCAATCGACATCGAGAGATAAGAGGAGATAAGAGAGAATCTTTTTTTTTTCATTCTCTTTGCACTATTCAAAAATGGAGACCCTGTGAGAACGGCTAAATGAATTCTCGACATAACGTTTCCGGAACTCGTAAACTCGATAAATCGATACATCGATACACCGATTTATCGCTCGACAGCTTGTAACACAGGAATCGCAAGGATATACAAGCGCGAATAGAGGTAACCGAGTTCGAGCCGAGAAGGGCCATCAATCTTGAGAGTAACAGACCGATGTCGAGAATTCTCGTGTTGGGTTCGTGGATATCGTTCATGGGCGCGCGATTGTGCACGAGAGATCGGCGCTTTTCTCTCATCTCCTTCTCTCTTTTTCTCTTCCTATATCGCTAAGGATAATCCCGCCGCTGAACCTCATCCTCGCAGCCCTTACAAAGAGAACCCGCCATAACGGGGGGGAATTACGTTATAAGCTCCGGGGATCGGTCCTCGTCGACGATCCGCCGTTGAACACGAAGAACTCCGTATATCCTTTGCGGACGTGTTTATACCTACGACTGGCCACCAGTCATAAAATACACGAAGCCCCCAGTGGAAGCCGACATCGGCGTGCCGGCCCCGTCGCGGCTGTCTCGGAAGTCCAGAGGGAAAGAGTGTCGCGTTACATCTTCCTATATCCTCGTCGAGGTTCCACATCGCGCCTAGTTATACGTTATTCGATTCTCTTTTCCTGGCAAAGCCCTTCGCACGCTCGGCGGGTCATCGATAGACATACATTTCAATATCTAAACTGTTCTAAAAAAAAAAAAAAAAAAAAACGTACTAAACGTATATCTATAAAACGTCCTAAAATGACCCTAAAAATGACGATAATGCGATCCTACGTATATACGAAAAAAAAAAAAATCAAATTATCACAATCTAAAGAGCGCCTAAAGGAGAACTTATTTTACGAAATCTCCTGCAGAGATCACACGGTTATATTCTCCGGACTATTAGCTCGGCCGCCAAGCGTTTTACGACTTGCTTCTCTTACGCGCGCGCGTGTGTCTATCTTTGGATTCTCGAAAGGCACGAAAGGCTTAATTTACATGGTAAAACGTGACAGTATCCAAAGCAACACGTTCGCCTTCCTCTAAATCTCGCTGCCGTGCGAACGGGCGGTTGACACAGTCATCGTATCATCGCGACGGAGGGTTTTTTAGAGCGTGAAAACTAAACAAGAGTCAATCCCAAGCTGTTAGTTCGGTCGCTTCCATACAACAACATCGTGTTGTTGGATACACTTTACAATACATATAATATTGTATTACGGTACGCCAAAGATAATACACTGACCGAGGAGGAGGTGAGACTGGTCTCTCGCTTGGGGTTGAACCCGCGGTCCCTAAGTTTATTTCGAAAGATAACAATAGAATGCATCGCGGAAAGGTGTATTGTATGCAGGAAAAGGCGCGGCGTACAATGCCTTCTGCATTATGTATCTCATGCTGCTCTCGGTCGCTCGGGCACACGTGGTCGTTCTTTTTTTTTTTTTTTTTCTTACCCTGTCTCACTGACTCCCTGTACACTGCGTGTCTTTTAATCCTAAACAACCATCTATAAGCATACTTCGTCGCGCGGTCAGTGGCTTCGACTTCGAAGTATATATTCCTTCACGATTCCAAGTTCTCTCGGGTCCTCCGGACCTTCCCTTTTTCCCGCGCACCCCGCAACCGGACAATATTTTTTTTTCATCATCCGTGTCATGACTTTGAGACGTTTTTACTTAGTTAAGCGAGAAACTTGTGAAAACATCGCTTTGACCGAAATAAAACGGCAGTGGATAGAAGCGGATGGCAATAGCTGAATACTCATCGTCGCGTTGGTCTCTTTCACTATAGTAATTCAACGCCAAGCGTGTAAATACGAAACGGCTGTTGAAAACGCTGAGAAAAACACGTTGAAGGGGCGACGTCGAGTGAATGCCAGCCAAATGCGTTTCCGTGATGTTCTTAAAGACGTCATTTCCGCACGTGTTACCGCTCTCTCTCTCTCTCTCTGTAAGCTTCTGGCTCTCGCTGTACAGGACAGCGCGCTGGACTGTTACAGACCAAGAAACGATGCCGGAGCCGCAACAATGCTGACAACTACAATTGCTCCCCCGGCACCAATCATTTTTCTTCGTAACAATCTTTTGTCGTTCGCGAATGGTTTGTTCAGTCGGCTACGTCGTACCGTGTCAACGAGTTTCCCAAACTCATCCTCCTCCTCCTCCCTTCAGATCGAACGACAATGAGGAAAAGTCTGCAAAGGCTTTTCTCCGCAGAGTCGCGTCTCTGGCTATAGATACGCCATTTATTTTCTCTCCTTCGCACCAATAGCAATCGAGTGGCTCAATCGAATTCCAATTTTCATCTCAAAGTTGATCGGCAACCTTTCAGCGAGTCGTTTAATCAAATTTACGATACGCGAACGGATCTTCGTGTATCGCTGATTTTTCAACGGTACAAGAAGCGCCTGTAAGATCCGTGGCATTCGATCTTTCACCTAAGTTAAGTTTATTTTCGATCTGTTTTTGTTTTTTTTTTGATACCGATTTCGATCTTTTTTTTTTTTTTGATACCGATTTCGATCTGTTTTTGTATTTGTTTTGGTACCGATTTCGATCTGTTTTTTTTTTTTTTTGGTATCGATTTCGATCTGTTTTTTTTTTTTTTTGGGTACCGATTACTCCAAAACGACATGCTGTTTTATTAAGCCACTGTAGCGAGAGCGACTCCGTCGTATTAAATCCCGGAAGTACGGAGAAATTGGACATAGGGAGAAGATAAAATACGCAAGCTGGGCATGACGAATGTGATGAGGCGTGAAACCATTTTCTGGAACGTCTGCGACGGAGACCGCGGTGGAAGAGTGCCGAGGGAAATTTTCATTTCTGTACGAGGACTCGAGTTTACTTATACGAGAGAGTAGGATAAATCTGGTAGACGAGGCACATATATGTATATTTTACGTGTGTATGTATATATGTACCCGTATATACCGGCTATCACGTTCTACTCGTGAACATCTTCCGCCAGCTGGCTTCCGTCACTCACGCGCGGCACCTTTGATCTCTCGCGTGTGTCTACCGCGAGCGCACTTACGCTCTCGCGGTTCTCGTTCAACTTAATTTCAACTCTCTCTCTCTGTTTCTCGTGGTCCGCCCGTTGTATGTGCGCCTTTTCTATCCCTCTATCTCTCTGTTTTTCTTTCTTCTATCTTCATTCGTGTATACCGGCGGAGGCCGTTAAGAAACGAACTGTCCGCCTGATATCACGCGGCTTTCGGTCTACTCGCCCGACTCGAACGTACGTGAGCAGCCGCCGTTGCCCTCTTACACGCGCATTCGACTTCTCTTTGCCGCTTTAGTTGGGAGACTCTGTACTTTATTGGGCGTGGAGGCAATAACGCGAAAAAGGAGAACTCGCGACCGTGCGCGCGCGCGCACGCGCGTTCGTTTCCTCGCTGAGAGAACGAGAGACGGAAGAACTCTGTTTGCCGCTGCGATCAGACACACGAGCTAATCCTAGACTCTCGAGAAAATCGTCGGAGTCTAATCGAATTTTCTATGGTATTATCTCTGTGTGTCTCACCCGTTACGGGAAATACTCTCTCGCAATATCGATCGGATCGCGCGCTCGTTGAGGCTACATTACCGCAAAAGTGGTCCGAATTGGTTTCGCGATATTCCTTATCCCGCGAGACTCGATACAGACTCCCTATAATGAATTTTAATACCTACTTATGTGTCGTAAAATTTCTTCTTTTCATTTTTCATTTATCCTCCAACATTAGAAAGTTAATTCAATCGTTCGCATCAGAATTTTATGATGTCGTGAAAAACAATTAAATACGAAAAGATGATGAGGTGTCAAACGAGTGAAAGTCGAAAATAATTATTAAACGTATGTTTTTTATTTATTTATTTTTTTTTTGTAGTAATGATTTTATAATTGGCGATGTCGTTGAAAGATTTCTCGAAAGGCTACGATGATTTTCGAGAATTCGTGAATTACTCGAAAGTCTTTCGAAGGCCATTCCGGTCGCGTTTCCGCTCGCGTTCAACGACTCCCTTATGTAAAATTGTTAACTGCCGGTGGCGTCTTCGTGACGCCAAGGCAACCCGGCAACCGAGCTGAGTGTGCATCACGGGAGAACCCGGAGAGCCGTTTGGTTCCGACAGCCGACAGCGAGTCAAAACACCATCCTCAGCGTTTGCTATCCCACAGACTTGTGATGCCTGTCTGTAACTCGCGCGCCATTCATCACTAGCGCAATTAAGGTCAAATTTGTGACAGCCACTTAACGTAATAACGGATCGGTCCCGACGGACCGGTTTTCTGGTTTCCTGCTGAAGCTTCGCAGACGGCCGGTATAAGTTGAAACACTCCTTGTAGATGTATAACGTAGGGACACGAGAGCTTACAGATCACGAACGTGTACGAGACGTTGGGGTAAGCGAACGGGGAGTGTTTTCATACATCGTGGGAATTCGGAATCGGTAATCTTCAGATTTTCTATAATCCGCACTTCAATTGCATTCACAATAAGCCAAACAGGAAAAATCTTCGTAATATCGATAATAGATCGATATTACTTCGGAATGGAAGCTCTCCAAAGGTAAAACAGTCACCTGCTCTACCATTCGAGACCTTTTTTCACGGAATTACCGTATTATTAACAATTGTGTAGGTAAAGTCGTACGCGAAAGATCGTTCGGATGAATGACGGGATTCATCCGTTTCGAGGAATTCACGAAAGTTAAAAATCTCTCAAGTAAAAGCGGCGCGTAATAAAAAAATAGTATTAACAAAAAATTAGTGAAAAAATAAATAATCATTCGCACGTTCTATAGTCGAGAGATTTTCGCCTTCAATGACGAAAAAAACGCCCGACTGTAACGTGCGAATAATTACTCATTTTTTTCACTCGTATTTGTTAAAACAATTTCTTTATTACGCGTTGTTTTTCAGTCAAAAATTTTTTTATATTTTTTATAAAATTATTTCTTTTCGTTGTTCACGAAAAATAAAGTCTCGTAGAATTTTTGTTTTTCTCAATAATCCGCGAGTCTGTGTCAAATCAATTTGTGTCTCAGCGGCGACATCGTATTAAATAGTAAATTACGCGAATCTCCAACGGAAGATATAAGTGTTTAACGGTTGGTTAACTGTCCTATAACTATAAACCGTCATAGTCAGCGAGTAATGAGATAGCATTTGCATCGAGTGCGCGGTACCGGTAGCTCATCGAATCTCTCGTCTAATAGACGCTAAGAGTTTCGATATACACATTATGAAATGATCGGATTCGTGACTCGGGTGAGTCGGGAGTGTGCGCGCGCGTATGTAAATTAATCGAATAATCTCGACATGTTCGTCGTAGCTGTTGCCGTTTATAGGAAGTCATTCATCCTGTGCTCCAGCAGTGCCGCGATGCGATACACCAATATCATAAACCAGTTGCGTGAATGTTTATAGAGCTCTTGCCGCTCACATATACATATGAGATCGGGAGTGGTGCTTAGGCGCTGCCAACTTAGTGGGCGTGGGACGTTGAAACAGCTCTCCGGCTGTGATGTTGGCCTCTGGTAGCTCTCGAATATCAAACCGCTCGGGTATATATTTTAGTATTATTAGTTAGTCTTGGATACCCAGCATTTACGGGTGACTATATAGCCAGAGAGGGAGAGAGAGAGAGATCCACGTATATAATGTGTATAAAGCGCCTGCGTACAACCAGAAGCTATCGTGACTCGATGACGACGATGATGGATAATGACTGACGAGAAAATTCATGAGATGCGATGAATCGAATCTCTTTGGCTCACAATTTACGAGGGACAGTCCGGATGTCGTAATTTTGGATCAAGCTGACGTCAGACCAGTTTCCTGGTTGGATTTTCATTTGGCCTTTCGTTTGGCTCTCCGCAGCCGAAACGTCGGAGTTTTCACGATCTTAAGACCTTCGGAGATATAAAGAAGAGATTGTTTCGCACCGGGTGAGAAAAATCACCGGCGACGTTGCAGAAGGGGGTGCGGAGAAAGAGCCGAGAAACCAGTGGGACCAATAGGACACCTTTATCTTCTTGCGAGATCGTTCCGTGCAGTGCGAAACCTTCAGCTTTTTCATCTGCAAACGCGACACTCTCTCCGACTCTTTCTCTTGGTTTGCGTTTCGCTTCAATCGCGTCGGAGAAAGCGAGATAGATGAATAGCGAAGGGATGCAGTGGCGAACAAAAAACGTACGACGGTATAACGTTTTTCGAGGCGTGCAACTCGCGCCGCGGGAGTCCACAGGAGAGAGAAGCAGCCAAGCAGCGTGTGGAGCCCAGAGGCCACTTCTCTTCGCCGAAGACAGGATCGCCTCTGCGAGGTGACGTAATCCCGGTACTTAGCGTCGACCTCGCCGCGCCATCGTTTCACCCTACTGTCAGCCTCCCCGCGGGTCGTCGTTTCGCTCCTCTGCGACTCCGACTGCTCGCTGCCGACGCCGCCGCTTCTGCAGCGCGCGATCGTCCACATCTTGCGTTCTCCATAACTTTCATCTTGCTCCGTGGCTTCTTCTCGTTTCTTTTTACTTCTCTTTTATACTCTTCGTCTATATGAGAGCTCTTTTTGGCGTCGGCCATTACTTATTGACGAAACTCCGTTCTTCATCAATCTTTCGGATTGGTTTCACTTCGGAACGGCGCTGAGGACGCACGAGTGAGTGGTCCATCGGGGAGCCTTCGAGGATATTCTATTATTCGCGTTTCTCGAAACATGCGCACCCCCTCGTTGTTCCGGAGGACTAAAGGAAACGGACTTACGATTCTGAAGCAGAAATTTCGTTCTGCTCAGTGTCAACGTCGTTTCGGGTCCTCCGAAGTCCGGCGATACTTCGAAAGCCCGCAGATTTCAAACAGATTTAACAAATCTCAAAATGCAAATTTTCAACGAAAAATCCTTCAAAGGATGTCCTCGTCTCTTAACGTCCCTTTTTCGAACACTGAGCAGCAGCAAGTCTGGGAAAATGTTCTCAAGTGCGACGACGCTGAAACTTCTCTCGATGAAGTGCGGTACTCGAGAGAACAGTTTCATCGTAAGCAACGAGCTATAAACTCGTGTATAAGATATTCATTAATTTTCTCCAAGGGTGTTGACTATATTGTATATAAGCCGCGAGAAAATACGAACGATTTATGAAAGGTTTCACCGTTGTTTATCGCGTGTGTTTCGTGCAACAGATTCAATCGGCTGGATGCTGTATGCAAAGATTCAATAGATTATCTATCGGAGAAAAACGATTATCGAAAGATATTTCCCCCTCTCTTCTCACGTTTAGTTTCTCACACGGGCTTTCGATAATATAATTGACGTTACATGCGCAATATATATACATTGCCGTCTCGATATTCTACAGTGTTAATTTATCCATAACTCGTGGGTTGCTTGTTGCTGCGCATTATTATTATTATTATCATCATTATCATTATTATTATCATCATTATTATATACTAAAGTAGAAAGTTTGCGGTGCCTAATGCACGCGGAATAAATAAGTAAGTGCAGAAGGTAGGATGGTGGAGCATACAGCTGCGCAGACTGTATGCGCAGATACTTCGATGTTTTATACTATTCCCGATACGATATTGCTCTCCTCATCGTATCTAATCGGTTTTACGACTGTTAATTATTGGTCCCCGGGAACAATTACGACTGACACTCGCAACCCTCCTTTCCTGTTACCTCTCAGCCATCGTAATGGCGTATAACCGATGAAACTTTCTAGTTGCGGTCACACCTAAGCAAACCGGGCAATAAGCGGGTCGCCTTCTGCACCCGGTGCTGTGTTAAAACGATGGTGTAGGGACACACGCGTGTAGGTACGAGAACTCGCGCTTTGCTAAGCAGTGCGAGAAGCAACAGCTTAGTCGAGAGAGTGGGGATTAGCGTGTGGGTTCAGCGATGCCTATGAGCTCTTGCGCACACAACTGCACGCCAACCCGCGCAGCGCGCGTTCGTCGCGATAATTTCAACCGTTGAAAACCCAACAGTCCGCGATATTACGATGAATTTTCAGGAAAACGCGAAATAGTCGCGACCCCGTAGCATTCACGTTCGAGAGACCAAAGTTTTGCCATTTTACCTTTGTTAACAATTACACCCACGCGAGAGAAGATACGTTTTCATCATCGAGTCGAGATGAGAGCATTCACGCCTCTCTAATTCCCTCGTAATGAGAAATTAAAAGCAATGTAAATAAAATTATCCGCGAAACCGTGTGTTCCCGCTATTTTGCCGCGAGAAATATCTCTCTTGATTTACGAGGAATTTCATGTGTGGGTTACATTATACAGCCGATATACAGAGTACTTGTCACGAGCCGTTTCGCCCACTTTCAACGTGATTTCGACTACAGCGAGCGTCCTTATCGCTCGCGGCTCTCTCTCTCTCTCTCTCTCTCTCTCTATGGGTCGCAATTAATGAGCCGCGCAATACAGCTGCTACTGATAATAATATATGATCTTTCGGGATTTTTTTTTTTTTTTCTTCTCTCTTTATTGCCGAAGCCGTATTATTAAGATTATAATAAATGAACCAGAAAGCTCCGTCGGGAGAGCGAGCGATGTGTGTAAATCGATTAATATCTTTGGTACACCGGCATCAAGAGCGCGAAGCGAGGAGATTTAACGTTGATAAAAGTTGATTGAATACGAACAAGCAATGATTAGTCCTCAGCGAGATTCTAATCCAATTACTCGAGCAGCTCGCTCCGCAGTCGGGCAAAGCAAACACTGTGAGAAAGAGGCTAATAAAATACATATAGAACAAGTTTTATACTCTGCATGAATAAATATTTAGCGGGACTACAAGGGGGAGGTGAGGGGGGACCAGTTATTGACGAGAAAGCGACACACTAGTTATGTCGGTATGACAGATAAATGTTTTCATTAAGATGTTGCAATAAAAAAAAAAAAATAAAAAAAATAAAATAAAAATGTTCCAGTTACTTCGCGATCATTTATTTCTCGATTTAATGACGGAGTCGAAACGACCATTCTTGTCGTGTCGAAGATCTGTGGATAAATTTGCATGTAACTTGCGACACGCAGGAAACGTAAAGTGTTCAAATGACGATATTTATTACGAAAGGTACTCAATTCAATGAAATCGAATTCGAAAAAAAAAAAAAAAAAAAAAAATTGTATATCGCTCCCTTAAGCCGCGAAGCGTAACTATGTCGTGACTCGATGGCTTGTAACGAGAAAAAAATTATTGACCCAATTTGAAATATACATTTCGCATACGTTTCACATTATTTGTCGAATCAATGGCTAAAAGGTAAAGATAAATTCGAATCGTTGAAGACTCGTATATCTGGATTTCTCGATATGCAAATAACGGTCTACGATCGAACTATGTGTAATTATCTTTTTTTTTTAAATGCCTGCAATTAATAATAAAAATTGTGGGAAACATGTATTGCCATTTAATTTCTATGTTGCAACTTTGTTCGAGACGTGTGAGCGTAAGTACGCTTTGCTCGATCCCTCGGTTACCTTACAGGTTGAACCTTACACTTGCTTCATAAATATTCAATCGTCGTCCAGGCGAATTCAACGAACATAGTATTTTTTTTTTTATTGAAATACTTTGCGATTCCGGCGAGGCGCGCGGGTTTCGTCGTCGTCGTGGCTGCATCCGCGCGCGTGACCCCGACGACGATGCTTACCGGCTTCGTAATTAACTCCGTTCTCCCTTAGTAATTAACGCCAAAAAGTTTTGGATAACGGCCAGAGAGAGAGAGAGAGAGAGAGAGAGAGAGAGAAAGAGAGAGAACGAGAGAGAAAGAGAGAAAGAGAGAGATAGGCAGAGAATAAAGTATAGAAAGGAGTCGGATGAAGAAGAGAAGCTGAGGAAGCGTCGGCTACAGTGGCAAGAGAAGCGCGTCGAGTAAAATCGTATATATCCCGAGAGCGAGAAGAGGGCTATGTGCGCTGAACGATGCTGTACCACAACGCGAAAGCCATTATCGAGCCCCGTGGTACTTAGAGGAACGCGCGGGGACCGCAATCTGGCCAAACGATCATAGGCTCTCCCTGTGCTCGTTACTCAAAATTTAACCGTCGTGAGAGAGCGATACCGATCTCTCTTTCTCGCGAGGGCTCTACTATACAACGCCGTCTTTTTTATACCCATAGTAATTCATTTCATTATTTTTGTTCTTTATTTTTTATTTTTTTTTTTCACCGCTGTCGCTGATGTTGTCGCGGTTCGTCGCGCGCACTCCGGGTCCCCAATTTCACTTCGCCAAGCCTCCGGAAGTGTCGACGCCGGGGAATAAAACCGCCTCTAATTATTATTTATTACACGAGCCGCGGGTAAAAGGACTCTCTCTCACTCTCGCATCGAGTAAACTCGCCGCTCCTCGTCGCGATGAAATAACCGCGATCTCTCGCGGACGCGCGGCTCGGCATCGTCGTCTTCTTTATATTGCAATTATCATTATCTTAAGCATTGCTATCGCTCACGGGGCGTTTCGCGATATATACTCTAACGCTATGCGCGTGTGTGTTTAATGTACACGAATTTACGTGTAATAAACGCCGTCGGGTGTACAATAATAATCTTAATTGTTCTTCGTCAGACTGCGCGCCCCGTTGACTCGATTCTGCACACTGTACAATTTTCGCCTCCGTGTCCAATTACACTTACGAGTACGAGAACCCGATGCAACGTCGTCGGCGGGATGTCACGGTATTAAAACAGAAATGCGGTGTAGGAGTATCAGCGGTGGTAACACATGTGCGGCTCGCTGAACGACGCGAGAAACGCGACCGCGAACACGACGGTGCGGATGTGTGTACGCGCGGCGGAGGGGGCGAGAAGACGAGAAATTGATATTTTAGGGTAATGAGGAACCTTTGGCATTAATACCCGCAAATTTTTGGCTCGAGGCTTTTCGGCGACAAATTAATTAATGAACATAGGCACTCGACGGCAATGGTAAAAATAAAATACGCTGACGTTGGAATTTCATTCATAGATATGCATTTTTCATTTTTTTTTCGATTTAATACAATATTGACTCCAAAAGTATCGACAGAGTTATCAACTGTATTATTGTTATTAAATGATTAAAATTCGAAATGCAGAGCAAAGATGAACGAAGATTAATGTTTTTTAGGTAAATATTTATCGATGTTTTTGAAGCTGCGCAGAAGCGCCAATGCAGCATGCGCAATTTTTTTTTTTTTCTTCGAATAATATAGTCAGATTCTCATTTTATTTATCGTTTCTTCGAGGATAATTGATCGCTTAAATATTTTTTCACGCTTTTTAGCTCCGCCTGTTTGTTCAACGAGCGCGTAATTATTTAGTGCGTATCTTTGTTATAAAGTCGGAAAATGTTTTGACACTTTGGTCGCCGACGTTGTCTCCGAGGTGGCAATCGAACGTCATCGAGGCAGCAACGAGAAACTCTCTCCGTTTCTCTTAGTTTTGGTATTTTTTTTATTTTTTTAAGTGAGAATATAAAGCTGACGAGAGACGGAAGAAGAAGACTCAGTTGCGATGACGGTGCGTGCGAGAAAGATCGCGCGCGGCTCGCAAATAAATAAAGCTATCTTGGCACGAGTTTATCATTCGCTATCCGAGTGCCCGAAGCTCGCGGTTCTCGTAAATCTGCCTGCCAGCGATCGCGCTACAGCCGCGGCAACGTTGCGGGCGTCGACGGTTCAGCCTTTTTAGCTTTCTCCCTTTACCCCCCTTTTACGCACACCGTATGTATGTCCAAACTTTCGGATAGAACAATCACTGCTGCGCGCATCCTACGAACTCTCGTTTTTTCTTCAATACGTATTTTTTTTTTTCCGCGACTCCACGTTTGTGGTAAAAATGTCTTATCGCGAAAGCGGCGCGCAAAGTTCGCCCACTTATTTTTCCATTTAAATGCCCCTATTCCATTTTTTTTCGAACGATTGAATATCGATTCGTGAAAAACATGCAACACAATCTGATGGATCCACACGGAAAAAAAATCGGTTGCTTTGATTAAATCGGTGCCTGCAGATGGCGAACGAACTATTTGATCGACTAATCGAAGTAATTGTTATGGTAAGAAAATTAAAAGACCGTTTAACCAACGGTTGGTACGATCAATTAGGGATTTCATTCAATAAGTAAAATGTTCGTTTCACCTCCGGCATGTGCCGATTTTGTCGAACCAACCGATTTTTTTTTCTTGACGCAATGTTTCGACCGTTTCGACATTTTTTCGAATTGTATTCGTGAAAAAAAATATATATCTACAGATTTATTTTTGTGATCTTCCAGTGTATCGCATTAAAATGAATAAAATTATTTTATTCGGAATTTCTGTGAGAAAAAAAATAAAATGAATCGTCGAAGTAAAATACTCGTATTTTGTGATTTTATCGGTATTCCTTGTTTTTCTTTAATCGTTCGGAAACCTCTCGTAGCCCATTTCTTCCCGTCGTCATGTGACTAATTTTCCATGAAATTATGCAAGCGTTTTGCATGTCAAACGCTCCATCGTCTTCTCATGTCCGCTCGACGTCTTTCTGACGTAACGGCCCCCGTCAAGGCGAACATACGAAAAACTCGTTCGCTCGTCTCGCTATATACGCAAACCTTTCAACGTCTATTTTTGTTAGGGGAAAGAAACAGCGGCTACGATACGCGCGGCGTATGTTCCGCGATGTGATGTGCCCGCGAGGGAGCGAAGGCTTGAGGCGGCTCTCCGCTCAACGCGCCGCGCGCGGATGTATACGATCCAGTAAATTCTTTTTACAGCCGGTTAAATCAGCGCGAGATGAAAGAGGCGCGGAGACCCGCGCGTTTGTGCTGTGTATGGATACTCTATACATAACGTGCGGTACGACATAGCCGTTGGGGCATTAATGCGCCGAGTTCAACAAAACGTTAGACACGTGTATCGTACGATGCGCAATAACGCCGCGCAGCTTCATACTTCGTTTTCGCCGTCTTTGATCCCTTAGTATTCCACGACCGAAACTCTACGGTTAAAGTAATTCACCGATAAATTACTATCGATGCGAAACATTTCGTACATTAGATGTTCTAATGTACCAACAAAATATATACCGTGTATCTCCGCAGCTACGGCATCTCTGTTTATGTATATTTAACTCAGTCGTCCAACCGGAGGATATGCAAAAAAAAATGAATTCGAGAATCGAGTTATACGAGAGACGAGAACACGACGAGATTTCCCCTCCCTGCGGTAGAGATCGACGGTGTACGCGCTGATTTATGTATCGAACTTCGAGATATCGAGCTAAAAGCGACACGAATACCGTGTCGTCGTTCGTGGGCTCTGCTCTCTCCCTCTCGATCTCTACCTCTCTCGGTCTGCAATCTGCGGAGTACCGCCCAACCGATTATCGACTCTCTCTCCCGCGCACGTGGAAAATCGCACCACGAGAATGCAACTCTCGACGGTTCTCTCTGAGCTCTCGCGCGATAGGCAAAATACTTGCGCGTCGTGGGCGGTCACAGATCTTTCTCGTGGACCACGCGCGTATACGCGAGGACTCCGCACCGCCGCGGTACGAATCGACTCGAAAGCCGCGCGAATGTACAATGTATACACACGGAGAATCAGAGATCTTGATTTCGCCGAGTACGGCGTACGGAGGCCCAGTCGATCTTTCGCCACGCGAACTCAATGGATCACAAGATCTTTCAGACTGCGTCTTGCACGAGAGACTCGCAGCTGCGAACATCGGGACCAATAAATATGCTACGGAGTTGGTATACAAGCGTATATAACGACGATATATCTAAGTTAGCCTCCGGACTATTCTGCGGTATCGATGTTACGAATCAGTGAAACTAAACACTATTTTATAGCGAATGATTTGTTCGCCGAAACTTCGTTGAGAAACGGTTTATCTTTGTTGCCGGCGTAAAAAATAATCAGAAATTTGATGTATTTGGAAATTAAAAAATGGCAAACATCGCACATCAATCGGATATCGAAATATCTTAGGCTGTAAATTTACAAAATATAGAAAAAAATTTCAAAATTATACATTATTTTAGTTTTGTATTTTGGTGAAACATTTTCGTAATTTTTTTTTTTATTAATCTACCGAAATTTATCATTTTTTTGCTTCAAAGAGGTGTTACAGTGGAGAATTGAATTTCAAGGCCTTAAGGGGTAATTTCAGTGCAAAATTTTCAAAAATCTTTTTTTATTTTTACAGGAAGAGTTTTCAAGATATGCGTCTCAAATTTTGACAGAACATTCTTCACGCCATTCGTTATCTGACTATTCAAATTTTTTTAAAGAAAAAACTGTCGAAAAAAATCTAAATTCCCGATTTTTTTTTTCAAATCGCCGCCATTTTGGCAATTTTGCTCGAAAAAAATCCTCTATACCGCGATAGCGGCTTTTAGATTAATAATCTTTTTTTTTATTTTGTTTTAGACAATATTTACGATTAAAGGAGTGTACACCGACAGGAAACAATTTTTTTACCACCCATTTTCAACCGTCTAAAGAAACACTAAAAAAATTGAAAATA
Organism: Cryptus viduatorius; assembly: GCA_964006125.1. NCBI lineage: Eukaryota > Metazoa > Arthropoda > Insecta > Hymenoptera > Ichneumonidae > Cryptus > Cryptus viduatorius. The sequence goes on along the minus strand of OZ023220.1, from coordinate 31,655,658 downwards.
AACATTAAAATTTTTTTTTTCTGTTTTTCACGACTCCTAAGATTCGACATTAAAAAATCAGACTAATTAGACTATTTTATCCATCGAAAAAAAAATCGTGATTCAGTTATTTTTTGGACCGTCACACTAAAATAAAATTTTTAATTCACAGCCCTTAACTACGCAGGCGTAAAAAAAGTGAATATCTTCCATCGCAAACGCCGCTTATATGTATATCTTGATCTCAATTGCCGGGACAAACTTTCAACGCTTATTATTTCACTTCCTCGTAATATAAACTGCAGTATTGTTCACATTTAAACAAGACGATCGGATACCAGTAGATCGCGTAATATAATATTACAATTGTCGCTGTAGCACAGCGGGCAACACGTCCGCGGAGACACGGTGTACGCGCTATTCGCGTCACACCGGTGTGGTCCCGGCAATTTCTGTCGGTTGTTCAGTCCTGCAAGGAGCTCGGCGTAACGAGTCGGCTAATTACGGGATTGGGGGAGTTTCTGTCGTCTTAACAGCGGTCTGTCGCGACTTGTAAGGCCGTCGCGGCGTGTAGCGAACGGGAAGCAACGAACAAGCGTTTTAGTGGGCGACGACGACAGTTCCGACGATCGAGAGTTTTCGCGTTAGGGAAGGAACGATTATATAGGTGGTGCTGTACGCTGTACCTTTATATATTCTATAATATAAAGTCTTTCCTGCTGTTGGGCGCTGCAACCGGCAACCCGTCAATTAGCACCACTGTCAGCGTGTCCGATACACGTTTTGCCGCAGCCGCTCCTTTTTCTTTCGCCGTTATCGTGAAGAATTATGGTAGGTAGAAGGCAAACCAAGCAGTATAGGTATTAGGTATACCTGTCAGGACAGCATAGCTTTCGCGTTCCCTCGTAAACGTGCTTTTGTCTCTCTCGCACAGCTTCAATCTCGCTTTCTCGCTCTCTTTTTTTTCTTTTTCGTTTCTCTCTTTTCACCTCCGTCGTCTCGCGATTAGCGGTCGATTAGGCCTGTCGTGCCCAGTCGTTAAGTAGATACAAACTCGAGTGGGGCTATGAATTATGTGAGAGATACTTTTTACTTTATTTTTTATTTCACCGATAACGCAAACGCCCGCAGCCTGTTCTGTGTGGTATACATCGCAATCACTAAAACATATACGCGAACATATTTAAAGCCAAAGCGTCTAATTTTTTTTCGGATATTTAGAGTCGGTTAATTCACCGGTGTTAAAGAGTTCGCAAATTTTTATATATCCCGAACGCGTGAAAACGAAATACAATTGCATTTTTCGGGGAAATGAGTTGAGGAATGTCGTCATCGGAATATATGCGTTTTTCGTATTGAGGGGACAAATCAGTGTTTTTTTTTTTTGAGTAACGAGGATTTTGCGTAATAACGAATTTTCGGTGTTTCGTTCGGGGGATTTTCACAGATTTCGAACGATGCGCGTTATACTTGGCTGCGTACTAAAGTCACGAGGTGGGGACCAATGGTAATTCGCGTACGTTCGATATACAGGCCTCGGGCAGGTGTACCGAACTCGTATGCGCGGGATGACAAAGCGGTCGAAATCAATAGGCGAATAATCGCTCGTCGAAACAAATTATTATTACCGAATTGGTACCCGTTGGGTTTTCTCTCACTCGCTCTCGGCGTTCGGATATCGGTGCGCGACCATCAATTTTATTTTGTACCTAATGGACCGACGCGCTTTACAGGGGGGGAGGGGGGGGGGATAATATTTTGTGCATTCGACCACAGAGACACGATATTGCGAACTCTACCGACACGGCGAATATACATGTGTTTATTATATACATCGCGCGGTATGTACGAGTTTTGTAGAGAGGGTCGAACGCGCGCGCGCGCGCGAACCCTCCCGCGACACCGCTCAATTACCGTTGGTATCGTAATTACGAACGTCGAGTAATCGACGCCGCGTTTTAATGGTCCTAAATAACTGTATTTCAATGCCCACGGTCACCCAGACGTAGAAGCGCGCGCGCAAATGTACGAAACACCATTCGCTCTCTCTGTATACTTACAGAGTCACGAAGTAACGAACCTCGTTACGTGTAATTTAACTGACCATTACTCGAAAGAAGTGAAAAAAAAAGAAAAATAAAATAAAATAAGTCGTCGACTTAACGGTACGTGATACCGGACTGTAATATTCCGCGGGAGTTCCGAGGTGATCGCTACGGTCCATACTCTTCGCTGGTATACACGATTCGGCAAAATTCAGCTTATGCACATTACAGTCGCGAGTTTCATGCGTAACCTTTAAGTTTCTCGTCGCAACGACCAATCCTGTTTTTTTTTATAAATTTTCATCATTCTTCGATTTTTCTATCGTGTTGTTTTTCGATCTATTTAAATTTGTTTTCGTATTATTTTTCTCTCTTTTTTCATTAATTTTTTTTTAACCCCCCGATCTTGAAATTAAAAAAAATCATTTTCTAATTATTCCTATCGAAGTGTGCAAAATTTTCAACGCGGAATCTCTAATTGCCGCGTGCCACATATGGCTGATAATGAATATTAAAAAAAAAGGCTATTTATGCGGAATCAGACTGTATACGGTATCATAACGCATTATTGGAATAGCCTGTTTGGTATTCATGATTCTCCTCCTCAATAAGTATATCTGCGATGTTGCCTTTCGAAAGAAACTGCTTCGCTCAAGCAGCGGACGGGGGAGGAGAAGGGGAGGGGGGGGGGGGGGGAGTAGTATATAGTATATGCGAAAGAAAAAAAACTGATGCTCGCGACGCGATAAAAATAATTGAACATCGTTGAAACTCTGTGAGACAGGTATAATTAAGGAAGCCGGGTAGATACGCCTATCGGGTCGAGGACGTGTATTTAATTGAAAGCTGCGTATTTCTCGAGGAGCAATATAACGTATCTTACAGGATACAGTCGTAAACGTTTAAAAATAATATTCAAGTTGGGGATCATAAGAACCTGCAATTATTAGTTGTCAACAGATTTTTCATAATGTTCCGCGTATCGTTACGATAATAATCGATACTCTTCACAATCGATCGCGCTGAAACATTTTAATGCATTAAATTCGCTTGATTTCTTTTTTTTTTTTTTTCATCATCGATTCTTCTCGCAATTACCGTCCAGAGATCAACAAGACTCTTCGATAAACTGTATAAATTGTTAAACAAGTGCGAGAGAGTGAGAGAGAGAGAGAGTGAGAGAGTGAGAGAGAAAAAGAAAAACAAAAAAATTAGCTCGACGTCGTTTCAGATAATTGGGCGATTTTACACGCCGACAATACAGGAAGTCGTAAACACACTTAGCGAATGAGTCTGAGGAGCCACTCTCTCGTGTACCTCGCCATCACGAGAATTATTGTATATACGCTGACCGCTGAGAAAACTTCGTTTGTAACCCATTCCGCCTGAAGCCTCGTGAAATTGTCGGAATCGTCGAAAAATGTCGGTTGCTTCGCGTATTTTTAAGAGTCTCAACTCCGCGAAGTAACACGATACCGACGGGGGCCGCGCGTGCGTGTACCCAATGCGTTCCAATTTCGATCTTCGTATAATTGAATTTTGCCGCTGCTGTACCACCGAATCGCCGACAAGCCATTAGAAAATTATATCCTTCCTACGCCCCTCTCCATTCCTGACCCCCTCTCCTCCCCCCCTCTCCATCCTCGACGCGCAACGTCACGCAACGGAAGGAAGCAAGAAATCTTTACTTATGTAGCCGACGTGGCGCGGTTCCAGGATCGACAAGCTAAACTACAAATACTACGAGTCGTGTGTCTCGAATCGATATCGAGGATCTTTCTACTCCTCGTGCCCTCCTCCCCTCTCCCGTCTCACCCTCCGTCGCGTCCGTAATAAGCTAAGGATTTATTGCTAATGGAATTACCAGGAGAATCGTACGTATAGCCCAGTGGACTGCTGCATTGGAAACCCCCTCCCCTTTCCCCAGTGCGGCAGTGCATTTCTTTGGCCGACGATTTGCCAACTTTACAACTATGATGTACAATGAATTTTAGCATCGAAACTTCGCCACCGAACAATCGCGGAAAGACCTACGAGTTTTGCTTCAATGATTATTAACCGAACGAAAAATATTATGTTTCCGAATATTTCGATCTTTCGCTCAATGATTCAAATATATCGTTGCATTGCGATATATAAAAAAAAAATTATGAAAATAGATCGTCGGGAATTATCGGGAAAAATATAAGTGCAAAAAAAAAGTGAAATGAAAATATAAAATAGTAACGGGTGATTTGAAAATGTGTGTTATTACGAGAGACGAAAGAGAGTCCAAACGAGACTATTATCGTCGTTACTTCGCGCGACATTGACGACATTTTGTCGACGTAAGAAGCCGGTAAGGCAGTTTCACTGATCGTCGTACCTTACAGTTCGTGTACAGCGTGCGGTTGACACGCGTTATAAATAATGTCAGTTCGCGGTTTCTGGAATAGAAGGCAGTCATTGTCTTGGATCGTTCATCACAAGTTCTATAACCGATCGTACACCGTACCGCGCGCGCGCGCATGCGCGCGATGGTGTCTACGCTGTCCGACAATATATTACACTGTCTTTGCTGGCAGCAACGTCGCAACGACGTTCTCTCGCGCTAAAACACAGCATCATCCTCTTTCTCTCACCGTGTCACACAGCGTCGGCCTCTCACTTTCCGGCTGTTCTATTTTCGAATGATTTATGCAATTCCATTGTTCCCCGTCGTATTCTCGGATATTCGTTTGCCTACCGCGTACTATATAAATCGACGAATATACATCGCGAAATTTCGAGGTTAATAATTTTTCTCAAAAACGAGATCGGCCGGTAGCGATGTACCGAGGATACAATAGCATATATATACGCACGATAAACGCCCGAAGCGTTCCTGGATGATACTCAAACATAACGCAAGAGATATATTCTTTTTTTTACTATTTATAATCTCGTAACATTTTTCCTCCGGGTACTTTTAAAACAGCACGAGCGTTTCGCCCGCATTATATGCATGTATATATATATATAGACAGTCATACAGTTCGTTTACTGCATACAAGGCGAGAGCGAGCTACAACGCCCACATTAGTTGTACTTTGCGTAGAACGATATCGTTCTAGCCAATTCGGAAGATTCACTTGGCACGGTTTATACCCGTGTTTCCGGCCCGGAAAAGACCTCTGAATACGTCTGAGTTCGCCGAGAGTATAATACAAGTTTAGCCATGTAGAATAGAGCGCGCGTATAGCAGTATATATTCTTTCTTTTAAATTCTCTCGCGCCCTCCCCCCCTTCCCCTATTCAGTTCTTGCAACGTGCTCACGGTTATCGGTGTTATTCATGAGGCTCTCGGAATCGTTTAGGAATCCAACCGCGCGGTGGATTTTGGTTCTTGAACGGAGGCGAAAGAAAAAAAAACACCGGAAATTAAGAGGAGATTATTGCGGAGTCGGACACAGGCGCGCAAATCGAAACTGCTTTTGCATAATCTTTTGCTTTTTTTTTTCGAGGTTTGTAAACGACTGATCTCGCGTCTAATAGAGAAAAATTACTTTTATCGGATTTCTTAGATTTTTCCGAGGTTATAGGAAAATCGATAATCCTCGCGTAACGCGTGAAATTATTCATTTTAGTGGAGTGACTTACCACTTTGTTTTGACGTCTCAATGAACGGTTAACACAGTTTCACTCGATTCTGGACACTACACTTGACCGCGAATGAAAATACACGATGTCGATCGATATTTTCGCGGTATAAAAATTCAAGATATTTCTGTTTGATTCTGATAACCAGTGTTCTAAGAAACTTTTACTTTGATCCGCGAGAAAGATTAACAATTTAACGCTAGTGATTCGGTCAATGCGATTTTTTTTTCAACGGAATTTCAATGCAACGGCAACGCGATCTGCGACGATTGTTGACATCTTGAATGATATAAAGTCGTGCATAACCTCCGCGCGGCGTCGCGCCGCTCGCGCTCCGGACTAAGCTAAGCAACCGTCAACGGACCACGTGATCTATGCGGCTACGGTGAACTTCTCGCGTCTTCATACTTATCATATATCGAATTGTCGGTGTCAAAACATTGCGTTCATTTCTTTAGTAGAGTACAGCTATTGTATCTCGCGCTAAACTTTCGGATAAACGTATGCCGGTGTTTTCAAAAAATATTATTTGTGTTAATATTACTTCCGATCATTATTGTCGAACTAAATGTTTTAACCTCAACGCGAGGAGGGTAAACAGCTATCGGGCGAATGTACTTTTCGGTATGGAAGTAACACAAAAAAGACATCATTCTTGTCCCGCGAATAATAATACTCAGTGATGAATTATGTTGTCGAAGACCATGTGATATCTCGTTCTACGCGGCTTTTCGCGTCTCTGTATTGAACATCGAACTTTCAGTGACACATCGCGTTAATTTTTCCAGTAGAGTAAAATCATTGTTTCTCACGTCAAACGTACGAATAGAAGTATGCAATGATCTTCGTAATATCAATTGTGAAAAAAGTCACAGCGCTCGCCTACTGTTCCGTATTAAAATAACACAGAAAAACATTATTCTCGTTTCACAATTAATAATATTCAGTGCAGTGCTGTGTTGTCAGTGAATCGATTGACCTCTTTAGTTTCATGTGAAGAGTTTTATGTCTGTTGTCACCGATTGGATTATCCGTTCATTTAGACGACATCGAAGTAGTGAGTTGATCAATCGACCAGAAAGTTTTTTTTTTTTAATGCACGCAGTTGATGCCGACTCCGCGTTTCATTCATTGATATAACAGATAATTCAACAAACTCGTTGACTAATTAATGTTTATTGTCTTCACGGACATTTTTTTCTTATTTTTATGTCTAACCATTCAAACTCTAGTTGTTTTTTCGTAATATGACTTCTAAATCGTAATTTTTTTTTTTTCCAAAAGCGTTTTTTTTTCAATAAAGATACTTTCGTAGCCAAATCTTCGACGAAAAATGGTTGTAAATGAAATTGCCACATTGTCAATCTCGTGTTCTCGCGCTCAATCGTCGAGACTACGAGAATATAGTCCGGTTGACAGTGCATTAGATTTTACTATCTCGAACTCGGTTATAAATTCCTTCGTGTAGTGCCACAAGCGATATACATATATATATAAGTGGTATATACATATACAGGAAACGAGACAAGTTTTCTATGGTAAACGTAGCAGAAGCGCGGAGCGAATAACAGTTCGGAGAGCGCGAGGTAGAATAGCGAGACGCGGGACACCGCGAGAGACAACCTTTCGCGTGGTATATACTCGATAGAGGTTCGCAGCCCATACGACTCGGATTTATGAGACCGTCATATTTCGCAAGTTGCGAGAGCCGGTAATTCCTGGCCCGCGCCTGTACGATTTATGAGCTACGGGTGTCCCCTGGCTGTGCCATTAATCCTTCCCTTTCGACCCGAATCGAACTTCCACCTATCCTCCGCTCGTTCTATAGGTATATAGATATACTATATACGCATATATCGCTCGACGTCGACGCCGGCGGCGGTTTGGCTGTCCTCTTGATCGCGGCCAGCAGGAAACGCGAAGAAGAGACGACGCGCTTCCGCTTATTCTAACCGGTGTACGTTACCGTTCATCCTTTCTTGTTCCGTATTATCTTTCATCCGCAATCTCGTCGACGCATTTCGTATTTGAATTTGTTTGACTTTCATACGTTGTCGTAAAGACAATTTTCGGTGGCAATTCCACTTCGGTACGGTGGTATACTATATATATATATATATATGTATATATAGCTACATATGAATAGAACATAAACTCGAATGATTGATAAAACGTTCGTAGTCGTGTCTACGCTAACGCAGTGAGTAAGTCGCGCTATCATCGAATCGGTAAATCAAATAGCTCGCGGAGGATAGCGATAGGTACACATTTCAACACTCGTCGAGAGACGCGATTAGTCACCTGTATACATAGACACACATATGTTTGGCTACCCTATTGCGAGGTTTCGCGCTAATCTACACGCTCGACGCCCCAGAGCCACGACTGTAGCAATAAATTCAATCGTTAACGAGGCGGCGAAACGCGCTATAATACCTTACGGTACGGTGAAAACTACGCGTCCTACTTGATGCTTCTCGTTAAGTCGGCCCATTCCTGGTTCAGAGTTGCGAGAGACCCGACCGATTGAGACTCGGAATCTACCGATGAATCGCGAGAACTCTCGGAGGGCGCGCGGGCATCGAGAAAATTTTATCTCCGGCGAAAGAGAGACGAGGCGATTATTATCGGAGTCGAGTTAATAATGCAATCATTGAAGAAACGGATGATACCGACGGTCGAGTGTCACTACGCCGCGCAAAGGAAATTAAGAAAGCGAATATCGGGATTCCAATATTTCGCAAGAATTTTCATGCATGAAAAAATTCGATTACGAAAAAAATACGTAACTTTGTACGCGCAAACAAAAATCGATCAATCGATTGCAAAAAATGACGAATGACTTTGACATTTTTTTTTATGGAAATATTTATCTCAATCGATATAATGTCAAAGTTTTTCACTCTTTAAGTACGAAAAATCAGTTATTATTTCCTTAAAACATCGAAGCGAATTAAACGCCGATAAATTCTTTTATGTTATTTTATATTATCATATCAATTTTGCGTAATTAGGCGCTAAATGAGATATCAATCAATCATCGATAATTATACATTTTTTTTTTTTTTAATCACAATAACATTATTTTCAAATTCATTTTTTGTAAACGAGTTTGAAAAATGAATATAATTCTCATGAATCTTTGATATTCGCGTTCGAAAAAAAAAAAAAAAAAATGAACTATTAAGCCATTAACTCGTCATTGATATATGTCCTCCAGTCTGTTCAATTATTATTCTTTACATCGTACCCTCGGCGATCTATCAACGAGATTAATATTTATACAAGAATGTCATCTCTGACTGATGGGTTTCTTGGTCGCGAGCCGTTTTTTTTTTTTTTTTTTTTTTTTTTTCATACGACACATCTCGCGATATATATTATTAATGTATATTTGTACGCAGAAAGATTGGATATTATGCGATAACAGCGGAGGGGTTGTTCCAACGAATGTGCGCGCGAGGGATCGAAAGGTAAAGTCCCTTGTCGATTATACGCAAACGTTGCCGCGACGAAGAAGAGGGAGGTGGGGGGGGGGGGGGGGGTCGCGATGGGGAGAGGGGGATCGACATTACTAATGCATCCCACGTTGACTCGGTGATGCGAGGTCGGTCTCTGCGAGCGTCGGCGGTTCTCATGCCGTCCCGATCCCCGCGAATATTAGCATAGCGTCAAACTTATAATTGACGTCGTCCGATCGATATTTTAATTTATCTAAAGGAGAGAGAGAGCTCCGGCTCTCGGGTTGCCGCATAACGGAGAGAAGCTGTCAGGCTGTACAACGAGTAAAGACAGATCCAGCGGTATATGCCGAGAGGAGTTTCGTCGAAGCCAACGTCTCTACAGACCTCTGCTATATACATCGTCGTCGGTTATGTGTGCGCGCGCGAGAGTGGGAAAATTGAAAACGTGACGCGAAGTATTCAGATGTCATATACCTTTAGCCGCCGCGACGGGTACAGCAGCCACTGGCAGAAATATCTCGCGGCATCATGCGCAGCCACTTCACTCGGGAAGTAATAAGTGAAAAAAAAAAAAAAAAAAAAAATCGGTATCTCTCTCTCGGGTTATATCTCCTCTTCGTCGAGTCGCGCGCTTCCCATCGGCAGCGGCAGCCAACCATCGCCAATTACTTCGACAATTATCCACGCCGGAGCCCGCGCGCGGCTAGTCAACGTGGAGAAATCCAATTAGCGTTGATTAAATTATCGCGAATACGGTATAACTAAACACTATCGAGAAGGAGCGTTATATAGCTGCTAGAAAATCGAAATCGCTGAGTTGCAGTTATTGGCAATAGCCAATATCAACCTATAAATTACTTGGATACCGCGCGATGTATAGCGATTAACTAAAAGGGCCAATGACTGTGTCGTATTCAGCGCCAATACCAGAAGCGAAGCATCCAATCGATCGCTAAGAAACAGAAGGGTCGATGTCGCATTATTTTAGAATGTATCATACGCCTTTCTATTTATTAGCGATCGATGAATGAATGGTCGAGTCGAGACACACACAGCTTCGGACTTTTATCGTTTGAAAAACCGGTCGGAAAAGTTCGCAACTAATCCGGATCTTCCGCGAAATATTATCGCATCTCGTATTATATTCGCAGACGGTTTTTCTACGGATTTTCGCTGACATGAGAGACGATTAAAGATACGCAATTGATTTTTGTATTTATTTCAATGATCGCGAACGCGCGCGTCGCCACCGATCTCCATCAACGTCCGACGGCGACCAGCCGCTGAAAAACAGCTTGCGCTTCCCTTATTAATTGTCTTTCAAGTGTGTTAATTGATTATCGTTCGTGATTCAACTATAGATCTCTTACCACTCTAATTGTCGTATATCGTAAACGTTATATACGGTGTATTGTGTACTTATACGAGATACGGCGATGTTGGGGGCAAAACGGAGCAGTTAAAGAAATACAAATACAAACCGTTTTCATGAGTTCGAAGACACGAAGAAACTCTTTAACAGCATATTAAATTCACACCGAATATTTCGACTTATGAATTTAATGTTTCGTGCAAAATGCGGACGAACGCCATCGTCTTTATATCAAATTTAACGAAATCGAATTCGGCACTTCGAATTCTACGAAATTTTACGAAATTTTTATTTTTCGAATAATAACCGAGAATTTCAATTCTTAATTTTGACGTCGTCCATTTTTTTCCGTATCGTTGTTAACTTCCGCTTGGTCCATTTTGCCCCCTTGTGGTCCATATTACCTGCGTCTCTGCTACTTCCACGAGAAACACGTATACGACGGTGTCGAGTGCGACACGGAAAAAGCGGTTGGTAGGATTTTCCATCGATCCTCAGGAATGATCGATAATTCCCGCCTCCCGATGAATTAATTCTTTGGTTAATTGTCGTAGACGAGTCGTATAACGATCTATCGACGATTTATTTAATTATTCTAACATCGCGGATAGCGAAGACGGAAATATATAGATCGCGAATTATGGGGGACGAAATAGATTTTCTGTCGGACCGGTATCCGTTTTTGATCGAATCCGACCGTCCGTCCGTCGTTCGGCGATCGGTACAGTCGTCGAGTCGTCGTCGACGTATATTCCCTCATCTTGGAATTAGCGAGCCACGAGACTCGTCTAATCCGTATTGGCACAACGTTTCGCGGAGAGGGGTCGCGAGTGACGAGACTAATACCGATGCAAATTATTTCGGCGACAGGCGACCAGCGCAATCGCGATTCGAATTAGCGGCTCTCGCGTTCCCCCGGCAACTCAATATATAAGCACATACGCCGTTACGATCGTCGCGCTTTCATTGCATGTTCTCTATCTATCACTCCCCCACACGCGCAATCTCCATGCTTCCACATCTATATATATGTTATATACATATATAACACGCGGAATCGCTCATCTATGCATACGCGTCGAGAGCGAACATTGCACGCACAGCTCGCGGTGAGCGAGAGCGATAAATAACTTAGCAGCAATTACTTAGCCGACAGATGTCGAGTCACTGTACCAAGCGCGCCGGGGCTCGCCTCGTCGTTCGCTCTCTCTGTGTTCGCGATGACGGACGGGCATTATGCAAGGGACGTACGTTTCGAACGACAGGCTAACGTTTGGCTGCTGCTACTGGCCGCTGGTGGAGCGGCTATTACTGCGATGCTTGGCTATCGCGAACGGCGCGATGACCGACCTTCCCACAGAATATAACAACGGCACAGATATAATTCATATCAATCGTTACCGCTGGCACTTTAAACTATATCTCGTTGTATCATCATCATCATCATCGTCGTCATCGTCGCAACGTCGGCCTCTCTATTCTCTGTAACAATGTACGTATCGCACAAGTGATCCAAACGGAAGCCGCAATTCGTCTCCGCGTTTGTCGTCGTCTTAGAATGTTAACTGCTCGTTACAAAATACTGCAAATTTCTTTGTCATCGTTTATTCTTTTTTTTTCGAGATAAGTGTTAAGATGATGAGTATTGATAATTTTTCTTTCCAAATCCGACAAACATCGAAATTCTTTGTTTTCCGCGAAGTATTTTTTCAAAATTTTTTCAAATTTTTTTCATGCCGAGAATCGATCGAAATTTTGTGAGAAATGAAAAAAAAAAGATAAATGTTTCAAAACATGACGAAGCACATGTCTCACTCGATCCTTTCTACGGATCGGAAGCAAAGTGAGTTAAGAAACAAATTCCGTATCGAATATAGCGACGATTGAGCGTGAAGCGACTCGCTGGGCGTTGATTAGACACGGAAAGAGGAGTCCCGACAGGAGCTCATCGAGAGGAAACATTTTACAATGGAAGAGATCGAGAGAACTAAACAAAAAAAAATTACAAAAAATCGAAGTTAGATATAGCAACGGGGGCGACAGGAGCTCCGATAAAAAGGAACGAAGAGCATCGGGTTATCCCATCGGTAAAAAAAAAGGGAAAATGAGTCACTCGGTTAAAAATCATAAGACAGAGAGAGAAGGAGCAAAGCAGGCGATTCGACGAGGATCGATGGAAGAACCGATCGCGCAGACGAGTCTATAGTAACCGATCCTGAGTCATGTCTGGTCCATTGTTCCACGAGAAGATTGGCCTCACCGAGAGTCTCCGGGCTTCGATCGCGCGGGACGTTTGACGTAGCCGCGGCGGCCGTCGGCGTATATAGATCCGAGCGGTTTCTCGGTGGCGAGCCTTCGGCGAAGAGTTTCACGAAGATTGATTGGCGGTGATATGGAGAAGAACGATCGAACGTACCGAAACCGCGTGGTGCGCACGGAAGCTCAATAAGGGTAATTAATAGCGTAGATAGAAAGGATCGCCGAGTTGCCGAGCGGCGCGGAGCCCTCCGCCCGAACGGCGTCGGCACATCTGCAAACGCCAGTGATGCGACCCGTTTCTCGTCTATATCTTGGTCCCGCGTTCGAAGCGGCAGTAAAAGAGAAGAGAATCCCCCGTATCAAGAGACACGGAGAGACGACGAGAGAGTAAAGGAGATCCGGCTACCGATCTCTTTCGCGAAGTCTCTCGTTGCAAAAGCCATTCGCGAGAGAAACCGATCCAAACCGATATGTGATTCGCTTACGGATGCTCGCGACTCGCTTCGTCGTTGATGGACCTCCGGCTCTCTCGTGTCATTCTCTTCTCTTTCTCCTCGTTGTCCATCCGTTCCAATGTTTGCGGTTTCGTCGGTGAGCGCCGCCGCGCGGATCTTCCGAAGGGAGATTCCCTTCGCGGATCTTTCGCGGCGTCGTCACTCCAAAAACAAGCAAAAGCCGTGGCAACTCGCAGAAGCCGGGAGCATCAACGATCCTGGGGCAGCGCGTCATTCAGCGGTATATTCAGGGAAGAAAGACAACAAGATATGAGATTGAGAAGGACATATCGAGAGGAGAGGAGAGGCAAAAGCGAGAGAGGGATTCGTAACAAGACTGGACGTTTCGCCCGCAGACGCGCGGTTCGGACAGCGCATCGCCCGCGGGAGTTTCAATCATTGCCCGCGTGTCTACCAACGTCATTTATAACTGTCGGACCCGACTCCTCCTGTACCTCTCTCTGCTACTCGCCAACGCACATCACACAGGAAGAACTTCTTTGCTTTCCTTACCCTTCCGCAACAGGCCGGCCGACGTATCGCATCAAACGTGGGGGCCTTTGCATTGATATATATTTTACGTGACTCACGAAGGAGTCAGCGGGAGAGGCGAGGAGAGCTCGATGAACAACGTTCTTTTTCCCGGATCGATTCACCTTTACATTACAAACGAATAGAGGTGTACAGACGCACACAACACGCGTATAGTGTGCATTGCGAATCGTCGTTCTTCAACGTCCGCGAGATAAGTAGCCGCCCGTGAATCGTTTTGCATCGACGATAAATCGAAAAATTATCGTAACCATCTCTCGCGAGAAACCTTTCGAGAGACGAGTGATGTGTCTCGTTACGCGTACACGCAGACCAACAGATCGAACGTATGCGTGCGTCTGGATGATAGCGAACCAATTGTATTAACCGGCCAATTACTCGCGATATAAAAGTGGATAAGTAACGACGATAAGTTTTCTCTTGCAAATCGAGCGAATTACTCGACTTTGCGTTTCGATGTTCGATCGAAAAACGACGCAACAATGTTGCGCGGTAAGTGCTGAATTATGGAAAAACATAAATTACCGACGAGAAAAACGACGAATAGAGGTCACGAGAGATTCTCGTCGTCCTCGATGCGATGATGCGAATGACGATAAAACAGAATTCATTAAAGTCTCACGTATATTACGAGATAATAAATTTTGAAAAAAAAAAAAAAAAAAATTGGGTAAATGACGAAAGGCGAGAAGACTAATAGCGCGACGACAGGAATCAGCCAACGGCGTTGTACTCGCATGATCTCGTACCGCTTCATCAGACAAGATGTATTATGTTGTTAATAAATCATTTTCATTGCGCAATCTTTGTGTCTCCGATTTATCACGAACATAAATCTGCATAAAACGTTTCAACGGCATGAAATATTGTTTCGACTTGTATACGAAACGTGAGTAACACTACGTGGGTATATATGTCTATATATACGCCATGTTGATATTTCGTATTAATAGACGAAAAGTCGACTTGCCGAACATAAAAAATGAATTTTTAACGCATCCTTCCCCATGTCTGCGCGGATAAACGACGAGACTCGCACCGCAAAAGATTCGAGTACTCGCGTGAGAAGGGATGCTTGACTCCGTTCCCTCTGTTGCCTCCACTACCTCCGCTCGCTACACGTTCGGTCCGCTCGAACAGTCCAACAGTTTCGTCGTGCCATTTGTTTCAATCTATGGACGGGGCTAATTACGAGAGCGTAGCCAACGCGCGAGAGATATGCGAAGAGAGGAAGAAGAACGCAGAGCGAGAGAGCGTCAGAGAGTGTGACGCTCGCGGTGGATGCTGCTGATGCTGCTACTGGTGTTACTGGTTGCGCAGAGTTCTCCAACGCGGGGTCGTCAGGGATACTCTCTCGGCTCTCTTTTGCTTCGTGGTTTGGTTATGGTTTGCCGGAGTGTTTCCACACCGCGTGTTCAGACATCAACTCCGCGACTCTCGCGGGCTATGCTCACGGTGACGTTACTTCGCCGGAGCCGTCGCTGTCAGACTACATGGAGACAAACGAGCGACCGGCAATCAACCGCTGTTAGCCCCGTCCGACCTTTCGCGACCACATCTGACCGTTCCTTTTTACCCGCCGCTTCATCATAATTTATTGTGACAGTGTCACGTTAATAACTCAATTTATTTCACTGGACGAGACTAGATGGCCGTTGTTAGTATAGCTTTTTATTATTATTATTATTTTTTATTATGATTCGAAATGACGCGGCCTTTCTACGGAGCACAATGACGAGACTCCGACATCGAGAATTCTGGGACTATGCAACAGCTGGTCGTGTCTCGCGATCGTGATATCGTCCATGAAATAAATTCATTAAAGATTCTATTTGCAGCGACGGAAATGTCCTTCGAAAATAATTTCAATCGATTTTTTGTTCGTCGAACAGCAGTCTCCAAAGGGAAGAAATTTTTTTACGTTCACGCGAATTTTCGTACGAAATATTCATCTCGAAAAAAAAAAAAAAAAAATACGCCAAGGATTCGTAATCAACGGCAAAATAAAGATCGGTTCTCGAATGACGAGTAGTCAAATTTTATTTTCTTTCGTATATTTGCTTCTCGATATAATATCGTATCGAAACGGAAAAAATATATAAGAAAAATATACAAATTGATGAAAATGCACTTTTTTGTTCATCACATCGCGGGATTTTGAAAAATTTCCAAACTTCATAATATGATGTTTTTTCCGTTTCGCTTCGAATTTTTTTTTTTTTTTTTTGCTACCAAAGTTTCTCGAGAACAACTTCCGGTAAATAGAAACTGAATAAATTGAAGTTTAAACGACGCGGCGTCGGCGCCGCTACACTATAGTACAATATATTCCAATTCGATCGTTACAAATACGTGTAACAACGATGCCGGCAAATACTTTCATTACGAATCATTCCGCATAAGCACTAACGATCGGCTAAATAATTGCAATCCGGTAAGAGTAGCATATTTATGGATACATATATGTATATATATACAGTAGAGCGGTAAGTCGTAACGTTTTATCTCATCAGTACTTATTACCGGTCACGTATCCTTCGGTTATTCGTGCCGTATATAGACGTATACATTGCAGCGATGTTACACCCTTAATTGCCTTTCGTTTTTCTCTTCCTGTGGCGAACAAGCCGCTGAGGATTCCATCGGCTCGCCACTCGTGTGTAGCGCGCAGTGGCGTGCCGTCAATTAATGATTGGGTTTTAAATTTTCGTGTCTGGCAAAGTCTCGGCGTACGTGTTCCGCATTAGCCGATCGACGATCGGTAAAAAAAAAAAAAAAAAAACGAAAAGTTGAAAAGAAAGACGAAACGATGATCGTGCGCCATCGTGTTTCGTAAAATAGCTCGCGCGTCGAAGTTGTTCGACTGTTCGAAACCGGCGGAAGTGCGATGTCTGGAATACCGATTTGGAAAAAAAAAAAAAAAAATCAAAGTCCAGTTTTTAAATGACTTTGAGGGGCAATGAAAATTGACGAAGCTATATATAGAGGCGTAAAAGCGACGTGTCGGAGTGTTAAAATCCTAGAACGTCGAAATGAGACAGAGGCCAGATCGACGGTGCGAGCGGGTCGTACACATCAAAGACAGTAGAGACATTGAGTCCCCAAGTCACGCCTCATCAACGTGTCCGCTTTAGGCCCGGATGTCGCAAACACAAGCCGAAAAGCTCGTCGCGGAATGGATGGTATGGGACGGGAACGGTGCATGGCTCCTGATGCTGCTTCGGCTGCTGTTGCCGTTGCTTGGAACCCATTTAATTGCGCGCGCCCGCGGACGATGCGATCGCTGTACGCGTCGGCGTCTAAAGGATCGCGTGTAGAAAGCCCCACCACCTATCCGCATCGCCGCGAATTCGTTCACGTGAACAAAGGGACCACTGTCGACCGGTGCACATTTAGCGATGCCGGCTTTCGGCTCTCGCCAACACACAACCCTTTTCACGTCAAAGGGACGAACAAGCAGAACGCCGCGCTGCCTTTGATAGCTCACTTTGTGGCTTTTCGACGGCAGCCGCGATCTCTGTACTCCACTCTGCAATAGTACGCCGTTACGGGATAACCGCGAACATGGACAACGGAGAAATTCGATTAAATCATTGTGGACCGACGCGAAATCCAGCGCTCGATGCATCGCAAAAAATGTTTGCGTTAATACATTTTTGGAAAAACGTATATACAGTGTATCTGTTTCAAAAATGTCTAAAAACAAATAATTATCACTTTTTATCGAGGTACTTGTCAGCTTTTGTAGACGGGCTTTGTCTGCCAATAAATAAATAAATAAATAAAAAAAATCGATAAATATATAAATTTAAAAAATTCGATAAATAAATAAATAAAATCGATAACAGATTGCTTTATAAAATGTTTTAAATGCAAAAAAAGTATATTTATTGTCAATTTAATATCACAAAAAAAATTATTGGAATAAATAAATTTTTTTCCTTCCATCTAAAATAAATGAGTTTTGTATCGAACGGGTTGAAGAACCCGGCGAGACGACGAAATTACATTACGTCAGCGTTATTGTTAGCACTGTCATCGTCGTATGGCAATAACTCGCTAGAAACAATCGAGTCACGTCTAAGTCCGCTCGGGAAAACGTTTGCAAAGGTAATAACGCGTTGTTCGCTCGTCTCCCTTTCTCCGCGACCTCGACGTCGATAACACGAACATCTCAGCAGCGCTCATCAGGGGCTATTGAACTTGGCGAGTCACGGCGCTAATGTAGAGCCCTCACCGCTTTCGGTCCCTCTTTTCATCGTGTCTGTGACACTTATTTCATTAGCGTCAAATTGAGTTATGCAAGTTGTATAAGGCAAGTGAGTCGTGCGCATTGTACAGATGCGCGATGCGCTGTGTTAAACCGCGTCGTCACAAAGTGCTTCCGAGTAAAGCGGCTCGCTATTGTCGTCAGTATTCTCCCCCTCCGCCCTCTCGCGCGTCCTCTCCCCGCGAGAAGAAACATAAGTAAGACGGGATTCCCCGTAGAGAGGAAGCGCCTTTCTGATGTACGATTCCGAGTGCGCGAACTATACGATTCGCATATCGTTACTCGTATCTCTGTATTTGGAAGAGCGCCACTACAATTTTTCATTTACATACTCTTTGGAATATATACGATACGTGTGGCGTGTGTATCCGGTGCGGGTGGCGGCAACACAACCGCAATACGTAATTGGAAACTCCCGACAGTAGCATGTCACAATCTGTCGTTGCAAACCGCAGTTTCAATTTCGCACTAAAGAAGTTTTTCCTTCGATGTATTTTTTCAACTAAAATACGCGAAATCAATATTCGCGCGATCATTTTTTGTTGAATTTAACTGATTTATCGAAATTAAAAAAAAAACTTAACCACACTTTCGATATATCGAAACCTTGTCGTGAGAATTTTTTCGCGATAGTGCGAAGCGTTCTCGTTTTTTTTCTCGATGTTTCCGGACATCGTAATATGAGTAATTTTCGATATAAATTGATTTTAATGACTGTATGATGAATAATTTTTCACTTTTGTGGAAATATTGAAGATTATTCGTCAACCGTGTAACGAGAATCAATGAAATTTATCTGACCCCAAGCGAGTCTTTACGGCGAAGCTGTGCTGTTTCGTCGAAGACGTTGAGAGCCCTCTGCCGGGGGTAGACGTTCCGGTACTCGGTGAAATCTCGAATTTCCGTCTAGTCGAGCGATTATCTAACTAAATGAGATGCCAAAGACAGAAGAGAGTACGATGGGGGTTTCCCCGCAGAGGTTCATTAGTACCGGACGACCGCAACCTGATTCCCTCTTGATTTCTTGCATCGGGACCGTAAAACGACGAGATAAGACGCGAGAGGAGTCCTTCGTTCTCCATGCGAGAAGCCAAACTCTCGCGCTGTGCCAACGTACACGATGGCGGTATGGGTATATCTCTACCCTCTGCTATTCCACCGGATATAGTAGTACGCTGTCCCGGTCGGGGATAACGCTGTAGAGATAGCTCTCGATTTAACCCTCCGTCCACCCCCCCGGGTACGCCGACCATCTCGGCATCGCGAGAGGTGAGGGCACGACGAAGATCCGAGAACCGCGCGACAAAGCTTCTCCTCTCTTACTTAGGAACTCCTTGGCTCTCCTTATCACCAGTCCGGAGGGGCTATAACCCAAGCCGAAGTTTCCTCATCAATGTCCCATCCGTACGACGTCGTCGACTTCCTCCGTTGAATCTACCAGAGGATCTCGTTATACCCTCTGTCCTATACAGTCGAAGCTAAAGGGGGCTTTTGTCGCCAACATTTTACTTGGAAATTACGATGATGATGTTCATCCTTCGAAGGAAGGGAGGGGGGGGGGGGGGGAGCTTTCGCAAAACAGGGTGAAACACGAAAACTTGAAAATTATTTTTACAGCTATAATTGTACAGTCGCTAATTACGAATTAGAGGAGTAAAACATTCTACAAGATCAACGAATTCTTTTCGACGTTAATTTTTTTCTGAGACTCGTCGGAACCAACCGAATTGAATTGAAATTGAATGATAATACGATTAGATAAACTGAAAAAAAAAAAAAAAATCAGACGGCAGTGAATAAGTTGAAAAATAGTTTTCTTTCAATGGGAAAATAATTCATATTCTTCGAGTGAAGAGAGCGACTCTAGTCGAGAGAGCGAACAAGTCCACTCTTAACGAGGTAAGAGAGTTCCGTGATTTTTTTGCAACATCGATCAAACCGTCGGACAGGAAAGAACGCCTGTATGCGTGCATTAGCTCGGGCGTTCGTGTGTTGCGAGCGAACAGCCTGTTACCTCCGGCTGCTCGTTGGGGAAGAGAAAAGAAGAGAAGAAACTGAGGTTTTCGTGGGTCCGCTGACCCTCGTAGATCACTCGTCTAAAAACATTAATTGTCATTAATAGACGGCCCGCGGAGCCTTCCATCTTGCGAGACTAGAGTGTGTGTAAGGGTTCCGTTCCGCGGCTCTGGACAGAGACACATTGCGTATAGCCGAGACGTCAGCTAACCGGCCAAGAGATCTCTCAGCGGTACACTACACACATAGCTACCGCCTGTCCGTTGGGCTGTAGCTCTCCGTTACACCAATCACAATTACTCCGTCGGCTCCTTTGTACCTCCCCCCTCCGCCCCTCTCCACCGAAAGAGAAAGAGAGACTTTAGATTGAGAGATAACTCTCCGTTCCTTTATGCTTTGATCCAATAATTTAACGCAATTACGCAGCAATGGAAGGAGAAAGAACGAGACAACTGCTGTGGTTCACGGACGCGATGCTGGTAGGTTACTCGCGATGACTACGAAACGAAAAAAAAAAGAACTTGAATGTCCGAATCAGCAGTTGGTAACCGAGGGGAACAGTAGCCAACTATTACACAATACAATTAATATGACTACAAAATGTGGAGAATCGTTACACGTGTTCTTGATACGGTTAAGCGCGCTTCAAAGGTGAACAGCCCCCTGTATTCCCATAAGCAGAATCGCGGAAGTCGGTCTTAGCTCACTGTTGAAGCTGTTATCTTGGATAATAAATTTCCAATCTTTCGTTCATTTAATTTAATCAAAAAAACAATATTTCGAAGAGCAAAAGTGAAACGGTACCTTCGAAAAGAAGCTGAAAGATAATTTATAAAATAATTCAACAATCATGTAATTTCTTTGAAGAATAAATATGAAAGGGGGATGAGTCTACGTATCAAAAAATCCATCATCGAGTTTCAAAGCGATGATCCCAAAGCTCATCGGAAGCCGGTAGGATGATTTCCGCATCGACGATCGATTGAGTCACATATCTTTAGTTCGCCACGACGACGCATACTCGGTGTACGTCGAAGAAGAAAAATCGACAAGTTAACGCGTCAGACGTGAACGTCGACAGAGAAAGAAAGAAGAAAAGCCGAAGCGAAAAGGAGTCGAATTCGTGAAGAAAGAAAGAGAAAGATTGCGAGGCTAGAAGGAGGTGAGGTCGAATAACAGGGCCTCGGCTGTACGCCGAGCGGCGCGATCGACATTAATCACTGACTCCGAGAAGCGAGAGTAGATAGCCGTCGAATGCTCGCTTTCTGAAGCAAAGTGAAGGGGGTGCCTGATAGATCGAGGTGATGAATGGCTCCGTGACGGTAGTACGATCCATCATCTCTCGAGACCGACATCACGGGAGCTGTTCCGCGCTTCTGCCGCCTAACGCTTTTGCCAAGAGTACGGAAGAGAAGGAGAGAGAAAGGGAGGAGAAGGAAGAGAGAGCGAGAGGGAGAGACTAATACTCTGCCAGTGTGTCAGAGTGCGGCAGAAGGGAGGAGGTGAGATTTCGCACGAAGAGAGGTCACCCGGGCTAATTCATCATCCAGGCAGTCGCGGCACGCTTACCCGACACTCTGGTCCTCCTTCACCTTTCGCCCGTTCTCGCCATCCTCTCCTTCCTCTTTCCTCGCCGTATTTCAGACGTCACAGAAACGTCGAGCGTACCACCAGCACCGGAAGCTGGTATCCAGAACAGCCAAGGACGTCCCGAGCGGAGAACCTCTCGAAGACAGCCTCATCGAAGAGACATCGTCGTCTCTTACGCGATCTGACAACCAGCGAATCCCCCCGCTCACTCCCCGCTTTTCTCCTACGCTCGTTCTTCAACCTGCCTGCCAGCCTCCCACCGGGAATGATCGATGGAAGCAACGCGGTGTGTATTATCTCGCTAAGACTACGAAAATCCCTTTAATATCCCTTCGTTCACTCACAATCTTCTCATATATTCCGTAATATTCTCTCGATCTCGTTTGGCAAAAGCGCAAATGGTGAATGATGACGTGACATCGTCAACATCGTTTGGGCGGTTCTTCGGTTCTCGTATTAGTTCTCGGGAAAGCGAAATCGGCCTTCTAATACTCCCAAATACATATTCTTAGAGTTTACAAGAGAAAATTAAAGTGTCTTCAAAGAAATTGTCACGCTGATCTGATTTACCTCTGCATGAACGACCCGACGATATTCGAATAGCCCGAGTATCGCAATGTTGAACACTTCTGTGAATGCAACCTGCGTGAGACCAGTTGAAAACTTTGTAACTACAATAGAATCTTCACGAATTCTGGAGAAAAAAAATATATAAATGGCGTCGAGACACGAAGTGTTGGTTCTTCTTTTGCTTCAATACGACCGGACGATCCGTCCGTACGAATGCGCAGTGTTAGTTTTCTATAGCATTGTGAAACACGAGACATAAAAGGAGCACACGCCCATGTCGAGAAGAGATGTATGCCACCTATAGACGAAACTGTTACTGATCATCGGTACGCTATTGGTTTGCGAAACGGGGAATGAAGAACGAAGCGCCGACATAGCCGCCAGGTTTGCGTCCGACCAAAACATCGGTTTCCGGTCTGGAAACCCCATCGATTTCGATGCTTCGCAATTTCGGCTCGGCGTTGGGAGGGCTGTGCCTTCGGGCTTTGGGTGCATGTGCAACTTTCGGCCTGCTGTTGCTGCTGCTGTTTCGGGCTCTTCCGCGCCTCTTCCCTACCAACCAAGGCGGGTATGGATGAGTTATAGGTGCAGGTCTTTGCTGTCTCGCGAATTCAGAGGGAGGAAGTTGATGTATGACTCGACGGGAGACGACACGGGTTGGGTAGAGACAGAAATGGAGAACGAAAAGATGGAAAACCAGAACCAGACGACGATGTACGGATGACATCGTGGTGAATAGCGAGAGCGAAACGTGAACGAGGAGAGCGGAGAAAATTGAGCGCGACAGACCAACACACAAGGGCCCCCAAGCGTGGTACACAGATGCCGATGGCGGTGCCGCTTGGGTTATAACGACAACGAAGTGGAAGAGTAACAACAGTCGGTGTTCGGAAGAGAAAGAGAATGAGGCGAGCTAGAAGGCCTCCTTTGTGTTTTATTACAAACGATATGTCAGAGAACGATGTATGAGTCGCCTTTATCCATGGGCCAACGTTATTGATGTGGTACATTGTCTGCGCTGACTAGCGAGACTCAGCCGCGTCTCTGCGGAGCTGATAGACGGCGCGCTGAGCGCAGGAACCGACGTTTACCACGAACACTCGTCGTCCTCGTCGTCCTTATAAGTTTCTTGGCTCGTCGGTTCCGTGCTCTTCGATTGAGCGCCGTATTCACGTGCCGTTAATCACATTCGAAATGTCTTCCAGAACCTTTCGACACGCATGTTTATACGGGTTTTCGTTAAAAAATGTTTGCCTTTATCACGAGCAAAGACCATCGAGGGAATATTTTGTACCGGTAGAACTCAGGGGGATAAACTGCCCTCGCAACGTTCACGTTTCTCAGCAATGAAGACATGAATCTCCCGGTTTAAGAAACAGCGTGATGTATAAGGTTGGGCTGCGAGGGGTTTTCCACGAAACCCAACCCAGCCGAACGAAAGCCAGAAGAGGCCGCTCGTGCGGTCACGCAAAGATTGAATTCTCCATTAGTCTAGAAGCCTTCGGGACGGCGCGGGAGGGGAAGAGAGTTGTGCTTTACTGTACAGCCGCTTGCTAGAATGAGACGCTTGAGCGGTACATACATTTTGCGGTAAGTGTAGGTCGCATCGAGTGTTATAACCGTCATTTGTTGGCCGGCACCTCGACGTTCCAACGGGCCGCTGGCCGTAGGCTGGCTAGCGAAATTATAGGGTTCCACTGTGGCCGTAGGTAGTTGGCTCTCGTGTGAGTATATATATATATATATATGTATTCTCGCGATAACACTGCTACAACGAGCGATGGAAATGTGTTACAATGGTGGAAATTTAAACAAGTCGTCGGTCCGACGGCTTCTCCTTATCGCCTTATCGCAATTAGGAGAGCTGTTAAACGAAACATTTTACGACGGAGAGAAAATAAATCTTCGTTGTAACTCTCTTAAAATAGATGTTTTAAATAATTTCTCTTGTTTGAGTTATTTATACGGGGGACCATTTTTTTTATCGCAAAAAATTAAATTTTTCACTGTAACGTTATTACACCTCTATAATACGAACGATATTTGTCATCCGCGAAAATCATATTTCATATTAATTTTGTTCGGATAATTTGCGATTATGAAATATGCATATCTAAAAATCATTGCGCGTAAAGTAAAAATCAACAATGCTTCTAATTTTCGTTAAATAACAAAGTTATAAATATGAAAAAAAAAATAAATAAATAAATAAATAAAGACACCGACAAGTAGATCCGAAAAATGATCCGCGATCACGCGAGGCGCGAGCAGAATGGATACGGGGTTCGAACGAGTGGCGTAAAATTCATGCGGAACCATATACGCGTCGACGTTGATGTAGTTCCTCTTTTCAACGGCATTGTATGCAAATGCGGCAACATGAATAACGATCGCCGGCGTCGGACAGTTCGTAGCGTCGGGCTGTAGCAGTGCCGGAAAGAGGAACAAGCAAAATCTCAGTTATGAAAGTCACGACGCGGCGAAGAACGCGCTCTGCCTTAGTATCCCGCGGCTCTCGAGTGAGGTGAAGGCAGGGTGGGGGTGGGGGCGTGAGGGGGGGGGGAGATGGAAAGAAGACTGACGATATAGATATATGTAGTTTACCTATATATATATATACATTCACGTATGCAAACGATGTGGTATAATAATGGTTGCTTGCGTGAGTAAACCGCAAACGACGGATAGGAACGAAAACAAAAAAGCAAAAAAAAAAAAAATTAAGGAATCCGAGAGGTATATACGTTCAACGACACGTTACTAATTGAGATTCAGCGACTCGCGTAATGGCCCGAAATAACACGAATTCCAATCTGAAGAATGGCCGAGGAAAATATGGGTAGCTATTCATTCTCCAGTGGGGTAAAATCACCCCGAAATATTTCACTGGCTTGCTGAACCAGCTGAGACGACTCCACCAACGACGTGGAACCGTGACGACGCTATGCGAGAGGGGTTGCGAGAGAGTGATGCCGCAGCGTTCTGTTCTTCTTCTTCTGCTGCTTTTCGCCTGTCTCTTCGTTCTTTCCCCACTTTTCTCTTAGCTACTTCTCGACACCCCTTCCCTCCCCCCAGCGCTCTCTCCAATCGTTCCTTCTCATTCCTCGCGCTCTATCTCTCGCGCCCTCGGGCTCCATCGGTAGATCTTTCTTCGCGTTTCTTCGCGAGAGTAGAGAGAAGAAGGCTCAAGACTGCAGATTTATGCGGCCCGCCTCGCGAGCCCTGATATCCGAGAACTCACGACCCGCTACGCTGGTAATGAAAGAAATAAATTTGCTCTCTATGTGCCCCGGGGATTGGGACTCTCCGACTCTCGGCACACCAACGCCAACCACCGGCACAACCAGCAGCAGCATCAGCAGCAGCAGCGGCAATGAAGAAGGCGAAGGAGCTCTTTTGCTCTCCGGATGTCGTGAAGTGCGAGGTGAACGAAGGAAGAAACGGAGGATAGAGGAATGAAACGAGACAACCTCTTTGCTCCTCGATGCTCTCAGCAACGCCGCACGAGTTCTCTCCTCTCTCCTTTATGTGTTCCTCACGCGAGACATCCATTCCATTACACGCAAACGCCCACGTTAACCTTTACTGCTGGTGCTGCTGCTGCTCTGCTGCTCTGCTGTGCTGCTTTGCTATCCCTCCGCTTGCTCTCTCGACGCTTCGAGAGGATAAAGGCGAGTTATGAAAGTTGGGTAGACGGGTGGCCGAGCTGTATAGCCTCGACTATGACGACGAGCACGGCGACGACGACGACGACGATATCGCGTATACCGTCGCCTCGCCGTTCCGGTTACTACCGGAAGGATACGGGGACAGGGTAATGACGATAAGTAACGCGCTTATCCCAACCTCGGGATCTCTCGGGTAAGCCACGGGTGAATATCGTGGAAGTATAAAGAGGAGGTTTATAACGGACATAAAATAAAATCATAATACAATCGGTATTTACGTAATTCTGCAAACGTGTTTATTAAAGCGGTATGAGAAACTCAACGATGTATATTTACAATTCTTTTTTTTTTTGTTTTTCTTCGTTTTTTTTTCCCTTCCTATTTACATTGTGTGGGTGGTGAATGAGACATACGTATCGTAATACACTGAGAAAGTGCAACGATAAAATATTATTCGTCAGCAGCTTTTATTTCATTCTTTATTTTTCTCTCGTCATTCTTTAGTTTTGTTTTTTTTTTTTTTTTTCACAAATTTTAACATCACTTGCGAATCATTCTTTACTCATCTCGATGATCGGATACGAATATCTTGCGCTCCTACCCGCGATCTTCGCTGTATCCTATGCCAGTATGGAAAATTGTTTTTTTTTTTGCAACAGCGACAAAACGAAACGACGTGTGTATGCGACCCGTGCGAATTTCACATCGCTAAATCGTCAATCGGGTGAAAATCGCCACGTCCTCTCCTCCGAAAGAATAATATAATATCACAGTTGTATCATGGACATGGAGCGCATCCCCCAGCCTCGGCCGGTCAAAAGCCTTTTTTTTCTCCACCTACTCGCGGTTCTCGTCGTTTCACGAAATTTTTCCCTCTTTTTTTTTTTTTTTTTTATTACGACTCGATACGAAT
Organism: Cryptus viduatorius; assembly: GCA_964006125.1. Lineage (NCBI taxonomy): Eukaryota > Metazoa > Arthropoda > Insecta > Hymenoptera > Ichneumonidae > Cryptus > Cryptus viduatorius. The sequence continues at coordinate 31,628,848 of OZ023220.1, read as the reverse complement.
CGCTCAAATCGCACGCAACAAGTTTACAAAGTCAAATGGGCGAAACGTTTTTTTTTTTTTTTTTTTCGTTTTTGTTTTGAAAACAAGTGATGTCAAGTGACGCAATTCACTGATCGATGATTTATATCGAAGAGAAGTTGATAATCGTGAAACGTTGTCGATTCAATACAAATAGCCGCTCGTAAATCGATCGAATTTTAATAGGCGTATAATTTAAGTGTGCATAACACCAGCCGCCTCTCCTGTTCTTCTCTTATATATCTCTCTTCTCCCCCTCCCCCCCTTTCCCCTCCTCCGCGACAGACCGCTTGTTGTTGCGTAGCGCGACACGTTCAGCTGTCTCAAGATATATACCATAAACTTCAATAATAATATTTAATTTATATTTATATATATATATAATATTTATATATAATATATATTCTTTTTAAATAGAGTCTTACGTTAGCACCCACGGCGCATTATGTATTTACACACGATCGACGCTATCGTCTCTCATAGGTCCGTTGAAACGTTTTGCGATCTTCGATTTCCGCTTAAGGATGTACCGCCGCGCCGATACGCTGTCCGTAGATCGCGTACGGCGAGTAATAAGGTCCCAATGCGTTGAAAGCGCTGTACGGAGATGCCGCCAGCGATGCCGGCAGCGGTCCCGTCGGTGGTTTTCCGTATGGATGATACCTCGCGCTAAGAGGACTCAGCGATGGCGCAGGATAAGAACCACCGGCAGCTCTGTGTAGCGCCGCCGACGGCGACAGTAACGGATGCGAATGCGGACTTCCCAATAGCGCTGCCGTTGCCGCGTGATCATTGCCACTCGCTAGACTCGTGTGACTTCTAAGATGTTGCAAGAGCTCCTCGGACGTGGTGAATCTTTTGCCGCAGTATGTCTCACCGGCGATCCAATTGCAAACGTATGGACGTCCGCCGGCCGCAAGCGAAGGTGGATAAGACATCGACGGTGGTGGCATTGGTCCCAACGACGATAGGGCCATTGCGAGACCGTACTTCTGATGATCGCATTGCGTGCAACCGCTCGGACAAGAACCGGCGCCCATCATCATTTGGGCGTTGTGCATACTGTACTGGCAACCGGTGCAGTAAGGATCCTTGCAAACCGGTACGAGGGCCTCACCGCCGGATGGCGTCTTGACACGAGCATAACTCAGATACGGACTTCCGCCTCCGGGTGCCGCCGTCGGATAGCCGAGAAGCGCCGCGGCCGCTGCCGCATGATGATGCGAAAACGGAGATGCACCGGCGAACGGTGGCCTGAACGCGGGATTCTCGGCGAGACCCGGCGGACAGCACAACGGATTTCCGCCGAATCCACCCAATCCGTGTTTGTATGCACTGAGATCTTTGGGATGACCGCCACCCGACAGTATCTCCATACCGGACCTGATTATCGGACTCGCGCCGCTGTTGTTGCGCGGCGAATCATTGGTCTTCTCGCGTTCGTGGGACGATCCCGGTGTCTTACGGTCACCCGACGGACTGTGACTCGCCGCTGAGGTCGTGTTATTTCCGTGGGTTATCGGCGACGCCGATTTACGTCCCAACGGCGTACGGCTACCCGTTGATTTCTTTTCAACATTGTTGTTGTCACTTGCAACACTGACACACTCCTGGCCACTGACACTGTGAACACTCGCTTTCGATGCCGGTCGACCATCGTCGCTCGACGATTTCTTCGACAATACGTTCGTCTCGTACGGCTTGAAACCCAATGGTTTCGGTTCCGACGGACTCGAACGCGTCCGATCGATCTTCGATGCTGGCGACGATCGCGAATTTGAACCCGACATGCTTTTCGATGTTTTTTCCAACGGCGATATCAAAGGTTTCGTCGGTGAATCGGCACCGATTTGACTGCAAGTCTGCACCAGCATAGCCAGCGGACTCTTCTTCGCATCCAACTGTAATGAAAAAAGAAAACGAAAAATTGTAATAAAATAAAAACGTAAGAAACTTAAAGGCCGAATGCATAGAGCAAATATAACGAAAAATTTAAGAAATATTAAACTGAATTTTCAAAAAGAACGAAGTTTACGAAATTTTGAGTTTTACGAAAATTCTTCGGAGAAACGTGCTGCAGTTTAATCGTACGTTTCGACTGTATAACATACTAACAATTGCAAAAAAAAAAATACGAAAATGAAAAAATAAAGAACATCGTAATAAATTTATCGGCGAATAACAATACTAACCGTCGTTGGAAGCGGAGAAAGATAATCCGGTTGTAAGTACTGATTGTGTCCGGTGGTCAGCATACCGCCTTCCTCAAGCACAACCATTTGTTTCAAATCACTATTTTTTTTCTCGTTGCCGCCGATTGTTTATTTGTTTTTCTAAACTTAAAATCGCTACAGCACAGTAGTGACACTTTTGAAAAATATAAATAAAACACACATTAACGTGATTCACACTTCGACGAAGTTTGTTTTTTTTTTTTTTTTTTTTTTTCGTTAATACTCCAATTTTCGTTAGCGAATAGTATCCCTTGTTGAAACGACGTCTTGACGAATCGTTGAGGTACTTTTTTTTTTTACGCACACAATATGTATACGTTATATATCTATACCCCGATGAATCAAACACACTTGACCGTTCGTACGCTTGCAACTGCAAGAAGAGAGAACGATGCGCACCGTACGAGATCCAGGGAAATAGTGGCGTTAGTCGCGAGCGTCGGGGAGAACGCGCCAGAGGAGTGGAAGAACGTCGAATGTAGCGACGCCTGGTGTGTAATCCCCACTCCTTGGTTTCGAACGTAGAGAAAGATAGAAAACCTTTGCGACCGTAGTTTTCATCCCCACCAGAGTTGGACGATCGTCGTGGTGGGTTTTTGGCCGGTGTCAGGAATGGTGGGGATAACAGAACGGTGGAGTTGCACCGCTGCGTTTTGCGCCAGTGGTGGTTGACGGGGACAGGAGAGGGGGATGCTAGGCTTGGGATGTGCTTCGTTTGAGTAGAGGGGACTCGGGAGGCATTCTAATTCAACACGCCACCCATGATGTTGGCCCGACGATGACAGCTCCCATCCCGGCTTTGATATTTCACCGCTTTTACACAGCCCTTCTCTCTATCCGTCTCTATCTCACTCGGCACCCCAGACGCTATGCGGAACAGTATGTCCCCTCTATCGCGCCCTTTTTCTCCCCTCCTCTCGTTCTCTTCGGTTATGTACCATTGAACGCGGCGTCGAGCGCTCCAATGTGGATATTCAACGGGCGACGAAGCGAGATGGAAATAGAGGGTTAGCACAGCGGAGCCCAATGCCGCCACGCCATCGGCACATACAAACCAACCGAGAGAGGCAACCCGATATTTTATACCGTCAAACCTGTCTGTCTCCTCACCAGCCGGTCCCGCTTAATAAGCAGCTTTCAAAATAGAAATGTAATGGGTCCGGGTGTCGACTGTAGTCAGACAGAGAAACAGGCTAAAGAGGGGAATACGAGAGTAGGGGAGATAGGACGATGAAGCGAAGAGGGGGACGGAGCGAGGTGGGGAGGGGAGAGACCCCCAAGCCTTGCGGGTGATTGATTGCTCGCCGTACGACTTACCGACTTCCACCACGAGTCACGAATGACAGCCACTTAGCCGCTGTTTGCCTACAATTTCGTGAAAGCGTTTTAATTATCGTCGAAGTCTACGGTGGCCCGCCGACACACTCCACCTTTACCGCGGATATCGCTGTATTAGTGGTGTTATAATAAACTACGCTGTAGGAAACCCTCGTGTGTGGACATCGGAGAATCGAGGTGTCGAATGAGCGCATATTAACAGAATTCGAGGCACGGAACTTACCGTGCATAATATTCGGGGAATCCTCGGAGATTTCTACCCATTGCCTCGAATTGTCGGCCAGATATAGCGCATACTTTTATGAAAGTTTTAGCCGCATCAGGAGACGGGGAAAGTGGTAAGCGATATAGGTAGACGATATAGCACCCGGCGAACTCGACACCTGTATTGGTAAAAGATCGCGATACCCTGCTTCGTTAGCGTCTTTCTTTAACTCGAGCGCTAATTACGAGCAGACTTCAGCGAGTTCGTGTCCCCCTTCTCACCCCCCTAACCACCCCTCTTTTTACGGTCAAGAAATTCGATTAGATTCTTAACGCTTCTTGACCGGCGGTGTGGTAGCCACGTCTGACACCACACGCGAGCGCCTTTTACGTGCCGCAAGATACGCACGTTCTGCTACTCGGATACCCAAGAAATTGAATCGGCGAAGCTAAAGACGCGAGAAAATAAACGCGGACAGTACGGATTATATACGCGGCGCATTAACCAAACTCGTACACGATCGCGTCCGATCGGATCTACAAACTACTTAAGAAGCAAAGATATAGCGATCGAAAGGGGTAACTATGTTACAACGATAATTGCGACGAATTATTACGATACACTTATGGTTTGTACGGCGGAAAACACGCGCGCCCACGTGTAATACAGTATACATTCGAAGGATGTAAGCAGCAGATGAGCGCAACGGACTCTCGCATAGTTGCGGCGAACAATAATTAGCGATGGAACGCCATTGCTTCTCTTGCTATGGTCACGAGGGAATGCCGTCGCCGCAACTCTCCCCGGTACGGTAACTGAGAAATGCAATGGTATGCGCGAAGAGCTCTCTACACGCTTCTCGGTTAGCAAACGTAATTTAGACTGAAAACTCGTTACCGTTTTCAACCCGCGATCGTTAACAGCACAGCGGGGTAATATCGTACCGCTGTCCCAGCGAACGCGCGGATAGAAATTGTTTTCAATAAAATGTACCATCGCGACCGCTAACCACTTCCGGTCACTTCTGCGAGGAAATGAATTACGCATAATAACGATTATTTTATTTTCATTGATAGATATTTTTTTTATTTCGACGGAATTTTTCATCCATTTTGCATCTTTTATAGCGAAAAAATGAATTATCGAATTTTTTTTTTTTTTTTTTTTTTTTCGAGATGAAAATGTAGCCTAAACTTTGCGCTATACATAGAACTCAAATTCTGTGAAATTCTTTGGAAATTCGAAACTAGGATGCGCCCCGTACAGAGCCGGGTGTGTCCAGCAGGGCGAAGAGCGCTAACTACCTTACGCCGCGTCTCCAACGTTCTGACGCTGACGAATGGTCTCACAGCTAATATGGTTGGACTTTGAAGTTTGCCGCTCGTCCGGTCTACCAGCGGCGTTTTCGGCGGGGAAACGACTATCCCCCGCTCTTCAGATATATACACTTCAAGCGAACCGGACGAAAACCCTGAAATCCCAACGGGAACACAAAGGTTCCGCCACGAAGCCTTTCTGGTGATAAAAGACGCGATTGTAAATAAAGTGTCTCTCGCGTGTATACGCTAAAAAAAAATGATTATTTTTGCGACTTTTTTGCCCGAGTGATGTGTTGAAAGCTTCGTGGAATCGAGCATCGTTATCGCGTGCAGTAAACGCACAGTAACAGTCGGTTCGTGTGCTACGCGACGATCGCGCATTTTTTTCAATTATTCGCTCAAATTTTTTTTGTATAAATGAAAAAAAAAAATATATAAAATAAAAATAAATTGTACCGTAACTCTCGTAATTCTTTCGAAATTGATTTACGATACGGCAGAAATCGACACAAATTCGATTCGTCTCGATAGGCAAAAGTACGCGACGCTACGAGTCCAATACTTGAGTCGGGGGTTCTTTGTGACATTAGTTCAAAAACACTGGAACATTCGTCGATTTGTAAACGAGTCCCAGGTGACGAGGGAACCCCAATAAATGTCATCGAAATAAAATAAACGACTGTGCCCCAGAATAAACATCCCTATTATGAAATCCCCTTGTAACAGTGGAGATAGGTGGCCCCCCGCAATAAATGAATGCGAAAGAAAGGTGTGTCGGCCGGTCGATAAATGAGAGGTGTCGAACCGCGGAAGGCGGACGAGAGATTGTCGTCTCTTTTCATATTAGGCTTATTATTACTCGTCCATCGTTGAATAAACATCGTCAATCGCGAAGGGGAGAAACATTTTCTTCGCACAATGTTGTGACAATGTGATCATTTCGGAGGCTATTGTCTGTCACGACGGGGATTAGGACATTCGGGTCCTTCCCGGTGGATTTTCGTATTATGCTGGGTCTATCAAAGCACAATCCACCAGTTTTACCGGACTCGTCTGTTTATTTTTTTTTCTCTTCTCTCACTTATTCTCTCGCGATGGTTCGTTCGGAAGCGTTGTAAAACGTGAGACAGTCTTCCTCTCGGGAATTTCGATCGAAATGAGGGTCGTCCGTCCGACGTTGAAACGCAATCGCCGCGGAATTTTACATCGGAGGATTAACGCGACCATCCGTTATCTCTCTGATGTTTCGTGCAATAAAGAACCTCTCTTAAACGAAATTACACTTGGCGCACACAGACACGAAACGCGTCCCGAAATCCGGGAGTTTTCAGCTCGAAGGCAAAGGAGAGCTCTGCCATGAGCACGAGATCGAGAGACCTCGGTCGAGAATCGTTGCGACGAGAAACGGAAATTGCAAAATCCGGCTTACGATAGCATAAACGAAGTTTTGTTAATACGTAAAAAAAAAAAAAAAATGATAGCGAGACCCTCAATTTTTCCGCCATAACGTTGCTGAAAATCTACGAGGAAAAATCCGTGACTGTGATATTATTGACCAATGTTTTTTTTTTTTCGTGGCTTTCGACGACCTAGAAAACGGCTGAAAATTGCAGGTGCTGACGACGGTTGAGGCAATAATACTCGCGGTAAGCTCTTGCCGCGGCTCTCTCTTCCCTCCCTTGTCGGGGTGAATTACAAGAGAGGAAAGTATAATCGCGGGTGAACGGGTAACAATCTCGACAGGTCTCTAATTCTTGACCTTGCGCGAGATCTTAACGCCTTCTTGGCACGCCACGCGATTTATATTACACGAAATTGCCAGTTTAGACTCTCCGGGCGATTTCGCGTATATACCGCGATATATACATCCACCGTTTCAACCGTCTCGTGTCGGCTTTCTCGGCTTGTCGGGTGGACAAAAAAGAAAATCGATAGACTTATATTATGCAGTTTGTTGTACAATAGACGCAGAGTAGCGCGGAGTTAAACAACGAGACGCTCGCGTACGCGATACGGCGACTACGTGATGAAGGTATAGGAAATAATCATTTTGTTTTCTCCGGCGTACTGTTATAAAAATATTATTGGAGAGCATTGTTAAGCGGCGTTTCGTGTGCATAACTTTCGATTGAGTTATAAAAAAAAAAAAAAAAAAAAAAAAACAAACAAAAAGCTAAAAAAAAAAATATACGACTGTTTAAACGAGAACGCAGTCGTTTGTACAGTAGGAATCGAGAAAAAAGTCTGCATACGTCCGGTCAACTGTGTACACAGTTAGTAGTTATAGTATATCCGACCGAATGAGCGGCAGTTACATTCATCTCTCATGACGCTTCGGTTCGAGAACGAGTGTGCCAATGAACGGTGCAACATTTATCGTATTTGCACGGGAGCACTCGTCTGTCCGTATGTGTATATATATACATATATACATATATACATATATATATGTATGCATTTGTGTTCCACTCTATTGGCGAGAGCTCGGGCGACAATGGGAGAGAGAGAAGAGACTCGAGCCGTCCTCGGGCCTGTAGAATAAAAGTGTAAAAATGCTGACAAGCGGATAATAGAGGAGGCAGTCAGTCACTTTGAGAGATGGCGTGGAACAGCAGCAGGAGCTATATGTGGCGAGGAAAAGGATGAGAGGCACACAAAATCATGTGTACATATATATATATACTTATACTGTGTAGTATAACACAGAGAAGCTAGACGATCCTGTTCAGTGAGCCGTGAAAGGGAAAAAGATGGATGAACGCAAACGTGGTTAGCGCTCCACGCGGCTGAGAGAAACAGAATTTGCGGCGGGTAATAAATCATAGTGGTCTCCTTTTCGCTGTGTTACTCTACTCTTCTTCCCATACAACACTGCGGGGAGAGAGAGAATGAGAGAGAGAGACAGAGAGAAAGAGAGAGAGAGAGAGAGGGAGAGAGAGAGGAAGAGACAGAGAGACAGAGAGAGGGAGAGAGAGAGAGGGAGAGACGGAGAGACAGAGAGAGGGAGAGAGAGAGAGAGAACTTTGCTCGAAATGGCACGAGAGGGGTCCCTCGGGTTCTGACGTATGAGCTGTATGGGTGCCGCTTCTGCTTTTGCTGCCCCGTAGTTACACTTACTCCGTATACCCGTTCTTCTATAGGTAACAAGTATAGACATGGTATATGCTAGATTTTTCCTTCTCTTCTCCCCTTCAAAGGGGACACCGTGACACGCCCATTTTATGACCACTCGACCGTACACAATAATTTTTCGTTTTCGTTCACCGGCTCAACCCTGTGGAACGCTCGCTATGCTTAAAAAAAAAAAAAAATACTGCACGTTCTTTATGGATGCGGTCTCGGAGAATCGTACGATAAAAATTGATCGATTTCAACAAGTAATTCTTCCATTTTTATTTTTTTTTTTTAAGTCGCGGGACACAATGGATCTGTTGTACATACGGTGAGGAGATGCGCTTAGGACTGTCGCGAAAGAAGAGATATACGTAACGCAATTTCCGAAATTTGTTTCTATTTATTCGAAAAAAAAAAAAAAAAATGTTCCGGTGGATTTATGTTCACTCATTCAATCAATTTTTCAACGTAGCGGAAGATGAGTATTCATAACCGTTCGAACAGTTTATAATGTTCTTCGGGAAGAATGGTACTGGCGGTTTATTAAATTTAGTACCTCCGCGTGACTATCGCGAGACGAGTCCGGTGCGCGATGGTCGCGCACGGTGCTTTATCATTGACGTCCGAACGAGGATTAATTGCCCTCAATCAAGGAGTCACGCGCGACTTTTAAGGGATGACGGCGAGACGTCCGATCGTCGTTCGTCTCAACTTCCACCGCTGAAACTGTAGCTGCGCACGGGCGTGGAAACTTCGCGAGGACTCGTTAAGTGTGATTGATGAATCTATATCGAAAGCGTCTCGGTGTCTCGCGGGTTTTATTCTTCGTCGCGATATAGCGACAGTAATGTCTATGCCTCGGTAATGACCGCGGAGTAAAATATCGCTCTGTTGCGCGCAATGAGCTAATTACGTATCATATATATAACGATCGTCGTCCTGCATCCCTCCGTTGGGTTCGTTCCAAATTCCGCGCGATCTTGCAGCATCGATAGAATCGATACTTATCGATTTCTCGAATCGGTTTAGAATATCCCACCGTCTTTCGCTCCGAACGACGGGTCAATGAAAAAAAAAAAAAAATGATCCCATGTCTGCGTGATCATTTCATTTCGGGAGAGAAAAATTGACGTTATACGACGACGTCGAGGCATCGGGTTGGTAGTATCGATCGATTCGAAAGATCTCGACAGATCTTCGCCGCTGGTTTTCAACCGGACGCGCTTTTGTATTTGTCCAATACGAAGTCACGTATCGAATACATTATCTCTCTCTCGAAAGAGACCCGAAGTATACGTTCGATGTCTACGCAACGGTTGAAGGCTGAAAAGCGTATAGCGGAGAAGGCGCGCGCGAGCGCACAGGCAACTATATTGATTGTGTAGCCGGCTGACAGCGACAGTGACATATGTCACCGAGGCTTCTCGTTATCGCTGATTTAAACATGAGGCGCAGCCCCCAGCTCCTTGCCAAGCATACAGGGACAAGCAACGCATATATATGTACGTATAAAGCTGTGTATATGGATCCTACTAAAGAATGTGTGTCTCTATCGATGTGCACATACACAATGCTGCGTACAAGCGACTCGGTCGTTTCTCTGTTCTCTATACGAGCGACTCTCACTCTCTCGACTCGGCAACGATATTCTTGTGTTATTTTATTATTCCATCGACGGAATGCATTTATTATTAGCATTCTAACGACAGCTGGCTGACGTGTGTTTCTCGCAAAGCGACTTTTCTTCACTTATTCACCGAGGTGTAGACATTAGACGACGGTTGTTTATTTTTTTTTGTTTTCTTCCGGTTTTTTTTTTTTTTTTTTCAATCACACAAGAACAACTCGGGGTGAAATGATTGATCTTCCGACACGAAGTTTAAACGTTTTTACGATTATTTCATCAGATTAAAAGCCGCGTGATTAATTCCAGTTGGGACATTAAGTAGACGTATCAACTTCAACCGTGTTTTGCGATTGTGTATTATCTTGTTTTGTTTTTTTTTTTTTTTTCGGCGCATATTACGAGTTATGCGAAATTTGAAATTTTTTTTTTTCGGCGGAGCCGCGTTTCGCGTTAGAATCAAATATTCGAATGGTGTGGCCCGCGCTACGCTCGTTTCGTCTACCGTTCGTGCTATGGCTCGAGTCGTTTTTTCTCGTCGGGTGCACGTACGAAAAAAAAAAAAAAAAATGGCCCAGGAGCAGCGGCGGGCAGCAGCAGCCGAAAACAACGCGCAGGTACTGCCAAATTTACCGTAGGGCAAGCTGTATGCGAGCCGAGAAGAGAGAAGCAGCCCCGTGAGCGTTCCGCGTCGCACCGCGAGCCGCCCCCTCCCCGTATATACCCCCCGGGATCATATTTTACGTTTTAATCTCTCCATTGTTCCAGGTATAACGGAGTTTAGGAGGAAAAATAATGCCTACCACGAAACACGCAAAGCTGTCGGCCATAAAACACCCACGTCGCGGTGGAGAGAGAGCGGGTAGCGGAGAAGCCAGAGGGGCAGAAGGGAAGGGGGGCAAAAGAGCGCCAGCCGTGGCCATAGCCCAGTCGGAGAGAGAGCTAAAAACCGAGAGCCGAGCAAAAGAGCGGCTGCGCACGACTTGCATTTTTATGTGTCCGCGCCAGATCCGCGTACAGATTTTTCTTGAAAACGAAAAATATGTCTTTTCGTTTCCTGCAAACAAGTCTTATCCTCCCCTCCCCCCTTCCACTTCTCTCGCGTGTGTGTTTGCAGCGAGGAACCAACCGAACGTATAGAGAGAGCAACATAAGCGGCACCACCGTTATGGTGTCTCTTTGCCTTTTATACTGTTTGCTTACCTTACGCCTTCGTTCTTTAGTCACCAGGCGATACGATCTTCGCCCGACGCGGTGAGCATCGAACATCGACTTGATGGGCCGATACTTTCACCGACTTCTTTGCCCGGCATACGTTGCTGTTATCCGCAACGACAAAACGATGCGGAAACGGAGAGAATCAATTTTGGGGGAATTTATACGCGAAAGTAAAGTCCGATGTTCCGACAGTGGTAAAAAAAATGGCGTCTTAATGGTATATAGTTAAAAAAAAATAAAACAAAATGATCCACTCCGGTTTACGGTTTACCGCGGCCTGATGTTGTTTCAGGCGAATTGCTAATCTCTCCTGACATATTAATCCCATAAAAGAATTCCATATCTCTTTTAATCTTAAAGTAAGTTGTCTGCTTCTTCTCAAAAATGAAGTTAACTCGACTATATCTGATCTTCTCGTATTCGCGGCTGAGTCATTTTCTCCGCAGTCCATCAGTGTCCAATCGGGAGCTATGTACGAAAGACTGACATTTTTATACCCGGATCTCCTAATGGGTATCTTTACGCCGACGTTGGGTTCAGCGCGCAAAAGAGCCAAAGGGCTCTGCTTCGTGTATCAACAGACTCCTAATTACGAAATTCATTTTCGAAGGATCGCGGCTTTTGGTGCCCTGTAATTAACTGGCGCCTATGAGTTGGCGCTGTATCGGGGTCGACAACGGAGACTTTTAGAAGGCTGTCCGTTAGTTCGAACCTTCGAACGACTTCGAGCCCCAAGTGTTGGCCCATCGACGCTCTAATATGCCGCAGTCCAACGGACGAGAGAGATCGCGGTAAAGGAGGATGCGGCTTTCTCGATCCGTCGTCCATGTCTAATTCCCGTGCCAACGGGTCTCTCCGGGACTCCCTGAATCCTTACCGAAATTATCTTGGCGCCCTGGTATTATCGTTACACCGAGAAAAAAACCCGAGCATCTTAGGATGCCTCGCACTTTGTCTCGCGGGATAGTCCGACGCTCGTCTCTCACCATCGCAAGAACTCCAAATCTTTTTCTCCCATCCATTAATTATTAAGTACTAAACTACCGGAGGGACTCTCGCGAGTTCGTAATGACAATGCCCAGCGAACCTTCCGACCCTTAGCTACCTTTCCTCTGCTATATACTCTCAATTCGTGTTATTACAATTGGTTGCTGATGATACGTTTTAAGAGTTTGCCAGCGACGTTCCACTGATGCCTTAGGCGGCGATCGTGGCTCCCTCTCTATACGCGTTTCGTCTCCTCGATCTTCGTCCTTCCGAATCATCTTCGAAATTGATCGTTCGACAGAATTTTCGGAAGAGGCTTTAAGCTGCTGCATCATTAATTCGTTACGACCGGAACAGACGGTGAGTCATTTCATCGAAAACCTGAATCATCCGGTCGCTATTCGCGAAACTAAAATTGACATCGGTTGTACATCATTCGTCGTGAAATTCTAATAAATTTCTCTCGTATCAAATTATCGCCGAGTAAACCGCGTTTATCGGCTTAACATCGTCAAGGTTTTCCTCGCCCGTCCGGACGTCAGCGTGGAAGCTGAAAGCCCGTGATGCAGAGGTTTCCTGATGGCTGTGCGGTGGTTGATGTAGCGCGGCGAGATTCATCTTGTGGAGTCAGCGGCTCGGTTCACCAAGGCGAATTTTCGTTGGAGTCGACGTAATCCGAAACGACGTTGAGTCTCTTCGGCTCGGGCGAAGGTTGTCCCGACATCTCGTCACTCGCCCGTCTGCTCTCAACGCGACGACCGTCGCTCATCCGAGCCGACGACGACGAAGAAGGAACGAGAAGCACCGAGAGACCTCAGCATGCTTCTCGGAGGCGCACACTATCCACAAGAGTGTAGATGAGTGCCGCAGTTTCTATATATATATATATATATATACATATTCTATGCTACATGGCAGAACGGAAATATCGCAATTGATGTCGCGAGGTCTCTCTACAACTTCGGACGGAAGCATCGAAACGTAAAAATCGCATCGCGACAGATCGCGCGGCTTCCACGAGCTCCCGACGTTTTCACGGAAATACATAACGCGGATATTTCCGATATCGCGAACGATTACGAGAATTAAGTGACTAAAGAATCGTTAAGTTCCGGAACAAACGAGTTTTCCAGAGACTTCGATAGCGTCGTCCAAAGGATAGTCATCCATCGAGACTGCGGACAATGATCGTAAGGGTCTTTAACGCATTTTACGATTAAACATTCCGACGCGTAAAGCTTTAACACCGTTCAATAATCGTATATAAACGTCCGCGGAAAATCGTAAAATATGTTTCACAGACCCGGCGGTAGGGGCACTGAAAAGACGTGCTAAGCGACACTACGAAATTTTAGCGGGTAGTAGTAATAAACAGGCCGCTCCCTTATGCGTGTACCTGTTTAGAAGGGGCAAAAAAATGTGTACATCTTCCGTATTTCCCCGTTCCGTTTGTCGGCTGAGTCAACAAAAGTTTTATTATCGCACAGACCTGGAAGTAAAACGATTATGACGATCCCAACAGCAATATACCATAGAGACTCGAAAAGCGATGTAAAGTAAACGGTATACGGGGTATCCATCCAATCGAAACTGCGCTCTTCGGGGTTAACTCTCGTGACTTAGCTCGGCCGTTTCTGCCGCTGTTGCTGTCTTTGGAAAAGCGGAAATCACATTTTTCCATGTTGTCAGTGGAAATAAACGCGAATGTTGTTCTTTCCGTTTTCCCCGATGCCCGGCGGACGACGTGTACTAGAGAGGGTTTGCTCTATTCGTATTTATCTGCGATAACAACGTCAACTGTATGGTTGGCGGCGTGTTGCTCGACCGTTCCGTCCGATGCACTTCCCGTCGGAGCTTCGGACATTTCGTGTCACCGGCTTATCCGGGCTCTTCGCGGATGACCACGCCGACTCGACCATGTGCCACATCTCTCTCTCTCTCTCTCGCCCTCTCCCTCTCTCTCTTTCTCTCTCTCGACTCTCGACATCGACCGAACCGATGGTAAAAGACTACGATGCGAGACAAATGTGTATGTGTACGTGTGTAGTCGGGCGAGAAAGAGGTTTAACAGGCGCAACGTTTCACTGTCATCGTCACTGTCAACGTATCGGTAAAGCTCCCGGCTTGTTTGCCAGCCACTTGAAACTGTCCGGCTGTCCACGTTGCCGCCAACGCTGTGTGTTTACCCCGCGCTCGACAAGAAGAGCCACTCTTCTGCGCTCATATATATATAGACGCGGAGAGACAAAATATGATCGTTCCCGAAGGACTCGAAGCGCGACGGTCGTCTAGTTTGCCGTCGTCTAGAACGCTGAAAGGTTCCAGTAGCGCGGGGGACACTTTGACATCCTGGCTGCGGATGATATTAAACAGATACCGCTTTTGTCAATCTATCCTTCGAAAAGTCTCCGACATTTTCGAAATGAGGGAAAAACAACGAAAATTCGCATTTCCGGCGTTAACGATAAAGTCGATATTTCATCTTAGTCATCGATGTATTTAATGCGCATGCGCACAAATTGTAAATAGTTGTAAATAATACAACGATATATGAATGTTTACATCGAAAATGTAAAAAAATTCGAGTCTACGAAGTTTAATAACGAGACAATGGAACACATTAAATTTATTACCCTTCAATCGACGATTTATTTACCGATAATCAATATTAATTTAATACAGCACTTTGAACATCGGTACCGCTGTTTTTACTGCGATATTTTAAAGTCGTACAGCAAGAAACAATGGTTACTGCAGTTCGTAACAACAATTTTCCAGATACAGTCGTTGAATTACGTAACGCTACAGTTCGAGACAATCTTAATGGTAATATCGTGACTTAAACTACAAAGTACGATTACACGTGGCAAAACACGACACGATTGTCGATGCAAGCAAATGGTAAACTATTATATTTACAGCACTTACGATGCCGACGAAAAAAAAAAAAAAAAGAAAATCTATGCACGTAAGAAAAGGCATTCAGATATCAATGAGGTATACTGATGATAGATCTCCGTTCGAATAATTGAGATGCGATATCGTTATTTTTTTTTTTTTTTCAAGGCAAAAGGCAGCAATCATTGGATGTCTATCGAAGTGTTGTCGATTCGCGTTCAGCGAGCACCTTATTTGTGGAAGTTCAGCGGGCAATAACACAACTCGTAGCGTCAATTATAGTATAGTAGTTGGTAGTTTCTCGCTCGGGGGCATATGTACACCCAATTACAATTTAATTATTAATCGGTCGCTCGTCGCGGTCGGGGCGCGCCTGTGTTATCATCGTCGTTGGAAAAGCCCCGATGACGCTCTCGAAAGGCTGAAAGCCAAAGTTGCCAGCATAGAGTCACACAGGAAAGCCACTCAGCGCTCACCACGAGGACGGTAATTGGCCGTACCACATTGCGAATTATCATCCCGGTAATGATACGTTCCCGCGGGCAACCGGATTATTATTCCATGATAATCTTGGGCCGTTAGCGCGACCGTAATTAGGTCTAAGCGAGGCAACGCGGGCGCGCGAGCGGCCTCGGCAACTCCTATATTGCTCATGCTATATACCGAGAGAGGTGAGCGAGACTCGCGCGCTCACGTGACGGGTAAACGATTCGTATGGCGTGAGTCCGATAAGAGGCTCCGGCTGGTCGTGCCGAACGCGGCACATACATATAGCCGGCCGCAGCTTTCGCGGAATACATAGATACGGATGTATGTGCACCTCACGTATCTTACACCTTAAGATAGATACGCGAATACATTCTCGTTTGCTTGCCGGAACAACGAGTGCCGGATAATTAATTATTCATGATTTGTATCGACCTGAATTTCTGACGGTAAATTCATTTCTTGAAATGTCTGCGTACATTTCATTGGCATTATTTGTACGTAAAGATCGTACGCGGGATCGCGGAAAATTTGGCGAAATGTTGCGATCCAAAAGATCGCAGCATCCCTGACGTTCGTCGAGGCAGAGATGACGAATGCCGGGAAACTTATGAGTCGATTGCGTCTGTTTTCCGCGGATTAATTTTGCTTATTGGTGTACTACGCGCCGCAACGCTACCGGGTAAAATATACAACGCCCTCGTACCGACCCGGACATCGAGTTCTTGTCATCTTCGGACGACGTTAAGCAATACAGAGCGCAGAGACACCCGGACTCACACAGGCCGACTCTTTGATGAGAAGAGACGAAGCATGCGAGGTACCGGGTTACACCCCATTGCTGATCCCGAGAAACGCGTCTCTTCGCTTGTGTCGAGGCGTAAAAGAGCGACGAGGCGTGCGAGCTGCGAGTCTTCGGGGGCGAGAACTCGCCTGGGGGGAGGGAAGGGGGCGTTTCCGACAGTGTATATTATACACGAGACTGTAATTTGTATTTATTTGTTCAACTCACAAAAGCGCACGAGTGCCCGACGACTCGCGGATACGAGATGAAACGCGTACAGTCGATGCGGTATAAGTACTTTTGCGCATTGAATGACAACGTCTATATTTACGCATCCCGACGCCTACGAGACCGCGTTTTCTTTATTTACGCACACGAGGCACCTGGACACTGCTGTAACAGACGTCTTCGTGATTTATCTACCGCCGAGAAACGCCCAGAGCGTCCGAAACGAGCGCAACGTCACAGGGGGCTGAAACTTCGAACGAAACTATAACTATTCGTGTTTTCTAGTCATCAGACTGCAACATCGCTCTGACGACTCGGCGGCTACGTGCGAATTGCGTTTTAATTGAGACGCTTTCGTCGATGACGAGGCCGCGCCGCTGTCTTCGAATTGCTGGGTTAACTCGTGCAATCCATCTAACAAAGTCGCAGAAAGAACCGCTCTGCGAACGATGATTATGATTGATGAAGATGAGCTTTTTGCTCATGCGCCGGGAATGAAAAAGGGAAAAAAAAGATTGACGAATGTTTGTTACACTATTCCCATTCGCAGTTATTCGTTTTTCCGCGTAATCAACAAATTCTATCTATTTATCGTTGTTATTATTATTATTATTAAATATATTGAATTATTCACGTAATGAGTACAACGTACGCGAATTATGTTAAATCGTTTTCTTGAGACATAAATTCGAAGAGAAATTACTTTCATTTTGAATTTTGGTACAATCGCGAGACGATCAGTGTCCGATACATCGTGACTTTCGGATAATTTAATACCATAACGCGGAATGTTAACGAAATGCTGAATTCACCGCGATGTATCGACGCAAATGAATACGTTAATTTTAAATTAACGTATCCGTAAATCTTCTTATCTTTTTCTTCCGAAATATTTTCGTAAAATTCGAGTTAAAATGTTTGCGATCGTAAAATTGCGCAATAAACGAGTTTTTATTTAAGGAGTTATATGGTGGGGGATATGGTTATCGTACGCAAGCGAAGTGAATAACAGTGACGAAAAAGTTGGTCTATTGCACTCGCTGCAAGGAAACTACGTAAGCAGGTCAGGTTCATCGTTCGAATTCCGCACGTTTTGTGTTCCTCAAGTATAACTCGGGTCACGTATTTTTTTCCTTTTTCTTTTTTTTTCTTTTTTCGTAACAATAGATCGCTCGGATCGGTAGAATTAGATAGGAAATTTACAAACTGCTCTTTGAACTATACGACTGTTCCTTCGTTCTATTTATTCTGCTTGGTTTGCGAAACGAACGATTTGTATGCGAAAAGTTGTTTTATGGCAGTAAACACGAATATACGTTAACGAGGTATGACGACGAGAGCTCCGTGAGCCGTTGAATTTCGTGACCGTAATAAGACCAAATATACACGATCTTTCGAGGGTTTTTCGAAGAGAGTGGCCTGCGCACAATATTTTCGTTAATTGTTAACGACGATACGCTGTCAACCCTAATTTAGTGAAATTTTTAACGCTCCATTGACTAGTTTCCCCCTCTCGCGCCGATCGTTTAACATTTTCAAGCATCGCCCGCTGTCAGAACCTCCTATAGAAAAAGGTCTCGCGAACGTGCGATCACACATACCTTCGCACACAGACGCAGACAGAACGAACAGACCTATAGCTGTCTCGTCGACGAAGCCGCTTTTCTTCGCATTATAATTATAGCTTTCCGAGCAGAGCAAGTGCTGGACGTCGAGCGAGCCGTCGGCCGACACCCCCATTTGTCTTCGTGGCGACTGGCAGTTCGCTTATAGCATACCGAGTCACGTACACACATATATATATTCCTTTCGACTGAGTAAGACGAAGAAAGCGAACCGAGCCTGAGGCACCCACCACGTAGCCAACGGATGTCGTTTGCCAGAGTCAACGAGACGTGCGATTCTTATCTTCACCCCTTTTCTCCTCGTCTCACCTTTCTTTCACCAACGGAGACCATAATTTAACGCAAACTCCTCTGTCTCACTCGGTAAACCCCCTTTTCCTCCTCCGCTCGCCGTTGTTCGCTGCGTTACGCCTGTATGACTACTTCGCTTGCCAGCTATTACGTTCTGCAGCCACCTAAGTCCTCTATCCTCGAAAGTTACTCACTCCCTCGTGAGGCACGATTTGCGCTATAATACACGCGAATTAGCGCACATTACTTCACTCGTTTAATCCTACGTTGCGCCCCCATATATCCATTAATTTTTTTTTTTTTTTATTACAGCTTTTTTGATTGATATGTTAATGACGCCGATACCGAAACAGCGTTTTCTTGCCGATACCGAAAAAGCGTTAATTTGACGAAAACAATTTTAAACATTGGCAACTATAACCTTTGGCTTTATTAAAAGTCGCGTAATTCATTTTTCTTCACTGTATTTTCATAAAGCGAAATATTTTTCGGGTTGTTTTGAAATTATTATTATCACGAAAAATAAATGAATTTTTTTACTTGACGACGAATGAATGATTTTTTTTTTTTTTCGTTAGTACATCGGAAATATTTTTGAAATGGTTGAAGAAAAAAAAAGGTTGTTGCTTTACGAATAGCGGGAAAATTTCATTATATCGCGTATACCAAAGTTAACCAAAGGCTCGCGATAGCACGAGTGCAAACCGCAGGTACTCCGATGGTATGCATTGGGTAGCGTAATGGTTTTCGCGTCCGCACACCGTCGTGCAGAAACGCAATTTCTGTCGTTCCCCGTCGTTGTAAACAGTGAGAGGGGAGGCGAAATATATACACAACGGCTATATATATATATATATATATATATTTTTTTTTTTCAAAGGCGGGTATATGACATTTGCATGAAAAACAGAAGAGAGAGGTCGAGAGAGTCTAGTCGTTTGTACTCCGTTGTTGGCTTATTGTTCCGCGACATCCGGTTTTTACCTCCGTGTACCTGTCATTAGCAGTGCGCACGAGATCTTCGGTGTGAGATAAGATTCACTCGTGTAAATCTCGCCGGGTGGCGCCCACCATTGAAAAGCTCATACGACGCTCAGGGGTGCGTGAACGCATCGCGTGAAAAGGCTAACAAACGCGTGATACGGAGTACCGGCTGCATGATGCCGCTTCGTTGATCGCCGTGCGTACGAATAATAGAAAATGAATTAAAAAAAAAAATAAAAAAAAAATAAAACATTCTCGCTTTCAGTGCTGCTCGATCGAAAATGATTTTGCAACCGTGGGAAACATGTTTTTTTTTTTTACACACGATGAAATAATTGAGTCTCGCTTTCACGCGTTCCTCTTCCAGGAAGTACGTGCGCGCGTACACGTTCACGTAAGATCGCGAGTTAAGAGCTCCTCTAATCGTCGTTGCCGTCGTGCTGACACGTGCGTCGATTGTAATGCCAGAAGAGCCAATCGTCTGGGTTGGGCACCCACGCAACGTCGGGCGGGGGGAGGGGGGGGGGGAGACAGGTGAATCTCGCTGATGCACGTTGATCGAACGCAGGTGCGAGATCACTTGATATTCCCGTAACGTACGAACGTTTCGTCGTTCTTTTCATTTCCAAAAATAATACGAGTTCTACGAGTTCTTCGTTATGTTGTACAAAGGTCTTTCGCGTGTTGTTGCGTCGAAAAAAACATCTTTATATCAATAACGTGATACGTCCGATGAATGATAACATTTATTTCAACACGTTATTTCGATTAGCGCGACGCGCCGAAGCAGCGATTTAGTATTTAACGGAAGTTAAATCCGTCGGTGTTTAGTTAATTTATGGCTCTGCATAACCGTCGATACATAAAATCCTTTGCATAAATTGTAAACCGTATGTCTGCGATGAATAATGACGAATCACAAATATAAATTTGCATCGGGAAGATAAATTGTCACAGTATTTCCTTCGCGGTTTTCACTACGATAACTGACCCTCCCGCCCTCTGCCGCTCCCCCTCCCCCTTCTTTACGCTTCTCAAATCCATTTGTAATTAATTCGAAACCTCCACTGTGTTACAATTGCGACATTAATTAATTAGTTACTTCTTAAAATATCTTTTGCAAATTTTATTGAAAAAAATTAATATATAAAAAAAAAAAAAATTCTATCAGAATTTCACGAAATTTTCTTTCATTTGGGTAAAATTTTAAAAAATGTGTGTTTTTTTTTTTTCAAAATTGTAGAAGCGTCACATTTTTAAGGTATTTTTCGAAAAGAAAAAAGGCAAAAGTTTTAAAGTTATAATTTGAAGGTGTTAATCCATCAACCAATCTGAATTCGGTTTATATCGGCGACCATATAATGCTAATGTGTTGAATAATAACGGCATCTGTTTTTTTTTTTATTTTATTGACGGAAAGACGCGCGAAAATAGATCGAAAATGACAATTTGCACGTTTCAACGTGCGACACGTTTCGGGGTGTCATAACGATCACATAGTTGTACAGTTTTGTTCCGTCCGTAATGTTACAATCGTGTCGACGAAGTGGACTGTATAACTATAGTCGAGAGGTGATGGGTAACACCGTCGACTATCCGCGGGGTTGTCTTGTCTGTCTAGTCGGTGGAAGAAAGCCGGCGAAACGTCAGGAACAAAAGAGACTGCGGCCCGCGGGTTGCGCGAGCTGTCACCTGCATTGTTGTTGCGTTCCGCGCCGAGCTCTTCCACTCTCTTCGTCTCTTTCTTCGTACCTTTCACAGCAACAGCAGCAGCAGCATAGCAGCAATAGCAAAAGGACGGTACCAGCAAGCAGAATCGTCGTCGACGTCGTTGCTTGGCAGAACGGACGACGCGCGTCTCTTGGTATACAATGGCCACCGGCACAGTCACGCCTCGTCGCAGCATGCCTAATCACCCTTAGGCGGACGTCTGCTATTGAGATGTTTAATTAACTCCATTGTAGTGAATTTCTCTTTGCCGAAGAGTGGAAGAGCGCGGAGCGGAGGAAAGAGGATCAGTTCCTGTTCTCATCTTCGGCACAACGTCGGTGCCACCGTCGCACATTCCGACGATTATTGCCGACGCCGACGTGACGCGATATTGGCTGTCGTTGCAGGTTTCCTTTTCCAGATGTCTACTTTAGTGGATATATTATCCATCGTTTTCTCCTGCATTTCTCAATCAAGAAACCTATTTTACAACGATATTTTCTCTTCGACACGAACCGATTTCTCATTAATATGTCCCCAATGAATAACGCGTTGGAAATGTTCTTTTATCGATTTATATATTCCGAAGACGAGAAGCTTCAACTTTTTTATGATGAAAAAAGATATTTCGGAACCTTTCTATGTTCAGTAAAAAAATCATTTTTACATTCCATCCAATTGTATAACATTTCGGAAAAATTTAATTTATCGTCGTCTCATTGCGTGACGGAAAGATCCTGCGATGGCCATCGCCGGTGGCCATATAATCGCGGCTCGCCGCAAGACATTGCCGAGAAGATCTTTCACGCCGAATTCTGGAGAGCGGTGCACGGAAGCGCTGTCGAAGCGATGATTTAACACCGTGAGTTTCGGTCGGACTATAGGACCTCACAAATATTTTGTCAGCGTCGGTAACAGAATACAACGACCGCGCTGCTCCGCTGAATCTCGAGGGGCGAGAAAGAGACAAAGCTTTCAGAGTGCACGGTGGGGTTTTACTGCCGAAGCTGTAAAATTTTGTATTGGATGAATTTCTCGAGACGCGGAAAAATTGTTCATCCTGCAGGATGACCTCATCGTATCCATGACTCGTCGATTATTGTCAGAATTTTTTGAGAATTTTTTTTTTTTTATTTTTAACAGCAACGATTGTCCGATCGTTTCGATATATTTTATAACTCGACGTAATTTTGTAGAATCTGTTTTAACGTATCGAAATTGCATAAACGACATATTTATAATGTTGTTATCGCGCATAACGGCTTACGACATGCCGGATATTACAATATACGTTATTCAACAATTTTCGTAACTCCGTGCGTCATAATATTCAACCCTCGTTTTCCCGTCTTTGTCCTCGCAATTGAATGAAAATCTGAAAAGCCCCCCCGAGAGGTTGAGGCATTGTGTGCGGTAGAAGACGGAAACAAGAACAACGAAGTTGCTGACCATAATTCGAGAACCTCGCCGTGCCGGTATATCGCGGGCCGGTTTCTCGGGCACGAAGCTAAACGAAACGTAGCAAAGTGTTCTTTTTTTTTCTCTTTGTCTCACTGAAAATCTCTGAATGCCCTTCTTTGTACGGCAATACGGGTGCCGCGCGGGGCAAGTGTTGCGTCGACAACGACAACAAGCTTTGGCTTCGAACGGGTCTGCGTTTACGAGGCCAGTCAACACAATCCACAGTTCCCGCAGCCATAATACCTCTCCATCAGCGTGGCAATTATGTAATTAGATTAACCCGCTTTACGGCACGTATTTCTAAAGGATTGCCGACAACGACTGTTTCTCAATGGTAAAAACGCAGCGAAAGAGTTAACTCCGCAATAGCACGCGCGCCACAAGCTGCGTTTTCGTTTGACGCGAATTGCAAACAATTTTGTCGTTGAAACGCTCGAAACTCTTCGTCAAGCCCCACGGGCGGTGAGAGAAATGAAGAAAAACCCGCGACGTCGGTAGATGCTTCTCCATCGTCCCCATCGTTTCTATGCTCTTTCCTCCTTCTCCTTTACGACTTAATGGCTATACTTCGCTGATTCATTGCGTCGATCCGCGAAGCCGCCGTCGCTGTGAGCGCGAGCGGTACTTTCACGTATCTCTCTCGACGAGAGACGAATCGCGATTGAGCGATTCTCGGAATACGGGATGTCGGCACTCGGATAAAATGAATGTGGATCATCCGCCCGTGAGTCTGAGAACCCGAGCGGCTATCCAATCTTTCGTTTCGACGAATATATCTTCGGGGCTCTCAAATTTCCACCTGAATATAGTCTTTGACTGATGTCTGTCGGCGAGTGTAGTAAAGATCGCCTGTAGTATTGGATATAAAAGAGACCACACGGAGAATAATGATGCAATAAATCTTTAACGTTACTTTTTTGTATCGTGTTTATTCAGTCATTTTTTGTTTGCGTTACTTGCGGTCGAACTTAACAGCTAAGTATATCTCTACCGCTAAAAATGCTCAGCCACTTCGGAAGCTCGAGCGGAGAACAGATCGATATAGTATCGTTTATGTTTAATCGCAATATCATTTTTACGATATGACGAAGTAATAACATGAAACTGTCAACCAGATCCATTAAAGCATTAGATAGTAATTTATACAGACTCCACTTTTACAAATCTCACTTATCTAACGAAAACATATTTACGTAACGATTGCTGAGTCTTAATCGTTCCTTTTACCGATTCAGCGAATGTCTATCGAGTCTCGATAAATTCTATTTCCGTCTCTCGGCAGATGGGGTGTCGCCCTCTAGACATATCAACGATGATGTAACGGCGAAATCGCGATAAACTATTGCGCGATGTAATGAACTGTCGTGTCGTTTTGCTGCTGCGATCAGTGCATGTTGATGCACTATCGACGCCGCGATGTACACAATTACACATAACAACGATTTAGAAATCGATCAATCGTTACGCCACCGGCAGATATCCTCTGGACGGAGTCTCGACGACGACCGTGTCGCGATCGTTAAAATATGTGCGTTTTGGCGGTTCGAGAAAATTCTCCTTCGGCTGCAGTGCATAGGGCTTCAGAATCGACGCGTGTCCAAGTGCCAATTGCCATTTGTTGCCGGACACGAAGTGCGAATCCTTCCGCTGCGAATATCTTCTCTCCGGCGTTTCGGTCGTTCTGTACTGTGCGTCGATCCCAATCGCCAAGAAAGTCACGAGGACAAGAATCGCGCAAACGACCCTCATTTCTGTTCCGATGCGTGACGATTCAACTGATTTCTCGTGAAGTTAACTCAATTTACTCCTTAGGCCTCTGTAGACGCCTCTCGGAGTTAGATGAGCTCTGACTATTTTAAAAAGTTTCGAATCACCTTTATATATGCCGAAATCCCGCCACACGCGAGAATCCTGTTTCGTTTTACACGGCGACAAATTCGTAGAAGCCTATCTTATATTTTTGCGCACGAAAATTTATTGCCCGAACGATTGGGCCTTAGCGTGTTTATACACCGACAGTGCTGTTTCGGGACGAAGATGAAGTATACGATTTGGGAACCTTAATTCCGAAAGCGAGTTAAGACCGCTTTTGTGTACGAGTTTCGTCGATTCTCTCAAAACGTGGGAACCCGCTTGACTAATACGTGTCGTAAATTATAGTAAAAATTGTACATGTCGACGGTATACCCCGATGCGTTTTCGTTTTTTATTTTTTTTATTTTTTTTTTTTTTTATCGACACACGCATACACCAGTCACGAAAAGGCATATCCACAATCCTTTCTCTCGATCGACTTGGAGTTTCGTCAACAACTAATGGAATTTTACAAAAGTCCCCCCCCCCGCGTTTCTTACGGCTTCTATTCTCATTGTTCGGGAAATTGCAACGATAGATCCTGCAGGTGATGGATTGAACGAGCGAGCCGACTGATGCAATCGAATAAAACACGCTGTAATTTCGCGTCATTACATCGACAACTTGACAGACACGTGAAGTTGACCAGATAACCTCACGGTCATAAATAACAATCGCCTGCAGCCACCAGCGAGCAGTTAATGCCTTCGTGTTCTGTAACGGTTTCTTGCAGTCCTTCGCGTCGGCGCGCAAACGTTTTTACGCACGAATCTCCCCATCGTGTAATTACTTACCGATACAATGTATCATCTATTTATTTCCGTGAAATGGCACAATGTAATTGCACAACTTTGCCAAAGGTTAAACAGCGCCGACCTGTTGCTTGCACGTGTGTTAGATACGCGTTACTCACGCAGCACGAAATCGAACGAAGAAATCGAACGTTTAATCGATGATAACGATAATTTGATCCCACATTCGAGTTTCTTCACAGAATTTCGGAACCCGATGCCCAATCACTCTTTCGAGTTTCGTTGATAGATATCTCAGCAAAAATAAAAAAAAAATTACTTTTTACATAATCGTACGGCGGATTTACATATTTACGAGAGGGATTAACGATCGAGCTATTATCCAATCGTTATTTATTGCCCACGCGTGTATTTCGACGGGCACGAGGCTTCGAAAGATATAAAAGCAATAAAAAAAAAGTATCTTTGCGGTAAGTATTTCTTGAGTGGTTTGTCATGCAAAGGAAGGATTAAAATCTTGTTAACATACGAAGGATCGCGGCAATATGTCTTCTAAACGACACCCTCCCGATTTCAACGATTTATCGCGCGAAGTTTTTCCCGTGAAAACTTATATAACGTTTATTCGTCGAAGAGATCCTGAAGAACACTATAACTCGATCTTTTCTCCGCTACGATCGCGCGTGTCGTTTCATTCTTATACGACGACGGGACGAGTTACGAAAATGACTCGTTTCAAATATGTATGTATTCGCTGAATTGTGAAGAACAAACGAACGTGACGAATGACGAGAATGAAAAACATTATTTTCATTCACGGATTCGTATGCGATCCGTCGCGCCCCAACGAACCACAAGAGAAGAACCCTCGACTCTTACAAATATACACGATATTCCTTTCGTATTTTTTTTTTTTACATTTTTTTTTATTTTTTTATCATTCGCGCATAGGGAAGGTAACAACAGAGCCGCCGACGCAGCCGGCTGCGGTAATTTACTCGTGATGGCGCGTACACCGTGAAATGACTGTACTTCTTTGGGTTTCTGTAGAGAGGCCAACAGTGCAGCACAGTGAAGAGCACGCCTCTCCGTCACGCCTTCCGCGGCCTACCGAGTGTCCGATTAAAAGATACCACGACGGAAATTACTCATTATCGTTATTTACGAGCGTCGAGGGATCTCGCACGTTCGCGAACGCGCAGCATACGCACAAACGAATGCGAAAAGACCGAATGTAAGACTCTGTGAAAAATGCAGACATCCCGAGACATAAATAAAAATTACTGCGCGTGTTGTAAAACAAAGCAAAGTGATGAAAAAAAAAATTAAAAAAGAAGAGAAACCTTATGAATGAAGTAAAAATTTGCTGGGTATACGAGCTCGTCGACTCGAACACGAGTTGAATATACTTCCCGTACATACGACGTAAAATTGTTGGCAAAGTATTGAGCTGCGCGAAACGAGTTTCCGACAGAGTTCTTAAATAATATGTCGAACACGCGAGGTTTGCTGATGGAATTTTAGTACCGGCGCCTTTAATACACAATCTCGTCATCTACTCAAATTTAGAAACGATCACGCATTCGATATACGGCGCGTTCGCGCGCATGAAATTAGTTACAGAGAATTCAATAACCCGTATGGACACAGAAGTTTACCTACTGCGCATGTGCGATAGAAACATCGCGCGTATTAAGGTCCCGAGTTGCATATACAAAGCCGCGTGAGATCACACGCAAGATACCGCATGTTATCGCCGCAATGAGACAAAACTGCGAAATACATTTCGCGAATTCTCCGATAGGGTGCACTTTATCGCGCATGTCGAGTGCGTCTCGTACGAGAAGATTATTTTCTTGTACTCATTCAAGAAATTCGTCTATTGCGGCAGCGGTCTCTCGTCGCACAGATGATTCCTTGTAATCTATCCCGAGGGTATTACGCTCGCAATCAGAGGCCTGGTACGTGATTTACGAGACGTGTAATCATGACTACAAGGGCAACAACTCACTCCCGGCTCTCGCCTCACTTTTAATCTTCGTCTAATTAAGCGATAGCTTCGGGCGATAAAACTCTCACTGCCTGCCTGCTTCTTGTTCTTTCGACGAAAGATTTTTTTATTTTTTTATTTTTTCGACGAACTCATGGATCACGCGCCGATACTGCCGGGATATTTCACTGCGTATACACACGCACGAGGGAAGGGGTGGGCCGTTAATTTTGCATCGCCCTTCACATGCGCGTTGTAAATCGCGTAATTGTGATTCATGAAATCTTCGTAAATGAGGGCTTCTACTAAATCATCTCGAGAATATAGTCGTTAGCCATCGTAGAAAGTTAAAAAAAAATTAAAATAAATGAAAGATAAAGAAAAAAAAAATTATTCAAGATTGTAACCAGTTTGCAGTGTGGAATCGCGATTTCACAATGTTCCTATAACACTCGAGTTTTGCGATACGAGTATCGCGATGTAGACATATATATATATATATCTTCATTATGATTGATGAGTTATTTTAAGAAGACATGAAAAACATATCAGATGTCAGCTGTAGATCGCGAATCTTTATAAGTGGAATGGATTATTAAACGTGAAGCAATAATAATAAGAAATACATATATACACACATATATATATTTTTTTTTCGAGCACCGAGATAATGTTTTCTTTTTTATTTAACTTCACGCGATAAGCTATATATTTTTCTCTCTCGGAAATCATTGTCTGTCTACTATTACAGGAGTGTTTTCGCGTTGTCAATCGGTTCGATGCACATGTCAGATAAGACTCGAGTATACAACACGTCGAAGCTGTGCGCTGTGGATACAAGTTTTTTTTTTTTTCTCTTTTTCTTATTTGCTTTCTGTTCTCTCAGCAAACTAGAAACAGAATTAATTGACTGGCCTGGTGAGAGAGATATATATAGCACCAGAGCAATCGTAGTGCAACTTTTACGAAATTAATAACCGTTCGAGAATAGCTGTCTCGGTGGCGGTGTTACGCCGATTCAACTCGACGGTCGACGGACAGGAGAGATATTATATATTACATATAGTGAATATATATACAGAGTATGAGTAATCGTCGGTAATTTGCGGTCGTTAAGCGGGCAACATATACTTAACGTCAATGTGTGCCCTCCGGGCATGTAGCCCTTTATACTCTCGTGCCATAAAAAGAGAAACACGTTTAACAATTCCCCCACACAGCGCCCGACAGAAGTATCTCGCAGCTTCTCTTCGAAACACTATATCGCGTTGACATTCTGTACGACGCGCTATTATCATCGAAAAGTCCTATTTTAAACGCAAATAAACACATTTGCATTTGTGATACTTTGTGCAATGCCGCATGTGTTACGCTTCACTGACGAATAGCACAGATCGAGATCGTCATAGCGATATAGCGGTGCCCCAGAGAATTTCTTCGTTTTATTTTTTTTTTTTTTATGAAAATATTTTTTTTTTACGATATCTCTGCCTCTTATTGACACAGTGGAGCTGCGGCGTTCAAAGTTATCGCTTCAGGTTTTTTACGGTGTCGTATCGATAAATCAATCGCAATGAAAAGTATTTATTACTGTCAACTATCGGTATACTTAGGTTTCTACAACATTTTGAATTCTAATCGGAATTTTTATTATTTTTTTGACACGTGCATCGTAACTCTGTTACGTTTATTTCTGCACCAACACGGGAAAAAATAGTTGGGTGTTGCTAAAAGGTAATTTAAGAAGTGAATATTAAGGATATATATTGAGAGAGACACTTAATTAGTTCAAAGACTATCGCGCGGTCCGCGCGATTCAGATGACAGAGTTAAGGTTTATCACTTTTTTTAGCAGAATATTCCAAGAATATTGCACATTGTTGGGTAAAATTGTTAAGTGTTTATTGAGACACGAATTACAGAGAATCGCCATGGTAAAATTCTACACAATGCTTTTTATTTAAATTGCAAAAAAAATGGATATCTTCTTATTGGGTATCGATTAATCTCGATAAGAACTCGCAATCGATTATGTCGAATAGGAAATGTAATGAGCTCCCGGTCGTGTGAACTTTACCTCGTACTGCTTGACAACCGCCGGAGATTGTGCAAATTCTTTCTGTCCAACATGTGTATGTTCAAAACTGGCTTGGGGTACGACGTCATGATGAAAAATTGGCTGCGCCACATGAGTTTGCTTAAAAATTGGCTGTTCTACCGAGCTGATCTTGAAGGTTGGTATATGCGTGACAACGTGTTTGTACATCGGCTGCTGTACGCCGACATGAGTGTAAGTTGTCTCATGTGCATCCTTAACCGCCGTATCATGGACCCCAACGTGCTTGAAAGTCGGCTGATGCACGCCAATTTGGTTGTAAGTTGATTCCTTTACTCCGACGTGGTTGTAAGTCGATTGGGGTACATGTTCATTCTTAACATGTTCAACAGTCGAAACATGCACATCTGCGTGCTTGTAAGTCGGATGATGCGCTCCGACTTGACTGTAAGTTGGCGCATGAACGTCCTTAACCGCTGTATCATGGACGCCAACGTGCTTGAAAGTCAGCTGTTGCACTCCTACTTCACTGTAAGTTGGCACATGAACGTCCTTAACCGCCGTATCATGGACCCCAACGTGCCTGAAAGTCGGCTGATTCACGCCAACTTGGTTGTAAGTCGATTCCTTTACTCCGACGTGGTTGTAAATCGACTGCGGTACATGTACATTTTTAACATGCTGAACAGTCGTATCATGGACCCCGACATGCTTGAAAGTCGGCTGTTGTACTCCTACTTGACTGTAAGTTGGCACATGAACGTCCTTAACCGCCGTATCATGGACCCCGACATGCTTGAAAGTCGGCTGTTGTACTCCTACTTGACTGTAAGTTGGCACATGAACGTCCTTAACCGCCGTATCATGGACCCCGACATGTTTGAAAGTCGGCTGTTGTACTCCTACTTGACTGTAAGTTGGCACATGAACGTTCTTAACCGCCGTATCATGGACCCCGACATGCTTGAAAGTCGGCTGTTGTACTCCTACTTGACTGTAAGTTGGCACATGAACGTCCTTAACCGCCGTATCATGGACCCCGACATGCTTGAAAGTCGGCTGATTCACGCCAACTTGGTTGT
The DNA here is from genome assembly GCA_964006125.1 of Cryptus viduatorius. Classification (NCBI taxonomy): domain Eukaryota; kingdom Metazoa; phylum Arthropoda; class Insecta; order Hymenoptera; family Ichneumonidae; genus Cryptus; species Cryptus viduatorius. The sequence continues at coordinate 31,598,590 of OZ023220.1, read as the reverse complement.
AAGTCGATTCCTTTACTCCGACGTGGTTGTAATTCGACTGCGGTACATGTACATTTTTAACATGCTTAACAGTCGTATCATGCACATCTGCATGCTTGTAAGTCGGCTGATGCGCTCCGACTTGACTGTAAGTTGGCACATGAACGTCCTTAACCGTCGTATCATGGACACCAACGTGCTTAAAAGTCGGCTGTTGCACTCCTACTTGACTGTAAGTTGGCACATGAACGTCCTTAACCGCCGTATCATGGGCTCCAACATGCTTGAAAGTCGGCTGTTGTACTACTTGACTGTAAGTTGGCACATGAACGTCCTTAACCACCGTATCATGGACCCCAACATGCTTGAAAGTCGGCTGATTCACGCCAACTTGGTTGTAAGTCGATTCCTTTACTCCGACGTGGTTGTAATTCGACTGCGGTACATGTACATTTTTAACATGCTTAACAGTCGTATCATGCACAACTGCGTGCTTGTAAATCGGCTGATGCGCTCCGACTTGACTGTAAGTTGGCACATGAACATCTACTTGCTTGTAAGTCGGTTGATGCACTTGACTGTAAGTTGGCACATGGACATCTACGTGCTTGTAAGTCGGTTGATGTACATGACTGTAAGTTGGCACCGGGACTCCAGGGCGCTTGTAAGTCGGCTGATGCACGCCAAAATGACTGTAAGTTGGCGCGTGAACGTTCATTTGCTTAGTAAGTGTTTGATGTACTCCAACTTGGTTCTGATGATGAACGTATGTTGGCTGATGTACTCCAACCTATCGTATTAATGTATATTACAATAGTTATTGAATGGATCAGCGTCAGACGTGCAACTATGATCATACCTGTGTGTGAGTGGTCTTCGCTAATTCAGTGGTTAATGGTGCATGAGGCACGGTCCGCAATTCCCACTTCAATCCGTTTCTGAAGCTCGAAGGAACTTGGTGAGCTTCGTTGACATGATGAGGCACCCCGTCGCTCGAAACAGCCACCGCAACCAGGAAGACTAAGGTAAGTGAGAACTTCATCTTCTTTTCTGATCAGATAATTATTTTCTAATGTTAAAGCGCGATTCCAGTTGACTACGACACAATGATGATACTTCGATGCTTTCTTCGAGTTGATCTGATGCTGGTTCACAAAATGTGTGCTCTTTATATACCGCGCCCTCCTAGAAAACCCGATCAGCCTCACCCGGATTCACGAAATAATGAACTGTCGTGATGTTATTTATCGAACTGGTCATGGCGTCCTTGGTCAAGGTGATCCAAAGCTTTTCGATGCGTCCGAGGAATAGATGCGGCATATATCATTTGGATAGAAAAGAGATCCGGCATTAAGTCAACGACAACAACGAAGATAGGCAGCTTAAGAGAACCGGCTGCGTCATCGCGACGATAAAAATGAATCACAAAGAAGTTGCAGCCACGAATCGTTTGTCTTGCATAAAAATTCCTCAATTTCAAACTCACCCTAGACAGGAGTTCTTTTTTACTCGATATTTTTGGACCACTCAAAAATCAGTATGCGATCGTTATGGGCTCCGCAAAAATGTAGATTTCTGAGTTTAGATAAGCGGGTTTACCATTCGTGTGAAAATAATGTTGGTGAGAAAATAAAAATAAATGAATAAGATTCATCGTGCTATCTCGCCGGTAATGGGTTTTGAAAAAAGGAAAAAAATGTTGTTATTATCTCGAAATCAGGACAGTGCGCGTCGGTCAATCAGAATCGAATAAAATCAGTTGAAATACGCAGTTTAACAAACTGCTCCATTTTATCGTTCTTGATTATACGATCTGTGTTTCCTTAAACAAAATAATAATAACAACAACAACGCCTTGATCAGCGGCCGTAGAATGTCATAAAACTTTGGCGCGGTGAGTTTTGACGATGTGCTAAAATCGAGCTAAACGTCTAGGTAAGTAGAATATTAATGACGGCTATATTTCATAATTATAGCGATATATAGAGCGCGTTCTCTCTCTCTCCAATTTCCTTTCTCACTCGGGAAAGAGAGAAAGAGAGCGAGGAGCGTTGGAGAGACGGTGAGCCGTGTAGCTCGGCAACTCGCGCCAAGCACGATTTTACGATGCAATTGCTGCCGCTGGCCCGGCATTGCCGCAGCAGCAATGGCGAAACATAAATAACGGATCGTTATACCGAGAATTGTAATTCATTTCGTTCGCGATCCATTTTATTTTGTCGGTGAAAACGCGTCACGAATCTTTTATGGAGCCATCAAGCTGTAGCGTCATTATCTCCTTCGCTCTGCCCTTATACGGGGATCGATTATTTTAGATCGTTTCCAGATAATGGCATTACATTGCCATTGATCACTTTCAATTCGACGACTCGATAGATCATTCCACCCCATCTAACTTAGAACTGCTTATAACAAATTTTAAGGACTGCGCGTTGCACTTAATTAGTAATGGCGATAAATCCATTTAAATTCTACGATTCACGAAGTTACTTTACCGACGAAGCAACGTAAAAACTTACCATTCTCAGCGTTTCTATTTATACATTCTTTCTTTGCCCGAAGTATTGAAACAATGACAACGAACGTTTTTGAAACAATTACGCGTTCCATCAATCAGATTGAAAATCCCACAGCACTCTATAGTTTCGCTGAGGAGTTGGAAGTAGTTGCTGAGATATATCAGCGATCGGTATGCTGGAACGAGGTACTCCCTCTTTCCCTCATTGTTGGGACGACATGATGAATGCACGAACATTGGTGTGGTCATGTTGCGGAAGTCGTAGATAATGGTAATACGTCCGTCACAGATACATAATCGACTCGACGACCGCTTGGGCACCGGTCGCTAAATGATCCTATTTTAAGAAAGCCTCGATGCCGTGGACAACGGCTCGCGGTATGTACGAACACCCGTTTATGTAGATAGATATATATGTATATATATATCTATGATGCCCGCAGGAGTGAGGAATAGAGCTCGTTGAGCATGAAAGCCCTCAGTGATACGTGTAGTATGCATTAGATACGTAAATGTACGTGGTACGTTTCACCATGCGTGAATAAGCACCTCTTGTTAATGCATACGCGATCCCCGACGCAGGATACATAAATTTCAAGCTCGGGCGATGGCGAAACTAGGAGAGTTGGGCTCTACGCCACTGAACGTGAACCACGAGAGAACGAGCAATGTGCCGCTGTGGCGCGGCAAGAGTGGAGTTTCGGTGAGACAACAGGACAGGGGCATCGTCGGTGATTCCGACCCGACGAGCACACACGACGAAGAACAGTTCTCCTCATCGTCTAGCATACAAATGAAGAGTATAAACATGTCGTCATTATCTGTCGGATTTATAACGTGGATAGGAGGACGACGGGCGACCTCACTCGGGGCTCCGCTTGACGTACAGGTGGCTGTCTGTCTGATCCTCGTCGACTCCGCAACGTTTACGCAGTGGTTCCCATTTCGCGAATATCCGAAACTGCGTCTCTTCCTCGATTCCCTCAAAGACCCAACTATTCATATACGCAATATTTGATAAAAGGCATTTTAGTTGCATTCCCTTGCATGGAATTACAATGGGATTAATACCGAAGTCTTCATAATTTATTAATTTCCGGATGTCGAAGTAACAATGGTTCATCTGTACCTCGTTTGAGTCAAGAAAAATATTTTTGTCTGCTTATTGATAAATATCATTTTGGTTCTAAAAAATCGTTTTTCATTTAATAAAAATAAAAATGTTGAGTACAGTTTGTCTAAAAAAAAAAAAAATCGATGACGACAAACGAGTATAGCCGGTTAGGGACAGCATTGAGTCATTAAGAAAATTTATTCATTTATTGTAGGAATTTTAGAGTTTACAGAAAAATTAGTTTATCTGTATCCGGTTTGGGTTATGTAAAACACTTTTCATATGGTAATCGATGATTTTCAGTTTAGGTTTAAAAATAAATCCTTTATCCGTTAAAAAAAAGGCCCGTATGTCGTTTTTCTAAAAAAAAAAAAAATAAAAAAAAATACGATGAGCAAGAATACTCGGTCGGTAATTTTTGCGTTGTCATGCGTAATAGAACGTTTTTCAATTGAAAATTCGTCGAAAAAAAAGGTACGACAAGATTAATCGGTTAGCGGCTATCACTCTGTCGCGTTCCATCCGCGCGGTAAAATGTGCATCGATGCGTCTCCGCAGCAATCTCGAGGCTCTTCCGGCTCGCGAGATTGTACGGTGGTAAAAAAAAACCCATAATCGCAGAGTGTTAAATCGGTGATGTGAAGAATTCTCGCGTTAAAGTAACCGTTGAGACGAAGAAAATAGTCGACAGGTGTCCTTGCTATCACCTGGTCTGTGGACGGCAATCAAGTCGAGTGTAATCTGTGCAACGTCGAGAGAGCGAGATATCGCAAGAAATCGTATGAACATTTCCACTTAACAGATTTGCGGCCGGTATAACATATACGCAACAAGCGCGCATTACATATATCATTCGACATTTTATTTGCCGCGTGGTTATAGCGTAGTGTCTTAAATTGTCATTATTGTTGTATTATCGAACGTCGGTGTTTCGAATTACCGTAATATATACCGAGTGGGATTGGTTCCCATTAGATTCAAGAATTTCAAACTCGGTAATTGCGATATCCGAAGCCAATGAAATTCTGTTCCTTTGTTCGCGTCGAGAGAGCCGTCGTTGTTTCTGTCTTCTGTGTCGTTATATTCTCTCGCGTTCGGAATATAAAATCTCTCTCATCCCCCCTCCTCCCCCGTTCCATGTTTCGCGTCGCTCTCTCAGACTTACGGCAAATCTTTCGTTCGTTGTCTTTCATTCTCTTTCAACCCCGCGACGTTCGCGACGCTCGTGGAACGACATTTGATTTATGCAGCACGCTGACGAGGCGACGGAAAATAAAGGAGAGGAGATGAATAACATTACGTGTCTCGAGGGCGAGGGTGCACGGTTATGCTCGATGGTTCCTACTCTTATTCTTCGCGAGAGGATAAATAAATCTCGCGCTCGCCCGTCAAACAGTGCGCGGTGCTCCGTAACTGCAGAAACGACGAAAGGGGGAGACGAGGAGACGCGGCTCAATTTTAATAATTCAATGATGGGAAAATCGCCTTTCGTGTTTCCCCCTTCGTATACACAGATTTCATCAGAATTCACGCGAGGATGAAGGGAAGTATCGAATATATTTGATATAAATACGATTTCCCGAGAAAACTCCGCGAAACGTCTTGTCCGACGTTTTTTCTCGATTAATTTTATTTATTTCATCTTTTATTATTAGTTTATCTCCGATAGATCTGTAGCTGAAGTAGTACAGCATCCGTGTTCCGTTCGTTTGAATCTTGACGTTCGGCTTAACCGAGCTATGAGTATAGTTAACGAAATTGGATTGAGAAATGTTGAGACTGCCTCGAGGGGTGTGCCACTGATATATATATACATATATATATACATCCATATACATAGATACAATCTACCTGTGTATTCTATGCATAACGCAATGCCAATTGCCAACAGATAGGAAATTTATCGTCAAGAACGATAGAGAGTCCCGTAGTAAAGCGTCGCGAGAGATGAAGCTATCGAGGAGTCGAGAGAGGCACACAGTTCGAATGATATAGTGAGCCTATGCGCAACATAGCTCTCGATTATATATCGCTCGGTTGCCAATTAACAAACGTCGTATCGTTATGTTTCTACAGAATATAACATAGTATAATGTAACGTCGGGACGCAAAGGCACAGTAATTAGGCGCGAGTGAACGGGCGAGACTCGCATAACAGGAAATCGTTTGGCTGCTCTGTGGAGAACTCAAACGAATGCGCGCGCGCGCACGTTCATTCATCTTCTAATGAAGCCGACGCGCGGTGTAACGAATCAAACGTCGAATGGAGATGTCACGGTACTAATTATTGCTCTCGTGTCGGTTCTCAAGAGAAAAAGACAAGAGAGAGAGAGAGAGAGGGACCATTAATACCTTGCAGGATCGGTCGTTAAAAAATCCACGCTCGTTGCATATTGTCGGTGCAATAAACCCTTAACGTCTAAAAGTACGAATGGTCGCGAGGTGTTCCGCGATAATCATTCATCACAGCTTTGCCTGATGATATTTCATTTGTTAATTACGGTATTTTTTCATAAATAAAAAAAAATTAAATTGTTTAATAATAGATCGCGATACTAGTATCGGAAAGCGAGACCTTCGCAAAGGTTAGGAAGCGGCGCACGCGCCGAGTCGAAGAAAGTGTGAAATAATAAAGAAATGCGTGAAAAAATGAAGGAATCTGAGGATCTGCGCATGCGCAAGAATATTATTTCACGCCTTACTACAAATACACGATTTTCCGAACGCTTTACAGGCACGGAACGTGGGACATTCATGGACATCAGTCAATTATGCTGCGTCGTCTTGTCCTCTAGATCAATAGGTAGTAACGCCAGTTGCTCGATCCTCACAGTTTTAAAATCTCAAAATTTCGCGCCCTTGGCTATAGAGGGCGCCCCTGCTCCTTCCAGACGCCATTACGTCTTTCTGTGCGATCCGAGACAGTCGTAATAAAAATTGTTGCAAAATTTTATTTATTTTGAGTGGTTAATTGCGATTAACAAAGGAAAAAATGAGTTCACCGTTATCAGAAAAAACACGGCGTTCAAGAAATCGACGAAGTTCGTCGCGGGACGCTTTCTTGGAAAAATTACGGTGCCTGGAAGAAGAATACAAGCGATCGCGTCCCCGAGACGCGCCATCGAAGTCTCAACGAGAACGTTCCCGATCGCGTTCCCGGAACGCGCGCCCGAAATCTCGGCGAGAACGTTCGAGATCACGTCACGACAGACGTGCGACAATATACGATTCGGACAAAGAGAATGGTGAGCGTCTCGCTGACAATATCAGACGACCGTCACATTCTAGTCGAATTCGTTCAACATCGAACAGGCGAAGAAGAACCCACTCGATGAGTGAATCCGACGAAAAGAACGGTGAGCGTTATCTGCGAGAAACGTCACGTTCCAGTCGAGGGAGTTCGAGCGATCGAGAATCGCGGGACTCAGTGTGCGAGTCCGGCAATGAGAGCGGTGAGCGGAGTCCGCGAGATCCGTCACGTTCGAGGCCGTCACCGTCGAAGAAGCCGGCAGAACAGAAATCTGCCGAGGAAGGAGTTATCACAGAACTCAATGAATCGACGTTGGGCTTACTCGGTGAGGATCCGTCTAAATATGACCAAACTGGCCCCGATATTCACCTTGCAGTAGCAGAACGTTGGACGAAAATATTGCAAGACGGTCTACCGAAAGAGCAAAAGAAGGATTTACAAGATAAGTATCCAACTATTGGTAATTGTCGTCTCACTAAAGCACCAAAGCTTAATCCCGAAGTTAAAACGGCAATGTCGGCGACGGCGATAAAAAAGGACGCGTATCAATACCTCGCCCAAAATCAATTGGGAGCTGGTATCAACGCGATTGGGGCAGCGTTAACGGAGGTCCTTAAAGCTGAAAACAGTAACGAACAGACGATTCATACGTCAAAATTTATCGAGCGATTAGCCGATGCAGGCAGAATTTTGTCCGATTTACATCACGATATGTCGAAAACGAGAAAATCATTTATCGTACCGGGATTAAACCCAATCGTGAAACATATCGCCGACGAGAGTTCGATTGACACACTCTTGTTCGGAGAGAAATTTGCCGACAATCTCAAGGCCGCCAAAGCTATGGAAAAATCGTCGAAAGATTTAGTAAAACAAGGTAGCGGATATCGGAAGAGTTTCGGTACAGAATCCCGAGAAGACCATCGCCGCTTTCATTCTTCGCGTCCGAGACAGCGCGGATATACTAATCAGCAGACGTTAAACTGGCGTCGTCCCTCCGGGATGAGTCTCCGGGGCACTCAACGGAAGGGACAGAAGGCGAGAGACTTCCGACCCAAGGAGAATCGTCAACGCAAAGATTAGACTCGGTGAGAATCGCAGGGCGAGTAAAACATTTTTTCTCGGAATGGAAAAAATTAACGAACGATTCGTTTATTTTACAATGTGTTCAAGGATATATTATCCCATTCGAGAGTCAACCTCAGGAGCGATTAAACAGTATAGAACCGCGATTATCATTACAAGAAAAACTGGCTTGTGATACTGAGGTTAGGAAATTGCTCAAAAAAGGGGCAATTTCTAGATGCAGTCCGAGTAAAAATCAATTTATCTCACCATATTTTTTGATTCCCAAACCAAATGGTGAGATGCGCTTTATTCTCAATTTAAAGCAATTAAATAAGCACATTTTGGCGCCGCATTTCAAAATGGAAGATAAAAAGACGGCTATTCGCCTTATGCGTAAAGATTCGTTCATGGCGTCGATAGATCTCAAAGATTCGTATTTTTTGATTCCTGTGAAAAAGTCGTATCGGAAATACCTCAGATTTAGCTACAAAAATCAATTATATGAATTTAACTGCATGCCGTTTGGATTATGCACGGCTCCCTTCGTTTTTACCAAATTAATGAAACCGGTAGCTGAATATTTGAGGTCGAAAGGGTTTTTGTCGGTATTTTACTTAGACGACATTCTCTTGTTTGGAGAGTCGGTACGCGAGTGCCAAAGAAATGTTAGGAAAACTAGAGAGTTGCTAGAATCCGTAGGTTTAGCTCTCAATCTTGAAAAATGCAATCTCGTACCTACGAAAGAAATAAAATTTCTCGGTTTTCTGTTCGACTCAGAAAAATTTTGTTTGAAGCTATCACGAGAAAAAAGGACTCAAATATACGAGTTAGCAATAAAATTCCAACAAATTCGGCATTGTAAAATTAGAAAACTCGCAGAATTCATTGGAGTGTTAGTAGCCGCGTGCCCCGCAATTCGTTACGGACTTCTATACACAAAAAATTTGGAAAGAGAAAAATACTTAGCGTTGGAAAATACGAACGGCGATTACGATAGAGACATGATGATTTCAGAGAAATTAATTCCGGATTTAAAATGGTGGGCAGAGAATATTGAGACGTGTGTAAACCCGATAAGGGAAGATCGTTTCGAGTTGGAAATTTTCAGTGATGCATCCCTTACTGGTTGGGGGGTCGCATGTGACGGGGACCGAACACACGGATTCTGGAATAATCAGGAACGTAAAGAGCATATAAATTTTCTCGAATTACAGGCTGTATTTTACGGCTTAAAATGCTTCGCTAAAGATAAACGCGCATGTGAAATATTGCTGCGTATCGATAATACAACAGCGTTGTCATATATAAACCGTATGGGTAGCGTTCAGTTTCCGAAACTATCGAAACTATCAAAGGAAATATGGCAGTGGTGTGAGGCGCGTGATTTGTGGGTTTTTGCGTCGTACATTAGTTCGAGCGAGAATAAAGAAGCAGATTCGGAATCGAGAGTTGTACAAAGCGAAACCGAGTGGGAATTAGCCACTTGGGCGTACGAAGAAATCGAATTGTCATTCGGGAAATTTGATATAGATTTGTTCGCGTCAAACGCGAATACGAAATGCAAGAGGTTTATTTCTTGGCACAGAGATCCCGAGGCATGGGCGGTGGACGCGTTCACGGTCCCGTGGACCGGCCTATTCTTTTACGCGTTTCCGCCGTTTGCGATTATCTTACGAACAATTCGAAAAATAATTTCTGACAAAGCAGAAGGAGTTTTAATTGTACCCTTTTGGCCTACACAGTCCTGGTATCCGTTATTTAATAGGCTACTTGCCTCAGAACCGATTCGATTTAACCCCGAAAATGATTTATTAATCGATAATTGCAGGCAATACCATCCGTTACGTACGACGCTTTCCCTGGTTGCCGGGAGATTATCGGGCAAGCGTTTGCGGTAAGGAACGTACCTCAAGACTCTATCCCTGTTATGATGGCGTCTTTATCGGAGGGAACGTTCAAACAATATCGAAAACCATTGAATTTATGGTGGGACTTTTGTCAAAAGAAGACGATTTCTCCATTTCGAGCTCCGGTTGCGAGCGTTCTCGAATTTTTGACGGATTGCCTTGCTAAGGTTAAAACATATGGTACGCTAAACTCATATCGTTCAGCTCTGGCGTTAATTGTCGGAGAAGACATAGGACAGCACCAGATTATTAAAAGATTTTTTCGCGGTGCGGCTCATTTGCGGCCTCAGACTCCGAAATACGAGGAAATCTGGGATCCTGATCCGGTACTATGTCATTTAAAAACACGCTGGCCCCACGAGGCATTGTCACTTGAATCGTTAACTAAGAAACTAGTCATGTTGTTAGCGTTAGTTACAGCCCAAAGAGTACAAACCCTTACAAAGATAAGATTAAGTAATATTAAAAAAGATGATAACGAAATAAGAATTAAAATAACAGACAGAATAAAAACATCAGGTCCGGGAAAAACCCAGCCGTTGTTATTGCTACCGTTCTTCACGGAGCAGCCGAGCTTGTGCGTGGCATCCGTGTTATGCTGCTATATACATCGCTCGGCACACATTAGAGGTAATGAAGATATTTTGTTACTAACTTTTAAAAAGCCACATCGACCTGCGACAACGCAATCGGTTAGTAGATGGCTCAAATGTGTGATGGCCGAAAGTGGAATCGATGTAAACATTTTTGGGTCTCATAGCACAAGGCATGCCGCTACGTCGGCAGCTTTCCGAAGAGGTGTCGATATCGAAACGATTCGAAAGGCCGCGGGCTGGACGCAAAAATCGACGGTCTTCGCGCGGTTTTATAATCGGCCTCTGATAAGAAATATAAGTGTAGCGAGATCAGTTATTAACGCGGTCTCTTAGACTTGTTAATAAACTGTACGTTTACTATTAATAATCTTTAGAGTTAAGAGTTATGTTCAAAAGATGTGTTCAAAAAAGTTGTGATAATCATATTAAAAACGTTTAAATACAAATTGCATCAACCTTTAAACAACTACCTATTGATCTAGAGGACAAGACGACGCAGCATAATTATACGATCAAACGAACTTACCTAAGTGATGTTCGATCGTGATTATGCTAGTCGTCTTGTCCGAATAGATCAATCCCACCCTGTTATTCCCAACCCTAATTGATCTATTCGTGACGCAATTTGTGAGCTTTCAAATGTAATGGCGTCTGGAAGGAGCAGGGGCGCCCTCTATAGCCAAGGGCGCGAAATTTTGAGATTTTAAAACTGTGAGGATCGAGCAACTGGCGTTACTACCTATTGATCTATTCGGACAAGACGACTAGCATAATCACGATCGAACATCACTTAGGTAAGTTCGTTTGATCGTATAATTTTTCTTTAATGTCTCAGGTAACCCAAAGAAAATAAAAAAAAAAATTGTTAAAATGATTCCTTTCGACAGTTTCAATCCCTATTTCACGAAATCGATTTTTTTTTCGTATTTAAAAATAAACGCTTATAATCACTTTAATATTCGCTAATTTTCGATGCATTAACATCATAGTCGATTATATTTAAAAAAAAAAAAAGGGCACCAGACCTCCCCCTTTGCCCTTTGTCGTTTTATCGAGAATTGCGAAAAGTCTCTCGTTTCTTTTGGTTTGTATGCACACGTACTTATAATAAGAAACCAAAGAGGCTGTGCAGCAGCAGCGACTCTTTCTCTCTCCATCGTAACTGCGGTACGTGTTTGCGCGAGCATTATGAAAAAAAATAAGAGTCAGCTCACGGCAGCTGAAGCGCGCAGAAACGCTAGCTAGCAGCTAGCAGCGGCAGCAGCAGCAGCAGAGGCCACAACCAACCCTCTGCAGATTTTTCGTGACAAGATAAGCCACGTCCTGTTTACTCTGGACCGCCTGCCTGTACGAAGATGCTCGTTAAGCCTTTTAGTGGCGTCGTATCGCGCGAGCAACCCTCAAAGCCGTATATCACCGGTACTCCGCGCTCTCTTCTCTTTCTCTCGAGCGAAGCTGAGTCACAACCCGTACCCAGCTACTAACGCCGCGCTTCTCGGCATCGCACGCGGACGAAACGGCACTGCGACATTATCCAAGAATACTACCCGAACTTTAGTGGCGTCTGGTGTACAAGATTCGGCTCTTAGACCGGGTCAAACTTTCAGCATTCTATTTTCGCTATATATATACATAGAAGAGGGGAGGGGGGAAAAAATAGCTCTCACCGTAACGGAGTTAACAGGTGAAAGGAGCAAATCGTGTAGGCGATCTTTCAACATGCACGCTGCTTCTGCACATTAACTGCGTTCCTTTTGTTCGCACGATAAAATTGTGCACTTAGCGTACCGTAAAAACAATGCCGAAGGATCTATCAAGATCCCTTGAAATTAAATTAAACGCGTAAAAATGTTGAAAAAAAAATAAAATTTTTGAAATTTTTTTTTTCTTCTTTCGATCGCTTTAAAAAAAAAATCTAAAAAAAATTGATGAGGGGAAAGAAATAATATTGATATCGCGAGTTCAGCATTACTGCAAGTAATTCAATGAATTGCGTTCGATATCTGCCGTCGCAGTCCAATAACTGTGATAACTAAACCCATTATTTGTCTCTCGAAGTATTGACAATACTTTTGTTTTCTCACGACGTCGGCAATATCTTTAAAACGCAACATCGTTGACTTTGCTGAGGAGAGTGTTTTCTCTGACGGATGAAGGATGCTGCGGCAATACCGATAAAAATGTAAAGCGCACGTATACAATAAACAATTTACAAGAGTCATTGGCGCGTTACTTGTATTGTTTTCAATGGCAATTCGCGTTTGATACGGAGAGCCGAAGAATAACGAGTAAAAGAGACGACAAGATGAGGAAGAAACGAGAGACACGGTTCGCCAATCTCACGATCTGCATCGGACCCTCTCGGCTGTAGACTATCTCGCGCCAGTGGCGCGACTCGTCGTTAATGTAGACGCGCGTTCGAGCGTATAGTATAATAATATAACTATACCCATCGAGACAGAGGTATATACATAGTAAATGAAAAAAAAAAAAAAACAAAAAAAAAAAACGTATACACCGATACGAAACCTCCGGGCAACATAACGGTGTGTAATCTCTTTCGCCCGAGCAGAGATGCTGTTGGATTCTCGGTTGCGAGACACAGTAGCAGACGAAGAGATGCTACCGCAGCGGTGCTGTGCGCGCTGTGCACCTTTCTTGACTAGCTGGTGCTCGAGGTACGAAGCAATAACTGGTCATGTCGCCCAGTAATTCAGTAGCCAATTAGTTAGACGGCGCGGGACTGAGAGTTCTCTCGGCAGAAGATATCTATCTCGTTCGGTACGCGACGAGGCGAACGCTTGCACACCACGAGACTCTTCCTGTGCGCTGGATGCTGTTTTTTCTTTACACACTCCGTCTCTCTCCGCGGCATTGCGCTCCTCTCGGCGTTGTTACTTACTCCACGTTGCCACGAGGTATCCAACCCGTACGTACGTTTCAACACAGAAACAAATACCACGTAGGCGATTGCGCGAGTACGGCGGTCGCAGATCTGAAAGCCTCATTGGCATGTGCATCTCACGGGGTTAACTGGTTTCGGATTCTCGACCAGATCGTTTCGCGCGAATCAAGGTGGCTGTACACCATCGCCATCACCGCCGGAAAGTTATAGAGGCACAGGAATCCCGAAGAGATAACACTTCGAATCGCTTTCATAGAATACTCGCCAAGCTGTGTTCGCTTGTTTAATTTAATTATCAAAGTGCGGGAGAGCTTATTGCTGGATTTCCGATAATTATTATATCTGCGTAGTACTTAATTTAAAAAAAAAAATGAAAATAGATCCGAAAAAAATAAAAATAAATCGATATATGGGAGATATCATCGCTTAATCGACAATAGTTATATTCGCTTCTAAAAAAAAAAAAATACGTATTTTTTTTATCAATTATGGAAATATTATACTTAAAATTGGCAAGTCGTGTCATACTCCGATTTTTTAAGGGTCCACATAAAAAAAAAGCCGACGGAGCTCTTCGTAAAAAACATATAACCGATTTTCATCGCAATTAATCTTGTCGTCGATTTATTTACAAAATTGCTTTCGACAAACAATGATGAGGGCGAGTGGAATGAGATCTCTCGGAAGATCTTTGCAGCGCCGAGGATGGTGGGCTTCGGCTTCAGCTGCCCGCTTGGGTGCCGTAAAAATTAAGCAGAAGCAGCAGTACCGAGAGGTACCTTACGCGCGATCGCGGAATTCTTGGATAAATTCTTTCGCATGGCGGCAGCAAATTTTACTGTATAGAATTTATCCATAATCGGTTGGATTTCCGAACGCGAGTTTCAATTATCCTCCTCCCAGCTTTCAGTTCCCACCCTTCCGAAATTTACCGATTTTCGATACACCAACGAAGGTTTCGTTACACCGCCGGATCTGTGGTAAAATCAGCAAATCAGCAAAGGCGCACATTACAGTTCGATATTCGCGCACGCGGAATCAAAGACAACGAAAGAGTCGGCAAAGTCCCGAGGCCCTCGTAGATCTCGTAGTATGCGAGTCCCTTCGGTGTAGAGAAGGAAAAGAAATGGTATTAACGGGTGCGTTCGCGAAAAGAAACACACATTGGAGAGAAAGACAGAGAGAAAGGGTAAAAGACGGGAGGGGGCGGTGCGGTAGGCTCAGCACACTTTCTTGTGTCGGGTGAATTATGCTCTACCCGGACCATAACTTACCAACACCGAGTTAATGCGTGCCGGTGTAATCCAACCTCCCGGTCGGCGGTGAGAGAAGGAAAGATCGTAAGAAGAGGCATTGGTGTGAGAAGGAAATAAAGTGAAAAGGAGCAGCGCGCAGCCGCGTGGAAGCAGGACGAGCCGAGACGGCCTACCTGCGGGGCCTAATGAGTAGGTGTTTGTTGGACATCCTGACACGTTTTACGACTCACCAGATTACCTCTCGGATGTTCGATAGATAGAGCCGCGCGCTGTTCTGGCATCGGCAGCCGAACCACTCTCTTTTATTTTTACCTTTTTTCTTCCTTTTCTCTATCTTATATACAGGTATCTATGTATATATATATGGTGTTTTCACTGTATATACTATCTCGTTTCTGTTATCTCCATCTTTCTCTCTCGTTTGTGCCTCGGGCAACCCTCCCCCAATCGACCCACCCGAAGGCTGGACCAGCAGCAAAGATTGGATATGGGGCCCTCTCTCGAAGCCCTCGTCTGAGATTTACTGCGCGGTTCGTCGAGAGCGTGCGCGCTCGCGCGACTCTCGTACGATTTCATCGGGATTGTAACGATATCGCGCTTATATCGGACCCTCGTTACTCTCACTCTTTCCTTCTCATACGGCCGGTGAGCCCGCGAAACGGCGCTCTCGGTCCCCGATACTTTCGAGGGCTTCGTCGATACAACTGGTATACAACGTAACCGACGAGCGTGCACGGGGGATTAAAAATTATAGGATTGATACTGATTTAGAAGAGGGAAGGGACATTCTCGTCGAGAACCCGTGTCGCGAAAATCCCTCTGATACCCTCTCTCGCGCTGCCGCTCTACCGCCTCGGTTCGCTGTTTTTTCTTTTTTTTTTCTTTCTTTTTCTATCTCACTCCATCTGATACTCGGCCCGACGATTCGTTCGCATTGATCTTCCTTTATTGCGTTGCTTTTCGGGCGAGCGATCGCCGCGTAGCGACAGTAGCTGCGACCTGTCTCTCGTTTATCTTCTCGAGAGCCTCTATACGAGACCAAATTCGGTACGCTCGGCATTCTCTCTGTCGACGTTCCTTTTCGACACCGAGAATATCGGATTGTGAAAGGATTCACTGCAACACCAGCGATACTTATAATTGCCGTGATCTCGTGAAACTTTCGACAGTCCGAATGAATTAAAAAAAAAAAAACACACAGATCGATTCTATAGAAAAGTTATTGAATTTTTTTCCACGTGTAACAACGGCAAGGTGCCAATTGACGATTTTTTTTTTTTTTTTGGAATTACGAAATGTTCCAATTTTTATTGTATATCATCGATTTATCTCTATATCTATAGTTGGGAGGGTGGGGGCGGTAAAAAATAAACTAATTTTCTCGGCTTTCCGGTGAACGAGAGAAGGATCCTTACCGCGATTCTCCGAAAGAAGGTTCGTTCATTGCGGCATACACACGCCAACGAGATCGCGGAGAGGACTTTGGGGTCCGGCCGACCGGCGTCAGTCGCGCTATTTCGGTTCGCGCCGTATCCGCTCGTAAAAGTCGCCCGAGGCGCGGGCATCCATCCTAATTAACAACCATGGAACCAGGTACGGGACAATCTGATAGCGCATCGGGGGCCCCGAACGTGTAGAGAGAAGTGGAGAGGAGAGATGGAAAGTGGTGGAAGAGAGCGAAGAGGGTATAATCCGCTCGTTACCAACACGAAGATCCCCTCTGGGCGAACACTCACTTTGAGTCTCGTAGAGGTAAAGCCATTGGCTATGTTTCTCTTCGCCGGATCTCTCTCTCTCTCGGAGAGAGCACCTTATACTCTTTGCTTCCTTTTCCGTGACTCTCCGCGTTGCTCCGGACTTCATCCTTCTACGTATTCGGCGAGTTGAGCTCGTCGTCGAGTTCTTCGAGGGCGATAGGACTGGCGCCTGAACGAGGAGAACACAGAGTACCGGCAACAGTCTAGCGCCTCGGAGATTTACCATTCCCGGAGGGTCTCTAACCGTCTTCTCCGCCGAAGACTTTATATATACCACAACCGATTGGGTTTACATTGCAAACAAAGAAAGAAGGTCTCACGATCGTATATTTATGTAGAGAAAATAAACTATACAGCATTTGACTGTTCGATGTATATATATATACGAATATATGTATAATATATATCTCATTGGATCAGACACGCGAAATGAGAACGATTCGCGTACAAATGGCTCAGGGCGATCGAGAAACCAACCGCTAGTTCCGCTTTATGATCCCATAAATATCTCAATAGGATCTTAAATTATATCTGCCCGCACCGTACAACCTCATTCACGCTCTTTCGCTTCTCTTACCCTCTACTATATAGGTGCTTCGTCTTTATGTATCTATCTTGCGATTCTCGCGACTTTCTTAGATCGGAGTTATACCCGATGCTCTCTCGTTCTCCGCCTCATTCGTCTCCTCGATAGCTATGTCTATAGCCTACTTTTACCGGGTTGCTATATGTGCATTTAGCGAACGTCGGGAGGCTCGCCGAGTTTTCACGAGGGGATGCGCACCCGCGCGATCCGTCTATGTGTCTCCGCGCGTGTATGTGTTTCTGTGTGCGGAGGAGACGTTACCGTTATTTATGGCCTCGTTTATCAAGGTGGCACCCCTTCCCCCCCCCCCCCCCCCCCCCCTTTTTGGAGCAGCAACGCTCGCTTGGCTCTCTCGACCGATCCAGACTATCCGCCACTGGGCTGGCAAGCCAATCCCGAGATATATCGGCTTCCCGATACGAATCCCGTGGCGAACGGGCACCCCTCCGTCTGCACTCTAGTTGTTATCCGGTATATCCTACGGAACCGTTACTGCGTTACCAACGTACATACGCCTTCGATCGTCTTTCGCACCGTTGAGAGAGCGACGAAGGCTACGAGGCACGCGCAACGAGCGAACACCCCGCGGGGTGTTTTCGTAACCCATCAGCTTCGAAGCGAAGAGGATAAAGGAAATTAAATGTAAAAAAAGTCTGAAAAATACGTCCTGTTCGATCGACGAAAAAAATGTACGTGAAAATTTCAATTTACGTCCAATTGAAGACGTGTATTTTTTATGTATTTTTTTTTTTCGATAAAATCGAGTAATACAAAAGAATATAAGATTTTTTTAATTCCGAGAAATATTGCAGCGAAGATAATAAAATTTGTGAGATTCTGATTCATGAATGATAAAATGTATTAAAATAAAAATATTTTCGTCTCGTAGATTTTTTTTTTCGATGTTGTGCTCACGAGTCTCATGAAATATTTTTACGAGCAGTAAATTAAAATGAATGTAAGAATTTGGTAACAGCGATACAATTTTCAATGCATTTCGTTTTTTTTTTTTTTCGTGAAATGCCATCGTTTTTTCGAGCTCTGCCGCTGTTTTGTACGCAGAGGGGGTGTTTGGTACCGGGCGAGTTTAAACGTGATAAATGTAAATTCACGCAAATGTGGGAAAGAGGAATCGGGACGGTGGTGATGCCGGTGTTCTCTCGAGGGACCCGTGAAAGCTCGACGATAGCGGCAATTAGTGGTGCGGCCCCGAGCAGACCGTTCGTTTCTGCACTCACCTCTGCTACAGAGCGCACTCGCGTTCTCGTCGCGGTTGGGAAGTTGATGAGGGCGCGGTTACACACCCCCGCGGCGAAGAGCTATACGGCCGGAGCATCAGCTTCGCCACGCATCACTTTCAACGTGCCGATTTTCCTAATCCATTTCACGAACGAATCGTCGCTGATGGTGACGCGCGTCGATAACGCCTCCCCCATGCAACGAGCGACGACGCGAGCCGATGGGGGCTCATAAATATAAGAACATCGTTCTTCCGATCGCTCGAAGCCCGCGGCACGAAATGTTCCTTCGAGCATTCGCCTCATCCGTCTCCGTTTCGATATCGGAACCCTTCGCTGCCGCGTGAATATCGAGACGTCGTTCTCGTCGACGTTGAGAAATTCGGGTTTGTCTTAAACTCGATTGACTACGTTTTGTCGAAGGGGATGAACCGTGACAATAGAGTTATCCTTCACGCGATGGAATAGATCGATAAAGGACGATTCTATACTCGTATCTATTTTCCCTCTGTTATCATAGACGTCGGAAGAATGTATTCGAATCCATGAAATTCGCAATATTTTTTTTTTTTTTACGAAGAATTCTTACGAACACAAGTACACGACGCAAACAGCAATACGACAAACCATTGATGACAATGGAGCTTTTTCTACGAAATTCTCGAATAACTATCGGTCCTCAGGCCACCTGTATGTTATTTCTATCCGCATGCAATCCCCCCGTGTCTATAGACAATGTATCTAAACAATAGTTGCCACATTGGGACAAAACAAGCGAAACAGGATCTCTCGGAATAGACCGAAGCGGATAAGGAGCGTTGCGAAGAGAAGTGTAGGAGCAGAGTAATCAATGAAAGTTTACCTTTCTACCCGATACACGAAAGGCACGGTGGAAGGTGCGGCGGTGGCTACACGGATAGAAAGAGCTTTTCGAATCCTCAAAGCATCAAACCGTCTGTGGCGCTAATGTAAACCGAACCTGTCGAGGAAATAATGGAAAGGCTGTGGCTTTACGATTCCGCAGCGGTTCGTGAGCTTTTGGAGAAAAGTTGCGGGAGGGAGGGAGGGGGCAGTTTGCCGCTGAGGCACCACAGACAAAGATAAATAAATGAAGGAAACGCCGGTCGCGCACAAAGGGAAGCAATATCCTTGTGCCGTGTAGCCTGTGGCCTCGTCGCGTCCGGGAGTTCGCGGCTTCTCTTCTATGTTCATCGCTCTCTTTCGCTATAGGCACTCACGACTGTGAAGCATCGTACGCTATTATTGTACACACTACGGCACGAAGAAGGAGAGAGAGCTAATAGGGGTTGCGGTAAACAAGCCGTTTCTACTGCGGAAACATCGCGCCTCTCCCCTCTATGACTCCATCTTCACTACAGAGAGTCGACATCGCAGTTTTCCAACCTCTTTCCTCCTTTCTCTTATCCTTTTGGAAATCCCTCTCCCCATCCCGTTTCGCGTACGTATTACGTTCTCGTTCCCGGCGGCGAGAGAGACTTCCGTTTTCAACGCGGCAAGCCCACCCCCCCTCCCCCCCGACTGTCATCCGGTTTCGTGTCCACCAACGAACTCTTTCCTTCTGCTGCTATTCTCAAACAACTTTCTTTACTATGCACCGATGTGTACTCTCTGTACTGTACCATCATCTCGTCTCTACCTCGTTTTCATTTCTTATTATCCTTCGGTCTGTGTGCTTTTTTTTTGTTTCGTTGTTTGTTTGTTTTTTTTTTTCTTCATTTACCGAGACTTTGTGCAGTTGCTGATGAGAATCCGACGAAAGAAGCGACTAAGATAATACGCGCTGAGCGTATTATGAGACGAGTCGTTAATATTCTTGGCTTTGCTTCGAGATTTTACTCGTCTCTGTATCTCCTAACTTGCGATTCGTGAATTCTTTATTGAAACGTCAAGCGAAGAGAGAAATTATAAACATCACTGCCGCGGTCCTCCTACGAGTCGAGTCGTTAGCGTTATCAATCAATGCGAGAGAGCCGGAGAGTGCTGGTAAATGCCAGAGGCGCACACGCGGCGCCGATATCTCTTCCACGAGGATATTATAATACAACGCTGGTCGACCGCCTCTCCTTCTCTTTCTCTCTCTCTCTCTCTCTCTCTCTCTTTCTCTCTCTCTCTGTGCACGCGCGTTCTTCGCCGCCCAGAGATCAGCCGATGACCGATACGAAACACCACACCGCGAAAGACCTCAGTGAGAGTGTATACAGTCGTACATGTGCCCTCGTATGTGTACGGAACCGCGGGTGGCAAGATGCTCGATGGACTCGCCTTGTCAAAATGACGAATGGGCCCAATCGATCAACGAGTACACGAACTGTGCGGCTCTTCGTTCGGGCACCGCGTGCGGGCGTCAACGTCGGGACAGAAACTTCGGTTATATAGCTATACGCCGACATTTATGAAAGCCACACGCGTTGTCCGGCTTTGCTATCTATATTTAAACTACTGTTCGTCGAGAAAATCTAACAGCGGCGAGCGGCGTACCGGCTCTTTGGAAATCCCGTAAATATTTCGGTTCACCAGAAAAGCTTAACGCGCTGCTCTCTAATGTTTATTAACACGCTTCTCGGAAGAAAAAAATAATAAAATGAAAACGATTTGTTGAAGACGATTAGTACGGCGACACATCGTTCGCGATATATTTTTAAGACAGACGAATGATTTTTATTTTTTTTTTAATACACTAAAACCAATTGCTACATATTCCTCTTATCGTATAACCGGAATATTAGCTTCGTGATAATATTTTTAGGCGATATTTATAAAGTTTAAAAAAAATTGAAATTGTACGCAGAATTTTTTCGGGATAATTTGATTTTTTTGAATACGAGACAATTGTGGTTCGTCAGAGTGCATTTAAGGGATACATTCTTAATACTCCGATCGAAGACGACAGTCAGCGATTCGAAGGTAATCCCATTAGAGTTTCGTCATCGTCATGAGAAACGAAAGAAATGATATTACGAAGATATGACTCATGGCGACAGTGTCCGAACGTATACAGAGTGACACTCGCGATTTTATCAGCGAAGAGTCACGAATCATCTCACCATGTGGCCGATAAGTCGGTCGGTAAAAAAAAAAAAAAAAAATACGACTGCTGTAGTGTTTGTCGAAGATACAGTTAATCTGTTACAGACATACGACAGATACACATCGTAGATTTTGTATTACATAGTAACGGGGGGGAACCGACAGTGTGCTGGCATTTCGAAAAGCAATCTGTCAAATGCCGAGACAAGTTTAGATGTTATCATTTTATTTTTATTTTTATTTTTTCGCCCGTCGGATCGATGGAATAGAACGGACAAATAAATCGACGATAAATAACTTGTATTTCGCGATTTCATCGAAATTTACTCAAGTGCATCCACGTGTCGCGTAAAAATCAGAAATTTCATTTGCACACAGTTTAAGATGATTTTTTAATCTTTTCAATCGTTTCTCTCGGTCCGTTTCACGATGGAACATTGTTTTTCCGACTTCTTTTTTTTCTCTCCGCATCCCATATCTCAGTCCCGACTTCCAATTTCCTTGTTTTTTTTTTCGTTCCTTCTATTATTGTGAACGACAGTACCGCCACTGTCGTGTCTCGCCACACTTACAAAGGAGTGTGAGAGATGAGGGAACGAGGAGAAAAATTCGATAAACCTTTCTTTACGAAAGGTCGAGAAGTAGAAGCCAGCAACGGCAGCAGCAGAAGCGAGGGTTACGAGGTTCCGGATGTTATCGCGATGGTGTGTGCTCTCGCGCGCGCACGACGGTAGGTACTATAGAGAAAAGCGAGGGTAGTTGAAGCGAGCGAACGGGCGGGCGAGAGTCTGCCGAGAACCCGACGAGTGATTTAGTGGGGTGGCCACTCGACGACTGACCGAGATAACCTGCCTGTCCGCGGAACAACCCCATTTGTCCAATGTCTTCCGCTACAAAACTGCCTCTCTCTCTCTCGCTTACACGATATTCCACGACTGTGCCCTATGTGCCTCGACTAGTACGGTGTCCCTTTGAATAATGGGTACCTCTTTGTCAGCGGCTACTCGCGCGACACCGTCTCTCGGCTCGGCAACGCGAGAGGGAGAGAGAGAGAGAGAGAGAAAGAGCGCTTATTCGGATAAACTTCTGATACATCCGTTACAGTCGCGATATGTCGGACGTGCGTCGAGAAAAACATCGGTAATGTACCCAAACGCCCCTAACTATCCCGATAAACGTTCCCGTCACTTCAGCGTAATTCGTGTATTTTCGCTACGTCTTTGGCATCTGTAACACCCGTGTTACATGCCTCCATCTGGCTTGTTGTACTTTGAATAACTTCGCAATGCGACGACACCGGTGGCTCGCAGGTGCGAATGAACTGAACGACGAAGCGCATTCTTCGGGAAATAAAAGAAATGTAAGTGAGCCTCGGCAATTCGCGTACCGACACTGGCGCGTTGAGCTCTTCGCCAAAGGACGTTGGGCTGCCAGCGAGAGCGGCCATCGCGTGTCGTTAATCACTTTCCAGTCGGTGTGTGGATGCACGCATGCCTGCATGCATGCCCACTCCGCGATGCAAACACTTCCACGACTACCCATAGTCGGAGGGATACATTTACGAGCTTTCATACTACGCGACACACGGGTGCGAACTGGTTTTCTTGTTCCCATTTTAATGACCTGCACGAGTGCTTGACGTCCAAACTCACTCTCCCTCGATACGAGCGCCCAAGTGTATCACATACGCGTATACCATATGTATGTTAATGTCACTATAAGTACGAGAGTCTGTATACACGTATTTCAAAACGTAAACGTGTTAGTTAAGTAGTCGCGGTTTCCTCTCGGACTCGTTATTACCGTACTTATACGGTGTCATCAATTAATTTCACGATAGCCGAAGTACAAAAATGTTTATTGCGCGCACGGCTATCGCGTTTATACCGACGGGACTTCAAACCTCTAAAAAACGGCGGAAGTCGAAACTTTTCTTTCGCCGATACTTGCACGCGATTCTGACACGTATCTTCCGAGTACGCGATAACCGGCATTAAATGTAAGCGCATTTAAAAGCCCGGTATTTCTCAATGTATTTTGACACGGAGCTCTTTATCGCTGTTTCACGGTTATACGGAGTGACGTGTGCAAGATTTCCAAATGCGGAAAAATATGCGGTTCGTAAAAAAAAAACGAAACTCTTCGTGAAAGAGGTAGGAATCTTCAGTGTGTCTCCAGAAGTTCGAATCAACGGATTTAGCGAAAGATACAGAACCGTTTAAAAAGAATTGGCATTAAAAAAAAATGGCTACGATTCACGATTGCGGGATGAATGGATGACAAGCGAATAGAATTGAGAGCAGAACGCTTCGGCAATTGTTGTTATGATTTAACGCTCGTGTATTCGTGGCTCCCTACGGTTCGATTCAATGATCGACAAACCTTCCGGATACACTTGACCTTCCGACCATTTTCGAGTTAATGTCCAAATGAAACGCCTGCGATCGAGAAGCTTCGATCGTTTGATAAAAAAAGAAATCCAATGCTTCCATTACGAATTCAAGGGACTAACTCCCTGCTTGCGTAAAAATGAAATCCGATAGTTCTGGGACGCCCTGTAGAGTGTAAGAGTTGCAGGAACTTGGAGGATCCAGAAGAGCAGCGAGAGTAAGAAATGGAGCCGAGTGAAAGAGGAGAGCATCGTTTGAAAGTGGATGCGGTTGCGAACGAGGAATACGGACGAGAGGTTGGTGGGCCGTGGATTTATATCCCGAGCAGCCACTTTGAACCATCAGCGGCTCGTTTGAAGTGCGCCGCGGCCGCGCAGACGTTATAAAGACAAACTATGCCTACGGCCACCGTCATTCCCCACCACTTTATGCCATAATTCTTTGGCGATCCAGCAGCCGCGATTATCTTCCTCGCTCTCTGCGGTTATAGCATCACTATCACTACTTTATACCGTTCCAACCCTTCTACTCTTCTTCAATCTCTATCTCGCTTGCGCGCGTTACCATGATATCGCGTTTGTCGACGGCCGCGATGGCGAGACGCTTCGCCGCCTCTTGCGCGCGTACCTCTCCGCTCCCTTTACGGTTAGTGCCTGCGGGTAATAAAGATGGTTCTGTGCGCTTATGTACAGCACACAACGTGCCTGTTGGTGCTGCGATGTTGATGCTTGCTATCCGTGGTACGGCAACTGGGAGGCGGAGTCAAACTGCCCTCCGTGGGCAGGACTAACGTAAATGACTCTTCCGTGCAAGATGGCGCACACAACTCCGCTCGCTTATGCCCGCGAGGTACTTTATATTTAGCATGCGTTTGGTCGACGTTGTATTCCATACAGTGTGTATATAGATATGTGAGTAGATGTGTGGGTATGTATGTTGTCAGCCGGTACGGAAGAGCGGAGAACGCGTCTAGCACGCGCTGCTCTTCTCTTCTTCAGGAGAAGCGCATGAATCAGAGGTGGACGTACTGGCGAACGCGCGCGGATTGTAACTCGAGGGGATGACGTTGCACCGGTCTCTGTGAGTCAACCATTATCACCTGCGTTACTTACGATTTACGACTCGCGCCGTCGAGTGGAAGCTATTTTCCGAGACTCGTTTTTCAAACCCTTAAAAAGCCACGGAATACTTCAAACTCAAGTAAGACCGTTGGTAAGGATCTTGCGCATCGTACGGTAAGTCTTAGCGGTTGCTCTTTGTTCGCGGTTTTGCGCGGCGTTCCGCAAACGTTTCTACTCGCACACAAAATGCCAGTAGCAACACTTATCTGTAGTATCACGAAGACTACACTCGGCAATTCACTGCGCCGAGGGAAGAAGCCGACGGAGTCCTCCTCTTCTCTTCCCTGGTAGCGTTGCCTTTCTATGACTTCGCTTCCGGTAGTTGTATTGTGTATATAAAGCTGGAAGAGAACACAACAACCGGGACACGCTAGCCGAGGAAACGAGAAGTCTGTTGCGGAGAGTACTGCACGTTGATGGCGTCGCAAACCGCCACAGGGCACACACGGTAGTAGAAACAGCGGTGAGACGTGAGAGAGCGTAGGAAGAGGCCAAGACAGTTTTATAGAGACGGATTCACGTCGTAAAGACGTCAAGAACCACCTCCGCAACTCCTTGCGCTCGTTGGTTTCCTTGACTCGAATGGAAGACCGAGGAGTCGCGCGAACTGCGCTCCGAAGACGTTACGAGGACCCGAGGATTCACATGTTACTCGAACCACCCTTACCTTTCCACCCTTCGTGTCGCGACCGCACGAAACTCACAGCTCTCTTGACTCTTAGCTGTTCTGGGAAACGGAAGGAAAGAGCGAGACGATGCCACGAAGATCCGGATGATCGCTCTGCATCCCGTAGTTTTCGTTTTGCTAAATCTCCGCGACATTGAGTACCGTATCGCGACGTTCCCAGTTCCGGGTCACCGTCATTATCATCAGATGATACCTATTTATTCCGTAGTGCCATAAGGGCTTCTTGTTGATACAATACAAAAAATGATGGTACGGATTTGCCCGAAAATTGAATTCCAATCGTCATATTTCTGGTTCGGCTGAACGGCAGCGGATCTTTGCTGCAGCGAAGTTCGGGTTCTGAATAGCATTCTTCCCAATACAGAAGCCATCGGAGGAATTCCATTGCTATAGCGTTTAAGAAGATAAAAAAAAGAAAGACGATAAAAGAGTGAATCGCCAGGGAACAGAGAAAGGCTCGGGACAGGTATAAAGAGGCATCGCTGTTTAATGTTAACAACTGCGGAATTCCAGAGGGGGTGCGGCACTTTGATATCTTCGTGGCGAATAAGAGAAACAGAAGTAGAAAGGGGCAAAAATAAAGGACGAAGAAGTAGTAGTGGAAGGTCCGATGTCACTGGAGCAGAATGCGAAGACGACCGGCTCTCTTGCGAGGCGGACGACGAGGCGACACATGCCTACTTGCTAAGCAGCGCGGTTTTCAGCACCGCGAGCAGAAGCTTCTCCAACCGTTTATATACTTAGACGTTAGGATGCGTTCTGCTTCTCCGCTTAGCGCGCGCGCTGCGACCCGTAGAAGCTGAGAAGAGGCTGCAGCATACGAAGATACGCGAAGAACGAAGAGCGGCCAAGAAGACAACGTGGGCAAGCATCCCCGCGAGCGAAGAGGACTGACGTCGGCTGCTTTGCCGTGGGCCACGGCTGTTCGTCTCCGTCCCCCGAGGATTGATGGCAGTCGAGTTACGTGCTCGTCGTCCGCAGTCCGCATCGTTCTCGTCCGCGTCCTTCTTCGCGTCTTCCTGCAACCTCCTGGCCGCCGTTGTGCACGCAACAGAAGCATCAACAGTCGTGCATAGCCGCGGCACAACCGCAGCTCCGCTTCGAAGATCCTACATTTATGGAATATCTTGAAATCTCTGGGGCTTCGCTGTTCCACTGAGTAGACAGTCAGCAATCGAGCGATTGTCTCGAACTTCCGTTTGATGGACCAGCGTACCATTTGCGGGTTCTTTCATCTTCGCGTCCTTTTCCTTTTCCCGTCTTTCAGCTAAACTATGGAACCCAACGCGGTGTAAATACGATTCCACCAATCTTACAGAAGTTTCGCAAGATGGCGGCAGAACTGCGGAGAGCCCAAAGCCAAAAACATTCTTTGGTAGGGTACTACTTTCGCTGCAACCCATTCATTCTCCGGTTAATGTCTCTAATTAAGTAATTCCTGCACGTCGAGAAGTAAGAGCGACTGAAAAGGATACGACAAAAGGGGGGCAAGGAACGTCAGTATGAGGGCCCAATTGCCGAAAGAACGTACAAAAGAGAAGAGGGGATACACGACGCAGAAAATGTGAACAGCACTTTGCGGTATACGCACTTTTAACAACTTCGTTAGTTCAGTGGGACCATTGTCCGCGTAATTAACGTCTTCCATAAACCGACACCTGGTTCTCAATCGTATCTTCCAATAAGAAAAGACCACATATCATATCGAATATGCCGAAAATACAAAGTATCACGCAGCTAAAAACTGCCGATTAAATGACTGATTTTCAATCCGTATCCGTATCCGTCTGCCAGACATGCGCAGAAGAGAAGCTATCTGAAGAAATGAAGTTTATTGTCAAAGATTCAGTTCATAAAAACTACCAGCCAGATATCTGAGCGACATATACAATCGGATACAACAGTCCGATTCGTGATCTTTGGCATCTCGCAATGCATAATAGTCGTTATCGACAGTATTAATCGATTCATCCATCAGTTCGTACTTGATGCATCGACATACTCGAAGCCTCTTGACGGCGGCTGAACTTCAATCAAGAGCTGCTCGAGAGTCGCCGGGAGCGGAGTACCATCCATAGTTAGCGAGGTAGCTTTATAGCCGGGAAGCTATTAAGGGCGGTTTCGAACTAACCACTAATTACGTCCGTCATCGGGAAGCCTTTGATACCCCGCACGCCGGCAGCACATTGCCCGACGATGCCGTCGATCTTCAAGTTTGTACAGTCTGCCTGATGTTGCTGTTACTGTTGAGTTAGTCCCAACATGAGCCCATCGACACACAGTGCACGCTCTGGCAGAAGGGGCAAAACCGGAGGCGGATGAAGGTCCATCCTTGCGCTTCATCGTTTTCTCTCTCTCTCTCTCTCTCTTCTGCCGCGCTGATCGATAGGTAACGGACGATAGGTTGTCGATGCTTTGACCCTGAAGCATCCTTTAGATCCCCCGGAGCTGAAGGCGGTTCGCTGCTTTAACGCCATCCACAGCTCAAAGCGTATATAGAGAGACTATGCGATGCTGATCTGTTCAGCCTCTCGGCTCACCGCTCGACTGCTCCCGTCCAGATCGGGCTCAGCTGTCCGTTCAGATAGGAATCTGGCCGCGACTTAATGACGGCTCGTGACGGACGGGTATCGGCGAACTCAGTCCTCGCAGACCGGGGCCCCGACTCGCGAAGAGATGCCGCGGTACCAGCCAACAACGGCAGAAAGCTCTCTCAGCCCTCGGGACGAAGAGAACCCGCAGAAACAACGTGTCACATCAACGGCGCCGCGAGATCTACGACCGCTCCGCGAGCTCCGCCACGGATTCTTTTCGTTTTGGCTTAACCCTTCAATGCCAATCGGAACGGAATGGGCGCTCTCGTGAGTGACCAAGCGAGAGAAAGAGAAACAGACGTATACGAGGCACGAGAGACAAGAGTTCCGCAGAGGGTCGTTGTCCTAAGAATTATGGAACGTCGAACGTCCAATCACGAAGACAATCACGTATTGCCACACATATGATACGTATTCGCGAAAACGCTTTCGGATTTAAACAAAAAACAAAATGGTACAGAAACTAAAGAAAAAAAAACGCAAAAGTCTCATGACATATGGCAGACACAATGAAATAAACACTCCGCTTTTTCAGGGCTCCATATTTCAAAGGTGCCATGATTTTCGGTGTATTTTTAACATTTGTAGACGATTCTCATTAAATAATAAACTCGCCAACTACCGAATTCACGGTGGATGAAAGTTCACAATGTCAGTAAAATGTTAATATGACACTTCTTGGAGGGCTATTATTACGTGAGAATAGATTACGAAGCCATTAAGATATTTATGAAATAGCCGAAATAATATTGACATTACAATTAAACGATCGCGCGATGGCGCTGAGGTTTCGGGGTTTCATTTAAAATTTATACGGAACGGATTGTGTGTCAGGTACTTCGCCTCGACGTTTATAGCGATCGAATATTCTATATTAGAGTTCACCGCGTGTACGTCACACGCGATAAGAAGTTGCGCACGTGAGAGCACGCGACGGCGATCCGGCGGTCAACGTGAGAATTCTATTTGATATAGTGCTATGCCGTGCTAGTCTCGCTCACCGAGTGATTGTCTCTCGATAACAGTGACGCTCGATGCTGGTAACCACTGTGTTGCGGCATCTCTCGCCGCGCGCGGTACGTTCGACGAATTGATTTACTACGCCGGTAGCCTCGAAGTCTCGCGGATTCTTCTTCTTGTTTATACAAGCCGAAGCTGACCAAAGGGAACTGACGATTCTTTGGCGGCATCGTTCCTCTTGATTTCGGAATAAAAAACGCGCTCTCTTGATACCTCTCTGCCTCTTTTGTACCTTCCCTCTCGGACTTCTTAGCTATGAGACATGATAATGAAGGTATCCAACGATACAATAATGGTCCCAATTTTACCGAAAGCGCAAAACGCAATGATCGATCTTTTGAGCGAAAAAAAAGCGAAATCGTGTCGTTTGAGTATATATAACAAAAAAAACGTGTTCGATTGTTACATAAGTCGAAAAAACCAAAACGGGTTATCAGAATAGCATTTTTCAGTTGATTTTCTCTATAAAAAATTGATGGAGAAAATAGGAATCAAAGAGACTCCAACCATCACGAACACGCGAATTTGTTGCGATTTTCTTGTCAATTAAAGAGCATTTGGTATTATCGAAGCCGCACTATAACTCGTGGAAGCAAGTTGTCGTCTGCTAGACGGCAGGAAGTGGAAGAGCGGAAGAAAGGATGAGAGGAAAAGGACATAATGAAACCATTAGGAAACGTCGTCACGTACACGAATGCGTGCAGCAGCGATGTGTATAGCACAGTATACGGTGGTATGTTATAGTAATGCTTGAGCGTTTCCTCCACTCGACTCGACCAACAAAGCTTTGACATATTTACGAACCTATGCTGTCGGACGTTTCTGCTGGGATTATATTCTCCGGACACCGCACGATGCAGGAGTATACGAGCGGACCGGCGTCATCAGGAGGGGAACTTGTAGCCGTCGTCGTCGTTGTCGTCTACTCTCTGTTGCGTATATAAATTAACGTGTCGCGACGGCCAATAAGTAGCTGCGGCCTTAAATAGTAAATAGAAAATTCCAGTAGCAACGCGGTACCGGTAGTCCAGTCGGAGGATCAAAGCGGTGCCGACGACCGTGAGGAGGATGAACGATGATCACGACGACAGACGCAGGATGACGATCACTACGCGATGAGGCTGATCTGCTCTCTTCCTTTTACCACTACAGTATCGTCATATTGTCTATCAAAAATTTGCCCTTACATTCCTATCGCGTTGCGTCATAAGATCGTAAAGATTCACTTTTCAACATAAGTGAAAACTCCGATCTTACGATCGTTTTTTCGTAAAACAGCAATCTGTTTATGACGATCAACACCTTTGCACAGTCGATAAATTAGATTACATTGATGCTTTCTTGTATTTTCTTGTTTTTTACGCTCGAAAAAGCGTTCTTTTAAAACATTCCAATCGATCGATATCTTTTGATTTTGATTGCTATATGATTCCCTTTCTAATAATCTTTGAAGCGCAGAATTTTATCGATATGGCAGTTTTTTTTATTGCCATTTGATTTCTCGTCTTTATCTACAAAATCCCTACATATACTACAGCAATAGAATACTTTATACGGTACGTACGTGAAGCCGAGATCGTCAACTAGGTGAAGGAGAGTACTTCAGCAGAGCGCGTTGGACCGCTGTACGTGAAAAGGGCGGAAACAGCGAGGGTAGTTTACGGCGATCTTTTCACGAGTTGGGAGTCAACCAGCAGTAGGTAACACTGAGGCGTGTACCGCGATCTTTATTACACACAATGAAAGCACATCGTCGATGTCGTAGACTCCCAAAGCTGCTTGTCGATCGTCTCAATTAATGGACATCAGAAAAAAAAAAAAAACTTTACAGATTTCGCCTCTGATAGTTTACGAAACGATTTATTCCGGGTTTTCATTCGTCGTCAGCCGCGGAAATTATCATTTCGTTTTCGTATTACTCACGATTTCTCGGAATTACGTAGATTTATAGTCAATTCTATTTATCTCTTATGTTATAATACATCGGGTTGTATAGCCGAGAGGGATACTTTCGTCGCTTTAACCAGGGTGACTTTTCCTTATCTTCTGGCCCCGAGCGATGGGAACAGATATTGGGTAGATTTATTGCTGGGGAAAAAGAACGACGGGTATAATAGCCCCGCTATATACACTGTCATAGCGATAGCACCCACAGGAGGAGCAAAGTGCCGTACATTATATGCGATAACTTGGCGAGGCACGAGGACGAAGGTGCGGAGGGTGGGAAGGCGGAAAGAGAGGCTTTGAGCTAAGTACAGAGTTTACGAAGATTACCCCACGTAGGTGGTTAGTGAATTCGAAACGAGTCTAAACGATACTAGCGCGTCAGTATAGATAAGCCGGAGCATAATACAGCGACGATGTGATCCACACGGTATATGTTCGATATCGAACAATAAAGATCTCTTGTCGATAATAAAGAAAAAATCAAATATTGATTTTACCCGATGCTTATCCTTTCGATATCAAAGTAACTACGATCGATCTTACATTTCCGTTCTTCGTATAGAAAAAAAAAAAAAAAAAAAAAAAAATGCCACATCGATTTATCGAACTTCATAATTCGTTGTATTCTACATCAGCCGACAGCCGTCAAACATCTACATTTTTTAATGTAGCCGAAGTTTGACCGCGCATTTCGATGTAGCAGTTCGATATATCGGGAATTGATACGACGTACATATTGTATTACCAGTATATTTTTCAGTCCCAACTGTAGTTATACATTTCGCGCATGTGTCACGTTTTCGCGGAATGAGACTTCGTCAATAATTCACGATGGGTGAAGTTGCTCTTGACAGCGATATCTTGGTACCAAAACGCAAAAGAAGCGTCCATTTCACGTCAAATCAGAATGCGAAAACTTTAACGAAGGAAAAATCACTATTGATTGTTCTTTACGATGCGATTGCGCTGCAACTGCAAGGGATATCTCGGTACGAAAAAAAGAAAGTGTCCATTCCGTGTCAAATCAGAATAAGAAAACTTCAACGAAGTAAAGACGACTATTGATTGTCCGGTAAGCTGCAGTTGCTCCGGGAATTCCTCTTTCTTTAATCAAACCGCAGATAATTAAAATATTAATGCGCCTGAGATGCGATCGTATTGGTGTCACAGCCTATGCATCGATAGGCCGGTTTCGTAGACATTAAAACAGTACGCCGCCGCAAGTGTAAGACTTTGACTTTTTGACACCAATCCAACTTCATCGTTGATGGTAACCCGACAAATAGATATTTCGTACAATGACGCGGAATGTGTCTTAGCAACAGCGGGGAAAGGTAAGAGTATCTCGTAGCAAACGAATCGATCTCACGGCCCATTACGTCGTCTGACTCACGGCTCGCGCGCGCCGTATATCAATGAATTATTGATTCCGATAAAAAGTTTCGGAGTAGCAGAATTTATATATCTGCACGTAAATTGGTTGGAAACTACGGAGACACGAAGGATCTTCTGTGCATTTGGTAACAGCCGAACGAGAGACAACTCGAGGGAATGACCAAGCGAAAGGCTAATTCGATCTCTCGAGCTCTCGAGGAACGAGGTGACAGCGTCGACGGACCGACGAGAGAGCTGTCGTTGTGAATACCGCATTCTCACATTGCCCTCCTGGTTAACTGTTGTACAACATTACACTGACTTTCCAACTGAGTTGAGACTAGAAACGACGCGGAACGACAGATTTGCCACGTAGGGTCGGCGTCACTGCATCCACGTCGTCTCCCGACGTCGCGTACTTTTAACCATTCTATATATATATACATATATATATATGAGTACCAGAATGGCACGACGAAAGGTGTGTAAAGATGACGTATGTCTTAACACCCACAACGCTATTGCACATCGAGGTATATCTCTCGTTGATTCATTCATCGGGATTCACATTCGACAGTCATATATGGATGTAATATCTGTCTTATTGATTTACGATTTCGTTGAAGCAGTGAAAATATTGCTATTGCATTACCTTACTGGGATAGTCGCGACGACGAAACCCGTTGATGTATTCTCGCTGCTCGATGAATTAATTACGATATCTGAACGTCGACGTGCGTCAACGTCAACAACATCGATGGACCGTCATATTCTACATCGCGCAAATTGTTAGCTTTTTTTTTTTTTTTCTTTTTTATCGTTATTTTCATTCCGAGAAAAGATCGTCGCCGCGTCCACGACAACAGAATCTCGAGAACGAGTGTGGAAGGCTAATTTAGAATTTAATATCAGCATTCGTAAGCGATAGTCGCATTGTATAGTACACATGCTATTTACGGAATGAGAGTCTTCGGCTCGCAAACGACGTTAGGAATTTTTAGAGGGAAAGGAAGGATAAAAAAAAACTTGAAAATAAAAAGATACCATAAATTAATGATCGAACGAGCAAAGAGTCACAGACATAGACCGGCTGAAGAGTGAGACGAAACCCAGTGAAAGAGAGAGGGTTTGGGGTCAAAGCGCCCCGAGTCTAAATCGTCCGAGTCGTCATTATCGCTCACACGACTCAGTCAAGAAAACCGCGAGGGGGGGACGGAGATAGAGCGATACAAAGACAGAGCGAGACGATGACAGACGCCGACTCTAAACGATGATTGATGGCTCGTATAACTGTCGCAATATGCGGCTCCCGATGAGCTCTTCGTATCTTGATTTACCATCGGTACTTTCGTCATTATACGCCGTGGAGAGAGGAACCCGACCGTGCGAGAGTAGTGCCGCGTAGAGATCGTCGCAATTTCCCCGCGGTCCATCATCATCCCCACCCTCCCCGCAGCCCCCGAGTCTGGATGCATCGTTAAAGCGAACCATGTATCTCCGTTACTGCGCGACTACAATTCTCGATGTAAATCTGACATCGACATGCTGTTGACCTAAAAATAACAATTCCTCCTGACGATTCCGACTATTAATTAATCTTCAACGATTGTACAATAATGGACTAACGAACACTTTCTGTGAAATATCATCGCGACGTGAAAGCTACGTGTCAATTTTTTTTTTTTTTTTCCGGCGCAACAAAAAAAGTGTTGAGTAATCGTCGAGTTTTAAGCTTCGCAAGCTTTGTATAACGAAAAAAAAAAAAATTTTGAAAACAATTCAAATATTGTAGACATCGAGGAGTGAATAAACTAACATTTCTATGGCATCATCGACTTATCCCGAGAGAAAAAAAAAACAGGAAAAAAAAAAGAAAAAAAAGTTCTCATTCCTTCGAGAGCTCCAAATTGATTTAGTAGATCAACATTAACGGGTTTCAAGGGATTAACATATCATTCGGAAGTTCAAAATTTATTGTTAGCTATTTCATTTTAATGAGGAAATATCAATTGATTTCGCGCAGTATAGTGAATTCTTTGAGAGGTTCCTTATTCGCGGTATGTGTGTTATATCTGCATTGATGTCTCGATGTATGCATGCATAGTCGATATACACATTCGTAGGGTGAAGTATCGTGGAGTGTTGCCGAGCCAGCGGGGTATGCATGCATTCATCGAGGCCGGCGAGGCAGTCCGGCTAATGAACGGGTGCTTTTTAGTCGAGCGGCGTTGAAGGATCGACCTGATTCACGTATCGCGTGCAGATGCCTCCCTTTCTCCCTCCCCCCTCCCCCCTATTTCCTTCAGTAGTTTCCGCGGTTTGGCCGCGGGACATCATTCATCACTCTGATACATGGGCCCCCATAACCCTCGACGTCGGTGAGGTACCAGCGGGCAACGGCGAGACGACCGAGGCCTGCAGATATTTCCCTCGCGCCGTCGAGGCCTCACCGAGTAAATTAACGCCTCGTCATTAGTCGGTATACCCCGGGCGCGATGCCTTACAGAGAGCGCCGAGGCTTATACAGTGTATATACACTATACACTGCAATGTACTCTATACTTCACAAGCAGAACCAGCGCAGCACCAGCAAACGGCAGCAGCAGCAGCAGCAGCAACGACCGGAACGCCCGGTCTGAGTTCTGCTGACTTACACCGTATCTTCAGAAACTGGGCCTCGTTTATAAAGCTGAAGTAGCTCGGCCGTACGAGCGTTAATCTTCCACCGCTGTGTGGCGGCAGCAATGCGGCGATCCGCTCGTTCTCGTCTATGCGATAAGTTTAGTCAAACTGTAGACTACCCTCGCAAGTGCATAGACACGTTACCACTACACTTGGCCACCGGACAGATAATTGGCAAGAGGTGAAGATGCGCAAAAGGATTATCATACACGCGGATACGACATTACGAGGAAAACCCGAAATCCGTTGAGATTAAAAGATTTATGGAGGAGTTCTGTTATTTATCGTCTTGTTTGTTGCCACTTAGAAGGCATAGCAAATTCCGAGTCAAACTTGCAAATAAATGAATCTGGTGGTGTAGATACCTTTGCTGTACCTCGCGATGGTTCGCATTCTTTTGATCAAATGCTGTGCCTTCCGTCCCGAGAGAATCTCTTCGTCGCGGTACGCGGTTTTCAGTTGACTGACGTTAGCTACGCTTCCGTGAGATATTTACGAAAGTATACATCGTGTACCGTGGATAATATACTGTGCACAAGTGTATAAGGTTAGGCGAAAAAAGAGCAATTAGGCTTGAAAAACTCGGGATGCTGTTGTTGGCGCATCAGTCATGCAGCATCTTTCTTGCTTTCTCTTCTGGACCCGTATAGCGACGAGGGAGAGAGGAAAGGCAGGGTGTGTCTTTCAGGGGAAACTTCAGGCGCGTCGGAAGGTTGTTCCGACGGGCTACCAAGCACCATGAGGGTAGGTTAGCTGAAGAATGGGGCGGCAACGCCGGCTATGGGAACGGACCATGGATCGAGAGAATTGTGCGCTGATAGATGTGTCAAATCCGGAGCTGCATTGTACGCCCCGCGGAGATAAATGGGGGCAGAGTGAAGAAGCAAAACACGCGCCTTTGTTGAAACCTCACTGGCGCTCTATACTCATCGAAGGTAATTTAAAGCATGAAACGCTCACGCGCGAACGCGAGATCCGGCTACAAGCTGTGGGACACATTTCGCCACGAGAGTCTCGAAACGCAAATAGGTAATCAGGAAAATTTTCTTCGCGTTTCTGATCGATTTTTCAAATAAAAAATCGACAACCCCTGCACAATTTTTTAATATTCTGAAATTTTTTAAATAAAAAAAAATAATTATTTAATTAATGAATAATAATTGGAATAACTCTTATTGTTATTATCGATTTTTTTTTTTTTCATTTTTCAAATTTTTTTTATGGTACTTTCAACAACTCGGATTGTTCTTTTATTCCTTCGAGAAGTACCGAGAAGTAAGGTTATTTTTCAATTATTCCAATTAACTATAAATTATGGTAAAAATAAGTGTCGTTATGGTAAAAAATAAATTTTTTCAATGCGGGTAGCGATATTTTTTTGTCAGAACTCCCGGAAATGAGTTTCGGTGAAAGAGTTTAAAATAATCATTATTTCCAATGCCAACGAGACGCGGGAAAAAAATCTCGTAACGTATGACTCGGGAAGCGTGTTAAACATTAACCAGAACGTAGCGAGTTGGCGGACAGAGACTGGTTCAACGAAACATCAGAGAGGACTCATTTGCTGCGAGAATGAGAATTTGTTGCAGTCCAGCTGCCGGCGTTGTTCGCGACGATTTGTCGAGAACACAGCTCTCACGGGGGTACAGGTTTGCATTAGGGGTCCTCCGCGAGTGAGATTAAGTGGTTTAGAGATTTTTTTTTTTTTTTGGAAACTCGATTTATATATCTTTGCTATGGCTGCTGGAAAGGCTCTCATTTTACGAGAGGCGTGAGACACGGGTGCGCGTGTTTGTTTCGCGGTGTAGAATGGAAAGTGCCCCCGCTGATGGTTGCAAGTGCGACGCCGCGAAGACACATGGCCGTTGTCTCTTGGTGACACGGCGAGACGATCCTCTACCGTTGCAGTTGTCTTTTGGATCGGATGAGATGCAACGTTGCAACGACACCACCCGCCACACTCCGTCGCTCTGGTGACGCGCTTCGTCGCAGATCCAGACGAGCCGAAAGTCACGGAGAACGAGACAGAGAAAATTCTCCCGCGGCGATGGCGACGTGGCGGGCGCACTTGTCCCGCATAAATCATCCTACTTTCTGGTTCGGGCAATGCGAGATGAGGACACGGGCGAGAGAGCGCGTAAGGCGAAAATAGATAGAAATGAGAGAAGCCTCCGCCGCTCGTATCGTCGAGCTTTATAGCTTTGCTGCGGGACTCCCATGAGTATTCTAAGTCGAGTTCCCTACGGATGCACTCGATGTTTGAAGAAACGCTAAGTTAAGTTAATAAGTCACAGTGCCACGATTCCGAGTACAAAGTATCGTAACAATTGTATTTAAATATACAGTAAAAAA
Organism: Cryptus viduatorius; assembly: GCA_964006125.1. Lineage (NCBI taxonomy): Eukaryota > Metazoa > Arthropoda > Insecta > Hymenoptera > Ichneumonidae > Cryptus > Cryptus viduatorius. The sequence continues at coordinate 31,561,200 of OZ023220.1, read as the reverse complement.
AAGATAAGCGTGTCACAGTTTTGCATTGGTAATCGAAAGTACATAACCTTAAATTTATTATTCATCGTTTTTGCAGAAAGTATACTTCGTTATTTATCAAATTTATGCTAAAACAAAATTATACCATTGAATACATGAGTTACCAGACTGACGCTTGACTTGCATTGCATTAATACGCAATGAGGTGTAATTTTTTCAGCGTTTCGATCTTTTGAAAATAAATTTCATGTAAATTGAAAAAGACTTACATTTATTAAAGGCATACATATAAAATTCTCGAAAATTCGAACTTTTTTTGATTTTTGTTTCGAAATTTTCGTCACTAAAAATATAGTCGCGAGCGTTGCAGCAATGACTGGGTCAAGACTTTTGTTTTTTTTTTTTTCTCGAGTATTCGAAGAAACTTGTGTGACATTGACTCTTTTGGCCCGATGACCCGCTGTGTCACTGAAAGATTCGGGACACCATGGCGTAAGAATATCTATCTCGGGGCCTCTAGAAAAGTTTCGCGCAGGTTGCAAGTCCGAGAACGAGGACTTCGAAATTCGAACTTTTACCGAGAGAACATCGCGAAGTACCGAAGGCCACCCACATTTTTGGTTCTCGGTTAACTTTGTAAATGTGTGTTGCCTCTTCGAAGTATCGTCTCGAACGTGAGAATTTAGTTTGGGCGAAGTGTAGATTTTCATGGCCGTTTCGCGCTCTCAAGGCTGCGCTCGCCTTTCGAACTGAAAAACTTTTCTTCATTATCCGCGAACACGTCGTCGTCTTTCGCTGCCCCTTTTTCAAGGCTGAGTTTTGCCCTCTCGAGGAATGGATGTAGGACAGCACGCTGAGAGCGCAAAGTCGGCTACGCGACAAATCTTTGTCGGTTGCGGAAAGAAAAATCGAAAGGAAAATATCGTCGTTGCAACAACCTCGAGCCTTTACCCTACCGGCACTATGTTACGCCCTTGTCGTTGATTTTACCGATCGTTTGACGTTCAACGAGCGGTTTGTACAATTTTCCTGACCGTTTGTTCGTACCTCTCCTCTTCGGCTTTGTGGAAACTGACCTTAGGCGCCTCCTCGGTGTCTCAATGCGTCTTTCCTCAGCCTTCGTTGCTTCTGAATCGAAGAAGAAGAAGAAAAAAAAGAGAGAAAAGAAGAGGACAGTTTCACGCTGTGCGAAGAAGCGTGCTTGCTGATGTCCGCAATGTGCGTCATAAATCTTCATCCTGTTTTTACGTGTTTGACTCCGACTGACTTCGTCGCGTTATTAGCCGTAACTTCTACTCTTCGCTGTCCTTATTTCCTCACTTTTGCGTCTCCGGACCCTCGTCTTTTTTTTTTTCTTCTTTTTTTCTTTTCTTTCTTTTCTCTGCAAAACGAGATCTTACATCCGCTGGGGTATACAATTCAGTCTCGTGAATTTCGTAAAACCGCACTGTGACCCCTCGCCGCGTAGCTCCGGGTCTCTTGTACGTCCATTCGAAAATTTACTGCTTCCCTCGGTCGTCTGACTTCTCTCGCCGTAGGAGAGTTCTCTCCGGCACGGGTGCGCGCTAGTATGGTACCCCTCTCTCTGTTCACGAGTATCTCGGACGTTCGTTCTTATTTCGTTCTCGTAGCACCCCCTTACCATCCCCCCCTCGACCCGTCTTTGTCCGTACTTCGCGACAACGACACGATACGTGAAACACACCGCCCGAGACACACCTGGGGACCTCGAATAAGTTCCCCGGGATTCGATCTCTTCGCCCGCGTTCGTTCGAGAGTACTCTCTCTATCTCTCGTCGCCCGGAGAGCCGCACCGACGAAGAGAGCCGCAAAACGAGAGAAGAGCCCCGCGGGTGCCGACAAAGCGCGATTTATCACCGAGTCTCGGCATCTTGGGTGTCCCCGCGATTTTTCGATCTCTTTTCTTTTTTCTCTTTTTCTTTCTTTTTTCCTCTGTTTACTCTTTCTCTCTCTTTCACCATCGAGGCTGTACTCTCGATTCGACTTCATTCGTTTCGAACATTCGAATTGTACGCATTTACGATTCTCGTCCTCTGTATACATCGCGCTGTATACACGTTTGTCCAGTGTACAGGACTCGTTACCGAGAGGCCGCGGGATCATTAAGACTCAATCGCTTCGCAGTCACTCCGAGATATGCGAGCGTAAGCGAGAGGTACGAACGGTCGATTGGCGCAATAAATGCTGAATTAAAAAGGAAAAGCTGGTCAACAGTGTCGAGAATCATGTCGAAGTAATGAAAATTTTGCGGCTGGCGATTGGCTCGCATATCATTAATAGTTTTGCAACTTTGTAACGATTATCAAGAGATAAGCGACGACCTAAATTAATTCTTATCGCGACATATAACTATATTAACATAACTGCAATATTTTTTTTCCATTCGAATGTCGATGCTGGAAAATTGCGCTATTTTCGTTGAAAAATTGAAGTTAAGTATACTACAGTCGAAAGGAATAATTTTTTAAACAACTGCAACGAAAGTTTGGACTGTCGCAGTCGAAACTTTATCCGTATAACGTCACGTGTCCGGAAAGAGCCGCAAATGCAGGTGGTTCACCTACAGAAAAATATTTAACGAGAAGTACGTAAAAGATCGAAATTGCGTTATTTCCGTTGAAGAATTGAAGTTAACTTACAGTCGAAAGGAATAATTATTGAAACAACTGCAGCGAAAGTTTCGACCATCGCAACGCCATCGCCGAAACTTTATCCGTATACCGTCACGTATCCGGAAAGAGCCGCAAATGCAAATGGTTCACCTGCAGTAAGAGATTTAACGAGAAGTCCGTCAAAAATCCGCGCGCGTTTGGAACATCTGCGAAGTGTGGCGGGTCCGGTCGTTCGGCGATAACTCAAACGTCGAAAGCGTGAAGGGGTGTATATAAAGCATGGACTTTGCGCGAAAAGGACAGAAGTATAGATAAACAGCGTGTGTTCGGGGTGAAGGAAAAAGCGAGAAGATGCGAGAAGCTCGGAGAAGAGTGTGGAGTACGTAGAGAACGACTTGTCCGTGGGTCTCGTGCAGAACCGAGTAGGTCTGGGGGCCCCCCGTGAGCACAGCGTGAAACGGGTCGCGTACATCAACAAATCATACGGGGAATGGTGCGCGTCGGCGGGCGGGCTCGCTACGCTCGAGTTGAAAAACTTCCTATCTCCTTTTCTCTCTTTCTCCGTGGTATTCTCTTATCTCTCGTCTTATTTCATCTTTCTGATGGGGTTATATATTCTTTGTATGATCTATGCTACATTTATATCGCGAGTTTGTGGCCATAGCACGCGGTGTAGTATAGAGCACGAGGCCGTTCCATAGAAAACTAATAACGCTCGCCACATCAAACGCATCGTTCCGGGAAATCATTATGAAGCTTCGTGCAGCCATTACACGCCCGGGGTTTCGCTTTTGCCTCGTAGTGCTTGATGCTTCGAGACGAGAGAGGCTGCGGGCCAAAGACGTGGTTGTGTCACGTTTTAAACATCGAACTGCGTCGGCGTGTGGGGCAAACGTTTCACCCGATCTTCTATCTCTCTTTCCCGATGGCTGTACTCGCGTTTAAACTAAAACGTCGACGATATGGCAGCGCGCAAAGTGCCCATCGCTGGTGAGTGTGTACATGTATATGTCTATGTATATATGTATATACTAGAGTTTCCCCGGGCTCGCGCGCTATGCGCGCTCGCATTTCTTTTATCAACATTATAATAATGTTTAATCACCGCCGCAACTTTTCACCAATGGAGGTCGCCGCCGCTTTTTTTTGTATTTTTACTTAGTCAGTCCCCCTTAAAGGGACTTAGAAAATCCCCCCCCCCCCCCCATTCGCCATTACTCCATCGACCAAAAATATTCTAAGTCCCCCCTTGAAGGACTTAGAATATTTTGACTTTCCCCTCCCACGACCCCCCCCTTCAGAAAAATATTCTAAGTCCCTCTAAGGGGATTCCCCCCGCCCCCTTCGACCGAAAATATTCTAAGTCCCCCTTAGAGGTAAAAATATTCTAAGTCCCTCTAAAGAGGAAAAGAAAAATATTCTAAGTCCCTCTATTCTCTCTATATACTCTACTCTATATTTTTCTTTTCCTCTTTAGAGGGACTTAGAATATTTTTCTTTTCCTCTTTAGAGGGACTTAGAATATTTTTACCTCTAAGGGGGACTTAGAATATTTTCGGTCTTAGAAAAATATTCTAAGTCCCCCTTAGAGGGACTTAGAATATTTTTCTTTTCCTCTTTAGAGGGACTTAGAATATTTTTCTTTTCCTCTTTAGAGGGACTTAGAATATTTTTACCTCTAAGGGGGACTTAGAATATTTTCGGTCTTAGAAAAATATTCTAAGTCCCCCTTAGAGGGACTTAGAATATTTTTCTTTTCCTCTTTAGAGGGACTTAGAATATTTTTCTTTTCCTCTTTAGAGGGACTTAGAATATTTTTGCCCTCCCCTCGATTCCTGACACGGCGGCGGCGGCGGCGGCGGCGGCGGCGGCGGCGGCGGCGACGGCGGCGGCGGCGACAGCGGCGGAAACTTTATATATATAGAGAGATATATACTTCGATGTCGATGGGCATGCGATAGAATAAGGGAATGGGCGACCGAGCGTTGCCTCGACTCTGTAGTAGTAGTGGCGAAGAAGTGAGGGATGGAGGGGATGATATAAAGAAAGCGAGAAAACCGAGAAGAAACGTAGGGATGCGGCCCTGGCCGCCGAACGCAGCGTGAGTAACGCCCCGAGTAATATTACGATGACAGTAATTGCCGCTTTGATCAACGCGGCCCTCTGTGCACGAGTAGGCAGCCGTCACGCCACCGGGGCTTTCGAGCGAAGCTCCGCGAGAGAACGATCTAACCGCACACACAAACAAAAAGTCGCAACGTACGCGCACATCCCCTGCACTTTCGTATCTTACATGCAACTTCTGTAGGTATGTGTCTCTTTGGGAACTTATCGCGGCCTCTTGCGCATGTCATATCGTCTTCTCCACTCCCGTTTTCAGCGCTAATATCCTCGCACACGCTCGCTTTTATGGGCTCAGATGACAAAAAAAAAAAAACGGCAAATGAAGTGAAAGACGCGTACTTATCTGAATTATCCGGCTGCCGCGAAGCACCTCACGAAGTGAGACGATAATGGCAGCGTAAAGTCGAAAGATTGTACCAACACCATTTTCTTGTGGTTTTAGTGATTTTTTCTGCCAATGAAATTCATTTGTTTTGCTTTAAAATTTAATTGCGCAAAATTGGGGGGCGATTGATGTTCTCGGGACAATAACGATAGACCTAACGAGCCAAAAACTGTTTTATAATATGGCGCGCTGTATCTACTGTATGGTGAATATAAAGTTTGCGAGTAGTGTTGACGCGGATGGCTCCGCGCTATTTGCGGCGAAATGAATAAAAATTTACGAGCAATTTACGAACGGGGGTGGGAGGGGGCGGGGGGTGGTCTCCTCCTCCTTCCAAACAACCCCTTCCCAATGAATCCTCTCGCTCTGTCGTATTGCTACGCTCGCTACCTACAACTAGCGCGGATCTCTGTTCTCTCGTTGCCGCGCGCCGCCGCCGTCGTCGTCGCCGCGGGGGCGAGAGAGAACGAGATCCATCAATTTATTCCGAAGTGCTCGTTTGGCGCCCGGCTACAAAATCGCCGCGGCGAAGTTCACTTTATGAAGCTAGAATAGATTAATGCCCTCGTTTGTTCGGTAATGGCCCCGATAAATTATCTTAATAGCCCGTTGCGACTATAAATATATTCCCCGGGCATTCGGAAGGGAGGTTGGGGAGGTGGGTGGCTCGCTCTCTTATACGCTTGTTTTCCCCGCGCTATCTTCTTTCCACGCTTCCTTCCCCTGTGCTTTCGTCGTCACCCCTGTCTCCCGCTATCGTCTTTTACCCCCTCGTGACGTTTATCTATCTGGTAGTATTACTACGAAGTATCGACTTCTTTTTATCGAGATGCGCGTATCACAATAGTCGAGACAATTGAAAGAAAATAAATGAAATTCCAACAATTTTATCCGCAGTCGCGAGTTTCATGATATTTCACAATAAATTTTTATTCCACTGTAACTTACCCCTTTGCGAGAGATACATTTGAATTTTATTATGCAAAATCGTATTTTTCGGATTTTATTGCCATTATAAATGCTTAAAAAAAAAAAATCACTGCGAGGTGCAGCGGTATCCGGATTACTGAATATGATGAATGGTTTTTTTTTCCATTGATCATCCTACTCGTGTTTAATTGGATTAAGATGCTAAGGGGTGTTTCGCGATCGATGCGGTATTTGCCTGTTAAGTTGGCAATCTATAGCAATCTCTCCAGAAGCTATAGCCGCCAAGTATCACTATGCAAGGGTAGGGGGAGCAGAAATTAATCACCGTGCGAACGAGAAAGCCGGAAGGCCATCGCTCAGAGGCAGAGTTCGCGTGGGAGAGCAAACGTAGGAGCTTTAACTATCGTCGTCGTCGACGTCGTCCTCAGGGTCCTGGTTCGTCGTAAGCTCGTGCGATATCGGTAGCCGTCCACTGCGCGGGAGAAACTCACGACATGGACTTAGCTATATCTGTGTCGCGCATATATACATATATATATGTATGTATGGACCATACATTGGTTACGTATAACGTATAGTGAGACGTAGCGGGTTACCAGCGAATCACGAACGGCCGCAAGGGCCGTCTGCCAGCATTCGGCAGGAATTAGGCTGGTAATGCGTCAGGCCGGAGAGCCTCGGCTCTCTCTCCTGCCTCTCTGGGTAGCACTTAACGCCGTAAAGTTGTTTGATGGTGCCGCTATCACCCCTAACAGTTCCTAACAGTTACCGAGGCTCACCTCACCACCCGCCATCCGCCACCAGCAGCATCACCACCTACTACTCCTCCGCGAGAAGTGGGAAAGAGAGATCGAGCGGAGAGAACGAGAGAGATCGCTCCCCCCTCCCCCTTTCCACCCCTCGCCGCCCTGCGCACTCGATCCGCCGAGACTGCAGCGCAACCGTGAGTTATTCACTTAATGCGGCCATTACGCGCTCCTCGATGGCGCTTCATCCTGATTTACTTGACAAGCATTTATTACTCCTATCTACGTTTGCGATATTAAAGCCTTCTCTTGCCTTCTCTCACTCTCCCCCTCCATCTGCGCACAATCCGCCTCTCCTTCGCCATCGTCTTCCCTCGCATGGCTTCCCGAGATCGTATATACGCACGTGTACGTTCCCCCTATACACCACGAACGTTCAGAGATAGATGCATAATCTACAATATGCACTCGGGCGACAGCGGCAAGACAGCGAACGCGAGAGATAAATGGATATGTCGAGGAACTCTAGAGAGCAACGGAGAATTAGCGATGACCTCAAAACTAAATCTGAGAGTACCGCCAGAGATTCAACGCTTGCTTAAGCTCGTTGTAGTCATCGAGACCATTTTCGAGCTAAAGAAACAGTTATAGAAATACCAATTTGTAAATTGGACACAGATTTATCGGGATCGAAGTAATAACCCTTCTCACTCACTCGAGTCGAGGGAAAACCACGCGAAATAGATTCACCGAGAGAGCAATCACGAGAATAACTCGCGTTATATGCGCGAAGCACTTACAAATGTTAAGAACCGACGGGTAATATCGTACGTTTGCCAAGTTTTTTTTTTTTTTTTTTTTTTATAAGCCGCGGCGATTGTATCTATACGCTTGCGTATCCGAGAGAACACATTCTCATTAATCAGTTTAGAATCGCGAGATGTGTTAAGTTCGTGATTTATCGAATTACCGCGGAGGCATTGAGTGAACAATCACCGATGAATTAACAATCTTGTCAGTTACAAATCGTTTTCGATATATTTTAACGATGCTTTACGAGAATTAATAATAATATAAGCCACGCGACGAGGTCATACACGCAATTGGAATGACGAACGTTTTACAGTTTTATTTTCGTATAACCAATAATTTGCGAAGTGCGCTTTCGCGAAAATTACCGAAGGAATATTAGAAACGCGATGTATCAGTCGGTGATAAAACAAATGCAATTTAACGGTCAAACCAGAAATATACTAATTGTTATTCATTTATACGATGTTCCAACCTCACTACTCAGATAGTTATGCAGATTTGTCGAGCGGCAAGTTTTGCATTGCGAAACATGGAGCTTAAACTATGAATCTTTTTAAGCTGAGGACAAAGTGTGTAACAATACTATAAAACATGTTTCGCTGAAGCCTTATATCACTTCATGTCACAAAGACAAATTGCTTTCCGCCCGCTAACTGCACAGGAGAGGGAAAGTGTCCATACTTTTTTTTTTCGCAAAGATTTGATAATTTTTTTTTTTTTTCGTAAAAATTTGATAATTTTTTTTTCGTAAAAATTTGATAAATTTTTTTTTCGTAAAAATTTGATTATTTTTTTTTCGTAAAAATTTGATAAATTTTTTTTTCGTAAAAATTTGATAAATTTTTTTTTCGTAAAATTTGATAATTTTTTTTACCCCATATATGGATACGAAAAATACATTTCGAAAATTTTTTTACTCTTGTAGTCCGTTTTCCCCCCATATATTTTCCGCAGCTATACGGAAGCGGAGCTGCTAGCAGTATGATGAAGGAATGCGTCTCTGTGTCTACCTCTCGCGTCCGCAATGACATTGCGTCAGTGCTTCGAGTATAATGGACCGTAAGTTAGTCTCATCTCGGGAATTTTCGTCTCTTCGGTGTACATACTTGGCAAGTTAGCCGCGTATGTATCCTTAGCTGCGAAGGTTGAATAGTACGTTCTCGACGTCGTATAGCATTTCCCTCTGCTTGGGCGTAAAGGGGAGTTAGCGGGGGGAGGGGGGTGGAGGGGGAGGGGGGGGGGGGGGTGTATAGCGCCTCGGTTTGAAACCTCGTAAAGCCGGGAACGACCAATTAAACGAAACGAGCGAGCGAGTGAGTCGAAACGATGCACTGATGCACTCACTGGCTAGTTGCCTGAGTCTCGAGACGTACCAACGTCGAAGGCATTACCTACAGGTTATACGACTCGGCGGAATTACCCTCAAATTACACAGTTGGTCCCGATGTGTGCACTTCCCTCGTAGCCTACGCTCTATATACTTACTTCGCCCTGTGGTAACAACCGGCCTCGCGCTCTCGTATCCCAACCAAGAACCTTCACTGAATACTATAACTCCATGCGGTGTATATACTCTATAACTCCACATACGTACATACGTACAGAGAGACAGAGTGCCAGTAGTACCAGGCCGCCCCAAGCGCGATATTACAACGCAAACCTAAACTGCCCCTTTTCTTTACTTCGAAAACCATCGTAGTTCGACGAGGCCGAAGGGTCGAACTATTGTCCCGACGTCTTTCCGCGCTTTCGTGACGACAGCGCCTTTATAGCTTACAATTTCAACGATATTACTATAATGTACGAGAAATAATGCGTTCCCGTGCGGCTCTTTTATCTACGCACCCCTCTCATTCGCGAACGTTTTCAGATCGGTGCACACGCACGCGCAATAAGCACGCAGGTGCGTTTTGCAATCGACAAAGTAACCTACTAACGTCCGCTTGTTAAGTAAACCTGGAAAAAGCTTCGTAGAAGTAATTTTTTTTTTTAAAGAAGTGCAATCGAAAATGTATAGCGAAACGTGTACAGTTTCGGAAGAGCGTAGATGCGGATGCGCGTGTTCGTAGCGTCAGGTGCGCGTTGCGTGTAAACTCGATCCAATATAAACGCTCGCTTAGTTGTTTTTCTGTTTTTTTTTTTTTTTTTCATTCTTTTTTTTTCTACAGAAAAGCCTTTAAACTGCGCTTTTACTATCGTTGAAGTAGAGGTATAACGAAGATATATATTTCGCGGATGGATTCCGCCGCAGTGCGTATTACGACCACATACGCAATAAAAGTGTCTATAGTTTCGTTTTTTTTTTTTTTTTTTTTTTTTTTTTTTTTTTCTTACAAAATGTAGGAAAACACCCGAACGACCTATGTAATTACATAAGGTTTCGTTGTAATTGGATACTCCAGTCGGTAATAAATAACTACAATTATCATGACACGCACGTACAGTTCGAGTTGTGTGGCTGGTAAATACGCGGAGTCCGAGACAGACATCCCGAGAATCGCCGAAGGAGTCGATGATTTACAGTGTGGATCTATAAAAACGTGTCCTTCGTGCGCGAGCGGGTAATGATCGGGGCGTTCGTTTCTTTCTTTTTTTTTCGCATCGCGTTCGCACTGAAAACTAGAAAGGAACGTTTGCTGAAGGGATACGCGGCACCAGTGACCGAGGGAATGGGATTCGATGTTACAAGAAGCGGAAGAATCTCGTAAGGAATATCTGGGGCTTTTTGGAGAAAGTATGGCGAACGGGAGAAACATTTTTGGCTCGAGAAAATAAAGAATGGAACGTAAAGAAAAAGGCGAAGGGAGTTTTTGAAGCTCGCGACAAAGAATGGCGTGGAGACGCGGAACGGAGAGAGTCGCGGAGAATTTGTCGACGCGACGAGAAACGAAGACAAGAGAAATCGCGCGGAATCGAACGCGAATGTGTTCGGGAGACGAGCTAACGAGGAATTTGGTCAAAAATCGCAAAGAGCGCGTCGGCGAGGACTACCGGAGAACGCGGACTATCGATTCCATCCTCTTGTGTAACAAACCCAAGTAGCCGCCCCCTTCCCCTGTCGCTGTGTCCCTGTGCTTTGCTACCTTTTTACCGATATGAATTCCCGATTCTTCGAAAGAGCAGACGGCGGTATTGCCACAAGGTGAGGCGGCGCTTCGAGAGGGAGAGACCCCATGCGAAATCGAATGGTAGTATCCGATTCCTCACTCTTTCTTTCCATCCTCTCCTCACGCTCGCGATCCCTATCCCTCGTTCTTTCTTCATCGACCGCCGTTTTCCACAGACGCGAATATATTAGCGATTTCTAGCGGGCGCGACGCGACGTAATGAATGTTTCCGGTGACAGCCGACAGCAGGGAATGTCTCGTGACAAACAATGCGGTTCTCTGTGCTTATATAGACCCGCTGTCGTTTACTCTCAGACTGACTCTCTTTTATATAGAAACACAAACGCACTTTGATGTGTAGTTCCGCGTATATCGAGACGGATAATATTTGCGTAATCTCAACGGCGCTCATGCGGGTCTGGTGTCTCGAAAATACGAAATATTTCTTTTTTTTTTACGAAATACAGATTTTGAAAAGAAGAGTCGTGTTTTTATTTTTTATTTATTTTTTTTTCACATCGATTGCAATTTTCGAGGTTAAAATTTTTTTATTTTTTAAGGCCTCGTAATTTGACGATTTTTTTCGTTCCCCCGTTTTAGGTGCACCGTGTAATGGATGTATATACATATATTTAACTCAACGACTGTGAATTATCATGTTACGCAACCGCAATGCCACGCGCACCAAACAGTTTCGGAGTGCCGTCCTGGCGTACGATTAACTTTACGACTCGCTTTATATCCCCGAGACGTTCTACCCCGTTAAGCCGACGTAGCGTTCTCTCGCATCGGTTCTCTAATAGTATACCCACTATCTCGTTCGTCTAGATGCCCCAGGCGGGGTTGGAGCCAATCCAAAGGCTATATATGCCCACGTGAACACGCGGCCTTTAAAAATGTGTTATCGCAAACGACGAGAACGAGAGAAGAAAATTTTCGCGTATATAGGATCGCGTTCTTTTCACCGAACCGTCGACACTCCTGATACTTATTTTTTTTTATTTATTTTTTTTTTTTGTAAAAAACCACGAATACGATACCCGCGAATGGAGATCTATGCTTCCAAAACTTTTGTCGCGATAGCGGATAATAGCGAACGAATATCGTAACTGCCAACGATCAAGAAAAATAGTTTACATTCAAAGATTCATTTCTGGCAACAGCTTCACGCTCAATAAAAAGTTTTATTTTTTTTATTCAAAATTCAACGACACGAAAATTCGACTATTTCATCTAAATTTCTTCGTTTATTAATTTTTTATATATACATCGATAAAATTTTACGATCATTTTTGCATAGAAAAAAAAATCGATTTTCGAGGTTAGATTTTCTTGTGCTTTGAAGATAATAGAGGGACATTCTGATAATTTCGAATTCTCGAGGATTCAAAGTGATTTTAACGAGGCCACTGGTTATTGCGAGAGTAGATCGTCGCGACGTCGTATTTCAGTGGAATTTACGATGGACAAGGAGTCCCACATATCGTACTTACGTCGATCGGAATGATCGAAGTTACGTTAGAAATGCCTTCGGTATTCTTCCGGTGCGAAAGACTTGACCCGCCGCGTTGATCCGTGTACAAACGTCGTTGGGGCTATTCGTGCAATTGGAAAATTATCCAACTCTCACGGATCTGCGGTATGCGTGGATGTTGTACCGTGGTACGCAAGGCTCGCGCGAACGTGTGGCCTGAGAACGTGTATCTCCGCTGTTCGGACACATGTGTTGTGTGCCGAATGCCCATTTGCGTTGGAAACTCTCGGAACGATTCGATGTGCAGGAATGCGAGACCGCGCGGTCGAAGACCACTAGCGTTTCTATCTAACGCTATCCGGTAGTCAGTTTCCATTGTTTGACTGCCATCGTGGGCTATCCATTCGCACAGGTCAACGTATAGACGAGAGAGAGAGACCTTTTGCGAATACCGTAGTCGAGATCGCGAGATTTCCAACCCTTATGACTCCTAATCGCGCGTAACATCGATGTCGCGGTCGTCCCTTACCTATCGATTTTGCAGATTTCATCGCTCGCGTCATTCGCATTATTTGTCATCTGGTCAGATGCGAAATGAAATTCCATAAATTCTTCATCGCTCAGCGAAACATTTGCAATGCCACATCAATCCCGTCATATCGAATCGCATCTCCACAAAATTTTACATTTTTTATTCTCGTATTATGTATTACATTAATTTTTCTAACGTATCGTTTACCTTTCGATAGATCGAAAAATCATCTCATATATCGAAGAATATATGCATTATTATTGAATATCTGTTATTTCTATGTCTGCAAAAGCTTATAATTTTATAATTAAAATTATATCCAATTTTCGTAAAATTCTGTTTTATCGATATATCAACATTGGTATAAAATTAAAAATTATTCACTCAGGAATTATGTATCATTCGATTAAAATGATAATGGATAACGAAAAACTAATTTTTTAATTAAATTAACGGGTCCCCGTCAATCTGTAAAATACGATAAACTTCGATTTCGTAAAATGCCGATAATATTGTATCGACTGAAAATCGACTTGCGCTATGCCTCGTCGTGAATAACACGGTTAACGTCGGGGAATCAAATAAACATATACACTCCGTATAAACAAAACATCGTGGAAAACCGGACGCCATAATTCGAAATACCGATACTACACCCTATAAGTTTACAAACGAGCGTATAGCGTACGCTCTCCTCGTGCTTCGTATAATCTTATGGTAAGCGGGTATGTTAACAAGCGTGCAACGTACTCCCGTGGTGATAAACATCCACGGCATACGCTGGTGGGTTTCGTTGCGGGTGTGCAATAACCGTCATTTAATTCTCTCGTACACGAAGAGCAGTGAGAGTCGGACATATCGCTCCGCTTTCGATACGTGGATATACCAGTTCGCTATATGCATATCGCCGTCTGTGTGCCCACCGTGTGCCCTATGCGGGACTGCAGCGCTCGGGGTGTGCGAAATCCATGAACGGACGATTCAGCACATACTTCGCGAGTTTTCATTCGTTGTACTCTCTTGTTGAAGTCTCGAATCGTGCGCTTTGCGCTCGTAGTTTTGCATTGGAAAAGGAGCCTTCCTCTTCCTCCTTTCTTTCTTCCTTCCTCCCTTTCCGTACGCCATTCGCGAATCGTATGTAACTATAAGTACAGTAGAGAACGCGCGGCCATGTAACCCGTCGTATTGCCAGCGCCGTTGATCAGAAACTCGCAAGAGCCAAAGCTAAAAGCGCGCCAAGGGGTTATCTCTTGTCTCTCTGTTGCCCCGGACCGGGATGAAAGGTACCGACAACTCGTCCGACACTCGGGTCCCATACATCAGCTCGAGGCTTGAGTAAATAAGCGACACCCTGCACGCTGCTGACTCCGCTAAGCGTTACATCGCTCGGCGCGCGGAACGCTAACGCGCGTTTATGTATATATATATGGATATACGTGGGCGGCCACGCCGCATCGCCTCTCCCCCATCTCATGGCCCGACAGAACTTTCCCGACCGACCAAAGATTGACGATTTAATCCTACGTGAGTGCCTTGTGGATGCTGCGATCCACACCGTATAACTCGTCCCGCCGTCCTAGCTGAATCCGCAGAGGGTATATCTACCGAACGAGGGGCAGTCATAGTCTAAACGAGAGTTACGATAGTCGGGCGCTAGGCGCGTACGAAAAATATATGTTCGACCTACGAATCAGTTAACGTCGTTTACATAGATTTTTCACGCAGAAATATATTTCCATTCGTGCGAAAGATCCGCGCCGATAAATTTTTCTTCCCTTCGCGAGGAGTTATGAGATCGAAGGGCGGCGGTTCGAAGATATAGATGGCGAGATATCGGGGGGTTTAAAAATCTTCGATATTATTAATACATTACGACCGGACATAAAGGAGTTCACAATGACGTATTTCGATCGAAGTATTTTTCTCTTATTTTTGTCGGTCAAACAGATTTCTCGTTTGATAGACAAATCTATCGATGGCGTTATTGAGATACGTATCTCATTCGTTTATGTGGAAAAAAAAAACGGGCGCTTAGATACGAAGTAAAAAGAATTAATAATTTTTATCGCGCGATCGCTTTCGGAATACCGATGGATAAAATCCGTCTTTTCGTTGATTGAAAGTTTCGAGTGAAATTTACGTTTCGATGTATTGAGAAACGATAACGTTTTATTTTCTTCAATTTTTTTTTCTTTTTTTTTTTACTTTCGATGAAATATAACGACGAAGAGGATATCAAGCTTGTAATAGACTCGACAGTTTGATCCGTAAATTTATGGGCGTAGGGACACGTACTAAATTAATGTATACGTCGGCTTATACGGCTATGTCTCTCGTTTTCCAGTTCGATACTTTTATCCCACCTATTCGTCGTATATAAGGGGCGTGTAACGCGTATATAGCCCGAATAAAAGCGGGCCTCGCGCCGGCAAAGTATTCTTCAGGAATAAACGAGCGATACCGCCCGGAGGGAGAAACCCCGATAAACACAAATTATGTGCGCTTATACGCGCGAGCAATGTCTTTTCCGGCAGCGCCGATAAATAAGCTCTTTGCTCGGCCGCAGCGCTAGCCGAGATCCAAAACTTGCCTCGCGAGAGGGTTTTGGATGATTCTAATTTATTCTTGATTAGCGCGTTAATCCCCCCCTCCCCCTCCCCCTCACCTCGTTCCTCTCACATTTCTGACTCATTGACTTCTCGGAAGCTTTTATTAGCCCTGAAGCCAATGCGACTTCTTACTTCACGCCGTAACTTATATTTACGATTATTAATGACGACAGATTTATCGACGGATACCCGCAGCTCCGGCTGCCGGTTCACGCGCAGTATAAATTCGACACGTAAAAATAAAAATACAAAAATGTATACAATTTCTGTAACATAAATTCAATTATGTTGCAGAAGACAACATCGACGTGTGGGTTTCACGATTTTGTCCCGCATACGAATTTTAATTTATTAGACAAGCAGTTTCTCGTACTTCTGCATTAACGTTTACCGGGAATCGAAATTTCTTTAGAATCACAATAATTGCTGTGACATCGCATATGTAAAAAATTACCGAAAGAAATACCGTAAAATTGTATATCCAATGCAATATTTCGTATGCACTATTGTGTTATTCCAAAGTTAATAGAAACAACTTGTTTTTTTTTTTTACGAATGTTAATTTACGATACGATTATTGCCATAGTATTTTTTTTTTTTTTTTCACGTAAAAAAAAGGTTTTGTTCTATTCATCACTCGAGAGAATCGTAAAGAAATTTCGTCTCTCAGCAGACGAACGTTTGACCCATTCGGCTCGGTGTAAATTCTGTTCGTGAAAAGAATTCCGAGCTGCCAACGCATCGGGTACAATAGATCAGAGAGGTTTGATCAGCTGACGGTATACAGTCGTAGAACGAATGTTTAACTATTATACTCGAAGGATCAATAACATAATGTATCGAATGCGTTTCATTCACTGTCATTGATTAATAGAGTGGCCATACGTGACGGTTGTCGTGGCACAATGATACGCCACGTGATATACAACGTCCGAACGTCAGCGTGCTGCGCTCGGGGGTCGTCAACGATCTTTTCGACGATCGTCGATTAAAAATTTTCAACATATATATATATATATATATATATCGCGTCGATACTGTCGGATGGACAGACGCAGGTGGTATTATCGTGTCGGATCGTGGAACCGGCTTATCTCAACGAACTCATCGTACTCGGTGACATCAATAAATTTTATTCGGGATTTCCGACAAATATCCGCGTTTGGAAATCAACACGCGACGAGAGGGTCCAATGTTTATTTTTCGCGCTGATAATGACGAAACGAAATCTCTCATTTTCGTCGGAATATTAATTCCTCGGTTGTTCAAGCAAATCAGATAAGTTCGCGATGTCAACGAAGATTGCGACAGCATTCGAGTGGCGAACGATTGTCAGCTTCGTGATAAATTGTTTGTCGTAATCACCGACGGAGAAATCGATTCCCGAAGAGATGAAAAATTATATCTCGTTAATGACTCTAGCGGCGAACTTTCGATATAATCGGCGAGATCGATCAGCCGGACGACTAATTAAATCGCGCGTGCATCGCTCGGTATCGATGTATTGAGAAGTCAAAAAAATTATCGTTCCGTCGTAATCGAATCGCGAAGTTAACAGTCCCGATGGATTTTTAAACTCTTTCGTACTTCGTTCATTATCGTCGCTCGGGGTTTCGCATGCGATTATAAATTCTCATACCGCGAGGTATCCGCACGCGCAACATCCATCCCGTACCCATCCCCTCCAACCCCGCCGCACCGAGTACATTAATCGCTCTTATCCCGTTTGAACAAAATGTCAGAATGCCAGTTGATAATGGGTGAAAGATAAATCAAGTGCCCCGCTGAAAAGATGACGGTGATAAATGTAAACACGTCTGGCGAGAGGCGGCCCACCGAAGATAGTTACCAAGATACACGAGACTGGAAGAACGAGCGTTAGCCGTGAACGGGCTCTGCGGCGGCGGTGGCGGCGGCGGCGGCGGCAGCGGCCGTTGGGTCATGACTGATGGCGATGTCATGAGATGTGGTATCATAATAATTCATGAGGGCCGTGGCCCCAGCTTAATCGTTGATTAATGAAAGAACAGACTCGTTTCAATTATTTTTTTTTTTCGCCCTCTTTGTCGTTCGTACTTTTTTTTTTATATCCGCCTCCTTCTTCGTCTTACATCGCGGTCCTCCGAGAGAGTTGCGAGCCACCGGAGCAATCGGACATGTGTTCGTTTCGGCGATAGACCCAATTAATGTTAAGGCGGCAGAACCGCAGAGAAACGAACGGCGTTGGACCGGCGTCGAGTCCACAACTCACCGAGAACCGTGAGGCGAGAGGGAGAGAGGAGTCCTCCCGAGAATTCTTTGCCCTCTCCGTGGTTATTCTCTGCGCTATAGCAGGCGCGCCGAATGCCACCACCGTAGAAAGGAACGATGACGACGACGAAAGAAGTTTCAGAGAGACGAAAAACACCGACCTTACCGACGACACCGTCCGAGAATACGCGGATCGCAGCTATACGAAGAAAAGACGAAAAAAAAAAAAAAAACTCGTTTCGTCGCTGGCGTAAACGGAACTTGACCGCATTTCTGCATGTTTCTACGAAAGCGACTGGAGCCCAAACGTTTTAAACAGACATCACTGCCAATTGGATTAAACGAGACGCCTCATTACACCGGTAAACACGACTGCGCAATCTCTCGTTACTTATGTTGTACACGTTTTTCGCGTCGGTGCGGCCGATTATTATCGGCGATATGACCGCGCGGACTACGCTCTCGACCTCCCGACGATAGCAATCAACGATATCGTGTCCTAGAGAAAGTTTTGCACGTCGTAAACAACCGAGCAATTTCAAAGCTCAATGCGCATCCTGAAGCGACTTAGCAATCTTGACGCGAGAGATTTCATCGAGAATCATGGTCAGCCTTGACATGTTTCGATATTATTATTCGAAACGACGTCAATATCCTATTATTTGGTTAATACCTCGAAAAAAAATTTGAAATTTGAAATTTTGAAAAAAAAAAAAAAAATGAAATTGAAATCTTGAAAAAAAAAAAAAAAAAAAAAACAAATGAAATTGAAATTTTGAAAAAAAAAAAAAAAAAACAAATGAAATTGAAATATCGAAATCAAAATACCGAATTCGAAATTTTTATTTTTCGATCTTTATAAATCCGGAAAACTAAATTGTTCCGATAGCGATAAAAAAGAAAGGTTAAGTGTTAAATCGTTTGTCGAGCACTTTGATTCGTTAGCATTGACCGCAGTTAACTCCGTCGGTTAACCCCTCCGAGGATATTCCCCGGAGTCCGTTAGCGCGCCGGTGAGTTCACCTGCATTCCGTGAGTCAGGGTCATGATTCGTGTCTACTCACATTTACAGCCATCTGGCTGAACTCGTATCGGTCGACAGTTCGCGTATAACTGTGCGTTGAACGATCGAAACTATACTGCAAGCTGTGTATCAAAGTATATCCGTGTATAGATACGGTATTAATTTATAATACAGATGGCGTTGGTTACGGATGTATATAGGCAGAAGCAGGATTGCTCACGGGCCAAGTGCACGAGAGAGCGAGTGAAACGAAGCGAGGTGCCCCTGCGTGCCTGACGGTAATCACGCTACGGGATAAAGTTATTCCGGGGCATAAATAACCGGCATGTCTGGAATAAGGCATTAATTTATGTTATTTATCGCCCATTACGCCGCAAAGAAACACTCGCGCGTTGGGAAATAATGTATCATTCACCACACGCGTCCTCCGCGAAACGAACGAGTTGCATGGCTATAGGTAAAAGGCTCCTTGCTCTCCGGCTCTGCGCTCTCTGTATGCTCTATGGCGAGAACACGGGGCCCATTTCGAAGCCCGCGCGGAATCGGGAGTGATTTGGAATGCCAGCAACGAACGTGTGCGAATATATACGTTTATCTTGTAACGTATATATTATACGATAAACGTATATACCGCATCGGACGTCCCGGTATTCATTGCGGAGTTGCAAAGCTTCGAGTAGCCTACCTGCCCGTATATACCGCGGAGATAATGTTTCTTGTTCGACACAGTGAGGCGCAACGCCATAGCCTTTGCCTTGCGAACGACAAGGAAGAGCAAAAGAGAAGGAGCACGCGGACTCGTGTGTTTTACGCCGAACGTGGCTGTTGCGTAACGACCGCGGGAGGGCCCTCGATATATACTCTTCGGGGAATAAAGGACCATACACGCCGATTCCGAACAACTTCGATCCGATCACCGGGCTCGCCGAGCACGCCGACAGCCAAAGAGCGCGGAATATCTATGGGTATATAACCAGAACAAGGTGCTTTACGGAGTCACAACCTGATTAATCCGTATCCGTAACAGAATCGATACAAATGTTTCCAGTCACGTAGGCGCTAAGACCGTACTGACTTATGTGGACTCTCCGACGAACGAGCTGATGATCGCTGCTCCGACTCTGTTCTGTTCTGCTCTCTCTCTCTCTCTCTCTCTCTCTCTCTATCTCTATCTCTCTTCGTCAATTAAGAAGAACGCGACTACGCGTAAATGCAGCGAGAAGCGGCTTCGAATTATTTGACTTATTTCCTTATTGGTAACGAAACCAATAGGGATATCTCGTCATTCGATCGATCCGACGACAAGACTCGATCCTATATAGGCAATACTTGATGTTAGCTTTTTTTTTTTTCGTCAAATACCTGAATAGTGTACAACGAGAGTCGAGCAAAAAACAATTGGTCCGCGGTGAATCTGCGTTTGATCACAGATCGAGAATTTATGAAAAAGTCATGCGACTCGCGGGATCATAGATCACGCCGATCACGAGGATCGTCCAATTTTTTTTTTTTTTTTTTCTTATAGCAAAATCACGAGCTAAGAATACAACCCAATGATTTCAATCACGAATTTCGCATCGAGACAATTAGATTTTAATTGACAACGATAGATCAGCTTTTTTTTTTTTTCGTTTCCTTCAACTATTTCGGATTTTTCCTGCGTGTTTTTTTTTTTAACTTTTTTCCGAAGTTTGTTCTCTGAAACTCGGAGTTGTACGCGATACCTCTCCGTTATGGTAGTAGTTAGGAGTTACCTACTCTGGTATTCAGACCTCGAAGCCCTTGTGACGGACCCGCGAGAGAGTTACTGTGTATACCGAAATGGCGTTGCTGGTTTACCCGACGCTAATTGTGCATTGAGCGAAGCAATTTACAGGCGTTTACCGCAGTGGGTAACAGTGCATCCCGGGGGTTGTTGGGATAGAGCTGACGAAATTTACAGTCCGGTTCGCCGTACGCGGTACAGAAGAAGGCAGCGCTCCTCTTTTCAACGTTTTACACTCGTTGTCGAGAAAAGTCGCATGAGCGACGGAGAGAGATTAAGCGACAACGAAGAAGGAGTCACATCCGGTGGTTTTTCGCTTTTGTATAGCTTCGGTCGTCGAATACCCAAGTTACAGAATGCAGAAACGATGCTGAGAGGAGAATCGGTATAACACCGAAAGGAAGAGAGACAAGGAGAGAAACGAACAGCGGCAGCCCGATATAGAAGGTGGCAAGAGAGCAGAGTGTAACTTTCGACTCTGCGGGCAGACCAATATTTCAACGCGAAGAACGGCGGAACCAAGATTGAGGTTGCGAAGCAATGGAGGCTGCTGACCGCCGCGCGAGCGCGCGGTGAAGATAAATTTGTTCCGCAATTGAGACGGGCGTGCCGCGGTAAATCTTCCTCTATTAGGTATATCTTCCTCTTTTCCCCGCCTGTCTACCGTGCCACTCTTTTCTTCCTCTTCTTCTTCCCTTCCGCGCTCCTTGCAGTGACTCTACGACCACTATTTCTGCTACTTCTTGGGGCCAAACTGCTCGCTACTATTCCGGCTCTCCTTTCCTCGCGTCGTTCTTTGCTTAGCGGTCTACGAGACCAGGTATAAGACTATAAATCGGTGAACGAGAAAGAAAGAAAGAAGTCGTACATCCTTCGGAACAACGTATTTTTGCGGTTTCGAAGTCTGTGACTCGAATAACTCTATCGAGGATCGATGCGAGAATCGATTTCCGCAAAGTTTGATCGCCACTGAAATTCCTCCAATTTCTTTCGATTCGTATCGATTTCTGTCGATATGTATATCGATGAATCGAAGGGGGTTGGTTAACAGAAAGATCCATTAAACAAATGCGAAGTCAGTACATACAATGGGGTACGTCGACGAACCGTAGAAGGCGAAAGTATCGCGCGATGTTTCAGCAAATGCCTTGAATTTTTGAGCTCTGACCTCCCGCAGTTCATCGTCACACTGTCACCTTCGTCGGGCGAGAGAGAGTTATGCGAAAGAAAATTGTGTTGAACAAGGTGACAGGGGCACCGGAGTAAGAAACCGTACTTTCGACTTTACGACAGGGTCGACACGGCCGCAGAGTAGACGAGATACGACAGAAAAGAAAATACAGTAAGAGAAAAGGGTATGTCGGAGTGTTGATGTACGAGAAGACCAAAAGGTCTCTCTTCAACGAATGCCCGTGAGAGAGCGACGAAGAAAAATAGATGGCGAAATTTATAACGCGGTTTCTCGTTCCATTGTTCGCAAAACCGAAGGTACACCGACGTTGGACAATAGATGGGATAAAGGGGAACACGCTAAAGAGAGAGGTACAAACGGGACGTTCGTAGAGACCGTCGGGTGTTCGCGCGCGTACCATACATACACACACACACCGGAATTTACGAAAGTCGAATATTTAGAGTGTTTAGACAAGCTGTCAGCCGCGTGACAATGGAAAAATAGAGGGGTTTACGGGGGCCAATAAATATAACGAAGAAGCGGGGGGCACGATGGTTCGCAGGCCCCCCTCTCGTGCGCGCATATTGAGGCGTCGGTCCTCGAACGACGGGAAACCCTACTATTACGAACGGCGACGGGGAGGAAGAAAAGAAAAAAAAAGGAAGCGACCACTGTGCGCAGGTATCCAAAGGACCCAAAACGCACACTACCGCGGTTAATTTAATCGAAACCGGAACCCCGCGATCCTTAGGTATAAGGCTCTTCATCGAGAACGTAGAGAGCAGCGACGGGAAACCGATCGGCCGCCCTTTAATTTTCTCTCGGTAACGTCATTAACGTCCATCCCGCCTAT
Source organism: Cryptus viduatorius (assembly GCA_964006125.1). NCBI lineage: Eukaryota > Metazoa > Arthropoda > Insecta > Hymenoptera > Ichneumonidae > Cryptus > Cryptus viduatorius. The sequence continues at coordinate 31,538,802 of OZ023220.1, read as the reverse complement.
TCTCGTTATACTTGTCCCCGAAACACTGTACTCGATTTATCTGCACGCTAAATATTAATCATATTAAAATAAGACGCGCAATCGCAAGGGATTATTTTTCATGCATTTAATACTGAATCGGCAATGTTTAAGGCTTTCGCGTCTCGACGGAGACATATGTATCCCAGTGAATTTTTGTTTCTTCGATTTCTCCTATTTGCAGCAAAGGAACGACACGAAGTTCTGCGCAATTTTTGAAAAATTAATTGAATATGCGAGGGCGCTTCGTAGATAAAGATAACTAAGTGGACGGAGGCAAAAGTGAGTCAAATTCAAGATTTTTTTTCACATAAACTAACGATATGGGAGCATCTGGGATTTTTCTTATTTGAAAGTATATACAAATAACTTGCTAAATTATTTTTATTGTGAAAATTGAGCGACCGGAAGCGCCGTCATCGTAGCCGGAGTAGTATAACTTTTTTCAAATGTTGCATCGCTGGTGTCACGATTCTGGAAAGCCGGACGATCAGAAATAAAAAAAAGAGCGATTCTTGTAATATAACGTTGAAAACATCGCACCACGTAGGATTGTTATTTTTATTTTTCACAAAATGGCGACAATTGAAACATTACTTTTCGATTTTTCGTGCTTTTTTACCTATTTAACTCAATTTTTTAAAAAACTACTTTATTAAAAGATTAAAAGTACCACGTGGCGTAGTAAAAAAAAAGTGTCTAAGAATACCGTGTTAAAATTGCAGCACAATCGATCGAACCGTTTTCGAGATATTTCGAAATAGTCTCGTTCCAAGTTTGGCGAATTTGGGGCGCATTCGGGTGTTTAACTTTATTAATTTCACGAAAAAAAAAAAAAAAACGAAAAAAAAATGTTTACTTCGTTACCCGGTCGTGAATGGGATGTGATGAGTAATTTCGTAGTGAAACGAATAATTTATCAGAATTTATCTTCGTTTTGTAGCTGTCGCGATTTAATGAACTGTACGCCCCGTAAATTAAATCGTAAGTGAAAAACATTATTTCGCCGGTTGCTGGTAAACGACAAATACTACACTAGAGATAGTACCGCAGATAGTATTCCTAAACTAACATAAGGATCTCACGGATTTTCGTTGCCTTATTGTTCAACTGCGCGTTATTGCGGTCGGGTTGTTTGGGTCCTTTGCCTCTCCGCTTTATAACGCCTATACCAAAGTAATCTTGTCCCGGCCTTACCGCTTCGCGACTCTTACTTCATTTATAGCCGACCGCTTTAACCGTTACGGACGAACTGGATTACCTTCGCTATGCCAGGCCCAGTGATCGCGGTAAGTTCACCTTGGACGATTTAACCGACCGCGAGAATTGCTACAATAATCATCACCGCGATGCGATCGTCTTTATTTATTAATTTATTTTCATTTTCTTTCCACTTCAACCACTAATCAAGCTGATTATCCGATCGAAATAACGAAAAACCAAAAACAGTGCCGCAGTTTTTGCTTAAAACGAAAAAAAAAAAAAAAAAAAAAAAAATGATTACTTGTGCGCTCGTAAAAGTTCGACTTTTCGTGTAACTGCCTTCTTTTGCGTACATATAACGTTCAGAAAAATAAAAAAATTACCAGTTAACGCGCGGTCGTTCCAATCAGCATATTCACGACAAACAACAGACTTCTCTGTTGAAAGAAATTATTATTATCGACAATTTGAATTCTACAACCGCGCGAAATGTTCGCAAAACGCCATATTTTCCTGTGTGCGTATATATAATTTTTCTGCGTAAAGTAATTTTCTCGTGTTTAGAAAGTCCATCATGAGAAGGGCAGCAAAAAAGAGAGAGAGAAAAAAAAAACAATGTTTAGCACGATCGTCACGTAGCAATTACGAAGTACAGCTATTAGTAATCGTCCGTTAATGGTTGCGTGACGCATTCGCGCAATTAGCGTCAACGGTTCACTAATAATTTCAATTGCGAGTGCCTTTCGTAATTCATGTACGTCGGAGTCTTCTTCTCGACGAAGAAATTTCAGTGTTATTTTCGCGACGATAGCGAAACTACGATAAAATAAAATGAAATAAAATAAAACTACAGAATGAACGGAATTTTCGTTAAAAGTGGACTTTCGCATCGATAAAAATTTTGTTTCTTAATACGCGGTGACGCACGGGTAGTCGTTAGCGGTGTCAACGCAGAGTAATCGTCATCAATTTTTGTCGTAATTATAGAGACCGAGCGAGTTCTCATTACGTTGCAACCACTGGCGCTAATATGCCGCTGGTAAATTCTTCCGCCAATGCTAATGACACGAGAAGAGGGAGAGAGCGATCGTGAGGTTCGATTACGCCGACACGTTAATGTCATTAATAAGTCCCCGATAGCTTGACAGCGTAATCGTCCGTAATAGTGAAACGGTAGAGATAGAGGTACGGGTCCCGTTGTGGGGGGATATGGAAGGTAATTAGCAGTAGCGGACGGTCACGTCCGATAGATATGGGAACAATGGAGCAGAGGCGTCGCGGGAATGTGGAAAGAGAACACATAGCGAGAGGCCGAGAGTGTGAGAGAGCGGACCTCCCCATCGCGTGAAAGTATATATATATACATATACATATATATACATATACATATACATATATATATATATATCAAAGTGAACGAACCGGCGAACAGAGAGAGGGCCTCTCTCCTCTCGGGCGATGGGCGAGTGAGTATGATGAATGAACGTGCCGCGCTGCTGGCTGTCGAGCGGCCATCGCTGGCTTGATGATTGATGGTCGCCATTCCTGTCCCTAATTATTTCATACTTTGCAATCAGAACGATAATCCATCCGCGCCCGGCGGACTCTCGCTCTGCGACGGCGGCGCTCGCGGCTCTCCTCGCCCGGTGACTACGAACTGTCACTGATAAATCACCCGGTTATCAATGGAAAAGCCTCACCGATTACACGTGTGTTTGAATCCGCGCGACCCATCACCACCGCTGCACATAACCGCGTGGCCTTCCATTCGCGAAGTATATGGCATTGCGAAGATCTCTCGTGTATATACCACGATGAGGCCTCATGGCGTATCGACTCTCGCCGGACTATCATTATTAAAATCAATCTTTCGATCGATTTTTTTCTGACTCTTTGGACGTTAGGAAAACAATATATTTGTTCAGTTCGCGGATATCTCTTATCGATTTTTTGTTTTTCATCGATTTATTCGGATACATGAAGTTGTCACTGGGGACTTAATGAGACTTTTTTATTGTTTCTTCGCAGCATATCGACTGATTGATCCGATTTCCTTTAGATCCGATCACTCGACAATAGCGTCAGATGATTTCGATCGAATCTCTGGCGATCGCGAATGAGTCATTCGATTAAATGGTCACGCGAAACACCGTTCTCGACGACTCGACAATTCGTTATCATTTGCACTCGATTAGGCAACCGGGTAATTTATGAAGATTTTTATTCGTTTCTTTTTTTTTTCGAGTTCAGTGAAGTCTCGCGAAAAGTACTTCGCCAGTTTTTTTCGCTTCGCGTAACTTCGATGACGTTGAAAGGAATGTCGACTCCGTCGACGTAATAATCTTTCTTTCAGCTACTTAACACGTTTCTTCGCTTTTTATCGTTTTCTTTGACACCTCTGACCGCCCGACGAATCGTAAAAAATTATTACGATACAATGTATGCATGCGCTCGATGTTTTAATAATTCAAACGATATTCAAAGTACGAAGAACGTCGGAGAAAACGAATTTTATTACATTCATCGCGCGTCTTTTGCAAACAAACAGACAGACGGATGGTGTCATTTTGGCACCAAGAGAAACAGGCGGTGTGCATTATATAGTATATAGCATCGCCGATTCGAGTCCCCAAAGCGACACCAGTTTCCGTGCTGTGTTCGAATAGCGTGGTCGACGCGCTCGTTGGATGCTCCCTCTATCGTGAAGTTAGTGGATTTACGAGCCTCGACTCTGCGTACTTTACGAGCCGTACACGTCGGCCCGGTACTGACTATGATTTCTATTTGCATGCCAACGCACGCTGACAACCCCGGCATCCACGAGACTTCTTATTATCGCTGCCTCTGCGTTTTCAATACGACAGATATAAAAAAGGAAACCACAGAAAAAAAAATCTCCCTATTCCACAGCTCTTTTCGTCGCGACTTGTCGTCCCCATTCTACAAGAGCCGATGTACGACTGTTGAAAGATCGTTCCGATCGTTCCGCTATATTGAAAAACCCATCGGTGGCCCTTTGAAACGCGTGAAAAATCGTCTTAAAGAAAAAAAAGACGTTTTTGGCGTCACGGGAAAAGACGATTAGCAGGATCTGTTTACCCGACTTTCAATAGCTCGCGTATACCTCATCGCGCCGTATTTTTTTTTCCTGTTTTTCTCAAGCGTTTCGAGAGGGATGATAATTGGAAAGGAAACTCAAGAATTGCTTCGGTGGTTCGATCTCGAAAAAGTCGTTTCTTTAGAGACTTCAAGAAGTATCTTGGGCGGTCCTTTCTCCGGGTAGAAAATAATGGTATTTAGTTTACATTGGTCCCACCGATGGGACGAGTGAGAGTTTTGTGAGCGGATGATGCGCCGCAGCGAAGGATCATCGCGCGCGTCTGTTTGTCCGTATTCTCGGGGTTCTCGTTCGCCTCGGGGAGACGAGAGAAGAGTGGCAGAGGGCCGGTGATGAGATGGCCGGTCAACGGGTCCAGCAATTTGGTAGAATACCATGCGACGCTTGGAGTGAGCGGAGGATCCGACACACGGAGAAACAGAGCCGAAGACCAAAGTGTGCCGCCGTACAAACAATCGGATGGCTCAGAGGCGCTGCGTGTCTAATTGACGCCACCGCGATGATCTTCCAGTCTTAAAACCCCAGTGAAAAGCATCGTTGTCTCTCGAAGCTTCAGTCTCATCTCACGTCGGCGGCATCGACTCTCCGCCGCCGGCGTTGCTCCGTCATATCCGACTAACGCGCGTACCTTAATAAATAGATACGCTTCAATCCTTTAAGTACCAGGGGCTCCAACGAGAACGCTGGTATTATCCTGCCGCATAACTTCCTCGTCTCTTCTTCGCTCTCCTATATCCACAGGATGTCTGCGTTTATAACGGTCCATTCAATTTTCTTCGAGGCGCCACTGCGTCGTATCGTTTTCTCGCGGTGTTCCATCAAATGTGAGGAAAGATATAGATCTTCCGAAGAAAAAAAAAAAACAGTAATTCGCCTCGAACTTAACAGTCCCTATTTAGCGACAGCCAGAAAGCAATGGGAACGTTGCTTTTGCGCTCATTTATCCGCGTCGATCGTCGTCGAGTTATTCGTAAATTTGCGAACCACTGATCGCGTTTACGCCTTTTCCTTCAGTCAGAAGCGTATAAACTGCTCGGCTTTCGATGAGTTTGTGTTGTAAAATACAACGATCCTAAGCATCACATACACCGACCAGTGAATGCACCCACATGGGGGTTTTCTCGTAACGTATGTGGTCCAGCATGCGAGGGCAGAGCATTCGCGTCGGCGTTGAATCGTGTCAGCGTAGCTCCTGCCCAGTGGAGCGCGCGCGGTCCTTTGATGTCGGATGTTTACTTTATGGCTGCGGCACGATTGTGACAGCAAGTCGTATACGAAAGGGCCGAGAGACCCATAGAGCCGAGGCGTCGGATGTAGGGAGGGCCCCCGTGACGTCATAAATGAGAGCCAACAGAACCGGTGGTACTCGACGACTCGACACCCTTTCCACCCTCGGGGTCCTTAACTCTTCTCTTGCCCAGTCGCTTTTTTTTCTTTTTCTTTCGCTCTTTTTCTCTCTCTCTCTCTTTCTCTCCCTCTATAACCGCACCATCGTCGAGCTCTTTGCGGTCTCTCGGCATCATGTAAGAATGGCTGAACGCAGAGTACGTGAGTGGTGCGCGGAAGAGGGCGAGAAAGAAATAAAATGAGTAAGAGAGCCCGCAGAGAAAGGAGAATCTTTTCTCTTGCCACCGAGGTTTACGAGCCGCTGTTGAGTCCTTCCACGGGACTTGGAAGGCTTTACGTCGTCGTGTGTCACGCGTCGTTACTGCCGCGAAGCCGTTATGAGACGTTTACGATAAGATACGTCGCACCTTTCGGCTTCGTGACAGCCAACTTGGATTTACTGCCCACCGTGTGCCGCCCGACGTCCAAGTGTGTACGTAATTCTTTTTATTCTCACATAACTATACGCGTACGAAAGCTAAGACAACTTTCGATCTTAGAGATTTCATCTTTTTCGAATACTCATTTCATACGCGTTAAAGTTCGAAGATTTTTTTTTAATTTTTATTGTTTTTGGCGCTAATAAGATAACAGGGGTGCTGTTTCGAACGAATGTTAGTCATGGTAGCGAAAAAAAATACATTTTTCAACATGAAATAAACGCATATGCGATAAATCGATTAAAAATATAGGAAATTCGGCATTATTATACAATTAATATAATAATCGTATTAATTTATGTATATATATATATGTGATTGATATTTGAAAAAATATATTCGTAATATACAATATTTCGCGGAAAATATTATTGAATATAATACGGAAATATTTTTTCATTTTTTTTTCATAAAATTAAATTTCTTTTTTTTATCATTAATCTATCGAAGCTGTTTACGGAAATGATTACGAATATTTTGATAGGTTAGGATGAATTGCCGTTGAATACATTTTTTCCCCCTTTTTCGTTCGTCGTTATGACATCGCGGTAAATCAACTAATGTCTATAAAAATGTTGATAGATTCTCGTATACGTGAATTGGGAGACGGAACTGTAAGAGACATTCGCGCTCAAGGCATATTCGGGATCTTGTTTTTATATCGGATTACCCGTGCGTCGTTTATTCGCGTTGTATAGACGTTGCGCGATAATGGTACGCCCGAAGCGTGTACACGAGGGGCGTTTTTATCTTCCGACACCGGATACTCTCGACGAGAGTAAGTTGGCCGCCGCGGCGAGAAATAAAAGTTGATTCATTCGTTATGGGCGAGTCGGCGTTGCCTGCTCACGTCCGACTTTATGTCGGCAATAATCGTTTCGTTCGGTGTATTATTATTAGTCCGCCTCGCCGCCGCGCCCGTATATACCCTCAACCGACGAATAGAAATTGGATCGAGGCACAGGCTATGGACAGGATACCTATATACGTTGAAGAACGAGCGAAGATGCATTGTCATTACTCCTAAATGGCTATTGTAAAAAGTGCAATATATTTATACATCGAAGCGTCGAAACTCTCGATTGTTTTATATTTTTTTCTTTATTTCAATATATAGCGCGCTGTTCGGTACGACTGTATTACTTTAGGGCCCTACATTGGCAGCGGTTGATTCACCGTTCGGAAACGGCGCGGACATTGGTCACTCGATAACTTTCGATATCAATCATCTTTTTTTTTTTTTTCTCATTGAATTACTGCGAGAAATCGACTCGAATTGAGAACGACGCGATTTTCACGCTTCTTGATACAAACTGTTCGTCTTTCTGACGAAAAAAAAAAAAATCTGGGATGGGGCCGCGACGCGATGAGGGGCCGTCCTCTTTTGCTCGTCGTTTGTTCTGACGAAGTTTCGAAGCGACCGGATTGGCGTTGCTTGTTTAGAACTCCTCTGTGCGAGTCGGTGCCCAGCGAGACGAGCCAAACACGGGACGAGCTTCCGAATGACGACGGATCCCCGTGATTGACCCCCTCGAAACGCTAATGGGGAACGCACACAGATTGGGAGGACACTTAGCGCGGTTAGCGGCTCGCGGCTATCCGGAGCCCGGGAGCCAAGAGTCTCCCTCTCTTCCCTTCTACTGGCGGCTACTTTATTTATGCTTCTGACTGACTATACCAACGATGCATGTGCTCCTCGCCGGTGTTACCCTATGCACACGTTAACGCCCGGCGCTAACCGACATCGCAAACAGCAAATGTGTGCTTTATGAGATGGGTTCGCCTCTGCGCAACGTTCGTTAATGGCGAGAATGTTATGTACTAATGGCTGCTACTGGTCGATGCTGCCAAGTGCCGGTTGTACGAGTGTAACTATGTTTTTGCTTATCAAATCTCAGATACGTCTCGAAACTTCGGAGAAACGTTATTTATTGGTGAAAAAAAAAAAAAAATCTCTGGCGAAGACATATCGATTTTTTGGACCATTTTTTCGAAAAACTGTCGTTAGTTAAAAAAAATTAATTTTTTTCGAAAAAATTATCTCATATTTCAAAATCAAATTCATCGGAAAAAGCCGACCGATTTTACAACTACCGATATCGATTTTTTACTACATCATTGCCGAAGCTTCAATAAGATTTTTTCATTCTTAAAGAAAAGAAACAAAAACAGCTGAATTTCTCGTCGATAGAATTGAAAAATAAGAAGCATAAATTTCATTGACAAATTTGTCGCTTAGTCGCAAGGAAATCGGAGTTGCGGCACTTTTCACACTTATCCCGCGTTAATTCTCCATTTGTTCCTCTCACTTTCGTAAATTCGCTGAACGATTTTTCTCGCAAACAGAGATATACGAGGAAAAATTATCTGCGATCGTTTCGGCGAATAGTCGTCGAAGAATCAGCACGTTGACAAAGCGAGATCGGCGTAAGGGAAGTCGTGAGCGATCGACGAGCGAGTGCGCAGCTATTCGTTTTTCGCACACATCGTCTCTCTTTCTTGGGGGCGCGCGGGGGGAAAGACAAACTTAATTTACTGGATTGAGAGTAAGGGAATCGATCCTACATCAGGGCGAATGTGAAAGAAGCGACGAGACGACGACGAGGGGCGCGTCGTGAGGTATTGAAAAGCCCTTGGGCTTTGGTTATACCTAAGCGTGAACTCCCCGAACCGCCCCACGATGATTTATGAAATCACTTTCGAGTCAGATCGTCGGAGATCACATCAATTCTCTCTCTTTTTCTTGCTGATTGATCGTATCCATTCGCGCGTTCGGATTACACCGGAATCGTTGAACGCGCCGTTGAGCACAAGAGAAGCGCGAGAACATGTTAATAAGAGGGGTTTCACGATAATGACTTTTTCGTCGAGTAATTTCCGCGTTGAGAATATGGCGCAACGAGAGGTCCGGGAAGGAGAAGAGAGGAGGAGAGTTGCAAGACTGACAGCGAAAAACGCGGTACGTGAACTGCCAGACGAACTCATCGCTCATCGACGCCGTTTAATGCGTTTTCACGAAGCGATTAGTCAAAAAGTAAAAAAAAAAAAATGTATACTTATATCCGCGGCAATAATCAGCGAACGAAGCCGGAAGTGACGTAAAACTCCTTGGAAAAAATATTCGAACGTTTCGCGCAATTATAATCGCGTTAAGTCATTTGACAAATGAGTTATTCGTGCCTATCGTGTCGCTTGTATTAATACAGAAGAAAAATGTATATATATATAATTTTTTTTTTCCGAAGAAATAAAAATGAAAGAAAGGCGCGGAAGTTAGCACTATCATCAGGAAATTTTGGCCTCCGAAACATTTTCGTCTTATAATGAAAGCGTAACACATGGCGAGAAGAAAACTACCGAAGCGGCAACGCATGTGCTTTTTTTTTGCGCTTCAGTTATCGGCATACGAGACACAAGCGAGCGAAAGGGATATTCTCATGCCAATTGCTGTCGTTAGCCGTCGGACATTGAAGTACCGTTTTACCCTGTGGTATAAGAGGATTATTATGTAACTGTCGAAGGGCACAAGAAGCGGAGCAATGTACCACCGGCTGCGAGAAACGACGTTGGCAATTCTCGTATCAGCAGCAGCGGCGGCAGCACCAGCGGCTATAAGCAATAAGCGTTAGGAGTTTCGCAGACAAACTCCGGTTTATAACATCTCCCGGTTTGTATTTTTCGATAAATTCGTTTCGTCTGTTCGTCGATTTCTCTTTGGTATTGTATGGTATCCACACGAATGAATCGACGAGTAACGAAGTCCGCGGTCTTGGATCGCGTCGGGTGTAATAAATCATCGCGTTCGAACGGCGATCGTTCGATCCAATCGACGATAGATACAATAACTCATCCGCGCTTACCAAACAGATACGGATAGTACAAGAGATCGTTAATAAAAGTTTATGTAGGGCACAACGGTTTATCAGGATATAATCTCGACGAGAGCAAAGCGCCGAAGAGTACGAATATCGAATATCATATTTACCATCGCGTCTATAGAAATTCTCGGGAATTTAACTTGGGCGCGGAGAATACATAATAATCGTAGCTTTAGGGAGACGGCACGAAGCCCCTCGGAGAGCATCTCTTTCGCTCGTCAATTGATGACTGGGTAAAGAATAATAATAACGCTCGCGTGTGCTTCGAGTTTTTGTCGAGTGTTCGCCGATTGCCGAGAGCACCGCGAACGCTCCAATAAATTCATCGGGAATATAATGCTCCTTTATGGGGACTCAACAAAGGCCGCTTCACGGGGCCCTTTGCTGTACTTTATGGTATTATACTGAATACGGTATACAGTATAACGCAAAAGTTACCCCCGAGGTCACGCCCGGTTCGTATACGACTTATGTGCTCTCGGCGAACACTCGAATATTTCATATTGACACTTCGGACATTAACTCCATTCGTCAGGGTCTCACCACCCAGTGACACGTTCACCTATAACTCTCCTATAGGTTTGTTATATTCGTACACTATGACGCGGGGGCCTTACACTCTCTCTTTCGTTCTCCATCATTCGTCTCCTCCGCTCCTCGATCTTTTCCATTAGCCGACCGATCTCCTGCGTCGCACGGACAGCTGCAGCGCAGCCTGTGCAACGTCATTTGTGTGCATCGAATGGGACATTCTCTTCTTTTCACTTCTCTTCGCGATCTTTTTCGTCGGAGGGGATTTTTCGCGCTGTTTGGACAGCCTTCGCTTCCGGATCGGGTATACGAGGCCAATTTTGCTTCACTTCACCGTATAACGCGTCATTGACGCGATAAAATTTATCGTGGAGGCAGGTGGCTCGTTCCGAACGATTAATCGCTCAATTTTTTTTTTGGCTCCGAAGAAAATCAAAGAGAAAATTCTTTGTAATTTCTGAGATAATGCGATAAAAAAAGCATAACATAAATATTAAAGCGTTGCGGATTATTTTGATATTCGACAATGGCATCGATGAATCGGTGCTAAAAAGACCATCGGGAAAATTTGATATTTTTTTTTGCTCCAAAAAAATAAAATTTTATTTACGAAGGGTGGAGCTGCGCGGATACCGGACGTGAGTATCCCATATCCGCGCGATCTTTTTTTTTCAACACTGACGTACAAAGCATCGCCATTTTTTCCACAATATCGAAAGAAGGTCGAGAACTTACTATAAAACTCTTAAGGACGAGTATATTCCACTCTTTTTTTCTCTCGGAGCTCGTGAAAGATATCTTGAGTGACGAGGCGGGAGAGGAGGGGGGCGGGTGGCTTTCTTGGAAAGTCTCGCGGGACGAGTATCTCGCGGTAACGTCGAAGAAGAAGAAGAAGAATAATAAGAAGAAGAAACCATTTGCGTATACATACAAAAAACTCTCCCGTATCGTACATATTCCATAGGAACGAAAAATCATAACGTAACGCACTTAGGGAGAGAGATACGAAGTTCTGAAAGCGTTACGAAACGGAACACATCCTCGCCTGCGGATGCTCGCAAATTTAACTCCGCGCTTTTCCCGGCAGCGTCACCGGAGCACACCGTGTGTGTCGTCGTACAGCGGAATAAAATCCCCCCCCCCTCCCCCCCCCCCAAACCCTTTTTCGCGCGGGCGCGAAGTATCCCGACGAAAAGAGTGTAGAAACTCTACGTTAGGGGGTTGTGAAGCTCACGCGAGAGCGAGCAGTTTTGTAAAAAGCTTTTGTGAGTTTTGCCCGAGTCGTAACTTCAACTTTGTCGTCGCGAAGGAAGAGACAGGTTGGTAGCGGTGGCTTGTGTGTTAGGCGAGCGATGAGGTTTGCGAGAGTCCTGGCGATGCCTGGGTGTGTTCCGGTCGTTGCTGTTACGGAGGAGGGCGGAAAGGGCGGGGGGAGGGTGGGTTTCGGGATGCCGTTCCTCTACTCCGGTGTTACTGCCGCCTCCACGCGCATTGCTCTTCTTCTCCGGCAACGCGTCGTGGGGCTCCTCTGAAACGGGGAACGCGAAACGACGCGACGAAGAGCGGCGAACGACGTCGACGACGGTGATGGTGAGCTGGTAGCACGTATAACAGAGTCAAGAGGACTCCCCACACATATCCCGACGCAAAAGCAAAAAGTGTGCGAATGGCGAGAGTGTATATACACATCCGTCGCGCAGAACATAGCGTAGCGCAGAGTGTGCGGAGGGTTAAAGCGGATAAAAGAGCGCTCGGAGAAATTACGGCCTCGTAACTCCCGGTAAGCGCGAAAGAGCGTATGTGACAGCGGGCGGACAGGCAAACCGACGAGGACGAGGCGCCTGCGGTAAAGCAAAGGGGAGCAGAGGCACGCAGAGAGCCATAGCGCTGTACGCGCACTCTTCTCACCCTGTCGTTTCTCACCCACCCCCGTCCGCTCGCTCACTCTGCACACGACGCGGTTTATAGCCTTTCGCATCTATGGTCCTACGGGAATGTTTCGAGAATATTCTAGAGGCGGATATTTTGTAGACGTTCGTAGGGGGACACGCTGACTGGGCCCCAGCGGCCACAACGACTCTATATCGCGTAAAGCTCCCTTTCCGTGAAATTGACCACTTTGATACAGTCTCCGCACACGAGAGTTCCTTAAACATTGTGGCAAACCTCGTGCGTGTCGTCTAAATCCTCCCCCAACCCTCCTGCTAGATGCTCTTACACGATTCGTGCATTTTTCGGAGCAATTCCCCGACTATATTATATATAACTATACAACTGTATTACTGTGTCGGAGGCATTTCTTACCGACCCCTTCGCTAACCGACATCCTGTCATCCTGACTCCTCGTTTACTCCGATACACAAATTATACTTCACGTGACAGATACTACGGGTATATACTCTCTCTATACACGGGTTGCTTTTCGATGCAAATCAAACGGCCGGACGAAAGATTGAGAAGAAGAATAAGGGTGACAATGGGGTGTACTTATCGCTTTTCTTCGCCCAAAGGGCGAAGAATGAAATCGAAAGAATGAGATCGCGCATCACGCTTCGTCGAACGCGTTATATATTATGGGTATATAGTTAAGCCGTAGATATCAACTACGTGAGAGTTCGCGGGTTTCGGAGTCCTGATTTCAATTCCGAAGCCTGTACTTCGGCTCGAGTGCGCGGCAGATGCTACCACTTTTTTTTTTCTCTCTACTCGCCCATCAGGATTCACGTCAGAATGGGCGCTTCTGTGTAGTCACGAAAGTGAAGAGGAGAGGGGAGGGAGAGACTTTCGAGAGTCCTTTGGTGAATGCCATAGTCCGCTATAATAATACTTAACTGATACACACACGAGAGTCTTCTCGACGGTGAAGTGGATCGCGAGATGGAGACAGCGAGATAGGAGGATACGGAGCGAACGAGAGTTCGTGATACGTATGAAGTGAGCCGAGGGCATCGGAGAAGGAGAGATATGAGAGGAGAGGGAGGGGTTGGAAGAGAGGTATCGTTACTGTGGTCGATGTCGATCAATCAAAATACCCGGTAGTGGCGTCTATCCGTGGGATAGATACAGAGGGTCGAATGGATATTGGATTGCAAGATGAAAGCTCCTCGTTAAATTAGTTTCTAATCTGCTCCGATCTCTCGATGCCCCCGCGCGAGCGCGCGAGAGCGCGGGGGCAAACCGTATAACATCGACCGACGGCGGCATTGGTTTGCCGACTCGCGGAGAGGCTTTTGGCCTTCGTCCCGGTATGTCCAATCGTTAATCTCTGCCAGCAGATGTGCCTCCGTCATTGATTTAAATCACCGAGCTGACCAGCGGGGCTCTCTCCGTAACCCTTCACATTCGTATACGCATCGATATATATACGTATACCAATGTATATTGACTATATATACATGTAATCCCGAGTTCTCGTGTACTTCGGGCGAACGGAATATCGCGACGAGAAAATCCAAAAACGGAATTGACAAAGACGGGACGCTTTTTCATGGAAAAAAATATATCGATGTATTTGCGTGTAATGAAGAAAATTATAGGTAAAAACATCGTCGGGAATTCTAACTTCAGAATTGAGGTCGGAATTGTACATTAGAAGAGTCGCAACGCTTTTTAGAGAAACTGTTAATTTTTTTCGAAAGTTTTTCACGCTTTTTTAGGACATTTGCTTGTAAAAGCGACGCTAGCGATGGTTTAACATTGATAACTTTAATTTCTGTGGATCGCGTTAAAACGCAAAAATCTTCGCCTTAAGTTCTCTCGGTTTCTAAGAAATTAATGGACCACACGCGCGCCGAGAAATCGTCGTTCTGTTGGCGATCTTCATAGATATCTTCCTCTGTGGCAGTGCTGACAATACTTCCGGAATGGCATTGGCAGTAATTCTCTTTTCGTGATCGCGCGCGATCTCGTAGGTCCGTTCCTTTCCCTAAATACCGAACAATTTCTCCGTAGGGCGTCCGGCGACATGCCGCAGAGTTAACGCCGCAGGAATCATGAAAATGAATCGGCAAACTTGGCTCTGAATGTACATAACGTCGGACGCCATCCGGTTTTTCCAAAAGCTTCTCTGGACCGCAAAGCCTACGCGTACGGATGGGCAGATATCCGCGTCGTTTCGGAGTTACGCTCCGGCCGCAAAATCTCGAAGGAAGAACCTCTTCCTGTTCCGTAGCCTCAGCCGTAGCCATGTTCGTGCCCCTCGCAGCGCGTTACTGTACACCCCACATACCCCTCCCCTTTGCCCACGGTAAATCAAGCCGGTGAACTCTCGGTCCATGGCAAACAATGCGTGGCGTGACGAAGGCATTGTCGAGTTTACGCCCCGCGGGGTGCTTTTCGCTTCTCTACGCGCGACCATAGTATACACGGGGTTTTCTCTCTCGCTATCCTCGTTCTATCTCCTCTGTATGCGTGTGTTCTCTGGTTCTTCTCTCGCGTTAGCTAGAGAGCCCAGTGCTCTCAGTTCTGTTCCTCCGCGCCTGGCGATAGAGCCGAAGCTAACATCGTTCGCTCTCTACTCTTGTGGAGCTGCTGCTGCTGCTGCTGCCGCCGCCGTCGCCGCTGCTGCTGCTCACTCACCATTATGGAAGAGGGCCCCCATCAATTACACGGGAAATTGCGCGGGCATTATTTATGTGCGTACCAACACGACCGGGCCGTCGGCGCTCGCGCTGCAACCGACGACGACGCCGACGTCGCGGCGCTCCCTTCGCATCTCTTCTCACACTCTCTCTCGCTATTTTCACCGTTCTCTTCTCTCCCTTTTTCTTTCTCTCTCTCTCTCTTGCTTACCTCTCTCACAGGCTCTCGCATCCTATGTGACCGTACGATGTACGTACGAACCGCGCAGAACTCTCCTCTTGCCTGTGGTTATCGATGGCCCGACAAAGAGAACATAAATAACGCCTTTTGCTCGCTGATATATACGCTTATACTCCTATATCCACGTGCATATGCGCGCGTCTATTCTCCTTGTATATTATAGGCGTCTATATATATCGTCTATAACCCTCTCTCGTAGATCTACACGGCTCTACGCTCGGGCAACACCGCGAACTAAAGTTATTGAGAAAGCGGAGTCATCGACAACGTTGAGGAAGGCTATGAAGCTATGAAAACAGTGGTTCCGATGCTTCAGAATCTCAATCTCATATTGGGGCTGAGAGATACATAGGCAAAGAGAGAAAATTTACGACGATGAGCCACGAGGGAAAGGATTCATTGCTGGGCGGAGAGAGAGATTGTGAGATATCTATTTATAGAGTGAAATTGATTCTCTTCGGAAGATTCAGCAGCGTGTGTAGCAAATACGAGTCTACGAATTGCATATTGAAAAACTTACCGAAATTATTTTGTTGTTTCGTAAATTCGCATTAATGCAAACGCATTTCAACTTTTTTTCGTTGACATACATCGATTTTTTTTACGATTTTTTTTTTTCGAATACACAACACAAATACGCGTGTTATTCATTCGCTCGATCGTTACAATATGTATTTTCGGAAAGTAATGAAAATATCGATTATTGAATACAATGGGATCGATTAATCAGCAGCGGCTAATAATATTGTATCTTTATAACGATTTAATAATAAAAAATAATCTTATATAGGAATAATATTATATTAGCGATTAATTCAATGAAATTTTGGCGGTTAACCTACAAAAAATTGAGTTTATTTATTGCCCCTTTTTTTCGTGTAATTTGGATATTCGATCGGCTTTAGTTGTTCGAATCGAAAGTTCTGAAATTATCTTTTTCTATCTCTGTACTCGAGTCGTTTCGCGTGTTCAACTGTTCTTCAGCGAGAGAAGAAAACATCGGAATAACCGACAAGAGGTGCGGGTGACAGAATAGAGAAACGATCGGCGAGTGGAGGGTTTGTATTTCGTGCAAAGGCCAAAGATGGGATGCGCGGTGAGAGTTCGGAACGTGAACGACGAAGGCGACAGCTGTCGATTTCGTCCTCCCGAGAAGAGTGGCTCTCTGTGCAGAAATGCGCACCGTCGAACTCGCAACCGACTAACCCATAAATAACATCTCGTTTCTGGAACACGAAGCGGCAGGGAGGATGAGGTCGAAGATATAGGGACGAGACGCGGTGTGCGCGCGCGGTGGCAAAGAAAAATGCGAGGGGTAAAAGACTGAAGAAAGAAGCAGAGGAAAAAAAAACGATACAGCCTCCTCGCGATTCCGACCCCGAAGAGCTCATTCGCTCTTTTGCGTTTTACTTAGGGTGGTGAGATCTCTCATCGGCCGACGGGAGAACTCAGCGAAGTTCGTGTTCATCGACGAGACCGAAGGATTAGCTCATTAGCCGTGCGTTATGCTAATCTCTTTCACGCCTCTCTCGATTCAACAACCTTTGTATCTCTCTCTCTCTCCGTGTGGGTCCAGGGATTGCGCGTCGTTGAATCCACATCCCCTTTCTCGTTGATCGCCCAGAGAACGCGTGAGAAAATTATCGCGTCAGTTACATCGTTACCAGACGTATCCTTCGACGCTTCGACAAAGATACCCCGCGATCTCCTCTCGTGGTTTCTCTATTATAATAGCCGTTGTATAAGCATCACCCGCACGATTCCCGAGCTCTGCTTACTCGTGATATCCAAACTCCCCGTCGTTGTAATGGATTCGAGAGGATAATGCAAATTTCGTTATTACACCGCTTTATCAAAAGTAAAATAAAAAAAAAAAAATTAATTAATTTCTTCAGTGCTCTCGCGTTCGGATTTTCTCGGACAAATGTTTTCGATTGAATTTCATTAAAATTCGATCGATTGAAATATCGTTTTTTTTTTCGTATTTTCGGATATTAAGAATTTCATATTCCATATTCGATCGATTTGCTCGAGAACTTTAGACGGTTCGTAAATATCTCCGAACAGCTTATAGATTGACTTCGTGCATCGATATGACGTACGATTGGTGTACCCCCTTCGCGGAATATAGACTCGTCGATGCCACGAATGACGTTAGATATATTTATGTCGTATAATATAACGTAGTATGTCGCATGTCTATCGACATTGCCAACACCCCGAGTTCCATAGTATTTACTATATCTACTATAGCTAAATCTATATATACGGGTGCGTGCGAAAGCACTTTCACAGGCTATAAATATTTCCGAGGGTTAACCGACAGGAGGTTCTATAGATTACATCCCCCTTAGCTAATAAATACGTTATTGTCTGGCGGGTGATCTATGGCGCTTTCTACACACACGAACAGCCATTTTATATAGACGCGAATCTCGTGTATGTGTTCGTAAATGCGTGTCGCAGCCTCCTCTCTCCGCGACTATTCCGGATTCACGAACAGTTTACTCGATAGATAGGCCAATGCGCACCCTGGTCGTTTCTATTATATCTATTATATACGAACGAGCGACGTTTCTCTCGCCTCTATTTCCTTCTCCGTCTCTTTCTCTCACCCCCTCTCTCACTTTCATTCGCTCAGTTCGCTCAGTGAAGCGAGTATGTCCCTCGGATGGCACGTCGAAAGTTAATCGCGTGGCATACTCCGCACAATAGCGTAGAGCACGTTGCGGCGACCTCGGTGATATATGTACTGACGACTCTGCGTGCGAATGGGGTTGCGCTCTATCTTTCTCTCTCTCTCGCGCGGGCTCTCGGTGAGCTGCCATGCCGGGGGATAGCTTTGCCTGACTGGCTACTTGTGTTCCTCTATGCCCCATTGTCACACTGCATCCATGCGGTTTCCCGATACATTCGATTTGCCACCCTAATTCCAATTCATCCGCGTACAAGCAATTGACACCGCGCGCCGCGCGCTCCCATCGCTAATGGTAATTGTCCTCACCCTTGCTCTCCAACTCTATCTCATTATTCTCTTTATGAATACGCGAAACACTCGCGGAGAGGGTGGCGGGACCTCACATTATTGAGCTGTACGACTCGCGGCGATCGGGAATATTTCAAAATTTCAAATCGAACGGATTATTCCGAGGAATCTATTGTTAGTGTTATTTCGAATCATTGCTTATCGTGTTGGATTATTAAATAGGGTGATTATTAAATGGACGGATTATGACGTGAAATTGCGGCACGTTGCTTCATTATCGTGTACGTCGATCTCTCTACTCGGGGTTTACTATGAACGATCTTGACACCGAGCTCCGGCGTTATCGCGGGGGCATTCGTTAAAGCTTCGCGAGGAAGCTTTCCCCTCCAAGTAAAATAGGAGAACTGCGTGTGAAATTTCAATAAATCTTCGCGGTTGGGTATTATAATGTGTTATAGCGAGAGAGAGAGCAGCGGGCAGCCGGCACGAGCTGTTATTATTGGAGTTTGATAACGATAATGTTCGCACGAAAGCCTCGGCTATCTCGCAATCCGTTTGATACTATAGTGTACTATACTACGCTTATATACATACATATATATATGTATATTTACGCGATATATATAATACGGTGCGCCATGAAGCATTGTGCTATTCCAATCGCTTCATCGCTACCTACGTGCCTCTAATGGGATATATATATGTATATATTATACATCGCGTGGGTGTTAATAAATTACTTCACACAGATAATTATCGATGATAGATCCCGGCACCGAGGTCGACTGATTACACTCATAAATATCCATTGATTCGTCAACTCGCGAACCTCCTCGATGATCGACGTTGATGGATACAAAAAAATCAACAATATTGACAATACTTCGAGGGCACCGACGGAAAATAAATTGAATCGATAAACGAGAATAATTCCGACGGATCGCTTTGTCGGACTTTTTCTTTTTAATTTTTTTTTTTTTTTTTTCGTTATCACTGTTATTTTATTTGTTTATCGTGCGCGTGATTGGTTTACGGACATTTTTATTTACAGATTCGAAAATTGTATTTTACCGTAATAATCGTGTTTGTTGCGCCTCGGAGGTCATCAGAATTTTTTTACGCGAGATAACGCCCGGCGTACGGTGATCGCGGGCGCAAATTGCTGTCGAACGAAAATCTGTGCGTGTGCCGATGATATTTTCGGATTTGGGAAGCGAACGGCCGCGCGGGGGCTTTCGGCATGTTCGGGGGTGAGGTGTGTATAGCACACGCTCGAGAGAGGGCATCCGGGTGCACCACATTGACACACTCGAGCCCCACAAAACCCTCTGGCCACCCTTCGTCGGCTATACATCAAGCTTTATTTTTCGTTCCGCCCCATAATGCGATAGTGTTGCTTCACGATCAAAATTCATATAAATCCATTTATCACTGTTGACACAGCGGCGGACAGAAGCGGGCCTCCGCTCGTAACGTTTCGTTTGTCCAGGAGAATGTGTGCAGGAAAACCCGGGCATAGAGTGTTATTGCGTTCGCGTGTATAGGGCGAACCGATGCTGCCTACCGCTACCCGGACGCCGAATGGGAAGATACACGAGTTGCATAAACGCGTCCACATGGGAGCCCTCGATATATTTTTTGACCCTCTATACACCCAACAGCGACTATCATAATTCGTTGCCAACCCCCCAACCCCCACTCCTCCTCTTTCCACCCTCCGCGTTCGACGAGTTTACAATTACAGTAATCGCGAGTAAAATCCCACGAGTAATCTCGACAGAAGGGGCTTTCACACCTGCGTTGTTAAAACGACAATACGATTTTTTTATAATTCTATTTTATTTTTTTATTGAATTTTTATTCCGTCGGTATACAATTGTTTTATACTTTCGACAATTTGTTTTACGAATTAATCGAGTAGATGAATATTTTTTTAATATTGTCAGATTTTATTGTTTCGTAAAACAGAAAAAAAACTGATTGTTTCGTAACGTTATTGTTGCTGCTATTTAGATTTGTGATTATACGAGATACCCGTATTTTTTTTTTTTTATTTTAAATTGACGAAAAATTTTTGAAAATAATGGTTCATCTTTTTTCTCGGCATAGATGAGAAGATGAGATAATATAGTGCTTAATTTGTTCGTTCTTTCGGTGTCATGAACAGCTGTTTTTTTTTTTTTTTTTTTTTTTCGAATTTAATTATCTCTCTTTGACTATAACGGAATACTGATCCATCGAGACGAGACGCTTCATTGATCCCACGTAATTGTTTCGGCGCTAAATTCCTCGACATGAAATTCCGATAGTCGACAATGCCGGCATAGCCATCGGAATAGCGTGTGTTGGTTAAATGGTACTGCCGTCGAGGACAGATACGCATTCTCACCTGTCGTTAAGCAGAAATTGCCTCGGCAATGTGTCCAATCGACGTGTTTGACATTGAGTGTTTCAGAATAGGTGACTCGCGCTAACGCTTTCGTCGAGTGGCTTTCGATGACTGGTACATACTACGACTACCAATACTGCCAGTAATAAAAGCTGAAGAACACAGACGAATCGACAAGGAGTGTTCGCAAATCGATTCCAATTCGCTGGACACATCGCGATGAACTACGATGTAAAACACGGAATCCCTATATTTCACTTCTATGTCACAGACGATCAAATAAAAAATACTATTAAATGATAAAAAAAAAACATAATTAATAATATTCTGATCGTCTTAAAGCTAAAAGTGTCATTTTCGATTTCAACGAAAAAAAAAAAAATTATCAATTTTTTTTTAACACTTCGATGTATTTTTGAGGTTTTCCATCGCTCTGCACGTTCTAAAAACACTAATCTTCCGTATTTTTTTCTCGAAAAAGACGATAAACTCATTAGGTTTGTCGATATTTCACCCAAAATCTACGAGAAACAAGAATACAAAAAATCGTAATTTTTCTAAAAAAAGATCGAATAAATAAAAATTTTTCACTGATTGTTCGAAAGTTACTGTATTTTTTTTCCATTAACTACGAATCGGTCGTTCACTATATCCAACACATTATCAGTAAAATTGCATCAGAGTAAAAAAAAAAAATTATTTTTTTATACTTACCATATCCGAAATGTTCAAAAGCGCTCGAGGCGCGATCTATGTTGTGTTAGTTAAAACAGAATACTAGAAAAAAAAAAAACAACAAAGAAACACGATAGAAACAACAGAAACGAGTGTTATTCGTTTGTTTAGCCAGTGCTCTTCATCCCTCTCGCTGGCTTCGTCAGAGGAAACTTTGCCGACGGGGATCGTGACGCGCGGGAAAGAGAACGGCGTTAAACACGCGCATACACAGAAGTTCTCGTGTACCGCAACGATTCTCGGGGGTCTTTTCTGTCTCGTTCATTCGGCGCCGTATAAACACACATCGTCCTTATGCTCGTCTGGGGTTCGCGCACTGTCGGCACACCGCAGCGCAGGGCAAAAGACGGATAATTATACAGCGTTTCTCATCTCTCACCAGCGCGTATCCTCTAACTAGCGCTAATAACGCCGCTAATGCTCTTTCCAAGGAATATAACTATACACATAACTAACGACCGTGTACGGGAATACGTCGTACAGTCTCTCTCCGCGCGTCCCACCCTCGCGTTGCCGAGAATCTTCATCTAACGTGAAAAATAACATAGTAACGGAAAGTTTTTTTTTTTTCTGCCACAATACATACACTTCGATAGATTTAATTTGAATGTATTCGAAAGAGCATCGAAGCGCAAGGAACAATTCGTTTACCGCGTTAGTTTACTGCACGCTATTATTGTTGCATTCCGTGCCGTCGCGCAGTAAAATAAAATATGAAATATATTATCGACGAGTGAAATACACCAATTGTGCTTTTAATGGCCAACAGTTTTACGTAAATTCCGTTCGAATAACACCGGCAACTTCAAAGGTTTTATCGTTCGTGTACCAGCGATGACTCTGCTGTAAAGCGTAATTATTTTTCGCTGCCGTCGTAAAGTCATAAACACCTGAACCCAGCGGACATTGACGAAGGGGCAATTTGATGGTGACTGGCGTTACAATCGACCCCGATACCTTTGTATGCCTGTACAGTGTTTCATTGTGTTTTATGATTGGTTTTATGAATGAACGTTACGAATGGTAAAAACGAACCCGAGTACTACGGGGGAGGGAGGGGGTGGGGGAATGAACAACTAAATTACAGGATGAATGCGAACGGGACGAGGGAATTATGCTTTTTGACATCGATGAAAATATTAGGTTATCTCGGGTTTTTTTTTTTTTTTTTTTTTAATTTCGAAACATCGTAATTTACGAATCTCGTTTAGCCTCGAATATTCTTTAATCCGTTGACGATGTTTAATTCGACGAACGATAACCCCTTAAGAAATATCAGTGAGATAACGAGAACGTTAAATCGTCTGTGTGTCAACGCGCGTAACGAATATATCGAGGATCCGTCTTGACGTTTTATATTTCATCGATATTCTCGCCTCCGAAACAGTCGGTCAGAGCGTTGTCTTTCGTGTAGAATGACGCCACGCGTCGACGAGAAAGTTGCTGTTGCTTTTCACGACGAGATACACGCCGCTGTGACTAGCAATTAGCCGAATGCAAATCTCGTTAGTGCGAGTGATGAGGGTCAGTGCGTTTTGGAGAGGAGGAGGCCGAACGGCATGCGGCAAGGACTTCCTTTGACAAGGGTTGCTTTCGACCCACGAGTCAAGTTCACCGTGACGATTTCCACAGACCCAGAGAAAGTTTCTCTCGATGCCGGAATAATGTATATATTTCGTTTTTTTTTTTTTTTTTTTTTCGAATGTCCGAAACGACAGCTGCTGCGACGACATTCATGAATTTTAGCAGCGAAAATACGAGCCTTTGTTATTGTTTCTCAATTGGGGTATAGATGGAAATGTCCTTTTTTTTTTGAGTTCCGTCGATGGCTTAAAAAAACAAGTGAAAAATGTATCGCTAACGGAAAATAACGATCGCACACGCAAATAAATTTTTTTTTTTTGTTAATAATTAATTCATCCCTTTGAAGCAAAAAAAAAATCAACGATTTTTATTTATTTATTTATTTATTTATTTATATATTTATTTATTTACTTATTTATCAATGGGAAAACCCTTTTACAGTATTTTATTACGTAATATAATCTCCAAAAATAAATACGATAGTTTGTTATAAAAGTTAAAATAAATATTATAGGTATCACAGTATATCGGAATTTTTTTATTAGTCATATCGTAGAATATTCGTCATCACGTTCATTGTGAAAGTCGCCAGTGAGGCTCTCAAGTTAAGCCCTCGAAATCAGTTTGCCAAGTTCGTGGTCCGTAGTTATCTCGTTAAAATAACGTAAAAAAGCTCGCGTAAAAAGCTTAAAAAAGCTCTATCAACTATTACGAAATATTTACCTTAATTCGCACTTTTTCATCGAAACATTATCGTTTTTCTGTAAAAAAAAAACGTCCTATCAGTTAAAAAACATCAAAGGATTCATCGTATTTTCTCTATGCATACTTTACGTTTAAAAAACGTTTACGTCAAAAAAAAAAAATTAACCTCCAAAACGATTATGTCTCGTATTATTTTAAGTAAAAAAAAAGAGTAAATAAGAAAAAAAAAATAGTCTGCCTCGTCACTTTTGAGGCGTCGCTGAAAGTGGTCAATTTGATTTAGCGCCAAATACGCCGCGAGCGTTATACGTGTATATATTTATCGTTGAAGTATTTCGCGATATGAAACGAAGCGAGAACGGCGTTGGGTACGGTAGACGATTGTCGATGAGATAATAGAGGCGACAATTATCCGAATGGGAAGCTCCGGTTTGCGCTTAGGTGGCACGGAACGGTTTCCTAGCAAAGACGTGTATATAGGTGTAAGGAGGGGGGTGGGGGGTGGGGGAGGAGGAGAGCAACGCCGGGGCTATCCTGCTCTCGGTGTCTGAAGTTGTGTTAGTGAGGAGCGTGCAGAGAGTCGCGGGGGGATGATGACGGCAGTGGGTGCGGGAGAAGGCAAAGGCGCGCAAGCAGGGGGCTTCGCGCAAGTTGACACGTCGTTGGCCGGGTCGGTTGCGCTCGGCAAAAGTGTCGGCGGGGCGCGAACCGACAACGACCGCCGGGACACGACCGACACCGTGTCGTGGCGGCCACCAGAGGGGAAGGAAGTTCAGTCGACGAGCGCAGAGAGGAGGGGGGAGGGGACGATTCCCAGGGGACTCGTTGGAGGGAGAAGTCAGCTGAGGGGTGGGACGCGCGCGCGGCTTGAGAGGCTCGCCGCCAAGTGGAGGACAGTCGCGACTGGGAGCCCGTCACGTGAATCTCGTTCTGGCTGCTGCCGCATTGCTTCTGTATTCGTTGTCTGGTTATCGTACGATAACTGAATAATAATAAAAAAAAAAAAAAAAAAAAAACGAAACGAGCGAAGAGAGGGGAGGAACAAGTACAGTAGTTGATGTTATAACAAGTCTAATACATATATATATATTAAAAAAAAACTACAAGTGTCAAGTGTCATTGATGTCTTTCATCCATTTTGAAACAAATTCGTGTTTTTTTTCGAGGAATTAAGAAAAACAAAACGTGATCCTATGTGAAATCGGATTTTTGGTGATTGTTGTTTGTTAATATTACATCGTCACGAATGGCTTCGGCTGCGAGATACTCTTTTATAGAGTCGTTCGAGTGCGAGGACTGATCTCTATCTCTGACATAAAAAAAAACCGCACGCACCCTCTCGTTCGGTTATTATACTAATTATAGTAAAAAAAATAATAGCGGTATATTAAAAATCGTTGTTATATATACCGCTGTGGGGTGTTTGTGGCTGTGTTATAATCAGTGAAATTTGTGTGAAAAAGTACGAGTGTACCGGGTGAAAGTATACAGGAAAAACGACACGTTGGACTTTTTTCCGATAAGAAAAAAAAAAAAAAAAATTCACAAAAAATGCTGACCTCAAGTGCGAATCAGTATCTCCGTCCGGAATACCTCACACCTCTGCCAACTACGGTTAGTTGAAATCTTTCATTATAATTCACCGCTCGAAATTCATTCAATTCTCGTTACGTTACTACCCCACCGACTGATTTTCAAACAAAACCTCGTGGGGCGCCTGTAGCGCGCTATTCAAACTTTACCCATCGCCCGAACGAAGATTTTTATTGACAACAAACCAACCCTTTCACCCTTTGAGGGTTAATTTAATAACAAGAAAAAAAAACCAAAAAAAAACGCGTAGTCTCCGAGGCAAAAAAATTTAAGACGCGATAAGAGTAATTGGTTATAAAATATAAAACGATTGTTTAAGAGCACATTATTCATACAGTCATGAAAATTATTCATGAATACTTATTTCATTAAAAAAAAAAAAAATTTCATAATTAAAAGCCCGTTGAATGAATTTAAATAAATACATTTTTACGCCTATAAATTATTTCCCGAGAAGTTAAAAAAAAAAAAATCAAAGTGCCGCAAAAATATTTAGCATTTTTTGTTTTCGATGAATACCCAAAGACGCGACTTTTTTAAGTGTAATTTATTATTTTTGCATCAAAGTAAAAAAAAAAAAAAAAAAAACGCGTGCAAATGGCAAAATTTTCGTCGGCTCAATTCGCGATTATTCTCGCGAATTCGTTCGCAGTTCGCGCATCGTTTATTGGATAGGGAAAGACATTCGGCGAGGGAAAACGTTCGAAAGTTCCGTGAATAGAGGCGGTGAGGGTTTCTCGCGTTGATGTGTAATGTAATCGACGTCTCTCGATCAGCGATTCGTTCATTGCTCTATTTCGCGCCTCGTATACTCGCAAAGCCCATAAACACCTTAACGTAAGACACTCTAAATATTTATATCATGCATCATTGTGGTACTTGCCACGGTTTCTATTTTTTTTTTTTTTTTTTTTCGTTATCTCCCCGTAATCGGTAATCGTACAACAGCCAACGAAAGAATACCAAAATTTCATTGTATAAATAAACTTCGTAAGCGTATCCAGTATGGCGTAAAATTTCGAAATCTCTTCACGCAACCGCGTCGTCCGTCGTCGTTGTAACCGAAATTCTGCGTAACGCATGTAAATAGTCGAATTTGACTGGCGGGTTACTACAGTCGCGATGTACGAGAGAATTAAGCAGTAGAATAATAGCCTCGTCGTTTGCATCGAAAATTTAGAACACGGAAGACTAAGGCCCGTGACTCGCTTTACGAAATTCGTCGTGGTACCGGCTGGAAACTTTCATATATACACATATATATATATTTTTTAACTCTGTTAACGGCTCATTAAAGTTGCACGGCGTATATGTACGTTCCGTCAACGTCTCCGCCAGAGCCCATTTCACTTCCATTACACAAACGACGTCGGCAAAATACAACGGCTAAAACTCTCATGTAAACTATTTCGGGTGGGACAGCGGAGTTCTGGCAAAGCTTTCGCGTTGCGGCGAGTTGCTCCGCTTTATGCGTCGTATAAATCAACTTCCGTCTCTGCCTACAGAAGCGACAATACAATGCATATTTTTGCGTGTCGGTCGCGAAGTCCCTAAGATACGTTCGCGATCTATAAATATATATGTCGTCGATGTTTTTACTCTCGATACGTAATGTCTTCGGTTCAATAACGAGGAAAGACGTTTCGCGTGTTAACCGCAGTCGAGTCTATAGCCGGATAACGAAACGGTACGATCGAAGTTGCGCGGAGAGGAAATTAATTTGTCGTCGCGCGAGGATATCGTGATGGAAAGGCAGTCTTGGCACTGGTTTCTAGGATCGGCCCTCTGCGTCCCGCGTGTCTAACGGTAACTCTATTAACGAGTTGTCAGTCAATCGACGAACGGCCCCTGGCAGCCAACGTGAATGCACACTTCGCGGCCGCGTTGCGTCATCGAGTTATTATGTCAAACACTTCCGTTCCGCGGAGTCTATTTACGAGTTCGTAATATTTTTGCCCGTCGCTCAGAGATCTTCGAGTTATACATATATGTCGGGCGCTCGTACCTGTTGAGATAATCGGACATGTGCATCGTACATGTCGTACACATTGTTTTTTCTTCTTTTAACGACGTTAAACGTCCCGAAGAGTTTAACGCATCGGTGCCTTTGTAATTGCGTCTTTATCGACGATGCGTGTCCCCGTTTTTCCGACGACAGACAAACTGTTGCGCTCTCGAATGCGTTCGATAAACACGCGACGCGTACACGCATGTCGGCTTTTCTTTATTAACCTTCAACATCGTAGCGTTAACGCGAAATTCTTTGAAAAATTCGAAAACCCGCAGTTGTCCAATAATGTAAAATATTGTTGCGATATCAAAACGAAAGCCCGCAGCGATAATGATTCAACATCGTCAATAGCAACAACGCGCCCGCACACGAGAAGAAAAAAAAATCCCCTTGTAAAATTTTATCACTCATACTTTATGCATGCGTCATAAAAGCACTCCCCGCCTCTCCCTTCTTCCCGGTTTCGTCTCAAAGGCGTCCCGACGTTTTAACGCGACTCTCGACGACTCTAAAGTGGAATAGATTATTATTCCTTTGAAAAGCAAACCCCTCTACTCACGCGGACTGTTTCGTCTCGCGGAATTGTACGACAAAAATCGTTGCGACTACCCTTCCCCCCCTCTCCTCCCCCTATGAATAATCAATTTTCCACTTGACGAATATAATGGCACGACGTCTCGCCAGTTGCCGAAGGCTTCGGAGAAAATTTCGTTGAATACAAAAAGTACAAGAAGCGAATGGAGCGTTCGAATCCCAAATACAGAGACGAGAAAAGAAAACAATAAATTTTGTTGCGGAGAAAAATGAAGCAATCGTCAAAGCGATGGCCCCGAATAGCGTGTCCATTTTTGGAACATAATGTCACTCGTGTTTTGTTTCTTAAGACGCGACAGCCGGAAGTGAGTTCAATCACACGTATTAGGCACTTACGTTTACAAAGAATTTTCGAACCCTCTCGTTGACCTCGTTGGCTCTCGCGTTCTTGGAGCGTTACAAAACGTAACAGACACGAACTCACGCAAGTTCTCGACGACGGGTCGAACGACGAAGCTTGCCAATTCGGCAGACAAAACACTTCGAGATATCTCAGCCGTAACGCGGAGCGTAGTCGGTCATTAAGGTTTCTCCTCTTCCTCTCAGTCGTGCCGTTTTGCCATCACGTTTAACCTCCGTTACCCGCTTTTCCCCCGATGCAATCAACATAATCGCGTCACGGTTTAAAGCGTTTCTAACGATCTTCTTCTCTGTGTCTTGTGTAATTGCAGTTGGACGCCAAAAAGAGTCCGCTTGCCTTGCTGGCGCAGACCTGCAGTCAGATCGGTGTCGATCCGCCGAGCGGCAAATCGCTTCTCGCCCCGTTGGACGGAAAATCAACGAGCGGCAGCAACAAATCATCGTCAAAATCGTCGAGCGAACAATTGAGAGAAAAATCATCACCGTCGGGTGGATTAACGCATCAACAGACGGATAACGGAAACGCGGTAAAGTCGAGTTTCAAGCCTTACGAGTCTTGTTTGGGACGGGAAAAGGCGTCGAGTCCGGAGGAGCAGCAGCGGGCGCCGTCGAGCCATTCGGCGTCGGGTCGCTCGAGAACACCGGGAAGCGGTAGCAAAAGGTGTTCGAGCAATCAGAGCGCATCGTCGACAAGAGCGGTCACGCCGCAGGGTCGAAGAACCGCGACGCCAAACGGCGAGGTCACCAGAGAATCGCCAGCTTCGAGGGCTGGTAGCGCAGCGGCGGTGGTATCGGCAGCTGCGGAAGCTGCGACCTCTTCCCAGTCGCAATCCGGCAGCCCAATGCAATCGAAATCGGTTTACAGTCCGGCAGGTGTTCTATCAATGTCCGATCCGTCGATGAAGGACATTCCGTTGGGTACCTTCAAGCCGTCGTCGACAATGCCGGTCTCCACATCGGCGGCGTATCTTGGTTATCCGCCGCAATTGCCGATCGACGTCATGGCGAGTTCACTCATGTCGCAACATCACGCCGCACTCAAGAACGGTCTCGCGAGCAACCCTTACTTGAGTTACGCGAGAATGAAGACCAGTACGGGGGCCGATACTCTTGTACCGATCTGCCGCGATCCATTTTGTACCGGTTGCCAATTGACTCCGCACTTCATGGGCGCATCGTCGGCAAATGCCAAAGTACCGACGAGCACCGCGAGCTCCTGTCCCGCCGGTTGCGCCCAATGCGATCACAAACCCACCGCATCCCCGTACGGCGCAATGAGCGCTCATACGACAGCGGCTGCTGCTTACGCTCATGCGCAATTAGCCGCTCTCGCCGCGGCATCCCAGTTGCCCTATGTCTGCAATTGGATCGCCGGTGATACGGCATATTGCGGAAAGAGATTCTCATCCTCCGAGGAACTTCTTCAACATCTTAGAAGCCACACGAGCGTATCGGCCGGTGATCCATCCGCCGCGGCAGCACTGTCGCTTCTATCACCACCCGGTTTACCTCCAACGCATCCTTTGTTATCGAGAACTTATCCAACACCGCCTTTGAGCCCTTTGGCAGCTGGTCGTTATCATCCTTACGGAAAACCGTCGCTCATGCCACCGTCTCTTTCGTCGCTGGGTCTCGGTCTGCCACCGCCTCATCATCCGGCCGCTGGTTTACCTCCGTATTTCTCACCGTATTCACTTTATGGCGGACCTCGTCTTGGCGCAGCTTCCGGTATGCATCCATGAGTCGGATATCAGACTTAAGAAGCCTTTCGGTTACGGCGAATCGCGCGGTTTACGGCGCGCGGAAAAACCCAACGTTTACCTGTGATTTTTCGAGTAAAAAAAAAAAGAAAAAGAAAAATATGCGAAACAGTTTTGCGTGTGTTCGTCGGTGCAGCGCTGTTGCGTGATTTATTTCTTGGTTTTTTTTTTTGCTTTTTTTTTTTTTTTTTTTTTGGATGAACGCGAATGCGATTGCGAGAATGTTATGTATTAGTGTGCGCGCATGGATAGGGAAGTAACGGCGTGTTCCGATGTGGTCATAGTATGTTTAGTGTTCGTTAGAACCTGTTGATAAATCACACGCAATTTTCACGGTATCGTCGAACGAAAGGAAACATCGACCGCGTGCCGATGCTGAATCTTGTAGTATGGAATGGGTAAACGGTACAAGGAATTTTAACGCACTTTCGATTCAATCAATCGCGGCTACAATTTTATTATCATTTTTCCGCGGCAATGCAACTATAACCGAAGAAAATTATATCGCAGTTGCTCTCAATTAAGAATTCTTTACAAGCGAATTTTTCGCAACGCGAAACATAAATTCGATATCGAAATTATTCTTTAATCTCAAAAAAAATATATATATATACTAATCGAAAATATAAAAAAATCGTTATGGGAAATGATTGTAGGTGCCTTGAAAAGAGCATAAATTTGCCAAAGATTACTTCCGGCTGTTTTTTTTTTTTTTTTCAAATTGCACCGTTTACCTTACGTCGTCATTCTTACGAATCTTTTTGTAAAAAATTTTTGACATTCAAATTACGACACGATAATCTCCGATATCGACTTTTTTCCTTATCACTGTAGAAAAATAGTGAAAAAAAAAACGATATTGGTTTTCCCGAAAAATGCATAATTTCGAAAGATTCTTACCTTCGTTCGAACGATCGCGAAATCGCCAATTGGCACCGATCGATCATAAGGCTTTAATAAATATCGATCACCGAATTGTTATTGTACTCCCATCGTCGAGACGCGACTATCCCCGCGCGTAAAACTTGATCTGATGTAATCGGTCTATGTGCACTATTTATAAATTATTATTCATATCCAATCTCTATTGTAATTACTGTAAATTTGTTCATAGTCGCATATCCGTAAGCCTGTTGTGAGGGTAAAAAAGTGAAACGAAGAAGATGATGAAAAAAAAAAAAAAAAAAAAGAAACGAAAGAAATTAAATAAAAAAATAAAGAAAACGATAGCGAAGAGAGTGCCGACGAATGATAATAGAGGGATACGGAGATGATGGTGACGACGTGCTAACGATAATTCAGCGTCTATTTTTGCGTAACCAAAGTTTTTAGTATCGAATTGTTAGACATGTAGCGCGATGATAACGTGTTACGGTGTATTACAATGACGTGATGTAATTGAGTGAAAAATGATAATATAGAACGAACGAACGAATGTGAACGAGAGATACAGAGAAGAACACGCGGATAACAACTATTACGTATAAATATTACATATTACGAAGAAAAAAAAAGCAACAAAAAAAAAAAATATCGATTGTAAATAGATTTATTATTCTTAATAGTAACTATATTGCCCGGTGGCATTGAGAATGCCTCGACGAGACTTGCTCACTAAGTCCCCTCCCCTCCCCTTCCCCTTCTTACGTTAACAATGATATATATCTTTGTGTACCTGCATCTACCTATTCTGTAATGTGCATTACCCCTCAAATAGTCGGCTTGAGACGAAGCATCACCGATCTTATTAAGATATAAAAAAAAAAAAAAAAGAAATATTGACGAATCACCTGTGAAACTATTCGACGATTCGATTGTACAACTGTTTTTTTCATTATTGTTATTTATCGTTTAATCGAATTTTCGTTTGTTTTCGAAAACTCTCTTGGAACTGAAATACAACAACCCCCGTTTCTTACTCAAAAAACTACGAACGTTTAATTTTTATTTTCCGCCTCCGATCACTCGACTCCATAACCTATAAATTACCGTCGAAACTCCGTGTGAATCGTTAAGTCATTCGTTGTGTTTTTAATTACGGAAAACTCGACTGAGTGACGCACGTAATGCAAAGAAAAAAATTGCGGATATAATTCATGAGAACGTGGCACACATTGTATGAAAATAAAAGATCGCAAGACATGTGTGCATACGAATATACATCGAGCGATTAATGTTTCGCGAAGAAACAAAATTTCCGTCGCGGTTCAAACGTTATTAACATCTATCTTCATAAATCATAAAGGATATATAAAAACGAGTTTCGCTGGCGCTCCCGTTCGTTATGGAGTATTAAGCTTTATTCTCGTGATAGCCGTGCGATTATTGATTGCATTTCATTTGTTGACGCCGCGATAAGAAACTTCAAACGTTCGTGATGCTGTTTAGACTATACTTTGCGTCTGCGTTTTAATGACTCGCTGATTTTAAACCAGATGCGCTGATACTTTTTTTTAACAAGTTTCTCGGTCGATTTCTCGTTGCACGAACAATCAGCGTATTCACGGATCCGCGATCATTACAGCCATTATTCACGTTTCAACAAAGTACTCGCGGGGCACTTCCGTAAACATTTTTTTCAGACTGTTCGTGAGACGAGGCGAATTGCACGAATGTTGCAACAGTGAGTAATTACCATCGTACTTATCGGTGAACGGGTGTGATTAATTACAACGTATGGTGAATGATCGCTCGCGGACATGCAACGATAATCCCACTCATTCGAAAAGGATGAAAATATATTACGCGCATAACGCGAGAAAAAAGATACTTCGTTGCCTATCAATCGTCACTACTGCTAATTATAGTTTTGCGTTAATTTCTGCTGTTTTTTCGTTCTTTGAATATATTTGATGTATCAAAAGACTATTTGTGGTGTATGAACGATTAGTGTCGTAAATACGCGTCAATGCATTTATCGGAAAAATTATTTTTTAAATCATCCGACAATCGCGGCAGCTAATTACATTTTTCAAAGAAACTTTAATATTCTCCACAAACGCGTGGTTTCTATTTTTCCTTTATTTTGCGTTAAAGAAAAAGATTAAAAGTTTATTGACGAGTCGTTTTCACGTCGAACGCGCCTGCCAGTACCGCACGACGCGGGCTATACTGCAGCTGTATTGCATTGGACCGCGCGTCGGTCAGTCAACGGCTGTCGACGGGCGTGCGGTCGAACGAAAATAAATTGTTCGTAGTCGTACGGTGATTTTTTTTTTGTTTTTTTTTTTTTTTCTGCCGTACAGACTGTCAGGGCAGTCAGACCAGAAGCCTCGATCGTTCGCTCTCGTTGTGCCTCCCGAGCTTCGCGGGTACATACGCCGAACGTGACTTTTCAATTTTGAATTTTATTATTTAGCGCGAAACGTTAATTTTCGCAATACGGACGAAGTCGAATGGGTCTTCGGAAACGTTACGGGATATGTTGGCAATGCTGTTTTTTTTTTTATAGTCTATATATTTTCGCGAGTGTACGCGCGCGCGAGAGTGAAAGCGTGTTAAAAAGTTCAAATGGGTGACGGACCGTAATTTAACAGTTGAATAAAACAACGATACAAACTCAATCCTTTTTTTTTTTTTTTTTCGACTCGTTTTTATGGTTGGTGGATATTCGCGGCCCGCAGGGCAAAAAGCGGAAGCAGATGCATGAGAAGCCGAGTACAAGTATATAAGAAGGGAACCGAAGAAAAGACGGAGCGGCGATGAACACGAGGAAGAGACAGTGTGTGTGTGTGTATGTGTGTCGAGAGTGGATAGAAAGAGAAAGACTGCCGATAGCAGAGGCCAACGCGGAGGTTGGTGGGTCGACGCTGATCTCCGGACTTGCCCTCCCGAGTGATTTATGGACAGGCGCCGTGACTCCATCTACTTGACCTATTCGCCTCGTTACTCGTTAGAAAGGATAATGTATTCATGAGTGCCCAACCGCGGGGCATTCAAGTCCATTCTGTGTTCAACGTATAGAGCAGCTCAGCGCACCCGTCGATACCCAACGAGATCCTCGAAGCGCCTCGAGGGGATATACACTATTGGCAACGCTGATTTTATAACCCGCTATCTCGGCGAAACTACGAAAACGGGACTTTCGCATTCAGCGGTATACCGATCTTGAAAGTGCTACTGCTGATCCGGGACTCTAACGTAATTCGTAATTCGCGATCAACGATTCCGATGCACGACGAATCTATCGATGAAGGCTCTCGCTATCCCGATTTCGACCCCGTTGCGAAAGTTGTTTCGTGTCACGCGAACACGAACTCGAAGAAAATTACAGTTACACTTGTTGGTTAACGGAACAGTGTTTCGTTTTTTTTTGTCGTAAAAAAATCGATTAAGTGACAAAAAAATCATCGATCTTTGAGAAACCATCGTAAAAAGAGAAATGATGATGACTACATAAGCAATAAATACGAAAAACATTGATTGTTAAAAAATCGATTAGGTCATAAAAAAACATCGATTTTTTTAGAAATCGATGAAGTCATAAAATGACGTAGATTTTCAAGAAATCGTTTAACTTATTAAAAGATATTGATTTTGATGAAATCGATTGAGTCATATGAAACATCATCGATTTTTAAGAAATCGGTTACGACTCCTGGAAGCCAAAGGCGGGGGGCGGGTAGTTGGGGGGGGGGGGGGGGGGGGGTGGTTATGGGTTTTTTTCCTCCGAACTGCGATAATATCATAGTATTGTCTACGAAATAAGAAAAATCTCGTGTTTTTACTTATTTGCCGTGGTATCGTCTAAGATTTACACGTCGTCGATGTCGACTGGACGCGCGTGCGGATGCAACAAAGTCTGTGTCTCCTTCAAGCGTGTATGGAATGAATTATCGATCAGGCATTTCCGCGGCTATCAATCCATCGTCGTGCAAACAAACGGCTGACAGACGGCGGAGAGGACTCGGTCGAGCGCCGATCTCGTTTTCCACTCTCGATTCCAAACCGTACGGGTTACGTATGGCGTTCCCGACTCACGTATTCTCCTCGTGAAGCTATAACACATTGACGACAGCGTATCCTCCTCTCGCAACGGCGGTAGAGAGAATTTTCTTATTTTTCTCTCTCCGATCCGGTAATTGCGAGTTGTAAGTTGGCGAGATCGAGCGTGTCAAAGCTCCTTCGGACTTCTCCACTCTCTTTTCTCCCTCTGCATCTCCGCGTCGTGCTACATACTTCGAGCGTAAGCCGAGAGTTACCTGCATAAGGCAGGGAAGCTTCGGCGCAAGAAATTCTCACGCCGAGCGGAGAGAATCGGTCTGGAAGTCGTTTGAAATTCTTCGTTGTACGAGTTCTGGTTGCTGTTACTCGTCCAGACCAACCGATTTCCGCGTACTCTACGAGCGATCGACGCCGACGACGACGACGACAACGACGACGAGTACGACGACAACGAATAACTACTGGTGTTCGTGCGAGTTCCGGACATGCTGCAGGGCTTTGCGCGTTCGGAGTTCGAACGTATAGGTGGACGGGAACGACGTTTCCACGCTCGGCCAATTATTGCTCGAGATATATATACCGCGTCGCGAGGCACGCGAGAAACTAAACGCGAACCGACGTCGCCGCTGACGTACCACGCTTCTCGGCCCTTCTCACGTCGCGATCACGCCGTCCTATCGCTGTGGTACAGATTCTCGGCAGCTGCGCCTATCCGACGTCTGACAATCTTGAACCGCTCGCCAACACACGCACAAGCGTTCTGACTCATCGTTTGCCGTCCCATTTGCGAGACGTTGGAGAGAGAACGATAGAGATCCGTTTGCTCGCATGCGATTAAATTTCTTCGCATCCGGCGCCACGCTGTGTTGGCTCTTCGGGTTCGTGAATTATTACAAATTTTCGAGTCATCGTGAGTGTCCGAAATATCAAATCATAAAAAGATTACGCGGAACAATAAAATGTACTGTTCCTTGAAATTAATCATTTTTATTTTATTGACATTTATAATTATTGATTATTACAACTCAGCTACGAGGCAATTGATGTTTCTTCGATATGTAAAATAATCAATGACCATTTTTATTTATTAATGGCGAATGCTCACGCGGAATATTTCGAAGATATTTACAGCTTTTACATCACAAATAATTCGAAATTTCTCGTAATACATTCTTTACGAAAATCTAATTAAATTTTTTTTTCGCACTTATAACTATTTATGCACTGTTCGCTACCGACATCTATGACTTTCGAAACATTTTTTTTTTTAATAAAAAAAAATCGCATTTATTAAAAAAGTAAGATACAGTATAGCGATCGTGTTCTCAAGGATCTCAATGAGCTCATCGTCTGTTCTTCAAGTTCTTTTCCCGAAAGCCAAATCTCGAAGGATAGACACGAATCGTTAGCTACGCGTTGCCGAAGGTCTGGAGAGTGTGACGCGAGAATAAAGTTCTATGTGTGTATGTGGCGAGAGTGGCCTGTCGAGAAGCTACTTCCGGCGTCGTCGTCGTCATCGTCGTCGTCGTCCTCCACCGTCTCATTCGAGAGATCAACGACGCCGTGTCGAGTAGAGGTGCCGTGTCGGAAAGATGGCAAGCCGCCACTCGGTAGCGAGTGCTTCAATGGATTAGTCGGCGCCGCGCGCTCGATGGATTCACTGCTTGCTGTCCGTTTATCGTCAATCCCAAGGGCCGGTTTTGACGCGGCATTTTTTTTAATATCGAAAACATCGAGAAACGATCGTCTTTTTATATATTTATTTCATCTCAAATCAAAGTACATAATTGCAATTCCGACGCTTGGTCGTTCGAAAGAAAATTCAAATTTCCCGCGAAATATTATTCTCGAATCGGCATACAACTCCATAAGAATAATAACCCATCGTGAAAATGGGGACCATCTGATAATTTGGTTTTCCGCTCGTGCACCGTCGATCGAATAACTCGATTTACTTTCGTAGCCCCGAGGCAAAACCGGTGATGGTGGCCACTCGTTCGCAACGGTGCAGGGAGCGGAGCTTTCCTACTATCCGAACGAAAACACGACAGGGAATAGAGATGTATGTGTATATTGGGAACGAATTTCCGGTAAAGCTCGTCAGTTGAAAATTACGGGCTTTGATTGCGCGGCGCGACGTAATCAAACGTTTCGTCCCGAGGCACTTTTGAAAATTAAATCAAACAATTTAAGCGTTTTACGGGTCTCCCGAAGTCATTGCTGAGTGCACAAACTCGACTGGTTTTCGTCGCGATTTGTCATAGTTGAGAATATTTTTTTACGGGATGTCCGGTGCGATTATCATAAGAATAGGCAATCATAGTCTCGGTAACGACGAGACTGTTCCTTCGTTTGCGGGATTTATGTTGGTACATCATTGACCCCTCTTTCGTAATCCCTCGATAAATCTTTGCCTCGAAAATAATTAAAGTCCTCCGAGAAATCGAAGCTCTGGAGCCCTTTGTACGCGAATATCTGGTGTTTCGTCGTACAAAAGAGTGTCCACTCTCATTCCCCATGTGGCAGAAATCCGGTACTTTGAACGGGAAAGCCGCAAGGCGAGTGCGAGGGGTACGGAGAAACGTGATTAAGTAACCACCGAGGGATGAGTGTCGCGGTGGATTCAGTCGCTGTTGGTCTACGCAATGGCAATCGAAAATATATATTCTTCCTTCGCCTCGAACGTGACTTCGCTTCGTTGGATCGCGTTCACCGTCGGTGCATCAACCGGTCGAAACATCCCGTAGATTCCGGACAGCAGCTTCTACTTCGCCATCGGGCATACGCGGAGGGCTTTCGCTTCTAAACGAGTTAAGTCTCTCGTAACGCGGTTAGGCTGATTGGTCGCGCGATTAGGAAGCAATTACCGCGGCAACGAGATTACGTGGCCGCGGGCTCTTCGCTAACCCAGCACCCAGTTTCGCCAATGTGAATTTCCTCTCGAAAGCCCTTTTGACCCAAACCCTCCCCTCCCACCCCCTCTCGTCCTCTTATACCGACCCGTCCTTCGCATCCCTCGTGTTGGTCATTGTCGATAAACTGCGACATGTACCTACGATCCTCGTCGTGATTCGGAATCTTGAAAAATGTCAAGCTTCAGTTCTTCGGTTACGGCAATGCGGTACCGACTCGGTCGGTAATAAATCGCTTTCACGTTATTTCCGACATGGGTGCCGTTGCGACCAAAAGTAAATTAGGTTTTTGTAGTAATTAGATAGATGTATCATGTGTAGCATTCATCTCGATGGTGGAGAACTATTTTTTTAGTCTTAAGGGCGATTTTCGAAAAATGCTCTAATGATAACCAATTACTTTCCCTTTTTTCTCCGAAATGATTGATATTTCGATCAAAAGAACATTAGATTTTGACGCGTCTATCTAGTGACTTCCATAAACATAATTTTCTTTTGGTCATCACGGCAACTTCTTCGGAATAAAAATAGACAAGTCGGTCAGTTACCGACTGCGTCGGTATCACATTGGCTCACCGTCTTCGCGGCTTCTAACCCTAAGGTTAGAAGTCTCTTTGTATGTAAACAGAATGACGATAACCGGCGCCTTTCAACGGTTCGCCTTTTGTCTTGTATTCGAGCTTTGATCAAACACCAACGACCGTTTTGACTGCATCAAAGAAAAGCCTAAGATTGGGCGTAGACGCGCCCAATTTTTTCGCCGTTTCGAATTCTTCTTTGATATTTTTTTTCCTTCGTTTTCGACCATTGGGCGCGCGACACTGATCGAGATTACGAACGAAAAGTATAGGTACGCACACCCGTCGCGTTTCCAAGGCTGCGCGTACTCTCGCTCGGTCTCTTTATGGATATTTGTACAACACAATTTATTTCGCTCCGGGAATCGCCGTGACCAAAGCGATGTAATAAACGCGACGAGGCGTACACGTACCGTGGAGCATTTGCTTTTACACGCTTGTCGTGAAGTTTCCTACCCCCTTAGTCTCTCTCGTACAGCACACGCGGTTGCTTCTCTCTTACTTTATATACTATATATATATATATGTATATAGTACAGGTTAGA
The DNA here is from genome assembly GCA_964006125.1 of Cryptus viduatorius. NCBI lineage: Eukaryota > Metazoa > Arthropoda > Insecta > Hymenoptera > Ichneumonidae > Cryptus > Cryptus viduatorius. The sequence continues at coordinate 31,499,711 of OZ023220.1, read as the reverse complement.
GGCAGAGTTACCGTGTCTAGAGCTACCGTACACCATATATATAGTTGAAAAATATCGTCCATGCGATAATCGATTACGTGCCGAGTGAAAGGAAGAGAAATCATCGGTCTCGAGATCCGGCGCATATACCGTGTATAAACGTACGCGCTTGTACAGCGTCGAATGTAATGGCTCGGATGGGGCCTCGCCCTGGGCTTTTGTTGGCCGAACAGACGGACGGGTGATCGATCTGGAAGAATGCACCCTAATGCCGAGTTATTGCGCCGAGGTGCATCGGCAGCTCGCCGACCACCGCTCTCTCACCCCTGTCTACCCACCGTAAAAATCGATTTACCCCGCTTACCCACCGGTAGTATTATTATATATTATGCAGTATACATACGTAGGTAAATCGTACGCACTGCTGTGACGCAACGTGTGTCACGCACATCCACGGGGGTGCCAAGAGAGTCCCAAACAAACGTGGCTACCCCCCTTGGCGCGCATCACCTTTCGTGTTTACACGTACCGTCTACTATTACGAACGACAGTGGAAAACCCCCTTCCATAAATAAACTCTTTCGACACGGGTAAAACTTGACTAATTGCGAAGACCGTTTAAGACCGCGAACGGAACTATACACGGGCCAAACCGGCGTGGCATTCGCGCCCCGCGTCTTCGGGGCGCGCTTTTCGGATCTCCTTTCCTACCCTGAAATATCGTCGACCGTCTACGCCTTCGTTCTCCCCGTTGAGCAAAATTTACCCGTTCTCGAGCGCGTAATTCACGATTTATGCACGCATCTCCCCGACTTGTATGGTTCTCTGGCTTACTGTTTTTTTTCTTCGGGTTCAACCGTCTCGTATTAGAGACAAATGAGGCGCAACCGGATTGTTCGCGCAGTAAGATTTAGAATGCAGAGGATATTGTTCTTTTTTATATAAATTTTCTGCACATTAACCCTTTATACGTCACTGTCAAAGCAGTAATATCGACAGGATCTTTGGGAAAAAAAAAAATAGAGTTGCATCATTACGGGGGGATGTTTTTTGTCGGAAGGAACGAAACAATGTCTTCTTCTCGTCAAATAGTTCGTAACGAACTATTTGCAATTTTTTTTTTAATTTTATTTTTGAATAACATATTCCGCGCGGTCTTTGTAAGATTTTTTCGAACCTTTTTTTCGTATTAAATTTCGTTACCAAATAAGTCGCTCATAATTCGCAGTCCCCTCTGATAGTCAATTACTTCTCGAAAAAAAAAAAAAAACGACTAGTTAAATGCAAATTGCAGACACGCAATGAAAAGCGAGATTTCAGTTTCCGCTCGAATTTATCCCGTAAACATAGGGCGGTGCGGTAATATATTGAATCACCTGGCAGTTCTCGATGCCAGCGGATATACAGAAGAGAAAAATAATTTCCAATTGCTCGTTATGGATACTCGAAGAGATAAAGATATTGTTCAACGACCAATGTCCGGTTTGAACGGGTTGCAGCAGCTGCTGCTGCTGCTGCTGCTTCTCCTGACCAGAATATATATATATAGTACATACATCCCTCTGTCCCACTTCGTTTCTACGTTGAGATCGCCCCGGGGAACTTTGCCGCACACGAGCGAAGAGAATCAGTAAAAGACAGAGCTCCGCGCTGTTACAGACACACGTACACACGTACAGAAAGTTCCCGCACGTACCGCGAGATTTTTCGAGTCGCCGTTCATCATTCCCGGGACTAATCTCTTCCACTCGAGCAACGCTGACGCGTCATTCGTTCGCCGATAGAGGAACCGAAGCATTGGATTCCTACGAGGCGGCGCGCGTTGCAATCTCACCGAGTCTCTATAACCGTCGTGTAGCCGCGAAGCTCTCTTCGGTGAGCTCTTCGGAAAGTAATTGCCCTCCCTTTCCGTTCTCTTTTCCCACTGAGCATGGGCGTTGCTCCAGAGTGAAAGAGGAAGAGAGAGAGAAAGATCGAGAGAGAGAGAGAGACCCGTTCCCCGATATCGGGTCATCCGATCGGATCTTTTGTAATTTCTGATTACGATCGAACGTGATTGCCGGAGGGCGATTGCCACAGCTATGCCGCTGCCCGCTACTGCTCTGCCTTCGGACTTACAAATTGATCTCCTCACGCGAAACTTCGTTAGAAATTCTATATTTATTCGATAGATCGCTTTTTCGAACTTTCAAACTAAATATGAAACTCGATACGAGTCGTCTTTAGCGCCTTGTAAAGTTTTAAAAGCCGCTGGGGGAGGAAACATTCCGACTATAACCGATTCGTGTTTGTAATTGAATAGCAGACCACCCGTGCTGACCTCGATCTCCTCTCCGTCCTCGTTGATTTGCAATCGTTAATGTAACCAGGCGCCCGATTTCGCGTTCGGTAATTCGTTCCGTTCTTCGGCTACTCGGTAATTTCATACGCCGTACCTCCCACCCCCTACCCCTCTTTTTTTTACTACCTTGTAATATGCATCTCTGCGTTACACGCGAGAGTTCGTAATCGCCGGGCGACCGCATGTATTCAAAAGAATAACGCAGCCCACTCTGTTGCGTACTAAAATTTCGGTTCGGCGCGCGTAATATGCTCTGCGGTAAAAGATCATTACATTTCGTACGTGACGATAGTAGGTACATTTCGTTTGTAGTCAGAAGAGGAAGAAAATAATTGTATATCCTAAAATTGAGAGTGGATCCTGAAATTCGCTAACGGTACGACTTTTTATTGCATTACGACAAGAAAAATAATAAAAATAATTTCTAACCTCGAAATCTCGAGAGTAGAAAACATCGACGACAGCGTGACTCGAATAGAGAATTTTATAATAAATTATTATACGAAAAGGTTAAACACACTATTAACTCGTGTTTCGTGTATTACACACGAGTCTCGGAATTTTTTTCCATTATTGGAAGATTTTTACGATCCAATGGATGATCGTTTATCAACATCTGCATCGCTTCTCTCGTCTAAGATCTTCAAACAATGCAACGCGGTATGCTGAATACGATGATCGCGTCGTAAAAAAAAAAAAAAAAAAAAAAAAAAAAAAAAGAGCGTTGTTCTTGTACTACAGAAGGCACCGCGATCGGAATGATTCGGAACGATGACTTTTCATTTGCGAGTTTCTCGAGTAGAAAAAAAGAGAGGAAAAAAAAACGATTTCGACGCTATCCACCAAACCTTCGAAAGTCATGGGCGGAGGGCAATCAAATGTGGCAGCAGCCGCCTCCGTTACCAACCACCGTCGTCGCTCCCTCCCCGTCAGAGTAATCAACGTAAGCGCCAGGGCGTCCCTTTGTGCTTCGCAGACCGCAAAAGCCCAGAACCGACGGATTTATAGAAGCGTGCATCGCGTACACATACACTCCACTCGTTAGCGTTGTGCCCCCAAACTCTTGTCTTTCTCACGGACGTCGCTGCATACACAAAATTCTGAAGTGCACATTACACCGCGATTGCCGCCATCGTCCATTGTCTATTCTATTCGACGTTCTGTTAATCAAATTTGACTTGCAAAGCGACACGAAGAACCAAAATATGTCGAAAAACAACATTTCTATCGTTGTAATATCTCAGTTTACGTTCAGTCGAAAAAAAGAAATGAACGAAACATAATTCCGAGAAATTTGTTTACATATTTTTTTTTTTTGCCATTATATATATATTTTTCTCAGATGTTTATTTCCGAAACGTGATTACGCTGAAAAGATTTTTTTTACATCGATTTATATTCTTTTGAGTCGCGCGGAACTTGTCGCAGTCATTTATTAACTCTTTTCACGCGATATACGCGTCGCCCGTTTCATCAACAGCGATGAAAGTCATTCGGCTCCGTCATTCGCCGGCCATCATCTGTTATGAACAAGCGATCTTTTGTTGCCGGCAATGTTCGCAGTGCCCAACGCATTTGTGCGAAGATGCGTTAGGAAAAAAAAAGACGTACGCGTTCGCCATCGAAATAATTAATTAATCTCAGGTATGATTCTACGAAACACGGGCTGTCGGTGCGTATAGAAAGAGAGATTGACGCGCTCAGCGCGGTGGCGGGCTGACGACGACACAAACAACCCATTGTATCCTTCATCCCCGAGGCAACCTTTGCGTCGTCACGATTAATCGTTTTTCTTTGGCCGCAGAGGCACGCGTAACATTTTCATAAATAATAAACCGCCGGAGAACGATGTATAAATAATGGCTTTTCTCGCGCTTCGTGTATCATACGAATTTTTATTCATTTATTTATTTACTTATCGACGGTTTTTATAATAAACAAATAATAATTATGCTTATATTTTGTTGGTAGATTTTTAGTTTTGTACATTTTTATTTCCGTTTTATCAAAATTTCGCAGTGTATCTATCGATCCATTGAAATTTCAACCGATTAAAAAAATCGTATTTCGATACGAATTTGTCTAATGCGATAAAATCTTTCGTTGTACTTCGAGATTCTGTTGTAGTACTTTGATTTTGTTCGTTAAATCGAATATGGCGCACGTAACACCGAAGCAAAGAAGAAGAAATATGCGTGACCACGAAGGCAAAGATGCCATGGCGCAGCGTTATGTTCCGTCGGTGACTCAGCTTTTCGCTTTGCTCGATTATCGCTCGCTATTTCTCTCTTTCACGTCGCGCGCTCGCACACACAGCAACTCGCACGAACGAAACATATTTTCTCATTAATCTTTTTCTCGTGTAATTAATGTCCGACGGTTTGTACCGCCTGACAGGCCCCCGAGAGCCCGAGCGGCATATACCGGTGAACGGTAGGAGGCCGTGAAAGCGAGGATGACTCTCGATAGTGCGTCGGAGCCCTGTTCTTTTTTTTTCTCTGTTACTGTTTGTGCGGAACTCTCTTGTTGGTCTCCCTGTGGGTCTCTCTTTTTCCCTTCTCGCACGTGTTTGCCTCCTTTATTCTCTTCGTGTCGAAACGAACGTTCGTTCTCTCGCCTTTTTCGTGAAGGCGAACGCGTCGACGAAGCGATACGAATTGAACGTCGAAAAAATAAAAAAAAAAAACGACGTTCGAATTTAAGCTTCGGGCTGTATATCTGACAATCTCGCGGTTTAGTGCGGACTGTAATTCGAGCAAATTACCGTCAAGATTACCGGCACAGTCAAGTGGCTTCACCGAGTGCGAATTCTCCGCTCTTGAATTTTATGCGATGAATTCACGTGTTTATTATGCTCTTCTCACGCTTTGAATGTCTTGCCGCATGTCTGTGTATTTTTCTGAAGCTCGACGTCGAAATAAAGGAAATGTTTCGCGGTTTATCACCTCTACATCGTGATAACTACCGAATGAAATATAATCTATAGCTTTTCACTGGAATATCCTTGGCCTCTCGGCGTCACCGATTCGAAAAGCGTTTCACGAGTCTATCGCAATGTCGTTGAGCACAACCCCACGTATTTATTTATGACGCTCGGTGAATAGCCGCGATTTCATCACCGCGAAGTGCACGTAAAGAGTTTCGCATAAAATATGGGTCGCCGAAATAAAAATTCAAATAAACAACAAAATATATCCATTTTTTTTAGCGAGCCGTAAGTTTTAGGAAATTTCTCGCAGTTCATATCTCTAGCAGATCTACCGAAACGCAATCGTAATAATTAAAATTTATTCAAATCAATTTTTTATTTTTTTTTCGCGTACGATACACCGACAACAAGTGGATAAAAAGCAATTCGCAATCAAAAATGTCCATACTTACCGACTGAGCAACGTAAATTGACAAGGCGCTCTACCATAACCTAACAAATTACTTCGACGCAATCCTCGAATGGATTTTTCACCTTTCGGTTAGAGAAACATCTACGAGATCGTGTCCGATGGCTGAGAGAAGATCGATAGTTTCTGACGTTCACGTTATAGGGTTTGATGCTTTGTGTGCTGTAAGGAAAGCGCATACTCAGCGACGCACCGGCGCAGAGGACGATACGAACCGCGCGCCGGAGAGGAGAAATGATTTATTACGCCTGCGTCCTAATTCTATAATCTGACCGTAATGAGGGTCATTATCGTAATGCTTGTCTTCGGGAACGGGATGATCCTGATGCTCGGTTTGAAACCTGTGATCACTCCCGAGGAGAAACGGCGGCGGTCGTATAACCACCGAGAACCCCGCGGTACCCACCGATGGGGTTCGGCTCTCTCGCGCCCTCCATTCAGTACTGGTGCCCCGACCGTCCTGCCATCACCGTGGATGATTGCACGTTTATGTGATTCCTGTTATTTTCAATCATTACACAGGGCCCCCACGGTTCGCCTCCCCTTCGACGTTATATACCGTAGAGAACCCGGCGTGCCCCACCACACCCCAATCGAGTCGGTAATGTTCGTAATCAACGGGAAAATAATGGAGTAGCGCGCGGTCTCCGCGAACCTTCGTAGTCTCTCGCTCTTCTCCACCCGCGGCTCCGTGTGTCTCTTTGCCTGTTGCTTTTGTTGCGAAACTTCCAGAGGGGCCGAGCTGTTACCTATCTCAGGTTATATACATTTAGTCCAGCAGCGCGAATCATCGGCGGGGAACCGACGCGCAAGTTTAACACGGTACCGTTCTCGAGTTTTGCGAATGATAATTCACCGATCCGAACGCCGACGAGCCTCGCGCGCGCTTTGTAAACACCTTTTGCGCATTAATATTGCAGCCGATCAAATCGCGCTGAGCGATCTGAACGTTTTTATTTTTCGTACGATACTTCACCCTGGAGCTACGAATTACCATTGTAATCCCGCAATTTGTTGCAGAAATTTTTATCTTTTTTTTCTCAGACTCTTGTCGCGATTGCCGCAATATGTATTTTTCTCTGAACTATATTCCGAAATTTCACTCTCACGCGGAGACTGATAAGAATCTCTCGGAGCACAATTCGTCGCTGCAATTTTTTTTTTTGCGGTATTTCGATGTGTTTATACGTTTTTTATGGAAGTTTCGAGTATATATCGACGAGTTTCTACACAGAGGAGCTCAACGTCGTAATTTCTTTGCCTCTGCTCATGGACGTTCGGCAAAACATCGCGCGCGAGAGAGAGAGAGATTCGCTCATATAACGTTGCAACGAAAATCACCGTGATTACACAAATCTCGTTAGGTGGATGTAATTTCAGCAAACTCGCCGACTCTATCGCGCGCGCACGTCCGCTTTTGCCCGATAGACATCGCGGGGGCCGCTTTGGTACACGGAGCGGTCGGCAAGGTTTTTCTTGGAAGTTCTAACGAGAGGCACGCGGAGGGCAGTTATTAGGCCGCCTGCGGTAAATGTATCTGCGTATAGTTAGAGTATCTTACACAAGACTAAACGGTATCCTTGAAGAAGTCTTTTTAACTTCCAAGCTAAAGAACCCTCTTATACTTGGATAGCAAAAGTACCGGAATAGAGAGATCGCGGAAAAAAAAAAAAAAAAAGAATCAGCGTCGTTCGATTTCGGAGTTCGCGGCTCTAAGTCCAACGGGGCTTAAAGTCAAGAGGCGCGATAAAAGCTTCGCTAAATAAAGCGGTATATATGGTAATCGGAGTAAAAGGGGATGAGACACGAAGGCGAGAGAGGCGAAGACGAAACGGGAGGGTCGACGCGCTCGTATATATCTGTACATATGCGCATAGATATATATATACAGGATATAGCAAGTTTACTCTGTAAGGTTGGGATGTACGGAAGGAAAATAGGATCGTAGCCCATAGTCTCGTTGTCGTCGAACATATTCTATCAGTCTGATAGCTCTCGGCGGGGCACTCGAAGGCTTTTGCGAGGCTGGGATGCGTTGATATCTAATACAAGGATATCCCGAAAGTGGGGAAGGAATGAAGGGGGACGAACGAAACTGCGCTCAACAGTGCACATACGATGCCGGGGATATACTTATACAAGCGCCTTTATACCAACGCCCCCGCGTAATGTTCGCCTCGGTGAAGCCGATCTTCGCCTCTCTCCACGGTTCGCTTCGCTCGCCGACTAAACTTTCCATGTAAGTGGAACGCCACACCGGTAAATAAAAGTGCGAAGAGCCCCGAAGGCGTCGGGGGCGCCACGGGAGCAGTTGCCGGCTTCCGCATAGTCTCCTCTCCATCGCCATCGCTTCGAACGCCGTTTTCCACTCGTCCGTGTTGAAAACAGCCTTCGTGTACCGATAGAGTCCGTACATAGGTTGCACTCCGCGATACATATGCGAAACCCACCCTTAGATTGCGAGCGTATCGATATCCAACGAGCGTAAATGCACTATTCAAATACGGATCGACTCGTGTTTAAAAATATCCTATCTTTCGAATCGATACACGTTATCGCGACATTGAGAAGAAAATAACGAAAAATACCAAATGAAAAAAAAAAAAAAATTCGAGAGGTCGCTTTATCAAATCAGCATTATCACTGAGTTAAAGTTAAAAAAAAAAAAATGGCGTCATATCTAAAATTGCCTGAAGTTGATAGGGATAGAGGACAAGAGTTGAACGCCTCGCAGAAAAGTATTCGCCAATTTCTCGAGGAAAATCTTTATTCGTTCGTAAGGAGAGTTCTCTCCCTGTTACCGTAAACTGTCGAGCGCAAGGGTCTCGTTCGAGAGTTTCTCGGCTATATCGCTATCTGTACAATATATTCTCCGACATTTCCGCGTGTCTTTCCCGTCGGTGTAACGTCGGCGTTGTAGACCATATACTTCGGGATTGAAATACAGCCCAACGTTCGTCTCCTCGGTTACTGCTTTCGCTGTTCCAGAGGTGCTGGAATAAGTTAGAGGGGGTGGGCGGTGGCGTAAGGAGCGATGACGACGGCGACCGAGCGTCCCGCACTCGGGACAGAGAGAAGAGTAGAGCTACGGCAGCTATTTAACATTCCGCCTCATTTCCTGCTGAGCCCTTTCACACCCTATATATACAGGATAGCTTGCTCCTCGGTACTTCTCGCTCACAAGCAGGCAGCAGGTTATTCCCTATCTGCCTTTCTCTCTCAGTCTCTCGTACGCGGTATTTCCTCGCTTTTGCTCCGCGAGAAAGCGCGGAGGCCACGGACCCCGCGATGCGAAAATTGCCTTGCCAGGAATTATTGACTATAAATTACTCGTCGCTACCCTATGGCCTCTCCGCGCGCGCGGGGTTTCGCCCGTTACTCATGCGAACGGCGAACAGGGAGAGAAAGAGAGGGCCCTCGAGCCATTCGCCTGGGATGCGCAGCACGAACGAGAGAACAGTGAGAGAGCACTTGCCACTTACTGTTATAGATACGAGAGACCGTGTGCGCGCGGAGGTGTCTCGATCGCCGCGCCTCGCGAGAGAGCGAAGGACAGAGCGCGCCGATTCTCGTATCTTCGTCTCTCCGCCTCTTCGCGAAACTCGACAGAGAACGGATTCTCTCGATGAGAGACCCGCAACCGTGGGCTCACTTGCGAACGATCGCAGAGGGGGACGAATTGGCGCATTTACATTTTATTGCGACCCGCCGAAGACGTAGTGCCGTGGTACGAAAACTCCGCCTGCTCGACGTAGGTACCGCGATGCTGCGGGCGCGAAACATAGAAAGCTACGGCTTGCCGCAAGTTACGCCGATTTTATGGAAATTAAAGAGTCGCGCTTTTACGGGGAAATAATTATTTTTAACACCTACATTGACGAATTTAATTAATTTTTTATTTTTTCAACGTTACGATGCATGAAAAAGATCGAAAATATATTGAAAAGGAAATATATGAGTAGTCGATTTTAATAAAGGTTATGAGAGAAAAGAATCAGATAAAGATATCGGATAATAAATTGCTTGTGCCTATTGTGCGCTTCGAACGTCTCGACTGAATCTTGAGTTAAAAACGAGATCGCCATTCATCGGGAAACGAGATGTCTTCCTAATATTCTCACACTCATCGCACGGCAGCGGTGGTTTGCAAATTGATTTCATTCATTCTCTTCTTCAATTCATTCGAATCTCCGTCGAGAAGGTGGAAGGAATCGTTCGATATTCCGGATGGCCGTATCTGCTAGCGACAGGTCTGTTCTCGGGACTCAAGCGAGACTTCTCATTATTTTTCAATTGGAAACGAGAGCACCGTCGACGGAAAGAACGCATACCGCGCCTCGCCCTGTTCGTGTGGGAGTGTAATATTGCTTCACCGAGAATCGATGTATTTATTTGCCGAGAAAAATTTAACGATCATCGGTCAATACTTCGCGAATCAATTGAGTCAATAAAGATAAATGTTACGACGGCGGATTTACCGTGAGAGCGATAAATAATTAAATTATCTTCAAAGAAATAAACGTATGTAAAAAAAAAAAATAACGCGATATATATCTTGACGAATTATTAAAATTCAACTCACACATTTAATTATTTTTTATTTTTTTTATAATTATTCTGACGATCAATAAAAACAGAAAAAAAGATCGAATAACATTTTTAAATTAAAAAATATATATGTTCCGACAATAGCGAGTAATAAAAATGCGCTTTATTGAATCTCTTGCCGATCGTAGATAAAACAGATATGGATAGAGAAAATGAAAAAAAGATGCATCATACGTTTCGCAAAGCAAAAAGAATAATCCATCCGTTTTTACACAGCTAAGCAAACCGATGTAAAAGTGATCGATGCCCGAACCATCTCAATATCTATCGACCCAACACACGGGTGGAATATATATTCCTCTTGAAATATGACTCGTCCGCGGCGTTGTGAGATTGAGGGAGGGTCCCCATCGAGCTGACATTATTTACGAATCCGTTCTCGTCTCTCACACGCGGACTAAAGCCGTCTCTTCGCCGTCGACGGGATCGGGACACATAAATTCGATGTAGTGATACCTCACTTCCGTCTCTCGGTCCGGTTGGGCGTTCGTTCATTCGATCTCCCGGCTTAGTTCTGTATACCTATATCCGTTACGATCGCACCTCTCGCATATAGAAAACGTTCCAATGTTGAGGCGGACAGTCGAAGCCGAATGTGCTCGCGGTTACGTACACGTACCCCAACGGACATCGAAGGAAGGACGGAAGGAAGCGAAAAAGAATAAAAGAAAAAAAAAGTTCAGGGGAGAAGGCGCGACGTCAGAGCTGTTCGCCACGAGAGAGAGAGAGAGAGAGAGAGAGAGAGAACGGTTAAAAAACCTTCGAGAAAGACGAAGTAGCCGAAGGAAGATAGGGAATCGAAGCTGTTGTATAGGGAGGGGTAATCGAGTGTAATTTGTTATTACGAGTCATTACCGCGTGTTAGTAGGACGGCAGTGGGCCCGGTGGTGCACACGGCTCGCGCGGTGCTGATGTATGGCACGGCTTTGTGCGTCCAGTCGGAGGGCGCTTTGTCAGGACTGCAGTTCCGCCGTACGTATAACCTTCCTTCTCTTTCTCTCTCGTGTTCCTCGTTCGCCTCCTTTATCTCGTGTTCCTCTTTGGACTCTTTTTCTCTCTCTGTCTCATACGCCTTCTTCGTCTCACGTTCGAAGCAACTGGCGGAGAGCAACAAGAAAGCCTTCTTGCCTCGAGCACGGCTCGCGTCACGATGCACGCCCTACCCGCAGGGCTTACTTATCTTTTGATATACAACGATCGAGTACGACCGAGAGACCCCTACGATCTCGACAACTCTTCTTCGAAATCGTGATCGTGTCAACGTTAAAAAAAAATATATTATCGTGACAACACGTGTTATTTGTCTTTTTTCGTATATTTTTTTGTTTCACGAGGTTTTCAGGAATAGAGAAGATTATAATCGAACATCGATATAATTTCAATAATCGAAAATATGACTTATCGACGAATTTATAAGGTTGAAGCTGAAAAGTTATTGTACATCGTATATCGTGATTCAATTTTTTCGCTGGAGTCGTCTTGCTGCGTCCTTGTGATAAAAATCGAAGAATTTAAATGTCCCTTTACGCGCCGCGAGGTTATAAACAGACCCCCTGACGACCCTATGTGCCGCTGCGGGTGTACGTGCACTAAGCGCGCGGTTAGTTCCACTATCCGCCGCTAGGTGGTTACCGCCGCGATTTTCTCTCGTAAGCGAAAGGGTCTTCCTTATAGCGCGGCTTCGGCGAAGCTCGCTGGTCGCTCGCTCGCTTCTAGTTCGTGGATAACAAGATATTGTGTACGTAGCGAGCTTTGTTTGTGTCAAAAATGAAAAATCTTGTGTTTTTCAGCTATAAACCAGTGTTAGGCTTGCAAAAAGTAGGCTATTGTTCAAAATTGGCTACTGCGCGCCGATGCAACAGATACATTTTTTTTTTACTGACTGCATAAAAAGTACAGCTTTCAGCATCGCTGATTACGAATTCGACGCGTTTTTTTGCGCAATATTTTGGGAAAATTACATTAAAAAAAAATTTCGTCTCTCGGGTGTAATGCGTACAAAAATGTCGAAACTTCCGATATTGCTGTTTAAAAAAAGCTGCTAATAATTAACGTTGCGAATGTCAGCCGATTCCAGTAGATTCCTTAAGCATAAAAATCGAGACAATTGAGTCTCATATAAAATTAAACGTAGCTGGCGAGTTCTCGCGCGCGAGAGTACCCCCAAGCGTCTCGAGTCGTTTTATCTGACCGAGATCCGTTGTACTATCCATGGAATATCTGAGTTTTCAAGAGCAAACGGCACACAGCGGTGACGGTGGTGACACGGGCGGTCCCGCGCAAGTGCAGGTATCGCTCGCACGAGCTACTCGCGAAGGACTGAGAAACGGGAACGATGAAGATACCGGCAGTCTCAGCACGAGAGAAAGAGACACCGGTCTGTGTTATATACTTTATGCCTTCGGTATCCTCGCGAAGCGCTGAAAGCGTCGCTTCTCTCAGCGGGAGTCCGTATACTCTCATCCCTTTTGCCTTTGCTTTCTCGGTGTTCTCTTCTTCGACCGTCTGGACAGAGGCGACGCGAGACGCGGAGCAAGCAAAGAAAGAGTAAGATTGCATAGCGCGTGGGCGGCCGAAGAGAACGAAGCTCTTGGGCCGTGTATAAAGAGCAAACGAAAGAAGAGTTTCATGAGTAAGAAAGATAGTAAAGCGTCGAGGGTTCCTCGCCCTGGGTGGCGAGGTTCCTATCCTCCTACCGTATCTCACGGGGGAGCCAAACGTTGCTGCACCGTGCATCGGTAAGAGTGTATAGCGAAATACAGCATTGCCAGCGGATTCTCTCTCTCGCTCGTTCTCTTGCTCTCTCGCGAATGCACGGGGACCCGGTCAGGGTATTATGATAATGCTTCGCTATCTATGCGTCGTATCGACTTGTCGAGTTATTGTTGCTGCTTACCCCCGGCACGCTACTGCCCGCACGACTCTCCCACAATGCCCACCGATACAATAGTTGTGCGCACACGAGCCTCTTAGCTTTATACACATTTAGTCGAGTGTCTTTTGCACGTATAAACGGAGCCATTGCGAGAGTCCACACATTGCATTGGAGTCGCGCACTGCCCCGCAACATCGAGGCATAACGCGCCGCAAGTGACTTTACCAATACTACCGCGATACTCTCCGCTCCAGAGAGCCCCAGCTGTGTCCGACCACTACTGGCGCTCACTACTTATTCACTCCCAACGCGGAGAATCTCGCCTCGCCTTGCGCACGGATACTATTCAGAGGACAAGCCTGAGATTACCGATACAACTGTACCAAAGAGAGAAGATAGAGGTGCGCCCTTGTGCACCTTTTGGACCGACGACAGCCACACGCAAACGTACAGGGAGGCTGCGACTTTTTATCCGTTCTGTCCTTCGCCGTACCCCTCCTCCGACCTCGTCGGGACTCTCGCAAACTCTCGGGGCCCACACAACGCTTGTATCTGATCCTGTAAAGTTCTCTACGCCTTGGTCGCGAGGCCGTAGAGAGCATTCGACAGGGCTGCTGCGACGCGGCTCCGGTTCGCCTCTTTATCTTCGCGCATTATGCAGTGCGTGTCCAGCATATCACCTACCGAGACAACCACCGCGCTCATTTACCAAACGACCCACTATCTCGTTCCGCGAGGAAAGGGAGATACTCTCACACCGGTGTATACCCTCCATCGCCCGAGAGCCGAGACGCTTCGTCGCCTTAACCCTCCCCACTGGCGGCGGAATGCAACCCGCAACACCGCGCGACCCGGTGACTTCGTTCCTCCGGGAACTTTGCCGGCACGAAACATCGTCGACTGTACAACACCCAACATGCTATACCTATCGCATCGTATACATATAATACGACTTGAAAAGAGATTCGAATTTTCTCCTTCGCCGTAACAAAACAAGCGAAACGATAAGGTTACGGGGCATACGGTCCGCGCTTCTCTTCCCCAATCTCGAATCTCCTTACGTTGCTTTATTGCTTTTTCATTCTTTCTTTTATTCGCTTCTGTATATTTCAACTGCATTTCGCCCGATTGTAGCGTCTTTTATTTATTCGATGAACTACGGCCGATTTTCTAGGGTACAGAAGGGTTCGGGATATGCAGGAAACGAAAGATATTCAGGAGCGATTGCCCCGATCGTCTTTCGGTTTTCTTCGTGTATTTGCTCCTTCGCTCGGTCCTCTCGTTATTAATACCAACCCCCCTCCGCATCATCGTACTTCTCGGCGTGTCGTTATGTCCGCGTTACCGCCAACGCGCGCAGCACTCATCCCCAACCCCCCATTCTGTACAGCGAATGAATAACGGTTTTAATGAAAAGTTTAGAGCGTCGAGCGTGTATAACGTCGATAAATTGTTATCCCCGCCTCTCTACTTTTGTCTATTACTCTCTCACTCTCGCGAAACCTGTTAGCATCATCCCTCGCGCGTTTACCCTCTCTCTCTTCGCACTCTCTCGGCGTTGCCGGTGTTCCTAAAATATTTACCGAAATTGATATTGGTGCCGATTTATGCCGGTGATACGTGACGCGAGTTTAACGAATGCCGGAGATACACACGCGATTTTTTAATACACGTGCGCATCACGCGCACGTATGGTAAAATGTTGAGAGCATTTTTTCTCGACAAATGGATGCTGCGGAACGCGTGTCGCCAGGAAGAGAATTTCAAAATGCAGTTGCGAGCGAATTCCCATTTCTACGTAACTGCAAACGTTTTCGATTTGCGCAGACAGCCATTACGCCTAATATCTACGCGCTCGTCGCTGGTTTGACGCACGAAACTCACTAAAGATCTCGCAGAAGTATAAAAAAAAATTTGTCTCGAGTTTTTTCTGCGTTGACAGCTGGAATATACCGCAGAAATATCTCTCCTTAAATGAAATTGGACAGAACTGTATATTTATACTCGTCTCGCGATAAATAAATTCCGCCCACTTTCAACGTCCGCGCGCCGTGTTCCGTCCTCCATATTTGAAACTTCCTTGAGATCGCATAATCAACTCGCCTTCATGTCCATTCTACTTTCCGCAGTATAACGACGAACTCCCCATTCGCGTATGCCTATTATGTGGCACCATAATTCCAAGAAAAAACATCCCAACGCTCGAAGTCGAAGATTCGAAACACTCTAACTGCGAAAACCCACTCCGCCCGTTGGTGCCGCTCTTTCGTTTTCCAGCAGAAAAAAAAAACAAATGCAGATCGTGTAGACATAAACGGATAGCCCCGGCGGCGATGTCCCGGGGACATATACCCCGACCGGTGAAAAGAAACGCACGAACGTTACGAACGGTTGGATAAAGAAAGTCAAGAGAACTCGCGAGATAGGCGGCCGAGAGAGAATTACGATGGGTAATTGGTGGTTACGCCGCGCTGCCATCTCGCTGCTCGACACCTCGTCAGACCCGCGGCCGTACATCACTCGGTTCCGCGGCTTGGCAACGACCAGCGCGAACCAGCGAGGCCGCCGAACACTGCAATTCGCCTCTTTCACTCTCGCGTGAGTCAGTGTGCGTTTGTGTGCGAAGTATTATCCTCGTATACCGGCACTTCGCCGTAGACGTGCGTTCTCCTCATCTCTTCGATGCTCCTTCTTTCTTAAACCTTTTTTTCCCCCTTTCATTCCCTATATTCGCTCTGCTATACTCAAATAACCCGGGAGCCCCATCGGTATAGACCGGGCGTCCCGCTCTCTCGAGAGTTTGTCGGAATGCTTTCGTCTCTTTTCTGATTTACGAGGAGTAATTGCACGTAGTGGGGCCCGCATCATCGCCTCGGTCTCCTCTTGCTATACCCGATAATTGCACCCCCAGCGGCCGCGTAACCGCTCGGTAACTTAACCGATGCGCCCTCAATGTACATGCGTCGAGAGACCCGGTCCCGGTAGCTTTGAGAGATCGATCTCGATGAGACAAGATCTCATTTTTTTCTTCTTTTTAATTCTCCATCACCGCGGAAGCCACAATTCGCTTGTAAATTGAGGAAGTTTCGATGAGAGATATTCTCGGAGGCCGGTAAACGACTCGTCAAGATTCAAGGAGTGCCTTAATTACGTCAATTTACCGGTAAACTATATTAGGCACGTAAATCGTGCAACGAGCGATTTAACAGAATAGTTTCAGAGATTAATAGCGCACTTTGCACCGCTTGTTTGCTAATAAACCCTTTGAAATCCTTCGGGAATGTTCATACACGGAATATCGTCGGAAAAAAACTACATGCGATTTGATCGGCATGAGATCTTCGAACTCGTTGGATTCGTAAACGAGAATAATATATCGATGAAGCCGATTTCCCGTGAGTGATAAAGCCTCGGAGTTGGCAGAACGGAGGCATCGATGGTAGTTGCGTGTCCCGACGCAGATCAAAGCGACAAGATAACAAGATGACGAGAGAAAGATCGCGCCAGAGAAAAGAGTACAAAACGAAACGGGGGGTAGAAAAAGCGCCATCAGACGAGGAAGACGGAAAGGATGAGATCGCGTGTCTCGCGATCTCATTCTTTCTTCCTTCTACCTAATGGTTTCAGTTTCTTCTTTTTGCTGCTTTACTTCGACGACGCGATGCATCACAGTATCGCGAACATGTTGGATGAGCTTAAAACGCGAATCTCGGACTGAAAGAGAGGGGTATCGAAGCGAGAAACCGGTGACGAAAGAGTGCGGAAGAGAGAAACGGGAGAAGAAAAAAAGCTGAGCGATCGTCAGGCGTGCAAGAGATCGTGTGAAACGATAGTGCGTCCATCCACGCGATTGCTAGCATCCCGAAGAGCGCGAGTTTCGCCATACATACACAACACCGGTTGGTCGGGAGGGAGACAAACTCGTCTGTACTTCGTTGCGCTTGTCGTCGTCGTGACCATCGATGCATGTGCGAATCGGTGCGCATCGGCTTGTAATCGTTTCAACGCGGGATATTCTCTCGAGAGCTTCGGGTAAAGCGTATATCGACACACGCGGGGGGCGAATGGACCGAATGACGGGTCATTCGTTTGACTCTCTGTAGCCCCGGCGCATCGAATACTCCGGTATACGAGTGAGGTACGAGGGACCAAAGCGGAAACCTGTTGCCTATGCGCGGCTATGCGAAAGCTGGCAAACGAATTTTTCGACCAACAGGTATAGGTTTCGATGCTCCCGATGGCAGAGTATCGCTGGTGTATAGATGTTCCGAACGATTTTGTTGGCTTTTTTTAACCCCCGTATCACTAGCGGATAAATGGTCCTACTGACGAGGCGTCAGATATTCCAGAAAAAAAAAAAAAAAATTCATCCAAAGATTCAAGAAAATGTTGACATTCTTGTATCTTGTATCGCATTGTTGCGCATACTTTCGATGATTGGTGTACTTAAAGAACTGCGAGTTTTCTCGCGTCGGCGCTCTCGGTACCGCACGCTCGACGAGCGAAAAGTCTTCCACGATCTTCAACCGAACGTGGAAGACGCGCCGCGTTCACGTGAACATCGGCTACAAGGAACTTCAGCCGCCAGTTCACCATCGGGAGCCTCGTAAGAGGATAACCACGATGGAGAAAATCGCGGTGAATTGCCGCTTGCCACTGCGCGCCGTGCGGCGCGCCGTTTGGTTTTCTGGCTGCCGCGGCCGCAGCGGAATCATCGGCTTATTTCTTCCAGGAAATGCTTCCCCGCCGATTTGTTAAGCAATTGTTGAGAGGCCCCGGAGGACGGCCACTGCTAGCGGCTGTAGCCTCGGAATCATCGGCGCATAGCTCAGTGATG
Organism: Cryptus viduatorius; assembly: GCA_964006125.1. NCBI lineage: Eukaryota > Metazoa > Arthropoda > Insecta > Hymenoptera > Ichneumonidae > Cryptus > Cryptus viduatorius. The sequence continues at coordinate 31,481,673 of OZ023220.1, read as the reverse complement.
CTGCTGCTGCTGCTGCTGCCGCCGCAGCCGCAGCAACACTGTAGGGTGTGCAAAACACGCCGGCATACATGGCCTGGGAACCTCAGGCGTGCTATGACTGAGGTTGTTGAATAATACAAGATGTCTAAACTACCGCCGTTATTTCTCTGCCGCGTTCCCCTCTCGCGCCTCCACCACTATCCAACGCTATACGCGAACGAAGCGAATGTATTTTATCCGCGTGTACAAAGTCTTCACAATTTTCTACCTCTGTTTTGTGTACAAACGCGCGCACTTACACGAATACCGGTTGCATTATAACCTTTCCTCGTTTCACACAACAGCTCGCCGCGTATATGCAACAAAGCAAAAGCTACTCGCGTATGCTTTGGCCCGGCTACCTATAATTGCGCCACAACGAGCGACGACGACGTCGACGTCGACAGCGACAACGACCATCACACTTGGCGGCTTATATCGGAGCCTCCATAAATAAACAAGGAACGTTTCGCCGAAGTCCCCGCGTGCGTTCCTCGACGATTTACAGGTTGCCACTTATCCGGTGAATCATAAATCCCGACGAAGCCCTCCCTCCTCCTTCGTGTACCTCGAGAATGCACGTCAAGACTTATTCTACACTTTGAACGCCGCGCTTCGTCGTCTATAACTTTCCTCGGTACTGCGCGCGGAGCATTATACGCGTTCCGCGTGCATGAGAAATCGTTTCCTTTTTTATCTTTTTTCGTTCGCTACTTCTCACGCTAAGGGTTCTATTTTACGATTCAGATATTGCGGATCGTACGATCATTTTTTTCTGTCTATTTGTAGAACGAATTTGTCGGTTGGGAGAGGGGGGGGGGAGATGCATAGGTTACGGAGAGTTTCACGTGAAAAATCGCGCTTGATTAGTTGAGTAATCGGACATCTGCCCGCTGGGCTCTCCGCGGCTCTAGTTCTTCCGTATGGAAGCAACAACATCTATCAGTCCATTAAACACTCGAGGCTAATTTATCAACGTCAACTATCCTTCTGTCTGGTGTTCTCCGCCGAGGGGAAGGAGGTCTATACGTCGGGACTACGCCGTGGCACGCCGGCAGAAATGAAATATTTCTCGTAACGCTGTCAGCCTCTCTGCCTTGACGAGACGGAGTCTAATCGTTCGCTTGAAAATTTAGTCCTCGTTAAGGTAACGTAGTATATAGTATACATATGTATATATCGCTATGTACAGCTCGTAGAAACGCGAAGAAAATGATTACATCAGTGACAAAGACGACACGAGGTTCTCCGGGGAATCGTAATTTATTTCATTGTCGAAGTCATTTCGCAAGACTTCAATATTAACGCGTAATATATATGACGACTTAATGACGATCGCGACGCCATTCGGCAACGATTAATTCATTTTTAATTTCCGTACACTGTTTTTCCGAACACGAAAAAAAAAAAAAAAGAAAAAAAAAAAACAATGATAATACGAGATTGATGAAGGAGACGAAGAGAAGCGAAGCAAACGGTGATGAAGGTACAGCGATTATGGGAGTGGATAACAGTCTGTGGAGGAGCGGTGAGTGAGTAGTGAGATATTAAAGCGGCTCGTAAACACTCAATGTGTTTCATTAGATCGAGCAATTATTTTAGCGAGACCGGTGCTTTCTCTCCCCGACGGTAAAGTGTTTGTTTTATTACCGACCTAACTGTTATCCGGCCAACGAAGCGCAAGGCAATCCCCCTCCCCCCTCCCCTACCCCTCGCGGCAGCTCGAGCCGGTTAATTAGATGCCGGCTTAACGATTAAATTAATTCCGTGTTGCGCGCGGAGGCGGCCCCCGCCGGCGCGCCGAGCCACGGGTCCGAGTTGTGATGCTTGCTACGAGTGGTACTCGTTCAACCGACTCTACTCGGCTCTTTCTCTCTCGCTGCTCGTTTGTCTTGATACGAGATACTTGGTAACCCCTTCCGGACAAGTTTAACCGACTACTAACACACCGGCGACGCGACTTCGAGTAACTATAAAGATGAGGATGTCAGATGCGATGTAAACGCTCTTCTTGTCGGATAAATCTTCGGTCCGTCGTGGATGAGAGACGAGGAAATAAAAGAATCTTTCGCCGCACGAATATTTTTTATTTTATTTCATATTTTGTATTCTCATTCTTCGAAAGTATTTTGTAAAGAAATAACTTTAATTTCGGAAGTTTTTTTGGGAATCACGTTTCGTTAATATCGATTCGGCGAATAACAAGCGGAGAAATGATTGATAACCTCAAAAAAAAAAAAAAAATCGTACAATTCTCCGTAATTCTGTATCCGGTATAATCCTTTCGAAATACCTTCGGAAACTGTGATAAATTTTACGAAAATTTTGTCCGATTTGAGAAATAATCATAAGTTAATTTGAAACCGATGCGCCGATAAAACAATTGAACAAATCAGAATATATAACGAATTCTGGCGACACGAAGCCGTACCACAGAAAACAATGGTGTTTTCTATCTCTCGATAGTCGCGGGGTTAATGCCTGAAAACACGATATATCTTTGGCCCGCTGAACAGTAAATTCATTCCGTCTTTCACGAGTTTTGTCAACGAAAATAATCCATGATTTTTCGTTAAACTGCGAGCGAAATAAATTCCCTGAATAAAAAGGGAACGAAAGAGAACAACAGAGGCGTCGTGTAACTCGAAGCGATGTTGCGGAGGGCAAAAGAGGTGAAGTTATCCAAAGAATTCGTGTAAAACATCGTCCCGATCGCTAGCGAGGGTAAAACGTTTCTCCGAGGATTTACCGCCTTCGCGACAGCTACGTTCGTAAAAAAAAAATGTACGCATTGGAGTCGAAACGAAGAGAAGAAGTACAAGGGATACGGACAAAAAAAGAGTACAGAAAAGACAAAACGCATGGAATGACGAAAGCAAGCGATGGGATTTAAAACCGAGAAAGTGCGAAGCGCCTGGAAATACTTCTTTCGAACTCACAAAGGGCGCGCGCGCATATTATAGTCGCGGGAGCGCAGGTCGCGAGGGGAAAGAGTGAGAATTGCGCCTAACGCGTACCACGTCTTTCGAAAGTAATTTGTGAGGCTGCATTTAAGACTGTAGAAGGCAGATGAAGGGGAGTAAAAACAAGAGGCAGAGTCGCGTAAAGCTGCGGCCTCCTACAATTAGCTTTTCGAATTGATGGAGCCGTTCCCTCTGCGCATTCGCGGTACGAGTATATACCGCGCGAGATCTGACTCTTGGAGACGGAAAGAGACCGTCGGCCTGTGGTTTCGGTAACCGCAACATCGACATTAACATCGTCGAGAGAGCGAGCGAGAAGGACGTGACTGAAGAGAGATTTCTTCGATTGCAACCGCAAGTAGACGCGGTTTGTACCGCGCGCTCGTGCGATGGTCATTGCCGAGGACACCGAAGCCCGAGAGCTCTCCCTCTTCCCCCTCCCCCTCCTCTCTCGTACCTGTTGAAATGGAACTTTATCGCAACTAAATAAGGAACGAGATGGTTGAAGGCGAGAAGCACCGGAGAGATCCGAGAGTACGATGTAAGGAATTCAGAGGACGTGATCGCCGCCGCACCGATCGCGTTTGATCATTCTCGCGAAACTTCGCTCCTGGTGAGGTGCTCGGTGAAGTGCCTCGGTACTTTGCCGATCCGAGAATTCAACTGCGGCTCTCGCGCACGCATTTCAATGAACCAAAGTGCCTTCTCTACGGATCACTCGGTGCGACGGCTATTCCGTGTCGTTTCGCAATGGGTACGTAAAGCGCACAGATATCGACGAAGGGAACCCGAGAGACAGAGGGTTGGTTTCTATATGTGTTTCTATATATATCTTCGCGTCTTCCAATGGATTCGCGGGATTCGAAGCGATTCTCGTTAATGATACACTCAACTCTCCCGAGAGAAGCGAACATGCATTCGCGATTGGATGATCGGTGATCGATGCAGAATTCGTAAGAGAACGGCAGGCCTTACCGACTCTCGACTCGCCTAATGAAGAGAAAAGCCGATTTGCCGCTCGCATTGCGATATGCGGACAACGAAAAAGTTATGTCTCCAACATCGTCGGGAGGGTGAAAAGGGGCGAAGGATTTAATCACTTCAAATTTTATCTCAGAATCGGAATTGCTGACGCAGATATTGCAACTTCTCCGAAAAAAAAAAAATCATACCAATGGCTTGATATCTTATTAATTGAAATTCGATTAATTCATTATAACATTATTGCGTGATATAAATATGACGACAAAATCGGAAACAAACGGAAGTCATTTTTCCGTCCGAGAGATCGCTATCGCAAAATTTGATTCGTCAAGTACGAGTCGACTAAAGAAGATGTAATTGCGCCGAGCGCGATTAATGGTTGCTTTTCATTAAAAACAACGTTTTCTCAAAAGTCCCCGCGTGCAGACATCGCGATTGCGCGTCACAAAACAACCGTTGTTACTATTACGCGACGGCCGCGCGTAATGAATTCATCCAAAGCTTGTAATTATGAACACGCGGCTTTCATCATTATACAGGGAACAAGTGCCAAATCATATTATTGCGAAAGTCATTATTAAGCTCGAAGGTATATCGCGCACAACGCGCTAATGTACGAGACGTGCCTAATTGCCATTATTAAATTAATTATTACCGCGCATGAAACTTAAAATTTGCCTTAATACTTCTTTTTTTTTTTTTTTAATTCCTGTTTCTCATTAATCTTGATAAGATCGAGAAAAAAAAAAATATATATATATATGCTGTTATTATACAGCAGTTATGCCGCGACAATAAACAGACGCGAGGGACTAATTGATGGGTAACGCGTCTCTGCGTGATTCTTTCGAATTATGTTAAAATTCTAATTACAATAAATGAATCTCTCGTCTCATATAAGGTGATCGGACTTTAATGAATTCGTCACTAATCCGCAATCGCTTTATTATTCATATGAAATTATTTTATATCCGTTCTCGGAAGTATATTTTCGTTGAAAAATATGACGATTATCGTTAACCAATGAATAAGTTACCGACGGATTTCGCACTCTCGGCATAAATTGCGTCATCGTTTAAATTGTCTCGATCCCCATCGGTATTTACCAATTTTTGTATTTTATCGCCGAGATACATAGGCGTCTAATATCGTATCGCGTCTAACATCGCAATAGATTTAACGAAAATTCCAAATCGTTGAACATAATTCGCTCGATAATGTGTATTCGATTACCTGGCATTGATCGGCAGCGCCAATGCTCGGCGAAGGGGTAAGTTCTTCGCGGGAACTCCGTCCGCCCAACCGAGGAGAGGATCAGAAGAATCAAGTAAGCGAGCCAACCCCCCCGTTCTCTTCCATTCTCGCTGCGCGAGCTCTTTCAAAGCAATTTGCATACCGTTCACCTCCAGCGGATCAGAAATTTTAATAAGACCTGCGGTGAAAAGGAGCCTATTATGTACGCGGCGATGCATAAATGTGGTGGCTCAGCTCGGGCGTACGGGGCGCGGAGAGCAGCTATCGATAATGGAAGTGGTCGGGGTGAGAGGGAAAGAGAGACAGAGACAGAGTCCCGAGAGCGAGAAGATCGCGCCGAGAAAGGTCGAGAGTCCGAGAGAGAACAAACGAGAGGATTGGTCCACAGGGGCAATAAGATGGGCCTACTGTTCGATCGCTTCCGAAATCGGCGATCTTGGGTTATTTTATGTAAAGCCGAACCGCGCCCCTTTAGACGCGGCGGCTATATATACTTACGATACTTACGTGGAAATTGACGAAGCCTTTGGCTTCCTCTTCCTTTGCCCCGGTAAATGCCTCGGCTGTTATACACGAGCTAATATCATCAGAGGAGATCGAAACAAGGAGAAAAACACTTTGCGAAGTATATAGCATTTCGTTATCTTTCCGCGCAAAAGAGATCCTTGAAAGTTAAGCTTCATTCGCTCATTATCGATTCGGTTTGACTCGATTGCAGAACCATTTTATCCGGCATCATGCCGTTCTGTTTATTATAGGTGTTTATCCAGTAGTCCTGTCTATGGCATATGATTGAATGATTTCCGCATAGAAATAAATCGAAAGCCCTCTTCGTGTATGATAATCAGTAAGCGGTTGTGTAGCGCAGTACGGCATGCCTCCTGGCGATATAATGGGATAATATAGTCGCATCGAGTATACTGTACACCGAGGGTGATTTGTTTCAGCGGCTCTTGAATAATAAATCGATATCAGAGTTAGCAGCTTGTCCGGGGCAATCCATCACGAGGGAAACTCGCGGAATCTAGTTCGGCCCCCGCGCCGCGCCGCCGCCTCATCTCTCTATATATACATGTAACGTATACCAAACATGTTTATGCGCAGCATAACCGAGAGTCACGCGTCGTTGATGACGTATCGTTCGAGTCCTCCCGAGTTGTAGTAACCATTTCAAAGTGATACAGCGAGTTACGCGGCTAATTTGCAACTGTATTACTCACGAATTCCGAACCGGAATAATAATTAAATGGTTTAATGAGATTCGGGATACAAAATTACATGTAACCGGATGCCGAACAACCGCGCATCATCGGTACCTTAATGTGTGTCATGGATTTACCATTAAAAAAAAAAAAAAAAAAAAAAAACGTAATCATTGCCTTTGGCGATCATTTTTTAGTTACAACTATGCGCATACCAAAATCATGTTCACCCCGCGCCATTGTTGTTCTTTCGAACTCTTGCGAGTAGTTCGTCGCTATTGGCTTCCGAAGAACAACATTTCTCAATGGCATTGATCTGTAGTCAGAATCAGCTAATTCGATAAATTCCGACGATTAATCGTAGAAAAAACGCGTCACGATTGCAGGGATGCACTTCGGAGCGTTAAAAACAAATAACCATTTAGCCACATTTTTTCGTGTCAAGCGGAATTGCATTCGTCTACTCCATGACCGTCATGCGTTACATTACATACTAATTACAATGCAAATTAATGTTTCGCGATGTTGTTTTGACTATGAAACAAGCTCCGGGGGGTGGGGGTGGGGGTGAGGGGAGAGGCCTCCATTCGATTCTCTAATTCCGCAGAGATTAATAACGATCGCATTGCGCGGGGCTCCGCTCCAGTGGAGTTATGTTCCGTAGCGTTAAATTCGCGTGATTGCCCACGGCGATGGGCGAAAAGGGTTTGGCCTCACGTGAGCGACCCGCTGAAGCTACGGTACGCTTCTCTACAATATCGCGTGTCGGTTTCTATGGGTTGAAAATCTCTCTCGCCCGAAGGCGCTCGCGTACCGCTGCCAACGAAGGGAAGCTGTGGCTTCTGCTGATGCAATAGCCCATCCGCGTTCGTTGTCATTCGAGTGTAAACCAAAATGTGGCCGGGGCAGCTGTGCTCGCTGTGCTCTGGCTACATCGCGTTAGTCGTTCGCTTCGGCCCTTTATGCTTCATTCACACGTGAACGTTTGACCCGTTAGCATCATCGTTGTTGTATCGCTCTACGCCCTATTTACTCTACCAACCAACCTGTACCACCCCCTCGAGCGCTATCCGCGTATCCTATAGCCCGTTCAGCGCAATGTGCATCGGCCAACGCTACGGCGCGCGGTATTGCTATAAACCGACGAAGAGAAAAGAGAATTATGGATATCCATCTGCTGTATTTCACTCGACCTGAACGTCGAACGGACGCACCACTCCGCTAGAATTATTTCGATATATTTCTTCGCCATTACGAATTATTTCGCGATCTCTAATAGCCGCTTTTTTCTCGGAATCGATAAGCCTTCCTTTCAATCGTCAACCGGAGACAGAGAGTTCATTGGGGGTGGAAAAAAAAGCCCTAAACCATCGTTACAAAGTTCGATATCGCATATTCATGTCACCCCCGTTCGATATGCACTTTAGTACCGTATCGTCGTACGGTACTCACTTTAATTCTACACTGTACTAGCGTCGCGGACAACTTCGTGGAATATTAAATCGCAAACGATTGTCGACAGTTGTAACAGACCTATGTATCGTTGTCGTCGAGTTGCTCGACCTCGGTGACCATCGGTTTTACCCGTCAATTCACTGAAACACGCTACTCTACTCGTTTTTCATGTAATTCGCTGAAAATACACCTGTTTCGATGTCGCCGACATGGTTGCGATTCAGAAAATGTTTCTTTGTCGCAAAACGTTTACCATATGATTGCTGGCGCAGCTTCTCGGGAAGGAAAAAAAAACTTTTGCAAATTACGAACTGTCAAAGAGGACGACGCGATTTCGCGAAAACTCGGCAGTTATAGATCGTTTTTTCGTAACACCAATTCTTTGATTAAAGAAATGGCCACTAAATCGGTCTAAAAAATTTCCGTCAAATTTCCGTAATATTTCCGAAAATTTCGCTGGTGATGTATTCACGTTGAATAAAATGTCAGATTATCAATTCTCGTAAAGAATTTCTAAGCGCAATCTTGAATTTTCGATTTATGTTTTTTATTTGACTCCGATAAATTTTTCGAAATAAAAAAAAAAATTCGATCATACATTTTTTTTTCGATGTATTCGTAACTTGCCGGACGTTTTAAAAATTCCTTGAAATTTAAAAAAGTTTCGAGTTTTTCCTAACACCGGCCACCGGTCACCCTATCTGTCGATTCGCCGATTTGTCAACTTTGTGTACAAAAGTTCGCGGGGGAATTAGAGGTGAACGGCGTTAGAGGCAACGCGTGTTGCGTGGTACAACATCGATGTGAAACCGCATAAACTTCACTTTCGAGTTTTTCACGAAGTTTATATGTACATAAATGGCGTGGCAATGGTTTGTCCGCGTATAGTTCGAGTTTACCATATACGCGTCACGTTCGACGACACCATTGTAAAAACAGAAAAGAGAGATTCCCTTTGAGCTGTTCGGACGGACAGCGATCGCCGTGGTCGACCTCCATATGTACTCTTCACCTTCTCTGCGGTTCTCGAGCTTCGACTCCGGCCTGAGGGTGCAGAAACAGACTCTGCGCATACATATATATTTGCGTCGCCGCATGTAGAAGATAATTACAAGCTGGCAAAGCCTTTTATTTTCAACCGCGAGTTGGTTCGCGGGGCGGTGCGTTGTGCTCTTCTCGGTTGTACACACCGCCCTCGCGACGTACGGTAGCTGTGATGCGAGGACGGTAACAAAGGCGCGCGCAAAAGCTTCGCACAAAGAGACATAAATAATTTAGCGGCAAAAAAAAAAAATAAAAAAAAAAAAAACGAACAGTTTGTACGTCGGGCCGCAAACTCAGCGCCGTCGTTACGAGCATCGAATGAATAGGCTGGCAGAGCAGTGGTTTTACAGCAGCAATTAGCCGTCTCGCACGCCCGCGTTCTTTTACTTTCTACATATATAGCTACCGGCTATAATGCACATCTATTAACAGCATTGCAGCTCGAGTTTGCCGCATTATTTTTCATTGTTCTGGCGGAAATCGTGGTTTGTGTTACAAGCGCGTGAGGCGCAGTGTTTAAAAACGGCGTGAGACGAATTATGCACGCGTGCGATACGTCGCGGTAACAATGAGGCTTTTCCGAGTAAAACCGATCGCCTTACGGAGCATATAAAAGGCATCGGCAGTCAAAGAAAACCGGCAAAGAAACTTAAAGTACATACGCAGAGATCGAAATGCAAGATCGAGCGATGAATAGGCGATGAGAGTCGGTATGCGCGATTCTCGGAACAGTTATTTCCTAAGACGCAACGTTGATGAGAATCATAAAAAATTTGGTACAAAGTTAATTAATCATTTTCATTCATAATGACGCGGAAAGCGGACGTTTGCATAGTCACGAAAATACCTAAAGGTGTTTCTGAACTGCTGCTCTCGTTATATACTCGACGTCTTCGTATTACGAATCGATTCACCAATGAAAAACATCTACGTGACGAACGTCACGAGAGCTGTCAAGGAGAAATTTCAACTCGACATTAACGTGTCCTCGTTGTCATTCGAACGTACGGCAAACGTCATAGAATTAAATATCGCACCAGTCCCGCCGACAGTTTCATCGCTGTTGAGATATCTCACCGACGACATGCGCGGATTGTGCTTCCATAACCTACACTACAAAATAATAGATCGCTATCTATATTTCGTCGACTAATGGATAACGTTGTAGTCGGCGTTTCGCCATTTTTTTCTTTCTTTATAAGCGCTCAATCCTCTTCGCACCGACCCCATTACACAAAAAGCCAAACGATCGACGAGGTCGATTAAAATACCCGAAAAAAAAAAAAAAAAAAAAAAAACGAAAGACCACAAACCAATGAAATTTTCCATTGATTATTTCCCTTCGTATAAAAAAAATTTATTCCGCGATCTCAACTTAAATGCTGAAAATTTCGATTATTCTTGTTTCGTAGTTAAAAAAAAAGTTGTAAAAACAAATTTTTTATTATCCTTAATTATTTCCCCGTTTCGTAAGTGACTCAACGCTGTAAATTTTTAAAATCAATTTAACGAAAAGATCGAAAGAAAAATGGTGAAGCGGGAGTCGTTGGTTGGTATGAGAAAAAGATGATTGCGGCACGCGAGGAGAGGCGTAAAGTGCGTTAAAGAAATATTATGCATCAAACCCGACATCGGTTGGTCTGAGTTATAAGCGTTGAATATATAGGAACCCGTAACATATTAATGGGCTGACTGAAGTCGGGATTTATGACGGACAACGTTATATCTATAATAGCGATAGAACATGCTATAGCGATGTAGAATAGGGAGCGAGCGAACCGCCTCGAAGTGAGCCGTGCTGCATTAGTTGTATATATAATATCTATGTATGCATATATATACATATATATATGTGTATACGCTGCTCGCCCGTCCATCGTATTTCTCTATACACTGTATGGATGCGCGAGACAGGCGCAATAATACACACAATGCACGTTGCACGCCGACATGCCAGAGTATTAAGGTAATCGTCGAGTCGACGGGCATCCATCGCGCAACGGCTGCATTAATACCCATGTAAATTATACAACCCGCTTGGCCGGGTTCGCCTCTCGTCTCGTACTATATGCACGTGAAACCTATAATGTTGGAACATTATTCCGTAATTTATTGATGGTATAATAATTACCCGCGACTATCATAATTACTGTAATGATCGGCCTGTATAAACAACGCTAGGCGCATGGCGAAGAGAGAGAGAGAGAGAGAGAAGGGTATTATACACGATGCGCAAGATATATCTAATCACCGGGGTGATTAAAGCGAAAGTCAGGCCTCTCTCGGCGTTCGACGGTTTCGACGTGATGCCGCGAGCGAACGATGCTCGCTCACGAGAACCCAACCGCCAACGTGGTACTTACATAAATTACAGTTGGTCCAACACCTTTTGCAAAGTTCCGTGGAATTATGCATTTTCCTTCCGCACTCCACGATTTTATTTTTTATTTCGTATTTTTTTTTTTTTTTTTTTTTCGAAGCGTTTTATCGCGAGGCTCCCTCGTCTCTCGTTATTGACTGTACACGCTCTCTCGCGATGGAACATAAATTTGTGGAGAAAATTGGAGAGTAGAGATCCAGTAACGTCTACGATTGTGGCGAAGCGTGTATAAGAACGCGCGGCGCCGATAACGATCGCGGACAGCGGCAGCGGCAGGAGCGCATTTGACACGATCTCTTTGTTCGAAGACAAACTCTGGGGGCGGGGATAATCATAAAGCTTGAACTCGACCTATGACCCACCACGTCATGGGTCTCGCAACGAATGATATACCACCACGAATACGTCCACTTTGTTGTAACTGCGGAGAAAACTTTTTTTTTTTTGTCCGGAAGTGTCTTTCGTCTCTAGAAAAAAGGCCGTTCGATCTTTGTGGCGTCGAGGGCGGCGAGAGAGAGAGGGAGGGGGAGAGGGTGGTGTAAGTTTATAAATTTCTTATGCGATATTCTCGATCGTTGCACAACGCGCGCATTGCGAGTTTCAACTATAGAGGACTGCAGGCGCACAAATGATTGAATACAATTCTTTGGCTCATGTATGCGGTTGACGATGATATACATTTATCGCGAAGATTCGTATAGCCCTTCACGTTTGATATGATATTGTCAAGCGTATCCACAGCAACCGATCGAACATACGGAAATGCGTTCACCAATGAGATATACACGACATGAGAATCGGTGCACCTGCTTTCAGCGATGAGAGAGAGAGACTCTCTTCGTATTTTCCGTTGCGCGGAAGTTGCCGATAACGGAGTGGCGACCCTTCGTCGATACTCAGAATAGAAATAAGACACAATAAATGCCGATAACTTTGGCCGTTTACGATCATCCCTAAGAACAACCTTTCGACCGGTTGTTCGCCATCGTAGCCTATCATCATTTCATTATCTTATGATACTTCCGAATAAATTGCATCGTAAATCGTACGACTGTAACAGGTTTCGATTCTAAATCGAGGATCGAGCGGCGTATCGAATTCCGCATCGAGAATCAAGATAATCGGATGTCAATGAAAAACTGAATGAAATAACGATTTGCCGTTGTCGAGAATTTCGTCCGCGAAGATCGCCATTTCGTCTCGTAAAAGGATCTCTCGAAAACGATTGGAAAATATTCTAAATGCGATTTTGCGAGAGTCGCGTTTCGTCACAGTGCGTTGATCCGGTGGGGTTCGCTTTCTCACTGAATATCCTCGATACGGGTCCCAACCGTATCGTAAGTGGTATTAATGGTGATGCGAGACTCTTCGAGAAACGTATCTTTCCATACACAATGGCCATCGCGCGCGCGCTCGGCTGCTATACCCTCTAATCGTTATTTTATGTATAAGAAATAAAGGTTTTGCGCGCTCTCTTCGCGAGTCGAAGGTACGAGGGAAGTATACCGAAGTTGCCGCGGCATTATCATGCCAAACTGTCGACACACGAATCTCTCTCTCCCCCCCATTGTATACGATTATGGCAGAGGCCAAAGATAGGGAACGTTCGAAACAACTGAGCGATTGTAACAACCCACCGTTTTATACTACGATCGACGTGAGAGTGTATGCGGCGAACGAGCTAATGGAGATCCCTGCTTCGTAAAGTATCGTCTGGTTGCTGCCGCTGTCACGGGGTCACTTTACCGGGGCACAATCGAGCGATCGTCAACCTTTGCTCCTTTCCTTTACGTCCGTCACGTCCTGTGTACTGTATATCGCGTTACTGCCGGCGCACCGTTGCGCGCACGGAGTTCAAACTGCCGGGGTGAGCCGCGATACGATATTCCCGCATATAGGTGCTACCAGAACGATTAAATTGGCCCCGTGGGAAAATACGGGGCTTGACATCGTGCCTATTGTAATATCGGTTGACCCACATTAAATTTCCATAATCCAACTATAACTCTCGATGTTTTTTTTTTTTTTTTTTTTCTATGCGATAATGCGAAAACGGTAGGGCGATGGGAAGTTATACGGAACATACGGGAGGATTGACCAATTGTAAATAAATCATCGATCTACGAAGGGGATCGAGTTTGAGTAGAATCGAACGCGTCACTTTATAACCTGCAATAGCATCGTATTTGAAAGACAATATCGAAAAAAAAAAAAGATACAGGATAAGCGACAGATTTATCGTACGACCGAATTTTATTGAAATGGTCGTAAAAATACCAATGATATTTTTTTATCATTCATTTTCGGAGTTATCGATTATCAGGGTAATTCGATTATATACCTTTTCATATGACGCGATCAACATTTTTCAAAATTGAGATGAAATAATACGAGAATTTTTGGAATTACGAAAAATTTTGAAAAATCTCTCGGATTCGTGTTTTGCAGTTAATTCCTTAAGATGCACGGAATTGGTACGCCAGTTAAGGGTCATCGATCGAACGGCGTTTATCTCTGGTTCACGATACTTCAAATATATATCACAAAAAATAAAAAATCAATGCGTGTCAAATGAAGGTTATCGTCTTCGCGTATGAGCGATCGAAGCAAAAAATTAAAAAAACTCGCGAATAGATCGTTCAATATTATTAGTCAAAGTCATTATCCGTCTGCCTCGTGTAGAAACCGTGTGTGTCACGTTTTATACATACCCATTGGGCGCACGAGAAACGTCAAGAGAGGAGGCGCGCCACCGCAGCCATCAGAGACGATGCTCGCCAGAAGCGAGCATCCACATTGAGTCGAGCAAACGCGCTCGCGCGTCGGGGCGGAGTTCAAGCGTCTCCGGTTGTCAGCGTTGTCAGCGATTAGGCACGCGTTGTCGGCCGCTGAAAAGGGTTCATTAGATTACGTAACACTTGCCGCCCGTCACTATGCCCATCATTCTGTCGGGTTCTCTCGCGTTGAGGCGGCAGCCTGGCGCGGAGCATCGCGCGGTACGTTATACGGCCGCGATACTAAATCCCTGCCAAGAATCGCGCTTACGTTGCGAGAATATAAGGATCATCATTGGTACGGTGGAGTAGAGATGAGAGAAGAGAGAAGAGAGAAGAGAGAAGAGACCCCTCGCTTTTCCTATCTTGCAGCGCCAATTGTATGCTCACGGCTTTGTCAGTTTCTCGTATATGAAGCCCACGCGCTCTCACCCTTCTCAACGCCCTTCACAATATAGTCCATCGTTGATATAACAACCCCTTGTCATAGGGGGCGCAGCTCCGTTCGAACGAAACGACGACTCATTTATCGAAAAATATTTATTATCCATATAAACCTATTGCATTACCGTCCGCGCTCCGTATTCTTAACTCGACGGGACCGGACCCCCTCCCTTTTCTGTATTTTCCCTATCATCCCTACTCCCGATCAGTTGCTGCGAATAGGGGTAACGAGGGGTATGCGCGCGGGGTTTTCCTCGCTTGGAGTGAGGAAAAGGGGCTGAGAAATACAGTTAAGGGAGGGACGAGTTTTACTCGTTACCATGGTAACGAGTTAAAATAAGGGAGCAGTTAAGTTAAGGGAAGTACATTCTCGACTGATTGTTAACTCGAAGAATTACTCCGAAACGCTGGAATCGACACAGAAGTCCTGTCCGGTAAACATCGGTTAATCAAATTCGTTTCACGTTGATCTCTCACCAGGGGGCTCTTCGCTCGGGCGGCTCGTTCCCATCCCTATGTTTAAACCCCCTTAATTCCAGTATAGAAGTAGATGCGAGAACTCGGCCGTTATTGGAAGGTATATAGCACCGAGAAGAGCACCGAGGAACGAGAGATACAGAGTGGCGATAAGCATGCGAGCATAGAAGGCATCGTGCTGGCAAAGCACAAGGAGGATAGGCAGTGGAGTATATATGAGGCACCTATATAGGATAGAAGTACACTTGTGTTGCTTAGCTTCAAAGTAACATCTGTATTAATGGCCGTTGAACGAACAGTAGCCGCACGACGGCGGTCGACTCGCGGTGTGGTACGCCCCCCCCCCCCCCCCCCCCCCCCCATCCCACCCCTTCTCTCCGCTCCCTCCTCCACCCCATTCCCCTCTTACGATGGCGTGCATACCGTTCCACTGGGCACTTATGTCGGATATAGATATACCAATCTGTGAGTATATACCGAGCTTCTTGCTCGAGGGCTCCCGGAGAGAAGACCGTGTCGTAGAGGTATACATATGAGACCCGCGAGAGACCAACGACCAGCCACTTGAACGTATATCCCTATAACTATTGCCCGGCCATACCTTGCTTCTGGTTTCTGGTCCCGTCGCCGCCAGTCGCCCCGGAGAGTCATGAGAAACCGCGGGCGGGCTGTAAGTGCATATCTTACATGTGTGAGAGAAAAGGGATGCACCGTTCGCGAAGCGCGCACGATTCGCGAGCTTACGACGGATGTCACCATATTTTATATCATACCGCATCCGCGGAAGCCCACCCTTAACGTGCTCGTTGCACGAGTTTATGTACCGTGACTCACGGTTCCGTTGGCTTTTGAAGATTTTACCGACAGAGTAAAGCCGTACATTGCTTGGCTTGAGGTTCTCGCAAACTCGGGATACCGCGAAATTATGATTAGACGACGAGAATTTGCTTTTGATGTATCAACGAGATTGCATTACTGACGATTTTCGCAAAATCCACAAAAGCGCTGTGTATATATGTATGTATATTTTTTTTTTACGAAATTCTTCATTCGGAACCATTAGCCAAACGTATTTGTCAACTGTGAATTATTTGCAAATTAATGTAAACGGCAACGAAATCGGTAAAATAAAAATTGATACGTAATATAAAAGAGTAAATAAAATATTATTGCTATCGCAATTATTAAATTTTGCGTTCAAACATCGCGATCCGGTGCGCGAATGATGAATAGAAAAACGTTTCGGTTATTTATGCGCGCGTAACATCGAACGAATTTCACAAGGTATCCCGTGTCACACGATAGCCCATTATTTCGAAAGATCAAAGCGCCACATCCGTACAGAGATCGTTAGTAAAAACATTTTTTACGATACTAGTCGATATAGTCCGGTTATAAAATTGAGAGAGAGAGAGATCGCTCGCAGAAATACGAGAGTTTCGGTTGAATATAGAATGGGAGCAAAAAATATGAATGGGACGGTAAAAAAAAAAAAAAAAAAAAAACGACAGTCGTATACAATTAACGAATGTGCAGAGAACGCAATGGATATTCTATATCACTGTCGCATATATATATGTACAGTATAATATGTATAGTACGTTAGTTATCGTCGCGTTTCTGTTCGCATAGAGAACAGATAAAGATATATACCATATGTATAAATATATATGGATGAACGAGTGAGAGCGGTTCGCCGCATGCAATCCACAAAAACTGAATTTTCACCCCACCTTTGCCGACTGGCCGTCAATCGATATATTGACCTATCGGTTGTATTGGAAAATAAATTCCATGATATACAGTCGATACGTATAGACAGACGCGAGAATATCCATTGAATCGTTATACCAGCGGTGAATACAAATCTGTTTGATACCGGAAAACAGAGGAGGAGGAGGAGGAGGAGAGACAGTCTGTCCATAGGGAATGGGATTCAAAGCCGTATTGTGTTTGTTCACGAGGTGAAAAACAATTCAGACATTACCGTAATTCCGTGGGCTACAATGGAAGAGACATTTAATAAAAATAAAAAAAAAACATTGAAAATAAAACAAAAAAAGTGCGGATTTAACAGCCTCCGAACCGCGTGAGAGCGTAATGATTAACACCGCATTGGGGCGGCGATAGAAAAAAAACCATTGGAGAGGCTTTCACCGATGTTTCACGCCTCGGGAATTTTGATGGGAACTCAACAGCTACAAGTCCAGGTGTTTCGTGGTTATAAAACATTGCGAAACTTACAACGTATAATACTCGAGCGTTCGTCGGTGTGCGCGTGAAACATGACAATCGCATCGGAAATCGCGATCTCCGAAGGTGGTGCGGAGAAGTAGAGGACGAGGTTATTCGCGTGGGTTCGCGTTAATCGAATCTCCCGCCACCTACAGTTGCGCGTTCTCGCGTAGTCATTGTGTGCATGAAAATCAAACCGGATGCTGTAAATCTAATCGCGTTGTCGTGCGTGAATAAAGTCGAGATTAGCCGAGCGACCGATTATGCAAAATAAACACGAAAATTATAATAATGTTTATTATCTCGTTGAGCCTTATGAAAGGAGATACTTAGGCGTTCGGAAGAGTGATTTTCTACTCGGCGTCTAATTGGCGATGAAGCGACGACACGAGTTGATTTTAATGAACGCGCGGAAAATTTCTGGTTAATTATTCCATTGCAAACGGTGGCAAAAGATCGAAGAGGGGGATGAAAAAAAAAAAAAAAAGAAGATGTAAGGCGAGATGCCGGAAGTGTTCTCAGCGAATATACAGTGTAGTATATCCTACCACTGGCTTTCGCGAATATCCTGGGTAGATCCGGGCGTGAAGCCCATGAGGGAAGCTGAGGGTATAGAGGCGAGAGAGCCGGCAATTGTTTCATCTCGGTTGGCGGCTCGACAGGCCGAGGGATTAAGGCGGCTTAACCCTGCGGTGCTCTTAGCTTACGTAACTGGCAGCCCGAATCGCGCGCCAAAGAGATAAAGATACGGGTGTCTCACGCGAGAATGAGGGAAGAGAAGAGAACGAGAGTTGTCGGACGGGCAGCGCGGGGAGTCTGAAAGTCCGAGTAGCAGCAGCAGCAACAGCAGCAGCAGCAAGCAGAAAATCAAGCAATCCGGGAGGCTTTGGGTGCAGATCTTGCGTTGCTGCTCCTGCTGCCGGTGTGGCTGCTGCTGCCGTGGTAGGCGTTGCTTTACGAGACGCGTTGGCCGCCGATATTTCGTATAATAAATTTACGGTGGATTGGAGGCGTACCGGAGGGGGCAGAGAAGACGGGACGGCGAAGGAAGAGAGAAGAAGTGAAACAGCATCAGGAGTCCAACATCCTTCTTCTTACGTTCGTCCGCACCGTCAAGGCGATACGGTCAGGACGTGTAGAGCGAGAGAAGGAAAGAGACGAGAGGATCCCGATCCGACGTGGCCGTTGCTGGGACGCCGAGAGTCTTCCAGTCGCGGCATCGCTTTGCGCTTTACGACGCAGATATGCACTTGGATTTATGGCCGGTCCGTAACGCCAGCCAAATTACTAGGCGAAGGTTCTTTACGATCGTTAATCTCCTCTCGCGCGTTCGCGCGGTGTGTCTCGGGGCCTCCTACCTCTTATACTACCCCCGCCTCCTCTTCCTCTCTCGCGGTTTCACAACTTTACGAGGGCAGCGTGATACTTACGCCGAGTCGAGACGAGGCGATCGCCTAGTTTACGGACGAACTCTCCCGAATCGTCTTCTAGCCTTGTATAGCCAACATTCAACCCCCCGCCCACCCTCAACCCCTCCGCAACCATCTTCCGCGTGTATATTTCGTATCTCTCAGTTCTCTTGTATATCTCACTCGTTCTTTTCACCGCGAGAAGCCCAACCTCTCTTCGTGCTTAATCATCCTTTTTACCGCTTTCAACTCGCCCTGTACTTTACGTTATGCTCGTCTCTCTGCTCTTCCCACCTTTTACTCGAGTCTCTTCATCGACTTACCGCGAAACGATTTATTTTACCGGCTTTTGCGTCACGCCGTGAGTCCCGCGATTGTTTGCCGAGAGAGCGAGACAACACGAGAAGGAGAGAGAAAGTATCACCGAGAGGATAATTTTGATGCGAAAAAGAGAGAGGCGCGAGCCATTCACGATTTCTGCTTAAAAATCTCTCTCCCGCAGTCGTAAAAATTCGATATTGCAACGACCTTTAACGCGTATTTGCGTTTTCGACGAGAGTATTATAGTCGTACGGCCGGATAATTTAAATGAAAAAAAGGAAAAGAATTTGTACAAAAACACAATAATAATAATAATGATAATAATAATAATAATAATACAATAAAAAAATACAACTGCCCGTCTTTGCGTGTGTGGAAATACGGCGGAGTGACTAAACCGAATGCTGAATTAATGAATTTGAGAAATAACTTTACGACGAATATCTTTATGGGCTTTCGGTCATATAAAAGACTATCTTTCGTAATTGAACGTTTTATATGTATCGCGTGAATAACACTGTTTTCGCATTGAAATAATAATTAAATATATATATAGGTGGATCGATGATCGACGCTAATTTTCGTCTCGAGATCGTTCGACACGCCACACACTCATTATAATTATTAACGACACAGTGGAGTAAGAAAAGATTTCTCGCGAAAGCCCTCCAGTTGTTGACCGATAAACCGAATCTCAATTATCCGTTCGCACGACCTCAGGATATTTTTCTTCTTCGTAAGCGCATCATCTCCGCGCGTGATGGTATTATCTCGTCGCGTTTGACGGAGAAAGAAATATAAAAAAAAATAAAAATAAAAAAATGTATAATGTACGAAATTATTATGCGACAATTTAGTATGTAAATTGCACGTTTATCCGTAAAGTAATGCGCGATAAAAATTAACATATTTAACACTTAGCCGAGACTGTGGAAGCTCCCGGGTGTATACGACGGGTCGTGTGTATGGTGAAAACTGTCGAGATAAGATATACACTTGGGGTTTTTAACAGTGCAGGAACCCGTCGATGTTATATACTATATATCATCGGGACTCGAATCGCTCTTGCGAATACGCGTATACAGGTTTATATAGTGCCTATATTCGTTGCGTGCCGAAAAAAAAAAAAAAAAAAAAAAAAAGTCGATCCTCTCGAGACCGAGCGTTGCTCACCGTTCATATTAATTTTATTCTTCGCACGCCATCGCGAAGATTACAGTCTCCTTGTAAATTAAAATGCGCCTCGTAAATTGGTTTCAACCGGTAGGAGAAGAAGGCGGCGGCGCGGCTACGGATCGGTGTGCTGATCGTAATGCGCGCTGGGGAAGCGGAGACCCCTCGATTATCCATGTCCTGGCGCTCTTCTCGCGGCTTTTTTTAACGGTAGCCATCTCGACAGAGTTATACTTTAACTTTAACGAACAGCTGCTTGTCTAATAATGATGTACGGCGCGGCATTAACGCGGGCTAATGTTCTATATTGAATAAATCGTTGTACCGCCCGGAGTCTTCTTCGTCTTCGCTTTTCATCTCCGTCAATTTTAACGGCGAAAATGTCAATTACCATTAAATGTATATATATATATAATTTTTTTTTTTTACATCGGAATATATTGCGAATCAAACGTACGAGTGATGCGCAAGAATAGATACTGAACGAGCGACGACACATGAATGATCCGCGCGTTCATTATTTCGCTGCCATTCGCGAGATCTCTACGTGAACGGGGATGAGAGCTGACGAGAACTAAACAGCAGCCAGCAGCATCCCTCCCCCCCGTCACTCACGATAAAACCTGTCTACTTTCGGAATTGTCGAGACGTATGGAATAGCAGTTGGGGAGACGTAAAAACGCGACGGTTGAACGTCGATTCCTAGGTGAACCGTTCGGTGCGATTCTAGCGGTTTATAACCAGTGAGCCATCGCGCATGGATAACCTGATTAAAGTCTTTTTTTCTGACGGATGTTATACTCTCGCCAATGCCTGCTTGCTGTATTATCTGCCTTTTTTTTTTCTTCGCAACATGAGATTGCATTACCTCTGCAAACGTCACGAGATTTGACAAGCTACCGGAACGCCCGCCAATTTTCTTCCGTATCTGACAGGGGCGCCAGCGGCGGTAACATCGAATTTGCGGAGGGAAAAGAGAAAATAGCCTGAACCGAAGGCCCCGCGCGCCTCTCTGTACTCAACGAGTGAGTATCCGCACCACCGGAGACGCAAACTCGCCTGTCAGTTTTATTTAACAAAGAGCGAACGATGGAACGGCCCTTTTTGTTTCCACTCTTCGGCTCTGTCTATCTCTCTCTCTCTGTCCCTCTCTCCCCCCCCCCCCCCCCCCCCCCCCCCCTTACCTTGTGAACCATTCCTGTGCCGTGCGCAAAAGTTAATTTAGACGGACACGAGTATCTGTTCAATGAAATATGAAAAAAAAAAAAACAGACGCAAACGGCATGTAAAAGTGTATATGTAAAAATATTGAAGGACATTTGAACATCCAATGGGCATGAAAATTCGGCTTTTTGAAAATGATATCGGGATATCGGAGAGAGTTGACGAATTCCCGCCATGTTGTTTTTAAAAAACTGAGCAATGATTTCATCTCGAATTACATCGTTGCTTACGCCAAATTCAAACAATTTTGACTAATTTTGAGTTTTTAGAAAATCTGGAAAAGTTTTTAGAGCGATTGAAAGGTTTTGCGGGTTCTTCATTTATGAATTGCTACACTTCGAGAGGAGATTCGTTTTGTAGTCAACGTATCTCGGCATATAAGTTATGCTGATAGACTGCTTTATTATTCTTCTATCTGAAATTTTAGCTTCGGCAGAAGTCAAAATAATGGAAAATAGCATTTTTATCGCGCAAACAACACTAACAACTGCTGACGGGTAATACCGATCGCTATGTAATCGAAGGGAATCCGCGAATTGAGGTTATGTTGTCCATTATATATATTTTTTTATATTTCCAGAGTAACCTTTTAATAATTATCAATTTATAGTGACATTATTAGATGAATCGTCTCTTTATATATGAAATAACAAAGTTTTCCGTCAGGTGGCCGATATTTGCCACATCTCCTCGAAAGAACTTCGAAAAATCGCGGTGATTTTCTATACTTTTCTTTTTCTGAGGGTTTTCCATGTGTCGCCCCCTCGCGGCAAAAAGGCACCATTTGAGGTTATGTTGTCCATTATATATTTTTTTTTATATTTCCAGAGTAACCTTTTAATAATTATCAATTTCTAGTGTCATTATTAGATGAATCGTCTCTTTATATATAAAATAACAAAGTTTTCCGTCAGGTGGCCGATATTTGCCACATCTCCTCGAAAGAACTTCGAAAAATCGCGGTGATTTTCTATACTTTTCTTTTTCTGAGGGTTTTCAACGTGTCTCCCCCTCGCGGCAAAATTCTTACTTTAGAATCCGAACTATATATGTATATGAATGGCGAGTAACTATCCTCACTAATTCAATTTTAATATTATATTAAATTAAATTTCGACGGACGTCGAAGCGACGTGGAAGAATAACGTGACGCATTATTCATCAAATTTCATCGTAAATTATAATTTCGAGGTTTCCGACAGTTCGGATAACTGAATGGTCGCGAGAAACGGAAATGAATCTTCGGAGTTTCAGCAGGAAAATCTGTCAGATACATTCGACGAAATACGGCGTTTCTTGAAATATTGGCTCTCTCACGAGAACAATCATAAATACATAAACGAGGACAATTCACGTGAATTCGATTTTATATTATTCGATGAAAATTTCACGTCGAAGTCGAAGCGAATCCTGAAGGGACGAGAAACAAAAACTTAAAAAAAAAAAAAAAATGTGCTCTAGGCGAGGGCGCGACCCCGAGATTTCGAAACATGATTTAGCACTCTGCGCGATTTCGACATTCGAGAGTTTTCGTCGTCTGCCTGGTCGTAGTTCTCCGAGGGTTTGTCCGACGCAAACTGGAACGCGCATCGCACAGGGGAGGGTTGTGCGCTTTTCCGCGACGAGGATAGTACCCGGGGAGAGAGAGATATATATTCCGCGAGTTTCGTAACGGTAATAATTCACGGATAGATAGGTACATGCATCTCCGTCGAATATTCTGTTCTCTCGTCGTTCGTCGAGGACGCGGGGAGAACGTACAGCCGATGTTCTTCCATCCTATACACTCACACGTGAAGCGCGCGAGCTTTGCCGGCACCCCTTTGAAATATTTCACGCAATGCCGCAGTGGGTGGATCGGTCGTCGAGAGCGCATCGACAAGGTCGCCAGGCCTTCAACCCCCCTATGTGTATGTGCGCGAGAGGGGACCCGGGGGAAGGGGGCTGTGGAACGCGCGCGTACATCGCTCATAAACGTCAACGACAGTTCTCGAGTTCCGAGTGGCGACACTATCGACTATCGATGCTCTCTCGCTGTCACACATCGTGTCTACCCCATTTACAACGCACATTACGTACATATATGTATATATATATACATATATACGATATATGTATATCGGTTATGCAGGCTGCGAGATGGAACGCATTATCGGACTTGACGTGCGGGTCATGCATGCCACTACTATAATTCACTCAAGGGTCGAGCTAATTATACAGCTGTGTGACGTGGATAGAGTTCAACCAGCTTGTGCTAAACGTCCGTTTAACCCTTCAACGGACGAAGCACAAATTATTCTTGTCGATAAAAGATAACGTCGCAAAGAAAAATAAAATCTACAAGTTTTTTACTTTCTTTAGATAGTAAGGAAAAAAACAACTAGTAACTTTTTTTGTCTCAACACGATCGTTATTTGCGTGATGTGTTGATTTCGATATGTCGGCAAATTCGGCGCGGACAGCCTGAGCAAAATACGATTAAATATAAAAAAAAATAAATGGTATCAAATGATTAATGACTTCGCGCGAAATATAGGAATTTCGCCAAACATTTGCAATTTACGTTTCCCGTTGGAATTTTTGAACGTTATGTCATGAGCCACAGGTGGCGTGTCGAACTTTCAGCGCTGGTCACGCCTCTTGAGGCTGAAGCTTCAAGCTGAAGCTATAGAATTAGCTATGAATTATTGATAATTGCAGTGTGTAAATTTTCGGGTCCCGATTAATTTTTTTTTTTTTGGGAAATATTGTGAACAATTTTTTTTTTTTTGCCTAAACGTTGTGTCTAATAAAAACTTCGTGTTTTTATAACGTTTTATTTTTTCATACTTCGTATGGGGTGAGAAAGTAAATAATATAAGAAATAAAATTACATAAAATTTGAAAAAATGCTAATAGCATTTGCGTTTTTTTTTTTTTTCAACATTTTACCAACTTTCCGATTTACCTGCTACCGGATAATAAAATTCAAACGAGTAATTTTCATTATATAAACTTTGCGACTCTATACAATTTCTTATTTTTTTACAAAATGTCTAAACACTCGAACGTTCATGGGACAAGTATAATGTCGGGTGGAGAAACGCTATTCCCAGAGGACGTGAAGGGGTTAAGAAGTGTGCGACAATATTGTGTACAATACCGTGTCGGAGTCGCGGAATATTTTCGCATGTGTCAAAAGCATTGCAAAAGTAACCACATAAATATCGCTACGGGGTGAACAATAGAAAAGGAGGGGGAAGGCGAAGGGAAAAGAGAGATTGTACACTACGGTATAGTGCACCATCGTGGATAAGTGGTCTTCGAGAGGCTTATACGAAACGGCGGTAGGGGGTTGAAAGATCTGCGCGCTCACTCGAGAGCAGAGGCCCTCGTTGAAACATATAGAAAGAAAAAAAGAACGGTACAGAGGGAAAGAAAGAGAGAGGGAGAGGGAGAGAGTCTATACATCATCGAGAAAGCCACTCGAGGTCTCGAACAAAGTCAGGGAGTCGGTGCTCACCGGAATATGGAGTGTACCCGAAGCAGGAGAGTTAGAGTACAAGCGCAGCGAGAGAGTAGAGAGAATTGCGTTGAAGAGAGTCACAAGCGCGAGAAGCGCATAGAGGGGAGAGAATAAGTGAAGAAGGTGAAGTACGCGGAGTAGCCGAGTTATAGCGTTGAGGGTCGACGGTGCGCAATTGTGAACAGCAACGACGATTGGGAGAGAGAGAGAGAGACTCTCTTGCAAAGGAGGAATGGAAAATAACTCCGGGGTGTGCAAATTTTTCGGCTACGATGAGACTACGGGAGTATGAGGGGTGAGGAAGGGGTGGGGGGTGAGAATACGTAACTCGTAGCGAGAGAGCCGCGAGAAGGTTTTACGAATTGAAGTGGCGGCGCGAACGACAGAGAGAGTGGTGCGGGTGCCGGACCCGGTGGCCCAAACACAAGGAGGAGGGAGAGATGGTTGAAAGAGAGGGTGCTTTTGGGTATGTGTACTATAGATATAATTCTCGCGAGTGGAGGCGTAGAGAGAGAGACGATGGCGACGGTAAAGGAGGTGGAGGTATGGCCATAAAACAACGGGCGCAGTCTGCTTGTTACCCAGACGCCGTAAACTCCGGGTATGAATCTGAATTATGGAATTATATGGCGCAGTAACTCATATCCTTGGCGCATGTAGGGTGGGCTCCGAGACCCCCTTAAATCATACGCTACACTCGTTTGCCGGATCTCTCTTCCTCGCGGACTCAATCCCTCTCTTTTTCCATCTCCTCCCCCCTCCCCCCCTTCACTCCTTCCCTCTCAAACTCTTTCTACCTATACCTCTTTTACTCTTTCGTTCGCTGCTACACGGGCTCTCTATATAGGTACTCTACTACCTCTCGTTCTCCTCACTCGTCTCGATCGTCCGCGACTCTCCCCTCGCTGGCTACTCTTCGCTTTGCCGCTTTTAGCTATTTAATCTGCCTTTCTCCTCACTTCGGGCCCCTGGATGATGCAGTCTGCGCTATCTATCAGGCTTCGTATCTTTCCCCCAAATCTCTCGCGCGCGTACAGAGAAGAAGAAAGCCGCGGCGCAGCGGAGCGGCTAATACTTTGTCTTTCGCGTAAGTAGAGAGACAACGAGAACAGAGCGGGCAAAAGCAGTAGCAGCACAGCCGTAAAGAGAAGAGCCAGAGCAGACGCGTTGACGCACCGTGGACCTCATAAAGGCGGCGCTATGACCGTCACGACGTACCCTCGCGGAGAGCTTGCGCCGGACATTAATGGTGACCATAAAGATGCTGCGGTCCGCGTTCGCTCTCTCTGCGGCACTGTCCTCGGCGTATCTGGAGCGTAATTCACCCGTACCTCTGTCGTCGTACAGCTCCGTCAACCGTACGGCTAGAGAAAATCTCTTTCCTCTTTCCATCCTCTCGCCCTCTCTGAAACCCCGTTTTTCTGCTCTTGTATGCCTATACGACAAAGAGGGGTGCGCGCGCGCAAGGAACGCGAGACGCTATGCTCCGATGGCTCGGAACACAACCGTTCCGCGACCATCAATGTGAGCATCTCGGCCAAAGCTCAGTCACTCGAACTATTTCCATAAATGAAAATTTAAAGCATCCCCCTCCCCCCTCCCCCTTCCATGACGACAAACTCGCGGAGATAAATTATCCGCGAATTTTATCGCTTCGTGATTTTGTACCCTCCGGCAAAATGTGGATTGAGCACAAAGTTACGACGAAGTATCGTAAACTTTGCTACTCGGGTGATGATATTTACGACGAAGAAATAAAACTATTTTGTCGAACAAATGGAAAATTATTGTAATCGGTGCGGTGAGCGAAAGAAACACCCGAGGAAACGGAGAGGAGCGATCTATATGAGAGATTAATATCGGCAGTCGTTCGGCGACCAGAACACTGAAACGCCTGCGTTTCAGCGCTCATTCTGGGAGCCAAAGACCAAGAGGCTTATGGGAACTCGTCGTCTCGGTACAAATTAGCTCCTTTGCTTTATTTCTCATGCTACACTGGTTCTCCCCAGTGTCGAGGGGTGCGGAGAGCTCACATCTTGACGTCGTGTACCGGCAGACACACACGCGATCCCTCACACACACACATACGTATATATATATATATATATGTTCCCTCGTTCGCTACGTGAAAGCCTTCGCATTTTCCGGCACATAAACTGTGCTCCCGGAATTCGTTTCACGCCTTTATCATGCTTTACGGTACACGGTCGTAGTATATTGCGCCCCCGCAATGTACTCCATGCATCAACCGTTCGCCCAGAGTGGAAACGTAAAGTAGCAACAGTGGTGCACACCCCATGCGCCATACGACGCTAATTGGAAAAAAATTAAAAGATAAATAAATAAAAATTGTATGTTGCGGAACGCGTTAACTAGTTTCGAAAATAATGAATAAATACGATTTTATAAATAAAAAAAAATTACGAGAGATATCTTGGCATCGAGTGACTCATGAAAATAAAAGTATTCAAAGGATTCGACTAATCGTTATTTTTGTATGCAACTTTGTCATCGGTGACGGATAATCATATTTTATTGACGATCTTGTATAATTGTTCCTTCCGTCATAAAAGGGGTCGTTAATGTTTCTCATTGAATTGCCACAAAGTCAAGTAATTACACCAGCGGCGTTAATAAATAATTTCCATGTACCGGGAATCGCGTATCGTATGCGCCGAGACGAGCGGATCTGAGATCATCGTTCGTGTATTCGCATGTGTTATTATTATTTTATTTTTTTTTACGAATTTTATCATCCGCACGCAGCTATAGTTTCTGAATGGCATGTCTTCTTGATCTAAGCGCTACGGTCGTTAAGATTTTATAGGCTGTTTTTTTTTTTTTTTTTTTTTATTACGTTCATATTCCGGGCAAATTTAACGGCAGGACGGCGCGGCAATTGCGTGACAAGAACACGATAGCTTCATGATGCGAACGAGCATATCGTGTTGTTGACTCGTTTTCGTTGGGCCATTATCCTTTGCATACCTTTCTGTAATGTCCTCCGAGACATTCACCCCGACACAGTAAAACAAAACTATCATAATTCTGTACGCGATGTTCAATCACGCGGCTCCATAGACCAGCAACAAAGTCGAAACTCTCGAGCGTTAAATTTCTATTAAATCCGACAAATTTCAAACATCTTTTCCGACATTCCACAGTCTCATTCCCTTTATTTGCTATGGCAAAATAATTACAAATATATATCAACATTCCCGAGTTTGGAGTCGAATCTACGATTTGTCGAAAACGAGTCAAAAGCCACGCGGTATCAAAATTAATATCATCCGTATATCCTAAACGTCGTGTTCGCCGAAGTGCGCTAACCGCGAGAAAGCAAAAGAGAGAATATCCGCACGGAATTCACGTGAAAGATCAAAGGAAGACATTAAATCGTTGATGTTATACTATATACGCGCCAAGCGGAGCATCCAAGAATTCACTTAACCTCAACAAGATTCTTTATAGCATACTTGCGGTACACATCCCGAAAAGCGAACGCGCACGCGCACAAGCATAATCCCTGCAACAATTTACGAAGTGTATAGCCACGAGATCGCGCGTCGCGGTGTCCAGAGATCGAGCCAATCTCGAAAGAGGAGAGCCTCCTTTTCGTTCCACATAAATCGCATCCAACCCCTCGGCAAAGCGTATTTTCCCCAAATTAGTACGAGACCGCGGGCTCAGGCGCGGGAAACGGCGAGCAGAGAGCCCGTTGGGAATGCGTCGTTAGTGGGTGAAACGTAATAATTAATTGTGGCCAAGAGAGGGGAGGAGAGGTTCGGGAGTCGTTCGTTTGGTTGAGGGTTCGCTGGCTGCACAGCGACGGGTTCTCCCGCGCGGGGGAAGGTTTTGCTTGCAGAAACTATGTGCATCGGCGTCGAGTTTCTCTACGGGAGGGTTGGACGACATTGACGCCGGGGGTGCATACTTCTATGACTATATAGCGAGGAGCTCCGGCCGTAGCCGCTGCTGCAAAAGCGTCGGTGCGTTGCGTGTTGGCATCGTCCGCCACCACCAGTTGCTGGGTTTCTGGGTCGTTGAAGAGCTAAGCGACTCTCGGCTGTGGTATCACGGAAAAGCAAGCTGGTGTAGCATGGGAGAGGCGAGAGGGAGTTGGTTGTCGGTGGAATGTGGCAGAGAGGAAACGCGAGAGGCGGAATCTGCCACAGCGGCTACTACCGAAATCTCCCCGATCCGTTGGTAACTCTCTCTCTCTCTCTCTCTCTCTCTCTCTCTCTCTCTCTTTCTCTCTCGCTTTGCCGGGCGTCAGAGGTAAAGGGGATGAACGAGCAAACGGCCAAACCCCACTGATTGAGAAACGACTCGCCGGTGACTGACGACTTTCTTGCACGAAGCCAACCACCCCTCGGGCCCCGTATCCGCACGGTCGCGTTATAAATCGAGCGGGAAATCATTAATCCAACTGTCGCTCGCGGTGCCGGAAGAGGAAGTGGAACGAGAGTGCGATATGTACGGCTCTCTTGCCTCTGTTTCTACTTCATACGATTCTTTACGGATATAGATATAGAGAGAAATTCCAACAGCGACGAGAAGCAGCAAGCAGAACATGGATTGCTCCCGTGTTTTTATCCTATTCAACCGCTTCCCTTTCGTCGTCACTTAGGAACCCGGTACTCCGGATCTTGGACCCCGGGGTTCCGTGTATCCGGAATTCATTTCCCGAACACGAGAAATTCGAAACGAGGAAAAGAGCAAGAAGACGTATATATATATCTATGTTTATATGTATATATATACGAGCTTTTGCCACGAGGACGAGCGTGAAAACTGTCGAGTGTTTCTCTCTCCGCATGTGCGACGGGCTCCACCCCTCTCCCCCGCAACAAACCTCGTTCACATCCATTTGTCATTGTGTTATATACCAGAAGCGTGCGCGAGCTGCTGGTATAGAATTCTGTGGCTGTCAACGAGTTCCACCCCGACAGCCCGCGGGGGATAATCGATGGAACTCCAACTGCGTTCAACATATTTGTTTCGTGATTTAGATACATTTATATTGTCTACGCATTTATCCGATCGGGAAGTGAACGCGCGTGGCTTCCCGTGGGCCGAACTTTGTAAACAAACTCCCACGCGGAAATTTAAATACAAAAACTTTTTTCACATCAGCGCATGCGCTTCGTTAAGAGCGATTTGAAAAAAAAATAGAGAAGAAAATAAAGATCGAGGATTGTCGCGATATATATACGCTTTTCTACCGCGTCCATATACTTTATGATCTCATTTATACGCTCTACCATGCTATTATGTGCCGTTGAATACGAGACACATTATATATCTTTCATTATATACCTCTCTGTTGTTTTTCTCGGATAGATGAGACGAAAGGTTTATCACTCGGAAACGAGAGGTCTGCGACGATAATGCTTTTTTCTCCCGGGAATAAAATCGGGAAATTTAGTCGCGTAAGGGAAAATGGGGCAAAATGAATCAATGGGGCAAAATGGAACAATCGCGGACCTGAACAAAAAAGCGGAAAATAAACAAAAAAATAAGGTTCTCAAATTTTATGATCATTTATACTTCAGATCGATGTTTATCTGAAAATAGATCGGGAACAATGTTTAATGAAATTCTGTGGATCATTTATTGACTTTTCGAAAATGGATCGATACGAAAAATAGTAAAATGCAGATAAAGAAAACTATAATGCAATAATTAAATTAAAAAAAAATATTCCTTTATTCTAAATATAGGGAACTTCATATTGTATGACTAGAATAATTTACAGATTAGTTACAGTAGATAGTAAATCAACAAAAATGTTAATCTTTCATTGTTTTAATACAATCACATCGCGGTCCATTTTACCCCATTTTTTTTTATTTGTCATAATACTCAAAAGTGGTGCGAGTAATCGATTTGTAGGTTCGAAAATAGTGGAAAACTGATTGCGGTCCATTTTGCCCCATCTCCGCCTATATTCAGCGAGCGCAACGATATATGTATGGAAAATATGTTTTTTTTTTTAATAAAAATGTAGAAAATACGTTCGCGCGATTTTAGTTACGAGATATGTTGTTCCACGGATTCCTCTGTCTGATCGTATTTATCGCTTAATTAAAATATACAACTGTTTACTCAACAAATGGCCGGAGCGTAAACCTGTCAAGGATTCCCGCGATGAGACGGGAGGGTGTGAAGTAATGCGCGCAAAGCTCAGGATACTTTCTCGTTCGAGAGATTAAAGACGAAGCCTCCGAGAAAGATCTTCACACAGAAGCAACACCACTGAACTATACAGTATTAAGCGACGAAGAAACTCTTATGTTTTCCTACCAGAGTCAGTGTTTTGGTCACCGCAGCTGCCGCATTTCGATCATTCGTTCCGCCTTCTCCGGCTGTATACCTATCCACGTTCGCTTTATCCGCGTCTTTCCGTTTCTCAGCTATACGCGAGTTAAGCTCCGGCGAGGGTAGCTATATAGAGAAGCCGAACTTTTTCATCTCCTCTTACCTCTCCCTCTCCGAAGGTACGTGATTCTTGTCGAAAGAAGTGAAGAAGCATCGTTTTTGCAAGCGCGCGCGCGTTTCCGAAAAGAAAAAAAAAAGAAATTCCAAGTGACAAGCGAATTTACGATGAACGCCGGCTACAGTTAGACAGACCCGAAATCGATAGACTCACACACCCTCGATGGATGTCTTGCTTCGGCAGCATCTCACACAGACGCACAGACGATTTTCTATTTTATCCGTGTGGAAAATCTCGTGTTGCACGCAACGAAAGGAGACCGCAGCATCCTCATCTTACAGGTTCTCTATAGGGACCGCATAAACGCACTGACCATCGATGTCCCATCTTTCAAGATTTCGCCTTCGACAGAGAAAGAACATCGAGAAGAATTCTCGAAATCAACGATTTCTATCGGTTTCGAAGACGAAATGGATAGAGTGAGAAAAACATCGACAGTGAAAAAAAAAACATCGAAAAGGAACGACGGAGTGAAAAACTAGAGACGAAAGAAAAATAGCCGTAACACGACGCTCGGACGGGGATTTTGTCGTCGCGTCGGAACTATGCACTATGCAATGCCAATGTACCGCGCGCGGACACGCGTACATCGTTGAAATCTTAATGCCCTCGCGAAGTAGCAGAAGAAACAGCCGGTGTCAGCCGCGAGAAGTGTCTTAGCTGCTCTTTCATATATATATATAGCTTCGGGGTGAAACTCGAAGTCTCGTCTGACAGAGCGGCACAGGCTTTTGCTTACGTGGCTTATGCTCAAGTAAAGCTAATGCATCGACAACGGCTGCCACAGTGTCGAGTGACAGTTTCTTTACGGCTTCCCCTCTCTCCCTCTCTCTCTCTGTCCGCGAGAGGCGGCAACATTTCGACTGGTGTAACATTACGTACACCGATGCGCTTATGCTTCGCTCGCTACGTTCATCCATCCCTTATTCAAACGACAAGTTTACGGACGATAGGTTTACGTCTTTCGCTATAGCGTCGATGGGCAAACGCGCAGGATATCTTTTTAACGTCTTTGCGATACGCCCACACGTTTCCTCTTCGTACGACCTTTAACCACGCGTTTAAGACACTTTCACGTCGACGATCGCGATGTAAAAATTCTTGCAACGTTACACGACTGCAGTATCGTTAAAATGTGTTTTCATCAGTGTCACAAATTGCTAAAAATATCGGGAAAACCCTGAATTTCGTATTTCTCAGTAAATCCACTTAAACTCGATTTTTTTTTCTTAGAGATTAGGCAAAGATTATAGAAAGGAATAAATCTCGAGGATTTTGAAAAAATGCTTTTTTTAGTTTGTATTTTCCGAGTACTTGTGTGCAAAATGGTTCATTTCGATTTATCTGTCCACCACATCGCGGCAATTACACTTATCGTAATTTCTCGAGCAGCAACCGAATCGCTGTTTCCCTCGATCAACCATGATGCAGATGGAAGAGACACTTACGAGCAAATTGGATCGAAGTGGCAATCGGCTCGAGACGAGAGGAAGGGAAGAGAAATAGGAAGGGTAACGACCCGTCGTTGAGGGCAGACAGGCAGGACAAACGTCCCCAAGTAACACGACCGGTTGCCGCTGTATTGCGATGCGCTCTGTGTACGATGGGGTTGATCGTGGGCTACGCTGGCATTAAGTGTACACCGCATACGTATACGCGTGTATACGAATCTCGTGTACGTATACAGACGAAGTATCGATACTTGCGCACGGGTGAGAAAGTAGCGCCGGAGTAAGCGACGGAACGAGTGAGCGATGTCCTTCACCCTCGAGTCTGCCTACAGCTTGGCGAACTTCTTAGCCTCCCGTGGGGGTGCAGAGGAAAAGGGAAGGGAGAAGCGAGGAGGAGCGGAGTGATGTATGGGCCAGCGATTGCACGCAGACTTTGACTATAAATCCCCGCAGCTAGCCTCTCTCGCGCGCGCTCTATGGCAACCCTCTGGCGAGGAACTCGTCCAACCCCCGGACCACCCCCGTCGTTCACCCTCCGTGCGCCCGATCGTGAAAGAAAGAGAGATCCAACACGCGGCAACGGGATCGACGAGGATGTGTGTTATTCCTTTTTTTCCCCTACGGAGAACGTCCAGCAGAAGCAGCAGCAGTAGTTTTATGTATGGGCCAAGGGGCCGAAGTCGTAGGGGCCGTGACGCGAAGCCTTTCCGTAAAAAAATATGCAGACTTTCCCTGCGGATTCATCGGAAACGCGGAAAATATGCTCCCGGAACTACATCTCGTTTTCGGGCGCAACCCCTATAATGGCCGTGGAAAAGCGACGAGAGCGAAACCGAGTGGTTTTGATGGATGAAAAAAACTGTGGGACATTCCGGTCAATACCCCAAATCGAAAATCTCGAATGAATGACGGAATTTTTCACGAGCACAGAAATATAAATAAGTAATCTGGATTGAGAGAGGAATCGTATGCGTCGAACGATGCAACCAACGAATCCGAATGGCTGGGACATTAATAACGTTACGCCCTTTATCCCTTCTAGTCAACCGTGAAATGG
Organism: Cryptus viduatorius; assembly: GCA_964006125.1. Lineage (NCBI taxonomy): Eukaryota > Metazoa > Arthropoda > Insecta > Hymenoptera > Ichneumonidae > Cryptus > Cryptus viduatorius. The sequence continues at coordinate 31,447,804 of OZ023220.1, read as the reverse complement.
CCTCCATTCGTTCTACTCGTTTGTGAAACGTCTATGTTTTTCCACGATTCGTCTTTTTATTTTTTTCGTCTTTTTTTTTTTTTCTTTTTCATTTTTCAATTTACCGCTCGGCTTCGGGAAATTCCATATGTGCGAACGTAGAGTTCACGGAAGCGTCGATGGTTTCTGAAACATAGCTGTGGCCGTACCACGAAAACGTGCGGCATCGAGCTTCGCTCGCTGTACGCTCTTCGGTCGCGTTCGACGACGGCGAAGAGGTTACGGGGAGGAGCGTACACAGCCCGTACCCGCCGCTAAAAGCTGGCATAAATCTCGTCGCCGCCCTTTCTATGCTCTTCCTCTATGCTCGCCCTCGAATACGGTGCAAGACCGGTGCAGCTGCACCTGGCTGATATCGGTTCGCCGCGCGCGCTAAACCGATATCGAAACCGATGGAGACTCACCGCCGCTCGGAGGGCCCGATGAAGTTTCAACTAACGCACTAAATCTTCGACGATTGTGGTCGAATGCCTAATCCATTATTGATTATGTAACGCGATTATGAATTGAAGCGAAAAAAATTACGCGAATTCCTTAAAATAGTTTATAGGTTATGGCGAAACTCGCCGAAAAAAAAAAATGGCGGATCTTATTCGCATTTTGAAACATTACGAATTGTCTCGTTGGCATTTTTTTCAACTGTTCACTCGAATGTCTAATCCGTTATTGATTATGTTACGAGATTATGAATTGAAGCGAAAGAAATTACGCGAATTCCGTAAAATAGTTTATAGGTTATGGCGAAACTCGCCGAAAAAAAAAATGGCGGATCTCATTCGCATTTTGAAACATTACGAATCGTCTCATCGGCATTTTTTTTTTTTTTTTTCAAATGATCAGTTAACAGATCTTTGACTGTACATTCGTCCTAATTGGATCGTAGACTTTCGAGACTCATGCGGCACCTGCCGTGAGAGAACTACAAAGATACCGCGGCGCATACGAAATCGATATATAATTGCCAGATCCGAGGTGTTCCTGTCAACACCTATTGACCTTCGTCTCCCTCTGGGCATCAACCGCCACGACGAGGATCAAACCATTACTTCTCTCAGTCGGAATGGAGTGGATCAGGAACCGAGCGAGAAACGTCGACCTGCGGATCTTTTCTGAACCACACGGATTTCCGTAACTTGGTGGCGGAGGTTGGTCCAAGGATGGCAAACGGCCGAGAGAAACCGGGATGATGAAGGTGGCCGGTCTTGGGTGATGGATGGTCGACCTCCGCCCTCCGACAGCCGCCCATTAGTTCCCATCCGACGTTCCTGGCACCTTACGCCCTCTCACACCAACGCGAACAAAAACACACACACACACACGTGCATTCTCACTCACTGTCTTCCTTCCCTTACAATCCGTAGCTTAGGGAGAGTCTGACAATTGTTTGTCCTTATGTTCCTTTGTGTAGTCTACGTACTCACCGGCTCGTGTCATCGTTACGTCATTATTGTACCGAACCCGCTGAAGAAGTAATAAATGGTTCTACTTTTTTACTCGGTGTTCAAACATCTGTTTATTTCCCTTTATCGTAATCGAAGAATCTTTGAACAATCGTCGTAACAACCGCATTACGTCATTCTACCGAAATTGTATTCCACAAGTTACTTCCGGGTCTTCGATAAGCTCTTCCGAGTCGCTTATTGAAAAACTCGATTTTGTTCAATTAGCCGCTTTATTTTTTTTTTTTTTTTTTTAAATATATGAATTCCAAAATTACCGAAAAATTGCAAAATTTCCAAAAAAAAATTTGGAAATGGAATGGAATTAAAAAATTGCAAATGGATTTTGGAAATTTTTCCGAAATTTTTACCGAATCGATATTTCGTCGCGATCGATATTTTTTTTACGGACTGATATTTCGATTTCTGTAGCAATTGAAACGATTTTTTTTTTATTTTTTGATTGCAATTGCTTAGGATAGTGTGAAATTTTCTGTATTAATTGCCATAATTATAAACAGGCAATGGGACAGCGCGAGAGAAAATTATAGCGACAGGTACACACCGCCGTGGCTGTTAGTGAACATCCCTCCACCCCCCGCGCTTTAGAAACTCTGGACCCGCGCGGTGGCATCTAGCATTGTACAAAGAGGCAGACGGATGGGCAGTTTCATTGTCCGCATTGTGCCAGCAGCGGTGTACGCTCTGCATCCGGAGCTGTCCGACAATCGAGCAGACGGGTGTCACCAGATAAACTTCAACGTCAATCCCGTGTATAGCGGAGAGGGAGAGTTCGCGTGTACACACCATGCAGCAGCAGGCATCCGCCAACGCCGCGGTCGCACGTGCTATTCAATTTTCAATATATTTCACCCAACCCGGTGATAGGAGAGGCCTCTGTGAAATCACGAAGCGCAGCGTTTCTGGGCGAGTGATTGACACGGAGTCGATCAACTTGCTTTTCTCACTCGTCTCTTTTTTTTTTTTTTTTTTTTTTTAACTCTCTCTCGACTTCGTCATGGATATAGCGTACTTATATTCTACTATATGGATAATAAATACCCTGTAACGTATATCCGCGCTGCTCGGTCGTCGTAAACGCCATTTCCTTCGTCTCGTTCACCGAGAAAATATCTACTGTTCGTAGGAGGAGGACATACGTTTCGAGTGCGCGATACAAACTGTACACGTATAATGGGATTAAACCGATAGCCGATCGTAAAAACTGCCACACGTCTGTCCCCATTGCGCGTATCGTACGTGCGTATCTCTCCGGAGCGCAATAAAGAAAATATCCGCGAGTCCCGCGATGTCGGTTACTTCGAACTCAAATCGTATTAGCATAATCCCAGATAGGATTATTCCATGCTGCGTTTAACAGACTCTAACATTCGACATGTGTTACATTGCGATATTAAATATAACTCTCCCCTATCTTTCTCTCTCTCTCTCTCTCTCTCTCTCTCTCTCTCTCTCTCTCTCTCTCTCTCTCTCTTTCTCTCTCGGTGTCTTTATGAATATATATTCTCCGACCTTGTCGAGGATTACATTACTCTCGAATGTTTATTTCTATTGAAAACGAGTTGTCGATGTGGACAGACACTTAATTTCCGTATTCTCGAAAGATTCATTATAACCATCGGCTATATACGTTCGCGCGGTTAATAAAACTTCCGAGTGGTACCACTACGTGTCTAATCGCACAATGATAAATGATACTTTGCCGCGGCAAAGAACGCGCCAAAGACAAACAACTCGACTTAGCGAAACCTATGAATAAACATTTATTCCGTCGTTCTTGTTAATTACAACGACGTTGAGATGCAAATAACTTTGTGTGCCTGTCACACCCGAGTGTGAATTATGACGCTTGAAAGAACGCCAAGTAGCCGAGACAGCTCTCGGACTCTCGACGAGGCAATACTCGAGAGGCGATTAAGTATTATCGCTTGTCGGGATATAACGATGTAGAAAATGAAAAGATAAAAGAAAAAAAAAAAAAAAAAAAAACGAATCGTCAATCACTGTCCACCTCTAACTTCATTCCGAGAACAATAATCTTCGTAGCATTTTGTACTATTATTGTCGGATAGCTTACCGATCGTCACGATCGGTCGGATATCTTATTTCACCATCCCGCCTCCGCGCTCGGTACTTTTTTTTTTTTTCTCTTGTCGACGTGAGCGACAACGACGACGCGCAACCACTTGTACACCGGGAACAAGCGATAAATTCAGGGATTTCTTTCTCGACTCAATAATTCGATATTTCTCTCCTTTATTTTTATTTCTTCGGATCTCTTATCGCGGCGCTCGTAAAGTTTACCTCGCTTTATGCACCAAACACTTTTGCGATATAAAAGCAACGCGACGAAAAATATACGCCTAACGCGACCGCAACGGTACATCGAGTATACAGTATATATATATATCGATATATATGCAGACATATCATTGGACGCGAAAACGATTTCTCCGTGCGAAGGTCCTTCGCATCGGCGTTATCTCGAAGTAGTTCTCCGATAACGTTTTGCGTGAGCGAAGAAAAGCCTTCGGAGCTTCGAGAAAGAAATAAAGAGATTTTAGGTGAAGGAAAAACGATAGAGAGACTCGAATAATAAACACAATATCCCTCTTCGCTGTGCATCCCGAGTCACTAAAACTCGCTATGTATATGTTACGAGTGGTATATAGCGTCCCGCACTCCTCCCGTCTCTCGTTCGTTGTGCAAATCGAAGGGGCATGTTACTTTACAAAAGAAGCTGTTGCAACCGATTAAGTGCCGAAGATAGAAATGCGACAAGAGAAGGAAGAAGCCGGAGTGGTATATAGAGAGCCGAAGCATTATGCACAGCGAGAGTTTTGTCCTCGTTTTGGCGTTATATATACTGCGCGGAGAGAAAGAGAGAAAGAGAGAGAGAGAGAGAGAGAATTCCGAACGGAGCGCGCGCTGTGTTGTGCGGCTCTTCTCGGTCGTTGAGATAAAGCCGATCATAAAAGATGTCAACCCATTCGCAGTGAGGTTTGGAAAATACACTGGCCGTTTCGCGGCATCTGATTGGCTTAATGGTGCTTGCTATCTGCTCGTAAATACCCTCCGGTGTGCGCCATTCCAGAGAGGAGGTGTCTCTACCTCTCCTCGTCTTCCCCTTTTCATCTCTTCGGGCTCTTCGCCTCTTTCCGTTTGCAGGCTATATAATAGTCAATATATATGTACGTAGAGTACGCTGTATAAGTTTGTATGGTACATACGCGGAGGGGGTACCAAGCGGGCGCGGTACACCACGAAAGCGTTTACGTTCAGAAACGTCTCTCGCAAACGGATTAAAAGTGCTGCCCGCAGTACCGCACGGGGTATACGAAAAGGGCAACCCATCGACGACCCGAGAAAACGACTTCCGCGATCGTTCCCGTTCACCAGAGGTCGCGAGAGAGATAGAAAGACTGCTTCGAAGGCGTACTATACATAATATACCGATATGTGTGTCGGGTTCCTACGTTTTGCTGGACGAACGCACGTGAGCTTACGATACGGCTATTTCTCTTTCGCCTATCGTGACTATAACACGTCATAACGTCAGTAGGATATATACTTTTCCAGTGGCGCGTTAAACTACGAGACGTAAATCGGCATCGCGGAATAGCCGACTTTGACTCTACGACCGATATGTTTATGAAGTTCACAGAGGCCTGACGACCGGCCGTACATATACAACGGTCCATCTGACCCCTTTACATCTTCCGTAGATAGCCTCGACGTGTCTTACTCGTGTTCTCTCCAACACTTTGTAACTTTATTACGAAGACTATATATTACTACTCTGATATACCGACTGCGAGAGTCAAACGGGTGCATACAAAGACGAAGTTCCGTCGGGTTAGTGAATTTAAATTTCGAAACGCAGTGAGAGAAAAAGATATATTAGGGACCGATGAGAAATCGGTGTATCAAAACGATCGACGATGTCCACCGGTATAGCGGCGGTGTCACAACCCCCCCGTCGTTAATGTCTTCGGCACACGAGAGACGCGGGTATTTTTATTCGTTTGGCCACCGTGCGCCGATGTTTTTTCGGGCACCACGCAGACTTTCGCGCCGGTTAATTTATCGACGGTAAAATCGGTCTCACACGATCGTTCGACCGACGCATAAATTTCGGATGTTAGCCCTCCCGGAGATATAAGATGGTTGCTGATCAGAGAAAAACCGCGCGGAGCCAAAGTGTCCGCTTCGTGCCAAACGAACCCAATAAAATCGCGATGATTTTTACTGCCGGACGTCTACTGTTCTTGCGCAAACGAAACGAGTCACTAATGTTTGAAAAAAAAAATTAAAAATTCTTATTTCACGCGAAACTCTCAGGGAAAGCGTCAGGTCGCGACGACTCAATTCGCAATTGCGTCATTATCGAACACGACTCACGGTACTTGGCGTATACTCCGGCAGGTGAACGCATCACTTTATCATAATCGTAATGATTAATCTACGCGATTACGTGTCTACGCCACATTCATTATTTATACGCATACGCGGTGGCATAGTTTCCTCACCGGGAGAAAATTTCTACCGACGCGTATTGTAAGCTTCTTATTAAATGATACGGCGATTTATCAAGAGGATACTTATACTGGGAATTGCATAAAGTGCAAAAATACATCGTCACTGATTTATCGCTTTTTTTATTCAGGATAAAGGTCCATAAAGCTAAAACACGCTGAATAGTTTTTTTTTTTTTCGAACGAAAAAAAAAAAAATTCGAGTGTAGAATGCATTTTTAAAAAATCATCGTGACATTGTAAAAGGGCTGACAGAGGTCTTGAAAAAAGCAATTTTAGCGATGAGATGGTGGAAGATTTTCCGTTTGCAGAGCTTTTGAGTTGCGCTCGTAATCGGCTCGAAGAGAGAAGAGAGAGCGCCGGAAAGGATCGATCGTTGAATTTCTCGTTTCGTTCGGGAAGAATCCGAGAAAAGAAGAACGAAAGGCAGGATGAACGAGATGCGATAAAAAGAGTGAGTCTGGCGGTCGATCGGGCGAGTCTATCGAGAGGCAAAGCCAAACCAAAGCGCATCGGTATCGAAGTGGGTTCGAGAGCCCTGTCGCTTCGATTCACGCTCGTGACTTATCACACCGTCACGATTGAGCGACGTTTACGCGCCGCGACGCCCCTTCGCTTTTCGCAACTCTGCATCCGCGGCTTTCGTTCTCTGTTCGCTGTTAACGGTAACGCATTTTTTTTTTCTTTTTAATTCTCCGATATAATGTTGCGACGAATACGATGGATACGATGAATGCTCCGGGATGCGCGTAAAAAAAAAAAAAAAAAAAAAAAAACGAGAATAAAAAAGAATAAGAAAAGAGGAGCGTCGTTTGTGGTTCTTCGCGTGCGAAGAAACTACCCGACTTCTGAGGCCCTCGTCGTAATTAAAGGACGGCATTGTAAGAGAGGCGACGAGAAGAAGAGGAATAAAAAGAACAAGTAAACTATAAAGGTATATGGTGGTTCTGTACCACAACGCAGGCATATACGAACTCCTGGATCGCCTGGAGCTCTCTTCGGCTCTTGGGCAACAAATGATTAACAAGCGAGATAAAAAGCGGGACACGATGTTAATGCGGCGTAACGAGCCGAGAGACCCCGTCGTGTCAGGCGCAGCAGCTCACGACAGGGCTGCGACGCTCCACCGAGCTACGGGGCACTTTATATACATAAACACGTATATATATATATATACATAGATACATTTCTATAGATATACACATAAATGCACATACTATGTATAACACTGAGACTCGAAGAGACGCGGACATGCTGAGGAAAAGACGAGTTTCCGTCGAATAATTGTGTCCGATACCGATCGGATGAGCACCGCGCGAAGTTTACCCGTTTGTTATCCCCACACGTACACTCACCTGTGTTTCTCTTATGGCATTATCTTACGAGAGCAATGGCAATCTAAATCTTCGTCACTCGAGTTGCGAAAGAAAATAATATTCTACTGCTAATCTCGATTATTATGCAAAGCGAGAAACTAATGTAAACATTGCGAAGGTACGCAACGCTCACCGGATGAAACGTTGATGACTCAACGAGGTTCACGATCTCTCACTTCGAGTTGTCGATTTTTTTTTTTTTTCGTTTATACATCGAGTAATGACGATTTTTTGGATTTTTCGGCCGATCGTAACCGATATGCCAATATGAAGGGTGGAAAATTTAATAAACATATTTCGGAGATCAATGCATCGCTAATGTCTTTGATGCCAATCAGTTATCGACGGCTTGAAAAAGACAGATGGATGCGTTTAAATTCGGAGGAGATAACGAGCAAACTATAGGGTGAGAGATCTACTATATGTGTATATGTATAGTATACATGTATGGAGATGACGTTATTTGCGTTGCAGTCGTCGGGTTGTTGGTACGAAGGGTTTCTGAAACGGATTGCCTCGTTTGCCTCCCTCCGATGAATTCGATTCGAAGGATATCCCTAATTGAAGGGTCGTGTTCGCTTCGATGCAAATACACATTCTACCCTACGAGATTTTCATCCGCAAAGTGTCTCGTCAAATTTATAACCAGCAACGGGTCTCTCATAATTCTGTCAATTTATTAATGTCGCAAAAGTCGTTATTACAATTGCATTTTCGGAACATGCGCAGTGCTACGAATACTCGAATGCGAATTTTTTTTTTCGATCGCGTCAGAGATTGCGAGAGAATGATAACATCCTTTTTGATCGAATGTATTTAAAAATTATTATTTTAGAAATAGCAGAAAAAAAACATCGAAAAATCGATCGTTAGTGATGAATTTAATTAATCGTTTTTCCTCGATTACGATTGATTTTTGCGTAATTGAATAATCGCTCCTCCATCTTTCAAAATTAAGATCCATATTATTTGTTTGTAAAAAAAAAAAAAAAATGTTGTCTTGCGACATATTTTCGTGAATATCAATTGCATTTTCTAACCTATCAAGGTGTCTTAATCGCGATCTGTGCGGTTCATGAATTCGCAGCATCCTTAGCTCGTTGGAAGTCTCTGCCTCATCACGATTTCCAGTCACGCCTAAAATACTCGCTAGTTTCGAGAGAGGGGGATGGCAAAGAGGAAAAGAGAGAAGGACGGGAGCTAAGCCAACGCTGCGTTGTTATCGCGATGTCACTCCAGTTAGCCGTGCGGTACGAGTAGACGTCGAGCCGAAGTGACATTGATGTATCGCTGCACTTTGTCTCTCTGTCGCGCATGGACGCTAATCAATGTTAAAGCACGTGACAAGAGAACTAACTTATTTCGAAATGGCGTACAGTCGAGTGCGTAAGTATATATATATATATATATACATATATATATACACATAATATATACTGAGACTCGAGAGACTGGAGGGCGAGTGGGGTATGGAATCCGGAGGCGTAAGAGTACTTTCTAGCAGCGCACATAACAGAAACAACTTCTCAACCCTCAACCGTATAAAGCGTAACAAACAGCATCAACATCCTATGGAATTTTAACGTCGTCCACAATGTTCACGCACAGCTGCGTGAGTTATACGTCATAATTTTATTAACCGGAATCTCCAGTTCTGAATCTTACGGCTCGATTTACTTTGTCGCGTTTTTTCTTGGTCATCAACTTGGTTGTCAACCGTAAAAGGCATCAAAAACCATCTCTAGCTGTTCGTTATCAAAAAATCCAAAAGATCGAAAAAATCAGCCAATCAGAGAATGAATTAACGTCAAGTCTACCAATCATCGTCGATGTGTAACATTGGGGTTGTCGTCATAGAGGATTGATGATTAGCCGCGCGCGATGTTTCGATTTGCCGGTGAGAATCTTCGAGGGTAGAGAAGGCTGATTAATTCGACAAGTTTGTCAACAAGCCACCGCTCGGGGGATCGCACTTGCCATTGATCTCCGGTTGGGTGGGCTGAATACGGTACTTCAACTTGTACGTCGGTTGGGTTGTTAGGTCGGTATACAGTAACGTATGTATGGGTAAATAGAGCGTTAGCGTTGGTAGATATAGCGTTAAACTCCCTGTAGCCCCTTCCTCCTTCACCCCCTTCTCACCCCCTCGAGCGAGCGGCCCGGTATAATTTACAGAGTGTCGCTGGTACGGTGTGTTAATCGCGTAACACGCCGCTAACGAGGCGAGTATGTTTAGTCTGCGAAGCTTGCGCTCTCTCCCACCCTCTCACCCTCCCTTTACCCCACCCGCGGGAAAGCCCGCCCTCCCACGTCACACCACCCCGAAGCACCGTGTAAACCCAGTGAGCCAACCCCGCTAGCAAGCTCTCCTCATATTTCCCCACTAATTGCCGGCATCTAATCTCCCCCGAGCCACCAAGGAGGCTACAACCACCTAGCATCCGTTATCGGGGTTAAAGTTGTCGCGTACACCCGTCTCTCCTTTCTCACACTGACTTACCTCGCTTACATACGCGATGCCCGCTTCTTACTCCTTCGCTCTAACAGTCTCTTCCACTGATTTAATGTCTGCTTTTCCTACGCGTCCCTCTTCTTCTTCGTTCTTGTCTCCGTGTCCTGACGGCGGGGAGGGTTGGCAAAGCGAATTGAAAAAAAAAAAAGAACAACTGTAGCAGGAAGTAACTGAGGTTCGGCTTCATCGTAATTTTGGAATTGGAGCAGTGAAATCGTAATAATGGTTATAAATGGTATAATGTTGATACGCCATTCCAAACACTAACCCTGTATGTAATTTTTCATTTTTTTTTTTTTTTCGATTTTTTTTCCGATTTTCATTCAAAAGCAAAGATTGCACCCCAATTCTCGAAAAGATCGAAGAGCAAATCATTTTATTCTCAATTCTCCGAAAACTGTATATACGAACAATTGGCGGAAGTATTGTTATCAAAAATGGCGTAACGAAAATGGATTTTACTTTATGATATACTTCTTTACGGTATTCACTTCGTAAAACGTCGTTCTCTCGGGTGGTAAAAGATATATATATGCTGTACGTCGTCGAAAGTGTTTTTCACGATGTTCGATGGAACAAGATAAGAGAGAGGCGTCTTATGAATATATATGTGAGCCAAGAAAATCTCAGCGGGAGCATAGATATTTTGAAGAAAATCCTCTCGGCACTCGGATCGCATTATCAGCTTTTCCCCGTTGTAAAAGATCGGCTCTGATGTCACACATACGCACACGTGTGCATAGCTTTCTCTCGGTTCGCGTCTCGTCGCGGTACTGGATAGCCGCCCCGCAGTGGTCTTAAGAGATGACAAACGCGAGAAGCGTGTGCACAGGAAGAATGAGAGTGTTAGCACACACGAGTGTCAGTGCAGAAGAGAGCACAGAGAGAACGAGGAGGGCTGTCGAGAATAGTCGTAATAGCATGGTGGGTAGCTGCCTGCTACTGTTAAGTCGGCACAGTCAAGCGAAGTGAGCTTTGCTCGTTGTGGCACACGAGAGTAAAGAAGAAGAAGAAGAAGAAGAAGGAGGAGAAGAAGAAGAAGAAGACGAAGGCCAGCGCCCCTACAGGGGAAGAGTTACCTCGCGGAGAGATAAGAATATCGTTGATTTAGAGTCAGACTCCCGCTGAGCTGCCATGATGAATCGAGGCGGTCTAACGCACCCGCCACCACGTGGAATGATTAGTTGTGTGCCATTTACCATGCCTGCAATCCCGCTGGTTCGCCGATGTCGCTCCAGACAACGGACGAAAGAGCATTGGCCCGACCGGCCCGTTCCTCATCGCGTAACTTCTCTCTATACGCCTTTCTAATGACTCGAACTACTTTTCTTAATTGATAAAAATAATAATAATAATAATAAAAATCCGAAACAATCGGATCGCGAGGGTCCAAAAAAAAAAAAGCTCAACATTCAATCAAATAGCCGAGTCTCGGCAAGTCGGTCAATTCGCTTCTCGGCTTATTGTGTCGGCTTGTGTAGGCAGCTTTTCACGATCTATCGCTCGCGATGACTGCGATAAATCAACGTCAAGCTGTGGCCCACAGCGCGAAGACGCATAGTCGAGAAAGGAGTGGACTCGGTCTCTCTCTCTCTTTAACTCGAGAGATAGAGAGTGGGATACGGTAATTACTCGATTGTATTTTCGTAACGAATGGGCGATAGTCTAGGTGTCGTTATAGTGTCCATAAACAAGACGATGGGGGTGAGAAAGAGATTGGATACGAAGTGGGCGATGGAGAGAGACAGGGAGAAAGAGAGAGAGAGAGAGAGAGCGAGTGGTTGAACGCTAGAGGTTCCCGTCGCGACGTCGTGGCAGAGGAGAGAAGAGGTGGAGAAGGTAGAAGGGGTATGGGGAGGGGGGGGAGGAGGGCATTAAAGACAAAGTGTCGAGTGTAGATGTAGCCCCGAGCAGCTCTCGCGAGCGCACGGGTGACCCCCGTAGTTGCGTGGCGGAAATTAATGAGCCGTCGTAAAGACAATTGCCGGTCGTTAGTCACGCAGGGGTATATCTACTGTATATAGTATATACGTGTGTTGCCAGTCTAGCTGAGTGGTCGGCTCTCTCGAAGTGGCGGGTACCGCGCGTCGAGAGAGTCCGACGTGAGTACCTGAGGCCACGATCGCCACGGTGTTAGGGAAGCGAAATATGTATATATATATATATAGCCACACATATATATATATATATATATCGCCGCGTGGCTATATACATAGTATATAGCCACGCGTACGTGAGTACACATACGTTCGGGACGGTCCTGCGACTTACCTATACGGATAGTAACCCTGTATTGGTACCAAATACGTAGACGCGACAAAACAGTACACCATTACGTATCGCGCTATAAGCTCGCGGGCAAACTGAGAGTCTTGCGCGCGCGCGCGCGACTCGGCAATGCCAAACGGGTTGTCGGTGTCCGCCCGAGCAAATCTATAAATTCTACCCGGTGGATATAATTATCCCTACATATATAATTACGGCGTCGTAGCGCTCGTTAATTTGCGCGCGGGTTTTGTTATTAATTGCCATTGGTACGCCAGCGTGGAAGGCAACGAGCTTTCCCGGTTCAGATAGACTTGATGCTGGGGTAACGCGTGTATACATGCGCGCATGCGCGTGTGTACTGTATGTACTCGAAGAAGCAACGAGTGCACGTGTAATGAGACACGCGCGTGAGATGGCGTGTGCGAAAAGGACGAAAGATCGAGCGAGAGAAACAAGAGTCTCGTTTTCTTTTCTTTTCTTTTTTTTTCACCGTTAGAACTCGTATGCTCGGTCTTTTTCCTACCCCCGTATGTTTCTATGCGTGGGCGGGGGATCGAAGCGATCTTTCGCAACGATCGACGAAGTGCCCGATTATACCTCTCCATCGCGTGCGAAGTTCCGGGGAGAAAAGGGAGAGGAGAGGCAACTGTGAGAGATCTTCTTACTCCTCTCACCGATCGATAAACTCGTCGATCGCTGCGCGAAGATAATGGCGTTACGAGAATATATGCATCGAAGGCAGAGAGACCAAAGCGACGTAGGATCGCAGTCGAGAAATACACGAGACGCTCGCGAGAAAACGACGACGTGAAATCGCGAGAGATAGGGTAATAGATGATTCATACGAAATTGCAGTCTTCGAGCGGTAACATGATCGATGTATCAATTACGATTAATAATTAATTCGCTGCCATGAATGGATTTCAGCTTTTTCTTTTTTTTCTGTCGGACTCTTTGCTTGCAGATGTTATCGGACATTTTCTGTCAGTCCTCGACAGCATCTGCAGGGTCATCGATCCCCCGAGAATGTCGTAAAAGGAAAGACCGGGGTTATTCGAGACACGGCGCGATCGCGCAAGCGCAATATTTTTTCGTTTTTTTTTTTCTATATGGTTCGATAAATCAATTTCGCTCTTTGATAGAAACAAAGAGACGCTCATTATGTTTAATAAAAAAAATTCATTTCCTCGGCAATTTTTTTTTTTTTAATCTTGCAAAGTTCTGAGGTCCAGTGGTTCAAGTTACCCCGGTCTCGTCTAAGGCGTCGAACGATTCGAAGAGAAGGTACAAGGTGACTACACTCTCGCGACCTTCTCTTCACCGTGCCGAGAGCATCACTATTGTACTGTTCTCTGGACGCGCTATCGACAAGATCGGCCTACAGATTGGTTGTCGAGTGGTTTGCGTTGGTTAGACACGATCTGCACGAGGGAACAAAGGCCACAGTAGTCATTCGCGCAAAGCTTTTCTCCCGTATAACTTGCGATCCGCGTAGATGTGGAATTGCTCGGGCGACACTCGGACAAGCGGACGAGTTAAAATTCGTGATATTCGGCGACAGCGCGCGTCAAAGATACCGATAACGTCGAAATCCCGTTCTCCGCGTCTTCGACGACGCGGTTGACTTGTTTACGCTATCATTAGCGTTGCAGAATGCGAACGGTCGATCGTTGGCAAAATGTTTCGCATGGCGGAGAGAGAGTTTAGCATAAAAGTGTAGTAAGGTTGATGGCGATCGCCGAGATGGGAATTGGAAGAAATTGCGAGGATTAGAAACAAACGACGCGAAAGAAGCGGAGACACTTGTTGTGTTAAGGTAAATCGTATATATACGGGAATCACTGGCAATCGCTGAGACTGCAAAGCGAGGTACAAACCCGGCGAGCAGCACCGATTAAGATGGACCCGATGCACCTCTTTACCGCCGAACCAACGATCCCACGATCCACCACGACGATATCGTAATGTACGAAGCGCGAAATCCCAAACGTTCGGCTTGTTGCACCAATCACAAGCGTATATCTGCGATCTTTTTTTTCCGCTGCTTTCCAACGCTCACGGGAGGGCGCACTTTCAAATCGCAATCACCGCGGCGCTGGATAGCTGCGCAGAGACCCTGCCGTGGAGTTTTGAAACGAAACTAAACCGTCGACGAGATATCCAGCTGGGTATTTCGATATTTAGGATATCATACTACCAATCAGCATTGTAAATTTGCATATTATCTCGACTCGTATATAGATGTAAATGTATAGAATATAAAAGGTATAATAATTATGTACATAAGTTTCCCACCGATTCGTGGGAATTCATCGACTCGTGAAACTATATTCACAGGCAATGACTCATTATGTCGCGCGATTAAGGAACAACGATATGAAGAGTACGCGAATGCATTTATCGTTCCAAATTATCCCGTGTGTAAACTTTTCAACTAAATTTCCGTGGTAATTTGTCGAGAAGACAACGACGAAAAGGGATGAACAGCTCTGAGAAAAATCGTTTATCATCTTCCGAAAAAAATCTTCGCGATCGCGGGGAACTATTTTTCTCGGGTTTCACGCCTTCGGCACCGAGCGTTAGCCTCGATGTGCTCGAAGCGCATTTTCCACGAAAAATTGCCGCGCGCGAGAGAACACAAAATCTCAACGGCGCACTTTATTTTCCTCTCTGGTAGCTCCGCGGAAATAGTTACAGTATAGTTACCTACACTTCTTTTAAAAGAGTGACTAACGGCAAAGCCCTACTTGCCCTCCGCGGCTGTGTTGCGCTCGCCGCACAGTCGTTTTGCCAGTCCTGTGTCACCATATTTTTCCGGTTGGTTTGGAGAGGACGATACATTTTTACGAGTATCTCTTACTTTCCGTCTTTACTCGCGACCCTCGCCGCAACCAATGATAAACGGTGCAACTGCACTTTTTTTCAGCCTTCGCCGAGAAAGTCCCTTACGAAAAACCGACCCTTTTTTCGGAAGTACGAAAAAGGAATTTTTGAAAAGGATTTCTTCCGGTTGTTTAAAGTTCGTATCGTCTCGTCACGAGATGAAATGATGGGTAGCATTCGGAAATGGCGTTAAATTCGAAACATTTTGCGTTATTAAAGTTCCTCGGAAAGTTTCAGACGTCATATACTTCAATCAAATTTAGCATTGATCTCGTCGACATTGGAAAAAAACCATTCGGCAAACAAGAATAGCAGAGAATCCGTATAAAACACAGAACAACTATCTTGGGTTTCCTTTCCACGGTCTTTAACTTACTCCCGGTCGCAGCGCATTCAGCGGTGGAAAAAGCTTCGCCTAAATGCATGGAGGGGTTGTTTAGTGGCGTGAATTTGTCACCAGCACGTTCGTTCTCTCCACTCCCTTCTTCTGTATCGGGTTAAAACGAATCCCAGCGGATCCTCGCGCAGATAGAAGAAGTGATTCATTGCCGTTGCTGTGCAAAGTGGAGAGTGGGGAAAAGGTATATCCTTTTTCTCGTTCCGTTTGCACGCGGTGGATGAAGAAGGAAAGTCGAAAAGGGGGGCGGGGGGATGCGGAAGAGAAAGAGAGTGTCGGAAGAAAGGTGGAGAAGAAAAAGAGAGCCATAGGAAACGTAGTTTCAGCTGTGCGCCACGCCGTGGCAGGAAGTAAGGGGCCAAGAGTCAAGAAGATGAACAGAGAGGATAACGCGGGGTTAACGGGAGACGCGAGCGAAGAGATTAGGGAGGCGGTGGCCCGGGGGCGACTGGGATAAATCACCCTCCGGGTCCTGAGCCCGGGTGCTACTTTACCCGTGAACGCTCGGGTCGGGCACGCCGCCGTTGCTACCGCCACCATCCTCGTCGTCGTCGTCGTCGTCGTCGTCGTCGTCGGCTCCGTTGGGCGCGAACGAGAATGAACGAACGTAACCCGAACGAGGAAGCAAGACCGTGAATAACAGTTGAGAAAGACAGAGGTGAAAGCTACTGGTGAGGGAACGAAGCACGGGCTCGCAACTACCTCGATTAATGGCCGAACAAATGTGCCCCGACACATAAGTCTTCCGGCCCATCAATAGCAACGCGGCGTGCTACTGCAGTTGCCAGTTCGCTGAAGGGTCCCCCGACTGTGGCACGTTAAACGACAAACGCTTTTGTAAATGCCGATTTTTTTGCTTTGTACGTGAATCACATTTGTCAATGTTAATGTTATAAACTTCGTATGAGAATGGAAGCCATTTTGAATCGATGTTTTTGCTCGGAGAATCTTCGAGACACGGATAAATTAATTTGCCCTTATTTTCCCTGAGTGTCGCGAGTTTGAAGAGTTAAGCTGAAAATTGGGAGTTAGTTGGATGCGGAGCAATTTTCCAGGAGAAAGCGGAAATTCTCCGAACTTCTTACTCCGCACCATTTCCCTTGCTTCGTGTACCCGAAGACCTCCTTGTTATGTATTACAAGATACACACAAACAAGTTGAGTTCTCGATAACTCAGAGTACAGAGGGTGAGCCGAGAATCATCAGCCCTCTCGTCTGTTCAAACTTGAAAATGCAAATCGTCAAGGGACCGAGAAATTAATTCAAGGGTCTGTTCTACTCTTGACGCATGCGCCCCGCAGTGCGTCGACAACTCGACGCGACTTCAAGTCACTCGGTGACTCAAGCACACGAATCTCTCTGCTTGGTTCCTAATCAAGCTTTGGGCATAGAAGCACCTCGTCGTTGCAAATGCGGACGAGGGTGACGCGAAGGCAAACGAAACCGAGGAGAGAAGCCGATAGGAACGGAGAACCGATACGCCACGTCAACCGATGGAGACGTCGTTTGCAGACGGAGCGTGAAAACGTTCGGCTTACCTGCCTTCACAGACGACAAACATTGAACCCCAACGACCCCCGATGCCTACTGCATTAGCAGCGCTTGGCAGAGTCACCCGATGCGCTCTTCCCGTAATTTTCCGCTCTCTTTGCTACTCCGGCTTGCGATTTCGACCGCAGAAAAGAATCACCTCGTTCATTTCTCGCTTCTTTGCCATCGTATATCGATTCTTTTTCTATTTCATTCTCGTTCTCGTTTTCTCTTCGCGCCCGCGCGCGCGCGCGCCTCATCGCGGCCGTTGGTACACCTCATTCATTTCGATGAGAAAAAGAAGAAAAACGACCGGCGCGCGGCGCGGCTCTTGGACTCTACTGCGTGTAATCTCCACCGGCGTTTAATTGCCAGGCAGAGATTTAGGGCCGAAGGTTTTCTCGCACGTTGAGAGAGAAGCGGCAAAGAGATGGAGAGAGATTCTTCGGTGGAAAAAGGAGAGAGCAGAACTTACTTCGTCTTTACCCCTCGAACTCGGGATCTCGTAACAGCTCCCTCGTTCTTACCCCGCCTCCATCCCCTCGTTCGTTTTGCCATTTAACGGCCAGCTTCCGGTGGTCTCTTTCGACAGAAATTACATTTTCGCTCCGGCAATAATCAATTAAGCGCGAAAGGGGGAGCTGCCGGCGGGGCCCGCGGGCATTCCGCAAGCGCGAGAACACACACTGACGTTACTTTTTATCTTTCTTCGAGATTTTTCGTTACTTTTTTCGAAAATTTTTGGATACTGTCACAAGGGTCGTTTAATGGTGAGCAAATTTTTTTTTTTTTTTTTTTCAACGTATCTTATTGAACTTTATTGGCTCGTAAAGAACTCAACTGGATTTAATGGCGATACGAGTTTGTCCCGCTTTCGAGTCGTTAAAAGTTGGCCGACGGATTTTAATCGTCGGCAAATTAGTTGATTGAGTAACCGAGATATATTCGCCGCCGTACACTTTGTTATCGCATCCCTATCGTGAGAGAGACCTGTGAAATTATGTAATTTCTCATTATTTGTCATTCCGCTCGTTGCAGGAGTTGGGGAGGAGGGGAGGGGTGAAGAATCGATTAAATCCTCAGCTAACCGACGAGAAACGTTCGTTAATTTATCAATGTTGAATATTTGATAAAGTAGTCGTTAATTATATAAAAAGAACGTGAGGGCCGCCGCAGTGTTCTCGCGTGCGGTATAACTGGACTTTCGAATATCCGCCCCAAATCACTTTATTTTATTATTTTTTTTTTTTCAAATTTTTTTTTTTTTATCTCTTTCTACACGTTTTCCGCCGAATTCAATGAATCTGATCGTTTCACGTTAATAAATTCTTCGTTACCGCTTAATTAAAAAATAATAAAGCGTTTTAATGAGTTCGCCACGGCGCGCGGAGCGTTCGGCAAAACGGGGTCGCGGACGAGGCGCTTTTATTTGTGCCGTTCATCAGTCTGCCAGTGACCGGGCCACCTGTTCGCCGGCCTCGGTAAACCCACGAATGCGTTACCAATTTTCAAACTCCTGCGCGAAACCTGAATTTTCGGTAAAATAAATTATGGCACACACACAGCAGGTTTGAACACATCTGTCTGTGATTGGAGGAGAAACACGCGAAGTTATGCAATGGATATGGCGCTCGTATAATATATATCACTCGTGAATTGCTTCGTACGAGATCTCAATCGAGATTCTGGATTTCGTTTTCTCGACTATACGGGTACATACTGTGGTAGGTAACAGTCGTAACATAATTTCGTAACTCGGACGTGTACTAAAACTCCGCGGTGCCAAGCGTTAACTCTCCTCTCTCTGGGCTGCGCGCGCCCTCTCGTTGCGCTGTGTACTTTCACCATCCTGATTTTATTACCGGACTTATACGATTCATAAAATCTTCCGTGAATTATTGCCAACGATGCGAGAGAGAGAGAGAGAGAGCGAGAGAACAAGAATCCGAGAGGCCGTGTATCAACCCCCCGTGTGTGCAAATGTAAATTCCAAGTTTGTCGGGTGAGAGACGGGAGGGAGGGAGGGAAGGGGGGAGAGGGGTTTCATAGATTCACAGAGCTGTGAGATAGAAATGTTGAGAGAGGGAACAGAATTAACTAATATCCTGATAGAGATATTTCTCGCTTTACGCACGTATACAACCATAAATTGTTCTTGTCAGTGCACCTGTTCCACCATCGACTGCGATCTTTATTAACACTTCTGCGCTTGTCGAATGCATCTTTTTGTGATATCGGCGATACTGTTTCATAACTACTTCTACAACGAATTTTATTCTCATTGATTGATACGTTACCCGACAAGGGTGACGTTGCTTGTCACAAGGAACAATACTTTAATTTTGGTTTCTCGTAAAGGAAACTTTGTTTTTGGGAAAAATGCGGGTAACTTAAATAGACGATAAATAACAAACAAACAAAAAAAAATTATTATTATTATTAATATGATTAATAAATATGGTATGAAATTGTTGGATCGTTAAATATGGTTTGACATGTAATTTGACGCGAAACCTTCGAAGCGTTTAGAATTTATGGCATTTTGAATTTCTTGAAAAGTACAAAAGTATCTGCGTTTTGACTCGCGCGGGCGAATTTTTCGGGCGTAAAGTTGAAATACAAGTACAGTATTTTTAAATGAGGTTTAGGATCGCATTTGGCGCAAAATTCACGAAATATTGAACATTAATGGAATTTTTTATATTTTGAAAAAAAAAAAATGTTTTCAGCAATTCCCAACATATATCGATCAATTTTAACTGCGAGTTATAACTGTAATATGAATAATATTTGGAATTCAATTTTCCGTGAACCCGTCACGAAATTCGGAATTCATCGGTATATAATCAAATTTTTTTTAATGCTTGTTTGCGTTATAACTCTTTGAAATTTCGAGATAATGGACTGAAATTTTCAATACGAACTGATAATACGTAAACAAGAGTGCAAAGAGTATTTTACATAATTTTTATTTATTTTCCGTTTTCCGCGAAAATTCCTTCATGGAAAACTAAAATTACCATATGTTCTCATGGAGGGAGCTTCGTGTAAAAATAAAAACAAAAACGAAGAAGCACTGCGCAAAGTCGACTGCGCAATATTTTTTTATGCCATTGCCTTCAATACTGCAATATTTTCTTACATCGTAAAAATATTCAATTACGAAAAGAAACGAGCGAAGAATTACGCTGAATGCGTTTCAATGACGAATCAACGGGATAAAGAGATATCAAAGAATACGATCGATGTATTCCAATAATATTGAATTTCCGTAATACATTCGGGGATGAAGCTTCGTGTAAAATAAAAAAATAAAATAAAAACGAAGAAGCAATGCGCAGAGCGCGACTGCGCAATATTTTTTTATGCCATTGCCATCAATACTGCAATATTTGCTTACATCGTAAAAATATTCGATTACGAAAAGAAACGAGCGAAGAATTATGGTAAATGTGTTTCATTGACGAATCAACGGATTAAAAAGATATCAAAGAATACGATCGATATATTCCAATAATATTGAATTTCCGTAATACATTCCGATGTGTGTGTTTTATGGCAATTGGTCTTCTGCTTTTAGCATAACGTTTATTGTTGCTTCATACAGCGACTGAGGGTCCAGTTGGGAATATAGCAGGCGTATGAATCGCACTGGCTGTGCAATCATACGTAAAACGATGGTTTCGATCGAACGGATAAATTTCAATGCAGAGAGCAACACATCCTCTAATGCTTTCATTATACCGTAGCCCGTGCGTAATTGATTTAATATTAACCCCGGGGGATAGCCGCGGAATTAATTACCCGATGGAAATAGCCTGGAGGCTCACTCGATGTGTTTAGCGACAGGTCACCGCATAACAGGGTAGCGGTATGAAATTTGCATCCATAAATTCGTCGTGTAGTATATGCACACGCTGGAGGGACGAGTGAGAGGGGGGAAGAGAGAGTTAGAGAGTGAAAATGAAACAACAGATCCCTAAAATACATATATATACACGTATATATATATATCTGTATAAATTATGTTCCCGTAGCCATTCGCCGTATAAATTACGGTAAATCATATTTTTCCCTATTTCACGATCGGTAAAAGCGCGAAATGCGCAAAATCATCGAGCCTCGTCAATCCTTGACGCGCGGTTCCTTTAAATCCGATTAACAATGTGTTCGGGCGATTGAGAAATACGCAAAAAATAATAATTATTATATAAAAAAAAAAAAAAAAAAAATATCGTGCAATTATTTTAAGTCGTGAGGTGTGAGATGGCGATGCGTGATAATGAGTCGACTTAGCCGAGCAGCGCTCCGGCACGGGCTTTGCCTGCTTCGAGGGCCAACCGCACCGGCCGCCGCCATCGTGATTTATTTGCAGGCATCATGAGCGTTACTCGCGTATGGCCATTAATTATTTGATTATACGATTACGATAATGCCAGGGCTCTTGGCGCGCTCGCGAAATAAGTGAGAAGAAATAGTGGTGTACGCGTGTGTGTGTATTTCTGAGCGGATGCTGGTATGCGCCGAAGAACGCACACCGGGAGAAGCACTGATGAATTATGTGACAGGTACTTATGGTCAACGACTTTCTAGTAATTAATATATCATTACTATCTTGACATTAAACCATCTCGTAGCTCTTTACCGTCGCGCCCGCAGCATAGTAGATGCAGAAGCGGGTACAGCAGAAGAGACAGAGGAGACCGCGAGAACTAAGTGACTAACCGAGCGACGAAACCGCACACGAACCGCGCCGAGTTTAAGAGCTAAGAATTCACGCTAAAATACAACTAATTGAGAATGCTGTCGAGGCAACTCGAGAGCCCCTCAATAGCTTTAATTAGAAGTGACTGTGGGCGTTTTTTTTTTTTTTTTTTTTTTTTTTTTTTTTTTTTTTTCGTATTAAATGTATAAGTATCGCGAACACGATACGCAATTCGCAATATGTTGAAGTACAACACGCTATATGGTTGTTATAGTTAATAGAAGCGGAAAAGTCGAATATGAAATTTCTGCTGAACAGAGCCGCGATATACCGAAAGAGCGGCGGGAGCGCCGGGGGAGGGCAGGGGGCGCAACGAGCACGAGAAGACGGCGGGGGCACGATATGTTTCTATATTCATATCGCTTGCGGAATCTCGAGCGGTCTCGCCGACCGACGGTAATTAATGCTAGTGAGGTAATCCGTATGAAATTTAATGGCCTCTGGGTTCGCTTCTATTGCACGCACGACCTATTAAGGCACTGGAAGTTGCAAACTTCTTTAATTCACGCACGCACTCCGCCGCATCGTAATGTACAATTAACGCGTGTGGGTTAAGTAAGTTAAATATTACTTGTGTACTACATTGAACCGACGTTTCGGTATTTCAACGACATTATACTGATATTATACGAGACTCTGGTGCATTAAATGCAAAATAGATTCGCGTGAAATTATGCGTGACGCGTAATTTTTGCGCCTATTCATCGGCCCCCGGAATATATCGGCGAAAAATCTAAGCGGATAACCCACTTTCAGCGATGAAAAACAACGCGATAAATTAGTTGCACAAATTTTTAGTTCGATAAAGTACTTCGATATTGGGATATCGCGTCGGCGATCGATAGTGAATGAAGACAAAGTTGCGAATTAAGCAAATTGTTTGACAGTTTTCACGCCCATATTCTTTAATGCGGCGCGATATACGATATATATGACAAGAAAAAAATCAAACTGTTGACATTAATTAAATCAGATACGGTGCAGCGGGAGAATAAATATAATATTTTATAATATGCACTGTACTTTCTATTACGCTTGAATAAACGATATTGTAACGCGCGGTATCTCGAATATTTATTATAAGCGTTTAGTTCGAAGATTTTTTTTCTTTTTTTTTTTTTTTTTCGAAGAGATTTTATGCCTTTATCGAGAAATCGGGTAGAGATGATAAATTAGCTACACATAAATTTCTCTCGAATACACAACTTGATCGAAAACATCGACAGGCCGATTCGAGAACTTCCATTTATAATCGACAACGATCGGTGAATATAACTCGACGAATAATACTTCGTGAATGATATATCGCAAGAAGGAGAAGAAGAAGAAGAAGAAAAAGAGCGTCGACCATAATTCATCGCCGTTGGGAGACAAAGGATCGCTCGGGATAAGATTCTCGTTGACGAAGACGTACAACTGTTTTCGACGTCTCGACAGGTAGATAGATTTCCTGAGGCAAAGGGACAGCCGGCTTGTTAGCGAACCCGTATAGTTAAATGCCAGACGCAGAGAACGTCAACAGGCGTACGCCGGCTTTAGCGGACGAGTCACATAGAAGTATAGAGAGACAAGCGTCCATTTATCGTGAAGCTCAGCGTTGTACCAAACTGAGACATTCGTCTCATAACTCGTCAACGCATAAGGTCGGCGGCCATTTTTTTTTCGCTTAACCCCTTTCCTACGGGCCGCTTGACCGACAGACGGTACAGCATTTCGATTGAGTCGAAAAACGTGTTTTTATTTTTTTTTTTCGTATATACGACGATCGTCTCATCGTTTTTGCTCCGTCATAAACGCAACACGCGATTGCATATCACACGCGGGTTGATGCTGCGATTCCTATCGAAGAAACTTTGCTTTTTCGAACTGAACCGAGAGGCCTCGAGGATGCTATAACGTTCCGAGCAACGATCGTAAATTGGTTACTAAGTTGCGGCGAATGAAATCTTTTCCGTGTGTATACATCGGTCTATATATGTACGTAATATACATATATATATGTATACGTATGATGCCCAACGGTTATTATTATACCGATTCACCTATACCGGGAATGCAATCAATTTAACAAATTACAACCCCCGGGAGATAAGTGAAGCCCATAATTATGGCTGAGCGTATGAAGACAGATGCGTCGGGTTATTTTCACCGCAGAGTATAGAGAACGTCCATCCAGTCGATGAGGTAAACACAAAATTCGCGTGAGCCGCAAGAGAAGTAGAAGGAAACGAGCGAAGAGAAAACATGCTAATACTCAACCTATCACCGATCCCCCACAATGTTTCGCAAAATTATCTTGTGGAAAACGTCGTGAACTCTGTTGGATATTATCGCCGTCCACTGAGACGCCAACAATCTCCGGAGTTATATCGTCGTCTTGGGTGTCTTGGTGTGAGAGTCCTCTCTCGCCAACGGGCGAATTTTCTTTATTTTTTTTTTCTTTTTTTTTTTTTTTTCATGCAACTTTCCCTGCTTCGAGCAAAAATGTTTCCCGTTCGCGATATCCACACGCGCGTTTTACACGTAAACCGCGGCATGCGCAGTGCATAATGTCACTGTTCGAATGAGTACGCGGTAATGAGTTTACACAGTTACGAAATGGCACGACGTCGAGTTATCCACGTTTGCCGAGATACGCGAAATCATCCACAAGATTTCGTTATTAAATATATATATTTCGATGAAAAATTTGCACGAACAGGTCGTAGTTGGCGAATAAACATTTCGTTGCCTTTACCACCACGAGGGGGCAACCGAGAGGAACTTTTCGATATCGCGGCGCTCGCATCGCGCGAATGCAAATCAAACGTTGTCCGTATTTAAGATTGTAAGAAACTATTTTTCCTTCGGAAATTTTAGCCTCGTGGGATCGCGCGATAGGCGTCTAATTATTTATACTTTGTAGACATTATGTTGTTGAATTTATATTTACAAATTTTCACGTTTGCGCGTTACGATGTTGCGGCGCAGTTTGCGGCAAAGACGAATGATTTATCGCGCGAACACCGGTGATGTTTGAATCATATGTTATTTTTGCCGCGTGTGATTATACCGCAAAGTGAAACAGTTGTTAATTAATTGTGTAGAATTAATATAAACCGAAGAATTAATTTTCGATAAAATTATTCATACGTTGTTCATTCGTGATTCGTTGAAAATGGGTGCATGAAATTAGCTACAATCAGCGAAAAGTCACGCATGCGCACGATGCGTTAATAGCCCATTTTTTTTCTCGCCGTTTTTGTTGCGCGCGGCTATTTTTTATCCGCTACTTCGGCAATCGCGAGGATTCTTTTGCCGATCCGACAAAGATTGCGACCGCATATCGTACTTTGCAAAGATATGCGCGCGCATCGCGCGAGATTTCTCGGCGAGAGCGCACGCCGTTAATCATCCGGTCTCCGTAGTCATGATCGGCAATCTAATTATCCGCGGCGACGTAAAAATAATGACTATCGTGCATTTTATTAATCTGGTTCGTTCGAGGCAACGCGCAACCGCGAGAGAGAGAGAGAGAGAGAGAGAGAGAGAGGGAGAGAGAGAGACACAGAAAGACCTCGCATCACGGTGTATGCGCGAGAGACCTCGGTGTAAATAAGAGAAATTCATTAAGCATTTAGCATTTAGTATCTACAGTTACACACCTTCGAGGTATAACATTCCAAGGGGGGAAACACAACCAGTTTGTGTCGGCGCGGTCATATAATATCTTAATCTGACGATCTTATCGCCGGGCATTAAGTTGAAAATATATGGAAGTGGTTTTAGTGTCACATAAATTAAGATTAGTCAGTCGGCACTTGCCATTAACATTTGCCATTAAGGCTATTAACATTAATTATACGTACGACTTCCACGCTGTAAGCAGCATTACAAACATATTTTATACACTCTTTTATCTATTCAGTGAAACGACTAGATTTTTTTTTTTTTTCAATTTTAATCTTTCGATGCTACTCGACGTTACTTAACCCTCCTGTTAACCCCCCGCGAGTACTTTGCTTCCGGATGATTTTAATTTCTTCGAAGCTCGTGAATTGGATTACGAGAGATTTTACAGTAAAAAAAAAAAAAAAAAAAAAATTACGATTACGCGATGTTCTCGAACCGAACTGAGACTAGAATCTTACCGCGTATACATTCAATCCTAAAATTATTAACCAATCTCCCGAGTATTTCACAAAAGTTATTTCATTCGCATAAAGCACGAAGCGTACAGAGGAGAATATAGAAGCGGTAACTAGATACAGTGTAGCATAATAGTTATAAAGCTGCATCGGGCACACGACATTCGCCCCGTGCCGACCTTTCGAGTTACAAGAGAAGCTAACCCTGCATACCTTTGTACCAAGTAAATTAGACGTGGTTTACTATCGCGATAAAGCCGACGTCACGTACAATCGTGTATCTAAGTTGTTATATCCTGCAGGGAGCGAGACATCAAACGAAACATCTTTCCCTGTCACGCATAGCGGTATATATATATATAGGTATAAAGCGCGACAGCGAAACTCGAAAGTCACGTCAGTCGGTACACTATTTCGTTCGGTGAATTGTTTATATTTAGATACTCGTCGAAGAAGAGAGTAAAAGATGCTTAAATGCATATATAGACGATGCCATACGTGTGCCGATATCCGTATAATTACGAGAGACTCTTAAACCACACAGCAATGACTCGCGATCGTTATTTCTCGAGAGAATGAAAGATGGTATGCGTCTCGATATACCGGACACTGTATATGAAAATTCGCCCGTGATGCGCTTCTCTCGATTTCTCACACATGCGCACAACGATGCGCGCGGCTTATGGCACGAACATCAGCATCAGAAAAGCCCGCGAGACTCTATAACTTTTATATTATCCGAATATAGTCGGGAGACACGATGGGAATGAGAACCGCGCTACCGTCCGTGAATTTACGATCGCGTACCTTTTACTGTCATTAGCATATACTCGAAATATATCTTAATTTTACAATCGCGGCATTACACGAAGATAGTATAAGGGGAGTTGATATACGATCTGTGGTTGGGATGCAATAAAATAACCTCGCCAACGCGCTTATATACCTACGGGCCACGATAGCGCCCCGAAGATATTGCCTAACCTACCCGTGCGCTTCCCCGCGCCACCCCTCCGGGCGGAGCTACAACCGCGAGGCGTTTTAAGTACCCTACCCGTAAATACGTAGAAATATATCGGAGACACTCGTAAAACGGCCCATTCATGGCTTTTTTTATACATCACCGAGAATGTACACAACTTTCGATCTATCCGCGTCGCGCGGAATTAAGATAATCAAACGGAAGATCAAAAAGCGCTAAAGCAATAAATAATGAATCATGAAAATTCCACGAAGAGGTAATGGCAAATAAGTGGTCGCCTTACCTCTCGAGTGTGTGACAAAGTTATTGGGTCATTAGGACCGCAACTGAACGAAAGACCGCGAGACGATGAGATCAACGATATTTTCAATAAAACTCTTGTGTCTCAGCGGATAGCAAACATTATCGGTAATAAATTTACCGACTGTATGCATCATTTTAGTTTACGAGATTGAAACTCGCAACTTTTTCACAATTTTACGGAGGAAATTTATCGCAAAGCGCTCAAGCAATAAATAATTAATCATGAAAATTCCGCAAAACGATAATCGGAAAATAATAACGATCTCTCGTCTCAGCGAATGGCAAACATTATCAATAATAAATTTGCCGACGATATACATAATTTTATTTTATAAGATCGAAATATCGACATTTTTCATAATTTTACATTAATTTTCGAGAAAATTTATAAATCGCGTAATAATACGCGGATTTTATTAATTTCAGTGGATATCATTTATCCGCGTGATTGGCAGTTACGCGAGATAAAAAAAAATTAAAAAAAATACCACAGAAGATTTATCCTAACGCAACAGTCAATGAATTTTACGACACGCGCTGCAAAACTTTCATTTACGATGCGCACTTTGTAATTTATTAAATTTTCGCTTACGCCTTTGATACACGAGTATAGTTCGGACGCGTATGTTGCGCCGAGACAAATTATATAACTACCGAGTTATCGCGATAAATTTGCAATTTGTTATTTCCGCATATGCAAACGAATGATTGTCGTTGATTAATGCAAAACACGGAATATATACAATATGTGTTCCGCGTTGATCTTTGCAAGATATGCACGCCTATCAGTGTCACTTACAATATAGCAAGATGTAGTGGTATTCGAGTAAAAAATTGCCGGTCTGCATTATCGGGATACGCTTTTGCCGCAGTGACAGGTTGGAAACAAGGAAATTATAGCCACCGAGAGACCTATCATAAACTTCTCCGCGTACAATTATACACTCGTGAGAGTAAATTACGTCGATACATTACGAGAATTCCGCGTAAGTATAATTTTCTCGTGGTTAATAGACGCTCGGACCTCTGGTTTTGGCCACAGGTATTAGTTTGGTACGAAGCCAACGTCGAGTGCACGCAAAGCCTTCTATATCTACTAAGCCGTCACGAATAGTTTAACATAATGCATTCGACGAACTCTATCATTACATCGTAGACGAATATCATAGACCGCCCACTTAAATAGCCCCCCGTATGTGTGTTGCTGATTACAGTCCGCGCGAGATAAAAAAAAAAAAAAAAAAAAAAAAATATCCATGCGAAACGTGTGAAATCGTTACGAGTGCGCGATCGGCGAGCGTATCAACTTGTGTAAGACATACGGAGATACATATGTATATATATATATATACATATTTATCGGGGTACGATGTAACTTTGTAATAATTCGAGGTATTGCAATAAATTACCGGCTTGTGCAACGGCTGCCTGAAGTGACAGGCGATAGATTTCTCGGTAAGGTCTCGTTGCACGCGATAATAATATTCAGCCGATTTGGGTTCTCGGGAATGGCACTGCGCCGAGTAGTGATCGAGAGTCATTATTCTTATCGGTCGACGATCTAATTGAGTGGATCGAACGGAATATAAACTATATAATATATGTATATTCTCTACCTGCGCGCTGTCCTGTTATATTGGAGACTGTTAATTAATTATTAAAAATGAAATAGTTATACGTTGTCGATACTCCGTAAATTCGGAAATCTCTCGTTTCGCTATACATCGCGGGATTTACGTGTGTATATGTACGGTATCTCGAAATTTCGCTATACATCGCGGAATTTACGCGTGTGTGTGTACCGTATCTCGAAAATGTATTACATTTAAATATGATGCTGAAATACGAATTGAAATGGCGCCGTATCCCGTCACGCCGCGCACCTGTTCACATGCATACGCTGAAGTGCTTTCGACAATGTTGCACCGATCCGCTACGCGAGTAAACAGCGGCCTTTCGCGGACAACCATCGAACAAATACGCAGCATTGTGCGACTACACGTAAAACATTCGTTAGCTTGTTGGACGAGAGGTTATATCGCTGTAGGGACAAATACTGAATACGCAAAACCTACGCGTTGTTCATGAATATTTATAAGATTCGGTAAACATATAAAAGCAAATGTTTGCGCAAAAACTTCATGGTTTTACGAAAACGTAAATAAAAAATTGTTTTTTTCTGATATTTGGATACCGAGTTACACGAGAATCATTGAGCTGCGAGTAAAATACGTTCAGACAATAAGTTTTGCCAAAAATTCGCTGACTGACTTCATAAATTTCCAATATTCGCAATTTTTTTATATTTTTAAGGTGACGCGAAAAATCATTTTTAGATCGAAGGAATTCTCATATTATACTTTCAGAGTAATTTAACGGTGTTAATATCGCAAAAAAAATACCATCTGAAGGAAGAAACATATTTTGCATTTTCTCATTTTTAGATCGAAGAAATAAAAGTCAAACAGAGAAAAATTGGTAAAAAATGCGCAAACATCTTAAAACAGCTATAAAGTCATGAAAAAAAAAAAATCTTCAAAGTCAATCGACTTTTTCTTAATATTAGACGATGCGTCAAACATTGTATTCCGTTTAATCGATCATTAATCGTTTCGCAAAATAATCCTTCATCTTGAGTTTAATTCGCGTATATTCCGTTGCGTTATCGTTTCGCAAAATCGTCTTTTATTCTGAGTTTAATACTCGTATATTTCGCCACGTGAAAAAGTCAGACGTTAATAAATATGAATTGATCGGTCGCGGAGTCATCCGACGTATGAAAAGGTATGATGTATGAATATATCGATAGTGAGTAGCAGTCACGCCGACATTGGTATATTCTCTCCGCTTCTGCTTTTCCTCGTGGATAGCCGACGCGGTAGTGAATACCTAATAATATTGGAGTGTCAGCTGTCGAGCCGTAAGAGGAGGGGGTGGGAGGGGGGGAGGGGAGGAAACAACGTAAAACACGAAGACTCTTGGCGTTCCCGCGGTAATAAAATGCATTTGTGGCGGCGTCGGCTAACCTGACAGCCAATATGGCTCTCAGCTTTACGATGGATGGAACAGGACGGCTACGAAGTACATATGTACGGCGAATACGCCGGAGAGCGTTGAATTACTGCTCATACCCCCGTTCGCGGTTCTCTACAGCTCAGCTTCTACATCTACAATATACCATCCTTTCTGTCTCTTCCTGCGAACTATCGTATTCGTGCGCGCGATCTATAGCCTCCTATGACTGGGCTACAAACTAACCGCAACGACGAAAGTTCCTGTCGTATTCGAATATTTATCGACGACGAGATACCAATAACGAAATTGGCTTCGCGATCGTGCGCAAAAATTGGCAAAAGAAATGACAATTGAAAATTTAGGTTTCCGTCGTGTATTTCAAAACCGAGAAGTTACTGTGAAACTTTGATCCTGGGTTAAGCATCTTCGACGAAATAAATGTTACGAAGATAATAAACTCGATGCCTTTATGACGCGCGCGATTAATTTAATAAAACACGTGCGGTGGTAGTTTTTTTTTTTTTTTTTTTTTTTTTACACGGCAAGTATTCCGTTCATATATAGGATTGCGCAAGGTGCAGCGGCAAAGGGTTCACCTCGTCGCTAAAGAATTTATGCGCCAATATACTGTTAGCCCCCGAGCCTCGGGGTCGGCAACTCTCGGAAGGCTTTTAATGAAATCTACAACGTCCGCGCGGGTATGCGAAATAAATAATTTTACGGGATCTCTCGTCTCCGTTGAATGGGCATTAGAAGAGGTTGGCGAAACGTGCGCAGGGGTTAACCGCACGCTGACCGTTCGACCCAAACCCGCCTCGTTGCTTTGAAACACGCGAGAGTGGTTAAGGCTTGCGGCTAAGTAGATAACGTCCATGTCCGATCAGACGAAGCTACGATCTCTCGACTCCGTCTTTCACTCAACGCTTGTATCTCTGTTGGTTGTAATTTAAATCGTCGTTTTCATTACCGAACCTCCCAAGTTATCCGCAATGATGACGTTGACAACGTATTCGAATCTCCGCGGTACTCGTCAGTGGAAAGACGAAGTGTAATGAAAGAAACTTTAAATTGCACACTTCGCTTCTTTGCTTTACGTTCGAAAGATTTATTTAAATCGATATTCGATATATTTATTAAGCAATATTCAGTTTAAATGGTCATTTCGTCTATTTTTCGATACCTATATGAGCGGATATTTCATATTAAAAATAAAAAAAATTTAAATGTAATTAAACATTTATTTTAATTCCGAGTCTCGAATTACGATTTAAATACTGTTAATTAAATGATGAAGCAGCATTCAAGGCTCAAACGTGAGATGTATACGAAGCGAATAGTACGTAACGAGTGTTTGACGTGTACGAAACACCATTAAGAACACGTATAGAGGGTTAAGCGCGCGCTCGTCGGCTCTTTTGATTTTTTTTTTTTTTTTTCGATTTATTTTACCGACAAGCAATACACGCGGAGTCTCAACTCCGATGGGAGTAAGAAGAGACGACACGAGCATCGAATATCTTCGGGATCGTCGACGAGGTAAAACAACGACAAGAAAATTAATTCCTTCTTCGACCGCGGCGAGTGAGTGCGTTCAGTATACGAGTTATATATGTAAGTGAAAAATAAAATATAAAAACTGAGGTCTCGTAAAGTTTTTCGGTTGTCTCTTGACGTTAGTCAGTTGGATCTCGAATCGCGCGCGTTTCTCGTCTTACGATCGTCGCATGCCTCGCAAATCTCGTCGGTTCTTTTTAACTTCGAACGATTTGAATAGATCTGCCGAAGACATAGCAGGGCATCGCCCAGCGAGACCTTCGACGTTCCTCGCGATGTTCATACATTCCCCGAAGCTACCGCTCTTGCAACAGCGGCGTGGTGATACTTTAAATTCTTTATTGACAGCGATTTTGATACAAATTCATTGATTCCTTGTTTTTTTTCAATTTTTTAAAAATTTGATATATATATAAAAAATCTTACGCGATCTTTTATTAAAAGCGGAATTTTACGTTAAGCGGATTAATTTTTGTTAAAAGCCGCGGAGATTTTGGTTGCCAAAATTTGATTGCGACGCCCATGTGGCTGACTGGACCCGCGACCTTCGAAATAGTTACCGCCGGTATGCTATATATAACACAGCGGTAGCCGATGCAGAGAATCAGTTACAGTGAGCTTCTGTTCGGAGTCCAGAGACTGGAAGTATTTCGGGGGGGTCGTCGGTCGAAGAAAGGGCCGAAAGTGAATAAAGGGTCCGCAGTAGTGGCGTTGGGATAGCGGCAACTGTTGGGATTCGCGTTAGCTATACAGTAGTGTTACACATATACAACGCGAAGGGATCGAAGAAACGACGACAACGACGACGAGAAGCGATCGGCCAGAAGGACTCGCGGCGCGGAAGAACCGACGGCGAGCGTCGGGGGCCCTTTAGGTAGAGGTATATATACGCGAGCGGCCTGTATACGAGCCGATCGAGCCGCTAATTCATTGCGCGATCCAAACTCAAAGGGGAACCCGCGAGTCACGCGGGTACGCCGAGGGATGCTTGGATACTATCCGCGATGCTTGGCTCGTCTCTCCGACAAAGGAAGTTGTTTATCCTTACGCTACGCGCCTCAAGATGGCCGGCCGTCCATCAATCAACGTGGGGTAGACAAGCAACGGGTAAAAAGAACCGCAATTACCTGTTCTCCAAGAGCGCTTCAACGCGCGTGCGCGAGAGAGCGCGGTATCTTGAGTTCCGAACGTTCGAGAGAGAGAGCGATCGGAGACTGATCCGCTACCTCGTAGCCTAAGTATCGTCGAATGCGTCTTCGTTGGACGTCTCGTTGATCGTCGACGAGCCATCGACGGACTTCGAGTCCCTTCCGGAAGTCTCGTCGATCCGTTCAAAACGCGACCGACAGACAGGCCGATCGTCGTTCAATGGACATATACGATCGGTTACCGGTGGAAAACTCTTATTTGGTAATTAAGAGCACCAGCCTGTTTCCAATTACCGACAATCTTTGAGGAGCAGGAAGGACTGCTAATTTCACCCAACTGATTTGCTACCCTATCTTTTTATGGTGCAATACGACGTGACGAGCAGTGTGTCGCGCCGTTCAGGTCTTTCTGTACCGAGCAATTCAGCGTGTGCGCCTATTAGACAAGCGCTTATTTGGTATTCATTATCCGTTCGCGATTTAATTATCCAATGGGGGTAAACGGTTGTGGAACTCAATCGATACTCGCGAAGAATTCTGGAGCCGTCGCTTGAATTCTCGATGTACACAAGAAATAACAGAATTCGATACGAAAACAGAAATACCCGGAATAAGGCAAATAAACGTTTCAAAAAAGGATCTCTTGGCTGACTTTTTGTTTGAAATTCCGTCTGGGGTTTTTTTTTTTTTTTTTTTTTTTTTATAACGAAAATGAATTTCGTTTTATCGTAAATCAGTTAGATATTTACTTATTTCGTGTATACGGACTTTCGAGCCATTCGATCTATCGTTACGATCGAGTTATCTCGAACTCAACTTTATCTCGAATTAACGTTCGTGATTTACGATTCGACTGTAATAAAACATAAAAGACGGAGATAAAATTGAAAGGGGGAAATCGTGGCGGTACGGTTGACTTAACCGACGGCGACGACGACTACGAGAACCACGAGACCCATACGGTGCGATGCCGATATAAGCAGAAACAGAGATCGCTACAGACTGCAATGAAAACGAGGGGTGGGGAGGGAGGGAGGGGGGGGGGGGTATCGGTAGCGGACAACGAGACAGGCTGACAGCACGGTAGCACCGGGGAACGTCGGGGCAAACGCGGCTGGGCAATGGCACGCCACCGCGTATCCGGACTGACGACTGTATCGTGGTGCATGTGCCGCCGGTTGTGCGCTCTCCTACCGCGGTGCACGCTGCAACGCCATCATAAATCAGCGTAATTAAAATGCCTGCCGACGAATATATTTCAGACTCTATACGCCACGCTTGAGTGTTCAATTCGCGGTACAATTGAATCACTGAGTTTTGAATTATAATTCCGAGCGGTCTATGTTACAAATAAATCATTACGATTTCGGTAAATTTTTCGTTACAGCAACAATACGAAGGTTACTAAAAATCGATCGAAAAAAAAAAATTTCGGAAAAATTGTTGAAAAATTTCCTCGATAATATTCCCGTTCGATAGTTAAACTACATCGACGTCATTGAAATTTTGAATAAGTTAAATCCGTCAAAGGTCAACCAGATAAATTTTTCTCGATTAATCAGTTTTCGGTTCGGCAGTTCAAGACCGCCGGATTAAACGCTCATTACCCGAATATGTGACCTGTAACGTCACATTCATAAAAATACAAAAATCGATATGGATATTTCCGCGCAGAATCGATGCCACATATCTTCGTATAGTTACTCATTTGATCATCTCGAAAATTAAACAATCTTCGTAGTAAATAACCCTATCGAATCTCATCTCGCGTACGAAAAAAAAAAAAAAAAAATTGGAGGAACATTGCTGAAATAACCCTTATGCTTTCGGTTGCACGTAGCAGTCACTGCCGGAGTATAGGGAGCGGTGTATAAAGTAGTCATCCATAAAAAGGGGAAAACCGGACGCGGTGCGGCTCGTTTATTCGCTCGTATACCACACATATCTACACGCATACAGAAGTATATATGTATATAATGTACCCAAGTAAATTCCCCGCAGGGGTATAGTATATACGATGAGATGAGTAGCCATGCAGCATACCCTCGAAGCATAAAGAGCTCTCGTCGAGCACCCGACGATGTACACCGCCGTTGGGCATTAGCAGCTCGAAGTGGTAGTCCACTTTTTTTTTTTTTATTTTTTTTTTTTGGTGTTGTTGCTTCTAGTCCCTCATCGACGAGAGACGAGAGACATTGCCATTGCTGAAGCAGGCAACAGCGCAAGCTTTGGTGGTGGCCCGCTGTCCCGACGCACGCACGTTCTCGTGCTACCTGACCAAACAAGTGCTAATTACCGTCGGTGAGGTGAGCACAACCGCCTCACCGTTGCGATGGTATTGCCATGTATACGTGTATTCGTGCGCGTGACGAGTGACGGGCACGCAAGATACGTAATTCATGACTTTATTACGTGCAGAACAGAACAGCGGGAGATGCCCCTGCGCAACCCCTTCCCCTTTCCTCCCTCCCGCCCTCCTCTCGCGTAATGCCCCGTCGACGACGAACGACGACGCCGGCGAAGCTGTGACGACGAGTTTTTGCACTGCCGGTGGTGCGGCCAACGTACCCTGTGGGACGCGCTTCGTGCTAAAGGGCCTCATATAACGATGCCAGCGGATACCGGAGCATACAGTGCAGTATACTGTTTATTGCGGTTTCCACACTCGTCTTTACGATCTTTTTTGGTTTTTTTTTTTTTTTTTTTTTTTTTTTTTTTTTTTAGGGGATGGAAGGGTTTATGTAATAGGGATTTTGTAACATTCCGTTTCGAATTGGATTATTGAAACTCGACGTGAAACAGCGCGTAGCGAGATTCGAAAATCATGAACTAAACCTATAGCCCGTGCCGATATGTAATTTCCGATTTAGCAATAACTCACGTGGACAACTTTGGGCTAACGCCGCTGTTGCTGCTACTGTTCTGTGACGCTCGCCGATATAATGCCGCTTTCATTTCCGCAACGTTATCCTACGAATTTCCCGAAACGTCAGGAAATTTATAGTCATTTGGAGAATGATACAATGCGACGCTATCGAATCTAATGCTGTTCACGAGGGAATTCTCTATTTACGATTCCACACTGGTGGCGAAAGTTACTCTACCAAGAATTTAAAAAAATATAAAGAAATTTCACGTGCACGCGATCTCACGTCGAACGAGTCGTAGCTGTGCTCATTGCGTTTATCGACATCGCGCCATCTCTGGCGATTAATAGCGACGATGGAAGAATTTATTACGATGACACGAAACGTACTGGGAATGCGCGATTGCCTCGATCGTCAACTTTCTAACCGCAACTGCCCGTATTATAAATTAAAAAAAAAAAAAAAAAAAGTCTGATATAAATCGGTATATATAATTTGTTGATGGATTATTTATTTGAAATTCCATCAATTCAAGGAATGTTCTTAAAAACGAAATTTTCAATTGATCGTAAAAAATCGAAATTTTTTTTATCGATCCGTGTAAAAAAAAAAATTATAAAAAAAATCCGATATAAATTTGGATATATAATCGGATGTTAGGTAATTTTTTAAAAATTCTGTTTTTCGAAGGATTGTTGTTGAAAATTAAATTGTCATAAATTGATCGTAAAAAAAATCGAAAATTCTTTTAAGCGATTCGTATTTCATCGTTCCGCGGGTTAACGCATGACGTTTTACGGATAATAATTATGCATGACGGTTAACCGGCGATTCTCTGAATATTGTATAAACAAATGTAAAATCATACGTTTCCGAAAGCGGTGACACGTTCCCGCGATACGAGATAATTCCGATCGCAGTGTGCAGAACGAAGCCGTCGGAGTTTTGATGCATCGAGATTTTCCGCGCGTCGTTGGTGGGCGGGTTGGGGGAAGTACAATATATTCCATGAATAAAACCACCGAGTATAATGACACATTTGTTGGCGAAGCAAATGTACATTGTGGGCGGTGATGATATACAACATATGCAGAAGGTCTCTCCCCGCGGAAGGGGGATTCTGAACAAACCGATCTTCTACCTTCTTCTGGCACCCCTTTTTTTTCGAATGCCGATGCTGCTCACCCTTTGCGAGTCTCGCCCTCTCCCACCCCCTGACTCTCGCATTGTATCGTTCGAACCCTTCAGCCAAGTGCTGGAGCGATGAAATATAATGGTCGTGCATCACCGATTCATATCGCCTCCCCCCTTTTTTCCCCTCCGGCAGAACCGTAGTGATGAAATATAAAATGTTACGATGTCACAACCCTCTATCGGGGACCTGTCACACAAGTTCAATACTACTTTAATACATACGTGATGCGAAGAGCTGCGTTATACGAATAACATGCGAGTGCCGCTCGATTTCATCGTAAAAAAAAAAAAAAAAAAAAAAAAAAAAAAAAATTGAACATTCATTTTTTTTACGCGGTCGTATTTTTTTGACAAATGTCATTAGTCGTAATATTTTCATTTTGGCTGATTGAGACCTCAATTAACTCGGACCGGACGAAGGTCACGTATATCTCTTGAAAACATCGAAAAACAAGCAACGATACTTGACGAATAGATTTTTCATTTCCTGTGTCGTCTCTAGTTCTCCCGACATTTTTAGATTCTCATTTTCATCAGTGTTTTAAATTGGAAAAAAGAGAGAGACTTTGGCCGTTCAACAGTTCGAATAACAGCATTGCACAATCAGCTACGATATCACAAGACGCGCGTGTAAATGTTGTTACAAGCTTCGTGAAGAACTCGCGTACCTTGACATCGAACGAGTGACATCGACGTAAACAAATGACGACGGAGTATCTAAGAATAGGGCGTTTTTTTTCAGCGTTTCCAAGGTTCTTCGAGTCTTTGTCACTCGTCGCGGACAGTGCCAACGGTGTCTTTTTGTTTTTGTTTTTGCGAGAAAACACCGCGGCGCTCGTTGGCGACAAGGAACGATAGCGCGAGGCAGAGAAAGCTTAACGACAAATAAATGACGTCTAATGACGGAGGTTGATGGGAAGAGGGTAGCGAACGAGGCGAGAGAACGAGCGGGTCACTCGTCGAGTATGTCTCCTCCGTGTCACCGAGGGAAGCTCATTACCTTCGTGTCTGCCGTGGCAAATGCCATTATCACGGCAGTAGCACGACCCGCGCTTGTCACTCAGCCGCCGTCATCCTTTGGGCTCTAGTTGATGTCGCGCGTATCCCTCGTCGCTCGTCGTCTCTTGGTAAACGTGAATTCTGTATTGCTACCGAGCAGCAGTAACAGCAACGGTAATGCAGTCACTCGTAATAGATGGAAACATAGCGATTAAGGGAACGAACGTTGTTCGTGAAGCAAATTCGCGTTAACGTCGTCACGCGTATCATCGAACATTTGTGGAAAACTCGAATGAATATTGGAATAGTTTCGTTCCAACTTCATTTTTTATTTTTTTATATATCTCTCGAAATATTATGTTTTTATTCAATAAAATTAGCAATAAACTGAAAAATATTCAATTTTTTCACGATGTATTTTTTAACTCCCATTAATTCAATTTTATTATTATATATTTTTATTCATTCGCGTATTTTTTTAATTATTGTACATTTTTTTACATTTATGCATGAAAATTTCGAAATCGGTAGATCTAAAACTCCATACAAATAAAAACAAAGTTCTTCGCGTCTTGCCAGTCGAGGGATTTTCGCGCGTAATTATGATACCCTTTGGGAGGTTCGTTCTCGACGTTGTATGACGATAATATGTAACAAAAGTCAGAATTCACACAGCGTAGATGATTTTCAAGAATAATAGCGAAGATTTCAAGAAGAGTGACGTTTCCCTGTAAAGCCCCGAGTTAGACGCCGGCTGTTCGCAGATCGAGTTACGCGATATAGTGCACCTTCCGCGGACTAAATAGTATAAGAGAGTCCCGATAAAATCGCGACGTGTCTCGCGCCCCTCGTGTACTTAAAACGAGCGACGAGTTATATTTCCGCGACTCCTACCGCCGATTTCTTCCGTGATTCATTGCCGCGGCCTCTTTTTTTTCTTCTTTTCATGGAATTAATACGAAGAAAATGTTTTTTATCTTTTTTTTTTATTTTTTTTTCATAGCGATAATCGCGAAGTTAGCTCGGCGCGGCGTGTGGAGCGTCAGGCGATGACGTTCGCGGATGCTCACGCGATTTTTATATTACATTATGTACACTAGGAAAACAATGCCTGATTATAAGTTATGCTATTGTAAGGAGAGCCGAGACCCAGATAAAGAGAGCGTCGAGATCGGCCTCTCGGAATCGCGCTATTATAACTCTTCGCGGTACTTGCAACTCCGGAGCGCAAGCGTTACATCGTTGAAGGACTTTCGTTACATTGTTCTCTACATTAGCTCACGGTTAGTTAGTATAAATCATAGAGCGCGATAAGCCACGGATTATACACACGATATACACACGAAGGCTCTCCCCGCGTGCGCCCGGGTGTTCTCTTGCGAGGCGCATTTTCTAGTTTTGCAAGTCTAATTCACTGCTAACACCCGTACATTAGATGGAAACTGTATTCTCGCACCTCCGTGGAACACGCCAAGTGTACCTCGCGTGTAATTGAAGAAAAATAAAAATAAATTACATTCATTTTCACGAAAAAAAAAAAAACAAAACAAAACATATTTGTTTCCATCATCGTTACGACGAGTAACAAATGGAGTCATAACTTCGCAGACGCTGCCTGTGGTTTATGCGTGTACCGTGACTTTGACAAATGTTAAATTAAAATCAATACACGAATAAATTCGAAGAGCGATGACGATGTGAATTAACCGGTGATCGATCAATCGCCGCGATAAACCTGACAGCGGACCGCGGAGCTTTAACGATAGTTATTTTAATTTCGTTTCTCGGGTATTTCGACGACTATTATACGGCGAGATGATCCGATAGTGGGCTATACGGGTTGCGAAAGGGCTTGGCATGGTCACAGAGAGCGCGCATGTAGTCAAAACCCCTCTCCACATCGCAGGTGGAAGATGTAAATCAAGAACGGGCTTCGTGTCACGGTTTATACGAGAGACGTGATACCGCGAGCCCTTTAATGTGCAATAAGCCTATGAGAGCGAGAGCATTGCTCGCGGTACTATACACATCGGGTTCTGCGGCAGGTCCGCCGCCGCTGCTGCACGTTGGCGGTATAACCGGCGTGCTGGCAGCACTGCTGCCATTTGATTTACGGGTCCGCGGGGGTGCGTGTAGACCAACGCCGTGTTTACGTTTATGGCCTCTACCACTCTCGTAGTAAACTATCTGTACGAGGGTTTCTCGCACAAGGGGGAGGAGGGGGAGGAGGGGGAGGCGGGCGAAGAGAGAAGAGGTGTGTGGGACACGTTGCGCGAGGAACGGTACCGAAGGACATGTGGACGGGGGTCGCAGCAGGGTGGATGGCCAGCAGTATAAAGGGGGTTGTGCTGTTGCGCTCTCGTCGCGGGGCTATATGGGTTTGTTGCTCGCGTCGCACTCTATGCTCTCTCGCTCTGCACGAACGACCCGGCATCGTTCCGTGTCGCAGGAAATGACGATCGTCAATCATAAGCTGTCCCACACGCGAAGCTTGTATGACACTGGTTACTGGCCGAGAACTCCCCCTTCGCGCCCGGCGCTCGGCCGCTCTCTCCGTTCCGCTACACCCCCCCGCGCGATGGATACGATGTGCACTCGACACCGCGACATAACTTTTCATGGCCTTCCAATATTCCTTGCGCGGGATTCCTGGCTGAAATCTCTCGTATACCCGCCAGAGAACCAATGGCAATGACGAATTTACGTATTGCTGGAACGACGTAACGACGCTTCGAAATTTCTGCTACTGACGAATAAAATTCTTTTTTATTTTTTGTTCATTCGCGGAATCGGACTGTTCGCCACTTACTTTTTTTCGGTGCCATTTTTTTTTTTTCGAAGGTATGACGTGATGAGTGATTTCATCATCAATCAAATTTCATTGTTTATATATTCGCGCAGCATTGAGTTGAGTGACTTTTCGGATTTTTTTTTTTAGCTCTCGAATGCGTAAGGAAAGAAAACCGATGAGTGAAGAGCAACTTTTTTTTTCTTAATTTCAATTGCCCGCGGCGTGTATGTTATTATAGATCGATAGAAAGTAAGTAAACGCGGCCTTCAAAGATCGTAACGAGTCTTATTCTACTCTGCTCGACGTGCCGACGCAATGGGTGACCGATGACACGTACGATACGATAACGCTTAACCGCCGCGGTTCTTCCCCGCAACGCAGCCTCTCGAGTGATAGACGTTATGCTTCGCGCACAATCCGGTACTCCCCGGGAATATCCAATGTTCGCAATACTTGGAAGATGTTTCTGCGGTATTTAAGAGGATCGCGAATCGTTAAGGGTATTCAGTTCACAGTTTCTGCTCCTACTGGTGACAAGAAGCCGATCTGAAGGTAATTTTTAATCGTATAGAAATTGTCATTGCGGCTACGAATTATAATCAAATTATTCGATAATCAATTACGCAAAAAAATTTTAATATTAAATTTATTAATCGATCACGAATCGGACTCTGAACGCCTGATGATCTCTTTAAAAACATCAATTTCTATTAACTTGAAACTAATACGCGTTTCTTATTTTCACAGATCATTAAAAACATGAAGTGCGCTACGACATTCCTTCTTTTTGCTGTTATGCTTGTCGCGGTATCTGCTCTACCGAGGCGCGACCCACCAAGACTTCCGAAACCGAGCGGTAATCCGCATTTCGGAGGATACGGATCTTTCAATCCCCGTGGTGTAAGTTTACATGATTACTTCTACTTAATTCAGTCAGAACTGATCGAAAACTGATTGAGAAATTAATTTTTCCATTCGTTTTGTTTCTTTACAGCGGCGTTCGCTCGGCGAAGGCAAAGTAGTCGTCGATCAGCCGATCAACGGAAAGGCAACCGTCGACGGAAGCTACAGCCACAAAGTTTACGACGGAAAGTACGGTACCGTTCACGTATACGGCAGTGGTAGCGCAACTCAAGATCAGCCGACCAAGGCAACCGCTGGAGTTCACGCTGAGATCCAATTCGGAGGTGACAATGGCGGTTCCGACGCTGGCGATGCTGCAGCTTTATCCGCGGCCATCGACGCTCGTCTGCGAGAGATCGAACGATACCGCAAGGAAATGAAACTCGACCGATAGACTGATAAATAACTGATAAACCAATTTTTTACTAATAAATTAATTTATTTCCTGCCATCAAATCTGTTCTTTATTTTTCATCGACTTCGTACATATGGTAACATAAATTTGAAAGCGAATAAAGCTTCGAAATTGGGGGAAAAATCGGCCGATCTTCCTACAATCAGGGCACTATGATCGGCATAGAGATAAGATTTGAAATAAGAATCGGAAGTAACCACAGTGTTAGGAGATATCTGGGAACAAATTTCTAACTCTTGAGCGAAATTAGGTTGAAAATCGGCTGATCTCCCTATATTGAGGGCTCTATAATCGGTATAGAGTAAAAATTTGAAATAACAATCGGAAGTTATCACAATATCGCAATATTCGGCAATATCTAGAAATAAATTACTAACTCGTGAGCGAAATTAGGTTGAAAATCGGCCGATTTCCCTATATTCAGGGCACTGCGATCGGCATAGAGTTAAAATTTGAAATAAGAATCGGAAGTTACCACAGTTTCGGCAAAATCTAGAAACACATTTCTAACTCTTCATCAAAATCGGATTAAAAATCGGCCGATCTCTCTACATTCAGGGCACTGCGATCGGCATAGAGTTGAAATTGGAAATAAGAAACGGAGGTTACCACAGTATACGGCAATATCTAGAAGCATATTTTTAACTCTTCATAAAAATCGGGTTAAAAATCGGCCGATCTAACTATATTCAGGGCATTACGGTCGACATGGAGTTAAAATTTGAGATAACAATCGGAAGTTGACACACGGTTAGGAGATATCTAGCGTATTTCATAGATGACGATCTTTCCGCGCGGAAACTAACGGCGCGTGAACTAACGCGTGATTCACGCCGACTCCGATATCCCATTGTATTCCAATATGTAACGTTACTTTTTACTCTTACCCACCGTCGGGCCGGTGAACCCGGCCGACTGTGTCATAAATTCACATTGTACGTGGCGTATACGGTTTTCCACGTACATACAGAGCAGCAACAGCACCAGAGGAATAGCGCATACGGATCAGGCATTTCGTTTGCTAACATGTATATACGCGCATATATCCAACCTCCCACGTACATTGGACGGGCTGACTTTACGATTTCATTTACGACGCAAATTAGTGGGTATTACCTGGGCGACCGGAACCCGTACACCCCCTCCCGGGCGTCTGCCTTTCATTCGCCTGGCAGCCAAGGTCTACTCTACCCCATTCTCTTTCCGCTAAATGAATTTTTATTCGACCATTAGCATAAATATTATTTAAGCGGTAATAGGACATTCAGATGCAAAGCGGACTATTTACGATAGGGTGTTAATGCTTCAGATCGTCCCCTAGGCGCAGCGTATAACCTAACGTCCTAGTCGAGCGTTGCCTGATCGTCCGTCGTAGTCGTCGTCGAGCCTCGAGATAACGGTGTGACCCACGCTTTAACGGCCCATAGCTCAACGCAATCCCGGAGAACCCATATACACGGCAATTGCTTTAAAGTCGCTCGGCGATACTCGAGGATTCCGCGAAAGATATACCTTCCTTGATTAAAAATCGACTCTCGACAAATGTTATCCGTCGATCGTCAATTATCGATATCGTCAATACGTTCGATCAAAAATTGATATTACACGGAATTATTTTTTTATTCGCGTGACTATGAGTATCAATTAAATTTACAATTTACGTATGAACGCAGCGAAGTAGAAATATATTACGGTTGGCAAGACGAAGATTTCGAGGCGAAGGAAGGAATGGCGAAGGAAGATTTTGCAAGCGGCTGTACCGTGGCGCGTTATACCATAATACACACCCCCCCGGGTTTAACGAGTTGCGGGAAGGCCTTGCGTTAATCACTGGCGCTTGTATCCACCACCGCCTTCGCCGGCAGTTATCCTCGCACCATTTACGATCTGACGATAGCGCGAACGGCTCCGGTGTGCGGTGCGCCTCGTGGAAGAGACTCGACGCTGCTGAAGCTACGACGTTGCTGCTATATGCGGGTCTATATATACATATATATACGTATATATACACACGTATATACGCCAGAGGGTTGTTCGCTTCCTTCTCTCGTATCCCTCCATTCCCCGTTGTACCCACCCGCCTAACTCGAGAGAGTTCATAACCATAATCATCCGAGATTACGG
The DNA here is from genome assembly GCA_964006125.1 of Cryptus viduatorius. Classification (NCBI taxonomy): domain Eukaryota; kingdom Metazoa; phylum Arthropoda; class Insecta; order Hymenoptera; family Ichneumonidae; genus Cryptus; species Cryptus viduatorius. Next base: position 31,403,617 of record OZ023220.1, on the reverse strand, counting down.
GGGATGTCTGTGCCTCGCGCACGCTGTAAAGACCCTTTAATACTCGCCGTGCCACGCCGCACACACAGTCTCTATAACCTAAACCCTCAAGATGACAGGATGATTTTATCAATCCTTTATAGGCGTTGGTATATAGTCGCGGATAAATTTCACGAATTAACATAACTGCGAAACGGAAATTGTACGGAGTCTTGATACTGTGTAATAACGAGGAACGAAAAGTTGCGAGGAGACTATCGCGAGCAAAAAGATCGATGATAATTTTTTTTTTTTAATTCGACAAAAAAGTCATTTGCAATTTGTCTAAAATTTTCAGATTAGAGCGTAAAAGTCATTCGGGATAATTGCTCATTGGCGCGAAAGAAATTTCTTAATTGCCCGTCAAAAATAACATCGAAGAATGAACTTTGAAATGAGATTTTTTTTTTTAGACTTTTTTTTTATCGGAGTATTTTCGTTTGACGATGACTCGTGATGAAATGATCAATGCGAGGGAATTCCCTCGTCAGAGGTAATTCCCCCTCTTTTCCTTTTATATATTGAAAATTAATTGCCTTCGGAGATCGCAGTAAGTTTCGTCTTTCTACGGTTCAGCGCACTAGCGACCGACGATGCGTATAATACGATAACACTGAACCGCCGCGGTTCTTCCCCGCGGGGCTCAGACGAAGTAATATACATTATGCTGTGTACACAATCCGGTTTCTCCCCGAATATATCCAATATTTACAACATGTGCATAGGAATGTTCCGTAGTATTTAACTCGTTTGCAAATCGTTCGAGACATTCAGTTCACAGTCTCTTCTTCTGCACGATACAAGTATCAGATCCGAAGGTAATTTCATCGTACGAAAACGGAATTGTTCGATTATCAGCCATAATATAACATTATACGAGAAATTTAATAATCAATTATCAGCGATCAATTCATTAAGACAGCCGATGGTTACTAAATCGGACGAAAAAAAATTCTCTGACATTTTCGAAAATTTCCCTGACAAAGTATTCACGTTGATTAGTATGTTACATTATCAATAGTTATTACGAATTTGTAATCACGATTTCGAATGTTCGATTTATATTTTTCATTTTTGCAAAAAAAAAGAAAAAAGTTCCAAAGAAATATTTTTTTTTTCGTTTTGATATTTGGGATTTCCCCTGAAGCATCAAAATATCCCTGACATTTGCAATTTTTCCCCGGCAGTGGCCCCCGCGTAATATTATTTCTATTATAATAATCGATAATAATAACAATATTATTTCAATAATTATTCATCATTTCTATTTTTATCATTTAAAGATCGATGAATAATGAATTGAACAATAACACAGTCGGCTTTCGATACTAATGAATTATTCAAATATTATTAATGCGAATTAATCGACGGAATTTTTGGAATTATGCAGATCGCTGAAACATGAAGTTTACTACGATAATCGTACTGTTGGTCGCGATGCTCGTCGCAGTTAGCGCTATGCCTAAACGTTACCGTCCAAAACTGCCGCCACCAAGCGGAAATCCCCATTTCGGAGGATACGGATCATTCAATCCTCGCGGTGTAAGTTTTCAAAATTATTCTTTATTGCATTGACAAATAATCTCTAGGAGTGCTTAATGTAAGGTAAAAACTTTTTTGAAACGCGTGGATGAGAAGTGCTACTTCTCGTGCCTACCGAGAGTGGCGTAAGTGGCGCCTTATTGCAAGCCGTACCGTAATGCCGCGGCGCATGCGCACATCTGATTTTACTTCTCACACTTTTCTTGGGCGGAAGCGTGCGAGAAGTCAGTACTTCTCACACGCATTTTGGTAATCGCATGCCGTGGTGGCGCCACAATCGGCAGGCACGGCGGTAGCCTTCCTACTGCCCTTATTACAAAAAGCATCGTGCGATACTTGTACGACAAAGCGGACTTCCGAGGGCAGTTGTGAAGTAGCCGCACGTGAAGGACGCTTCCCGACCTTCGCCCTAAAGTTCGCTTTTTCGCACTAGTATAGTAAAATACTATTTTCTAACCCTTTCGTTTCTTTCATTACAGCGTCGTTCTCCCGGCCAAGGAAAAATAGTTGTTGATCAACCAATCAACGGAAAAGCCACCGTAGACGGAAGCTACAGTCACAAAGTTTATGACGGTGAATACGGCACCGTTCATGTATACGGCAGTGGCAGCGCATCGCCAGATGAGAAACCTCGAGGTACCGCTGGTGTTCGCGCTGAGTTTCATTTCGGCGATGATGATAAATAATGGCGTTGGCGGCGGCTGGAGCGCAGCAAACGAGGCGCGCATGCGCGAGATCGATAGAATTCGCAGGAAACTTAAGATCGATTCAATATGCGAAAACTAACGACCGATTAATGACTCACACCATTAAGTGACATGTAAATACTTTACTGTACAATGTAATTTATACAAAATATGTTATCATTGTGAAAAAAAAAAAAATTCCGGTACGTTATGAGATCGCTGTCTAATTCTATTCTGAAGCATTCATCAAAATCCAAATGTGAAGCAAACGCTTCGTAGACGAACAAGTAGAAGAATCAATATTTCTTTAGTCTATCGTCAGACTTTGTATATTTCGTACTCTGAAAGAACGATAACCGATCGATCATCATTTCGCCATGAAGAACGAAATGTCACGGTCGGTAATGTAAACTGTAATGCCGATGTCCTCAAGGATGCTGAAGTTTCAACGTTTGTTTTTCTTTCAACGCTAATGTTTCAACATCGTAGAAAAAAAACAGCATTAGCTTTTATTATCGATTGGTCGCTTCAAGAGACAGTGCTTCACGCCACTTTAAGTTGTATTCTCAATGGATAACAAGGGCAATAGTTCTCTTCTCGTCGTGAATTTCAAGAGGTCGAATGTAACGCACGTGCGACGACGTGAATACCGAAATATCACTTACCTCACGTCTGTATCATCATTCACCGACAGCCGTGGTGCAATTTTCTCACTTTGTGGAGAAGGTATAGCGGTAGAAGCTGAGGTCGAGGTTTCTGTGGAAATGGATCGGTGAGCTAAGGAAGCAACGCTTCCGTAGCCATATCGTTGTCAGAAGTGCCGCTGCTGCTGGCTCCTTCCTCGAGCTGGAAAGCGGGACAACTCTGATTCACGATGGAAGCCAAGCGATGCCGTTGCTTGAAAATTATGGGGTTGGCGTGCAGCATTAGCAGACCAGGATGATCCCGCTTGCGCGTTCGCTCGTTCGCTCGTCGTGACGTGAGAGAGTCGTGACGGCGGTGGTGGCGCGGGCGCTCATTAACCGCATAGCTCGCGTCCCCCGGGTCTTGATTGATGTCCTACTTGGTCTGCAAAGTACTTGGGCGAACCTCGTTCGCTCGACTGCTCGCTTGTGTGCAACGTCCCTCCCCTTTCTACGGGGTGAAACGTTGTTGATGCCTCACAAATATTAGACCCCACGGTACGTGATAGATCGTTCATCGCGACAATGGATTTTCCTCGTTTTATCATTATCTCGATAAAGGATATTGAAATGAAAAAAAAAAAAAAAAAACCACACAAATAGTAATAAGAGGCATCGTAAACGATGAATGCCGTTGAAAAAAAGGGGAGGACATCGTGACGGAAGTGAGGCGGCCAAATTGATCGCGTGAAGATACGACATCAGGTCAGTTGGATCAAAGGCGATTGGTGACTATGGGACCTTGGGATACCCTGATCTATCCGCGTGGTTGAACTTCTAATTCAATCTGTTTAACCGCCTCTAGAGATTTGCTCGTTGGCGAATGTCTCGCTTGATTCGAATTGAGTAATCCGGCTGGAGTTACGTGGATATGCCGGTTCAGATACCAGCGGATATGCCATGTCTAAAATGCGACATCGACCCCAAGTGACCCTTAATCCTAGAAAGCTAATACCAATGTCCATCCCTTCTTTTTTCGTTGCGCCACTTTGTCTACAATGAATAATTTCCCGAGTGACCGGTCATTGCGACAATGCTGTAGACAATTTTTTAGGCGCTTTATCGCTGTAGTTCGAAAATTACAAGTGCTGCAATCGAAATGTGATTCGCCTAAAGTTGTCACGTGTGAATTTGTAGGTTTCAATAATGGTTTTTCGTATTTAAAAAAAAAAAAAAACCAATTCATACATTTTATTCATAACTCAGTTTCTTTATCCTTATCATTCCGACGACAGCTTAAAATCTCGAAAAGTTGACTCTCTTGACAGTGTAAAGTAAAAGTATCGCTTGAAGCCGTAACGCAATATATCTATATGTTGAGAGATTTGCCGCCTGGCCGTGTGAGAGAGGGTTGATGGTTGGGCGTACGCTGGTATAGTCGGTGGCGGTGTCGGCAAAGGTGACGTATGGCATCGCGACGCCACGACGGCAAGCCGAGAGAGAGAGAGAGTGAGAGTGACTGAGAAGCAAGGCGTATACTCACTCCGACAGACGTTTTCTCATTTTCTCTATTTACGTTGCGACGACGTGAGCGGATAATGTCGCTTCACCCCTTTCCCTTGCTACCGTGGCGCACATACACCAACGCTCCGACTCGCTCACCCTCGACGGGGTTCGGTGTCTGAACGTGGAAAGTGTCGTCTACCATCGTGAATCCAACATCAGCGACTCCAACGGTGTGCAAAAGGGCCCTCCGGTTCGAGTCCGTGTCGTGGCGCGTCGGTGGAGGCCGAAGAGCTCGAGCTCTACCGGTACCAGAAGCGCCAAGCCATGTATGTCAGTCCACGTCGACTCTCGTTTGTTGCCCTCGGGGCGCTACAACCTGACAGCTACCGCGTCCCTCGCGCGCGCCCAACGCACACCCTCTGTATATATTCATTCGTCTCTCTTCAGCTTACCACTGCCGCAAACATCGCGTTTTCCTTTTCGGCTTGTCGACAATGCCGCGGAGAATGAAACACGCATGGTCGACCCTTCGCGCGCGGGGGGTCGAACTCTTAATCCGTTTTTACGTAACACCATTACATACGTTGCTACCCTTGCCACTTCTGATGTCTCGTCACCGGTCATGTTGCGTGTAGTGTATTATACTTTTACGGCGGCGGCTGCGGTATACATCAGTACGTGTCGTACTGTATTATACTCCAACCCTCTTAGGGGGATGTAGCAGAAGAGAACCCTGTTGATTCTTTCGATTAACGACGAAACCGCTGAATTATTGGATTTGGCAGGGTAGTTATTGCACTCAAAGTGACGTATAGATGAGATCGAACTCTTGACGTAATAAATTCATAGACAATTTTCGAAAACTTGGGGTGTAGCAATTTGTTTATAATTATTTGTCTATTATTTTTATATATATGGCTATTTTTTCGAAGTTTATGGTTTTTTATTGTTGTTTACGATATATTTTTTACATGGGGGATGCAACTCTGATTTGTTAGAAATGATGAAATCGCGTAGGTAACCGTTGATTTAAGATCGTTAGAAAGTCAAATTTTGAAAAGCTATAATTGTTCGAAAATTGCTTATTTTTCGTAGCTTCGGCTGTGAGTATTTGTCTAAACGTCAAATAAATTACCGTCGTATATTTAGCGATTGAAATGCAAAGTCATTGAAAAGTGTTGAAGAATTACGAAGATAAGTAAAATATATCAAAATATATAGTGATAACAAATATTATTCGTCCAATGAAACGTGTTATCTTAGTTCGGATTTTTAAATAAAATTTGCTCAACAGGGAATTAACCGGTTTTAACCAGATTCATATCCGGTTATTGTGCTTTCATACGAATTATTTAAACATTTGCAAAAATTTGTACAAATTTATACGCACGCGAATAGATCGCTGATCGACAGCTGTTTTGCGACGTACACACAGACGCGCGATCGTACAAATGAAAACATTCGCGGAATGTATTTGATCTCAAAGAATGACACCGACTTATGCGATGAGCCATCGAGAGCCGAGGAGGTCGGTGGATCCCTGACGAGTAACTCTCCGCAGTGTCTGTTAGTTGTCGTGAATGTATACTAATTATATCCGTGGGTCGGGGCACTGTGTCTGATGACGCGGACGGTACGATAAGACCGACATTTGTCCGTCTCGGTAGTTCCCCGAGCTCCGCATCACAAGTATATATGATTTTACATGTGTGCTGTGCTCTTGTGCGCAAGGAAAGTCCAGCATCACTTTCCTTAGTATATAAGAAACGTAACACATCGTTAAAGGCATTCAGTTCGCAGTTTCCACGTTCCGTGTTCCAGAAGCGCAACTGGAGGTATTACGATTTTATAAAACTTTCTTTGCGATTTTATTTTCTCGACTTTTGCATTGTTTTACAATCGTTTATCAACTATTCACAGATCGATTTAGCAATGAAGTGCGCCACGATATTTGTGCAGCTGGCAGTGATGCTCGTCGCAGTGTCTGCCATGCCAAACCCAAGTCCCCCGATCCCTCCAGTATTGGGTGGCGCCCCGGCTATGACTTCATACGTACCGTATCGTCATCGCGGTGTAAGTTTTCATTTGACTTCCGGTATATTGTAATGCGAGTGGCACGGTAGCATCACGGTAAAAGCATTTTTTGTGTGCTACTTGCGCGAAAAGTCTAACTTTTCGTGCCGACGTTCAGTGCGCAGAAACGTCGACGCATGCGCAGAGCGCAATGTTCGTAATTTTTAACGCAAAAAAGTGTATTTTTGCACACAGGTTAGTGAGGTTAGAGCACTAAAAATCGGTCTTTTCACGCATTTAGCAAAAAAAAAATGGCGTGGCATCGGCGCAATGGGCATTTTGGCACTCGTGCGCCATTTTTTTTTTGCGCCCTTGCTATACAAATAAGGCTTTCAAGTACTTGGCGTACTTGTTTCATACAACGTATGTGATCGCGAAACTAATGTTTTCCTGTTGATTCTCAACAGCGCCGGTCTCCCGTTGGAAAGATCGCAATCGATCAACCCGTTAATCAAGATCCCAAGGTATCGGCGGGCTATGTAGATACATTTTACCAGAACAAATACGGAAATATTGTCGTATTCGGCGAGGCAAGGAAGACTCCAGATAAGAAACCGGAAGCGGTCGCTGGAATACGTCGGGAATTTACATGAGGCGGTGACCGAGGATTGAGCGCACACCAGGAGGCCAGGTTACGCGAGATCGAGAGATATCGCAAGGAAATGAAACTCGACTAAATATCTTGATAAATTGACCAACTTGCCGAATCGAACACTATCTACCGGTGAACTGCTTCCATTACAACGTGTAAATAAAAACCGTGATAAATAGAATAAAATTTAATCTAAACACAACGATGTATTTTTTATTAAATTTCGTAAACCAAGTAAATCGCTATGACAAAACCACAACAATTAATGGAATTAATCTTTGAGAGTTCTGCGGATAGAAAAAATTGAACTAATCGTTGGATTCCCGAGGAGTAGAATTCAAGAATTAAAGACAGTTGAAGGCTTTGGGATCTCATTAATACGCGGAAAAAATGGATAGTTAAAAGAACTATTTATAAATTAGTTGGCAATACATTTGTTTCAAAAATCATTTTATTTGTTATCATAACCTATTAAAAAACGGAATGGCGCACAGTGTATCGAAAAAAAAAACCATTCATATAATTTTCTCGGCATTGTAGTTGATGAGTTATACCAATTCATCTATAAGATATAAGTTGCCACAATTTCTATAGAAAAAACCGCATCCTTAAAATTGGTTTCCGCCACTACTTTTCGGCAACACGTGACCCATTTTTTTACTATGCTTTTTACTAAATATCACGGGAATCGAAGTTGATAAAAATTGCCAATTAACAATCGATATAATTGTAAACCTTTTTTTCTTTCAAACCAATCGAAATCCTCGAATATGATTTCTTGTATAAAAATTCTCGTTCTATTTTGCTAAAAAAAGATCGTTCTTTGGAAGCGTTGAAAAGAGTCTTCAACAAAAATTTTTCTCTTCTACGGACTACAAAGCGTAGTAGTGACAGGTAGATAAGCGGGTGGCGTTCGCGGTTGCCTTTGAGACTGCTACGCGTTGCGCTGAGGCCTCGTTGAAAGGGTATAAGTACGACGTGGGGAGAAAAAATAAAAGAAAACATTACGAGAGAACGAGGTTTGAAATACGTGATATCAGCGACAGCAAAGGAGCACACGGAACGTCAGTTCGAATGACGTGTCCGAGGCTCGCCGGTTCGCCGGAAAGGTGGAAAGAACGGTGGACAGGTGACGAGGAGACTACGTGAACGCGATGATGTGTAGCCGTGCACCGCCGGGATTGACCCCGATGGCTCACCGTTCGTCCCACAGCGGCGGCGCAAACACTCTTACACTCGGGGGATGATATTTATTCTCTGAAAAGAGCTCTCGAATCCTCGGTTATAGGTCCGAAGGATGGATGAACGAACGAACGAATGAACGAACGAACGAGCGAGCGAACGGACGAGGTTCGTATATTGTTTTTAGGCAGTAATGTGTCCAGACGGCTGTCAGGAGGGAAATCCGCCGTTAAAAATGTGAAACCCCTCTCTCTACCGATCTCTGTCTCTCTCTCTACGAATGTTGCCGACGCGGACGTGGACCGACGGCTTCTCTAACGAGGATGTATCGCGGCTGTCGGTTCGCCCGCCGCGCTTGTCCGTCCCAAGTAATTTTAATTCCACCCGGCGTCGGCGGTGCGCACACACGTTTAGCCTCTCAGCCTTGCTGTCGGTTACAACCTGAGATCCGCGCCGATTGGTATTTATGTGAATATAATTCAGACTGAAGGCATCGATAAGTCCGCTGAATGGAAAAGCTTAACGCCACTTTTTTCCATTCCCGACGTTGACATATTTATTGGAATTTCGTATAATTCTATTCACACTTCCGGTTGATTTCATTTTTATTCCATTAAATTGTATTTTTTTTGTGGAATTAATTAAATTTTCGCGGATTTAAAAATATGATCTTTATAAATGGCTGCCCTCTCGTCTATTATTGTAGTATTTTTCTATATGCCGATTCTAGTCAATAGAAATAATGTACAACGCGTTATAGAAAGTTTCAATAATCCTGCGGGGGCTCGCGGTTTTCCTCGACCGACACTCGCCGACAAATTGAACGCGTTTTGCAACATCTACATACCTGTGTACGCCTCCAGATACGCGGAAACCGTCCGGTTCTTTACTTGAACAAATATACGAATAGTCGAATGAGAATGCGCGCGGAAAAACATCGACTCGTGGAAGCGCGGAGGCGGTGAGAAGCGGGAGTGGGGGGAAGGTAGATCGATATAGAGCTGCCATTTTTCCGGCATTGGATACTTTGGCATTCACGATCGAAATGCAGGGCCAGTGGGAGGCTGGAGGAGTTGTACGAATAACAGCACCGGCAGCAGCAGCAGCATCAACGCTGGCGGCCTTCGTTTCTGCCGATCCCATCCCACAGGCTGTTTTTATAATTTTCAGTCGATCGAGCAGTTTCTCATTCCGAAGCTGTCAATAGCACATTGTCAGAAATGACGAGCACCTGCCTGCCTCAGGGTGAACGCGTGTGGAACGAGCAATTCGAAGGATCGAACGGAGAGACCGGGAGGGGTGAGAGGCGCAGGGGTGCTCGGAGGGTGTGCGGCCAACGGCGGGGGTGGTAGAGAACGACGTGAATGCAGAGAGACAGCGCAGCTCGCCTCACTCTACAACCCCCCCCCCCCCCCTCCCCCCACAACGGCTATACGATCTCACGTTCATACGCTTCAACTCGGTATATACGAGTGACGTTTTATTCACGATTTCCATACATGCCTTTCTCTCTAGAATTTTCTCGTTGCTTTTTGCAAACTTTCGAAAAACATCGACGGTAACGCGTGCGCTTAATAAAAAATAACAAACGAAAAATTCCGATTTCAGAAATCAGAATATGAATTTTAATCGTCTCTGTGATCAACGAATCAACGCGGAAATCAAGAACTTCTTATTGATTCACATTCGTTCCTTTTTATTTTTTTTATGCCGTCAATATTTAATACTTAAAAATAGTGTTGGCGAAAATTATTTCCGAAAAATCAACGCTTGCAAACACGAAAAGCTAAATCAAGTCATTTCACGCGGATTTTAATAAAACCGAACATCTGATTGATCGAATTATACGATAACCTCAAATATGATAATTCGTCGTGTGATAATTAAATTCTGCATGAATCCCGAGTATTCCGTTGAAGACCGCTGAAGAGCTTAGATAATAATCGGAGATCTGTCGTAAGCGACTGTACAACAATGTGCATTGATAGAGAACAGTTGAAGGATTCAGTCCATTTTGCGAGATTATCCCGCGTAATTATTCAAAGACAGAGTCCGTCAGAGTGGTTATATATAAGTTACCCACGTCGTGGATTGTGACGAAGCAAGAAGAGACAAGGGGCAGCACCGGCAGAACAATCCGATTGTCACGAAGTGACGGATATTGATGATAGGGGATAAAGTCGTGCAGAAATCCCACGGGGTCACCGCAGAGAGATCCCACGAGTGCCGGGAGACGCGGCATTCTTAAATGTAACTGGTCTCCTCGTCCGTAAAATTGTAATCGACATGACGTGCGCAGTTGGCCCGTTCGACGTTCGACGAATAGGCCACAGATTCACGATGATTCTCTACCGGAATAAGTCGTTCAGCTTTCGCATTGAAGCCTTTTTTATTATTTAAAGACGAAAAGAAGCTGATGCCAAATAAAGGCGATATTCGATTAATATTTCCCGTCGAATCATACTGCGTCAGTTCGCCAATTCATACCAAAATTGGCTTTGATAATTGTGTAATCCAATTAGAAATTATGATCATACGAAGGTATACGCTTATAGAAGTACCGAGTGGGAGGTATTAGTTAGCAATTTTTGATCGATTCGCTTTCGAATAGGACGTGAAAAATGGCGGCATCGAAATTGGACGATTATAGAACAGCGATTCCTTCTCGGAAACACGTCTTCGATGCGAACCTAAACCCGGATTCATTGATCCATTATACAGATGCATTATCTCCTCCGTGCGCTTTGATCATTGGATTATCGAATTAATGATAATGGATCGACGTATTCAAGATTTTAGACGAAAGTAAAATAGATTCATTTCTCGACCATTTTTGCAATGTAAACCTAATTTCGGCTCAATTAATTAATTTTCTAAGTAAAATCGTCAAAAATTATTCAATTTCTCTTCCCTACTTCGTCGACTTTCTCCCTTCTCTACATATAGACGAGAGGACAACCGTTTATTTTGAACGCGCGAAACCTAAATTTCTCGATGAGTTATCCATGTTATATCGGACGATGCACCATGTCATCCCGGCACTGCGAATTTAACTGCTCTCTTTACTATATTATGATATGCATTCGTAACTTATTCTGAAATTGCGAAATTCGGAGCTCCAAACTAACATTAATAAGGCTACGATGAGGATAAGTAGATTATCGATAAGAAAAAAAAATGGGTCGAAGTTGTCTTAAATTGTTGGCAATCAGTGAATTCTTCTTACTTTACGGATAACATACTTTGTCATTGCAGACTGAATTTTCCACGATATTAATTTTTGCTGATTATAATAGCATTTCTGTCGGAGCAAGGGGAATTTAATTATTGAAATCTGTCCTGTCGGCTGCTCGATCGAGATATCACGTTTATCCCATACGGTGTTCGTGAATATAGATGTGTCCAATAATATCCTCGAGTCGAGACAGTTGCCGTAATTAAGAGTGTCTAGTCACATCGCGATCATATATGCGACGCCTGCATCTGCTACTCTTTTCATCTGAGTTTATCGAATTTATGAGAAAATGCCACCGATAGGTCGACCGGACGAGTCTGTCGCGGGGACACGTCAGCAATAACCACCGAAAGCGTCAACTTACCACAGTTTCGCTCGAAGTCAGAACAAATATTTGATAAGCCAATTTATACGAGAGAACCGACCAGTGTTAAAGCAATTGGGTCGCGAACCATTCCCGGGATAACGATGAGACAAAGGACAGATACGGATAAAGCTACCCGTGTTCGATAAATTCTACTGCTCCGACGAACAAACCAGAAATAAACATCGTCATAAATCTTGAAAACATCTTTTTGCCTACGACTTCGATCTCACGTCACGTAAAGTCCTGTCGATTTTTCGTATTGGAGATACACAAAGTCTAACAAACAAGCAAAAAAAAAAAAAAAATTCAATCGTTCATAAGACGGTACGAAGGTCTTCCCGCAAGAATTACCATTCCATTCGTCCAGACAAATGGATGACCAACACACTCGAGCGAAATAATTGTCAGTGACGAATGAAAGGACCGGCATCAACGTGAACCAGCCGAATCTCTTCTACCTTTCTCTATGGTCTACACGCGGACTTCGACTTGTATTTATGAGTCTTCAGAGGCAGAAGGCAAAAGCAGCGATATTTGCACCGAAACGAGCGGAGAACTTTGCACAAAAGATCTTTAGACCCAAAGGAATATATAGTATAGGATAGTTGAGAGAGAGAGAGAACGAAAAAGCGGGCATACGATTCTGAAGATACAGCTATATGCGCCATAGGTACCATTAATGGGACGCACCATGGTCCACAGAGGGGATTTGGGGACGTGCCGCGCACGAACCGCACGACATATCCCTAAGCCACGTACATTTGTCACCCGTCTGACAAAGCTCCACGGATCGCATTCAATTCTCATTTTTAAGCTTCTCGAAAAACCTCGACAATCCTCGCTCACTGGTCTCGTCCATTTTTTTCTTCGTACCATCAACTCTGCGTGTGTGACAAACGTTTGCAACAAAGTTTGGCAAAAATTCCGGTTTTGAGATCAACGAACCGCGATAAGTCGGACAAAAGGCCAAAAATCGGGTTTTCACCATTAAATGAGATCAACATCGTTGGCCCGCTAATCGATTATCGTCGATACTCTTCGCAATCGTTCTACTGGTAAAAAAAAAAAAAAGAATCCCCGATGGAACAAAAATAGATTCTCCAATACCGTCTGAAAGCATTTTCGCAGCTTTTTTTGTGACATATACCAACGATTTCGTCTCATTTCAAAGATCGACCGATCTTATGTAGACGTTTTCGGTAAATAGCTTTTCCGAGTATCGATAAAATCTATTATATTCCTCCGAGTTAAATGACTATGTTAGACTGTCACGGAGAACGCGTGTTGCCCACCCACCAATAAATCGATGTCCCGCAACGACTTATCCATTTGAGGATTATATATAATGGAGTGCGTAGGAGCGAACGTTCGTGCAAACGAACGTGCGGGCAACACAAAAGTTTCTTTTCTATGTGTGCGTTTGTGTGCTGCTCGTTGGAATGAACAACGGAGACGATGAGACGAAAACTCGCGCAGCTGCCTCACGCTGCTGTTCCCCAGAGCCATTTATTCTCCGTGACTCTCCTAACAATTAGGTATAAATTACATTTTCTGACGGATCGACTTATCATCGTCCCTATTATTCATCCTTTCACGTCCGGACGCATCTCTCATCCTCTGTCGTGGATGACTGACTCTGTCAGGACCTTGCTATACAGTCCCCGGGTTCTCTGTCCCGAGGTCGATGGTGGGTGGTGGACCATGTCCGGTATAATAACACGTCCGTTGGCTCACCGCACGTTTACCCGCTCGGTTCCATCATCAAGAATTACACTTCTATTCTCCAGAGGAGAATTGCAAATCTCCGGAATACCTCGGGCGTCTCTTCAATCTCCTGTGGTTCATCACCACAACGCCCGACAGAACGAAACGTTAATACTGAGTAAACCGTGACAAAGGACACATAAATAATAGCTGCGGAGCTTATTATTTTATTGTATCGTTCATACGTCCTATGAAGCATTTGCGTCATGTTAAAAGCTTCGAAAACCCATTTTTTTGCCCTTTATTTAGGATTGAAGACTAATGAAAGAGCACCCGGATGTATGTATAGTAATTGCGCTGCAACTTACGAAAATCTTCAGATTCACTCGTAACATTGCTTTGCGATCGTTTAAATCAAATTTGACTGCGTTATCGCCGGTTTGTCACATCATTGCCGAAATTTGCAGATGCTTTTTGCTTTAACCCAAAATTCTCCGTTGCAGAGTTATTGAACGCGTGAGTCTAACGAAGCGAAAATATTTCGTTGAAGACATGAATCAGGATCAATAAATCTGCGATCGTTCACCGATTTTGACCCTTTTGATAATCTTAATAAGCCGTGCAGCTTATTATTTTATTGTATCGTTCATACGTCCAATGAAGCATTAGCGTTGTGCTAAAAGCTTCGAAACCCCATTTTTTTGCCCTTTATTCAGGATTGAAGACCCGGATGTATGTATAATAAATTCGCTGCAACCTACGAAATCCTTCAGGACCACCGTAACATTGCTTTGCGACCGTTTAAATTAAATTTGACTGCGTTATCGCCCGTTCGTCACATCATTGCCGAAATTTGCAGATGCTTTTTGCTTTAACCCAAAATTCTCCATTGCAGAGTTATTGAACGCGCGAGTCTAACGAAGCGAAAATATTTCGTTGAAGACATGAATCAGGATCAATAAATCTGCGATCGTTCACCGATTTTGACCCTCAACATCGGTCACGCGAGTCAAACTTTCGTATGTGGGTTGCATTGAATTCTGTGCTAACGGAATGGTGGTAGGAAAGTGATAGCCGGTCGAAATCCGTGGCTGTTGATGTAGAAACGTGACTAATGGGTCCTAACCGGACGGCGACGACTGATGAGTACTCCAGCAGATTCCACGGGTGAATAGGGTGCGAGGGAGGATACCGAGGTTTGGTTGTACAACAGCGGACATACGCCGTAGGCTCTTGTCATGGGGTTGGAACACGAGGAACGGTGAGCAGAACACAGCTTTGGTCCCGCAATATGGCGACTCATTTCATGATTGAGCGCCGAGTGATAAATCAAGTGACGTCTATACTCTGCCTATCTCCCTCTTGATGTGTGACTTGGCCGTATCGTGTCTGCGCGCGAGAAAGATCGAAAACGAGGCCAATATCAGTCGGTTGGACGTTACTGGGCATATATACGGCAAATGTATGTTACAGCCGTATATACTCGCGAGAGAACGGGGGTTGCTTGAGTGCAACAGGGGTGGCAGAAACAGCAGAATCGGAGCCCTATATTCTCTGTAGGTACGTTCGTGCGTACTACATTCGTGAAGGAGCAACGATGGCAGAGTGAGAATGTTCGTATGTGTGCGAGCTGAGCACGGAACATCAGTCTCTGTCAGAGAAAACCCGGGACTCTGGTGGCGGCTGCACCTCACGAAGATGGATGTCGATGAAAATAACGCTGCGACCGTTCGCTCGGCCTCGTCTCGTCGGGACGTTGCTGCCGTTGGTGCTTCTCCGGGGGCCATTATGACTGCTGGCCCCACGAAAGGCCTTCAGTTTCCTCTTCTTCGTCCCACTAAAGGAACAACGCAAGTCGTTCCTTCTCGATTTCACCTCTTTGCGCGTCGTTCTAGAAGCGCGTTACCGCTCTGTTGCACACACCTTGTCAACGTCAGAATGGGGCGTCAACAAGCTCATCAACCATTCTCTCTGTTGATTCTATCCATTCTGATGGCTTTTCGGGAGTAATGGTTGAATCCGCGGTCTCTACAGGCGCCTCGAGATAATTCACTCGATTTATTGGATCTCATTCTGGTTTTTTGTTTCCTAAGTCAAAATATGGTAGGAAGAGAAACGGGTTTACAGTGGCCAAAGGTACATTGCCTCATTGCCACATTTGGCGACAATATTTCAGCAATGAAGCATCACGCTACATTGTTGAAATGTTGCCGTTTTGGACAAAAGTTGTCAACAGAATGGCAACAATTACCAAACAATAGTTCCTTCTTCACTAAGAGATCGATGAAGAACAACACAGACGCGGAAAGAAAACCGCAGATACATCAGAGAACCACAAACGCCCGAGAAGCCTGAGGGTAAAAACGACAGAAGCTTTTAATGTCCTCGCCATTGCGAGGATAAAATAGAACTGGAGACGCGTGACGGCGCACCATTAAGAGAGATCAGCGTCAGTACTTCGCTGTGCTCGCGTTTCATTTTTTTTTTTTTTTTTCACACTTCTCTTTCTTCGCTTCCATCTCGTACTTGTCCTACTTTGCTCGACGTTGGTAACAAATACAGATCCAACGTGAATGCAAGCGCCAACACCGAGTAATAACGGAAGAGAAATGCCACTTAGTAACACGTTCGCCCGATAGCCACGATATTATTATTCTCGTTGTACCCGAAGACCTATCGCTCGTTATATCACCAGATAAATAACCGACAGGAACATGTTGCAACGTTGACACTTGCCGGCCCCCGACGGGAGCCTGTTTCGTGTGTTAATGCGCACAAGAGAAGCAGAAACAGCACTGCCAACGACGACGTAATTACTTATCGAGCGACTCGGCCCCGACGACACACGATTTAACTCCTGTTTGCCGGCTACCGCTCGGCAACGTTCGGTCAAACGATATCAACCGCGTACAGTGTTGCAACGCCGACTATGTAGAGCGTCTGGCAGCCCGACAAATTTTCAACTCTTTTCTCTCGTTCTTTTTTAGTCGGTCCGTTTGTCGCTCGGTCGAAACTTTATTTATCTTTGACTCCGCCGATGTATATATTACACATGCAGCTGCATGTTTCTTTCGAATCGCGATGAACCGAGAATCCGAGCGCCGTTTGCGTTCAAAGTAACCATTAAATCATCACTCATACACAGCATAAATATGCCGTGTCGATCTCGACTGCCTTCGTAACATATTCGCGATAGTTACACTGTAACAATTACATGCTATATCTTGATGCACAGAATACGAATTAAGTCCTCCGACGGTCTGCAACCTCGTTACTTAATTTGCGCTAACGAGCGGTCGGCAAGAAAATCTTTTCAGCATCACGAACGCGAACACGTTGTTGTGCGTGTCTACTCATCGACCCGTTAACGAAACGCCGTCGTTGTTGCGCAAGTTGTTCCGGGGACCCCGGAGTGAGAGATAGGCGCCGAGCATCCGCAGCCCTCAGGATCGTCGAAGACCATCAATTATTCGTGCGTCGCATCGAGGCAGGATTAGCGAGCGGCATCGACGCTCTCTCGTTAAGCTTCGTGTACTCGATACAAACGCTCGTGCGAGCAAATTCACGATCCACGTGGACCGGAACACGTTCGTGTACATTGCGCTCGCGTACCTTCTGTATGCTATTAATGGCTCTTGATTTACCTGCAGACGAAGCGCACCGAGAGCGGCGCTGAAGGTAACTATAAGGTAAAAGCGTTCCTACCATTGTTGGCCCCCCAATTTTTTCCTACGGTACTGCGGTTTTTCAGCACAAATTTAAATTCAATGGCACCCGGCAGTTGTCGGTTATACAAATGGCGCGATGTATTTGTTGGACAATTTGCGTGAAATTGGTAATAATGAAAAAAGAACTTAATGATCGAAGACGGCGTTCATCGTATTTCAGTAATAGGTGCAGTTATACCTATTATATTACGCGTACCGGTTCTAGCAACTCGGGCCGTTTTGCAACCCGCAGCGTGATGCGCGGAAGTCATCGTTGTCGATGGCGCACGACCATCCGGGTGTTCATTAGCCTGCGTGCATCTGCAATTCACAGTGGCAACGCAACGTATCGAGACTGTAGGGTGTCGGATGCACATCGCAGCAACGAGAGAACTCTCGTATAGTCAGTAGTGCAAACGACGCGGTGGCATTTTCTTCCTTTTGTTCATTGCACAGAACGCGTTCGGCTCGCGACACGCACACCGCGAAATGCGAATCCTCTGCTGGACACGACTCGCTTCGGTTTCTCTTCTTCGATCTTCTTCTTCATCTTCTTCTTCTTCTTCTTCTCTCTTCTTGTTTCGGCTGCTCGTCCCATTACCCGCTCGCGCTGTCTTCGTTCCCGTTTCTTTCTGGCGTGTCGCGTTCTCTCGCAGTCCGCTTCGTTTCATCGTGGAATTACAGATGGGAAACTCGGCGACGTGCCGAGACGTGATCAAAGCCAAAAGCTGTCGGCCGCCGCGTGCGTTCCGTCACCTGTCAGCGTGTGTCGAAGCGAGCGAAAGCAGCAATAGCATGCGAGGTTTGCTACGACGACCTGGTCGAGTCAGTTGCCTCGTCGTCGTAGTTAGGAGACTTTTCAACTCGCGACTCTCATCTCTCGTCGGTTCGACGGGACGTGAATTTCGCATGTCTCATCTCCTCCCCCCAATACCGTTGCCAATCAGCGAGCGCAGCAATCGCGTACCGAATACATGCAGATTTTAACGTCGTCCGGTCGTCGACGTCGACGATACGGTTTATTTTCAGATTGCTCATCGCCCGCCACGACGAGCTATTGGGGACTATACACCGAAATAGTACATCCAATTGTACGACTAAACAGACTATCTTCCCCTTTTCTATACGTCGTCTCTTCGTCGCGTGAACGAATTTACGATGATGGAATTACTCCGACGACCTATCGTGAGATTTGAAGCAATAAAATTGAATTTACGGCAAGTGGTTTGGATACGTGAATAAAAAATTGAAAAATCTCGAAAATCTTTGACAATAATGTACAAAAAAATGAAAAAAAAAAAAAAATATGGCGGCAATATTGTCTTAACTTGTCGCGAACGAATTAAAATAATAATAAAAAAATCGTAAACTTAAGTCAATGAACGCTAAAATCGCTAGCATCGCGATGTTTTTCGTTGATTTGGGAGTCCAAATATCTCATACGTGCCACCGAAAGTGTGTTCGGGATTTGTGAGCTTTCCATTAAAAACATGTTATTAATAATGGGTGACTACCGGTCGTTCAAAGAGCTAAAGACTTTTAATCCAACACCGTAGTCTCTTCAATCACCGAAGCTTTTAAGCGGAGCATCTAAATTCTAAACGCCCACTGCAACTGGCACTTCTGTTGCGAAGCTTTCTTTTTCCCGGGTTACGAAGAGCTCTTCGCTCTCGTGTATCATAATTTACGAGGCGTCATCCCGGAGCGATCCGTGAAGCCATGATACGGCTCCTTCTAGTAGTATAGTAGAGTACAAACGCTCGTCGACGAATTTTGTAAGCGCAGCTCGTCGCTCGTAAAGAAGCAAAAGCAGAAGCACCAGCAGCCGTGCACCGTCGTTGCTATGCTCTCCTTGGCTGTTATTTTGCTACGACGTTGCTAGGCGTCGTTGGTAATGCGTTCGCCTTCGAAACATCCCGCAAGATCGTCAAGAGTTGACTCGTGAGAGAGTTCGTCCGCAAGCACGCCTACGGCCGTTTACAGTCCCGTTTTATAATCATCTAACTCTTCATAAACCCGGAGAGAGCATAATAAAAGTGTCTTTTACGATCGCGGTTAATGCATCAGCCTGACCTACGCGAGGAGTCAAAGGTTGTCTGGAAAGATAATAACGAGAAACTTCGTTATATCCCCTAAGGCAATGTTTCTCTTCCTCTCAACGTTATTCACGTTTAACTACAATACCAACTCGTGTCACTTGTCACTCAGTCGCTCAGCTAGAAATGTATTTCCTTTCCACCCCCATCCCAAGCTCGCTATACGGTATACATCGCAGATCCGGACACTGATCTTCCGACGCAATTCGATCGTGTCGTCTTGCGCCGGGTTGCGGTGTTTCTCCTCGTTCGGAAATTGTTCTCTGGGGATCTCAGGGGGTCGTAAAGGTAAATCCCAGCTGAGCCGTTAAGACCCGGTAGTGAAGCGGACGCCTCGTAGTCGTATTCGTCGAATATCGAGGGGCCCGCGTTTTAAATGGGGCGAAGTATTGCTACGATCTTCCTGCCCGGACGCCGGCGAAAGCCATGCAGAATCGGACGAAAGCATATGGGGTATAATAGGTTCAAGAGAAAAAGAAAGGGATGCGAAGCCTTTTCATATGTAAAACCTTCAAGAAAGTTGCGTCAACTTCAAGGGAAAGACTCGCCATGTTGATTCCCGTCTTTAAGGTCCTATATCTTTGCATGTCAACGTTTCATACAGAAGAACATCGAGAGATTCAGTGTTAGAAACGAAAGGGGGTTGAACGGTACTTCAATGGCGGCGGATGACATACGCGAAACCCCCTGAGGGTTCGTCAGATCCATCGCGGCCGTTTAACACTCGAACGTGTACCAGTCAGCGACGCCTCCACCTCTGTCCCTCTTCTTCTCTTTCTATACGCTTACTCTAGTACTCAACGCGGCACGAGTCTCTTGCTTCACTCTCGCACTTCAGGTCTTCCGCATCCATTTGACGCACCAGCACTCTCGCCTGCTGAGCACTCGTATCCGTCGCGGTTATACTCGACTCTCTGCCGTTTCTGCTTCTACTCTGCCACTGCGGCGTAACACGCGGAATGCATATTGAGACCGCACAATTGAACCGCGACGAATGCACCCATCTAATGCAGTCGCATTGTGCGAAGATGATGGAAGCGCCAGCGGTACGCGACGTACCGCAGGCATTCCAACGAATCGTGCAGTCATGTCAATGAAAGCGAAGAGTATCGATGGAATATTCATTTTTGTGGATCGCTAGGTACCATTCCAGATAATATTCGTACCAATTGCTATACCGTGTCAATCATTGAGTTAAGTATCTCATATTTTTTATTTATAGATAGTCGCCGTTTTATTCGATACCTATTTTTTTTTTAAATATCGATCGCGCGAAAAATGAAAGTAAAGTGATTCTTCCGCAATTATCAATGTCTCAATTAACTTTCCACAAAAGCAGCGGTCATTTTCTTGTTCAGCGGAAAAAACTGCATCGTATTCCGCGGTACGGATAATTTTTTTTTCATCTTTTCGATGTATGGGAAAAATTTCAAAATTCTATACTTTTTGGATTGCGATTTTTTGTAATTTTCATCGCTGTGAACACCTTCGAAAAAAGGTAATGGAAACTTGCAGGAATACTGGAATGGGAATGTATCTTTGCTTGAAAATACGAAAAATCGTCAGTTTGCTAATGTGAGGAAATTCGTGACTCACTGATATGGTGATTTAGCGAACGTTAGTTAGGAGTTATAATGGATATGACACGAGCGGAACATCCGGGGTGTATGAACATTCTCACGGGAATCTTTTTCCAGGTGAGAGACCACAGTTGGCAGAAGCTGGATGGAGTAGTGAAGTTGTCCAGCGTAACGTGTACCGCAAATGGACGTAACACTACGGCTGCGCAGCTATGCGATAGCGTCGCATACCTCACGTGTATATACGGTGAGTTTTCACGCATACAGTGTAAAAACAGGATTCTCCGTCGCATAAATAACAAAAGCGGCAACACCAGACCGCGTTTGCGTTTGCTTTTACCGTACAGGGTACGCATACAGACTCTACCAAAGCAGACCGCGGCGACGCTCGTAAATTGCTTCGGGTTTTTCATTCGGGGTCCTCGGCGAGCCAACGTGAGCGCGTAATTACGTGCGTGCCGGCTAAATAACGCGGCACCATCCCTACCTAAGAGAGAATTATGATTTCATTTGGTAGCTGGTGGAGTAGCGCGCGGAGACGGGAGGGTGCGGGGGGATCGTCGGTTGTGTCAGAACCGACGAGGTCGCGTTTTATCTTTGCGTATTACTTATACTTGGTATGCTTCCGGATCTTCCGCTATTTTTCTTCCGATGATAATGGCGAGTAAGACAGCGTCTTTATGGTCTATAAACCGGATATGGATAAACAGATAAAATCTGAACAAATGTATCGGTAATGATTGCTGCGAATGGCAGAGTACATCAAGTGGAAAGTCGCCTCGCGCCTCGAACGCAATTTTACGATGAAACGAAGAAAATGATTTATTCTTTTATCTTTCCCCTCCGAGGATCGATCGAAAGTTTCGATGATTATTCCCTATACGGTAGAGTGAGAAAACCTATCGACGTTATGACCTCTCTTCGGACTTTAGCAGCGAAAAAAAACGAAGGCGACGAGCTCCAACGTCGAGAGGAAAAGCACTTGGACATTTGTACCCAGTGGTATAGCGGCAGTACTTTACGACGATCGGTCTCCATAGACGAATAACGAGAAAAGGACCCGACGAGAGCGTTTCACTATATCCGAATGAACGAACGATAGTCGCGGCACACGCCGATCTGGTGCTTTCAGCGGGGCGCGGAAAAGATCGTAGTCGTAAATATGCAAATCGCGGAGGAGTCGACCGAAGGGAAGGAAAATTGCGAGGACACAGAGTGAGGAGAAGAGTCGACGATAGTGGTACGAGTGTGGAAAGGGGAGTTGGTGTTGCCAGAGACGATGCTGTAGCATCTCTTAACGCGAGTTGGGCAACGTTCTTGTAATGATCACCGGAATACACGCTCGCTCTCCGGATCTCCTCTCTTTTCTCTTCTCTTTGTCTCTCATTCGTTTTTTTTTTCGCTGCTCTCGCTATTTCTCGTACGCTTGAATCTAAAGCCTCCGTAATGGGCTCCACGAGCTCACGGGAAACAATTCACTTTAACTTTCGGTCGAAAAGAGAACGAGAGGAGAATAAGGAGGAGGAGGAGGAGAAGGAGAAGAGAAAAGAAAGCCTCCGTTACGTACGTATATGCGAAAGATGGGAGAAGCTAAGCATTTTGTTATATACATATATACTCGAGAAAAAAAAAAAAATAGAGAGGAAGTAGACATTCATGGTGGGGTATTAAATAAAGCGTTATTGCCGGTTGTAAAGGATATTAAAAAGTTGAATCGCGCAGTATATCAGAGGGTTATCCGGACGCGCTGAGCTCCGTTCTTCAATAATGTCTCCCGTTCGGGATGTGCGCGCGCGCGGCTGCCATAGAAATTAGAAATTTCTCGAACGCAACCGCGAGTTTAGTGCGGAAGGAAACGCGACGGTTTATTGGTATGACGTCGACGAGAATCATCGCGATCCGAACCCTTCCCCCCCTCCCCTCCTCCGCCTTGCCGTTGCCGATGCACGACGTGCGTACATCACGTATACCACATGTTATACATATTCAGTACGGGAATCGAATGGACGGCGATATACCGGTGCGTATACGCAAATTTTACATACCGCGTATATCCATATGCGTATTATATGTATATATAGTTTAGTAGTGATACATACGATATGTAGATGAGAATAACCGGCGGCTCACATATGACAGGAGGGATTATAAATATTTATGTACCCGGAGGTGAGTTCTGGACCGATAAAGTATGCGAGCCAAGCGCGTAGTCTGAACGCGCGATATAGTAATTACGCGCGTCTCGTTGGTAATTCACGCGAGAATGGTTTTCCGTTTATGTCTTATAGGATAATAGTTTCATAGACGTCGATTTTAAACGTTTGCTAGAATAATGACGAAAGAAACTCATTCATGCAAAGTGCCCGAGTTAAAGGAATTATCTCATTAATTTTCTGTTTTTTTTTTTCTTTTTTAACGATCGTTAATACTTAGTTATACGAGTCGGAGAAAACATGCAATACATAATTGCGGAATTGGCAATTATTATTGTAATATTTTCATATCAAGCGATTTGCGAAATAACGTGATGCTCGATGATGTTTTATTATCGATAATCACCGTTCTCGTCGGCGTAATTTCATAATCGATCTGTTTCGCGTCACCTTCACGAGGCTGGTATTTTTTTTTTTTTTATTGATTTGTTAATTTTTTTTTTCATCGGATAATCTCTGTTGCGATGTTCTAATACGGGAAAATCCGTAACAACCACCGTATAAAGTACCAACCTGTCCTATGGGGCACCCTGACGTCATCGGCGCCGCGCTCGATGTTCGTACATACGGTCCGCCAAACCCCCTCTCGCGTCCGCACCATTCCGAATCTACTTTTCCGTTGAGAGGTCGAAAAATAAAATTGGACCTCCTCGTGAGGTATGTCTACCCGGTTGCCGTTGAAACCCCCAATGCAATCAGAACCTACGTAGCAGCAGCCTGAACTACTATCCCAGAATAGAATCGCGTGTGTCTTTTGGTTCCGTATGCGTGTGTGTGTATGCGGACGAACGAGAGACTCGACGGTAGAATTCGTTGAAAGGCGGAGAAGGACGAAAAAACATAGAAGTCGAAGTGGATACGACACACTGAGAAAAAGAACCACTGCCGATATTGCGCGACCATCCGACTCCGACTTGGTGTGTGCTGCGAGAGTCGAGAGACAAACGGTCAGCAATATCCCGAGTCCGGTTTTCTTCCCCGTTTCACCTCTTCGCTATCCGACTACGGGTGTTAGAGGTCACTCTATACTGGAACGAACGACGTACATTCACCCCTCGACGTCCCCCGCAACCCCGTCTAAGGGGTGTCTTTTCGTTTTGTTTCGTTCGCGCGACACCGTATAACGAAACGATGGCTGGTGCACGACTACCACCACTACTGCTACTGACTCGTATATATAACCTCCAACTGCGGCAATGCCGATCGAAAGAATTTTCTGCGATCGGTCTTGCTGACTGGCACGTCGAATCCTGAATAAATTCAACCTCTCCACCTCCCCGTCGTTTCATCTTGAACCGTATCTCAATGAATCGCAATAAATTTGACTACAAGACGAGAGGAACTCGTTAACGATCGACGATGCACCAGTTACGTGGAAACCGCCATTAATCTCCATTCGTAATTCATATTTTATCCATTTCACTCGTCGGAAATTGATAATCGTTGATTGCAAATGGACACCGATATATTTTATTAACTCGGCTTTCGATAGGAAGTAGTCGACGCTACGGAGAAACGCGCTGATCGGTAGAAAGTATCAAAGAATTTCGATCGATTTCTTCGAAGACCTCATTGTTTCTTTTTATGGACAATTTTCAACTCTTATTCTATCAAATCGATTGTTTCATTCTTTTCTCAAATGAAATTCTCTCAAGTCGATCGACGATGCACCGGTTACGCGGAAACCGCCATTAATCTCCATTCGTAATTCATATTTTATCCATTGCATTCGTCGGAAATTGATAATCGTTAACTGCAAATGGACACCGATATAAACATTCACTTTTGAAATTTTTATCAACTCGGCTTTCGATAAGAAGTAGTCGACGATACGGAGAAACGCGATGATCGGTAAAAAGTATCAAATAATTTCGATCGATATCTTCGAAGACCTCATTATTTCTCTTTATAGACAATTTTCATCTGTTTTTTCTCTCAAATCGACTGTTTCATTCTTATCTCAAATTAAATCCTCTCAAGTCGATTGTTGATTCATAACGGTATCGTTAGGCAGATAAATAGCCCAAAGGAAAATCTCTGCTCTTCTCTATAAACTACGAAGCAGTAAGAAATTCTTCATCATTATTTTCTTAAGTTACCGCGACGCAAATATTATGATTTCCTGTCTAATAATTCATATTTCATAACATTGAATTGCAATGGTCCGCTAATAATCGGCGGAGCAACCGATACTCCGGAAAAGGAACGATACAAATGTGCGTTTGTCGAGTGGATTATTAATAGGGTATAGTGGATGCCGAGCAGATAAGACGAAAAGATAGGGACGCAACCTTCCTGATGAGTAATGAGATTGCATTGGATCGTATATGGCCAATGTTACCGATGTTGAGCCTCGACGCCACGCCAAGAGCTTTCGCTCATCCGGCGATATAGATATAGTGCGCACATGGCTTTGGATAACTAATGCTTCACTCGCGTGATTAATTAAATGACGAGCTGCTCGTCGTACGTTACGCTCCGGGGGTCGACGTCATAGGGGTGTCTATATACCTATATGATTTGCACAGTTACCATTCGCCATTGGTAACCTACCTATATGCGCAACCAAAGGAGTTTCGGATGCTCTTTGCCATCCGAGCGGTAAGCCGAGGCCCGTGGAATACGAGGGTTGGCAATTCGGCGATCCGCGAATGGGTGTGATGCGAAGGTTTTCCCCTTTGTTGTCGGCAATGCGTAAGCGGGGGAGGGGTGTTGCCGTACGCGCGACACACCAGACACACACGTAATTGATGTACTTTGTTCGAGACGGAGCCGCCGGCGATCATAAATCATAATCGCCCCCACAGAGAGGGGAGGGTATACTGCGCATCGCCGGCAGTGAACACGAAAGAGATCGAGGAAGTGAGATAGAAGAAACGAAGAGGAGAAAGGGAGGAAAAGCGAGAACGAGTTGTTATAGGGGAAGGTTCGACTTGCGCGGCTCTTTCGCGTCACTAACTGATTCCGAAATACTAAGTGTCGTCCTATCTGATCGGGCGAAGGGCTCGTTAATCATTTCTCGCTTAATAACTCTCCGGCGGGCTTCGGGTAGATTTATTATTAATGCGTGTTGGAACACCCTGCGACAACCGAGCCGAGGGCTGAGAAGTCGAAGGCAAGACACTGTCGCCCACGAAAAACGATCGTACGCTACGTCGTGCAACGAGTTCTTTGCAGATTTTTAGAGAAAGTAAAGTTGCGATCGAATGGAAATTCGTGTTACTCGGAGAAATTTCAAAGTCGATAATTCATATCGTATTTATCGTATATATGTATAGATTGGATTACGATCATCGATCGGCGAGTCGGATAAATTCTTAGGGTGTTTTTCACAAAGCAAAGCTCAAAGCATATTTTTTATCAATAAAATGAAGAATCATACGGAAAAATTTACCGATCTTGGTGCCGATGACGTTGTTTCGCGAATTTGATCGCTTATTTTTTTTTTATTTCTTTTTTCAAGGGCCTTTTTTCAAGAAAGCGAATCAGATGTCGATTTTTTTTATTTTTGTTCGTTTCGAGCTGAGAGAGCAGAGCAGAAAGGGAGGGAATGAGCGTCGAAATCGAGTCCTCGACACGCTTCCATCGTCCGCATAAGTAATCGTGTCAACAAATTACCGCGGCTTCTCCACCCGAACGCTATCTCCCTCCTCCCCGGCGCGGCAAACTTTTCTGCCTCGCGAATCCTCCGTCGTTTTCTCTCTCTTATTATCACGTTTTTTTCTTCAACGACCGCACAACCACCCTCATCCTATCTCGAATTTCGTCGAAGAAAGCGGAAGAAGCACGAAAGCCGAAGCGGTCGCTGACGCAGGATGAAACTAACCGGCTTCGGTACCGTTTTTGTTAAGAAGCGCTTAAAAGCAATTGCAGTAATCCAGTCAGCTTCACCGTGACCTTTGCGATACGAAAATACTATTGTATATACCGTATAACTCGGCCCTGGGAAGAATTAGCGGAATTTTTGCCTCCGCGCCCGCGGACGCCGATACGACTGCTTTAATAGGGGGGGTGGCGGCGCCTAGTTTATCCTCGAAACTTCGTTATATTCAGGTACACTTTTATACGGCGATAACCACGGTAGGCTAACGGCCGTTCCAGGATCCCGGGAGTCGACTCTACCCAGGAACTTTATCGCCCGAAAAAAAAAAAAAAAAAAAAATCGCCAGAAAAGTGCTGCCGACGCGCGAATCGCAACGACTCTCACGGTAAGCGAAGAATTCTTTTTTTTTTTTTCTACTAAACCGAGATAAAAATGATCCTCTTTTCTGTGTCTCTTATATTCTCGTTTTTTCGCTTTTATGACAGTACAGTGAAATTTTTCGATAGCACTAAACACGACACAAAGCACCCCATTAATACTCTGAATTTAAGAGTTCGAGATTTCGCGACTATTGGCGAAGTTATTTCACTGAATAGGGCTATGCAAAGCGATTTAATATTAAAATGGTCCACGAATTCCTCGTCATTGAAATTATCCGAAACAATCAATTGATATTCTGATGATTAATATAAAAAAAAAATTAATTAATCGATTTAAAAAATGGATTCTTATCGAATTATTGTGAAATAAGTACGCGACCTCACGGACAACATCCGGTGAAATCGGGAATAATTTACAATCCCCGGTTCGTTTAAAGCTGTAAAATAATAATAATAATAATATATTCTGTATAAATGTCGAATGGCCGGGTGCAGGGATCCGCGCGAGATTCGCGAAATCACAAAACTGCCAGCGCCAATCACCGCTCGGTACACCTGCATCGCATACATGTACCCGTCTTTTTATGCCCCGTGCGCATTTAATGCTGTGTAACCAGGCCTCGCGTGCACCGGTGCGTGCAATTTTTTTTAAAGGGTCCTCGACAGCCGGTCTACACGAAATATACGTAAAGTACATCCGCACAGACACTCTCTGCATAAACATATACATATATATGCATAGATATGTAAAAAATATACATATATACACGTATATGTATACGATATGTTCATCCAGCGGCAATCCGTGGAAAGTGCACGGCCCGGTGCGCGCAACTGTGAAATGAAAATGAATAACGCGTGAGCGTTGGTGGCTGTTGCGCCCGCGGGCTGAATCGCGTCTATATGCGCCTCGATATACAGAGCAGAAGAGAGGAGAGTTGTATGTAAAACGAAGCGGACACGTACGCAAGCGAGATGGTGGGCCACTTAATTATCCGCGAGGCCAATTAGGCGGCCGCTAATGGAGTCCTGCGGTGAGATATGGCAGCGCGCGGGTGTACAGTGAAGAGAAGGGGGTGTCCCTCATCGCGCCTCATTAACTATCCATCAGCGCCACACGCTTCGCGTACCTCTCTCCCCTCGCCGTTCGCTCGCTCCCTCTGAACCGCGTACACCTCACACCGACCCCTCCCTCCCTCTTTCGCCCTGTCAACGTTAATTTATTACAGCCGCGACATTAAATATAATTTTATCATATCCCCAAACTGGCTATAGTCCGATGGTAATTGTTTCGCCAAACAATTTCGACCGACGCCCCTACTATTCCGGTAACCGGCAAACTGCGTTATTCGATAGGGGAGTGTATACCGAAAATATAGTTGACGAACTTCGTTCACTTTTCCGGAATGTTCTCGTATTTTTTTTTTTTTTTTAATTATTATTATTTTTTTTATCGTTCGTTGATCAAAGGTTCAGAGGAACTAAATGAAGTTTGTTTCAGTAACGATGGACCCGCGCAATTCTCCTCGATATTGCTTCGAATTTGTGTGTTTTTTTTTTTTTTTTTTTTCAACCCCCGCGGCTCTCTATGCCAACACGAGGGAGCGAACTGCGCGATGGAGAAAATTCGTTTATTATCGATTAATCGGTGGTGTATTTGCCGGCGAGAGATGCAAGGTAATTGAATGGTAAAATAATTTGTAAGCGAAAAAGGTCCCTTAACAGGCCTTTTGGACGTTCTATTATACCGGCTGGGATATGATAACGGTAAAAACAATCTCGTTTGATCAAAGAGAACCGGACAACCGATGAATTTGCGTACCGTACCTAATAAATAATGGAGAAGCCGGGGGTGTCGGTCACCTTTCCGGAATAATGCACTTACGAAATGGGGATATAACTTCAATTAGGATAGAGTGGATGCTGCGTAAGAGAGGGATGCTGGGGTACGACGAGAGTCGGCCATATGTGACGCGAGTACAGTAACGCGAGCGACGAGACTATTTACCACTGTGCGCTTGGAAAACTAATGGTAGATCAGCATTTCAACGACGCTAGAAGCACGCAACCAGTCATCTCGTTCACTTCGACTGTTTGCCGACGTGCGGATGTCACACCAGTTTCATTTAGCCGAACTGAATTCGACAGAATTAATTAATGTATGCGTTACGCACACAAGAACGCAATTCGTATTTTCGACGGGGAAATTTCAGCGGTATTGATCGAATGAGACACAGAATTGCGACAGAGGATCGAACGAAGTCACTGAGCTTTGCAATCATTCGGCACGAACGCAGGAATTTTTAATTACCGCGCTAATCGTACTTTAGTATTTTTTTTCTATTATTTCGACGGAAGAACGAGAAACAGCGACAAAGAGCCAAAATAACGTAACATCGTAAAAACTCGAAAAAAAAAAAAATTAATTCCCATAAATTCGAGAATTTTCAAAAATTCGTATACTGAAAAGTTAGTATATTT
Source organism: Cryptus viduatorius (assembly GCA_964006125.1). Taxonomy (NCBI): domain Eukaryota; kingdom Metazoa; phylum Arthropoda; class Insecta; order Hymenoptera; family Ichneumonidae; genus Cryptus; species Cryptus viduatorius. The sequence goes on along the minus strand of OZ023220.1, from coordinate 31,373,809 downwards.
CGAAAAAAGCCAAAAAAAAAAAATTCTGAGAACGTTACATCAACGAAGCGATATTTGCGGTAAAAAGTCATTTCATATTTCGCGTTCGGCAAAATATTTGCTCGTCGAAGTTACATAACCGAAAATAGCTGTCTATTCGGGCGATAAAGCTTTTCGATTGGTTCTATCGTTCATCAAAATTGAATGAAATTCGTTTCGATACGGAAAATCCCTCCAGCTATACGCTGTCACGGAAATTGTTGATACACACATCGTTCATTTCAATCGAAAATCATGCGATAGTTGACGAATATATTAGCGATATCGATTGTCGTGTAACTTTTAACAATGCATACAAATTCATGGACGGAGATAAAGGGGATGCGCGTTCCTCGATGATTTTCATACTCGCATACCGCCCGATAAAATTTCCATTTCGTCCGAACTCTCGTATATATTGATGTATATATGTATATTATTTAAAATACGAGACGAATTGACGGTGACCGTGTGTGAGCCGTAGCGGTGGTACA